>JBAMBQ010005365.1:0-1250939 GCA_037044495.1 Stegana nigrithorax | reverse complement strand
GGCATTGCCCGCGGTTGTCCACCCACAATTCGGTCGGTGTGTAAGCAATATTTTTATAAGCATTTATTTATATGTAGATTATTGTTGTTGTTATGCTAGTTGTTATTGTTCTTGTTACTAAAAATAAAAACAACAACAATAAGAACAATCTTTCACTATAATAGGTGGGTGGCGTTTAGCATCAGCAGAATCGCATGCTCACTGGCGTGCTTAGTATTTTCTTGTTATGGTTGTTCTTCTTGTTGCTATTGTTTTTTTGTTGTTGTTGTTATTGTTTACTGCGCCAAGTCTGACGAACTTTGAGTGATGCTTGTAAACAACAACAACAACAAGAGGAAAACAAAAGCAATGTTTGTAGCTACCGTCGCAATCCAAAGATGGACATTAAATTTTGTGTTGGGCGTGTAAAACTGCTGCTGCATTACCCGTTGCTGTTGTTGTTGTTGGTTTTTATGTTTTAGTTGTGTGTGGGTCAGTTAAATGTTTATTTAGTTTTTGTTTTTCTACTCTTTTTCCCCGATTACTAGCAATCAGCTGTCGAACTTGTGGCTGACGTTTCTGTAGCAATTTATACCCTAAACATACCTTACCACTTTGTGACTGCGTGTGCTGCAGTGTATGCGTGACTATTGACTTTATTTGTTTTAGTCTTTGTTTTAAGCATTTGTCAAAACTGTGCTAAGAATATCTTTCAATATTTGACTTTGACTGCTGCTTTTTGCTGTGTACTTTGTTAACTCATTTGTTAGTTTTTTTTATTGCTCGTCTTTGTGCTTTCTATTTCTTTTTTTTTTTTTTAAATTGTTCAAATGTTTGGATTGCATAGAAGTATAATTGTGCTGTCTTTAAAGCATTACAGCCTGAAATGCACCAAGTCTTGCCTTTAAATGTTTTTTTAGTTAGCCATTAGAACATAATCAAATTAAAATTTGCATTAATTCGTAATTATCTACCAGTTAAACAGACAAAATCATATGACTTTGTTTGAGTGTTTGTTTTTTTTTTTTTTTTCTTCACTCTACTGCTGCATCTTTCTTAGTCATATTCTCATGGCATTCTCAATGTTATGTCTCGATTTGAGATGACAAATGACTCAACGCTTAACTTAATTTATACGGAAACTATCTAACTAACAGTTAGCTTCATTTTTAAGCAGCAGTTCTACAAAATCTTATACTCAACTCGTGATGAAACATACATAAAAATTAGAAGGGGTATTGCTGAAAAAACATTAGAAATGTTTGTCTGGCAATATATAGCGTGCATTCTCATATAAACGCATGCCATCGCAGCCAATAAATTGTTTTTACAGTATCTACAATGCATTTAAGGCATTTGGCATTGACAGCAACAATTTCAAAAGTTTATTATTACTTAAATTTGTCTAAATCAACGCAAATAAAGCATCTACGGCAAATAACCGTATTAAATTGATGCAAAATTTTAATTAAACTATTTAGCATTGACATTGTTTATGCCATTGTGCCAAGTGGCCAAAAAAAAAGCGTCCATGAAAAAACCCCAAAACCTCAATATAGCCTACCTTGACTCATAGATAGACAAAGCATGGCAGAACACAACAAAGATCGCCTTCACCCTGAAAGAGGGCACACCAGATCTAAACAAATGCCAAACTAACCAAAAATGGGCAAATGAATCACATGCACATATTCAACAGCAATTGTTTACATTATGTGTATTTTAAAACGGGCAAAAAGCGCAGTAAACAAAATAAAATTTTCACTGATGACGTAGATTGGCAAACAAAAACTGCCCAAAAAAAAAAAAAAAATCAAACAAGAAACAAAAGCTAAAAAAAAAATTAAATAAAAATTCGTTTTGCGAGCAGCGCACATAGGGTACCTGTTGTTGTTTTTTTTTTCTACTTATTTTCAAAGACTAGCAAGCAACAAGGAGAAACTCACCACAAAACAAATAAACGAAATGAAAGAGCAAAAAACAAAGAAATAAAATAAAAACGAAAAATACACAAGAAAAAAACCAGACAAACAACAAAAGTATCGCGTGGATACATTTAGCGGCGCGGCAGCGGCAAACAAACTGTTGATTGGCTGTTCTGCGCTTGCGCCGGCCCAACGTGCACGAAAATGGCTGCAAAGAAAGGAGGCAACACCAGCCACGATTGGATTGTGGCCAGCCGTGACGTTTGTCGCTGCCTAACGTATACAAAAACCGTAACTGTGTGAGTACACATAAACACACACACACACAGCAGTGTGGCGGCTGTGCAGCTGATTTCCCCAACATAAGCCCGAGCGCGAGTAAACTTCGAAATTTCGAAATTAGATTTTCGTGCAGTTTCTACTGTCGCTTGGGGAACATTTACGAGTGCGAGTACACAGCCGCGAGAGCTTGTCCAACGACGTAAGCGGCATTTTTATAAATGTTGTCAGTGTATGCGTAGCCAAAATGCAATTGTATGCGTTGGCGCGGCTGAGATGCCGATACATGCATGACTGGCTGACTGACTGGCTAGCTGGCAAAGCAGAAATGTTGAATTTCATTCATAAAAACCGAAAGAGTGCGCATCTCGTGCTTCAGTTGTGTTCGAACAAGCAAACGCGTCGGTCTAAAAAAGCTCAGCAACAAAAGCCAAGTCAAGTGAAAACCAAATCAAATTGAATTTAATCAAATAGTACATAGCCACAGCAACAGCAGCCGCAACATTAGCAGCAGCCACAGCAGAAGCAAAGAAAAGCTGCACGCATCGCATACTTATTTGCATATGATTAAGTAGGAAAATTCTTACGTTAGCCATAAGTGCAAAACAGCTTGGGAAAACTCGTTTAAAGAAGAGTGCAAATTTTAACATAGAGTGCAAGAAAAAATAATAAACAAAAAAAAAAAACATAAAGTGCAGAGTTTTGTCGGTGTCTCTTCCGCTATTAGCCAATTAGACTAAGTTAACGACTTTGGTGCTAAAATTTAACTCAAGTGTCAAGTGCAAAAATACAAGTTAAAAATTAAACAAAGCCAATTGTTTATATAACTAACCAAAAAAAGAAAAAGGAAAAACAAAACATCTTAAGCACATAAAAAACATAGTGACAGGCGCAACAAAAAAAAGTTGAAGTGTAATAAGCAAGACGAAAAAAAAGGAAACGCCGCAAAAGCTTGTCAACATTTTTGTGCTTATGCTCGACCGTGTGCGCACAAAAAGTATCTACAAGTAATGTGCACATACACGCGTACATATGAACATAAATCAACAACGCCAGTCATAAACTAATGAATGAAGCTATGCAAGCCGCGTGACGTAGTCAGCAAATATTATACAGCTACAAGATACATACGCCAGGCAAAACTTACTTACTTACTTAACTGCGTGCGAATTTTATTGATTTTCTTGCCGCATCTCACATCTGCTTAAGAAAAATTTCGACTCTCACGATTTGCAGCGCGTGCCATGTGTCGGCGCCCAAAGCAGAAAACGTCAAGTGCAAACAAAGTGTTGAACCAAAAAGGCAAATCTGCAATTAAAATTTAAATAAACATACACACTCATATATATATATATATATTTAAATACAGATATATATATACAAATAAACAATTAAAGACGCAGCAACACACGAACGTGTTGTGCGCAGAACAACAAAAAAGAAAAGTAAAGCCAAGGCTTTCAATTTAAATTCTTTTGCTCGTGCCATACTTGTCCAGGTGGGTTGTATACAATTTAATTTTAAAAATAATCATTATTAAACATATACATAAGTAAGTTGTTCTTAGTTTTAAAATAGCATTGAAAGCAAAAAGAAAATATTATTTTATTTTTTATAGACTGGCGGCGCGTTTTTAAAGTTTGGCAATAAAAATTTTTGTTTGTTTTTGAAATTTTTATGTTAAAAATTATATTGGGCAACATAAATTAAAGAACTTATGTAGCTGTTGTGTTTTTATGCGCTTTTTATTTACCTGATCTTGCAACAGTTTTAAAAATAATATAAAAAAATATATTTAATGATAATAATGCAATAATAAGTTGTGTCAAAAAAATAGCTACTAAAAAAAACCGAAAAAAAACAACAAAAATTACATATAGACGGAAATCATAAAAAAGCCTGCCATGAAATATATTCTTTTCAATTAATTTAAATTTGATAAACATATATCACGCTATATGCTTGTATATTAAAAATAAATGTTAATTAACAGAAATTTATTGCTTATGGTTACTTTATATTAAAGTAAATATATATTAGAAAATAGCAAACATTTTTTATATTAAATAACTTAATTAATTTAAACTTCTGCCGAACTTATGCAAATGCCGATATATGCGCAGACCATAAGAAAGTCAACATCATGCCAAATTGAAACAAAACAGAAACTAAAACTTTAATGAACCGCAATTAATTTATATTACATTTATTAATTTGTTTCTTGTTTAAATATATATATATATTTTTTTTTTTCTTTTTTTTTTACTTCAACGCTTAATAATAATTTTTTCCATCGCAAATATCTTTTTAATAATTATTTGGCTCGTAGAATTATTTTCTTCGACTTAATTAATTTTTCCCATTTTCAAATGTTTGTGTATTGTAAGTTTATAATTTTATATTTAATATTTTATCGTTTAACCATTTTTTAGGATTTTTATTATTTTGTTTATCGCTTTTTGTATATGTATCTGTTGCGCTTTTATGTTATATTTAAAGCTTAACCCATTTAATTTTTTATTATGCACATTTTTATAAATTCTATTTATTAATAAATTCAAAGTTAGTTGACAATTTTATATATGCCTGTCATAAAATATTTATTTATTTTTTGTGCTATGACCTAAAACCTTGCAAAATATAAATTTTGTTTTATTAAAGAATTAGTTTTAAAAGGCAAACGTATAGTAAAGTAAAAAACAATTTTCAAAGCAATGCAAATGTGCGATAAGTGCATATAAATAAATTATTAGAAACCACAGACCAACAAAACAAAACAAAAAAGTCACCCGCACAAATGTTAGACAAAGTAAAAAAAATAAATAAACTGCAACAGCAGCACATAAAAAAAGCACATGCATGAGCAAATAAAATAATATACGTAGATACAGTTGCAGATACAGATACATCTGAGTACCCACAGCTACGTATTTACACATGTTTGTACATGCATATGACACATTAAAATTGCAAAATGTATTTCTTTTTAATGAAACATAAATTCATTTAACGCACAATAAAAATTTCTGCACGTTATTACGCGTTGAAAATGTCTACAATATAAGCATATGATAGTAAAAAAAGAAAAAGAAAATAATAATAAAATAAAACAAAAATTAAAAAAAAAAAGAATAAACAGCAGAAAAACATTAAAAACATGTAGCAGACAAATAAGAAATTTCGTTGCAGTCAAAATACGCCATGAGAAATTTTATATGTATTAATAATTTCGCCAAACGACAATAATCACAAAATCTCCTGTTGCTGTTGTTGTTGTTGTTGTTGTTACTGCAATGCATTACTTTTTGCACATTGCATAATTTTGCGTAAGCAGCAACTTAAGCAAAAGCATTTCCCATGTCACAGCGCGCTCGCATAGGCCATGTCACACAGGTGTAGTGAGTTTTTATTATTTAACAAAATAATTATGACATCAAAAAGTAAACGCCGCAAAACGATTTTCCCTCTGTGCTCTGAGCTGTGAGCTGTGAGCTATGCGGCCGTGCAAACATGTTTTTAACACTTTTAGCCAAATGCAGCACAGCCGACAGCAGCCGCATGAAAACTTTGACATCAGCCTGTGTATGACCGACTAACTGCATGAGTGACGCCAGCAACAACAATAACAGCAACAACACAAACGCCAACGCCACGGCTGATGATGCTGCTGATGCCACTGATGCTGATGCTGATGCCGAAGCCAACAGCGTAGCCACTAAGTGGCACTAAAATGATTTTAAATTTATAAGAAAGACATGGACAAGAACAACAACAGCAACAGCAACAAGCAGAACAACAAGCACAACAACAACCAAAAATCAAATGAAAACGTATCTAGATACTTTATATGCATGCAAACATGGCCCGCGGCTGTTTATTTTCATTAATTGTTCTCATGAGGAAAATTACTGTTGTCGACGTTTGCTGCCTGTTATAGACTTGCGCGCAACACCCAACAACAACAACAAAAGAGGCGAAAACAAAGACACAAACTTATGCATGAAAAGTGTGACAAACTGTTACGCATGGCTACAAGATACTTTTGCGCAGATACTTTAGTTTGAAGGTGTCGTTGTTGTTAACTTGTTGTTGCCACACTCTGTCCGTCAGACTGTGTGGACTGACTAACTGACTGACTGACTGTCTATACATACGTCTGCCTATATGCCATGGCCCCATGGTCTTTCTGCCCGCTGCGTGAGTGATGATCTTTGTCGCAGCGCGCTTTGTTGTTGTTGTAGCCACAAGCCATTTTCAGCGTTTTTGTTTTCATGTGGTTATTTTTTTCTTCTGCTTTTTTCTCCTCTTGCTGTTTTGGGTGTTATATGTTCGTTGTTGTTGCCGGGTTTTAGCCGCTTTGACTAATGTCAAGCGTTTTCCGTATAGTTTTCTTGTTTTGTTTTTTTTTTTTTTTTTGGGCGCTGTTTTTTGTTTTTGCCATATTTTAAACTAATTAGCAAACATTTCGCGCGACAAGTTGAAAATTTCTCAAGAGATGCTCACTTGCACTTGCCGACGGTAGCATTGGTGGCTGCCATGTTAAGCAAAGCGAAGCAGGGATTAGATCTTAAGCAATTTTCTAGTTAATTGAAATAATAGAAATTGAGATAAAAAATATTTAAATGATATGTGCATGTATGCAGATAAAGCGAAATCTGCTCAAACGTGCAGTTCCCATAACTGGCCAGCTCTCTAATTCTATTCCATACAAAATTCATTCCGATAACCGAACATAAAGATCCGATGGTGACCGGAGATGGGAGATTTTGCTATACATAAAAATGCTTTTGAAGCTCTATGTGTCTCATATGCATTTCTTAAACCCTCAATAGGAGGAAATAAACCTTGTTAAGTCGATATCCATTTATTGGAAAAGGTTGCTATTGTTGAGGTGAGTGAAGTGTTAAGTGTTTGTCGCCTCTTGCGCTGGCGCTTATTTATTTATTTTTATGTTTATGTTTGCTGCTCATTAAAATCCTTGCATATCGACAGACCCATTCGATTTGCGCTTATTATGTGCCTTATAGTCAACTTATAGCTACCATTCATTGTTTGGCTTTTAGCAGCATATAAATTTTGGCAGTTTCATTCAAGCAAAATGCGGTTATAAAAATATCAGCATACTGACTTATAGCTACAAGGTTAAATATTTATTGTCTAAAGATATAAAAAAAAAATAAAAAAATAAAAATACAAATAAACATAAAACGTAAACAAAGCCTAAATAAATACAATATTATGCAAATCTAATAAGCAAGCGCAGTACAGAGATTTGATTTTTATTTTGGCATTTCCTACTATTTTACATGTACATTTATGCCGCTGCATGTTATATAAGTCGCATAAATAAAAAATCATAATTAAAATTAAAAAAAAAAAAATGGAGAAAAACTGAAAAACAAAAGCAAGCCAGTCAGTCAGTCGTATGTACTTGTGGTTATTTACGGAGCCGTTAAGTAGCCAATATTGCAAATAGTTTGGCTTATAAGCATTTTTAATCCTCAGCAAATGTCTGTGGCACAGCGGCGTCCGGCAGCGACGGCAGCCAAGCGCGCAGCGGCGTTGACTTGAGTGATCACACGTACGTCGTGCGCCAAAGCCAAACAGTCGCAGCGTCTGACATTGCGTCAATGAGACAAAATAACAACAACAATAATAAAAATAAAAATAATAATAAACAAAGACAATTATGTTATTTTTGGTAAAATGTTTAGAGCATGACATGACTTGGCATGGCGCGGCATGGCTTGGTTTGGTTTGGCTTGTCTTGGCTTATATGCGTTCGACACGGCGCTGTGGCTGCTGTGCCTGTGCGCTAGGCATTTGTTAGGCATTGCCCTCAGTATAAAACAAATGCGCGCCAAAAAAAATATAAAATAGAAAAAATGATTTTTTCAACAGCTGATTTTTTTCAGTTTGATTTTTTTGTCTACGGTAAAACCCAAAAGCACGCTACAAACCAAGCAAGCATACATATGCAAAATAAGCTAAGAACCAAAATCAAACCAAAATAAAAAAAAAATCTTAACCGGTTTGTAAAACTTAATTAAAATAATAACACCATAAGCGATTCTTTTTTTCCTTCTCTGTTTCGTAGCTGCTGCTGCTGCTTGTTTTATTATTGTCTGCCAATAGTTATTCATTCATGGCTTAAACAGGCATAGTAACTGCACATACCATAAAGAAAAAACAAAACACAAAAACCCACAAAAAAAATAAGACTTTTATCAAGCCACGTTATAGGCAAAGAAAATTTTATAGCCATATGCAAAATCAAACAAAATCAGCTACAGCTCAAACATAATGTTTCGTAAACGTGCAATAGACTGCCTAGCTCACGCTACGGCGATCTGTCTGTCCGTCCGTCTGTCTGCCTGCTTGCCTAACTGCCTGACTGACGGACTGACTGACTGACTGAGTGTCAGTATATAAATGAATGAATGCAGGCCTAAATGTATGCGTGTCTGTATGAATGAACAGCGCTGCTGCCTTGCCATGGACTTGTCTTGCCCCTGCAGGCGTTTAACTTAAGCAAAGCCAAGCTAAGTCAAGCCAAGCGAAGTTGTGGCAGTGGCAGCGCACAGTGCGCGAGAGCAGCACGACTTGAACTGACTGACAGCAGACAAGCGCGACAAAATAATATAAATTTTTTTTTTGTTGCTCTCTTCTTTAACTTGTTGTTGCTGTTGTTGTTGTTATTGTTATTTTGTTTGTTTGACTTTTGTTTAAGGGTGTGTCAATTGTTGTTGCTGCTGCGCGGTTAGCCCGGTTTATTAAGCAGCCAAAGCAATAAGCAACAGAAAATATACAGGCAGGCAGACAGCCGACAGCAGCAGCAGCAGCAACGCAGATGTACTGTTGATGCGACTTTTGTGGTCCAGCATCAGACCAGTTTCTGTTTCTGTTCAGTAAAGATGATTCATGCATATGCCAGCAACTGAGGCAACAAAGCAACGATCGATCGATTATTAACAACTTGACTGAACTGTATTAAAAAAAATACGCAGAAAAAACAAAACAAAGATATTAAATTATGTACGCAAGCGCGCGCGTGCAGCACAAGTGATTTTCACTTATAAAAATTCATTTTTTACGCTTGGCGCAGCAAACACTTGAACAAATATAAATAAATAAATAAAAAATAATAATAATAAAAAAAAAATTATTTTTGAAAATATTATTATTAAATAAATAAGTTTTGGTACAGTAGTTATTTTAGCGCATAGATGCTGTCAATGAGTGCACTCACAGTGCAAATCAACAGCAATGCCGACAGCCATGATGCTGCGCCGCTTGCCTGCACCCACATCCCACCCACCGCCAGTCACACCACAAATTGCGCGCTATAAGTGTGCTCAGCCTTGGCTTGCTGACGTTTGTTTTTCTTTCCACATTTTTTTTTCGCAATAATTTAAATCGAGTGTGTCTTGTGTCATTTTGGGGTGAAAAAGGTGGCGCAAAAAAGCAAAATAATTCTTGTAAAAAGACGAAAAAGACAAAGCATATATGCAAACAGCTGACGAAATTCGCACAATATTTTTTTGTGATTTTTTTTATGTCAAATTATTTATTGTTGTTGTTGTTATTATTGCCTCCAATGCATTACTTTTTTTAATAAATATTTGGAAGCTTACGCAGCGCAGTGGCAAATACTTTGCAAATAGACACTCAGACAGTCGGACAGCGTAATTAATGTCGCTTAACTGCTTAATAAAAATATTTACACGGTTGCCACTTTCATATTTATTTGACATGCATACATGACTTATGTCAGGGTCGGCTCATGACCGCGCCTAATGCATATTGAGCTGCGCATTGAGTTTAACAGCTTTTTGGCTTAGCATGTGAAGGGTTCTGCATAAAGTACCCAGAGGTTTAGTACAGATGAACCCAATAGTTTTGCTAGCATCGTCGCAAATGTGGCAGCCGTATATGTACGCAGCATAAATGTCAGCTTTTGCGTGTTTTTTATTTTATGGATTTTTTAAAGCATATTTTATGAGCTGTAATTATGCGTAGTTGACTGCTGCCTAAGTTAATTAAATTGTAATTCAACAAGTTGCATATTGGCAAACAATTGCGTAATGCAAATGCCTTGCAGCAGCTGCCTTTTGCTGTGCATTTTTTACACATTTATGTTATTTTATTACGAATAAACATTTTTAACAGGCGGCTATGTTTGCGAACACGTAATCAGATAAGACAGCAATCCAACAGAACTAAAATACATTTTCTTTTTTCGCATAGCCAGTAAAAATCTCACCATAGTTAACCCATCGTGCGCTGCTTAATTATCGCAAAAGTCACATTAAAACTGTCACACGCTTTGCCAAACTAGGTCAGTCAGCAGTGGCACACACGTTTGCCTTTACGTATATGTCAGGCATTATGGGAAACTGTGCCATGCGCATCTTCGCGTGCGCTAAATTCGCGGCGACAGTTACAAATGCGTAATAAATAGTCGAGTGACCGAGCGACCAAGTGTCGCAAGCTTTAAAGGTTTAATCGATTTTAATTTAATTGCTGCCTGTGCCTACAAACAAGCTCACGACTGTGTCGGCCACGCTGACTCTGACTGACTCTGGGTCTGACTGTGACTGTGGCGGTGGCAGTGGCACAGCTGCTGCTGCGTGGGCGCGCATGCGCAGGCATGTGTAAGAGCAAAATTGACTACACTGCGCCTATACGGGCATTTCTTTTAATTGTTATTATGTTTTTTGTTTTATTAAATGTTTGGTTTTTTCTGTTTATTTTTTCTCGTGTTAATGTTTTCATTTCTTTGCGTTAATAAATTGTTAATCGTTATGTAATTGAACAGCTGTCATTGCGTTTCAATTAAAAACAATACACGAGGAAAAGAAACTATGTGCCAACAAGGGGTTAAAGTTAAAACAAAACAAGTCAAGTCACATGCGGAGAAACATGTGAACAGACAGACAGACTGTGATGACTTGCAGCAGGCAGCAATTTATTTAACTTATAAATGTCAAATGATATGAGCCATACTGTGACCACCTTGTGCGTTTGTTGTTGTGATTTTTGTTGTTGTTGCAGTTGTCATTGGCCACATCAGTTTGACACCTTTTTTGCGGGAATTCCAGCTGTGACTTGACAAGCCAAGCCAAGCCAACTCAAAAGCACAATTTTAAGCATTTTATGAGCAATTTCAAATAATTTAACTTTGGTTTAAAATTACCTTAAGTTAAGCAATCAAAATGAATTTATAAATAAATAAAATTTTTATATGCATAAATTCTTCTTCCATACTAATGAAATACTTTTATTTTATTTATCTTTTAGGCGGCGTAGCCCCTGGAACCCCATCAGCGGCCATGATCATGGAAGGGCTTGAAACCCTTGTGGCGCCATCGCATCACGCATTCCTACTCACCGAATCCGCAGCGGCAGCGCACTTCAATGTACTAAGCTTCGATACATGCCTGTTCAAGACAACCGCACAGACTAGTCCCTCAACCGGCACAGCGGCGGTTACCTCGGCCGCGGCCACATACCTGACCTCACCGCATACGCAGTTCGGCAGCGCCGCTGCGGGTGTCGGCGGCATCGGTGGCCTGGGTGGTGTCGGTGTCGGCGTTACCGGCAGTGGCACACAGGCCCTGCTCCACTACAATCTAACAACAACGGCCACAGCCAACGGTCTGGGCCATCATACATCATCATCGTCGTCATCAACCAACTCTGCGTTAAGTCCACGCATAAGCATCCTTAACGGCGGCGTTGGTCGTGCTTCAACAGCCACGCCCACGCATCCGCAAGCGGCTGCCACTACCGTGGCCAGTCAGACGTCCAGCGGACGCAGTTCGGCATCGCATTTGAGCCTCTTGAATACGACACAGCATAGTCCGGGTGCCGTGGCTGGGGCCAGCATTTGCACCTCGGTCGATGGTGCGGACGTGTCCATTGTGGGCAAACAGATCGAAGCACAGCCGGGTGATTTGAATACACCGGTGACCACCTCCAACGATATACCGTCGTTCTTTGGTCCTTCAACGGTTGTTGAGCCGCCACCGATCACAGGTAGGTTCAATTGCCAATATAAAAATATCAAATATAGTGAATACCCTAAAGCAATGTTGCAAAACGCTTGCTCTAGTATTGTAAGGCCACTGGTTATACACTATCATGCCACAAAAAATCTTGCTTAGCCTCTGCAGTTACCGGTTTGCCCATCCCAGACAGGTCACCTATCATATAAATAGTGCAAAAACAAAAATCCTTATTTATTGCGTCAAGTGAACTTTGTAATTTATGCAAATCCTTATTTACGTTTTGGGTTTGGCCCACCAAAGTTATATATAGAAGATATCTTTTTATAAATGCAAATGCAAATCAAAGAATCATATATAAAAACATTAAAAAAGCAACAATTAAGTTGATAATATGTCTTAATTTTTTAATTAGCGTTTACACTTTCTAATCGAAAAAAAAGAAAAAACAAAAAAAATACGAAAATGCGAATTAAAAATCAAATAAAATATTTACGAAACAAATTCAAAACAGCCAAAAGATTATTCTATGCGCCACAGCAAACAAATTTCCAAAACATAAAAATAAATGCGAGAAAAAAATCTGAAATTCAAATATATAAAAATTTATTAACAATAATTTTTTTCATTTTTTTTTTTCTGCCTTAGCATTTCACGTTTTATTTTTCATTTCAAATAAATTACGCACGCTGCTTAAATATTTTGATTTTTTTTATTATTTATTTTGTTTGCTTGCTGTTTTTTTTTTTTTACTTTTTTTTTTCTTGGTTCATTTAATTTTTTTCGTTTTTTCGTATGTAGCATATTTATGTAAGGAAAAGTAAAGTGAAGCAAAGCAAAAGGAGACAACACTCGTTGTTTTTACAAGCGTCTTAAGTGCTCTCAACATGCCACTTAACGCTATGAATTTTTATTTTTCTTTTGCATTTTTTGTATTTTTGTTCCCTCTTGGTTTGTATTTTTTTTTTTTTTTTTTTCTTAGTTTTTTGTGTTTTGTAAGGCATATAAAAATTTCGTACTTGACTGTTGTAAATCAATGGCTCGCTTGGAACAAGTTTCTTCAGCTTGTTTGTCACATTTCACGCTTGCCTTTCGCGTGCGTGAAAACAAATTTATAGACGCACCATTTCATGTCAAAATGGCTGGCATAATCCATAACGACATTTTAATAAGCCAACAAAAAGCGAAAAAAACAAAATTAAAAACAAATATTTAGCGTGTGCCCGGCCAGCCAGCCTACTTTGGCAGGGCTACGCAAAGTTAACTGCTTCGCTTGATTTATGCCCGATTTTAAAGGCCTGACAGCGGCTTAGTTGATTATTTAGTGTTACACTGCAGTACACTGCCGTGCGGCAATGCTGCAGTTCTGCTGCACTAGAGTGTATGCGTGGCATGCATTTGTGCATTTGTGGCATGTTGTAGTCTTAATGGCTAAGCCGGCTTAACTGTTGCAGTTGCAGTTGCAGTGGGTTAAATGTCGCATGGCGCCAAATGTGCTTATGCATGCATTTATTTGCATTAAAACATTACTAAAGGCAACGTTCAGCAACATTGACTTGAAAAAGGTGACGATTTTTGTTGCATTGTGAGCAGGCGCAGATCATTTATTATTAATATTTAAACAGTCTGCTATAGCTACTTTTCAAATAGCCCACATATTTTACTTATAAGTATAAGCAAACCTAATATGTCACCTTTATGAGACACTTTCAGCTTTAGCATTAAATGCAAATACTTTAATAGAAAAATAGGGCTTCCCTAAACAAGTTCAAATAAATAATAAGTTTGGTATTTAATATAAACCATTTGAATGAACATATTGTTACGCTGTTCAAACAGGCAATTATCCAACTTAAGAAGACAATACTGTACAACATTATTGTTTACAAAGTACCTAAAAATTTTCGTACAATTTTTAGCTTTGCTTACAAAATATGCAGTGAAAATTACAAAAAAAAAAAAAAAAAAAATAAAAAAACATTTGCTTTGTTTTACACTTAAACAAAGTAAATGCCTTTAAAACTTTTATGGCTCCGAATATTGCGTTTTCTTACAAATCGTCATAGAGTCTTTTGCCTTGGTTTGCGCTTATATGAAAAGCATTAAATGAAAATGAAACTATGCACAGCAAAAAATAAAAAAGCGAAAAACGAATTTAATTAATCAACACGAAATGCCGCATATATTAAACATTTCCGTTCAGTGTCAATGTTTCGCGCAATCTAAAACTAACCATAAAACAAAAAAAAAAAATAAAAAAGAAAAAAAAAATACATACACACATAAGTGTAGAGCACAAGTACGTATTAACGACACAGATACAACATGCTGTGCATGCGATTGATATATGTATTGTGTGTGTGTGTGAGTGTGTATCTAGATACTGGCGCATATAATTGCATGACATATGCACAAACACAATTCTAATTGAATTAAGCAAAGCTATACTAGATACAAGATTTTTTACTGTTTTGCTCTGCCGTTTGCTTTTGTTTCGTTACTTTTTATTTCATTTGTTGTTGTTGTTATTGTTATTGTTGCTGTGTTTTCTTAATGGTATCAAAAACAATTGAATTTAATTGCTGTCGTAATTTGTGCGCAGGAAATAAATAAGACAAAGTACATTAAGAGCGCGAGATTTGCTTACAATAATTATGACAGGCCAGGCAGGGCGTGTTGCAGCCAACCAAGCAACAGCCAAGCATCAGCCAAACGACAGACATGCAACCAAGTAGCCAAACTGCCAAGTAGCCAAGCAGATTTATGGTTAATTGCATTTGCAAACATTTTCTTAACAATAAAAAAGAACAGAAATAAACAGCAAATCAAAAGAAATGTATTTAAAATTTATAACATTTATTAGTCTGCTCAAAAAGTATATTAAACGTTATATGTCAACCATAAATACGAAATACTTTTTAGTTGTGTTTTCTTTCTTATGTTTCTTTTGGCTCTTATGCGATTTTGACGCCCACACACAGAAAGCGCAAAAACAAGCTGCGCGACGCGAAGCTATTAAACAAAATACTCGAATCTTAGCCAAAAGAAAATACGCTTGGAAAATATTATTCTAATAAATACAACAACAAAATGCAAATACAGTCATACCTCGAAAATATCTATCACACAGATACAAACATATATATGTGAATTATAAAAAAAAAGTGTACTTAAATTTTCAATTTTTTTTTTTTTTTATTTTTTTGTTCGCAAAAATAAGCCACTTAATTTTCTTAAATATCCATTCATCTTTTTGCAAATGTTAACTTAATTATATGCATTGTAATTTGTATGAGATACAAAGCAAATATTCAGATGATTGTTTGTTTTATTTTTAATTGAAAATTTGTTGGAATTTTTTAAGTGCTTTGGGACATTTTATTTGATGATTTAGGCAGTTGCTGACATTTTTTAAGACAGCTATTTAAATCAAAATTTAAGCACTTAGAAAAATTTAATTATTTACAGGAAAATACATATGTGTTGAATATGGTAACTAAATATACTGTACTAAAATTAAATCTCTCAAAGCGATTAAAAATTTCAGTAAATTATGTTTAGGAAAAACGTATCTTTCCACATATTTTTCAGGTTTTAATATTAACTCTATGTGCTCATTTAAATAACATAAAAAACAAAATTTCTTGTTTTATTTTTTTTTGCTAAACCTAAAAACGACGGCCATAAACATATGAGTGCTAATTTCTTTTTCAAATATATAAAATTCCTAATGTGTATAGAAAAGTTATTTTTTATTTTATTTTTCTTAATACAAATTCTCGAGCTTCCACTGTATGTATAATCTATTAGAACAAGCCAAAAGAAAAGAAACAAAAATATTTAAACAAAATCAAATAAAACAATTTGTGTATAGCGCACATCGTGTATGAATTTTCTTGATATTTTGCGATTTATTTAAGCGTATTTTATTCGTATTTGCCTTTTGGCGGACATTGATAAAGTCGCTTTTAATCGGCCAGCTTGGCAGCCGCTATTCTTTGCTCATAATTTACGCATACAGAATTGTCAAAAATGTATATTTTTTATGCGTATTTATTGTCCTTAAGCATAATAAGCCAAACTCAAATTTTGTTTCCATTTTATTTTTGTTTTTTATATTTTTTTCTTTTTTTTTTATATGAATATTTTTTTCGGCCACTTGCCAATATTATATGAAAGCGTGTGGCGGCACTTTTGCCCAAAAACAAGACAAGTCAAGTCGTATCGAGTCGAGTGAAGTCAAGTCGAGCGTTATTTGGCATAAGAATTCTGCTGCGACTTGCAACTTGCCATGCATTTTTCATATTTATTTCTGTAGCTGGGTTTTTGTTTTTCCGTTTTTTTTTTTGCTTTGCTTTGCTTTGCATTGCTTGTCATTTATGGTTTTTCATTTGAATAATGGTTACAAGTGTAATTTCTGTTGTTCAAATTGTCGCAGAATGAAAAATAAAAAATAAAGGAAAGAAAAACAGACAAGCAAGAAAATATTCAAAACGTCGTCGGCCCGGCTAACATGCTTATAAGATTTATTTTTCTGCTTCTTTATATTTTTCCGTTGTTTTTTTGACATAATTAATGATTGTAAATTATGTGGCCGAAAAGAAGCTGCAGCCAAAGCTAGTTGCTGGCTATAAGAGCAGCAGACGTCTTCAATTCGCTTTCAAAAAGCATGACTGTAGCCAATTAAATGCAGGCTCAGTTAGTAAGCAGCGTCTAGGCTCAACATGTCAGTCTGCTGTTAGTCACTTGCGGTTGGGCATAGCCAATATGCGAATACAATGGAAAATAGTTGCGTATATTGGCATGATTTCATTTTAAATATAATAATATGCAAATAGTTGCGCAATAAGGCTGCTTATCGGCAAAAAAAAAAATAAAAAAAAAAAAAACCGAATAAAAAAAAATATAAAACAAAAATCACATGCAGTAAATAATTATGCAATGATGCAAGTCAGCGACTGATTAAAAAATGCATAATGCACTAAAGCCACAGGCAAATATACCATACATATACAACATACGCATGCATATAAGCGTATATATATTTTAAAGTAATAATCATCATAATAATGCTTTGGGCCATTGAGTTATATGCATGCGCTATAACAATTGACATTGACATTCTGTAAACGTCATATACAAAACGACAGCAACATAGCAGAAAAAAAGTAAACTAAAATGAAACAAAATATAAAATACCAAAAAAACACAAGAGTGAGGGAGAGAGAAAGAGAGGGAGAGAATAAAAGTAAAGGCTTACTGCGCTGCATATGTCAGGCTGCATAAACAATCAAATAAACGATAAATAATGCCATTAAAAGCCAAGCAAAACAAAAGAAAAACGCTTAAATTCCTTTGAATGCAATGTAGCCGATACAAGCGTTGGACCGACGGACAGTTGGACAAAAAGACAGACAGACGGACAGACAGACAGACAGACGTGCAATCCAATCGACGGACACAGTGCAAACGAACGTGCGACGTTGGGCGCTACGATCTCTGCGCGCACGATTTGCGATTGGCTTCTCAGCTTTGCCCGTTGGCTTTCGCTGTAACACTGTGGGGCCTGCGGCCTGCGGCCTGTGTGCAGGCGACTTGACTTTTTCGCTTTGTTGTTGTTGTCGCAGCGCATTAGGCAGCAGACTGCCAGACTGGCAGACGTGTACTTCACTGCTCTGAGTGTGTGGATGTGTGTGTGTGAGTGTGTGTAGTATTGTTGTTGTTGTTGTTGTTGTTGTTATTGTGCATTGCAACTCAATCGATCGCAGTCCAGTGGCTGCCTGCATGCGCGCTGTAATTAGTCTTCTTCTTGCTTCACGCCAAAAACTCTGACACTTTTATGCTGCTCTGCATTGCTGTCGCTATGTATTATTGTTGTTGTTGGTTTTTTTTTTGTTTTTTCGTTTTCACTTTTATGCGACTAAGATCGAAAGACCGCCCGTGTTGCTTTTCCACGGAATTTTAGCGCAGCTGCACCCAAAGTGTGCAAAAAGTAACCAAAGAAGTTGCACTTTGTCTGTCTGTGCTTTTTTTTCCACACTTCTTCTTTTTTTCTTTTGCAAGCTTGTGGTTTCTTTCTTTTCTTGTACTACTTTTTGATTTATCAAAGATAATGGCATAATTTTAATTGTTTATATGGATTTTGTTTATATTTAATTTACAGGTTCCATTGAATCCGAGGATCTCTCACTTGAACCGCAAACAGTATCGAGTCCTGTGCTGTCGTGCAGTCCATTGAAGGAGGAGCGCAGTACACCGCCAACTTTGGCGATTATTAAGGAAGAAACAAGTAATAATAGTTGTACAATGTATCCAATACACAATAGCAACAACAACAACAACAACAGTCAAACAACAACAACATCAACACCTGTATCAACGACAGCAACAACAAATGACATTGCCGCAATTACAACGTCGGCGGAAACAACAGCGCACATAACAACAACGACAACCGCAACAAATACAACAACACAAAGCAATAATACACAACAACAGCAACAACACAATCACCATCAGCAACAACAACAACAACAGCAACAACATAATGTCGCGCAACACTCACCGCAACAATACCTACAACAACAAAACCAAATACAACAACACAGTCAATTACACCAACATCAACAACAACAACAGCAACAAATGCAACACCAACACCAGCAACATCATCATCATCATCACCATCATCATCATTTACAACACGCACAACAACATCAACTACAGCAACAGCAACAACATCATCATCAACAACAACAACACCAACACTATCAACAGCAACAATTGCAACAACAACAACAACAGCAACAACAACAACAGCCAGTTGGCAAAATCTCATATCGTGGCATTTTCACTACCACAGGTAACACCAATATGAGTGGACTAACATCAGCTGCTGCCGCCGCAGCTGCTGCTGTGGCACAACAGCAACAACAACAGCAGCAGCAACAGCAACAGCAGCAACAGCAGCAGCAACAACAACAACAACAGCAGCAGCAGCAGCACACACATCAATTGACATCACCGCAATTGTCCACAGTCATGCCTGGTCAAATGTCACCACCATCGACCAGTCTGGGCAACAGTTGGGGTCTACCCAGTCCGGACAAGACCCTCTTCCAGCCGCCCATGTTCAGTCTGCTGGGTCCGAGCACACAAACCGCTGCACAGGCACACTATGCTGCCGCCGCTGCGGCACAGTCGACCACACCGTCACCATCGCAACACTTGCATGGCGGCTACGGTGCCGACGATGGCCGCCAGCATGTGGAGCTGCTGGGCCTCAACATGGACTGTTCGCCCATCATACTGAAGCAGCCACCACCGCCCAGCTATGGCAGTGCCGGCAGCAGCAGCAGCGGGGCCATTGCCAGCTTCGCTGATATGCAATCGCAGGCCAGTCACGAGCTGCAGCAACAATTCCATCAGCAGCAGCAGCAACAGCATCAGCATCAGCAGCACTTGCATCATCATCAACACCGTCAGCAGCAGCAACAGCAGCAGCAACAGTTGACCGGCGTCAGCACGCCCAAGTATCAATGGCTCGACTCACCCGCCGATTACGTTGGCACGCAGACGGCCTCCACATTGGTGCTGCCCGGTCCGGCATCGTCTGCCTCATCGACAAATGCCATTGCTGCCGTTGGTGGCCTCATACCAAAGCAGGAATCGGTCTATAATGATGGCACAGCCACGCCGCAATACTCAAGCGTCACGGGCAGCACATCGACCGTCGTGCAATTGGCCGAATACAGTCCATCAACAAGCAAGGGACATGAGATACTCTCGCAGGTGTATCAGCAGAGTGCCATACCATTGAAGCTGGTGCCCGTCAAGCCGCGCAAGTATCCAAATCGTCCGAGCAAGACGCCCGTACATGAGCGTCCCTATGCTTGCCCAGTGGAGAACTGCGATCGTCGCTTCTCCCGCTCCGATGAGCTCACCCGCCACATACGCATACACACTGGCCAGAAACCGTTCCAGTGTCGCATCTGCATGCGCTCCTTCAGTCGCTCCGATCATCTGACCACACACATACGCACACACACCGGCGAGAAGCCCTTCAGCTGCGACATCTGTGGACGCAAGTTTGCGCGCTCCGATGAGAAGAAACGCCATGCCAAAGTACATCTAAAGCAACGCATCAAGAAGGAGTCCAAAATGAGTCGCGAACAGCATCAACAGCAGCAGCAACAGCAACAGGCCGCCGCCGCAGCTGCAGCCGCAGCAGCAGCAGCAGCACAACAAGCACAACAGCAACAACTCCAGCAGCAACAGCAGCAGCATCATCATCATCATCATCACATGTTGCATGCCGGCGGTAGTTCCGGTGATATTTCCATAGTGACAACCAGCGCTACCAGTTTGTAGGTCAGCGCAAATCAATCATCATCGCATGATTCCAATTCGCCAACGCCATCTCCAACGATATCGATATCCACATGCTCCACGCCGACAGCATCACAACAACAGACGTCGCCGCCATTGAGATCGTCGCAGCAGCAGACGCCTTTGCCGCTGCCGTTGCCGCTGCCGCTGCCATCGCAGTATCGTTCACACTTACTGTTCGACAATTGGCAGAGCGAGTTGGCGCTGCAGTTGTCGCCCACCACGCCCCTGGACACCATGCCCACCGCTGAGCTTTCGCTGACGCGTAACAAGCCAATGCTGCTGCAGCAACGTTCTCAGCCACGTCAGATGTTCTCATTTGAGATGGCCAATGCCGACACGGTAAGCTCGCCTGAGCTGAACGAAATGTCCATTGATGGATCATTGGGCAGCGCCATGGATCTGTCTGAGATCGATTTGGGCGTTAATGGTGCCGCAAGAGATGACGTCCCCAACGTTGGCACACAGCAGAATAATGCCGCAGCACAGCCGCAACGTTCAAGGCTACGCGTTATCGATCCACAGGACTTGTGCTCAAATAGTCAGGATATGTTTCGTTTCCTTATGTCGCCATAAAACAAAAAACAACAACAAAAACAATAGAATTACTATCATAGTCTCATACAGGCGAGTTGGCAGCGCTACGCTTAAATTTATGTTGCCGTCGGCATACAGTAAACGCCATAATAAATTATGGCGCTTTGCTTTTCTACTTTTTTTTGTTTGTTGTTTCTTTTTATTTTCTAGAAAATTAGCAACTTTTATGCTTCTTCATTTTAATTAATGCAAAGCTTGCGCTCGCTCGCACTCTTTCCTGGGCCATGCGTAAACGTCAATTGTAATTTATAACCTTTTTTTTTTCTTCTTCGGCAACTTGTAGACCTTCAGCTGGCAGTTCCTGTCGCTGCGGTTGTTGCTGTACTATTTGCCTTTTCTACCAGCATTTTGCGTAAATAAATTAATTAAATGTGTATAGAAATAAGCCAAGACGCTGTAAAACAAGTTTAATGTGTTTAAAAGGTTTTTAGCGCACAAGTGCAAAAAGCTTTATGCCATTTGAATTGGCGCTGCCAACGCATCTCTAAATAAAAACTGTACACACACACACACAAACTTTAAGAATGGAATGTGCCAATAGCAGTAAAGCAAATGTACAACTTAGCAACCGATACAATAAAAAACTCTGCATATGTAATTATAGTACTATAAAAACAAAAACCAATATTTATATACATATATATAAATATACATAAGTATATATGTATGTATAGAATATTTTCCTAGACTTTTTGCGCCTTCAGTGGTAGGCAAATGTTAGCTGAGCAACTAAGCACACAAGTGCGTTGTATAATTATAAATTATATATAGAAACAAAAACAAATTAAGCAACTCAAAACAATAGCCAGTGGAATCAGTCGTTGATGCTGAAGTTAAAGGAAATACAATACTAAAAACAATTTATAGCAAAAGCAAAACGTAGGTTGTTCAAAACAAAAGTAAATACAATAAAAAAAAAAAAAAAAAACTACAAAAAACAAATAATTGCAATACAAGACATTAAGTTTAAAAGCAAAAATACAAAAACCATGTTTAACAATTATGAAAGCATATATATATATTTACATAAGTATATATACAAAAACACAGCATACTTAAAAAAAGCATAGACTAAAGTCACAAGCTAAAAACACTAAAACAAAATGGCATATAAAATAAAAACAATTATAACGTACGAAAATAATAAAACATAAACGTTTAACTTATATCTCTAATACTGTGATCTCATGTGTAATAATTATTATTAATTTTAATTGTTTCTTAAAACTAATAATATTTAATATTTATTAAAACTTGAAAGTAAACATTGCTACGCTAATTTTCATTATAAAAAAAAAAAAAAAAAAACAAGAAAGAAGGAAAATTTAAACTAAATACATAAAACATTTACTAATATATGTACTTGCCTAAAAAAAAAATACAAATTAACCTTAATAAATATAAATAACTTACTAATACATGCATAAAAATTACAAATAACACAAACATAACTAATTTAGTTTCTAGATAATTTTACTATTTAGTTTTAGTTATATCAATAAGTACATGTATACACAATTCTATATATATATACATATATATATTTATATATATATATATAAACGCTAAACTTAAATTATAATTATTTGTTTAAGCATTAAATATGTAAAAATTTTAAATTAGCATATCAATTAATTATATACATACAAATACAAAAATTTGACTTAAAAAGTGTTTAATTGTAAAACGAAACCAGTGCAGCCATTTATTTATAAAATTGTATAATTTCTGAAAATGTAAATTAAAAAACAAAAAAAGAATCAAATAACAATTACATAAGAAAAAACAACAATAAGAACAATTGTAATATTACACTTAAAAGTTTATTGTTTTATGCATTTGTGCTTCCTTAACTGATATAATCATACATAGTTTATTATTATTATTTTTAAATTTAACTTTTAAAGTAACAAAACAAAGCATATAAGCATACAGAACACTGAAAAAAAATTGATATATTATTTGTATACATGCTTCCAAAATGTTTTATTTTTAGTTTAATTTTAATTTAGTTGAACATTTTTATATGCTAAAAAATTATATTTTATTTCGAAAAAAATACATAACAATTTTGCAAAAAAAAAACCTTTTGTTTATTTTTTTTTTCTACATATATCTTTTATAGACATTTTTCTGTTTTTTTTTTTTTTTTTTTGTGGCATTGTATAAAACAAGTCGAAGAAGCTGGTAGATAAAACTAATTATAACAAAGAATTAAATTTTCATGAAATCTAATAATAAGTTAAGGCAAGTGAAAAAAAAGCACATACACTTTAAATTAAATATAAGCAAATTTGAAAATTGATAAAGGAAAAAAAGGTGCATAGCAGGTTTCTAAGAGAAGAATTTTATTGTAGGTTTTGTGCGTTTGCAATTTAAAGAATAAAAAATCATTAAGTGTGCATAAGAATTAGTAAAATATTTTTGCATTGGCCAATGTTTTAATCCACGTACTTAAAACAAAAATAAAAAACAAAAAGGCCTTAAGAGTATAACGAATATATATTGATTAGCAAAATAGAAATGGCTTGAGAGTTTCGTAAGTCAACGAAATTATTTAAGTTCGTAAAGTTTTGGGTAAAAAATGTATGAGTACAGTATTACATTTTTTTTTAACAACTTTAAAAAAAAAAAAAATATTGCTATACATTTTTTGCATAGCCGCTGTGCAGCAACACAAATTAGTGCAGTAAGAAAAATCAGAGTAAGTAACAAATATCTAATATGTGACAAAAACACATAAAACATAAAAATTAATTATATCTAAAGATATTGAAAAATTAATAAACTATTTAAGAAAGTTTATTTAAAAATAAAAGCTTATACTATGTACAGTCTGGAAATACAAAAACAGGTTCCAAATGGCCTTTTGATTCAAAATTTATATTAAAACTGAAAAAAAAAACAAAGAAAAACTCAATGAATGTGCCATTAAAACAAATAGCAAAATTATTAAAGAAATTGTATTTAAAATAAATGCCAAGCACAGATACACAAAGTATAGAGCAGAAGAAAATTAAAATAAAAAAAAAAATTGTTTTAAAGTTGACGTTTTAATGTGCATTAATTTTAACGCCTAAATTAATGATACACAAAATAATAAAACATTTTATTATAAAAATATATTTAATAAAAATAAATATATACGTTTTCAAATGTTGTGATTTTTGCATGCATACATGTATATTGCGTATTTAAGTGTAATATTAAATATATTTAAAAACTACAACAGCAACAACACAAAACAAAAAGAAAAAAATCAAAAAATAGAAAATAAACAAAAAGTTATTTAAACGGCAACTTATGGACAGTTTTTCTTCCATATTAATGAAACATAATTGCTAAAAAGCACGCGAACACATGCTGTGCTGATTAGTTAGCGTTTATTTATTTAATTAACAGCTGAATTTTAATATTTTCCCGAAATCAAAAATGAAATTTATGCCGATTTTAATTTAGTACCTATGCATAGTCTACAAACATATTTATTAAAACAAATATTAAATGTAGTTAGTCACTTTATCAACGTTTAATTGTTGTGAAAAATTAAAAAGCAAATTTAAATCTGAAAAAAAAACAAAAAAAAAAACAAACATATAAATACTTTAAAAAAAAAAACTTTAAAAAATACAAAAACAATAAATGTTTGCATTGTCATTTTCTTAAAAAAAAAAACAAAAAACAGATTATATATATAAGAAAATATATTAAATAAATATACATAAATTCGCTGTTTTAAGTGTGAAAGTAAATTTGAAAGTAAAACGAAATAAAAGACTTACGCGCTGTCGACATAACTAAACTCAACTTAAAACAAACTAACGAATATGCAACAAACAAAATTTATATATTGTATATATATATATATGTATAAAAATAAAAAATAAAAATCGATGAATAAAAAAGGCAAACATTATTGAAAATATATATACAATATAAGCCAATGTATATTCGTATGCAATGCTATAACACACGTATGCAATTCTTCAATTTTACTCATTTCAAAGACTGTCTTTGTGTTTTAACTTTAAGCATAAACTTACATATTTAATTATATCTAATTTACTAATTACTTATGTAGATACATATAAGTTGCACATATATACAATAACACACATGTGTCATTATTATATGTTTTTTGTATATTGTAACCATCACTACAATATATATATAACATATATATAAAAGAAAACCAATTTAATTTCGCTCACTTTTTACTATGCAATTATAATAACAGCCGACGCCTGAACATACACACAATTAAAATACAAAAAAACAAAAGCTTGCGTATGAAAAGCGTTTATATCATTTTTGGATTTAAGGCAACTGTAGAACTTCTATCAACGAGTCTTATATACACCTACATATACCTACTACTATACACGTAAAAAAAAATTGTATCTTTCTTATATGCATTGCTGAGCAGAAAACTCAACATTGAACTGTAAGTTTACATATATATATATATATATATATATATATATATATATAAATACAAACATATATATATATATATATTTATTTATATTATTGTCAGTATTGTGTAAAAATTTATATTTCGATTTTGTGAAATTTCAAGAAATAAATTTAAGCAAAAGAAAAACACTTTTATGTCTTTTATCTAATTGTTAGGCATTTGTTTTTGCAAGCATTTTGGCATAATCAACAACGAACATACATTCAGGGCAATTATGGCCAACAGTGTGCACAGTTAGATATGAATTTATTATAATTACATATTTGCAAATATTGATGGCGCTATCAGGCCAACACGCAGACAAACACAAACACACAACACACACCACAACACAAACATAAAGGTAAACGACAAGACAAAATCAAAGACAAGGCATGGCCAGGCCAGCATCTAATGCAAGCGGAAAAATTGTTAATTGCTTTCGCGCAGCGGCTGCAGTAGCCGCAAAGTTGGCAGCAACGATTAAAATACATTGCTGCAAGTTTCAGTTTGGTTGACAAGCGATCGGCCATATTAATTGAAGACTTGACTCGCCTGCTGCTGCCTGCCTGCCTGGCTCACTTACTGCAGCTACTGCCTGGCCATAGACAGGCAGCATCTAACAGCCAACTGGCCACGGGCTGGGAGCAACTGCCTTTGCCGCGCTATTGGCTCTATTGGCATGCGGCATAATGATGATTGCCGTTTTGTATATAGATCGTTGTATGTTTTTATTGGAAATTATTGCTATTTTTAATGCAAATGTGCTAATTACAAACACTGATAAGGAGACGACTGCAGATTTCACAAGCTGCGTGGCAGCTACGCGGGTGTGTGCGCGCACGCGCTCTGCACACTCGGCACACTCTGCACACTCGGCCATTGGCCACTATAATATCATTCGCAGCAAATTAATCAGAGCGCATACCAAAAGCGCATACGCCAGGCATTGGCCAAATGCCTTTCGGCTGCAGAGCAATGCTGCAAAGCAGCCTGCAGGCGTACAATACGTTGCATGCCAGCATTTACTCGTCTCGCCATCGTCTCGACTTGTCTTGGCTGCACTACATCGCAGTTCGCTTCACTTGTAGCAAAGTGCAAAGCTGCTATTTGCTGCGGATGTTTCTAAGCGAAACTAACACTTAGGCCAGCTCTAATGAAACTTCATGCAGTCAGCAGCAGCAACAAAAGTTAAGCACCAAAAAAAAAAAAAATTAACAAACCAAAAAATAACAAAAAGCAAAAGAAGAAAAGGAAGGAAAAAAAAAAAGAAAACCTCAGGAAAACAAATTAAACTGATCTAGTTTCTTTATGGCCGCAAAAAGCTTCTGTACGTCTGCCATACGTATGGTCAACACGATGAAATATGGTGCCATAGATACGCGCAAAGACAACGAACCGACGACGACGACGATGAAGACGACGACGACGACGACGATGATGATGATGATGATGTTGTTGATGATGTTGCTGACGACGTTGAGGGCAACTGCAAAGGCAACTGCAGCGGCCATGACGATTATGATGCTAATGATGACGTTGTCTGCTGCTATTGCTGTTGCTTTGGCTGCTGCCGTTGCACGTGGAATTTTATGTCATTCATTTGCATCGGGCCAAAAACGTAGCGTAGCATTGCAAACCGGACTACTGCCGCCAACTGCCGCCAACTGCTGCAGCCTTCGCTCACATGGCTTAGTTTGTGCTCAGTTACCGCTAATGGATCGGAAGCGTATAAACGTATGGCCCATGATGAATTAGTTTTGATTAGAATGCTTTGAACGTGGCGGCCCATAGGGGCTCAGTGGCGTGTGGCATGTGATTTTGCTTTTGTATTATTTTCATCTATTTCTTTTTTTATTCTATTTTCTTTTCGTATGTCCACAGGAGTCACTAAGTAGTCGCTTGCACTTTTTCAGTGTCAACTGCGCTGATGCAGCCGCGCAGAGTATCTTCGAGTATGTGTAAATGCAGCTTACATACGTATGCAGCATGGTAGGCTCAAGACTAACTTTCGCTGAACTTGCGCACAAGTGCACTGCGAGAAATTTCTATTACAAAAAGCAAGATCATACTCTATATGAGGTCAATTATTTTACAAACAGCGCAATGGCAAAGCAACCCAAGTTTTTAAACAAATTTTTTAAGAGATTTATAGTCTTTTTCATGTTCATAATGTGTAAAAGATCAGCTTCAGGAATTAACTGTCTTATAACTGAGTTATGCATTTAGCACACATACAGAGTCAGCTGAACAGAGTGGCTTCAGCTGAAAATGAACTGAAATCTTGTTTGGAACAAGGTTCCTCTATAATTGTGCTTATATCTAGGTATGAAGCTTTGCGGCCACATGCTTAGGATCACAATTCTTTTGAATTATTGGCATGTTAAAAATTTTATAAAAAAATGCATATCTTTAAGGTAAGCCAATTTTACGCACCGTGTGGCTTTAGCAGAACGGGTTACGTTATTTGTGGTATCTGGCTTGGAGTATCCACGCTTTTCAATTAGTCAAATGTCATACCAACTGATAATGGTTTTATTAATAGCCTTTGTCTCTGCGCTTAGCCTATTTGCATAGCAAAGGTACGCATGAAAAGTCTTTTTATGGCATGTCTATGCAACAGAGGCAAGTAGCACGTAGCATTTTGTTGCCCTACAGCATTTGGGGCATTTGGCAAGTTTAGAGTGAAGAAAGCCAAGGCGATTGCCAACGGACCCACACTCAATGTAATCAATGACAGGGCATTGGCCTTAAATGCATGTGTGACACTTTTTTGCAACAAAACTTAACAAAACTGAACAACTTCACCTAAAACTGTCTTCATTACATTTACGACTATGTACATTTTTGATGTTGTTGTTGTTGATTTTCTGTTTTGAGTATATTGGCTTGTCTCATTACAATTTTATTTATTTATTTTTTTTTATTTTGCTGATGTGTTGCATGTTGCATGTCTCGTTGTTGATTGCATGCAACTTAGCTTACGCCGAAATGACATTGCGATACGAATATTCATCATCGTGATACGTCGTCGTCGTCGTCGTCATCATCATCATCATGCTATATCGTCATCAACAGCAGCATCATCATCGTCTTAGACACACTCAACACGTACACGAACTCATATGCCAGCAATTCTATTTATTTATAAAATAAATCACTAACGGCAACTCATTAGCAGCTGAGACATTAAAAGGAGATTGCATGACATTTCGTATATCAATTTTTCCTGCGACTTTAACTGCCAGCCTGACTGCCTGCCTGACTGCCTGCCTGACTGCGTGTCTGTCTGCATGTCTCTGCTGGCTTACTTTGCTTTTTCTTTTGATTTTTAATTTTTTGTATTTTATTTTGATTTTAGTTTATTTTATTTTTGTCATTTCGTGTGGCGCATGTGCAGTTGCTGTGGCTATTGCTGTTCGTCGATGTTGTTGTTGTTGTCGATGTTGTTTTTGTTGCTGTTGCACTAAACTGACCACTTTTGCGTTCATCATCATCGCTTGAAATGTAAGACGACAACTTTGACACCTCGCTATGAACATGAACGACATGCGGGAGATATAAAAAACGAGTGTTCACATATGTCTGTGCATATCGCAATGTGTGTGTATGTATGCTTATATAGAGCACACTGGCGACACATGAGGCAGTCTGTTGCACGTCAACAACATTTGATATGCGTTTTTGGCTGTGCATTTTGGCCATGGCGTTTAGTCTGTTTTCATGCTGATAATACGTAAATTAATTAAGCGGCATGCCAATGCTTTATTTTTTTTTTTTTTTTTGTTGGTAATAGCTACAGACTGAAAATGCTAACATTAAGAAGTCGCCAATATTGTGTAGCACTTTTCCTAGCCATATGCGTACAAATGTTCAAACAGATCTAACATAGAGCTGCCTTACGTTAGCGTAACTACAAATAATACAAAGATTCCGTTACCAATTCCGTTACTAATGAGTCTTAGATGTTTAAAGATATATCTCAAATAAACGCTTCTATGGAGTTTATGCGTGCGGCACTAAAAGTTAACTTCTTACTATAAAATGTTATCAATATTATTTACATTATGTTTTTCTTTAATAGGCTTAAAATCAAATCGACTTGGGATTATCTCAAATGTGCACAAGCATAAATCAAACGATTTATTTTTGAAATATCTCTTAAGCGCCCATTAGTAAATGGAAAATTGTTGTACTTGCGAAATAAAAAATGTTGAAAACGAAAGAAAGAAAAAAACAAACAAAAACAAAAAGAAACAAACAAAAATGTTTGTAGCCGTTTTTAGTAAGACGATAATGACAAAACTAAGCAATTTGGTAGCACGGCAGCAGTCATATGCATATGCAAATGTCGATATATATTAATGTGCGCAGAGTGCTTATCAAAATGAAATCAATTTTGCCATATCTATATACAATCTAAACACCTAAACATGTCAAATCGTAGGAAAAACACTTAAGACGACAGTCGCCTCAACAAGTATACCGCCAGCGAGTGAACCAGTCCATGGCGACGACCACAACGATGACGCTGTCAGATACAAGAAGAATTGCATGCCAAAAACTACCGTGCGGCTTAAATGAAAATATAAAAAACAAAAACAAAAACAACAAAAAAGAATAAACTATATAAAGCAGCAACAGTAAAAGAAAAAACGGTGGCAAAGCTAGATAAAAAAAAAAAAGAACAGAAAGAAGATTTGAGTTTGCAGCAGCTGAAGCTATGCAGGCAGCGAATAGTTGCCGATGGACACGAGAGGATTCAAATAATTTTGTTTACGCCTGTCATAACAGGAGATGCTCGTTGCTTGTTCATAGCTGGTAGCTGGTAGTTGCTAGTCGGCGGTTGGGCCATAGCCGGTAGCTTATATGTAAAAAGAAATAAAAAAAAAAATTTTTTTTGCGCAAACATACACAAGAGCAAGCGGGCATTGCCGGCGATCGTGGCGATGGTGGCGACGGCGGCGTTGGGGGCGTGCAGGCCAGAGTCAAAGTGTAGTCAGGCAAATGTTTGAGCGAGTGCAAGGCAGCAAGTCAAGAAGCTGCTGACGGTGACGATGATTCTGGCCTAGCGTAGATGCGCTTGCCAAACTCTACATTATTAATATTGTTGTTGTTTTCGTTGTTGCTAATATTGCCGTCAGCCAAAGAATTTCAAGATTTCCAAGCAGTAGCACAACAGCAACTAGAAATTGTAGCACTACTTGCTGTAGTTGTTATTGGTGTTATTGTTTTTTTGTTTTGTTTATTTTTTTATTCATTCTCTTTTTTGTTGCAACATTTCAACCGCCTTTTCATGTCTTCGAACTATCGCACCAATGGACGCTGGTGCTTCTGCTGCTATGGCAGCTCTTTGGCATGGCAAAACTTTGTGAAAGCATTTTTACGATGAAATTGCACTCATAACTTTTACGTTTTTGTGGCATTGGCATTATTTAAAGCATTCGACTTGACGCGGCGCACAGGTGACTACTGCTGGCCAACCAACCGACGAGCCAACATAGCGACTAAGTGACTTACGGCTGCTACATTTTGCATTTGTGTAGTGGCACACACGGATTCGATTCCAAGTTGAGCTGTCCGCTGCTGCCGGTGAAGGTAAGCGACTGCTGCATGTCCATCTAAATGGCCAAGTTGCAAACATTCAAATACATAAGGCAGCCTATCTGTCTGTCTGTCTGTCATAGTGTCTGTCGGTCTGCCTTTCGGCTTGTCTGTTGCTCTGTCAGCTTGGTCGGCCTTTTTGTCTGTCCACATGAAACGTTTGACTGTGAAACATTTCATTAGTTTTGAGTGCTCACATATATCTTTTATTTATTTGCTCTCTATGCACCCCATTGGTTCCGTTGTGGTTTTTGTTGCTGACATGGTTGTTGCTTTGCTTTGCTGATTACTGTTGTTGTTGTTGCTATTACCGTAGCTTGTTATTTGCTATAATATTCATTTTTATTGCGCTTTTTATTTGCATAGATGTCTTGTCTATCTGCGTTTTGCCTACACTTGCCATACACTCGCATATGGAGCAAGTTAGCCCCTTTCATGCAATTTCAATTTGATCAACTCCGTCATTTGTGTTTGCATTTGATTTCAACACTCATGACTTGAACACTCACACACACACATAAACAATCGGCATCTGCGTTGTTGCTTGCATGTTGCACTTCTATTATTTCTTTCTTTTCTTTTTTATTTTTTTCTTGCTTGTGTTTTTTGTTGTCAGCACAGCATTTGCTAATTTTTATTTTCTTTTGAAATTTATATTATTTTCGTTACTATTTTCATTTATCATATTTTGCGTGCATAAGGCCATGTCATGAGTTAGTTGGTGTATAAACAAATAAACAGCGGATTAAAGCCATCAGCCAGCAACTGCAGACAAGCGCAGACACAAAACACTTTCAACAATTTCCAATGTGGAATTTATGGCAGAGTGTTCAGTTCTTTTTGGTAGCCTACTTAATTGTTATCTATTTGACTTTTTTAGCTTCACAGTATCGACATGGAGACGAAGACTTAACGTGTTTTGCCAAGATAGCAGATAAAAAATCAATATACTTATGAAGTTCACATGTATTCATGTTATAAAGGTGTCATGAATGAAAATATTTTGTACAGTTCATGCACATAAAATTATTTTAAAATTTATTTATAAAGGATCCAAAACTCTCATGTTAAAAGAAGGCATTGTAGTTATAAAGAAGTCACAACAACTTGGGCTCCCAAAATGTAAATATTTGAAAAAAAAGTATTGACTTCCGTAGCTTTAGAAAAGCTTCTAAGCAACTGACATAACGATGGACACCGAAATAATTTGCTAATTAAATATGAACAGTAGCCCTTTATTTTCTGTAAACTCTCTTGTCTCTAGCTCGGTTTAATCTCAACATAATACAAATGTTGACTGGGTTGACGTTTTAGTTGCCAGTTCAGTTCATTAAAGAGTAATTTCAAGCAAAGAGAAACTTTGCGCTTTAGCTTTTTTATGGCTTCCTAAACAAACATTATTTTTTATTAGCAATATGTTTTTGATGAAAATGTAGTACAAATTTAAATAAACACGCATTAAAACATAAATGTAACGAGGTACCCTGCATTGATTTTGTAACGCCCCTAAGAGCCATTTTTACTAATTTAGGCCACTACATATGTTCACGTGTACGAGAATGCAGTTGGGAGTTGCAGGTTGCAGCAATTTGTTGCTAGTTTAAAATATTAAAAGTTAACGGCTACTTTGTGAACAGCAGGAAAGCTGGCCAATTAGTAAAGTTTAACATTTGAGTTTTTTGTTTTTCTATTTTTTATGAAGTACCTATATACTGCATATCGAATTTGACATGGTCTTATACGCCAAAGTTAGTCATGCAACTTAACTGACACAGCATGTTGTTAACTAGCCGACTGCATGCATCTGCTTCTTCTGTTTTTTCTGATTTTCTTTTCTTTGTTTAAAAATTTTGTGAAAATTGAATGAGCTGTTCATTTTTTAAGTGTCATAAGTGTATTCCATCTTTGAAATTATTTTATTGTTTTGTGCTTAATTCCGCATTGTCGCCTCTTGATGACATTGTGGACAATGGCACTGTGCGCCTCGACGTTTGTCTCTGAGCCCTAAGACAATAGATTATTAGTCTAATGAGTTTTTTTTTTGTAATTTCATTGTAACGGATGCGCTATCCGACATTAATGCCCCTGCACATCAGTCAGTGGAGGCGGTGCCGCTTTGTGATTTCGTTGTGGCCAACATGATTAAAAAGTTGTATTAAATGTCAAAGATCTTTGATGCGGTGCAATGCGCTTAATTTATGGCACACTTTAGTCTTGTCGACGTGCCCGGCCAGCTAACAATAAGCAGGCAAATATTGTTTTATTGAAATATATCGAGTGGAAAATATTTGGATTTGTACATTTACATACTAGACACGCTTGGCGACTGCCTGCAGTGCCCATGGGGCTGTAGAAGAAGATATAGCCATGAAAATTCTCGGTCATGTCCAACTGTGTGCAATATGCTGCAAAGGCATGCGTACTGCCATGCCATGCCATGGCCCGGCTCGGCCAGACTGTGTACCTTGTGCAGTACTGTACAATATTTCACAAATTGAACGCATAAATCAAAATTAACGAGTAACGAGTAGAGGAAACAGGCGAGCGCACATTTTGACGCACGTTCAATCAAGGTGTAAGGCAGGCAGGTAGCCGCGCAGGCAGTCGAGGCGGCAGGGAAGCGGGCATTGGGCATGCGACACAGTTGTGAAAGGACGCTGCTGACGCTGTGAATTGTCGTTTGCCATTTGCCTTAGCAGCAGCAGCAGCACACACTGCAAAAGTTTTTATGTATGTGTGCTACACAAAAATAAAAACAAATGCAAAAACAAATAAAAGTGAAATAAAATGTAAAAATAAATAAAAGCAAAGACAACAACAGGCGAAAGAGAAACTGTGTGCTTAAATAAATGGCAACGATTCGACGTGATTGATAAAATGGCGTGTCAAACATGTTGACGCTTGTCGGCAGGGTTCCTTTGCGCATTTGTTGCTGCTGCAGTGGTTGCGCAAGCGCAAAATGTGTTTGCCTTTGTTTTTTACGCTTGTTGGTCACTTCAGCTTCAATTAACACGTCTCAGGCGTGAAATCACAACAACAACAACAACAAAAAGCATACACACACCTATACAAAGCACAAAATCATTCTTGCATTATTAAAAGACCGACTTAATCCAGACTTGCATGCATTCACTCACACACTCACTCGCTTAGTCACTCACTCACGCGTGTATTGCAGAAGCACACGAACTGTCAACATAAGTTATCTTGTGCTCTCACAGGGTATTTATGTCGGCAAAACTGCCAAAAAGTTACACTTAACAGCCACGGCGAAGGTAACAAAATTAAAAACTGCAGCTCTGTACTAAAATGCGTACTTTTGTTGCATATTAAATTTAAAAGAAACAAAAACAATAAAATGAGAATGAAAACAAAACGCAAAAAAGTGAGTTTGCTGTGATTTACGCTAAGATTTAATCAATTTGGAACGCTAAGTCACGCATAAAAGCTGCCGCGGTAAAAACCTGTTGATGTTGTTTTTTTACTTTTTGTTTAAATAATATAATTATTACATATACTTATATATAATTTTAACAATCCTATTTTAATCAAATCCAAGACTACACTAAATAATAGGAAACTTTATGAAAATATTGCAATTGTGGCTCTTTTTTTAATTTTATATAAAGCATAATAGAGTTCGATTATAATTTTATTAGAATCTTCTATATTTCTTTTGCTACAATGGTTTTTCATCCTTGCTAAGTTTGTTTTAGTTTTTGCCTTGCGCATTTCGGTAATTTACTTTTAAAATTTGACTTCTTCTAACTAAACTAGAAAGGCAGGGCTATAGTCGGGCGTAACCGACTATAGAAAACCTGTACCCAATCCAAAATTGAATATATTTTTTTGTTGCTTTAATATTTTGTATTCATTATGTAAGGATATCTCAAGAAAAACTAGAAAGGCAGAGCTATAGTCGGGCGTAACCGACTATAGAAAACCCTGTACCCAATCCAAAACTGAATATTTTTTTTTTTGATTCAATATTTTGTATTCATTATGTAAGGATATCTAAAGAAAAAAAATTTTTTTTTTAGCAAAAACCCTTTTTCGGCTGATCGTTCCTATGGCAGCTATATGTTATAGTAAACCGATATTTATCATATTCAGGGATATGATTGGATATTACTTAGAATTATCGAATCCAAAATTTGGTAACGATATCTTTATAAACAAAAAAGTTTTTATCAGTAAATGTTGTTTTTCGGCCGATCGTTCCTATGGCAGCTATATGATATAGAAACCGATATACATAATTTCAGCTTCAGATCAGAAATATAAACGACAAATCTTGTAGGCATATGAAAATTGTTGAAACAAAAATAATCACAGATCAAATTGAATGCAATATGCATAAGCTGCAATTGTATATACGTCTACTACAAATAAGCACAGTCTAGACCTAATTGCAGCTCATGCATTTAAATATAGCCAACAAATAGACGCTTTAAGCCACGTTTAGTGTCCCAACTACACGGCATTGCATAATCAATCAAGGCAACGGCATACGCATACTGCGGCTATAATCAATGTGCTTATCTACATGGGAATCTACACTAAAGCAGAGACTAAACACTTTGCTGTGTACTTGGCTGGCCACAGTGACGTCGACTACCGTCGCTGTGTGCGATGTGCCGTCTGACGGTGACCGGTGACGGTGACGGCGATGGTAACAGCGACTGGATGCCAGTGATGTTTGTGTACCTACTCGTATTTGGTTTATGTATGCATGTTGAAATTAATTAATGGCGCTGGTTCAATTAAAATTGCAACATGCAGTTGAACACAATTTTTCTTCACCCTAAAATGTTGTGCCGAGTATTGTATGGGATAAGAGTTGTACAACGACGTGTTGCTGGTCAGTTGTCTTTGTTTGTACTATGTGTGTTGCGCTCCGCTGTGCTGTGTGCTCTGGTGTGGTGCTAACTTGTACAACAAGTTAAGGCGTCTGATGAGCAGCAACAACAACACTAACCGCATCAAGAACAACAAATCAAAAAAAAAAAAAAAGAAATAGAAATAAGAAACACAAATAGCTAACTATATCAACATACACACAAGTGTCCCTCCACTTATGCAGTCACCTGCATACATAAGGTATAAACTATATACAAATTCACGTAGATATTCGCATTCATTCAAATTGCTGAAATAGCCATGGACTAATCCAGCTGCATATGTCCTCAAGCTAAAAAATGCTAAACTGATTTAGAGTTAAGAAAACGTTGCACAAGTTGCAAATCAAAAAAAAGAAAAAAAGTCAGCAAAAAAAAAAGAAAAGTAGGAAGCCAGGCTAGCAAATTGTTGGCATTTTGCTTTAACACTCAGCAGTGAGGAATATGACGATATGCTACAATTAAATTGCAAGCGACTTTAAGGACAAGCAAACAGATAAAGAAAATGAGCGCTTAGATAAAACTAAAAAAACAGAAACTATACACACTGATGTGTCAGACTTTTAATTTGAGCTTCCTTGTAACTAACTTAAATATACAATATTCGAGACGGATGTTAGTTTTTATGACAATCTTAAAATTATTGTATCCTTAAAAGATTAATCTTTTTATAAAAAATTTTATAAACCTTATAAGTTATAAACGGAAAAAATTATATAAACTTGTTAATAATAGAGTACCTAAAATAATTTAGTTACCCTGTTTCCACGATACATTCCTACCTATGCCAAATATTTTTAACTGTTGCTTGTTAAAAGATCTAAAAACTATTTAATGCTCAAAACTGTAAAAAGTGAACTTTAAGCTTTATCCTTATTATTACTCAACTGCCATATGAAAACTGATATGCCTTGTGAATTTCCCTTTTGGCAAGCAAAATCGCCAACATTGAAAAAGTGTAAAATCAATTTAGCCGTTTGTTTCTCGCATTGAACTGGTTAGGTTAGCATAGTTGGCCGCATAGACAGAAACATCAGCAACAGGATCAACGCCAACTTCAGCAGCAATAATAATAACAACAACAACAAATAGGCATGGCATGTTGTTGTGCCACTGCAACGTGGTGGCATTTTTTGTTGTTCCTTTTTTGTTTTTCTTTTATTTATTTTTTTTTTTTGTTCTTGTCAAGTAAGCAAGCAAAGCATGTTGTCCTTTTACTAATTCTGTTGCTGTTACGTGTTGTTGCTTCTATTGTACAGATTGAGTAGAGCACTGCAAGACATTCTGGCTAATAAAGTTCGCCTCACTTTCGCGTATGTCTTCAGCGATTTGTGTTTGAAATGGAAAATTGCTGTTCAATTATTTTAGCATGTAAATTTCCCGCACTAACAATGTTTGGTAATTTTCATACCTTTCGCGGTGGCGAAGTGACAGGAATTTCAATAACTTGTTTAAATTCTCTCGCAGCACACTTGCTGCACTAATGATGCTTTACGATACGTAGCAGCCGGGGCAAGGCCATACAAATCAATCGCAGAATATGTTTTTATAACATCCGTCGTTTGCGGCAATGACATAAATTAATTCACTAACTACGCCACAGTCGTAACATGCATGAGCAGTCGCATTCAATTTTAATAGCCAACAGCAATCAAAGTTTTTGTCATTTGCACTTAATGATTATTTTTTTAATGTTGTTTTGTTTTTTGCCTGCCAGGCAACTCATGCGCTGTTTTAAGCCTAAAATTACTTCAACACCTTGGCGAGGAGTCAAACTGCCGCGTGCGCTTTCTTATTAGCGGCTCATTAGTGTCTGATTAGTGTGGCCAACATGCCGCCTCTCTGCCTGCCTCACCGCCCGAATGTCTGGCTGGCTGCCTGGCTTGCTCGCTTGGGTTGCTTGCGGCCAAACGTTTTTCGTACATACTTTAACTTTGAGGCCAATTATGCAGCCTATAATTATCTGCACGCAAGCAAACAATTCCGAGTGGCTTTTGGGCGTTTATCACTGAGCATGAGGCGTTTAGTTTTACGGCTTTATTAGTCGCTTGTCGACAGTCGGTAGTCGGCTAAAGTGCCATTTCTCTCTCATGGGCGGCTTTGTGCTTTTGTGCGCCACATTTCGTGCAGCAAATACATTTTGATTCTATCCGATTGTGGATTTTTTTTTTTTTTGTATTTATTTATTTATGTTTTCTTTCCCCGATGTTTTTGTAGCTGTGCCTAACCAATCAAATAGGCTTCATTAATTTTTATTGATTGCGCTTAAATGTGTTGTTCAAATTGAAAATGTTCTCTTGTTTTTGCTGCTACTTGTTGCTGTCGGTCGTTGATGTTGTTGCAGTAGTTGTTCCCTGAACGGTTCATTCTTTAGTTGTGGCATTAAATTTTACTTTTTGAAGTGTAATCGTAAAAGTCTTACAGCGCGCAATTAGTTGCAGACACTGTATAAGTTGTTAAATTTAAGCGTATCTGATCGAAAGGAACACATCTATTTCGTATTTCGATTGCTGTTACTATTAGCAGAACTTAACGGTACACTTTGGCACATAATGTTGTAGTCTGATTTATTTCCAATTACTTTTTTATGCATGCGAATTAATTCAAACAATTTGCAGGTTTCTATAAAGTTGTACAAAATCAGATGAAACCTTAACGGCAGAAGAAGAGAAAGAGGTAAGAATCGGGTTTCTTTCTCAAATATGCACCACATCAATTTATATAATTAGCGGAACTGTTCCATTCATGCTTTTGAAACATGCCCACAAAATATAAAAATTAAACGAAAATTAATCAATATGTCTAATGTTCATAACAGCCAGAGGAAGTTCTTAAAATACATGGATATTGCCAATGCAGAATGTATATATAATAGTTAAATATATATATCAGAAACTGTGGCAAATATGATGAATGGCATCTGCCTCAACCAACTTCACCTCCTTGACCACCAGAACTCTGGCGTATAATAATGTCTATATTAAATATATTCTGAAGCAAATCTTTCTATTCTTTTACTTAAACTTTGATAGAAAAAAAATTAGCGTTCTATTAGCCAATATTGCTGAAAACCATATGGCCCAAATAGAGCCCTGCTTTTTATATTATGTTTCAAACCGCTACCATAGCGATAGTTTTTTTTCCGTTTTTGGTAGCAATTTTTTTTGTATACAATATTTATGGCCAAATTTAGTTGGGATTATTTATTTTCTAATTACCATAACCTTTTTAGAAGACGTGTGTGTTTGTGTGTGTATTGGGTATTTTTTTTTTTTTGTGTGTTTCAAAATACATGTTAAACAAGATTTCATGATAAAAGCCACAAGCTCAGTGCGTTTGCCTATGCGTCTGTCTTAAAAAGTCAATTTAAAATTCGCCTGATTAAAAAACTATAAAAAACGAACACAAAATCTACAAATCAATCAACGCTTTAAAATGCGTTCTAGATACTATAAGTATCGCATATAGGCATATGAACCAATACCAGAAAATCTCTTGACTCGATTAAACTATGCAAATTATCGCTGTCGATGTTGATGACGTTGACGTTGACGATTACAACAACAAAAAATTAACGAATATAATAGTAATTCGCAGCTATAAAAAGCACAAATGCTTGTAAATTCAAAATGTTTATCGTCTCATACTGAAATTAGTTTTGCCCCTAATCAAAGCGAGACCAATAAAACTGAATGCATTATCTTATGTGTACGCGTATTAGCCAGGTTAAGATAGACCTATAGACAAACAATTAATAACAATTTTGCGATAATATCAAAGCCGTAGCAGTAAATTTTGTAAGTGGTGTGTAGCACTAAAGCATCATTAGCTGCACGCTGTGTTATTAGGTCAATTTGCGCACGCCAATAACAACATTTTCACGATCGTCGTGTATCACGGTGTCCACGCAGTGGGAGAAGCAGCGCTTAGCAGCTCTAATGAACACATTACATAAAATGATGCATTTTACGAGTCCATACACCAGCCATACACTGACTGCCATAGGCTTAGCTGCTTGACTGATTGACTAATGGACTGTCCCATTGTCTGACTGACGCACTGACTGTGTGACTCTTGCATTGACAAATATCATGACAAGATCGATGTGGCACGATAATGTTCAGTGCTCGATTGGCATTGAAGGCAGTAGAAGTTATTTAGTATGCGCTCATGTTGCACTTTATTGCAGGAGTTACTATTTCTATTTCTATTTCTATTTTAATTTTTCCTATTATCCAATTTTTCTTCGTTGCTTTCTTTGTTTCGTTTTATTTTATTGTGCGTCAGAACACTTAACTGCAGCTACTGATCTGTATCTGTGACCATGTCTAGCCTGTGTCTTAAAGTTGAAATTTGTGGCATTAATTTCTCCCACAGTATGTAACTGTGCCAAGCGCCTGCATAACATTCACACACACACACACATAAGTACACATATACGAGGGCAGTATAAGAAGTACCTGACCTTAGCCAAAGATCACTTTGCTGATATTAAATTATTAATTTATAATATTTTGCAAATTCTAATATGCATACGAATATGTGCTAGCTGGTGGCTAATTTTCCTTACAGTGAAACTCAAACTACATGTTGAATTTTTTTTAAAAGTCTGACCAAAATAAATGGGAGCAATTTCGAGTTCCAGCTCCATGCACCCTATGTGCCATATTTTTATTCTCTTGTGGCTTACACAAAGAATCGTTGGACTATGTGCTTAATATATGGTAAAATAAAATAAAAACCAAAAAGATAAAATGTCCATATCAAATATTTCTCTTTATTAAGAACAGGTAATGATCAACCAACCCTCGCATATACTAATATTTACATATATATGTACTACATACGATTAAGCAATGCGCGCTTCATTACTTGATGAAGTTCATTTGTGGGCTACGTTTGGGAGAAAACCGATATTTGTAATTGATATTTTCGTTGGCTGTGCGACTTTAGTGTGACAAGTAGTTGCTTTTCGTTTATAAATCAGTAGTTTATGCCATGGATTTAAGTTTCGTTTGCAATCAAAATTGCGCATAATTTAAATTTTAATTGCAGCTGTGTAACTTATGGATGAACAGATACATTGCGACGTTGTTGAAAAATTATGAAAGACAGTAAGTTTTTTTTTTTTTTTTTTTTTTGAAAGCACGCCTGCTGTAGAAGTTGTGAATGTCGGTATTGAATAACAAATTTATTGTTGAGTTGGTATGCTTACGCTTAAGTCTAGAGATCAGAGATCATTACAAAAACGTGTGAATTTTCCGATTTAATTGGCTTATCAAGTGTTATAGCAACATTAATGCCAAGGCTTGGCAGCTTGCTGCGAGATATACTTAGCGATAACCCACAAATCATAGAAATACGCCGCTGTTAAACGTTTTTTGGTGTTTTGATTGTAGTTTTTAAAATTAGCAGTATCCATTTTCAAGGCACAGTTAATGCAGACATAAACAGATATATTTTGAACGCGAAGGGAGTCATTAGCAAAAATTCAAACGCTTCAAATGAAAATAATGATGTTTTATACAATTTTCCGCTAAATTATACAGTTTTGAAGCTGATATCAAAGAACATAATAGAAAAATAGAAAACTTTTAATTATGCAAAACTATCTATTAGACTTAAAAATTTAATGCTGCCAGCCAGCTCTATCATATTTTACAAACAAACAATTCATGCTTTCTCTGGGAATCACTGATCACCACAATTAAAATAACCTTAAAAAGCCAAAAAACAGAAAAAACCAAACTGCATTTTCCCAGAACCATTGAAGCGTTAAATAGTACAAAAGACATAAATAAGTCAATCACCAATCAAACTTGTTATGAAACGCAGTCTTAGACAATAGACACATAAATATAAAAACCATTTCTTGGCCATAAACGATTTCAACTGTTTTACGTATGCACACACACATACACACACACTTACATGCACACTTGTCTGGCACTTGCAAATGCATTGAAGCATTAAACTTCATAAAAAAATACAACAAAAAATGGTAAAACGGCGACAATAGTTAATCAAAGTCCGTCTTCCATTTGGCCAAGACAAGTCAAGCGGAAAAGTCGGCTGCTCCACATTAACGAAATTTTTTAAATGCATGCAATGATGCACAAATGCGCAGGAAAAGACAAAGACAAAAAAAAGTTAAACAAAAAATAAAGAAAAAATTTAATGAATCTACAGTTTATATGTAAATAAATTTTATGATTTCACCACATTTCCTTTATACTTAATTTGACAGTTTAATCGACGCACTTGGACATTTATGTGTCTCGCCCGCAACACGCGAACATGGCTCAGAAAATTGAACTTGATACTCGCATTTGTTGTGGTTGCCTTTGCCTTTTGTTGTTGTCATTTGTTTTGATGCTGGCTTGGCATTTGCGTAAACAATTTACTCCGACAAAGCCTGATCGGCATATGGAAAGCGCCGATAAACATTAGACAGCGAATTTTTGGTCTTCTTCATTTGTTGTTGACTCGTTAAAGTTGTCAATAAGTGCTCCATTTTCGGTTTCTTATCATAAATAAATTTCAAAACAATTTGTATGCTAATTTCCCACAAAAATTTTGTGAGTTTCTTTGCATTTGGCTTTGTTGGTGGTATTTTTTTTTTTTTTGTTTTTTATAAGCTATGTTGTGTTAATTGTTAACAAAAATAAAATAAAATCAAATATAAAGAAGAAAGAAAACAAAGGCTAACTTGTGTCATATTCCTTTTAAATTTATCGTACTGCATTGCAGCAGTTGGGTTTGACATTCGATAAAAACGCATTGTATCACTCTATAAAAATATTTGTATAGGAATGCAAATCGATTTGACTTGGACTGCGGACTTGTGTGGTCCACCGAGGGCAGCAGACGTGTAAGCAATGTGTAACACGCTGTTATGCGCAGCAGAGCAGCATCAACAATGTTATGTATACGAAGTAAAAGTAAATAAATATACATAATAATCAAAGCGCCTAAATCTTTATAATCAAAATAATTACAAAGCAGAGCTAATTGTTTGCTAAACAAACTGCAACGTGCTTCCCAGCAATTCCGCAGACACATTTCAAACAATTATGGTCGCAGATCGATAAGATCATGCCATGAAGTATTTAATACAGTACTAACTCGCATATGTGCACTGAAAATCAATTGTAATAAATTGATTTATATAGATGGGTAAATATAAGCATGGCGATCTGCCAGTGACTCTAGATGTCTTAAGCCTCTAATGTCTAAAGACCATCATGAGTCTAATGACTTGCAGGAATTCAAGTATGCTGAGGATGTTCTGAACAGCGAATTCAATATAGATCGCCATAGATCCTTGAGATTTACTTATCTAATAACTAAAGTTAGATAAGGGTTTACTTTACAATCTACAGGGGATGATCGAAAAGTAGCTGCAGTTCTAAAAAAAACTTGTGAGAATCAAACATATTTATAAAGGATTCCAACTAAATAAATTTGACCTTTTCAAGATACTCATTTTATTAAAAAGTTTGATTTTATCGCTATTAAATGGTCGCTTCCATTTTAGGCAATTGCGAATATTTTAAAGCCTTTCTCTTCCTACAGTCTTTGTTGGGAGTATGGGATTTCTTGTCTTTCTGTGACTGAATATTAGCTTAGGCTTTGTTTTTAGAGTTCCCAAGCGCGCATTAGTACTGTAATTATGCTTTTTTTTATATTTTTGTTTGTACGCAAAAGTGTGCATTTATTGATTTACAATTAATGATCATTTTTTGTGCTCCTGCTGCGGCCATTGATGATAATGAACGACATTGTGATAGTAAGCAGTCACGCCCCATACACAAAGACTGCATTGAGAAAGCAAAGCAACAAACTTAGCAGCAACTCAGTCGTGCTACAGCGGACATCGAGAGTTGTGCCAACACACACACACACACACACACACACACCCATGCAGACATACGTACAACTTAAAGACGCACATGTGCTGGCACGATCGATCGATCGATCGTTCGTTGAGAAATTATAAATGAATTTTCAAGTCATTTTGCTTTACGATTTTAGTGCTTCTGGTATTAACTTAGTCGTACATGCGCATAAAGCGCGAAATCCTTGCTGTCAACCACCCAGCATGCCAAAGTGCTTCAGCTTCTGCACCAGCTTGGATTTTTTTTCACTCGCTTTTTTCGTTTTATTTATTTGTTTTTTTTTTTCGTATAGTTCCGTCTGCACATGCGCTTTGGTAATTACTGCAGGCAATAGCCAAGCCAAGCAGTCAGCCAGTCCAGCAACAGCAGCAGCAGCGAGTCTGCGGATGTCTACACATGCTTGGCGCACAGTAGCCTGGCAGCGCACTTGTGCTTAAGTGCTTCGCAGAACACTTTGGCCAGGCCAAGCCAAGCAACGTGGTACGCATTTGTGTGGCAGCTTCGCTTAACTTTTACACTACCTTTGGCTATTGCTGGCATCTTTTTTATTTTCGTTTATTTTTTTGTTTTTTTTTTTTTTTTTAATTTTTTTTTTCATTTATTAATGCCATAGCTTGGCATTTTGATAGAGCAGCTTAACTGCTTTTGATTGAGAATGAGACGCTGCTTTAGCTTTGATTGAGCGCGTGCTTTCTGACCAAGGTTAAGCGCACATGGGTTCCGCTTTAGGTTTTTGCTGTTTTTGGTTTTTTTTTTCTACTTCGCTTCTTTTTTTTTAAGTCACAAGCAAAAAAAAGGCACCAAGAGAGCACAAGTTTAAGTTTTTTTGCGTGTTTCTGCTTTTTTTAATTAAGCACATATAAACAAACACCTCGAACAGTGCCCGCAGAATTTTTATGCGCATTCCTTTGGCGTAAAACATGCAGCGACATAAAAATCACAGGACATGTGTATGTATGTCAGTTGTTGTTGTTGTCAAGGCAGACGTGTGCCGCGTTTTTTAAATGCCAAAAAAGTGTGGCACATAATTTTAAAATTCACAACAACAATCACAACAACAACAATAATAATTTAAAGCCATAATCACAATTCACGTGTGAATGTTGTCACATGAGGACGGGCTGTAGCTGCCACATACCAATAACCGATAAAAACAATAACAAAAACAACAACAACAGTTTGCAACACTGGCATTGACTTTACGACGCTTGGCTTAATTTCTGCATTTGTATGCGTTCCTTTTTTTTTTTGTTTTCTTGTTTTTTTTATTTATTCCATCTTGACTGGCTCAGGTGCTTTGCAGCCTGCAGTTACTCTCGACTTTTATTTGTTTTTTATGACTCACATAAAAACTGGATTATAATTACTTGTATAATAATAATATTTATATAGAAAACAGAAAATTCGTTTTAAATGGCCAAACAACGCCGATGACCTATAGCCAACAATGCCGTGTAACGCGTTTCTGCTGTCTAACACTCAACAAACAAATCTTGCAGAAGCTGTAAGCATATGCAAATGACAAACAAATGCGAAAAACAACAACAACAACAACAATTACAATGAAAAATACTATCAAACAACAAAACGTAACTTGTTATGCTGCATGAGATTAAATTTTCTTTGCTTCATTTTCATGCTTTTCGTTGCTTTGTGTTGTTGTGTTTGTTTGTTGCTTTTAATAAACGACCGGAAATAGAATAAGGTTTGGTCCATGTTCGGTTCTGTTGCAGTTTTGGCATTACACACGAATCAGCGCGCGCGTAGACGGCAAAGGCGTGCGCATGCGCATGCGCAAATAGAAAGACACAAGCAAAAAGTAAACAAAGACAAAAAACCCAAGCAAAAAGAGATAAAAAAGAAGCCAAGATGAGACGTCACCAAAAAGATTTTCGCTGTAAGTGCTTACTATGCGATCTGTTTGCCATTTGTTGTTGTTACTGCTGCTGTTGCTGTTGTTGTTATTACTACTGCTGCTGCTGTTGTTGTTGTTACTGCCGGTGTTGTTGATGATGATATTGTTGCATTAAGTCGACTGCAAGCGTAACCAAACTGCAAAACAACATCAAAGTCAACAACAGTGGAACAACGGCAACAACAACAACAACAACAAAAGCAAAACGCATTTCATCTTGGCTTATATGTTGTATCTGCGCCTTAACATTACGTTTTTATACTTCATTTTGATACACGCTGATTCATAAAGAACATGTCTGCAGCATCGCACACATATCCTTTTACCTCCGCGTCCAAGCAGTGCTGAGCATGGCGATGGCGCAGAGCATATTGGCTTAGCCTTTGCCTTTGGCAGCAAGTGAAAAATATCTGATGAAACGGGTGGAGTTTAATAAATAAATACATTTTGGATTAAAAAAGCATCTTGGATCTAATGCTTTACAATCTATTTATTTAAGTGTTTGGCCATATGAGTCCTAATGTTTAAGTGAATTTATAAGTAAATATTTTAAAAATTGTTTCATTGGTGCATATCTTAATAAATTCATCTACATATTTTAAGCTTTAATTGAATGAAGACTATATAAAATGGCATTTAGTTCAATCCAACAATCAATTCAAGGAACCATGCTAGGACTACTAAATAAATCCAAGCTTATCTTGCCTATAGTACACAAAAGAACACAAAGCATGCCATGTTTGCTCGCGAAAAGTGTTTAAACATTCGGCCTAACCGAAAGCAAGCATCTCTTTAGTCGTTTTCTCTGCCTTACAGTGCACATTCGTAATTGCGTTTAAGTAGTTCTTGAAGCAGTTCCATAAGCACTAAAAAATAATGAAGCCAAGTTGTGCTCGCGACAACGGCGAGGGTGTGTTTAAACTTACTTCAATTTCTCTTTGCTGCACAACTGCCTGACACATAATTTTTATTTCATTTCATTTCACGTTATTATTCAAGTTACAGTAATGCACAGATAAAGTATGCTAACAGTTTACTCTATCTGATATGATCTGTTCATGCTGCTGTTAGTTATGGTATTTAAAAACATAAAAATATGTAGTTAACAAAAAAAAAAAAAAATAAAGAGAAACATATTTATAAATTAATAAAAAATATAGAAACTTAATAAATGTATGCCTAACAGCAGCTAGCAGTTGCATATGGAAGCAGGCTACCTAAGAAAAGTGTGCCGCACTTGGCGCCAAATTAGTGGCTCCAAACAGAGGTAAGTAAGCCAAAGTCTTGGCTTGTGGCGCTGCATGAGCAAATAATAACGATGATGATGATGACGATTAGAATATTAATGATGACAATGTTAATGATAATGATGGTGGCAATGTCGTCGACACGCATAAATAATCATTTGCACCTGTTGTGCACGCAATGCATTCGCCATTTGAACAAACTTCAAAACAAAATCAAAAATACACAGATCCAAAAACGCCACAGGCAGCAAACGATACCAGGCGACCGATAACAACTCGGTAGTTAAATTTAAAAAAAATGCCAGCAAGGCTTATCGGCAGCGCGAACCTTATCAGATCATGCGCTGCTCTGCTAATGATGCTGGCCAAAGACGCTTTGGCCTAGACCACCAACTGTGTAACTGTGTTAGGACCAACTTACGGTGGCGGCCACAACGCTGATTGCCAGATTAGTCTCAACTCGGACTTAACTTGGCTTAAACTGATTCAATTTTGATTAGTTGGCTTATCGCAGCGTAAATTAGGCATATGTGTATCTTTTGACCTTTTACTTTAACTTGTTTTTACTTTTCTTTTGTTTTTGATTTAACGTTGTCGTTTATTTTACTTTTTACTTTGATTTTACGTTAATTTCTGTTTTGAATCTTTTTTCTTTTAATTTTGTTTTTAAGTCAAGCTACCTTAGCACTTTCTTTACTTATCAGTTCAATGTGGCTGCAACATGTTTTTGGCATCTATGCGTAATTAATGAAAATCTCACCAATTTTCTTAAGATCTTATCGCCTGCAATTAATGAAATGGCTTTCAAATTCGACTTTGCTTGGCGTTTACTTTGCGTACGTTGGTGTTGGCTCGCAGGCTCACATCATTTTGAAAGTGTTGAAAGTCGCTTAGTTTAGTGTTTGATTAATATGCAAGAAATATTTTGTAGGTTTTGATGTTTGCTTTGATTTTATATTTTTGATAAGCGATTGCGTTGACATGTCATGAGTTTTGATTGCATTTTGTGACCTAACGATCAAAGTCATTGGGTTTTACGGGTTTTACGAGTATTGTGCGTAGCAGGCATGTTGTGTGTATTAATTTTTTGACACTTGCCTAATTAAATTTATAGTTTTTCTCTACGGTCTTTTTGAGATATTATCTCAAATATGTTGATCACTTGGCTGCTAATTGAAAACTTTTAAAAAATCAAAAACTCATTAACGCTGTCAAAATTCAACTAATTTCAGTGCATCAGCTCAGTTAAATTATTTTTCTGAATATTTTACAACTAACAAATTTGTAAGAAATAAAAAGTGCCTAACAAATTATTGCGAGTCAATTAAAAATACTAAATTGTATTTTAGTCTTCTTTACGTGAAAGCGAGAGCTAATTTAAACGCTATGAGATATAATATATGTGTGGGTATAATGTAAATCATTCACATCTAAGTACGGTCTAAAAATGAATTTTCAAAATTAAAAAAATAAAAAATAAAATATGATAGTGCACCAAAACAATAAGCGCACTGAGATTAGCAAGTCTGACATAACAGATTATTGTGAGCCAAGATCCAGCTGTCGCTAAATATGAAGTAAAAAACCAAAAAAGCGGAAATAAACATTCCAATAATACGTTTCTGTGGCTTCTGGAGCTTTTCACTAGCCACTCGAAATGCACTTTCATTCATATGCTGTGTGTGAGGTCACAATTCTTAAATAGCTAATAAATTACCTTTAACGGTTAGGAAAAGTAGCAAATATTAACATACATACACCGTAGCTTTTGTTTCTTGATGCTTTCTTCATTGGAACATTAAGGAATATTTCAACAAATGTCAATTTATTAATTAAGTAGTTAGGCACATCAGCATGCATATGTGTATGCAATAGCCAGGCAAGATTATTATTTCCTTTTCAAAGCAATGCAAATGTACATTAGTCATATAACTTGCAAAAGCACCTTTGACCTTCAAGCTCAATTACAATGAGAAACAATTATAATCAAAATTCTTGAGTATAGCTCATTTCTTGATAATATATTGTCTGCCAGTTCATTTCTACGAAATAGCGATGACTCAATTTGAAGAGAGAAAACCAAATACTTGTAAAATTAGATGAAATTAATCAAAATAGAAACACATTTCTTCTGGAATTTATTGTTAAGTGCATTTTCGCACAACAAGCATTAAATAATGAAAGTTTTCTCGGAAAAGCTGCTGCTGCATACCACGCAACATTCTATGCCCAAAGTTCAAGCCAAGCAATGCCACACAAAAATACCTTAAATGCCAAGCGGAAGTGGCCATTAATCTTCAATTTTCGTCTATGTGGTAATGTACAACTTTATACAATTTGTCAACTCTACAAAAACCAAAGAAAAAATACAAAAAAAAAAACAAAAAAAAAAACAGGCCAAGCGCATAAAATCATGAATGAATTGAAGTACAACAATAACAACAAAAATAAATACGCCAAAACATAACCAAGAAAAAACCAAAATAAAATAAAAAATAAAAAAAGAGTCAATTCAACCGCAAAGATCCGACACATTGTCTATTGAGCTTGTAACGTCCAAAAAACTCGACAGTTAAAAACAAAACTAAAAATAACGAAAATCAAAAAAAAATTCAAAAAGGTAAAGAATATAACAAAAACAACAGCAACAACAAAAAAAAGGTATACAGAGTGCCTATGCTTGTTTATAAAAATAGAAATAAATTAATAACATAAGTACCTAATCCAATCAATCAAACCAAAAATCACAAATAAAATAACAACAATCACAACAGTAACAACAACAACAACTATGACAAAAGATACTTGCTTTAACGTTATATAGATACAAACTGTGTAAGCATAAGATAAAAACATCAACGGACACTAACAGTCAACCAACCTACAGTCACAACAACAACAACAAAAACAACAGCAACGACAACAACAAACTATTACTGTGTTATAGGCCAAAGTAAAGTCAAAGTTAAAAGAATCGGATATGCCCATCCCTAAAACAACGCGCAGTTAATGAAAAAAATAATAAATAAAAAAAAAAAACAGAAAAATATAAAAGAATTAAAAAAAAGAAAAACAAAAAACGATTATTAAAACGACAAAGCTTTGCCTTTATTTCGCTTGCCTGTGAGTGTCTTTTTTTTCAGCACAGTGAGCAGCGACACAAACAAAGTAACTAGAGAGCAAAATAAGGCAAAAAGAAAAAACAACGCGAATAATGTCTTCAAAATCTTACACTCGTCCGCTGGCTGCTATGTTCTTTGTGGTTAGTGTAGTTGTTGTTGCTACTGTAGTTGTTGTTGTTGCCTGCCTTACGGTTCTTACAGATACACTTTAGACATTGCGGAACAGCACAGCCACAGCACAGCTCAACTCAACCCAACTCGACTTGAGCCAACTCGTTTCAACACCGCCAGCACTTTACCCACTTTAACTCAACTGAGCTGTTGCCTTTGCTCTCCCTGCTCTGGCGCTCTCCCTGCCGTCTGTGCAGGTATGTACCTTTGCCTTTAGCTTTGGCTTTAGTTTTGGCTTTGGCCACAGCCTTTCAGTCCAGTTTAGCGCATCTCGCAATGCTTTGACACTATCTTGGGTTTGCTTTGCTTTGCTTTGGTTTCTGCCAGCTGAGTACACTCAAGTGACGTTGACTGCGCAGGCGCACGCTCTGTGGCAACTGTGTTATGCCTTCACAGTCAGTCTTGTGTAGTTTGGTTTTTTTTTTTTGTACTTAAATATGAATGGCTTAGCACGCGCCTTTTGTCTGCCACCAGCTGAGATGACTTGTGTGATTTTTTTCACTTTTTTTTTGTTTCTTTTTGTGTTTGTTGCTGATCTTTGATTATTGATTTTATTTCTCTCTTTCTCTCACTTTTGTACTTATTTATTTATTTATTCCGTGTTGCTGTTTTTGTTTTTTCTTATTTTTAAGTTATTGCGTACTATTAAGCACATGACAATGCGAAAAATTTTCAAATTGTGGTACTTAGCTTAGTTTTTTGGAATTCTTTTATTTTAGAAAGTATTAGCTTCGTTGTGCCATTTTGTGTAAGTAGTAAAACATGATTTGTTTGCTGATCTCTTGTTGTTATTGTTGTTGTTGTTGCATTGGTTTCGCGTTTTGTCATTGCCGCACATTGGCTTTGTCAATTGACAAAGAAGCGCACCGGAAATCGCTAATCAAGATATTGACATGGTTTCAAAATTCATTTGCATGATTGATGATGTTGAATTTTGGGTTTGGCGATTTCTTTAGGTAGCAGTGCCATGTACTTCATAAGGTCTTATGTGCATATTTTTACATATTATATTATTACTGAGATCACGTAGGATCAAGTACAAACCGTTTAAACAATGTTAATGCTAAACGATTTTTCGCAAGGCATATTGTATTGCCTCAAAAATTGTGGGCACACATTGAGGGTTCACTTATTGCCTGAAAGCTGCTTGGTTGGCAATTCGTCGGGCTTTACCTTTAACTTATATAATAAGCATATGTGGTGCAGCAATTTGTGAAAATTAGTTTGGCAGCATAAATGTCTGCAGTTTCAGAATTTCAATATCGTTAAAATTTTTCCCCTATCACAGTTTATGGCTTTGTTGTCACACACTCATGCCAAGTTAGGAATTACATGGAATGCAATGAAACAAAGTGTATAACCGCGTTACTTATCTACATATGTAATATATAAATTAGTTGTCAGTGTTAAGAATAATATTGACTTTGTGCCTAAAACAACTTTTAGCAGTGAAATACAATTGCAATATTGATAATGAGCCTATTGCGAAGCAAAGTCAAAACAAGCAACACCATGGGAAAAAAACATGCAAAGGCAGCAAAGCAATATAAAAATAATTAAAACTCTCTAAGCCAACTCCTCATTTTGTTTTTTACAGCCAATTGCAAGAGTTTTGCAGTTAAGATGTCTTTTACTTAGTGTGGCAAGTTGCAAAGGATGTTGCAATTAAGTTTGCCATTAACCCAACGTTTGTTAAGTTACAACATTACTTAAGCCACACCCTAGCCAGCAAGATAACTTGTGCCACATAAAATAAACAAAAACAAAAAACAAACAAAAATAAAAATAGTCATAGTATAAGCAAAACTTGTTAATACTTGGTCACTTTAAATATAATCTCTTAATAATAATGATAATAATTTGAAAACTCTTGAGTGCAATAAATATTTTATTGGCTGCAGGCATAAATTGCAGTCACCCAAGCAATTTTCATTTAATTGTGTGAAAAAAATACAAAGAAAAAATAAAATGAAAAGCAACAAAAACAAAAAGCCAAATAGTTGCTTTACTTTTAGTAAAAGTGTTCTAAGCTATAATTAAAAATGGATGCAGTTGAGACGTGCTCTTATTTCACGCCTGGTTACTGTTGTTGTTATTGTTGTTGTTGCTGCTGCTTTACTGTAGTTGTTGTTGTGGTGTGCTGTTGTTTTTGCATTTGTATTATTAATGCGTTGTCAACTGCTAAACTGGTTTCACACACTAATTGCATTTAATTCCAAGTTGCCAAAAGGCAGATTTGCTTAGTGGCAAATGCGCCCAACTGCTGGTAGCCGAGTAACTGACACTAAAACAGCAACTATAATAGTTCCAGTTCCAGTTCCAGTTTCTGTTTCAGTTTCAGTTCCATTACCAGTTCCAGTTGCATTAATTGTTAGTTTTTAACATTTTTCACTGGCTTAGCTGCCTGCAAAATGCTAAGCGACATAAACATATGCATTTTGTTTATTAAATAAATGAAGTTGTGCATTTGTAGGCGCACATCATCATTAGTACAGACTAAAGCGGGTTAAATCTTGTTCACTTTGAGTTCACTAAAAACACAATATAAGATATAAAATAGTAGCTAACGATTGCGCTTTGTTAAGTCTATTAAACAATTAACGATAATTGTATGAAATTTATTTTAATTGCACTCTCAATCTGAGATTGGCAGATGCAATGGCGCATAATGTTTCCAAAAGCGAAATTTTTTTTGCAATTGGCAGAAGGCATGTTGCTCCTACAATAACATGACACTAGTGTTTTTTGCGGCGGCTAATAAAATCAACCTGCGCACCATGTTTTAATAAATACAGAACAACTTATTTTGAAGCCTTTGCTTTTGGTCGAATAATGTTTTTATACTTGCAGTTCCTAACTTCCTTTATTAATACATTTTCACTTTATTTCTTGGACTTTTTATCGATTATAACTAAAATATCAAACTAATGTTAGCTTCACTAGCCGCCATCTGTCACTATCCCTTGGAATCGCCTAACACACGTAGCTGCCCGGTTCTGCGTGAGATAGTTTAAAGAGAAATTTATTTATTGGCTTCTATACTATCATCGTCTAATGTCTTAATTTAATATCCTTACTTAACCAAGGTACTTTGCATATATTATCCTTCAACAATTGCATCTTTTATTATACACAGTTAGTTAACTGCAATGCAACAAAATTGGTGCAGAATTGGTTTGCCATTTGTTTACTGCCACATTTCTAGACTCTACATTTGCAAGTTACAGACATTAGTCAGCAGTGCACAGGTCTTTAGTATGCATGCTACCTATAGAGGCACAGACATTGAGCAAATGGTTAAATGCATTATTTAATGATTATTTAATGCATTTTATTCTTACACTTAGTCAGTCAGTCAATCACCGCATGGCATGGCTGGCATACGTACTTACCTTGGTGCCTTGTAAAGCATACAATTTTGTTTGACATGAATTTCGCAAGAGTTGCACATTTGTTATACCTTAATGTGTGTGTGTGCGTTCAAGTCCAATGACTTTGACTGTTTATGAAAACGTCGCCGCCTGTGACTTGAACTCATTGTAGTGTATGCGAGTATACGCAGATGCTGCATAGAACCGGGCAAGCGCACATAATGTGCTTCACCATGTAACCGACCACAAGCGCAGTTGCCTTGCAGATGTGTGCATGTGTGTGTGTGTGTGAGTGTGTGTGTGTGTGTTTGCATTTTGGAGGCAACTAAAACTGTGACAACACTTTTCATTGCACCATTAAGCACAGACGAGCGAACGAGGAGCGACTCGATTCGTGCAACAACATGGCCATAATTTTATATTGTGCAGACCGCGCAGCAAAGTACAAAAGGCAACGGCAACAACTGATGCACACTACGCAGCAACAGCAGCATCTTAACTTTAACGTTGCCATTGCGACTTGACTTGACTTGACTTCAGCTGCAACATCAACAATGCCATCAACATCGAGACACAGGCACAGGCACAGTCATGGCTTGGCTCATAGCTTTGGCCACAGCACAGCACAGCACAGCAGAGCGGAGCAGAGCAGAGCATAGCACAGAACTCAACTGTCATGTCAATGACAGCAAATAAACTATTACAAGTTAACATTTTGTGACGATGATGTCGCTTCATTTCGCTGAGCTTATGTTTAATAGGCGCAATGTACGTCTACGTATGCGAGTAGAAGGAGTCAACAGTTTCAACGTTTTCTGTTGTTGGCCAAGCGGCCAAGTGGCCAAGTGGCCAAATGGTGTTGCTGCGCATGTCGAAGCGGGCGGCAGAGCGTGTGCAAAAATTGAAATATAAAAATCATGACATGCGTTTGTTGTCGTTTGTTTTCCTTTATACACTTCAATTTGTTGTTGTTGTTATTGTTGTCGTAAGTATGTATTTACATACATACTTAGTACCACATATGCGCATGCGTTGTGGTCCTAAAACCATTCTTAATGGCATATTTTTGTGATTTCATGGTTTTGACTTTTTGGCACTTGGTCTTTGACATTTATGGATTTGTTTTAAGCTATCGTGTAATGGGTTTTGATTTAGGATGAGAGCAATGGCTAATGTCTAGTCATGTTTTCTTTACTTTGTTTTTTTTTTTTTCTCTTTATTTTTGGTTTTTATAAGCGGCAGGCCAATTTTTGGTGTTTTTATTGTTTGAAACTTGTAAAAGGCGTGTCATATGTTACAGGTCACATATAATGAGGGAAAAATAAATATGCCATTACAAATTTCCTGTCAAAGTTCGTACTTAAGCTTATTTCTAGTTAAGACTTTAATGCCGCGTAATTGCCTTTTTGTTAAAACATTAAGGGAAAATGTCTGAAAGATTTAAATTTAATAATGCGCATTAGTCCAGCGAAGGATTTTACATGAAAAACACATTTTATTTTAACTGTGCAAAGCATAAGGAAACAAAAAAAATCCATTGAGGTACAGCTGCAGTAGTTATTCATACTTCCCGTTGCTTAGTTAATTATTATTTATAACAAAAAAACAAAAAATTTCTTTAGTATCTGTCTCATATATAATTTCAATGCAAAGTTTTCCTTTGACATTAGTCACTCGTTTGAGCAGCTCTTTTATAAAAAAAAAAAAAAACAAAATAGATTAAAATATGTATGTCATTCATATAATTCTTTAAACGTTTTCAATTTGAGCTTGGAGCGCCAACTTCAAACAAATTCCTGATCACTGGCAGTACTACTTCACAAATTAACATGATACACGCCTATCTAAGCAAATGGCCAAACGTTTAAGTGCCGCACCAGCCCAGCTAAAACACAGATAACTCATCATCCGCGTGCGTTGCACATTAAAACCGGCACCAGGAAAAAAAAAAAACAAAATTTAAAAAAAGACGAAGAAATCACTTATTAGCTGCAATCAATAACAAGGCAAACTAACTTAAAATGTGCCACCCTGAAAAATTTCACCGCTATGAAAATTAGTTAACTTTTTAACGATAGTATACCAGACTACGAGGAACACCACCCAGTCATATGTATAGTATATGCATAGTCTCATATGTTAGACAAAGCGTATGCCGGCGAATGAACGAACAAAACGAACCAATTATAAATATGAACAAGTATTGGCATTTGCATAAACACTTTGTTAAATGTCAATTTGTGTGCGCGCGGCAGATACAATTTCAATTTCAACACGGAGATACGCATGCACGAGGCTACGCATGTGCAATGGGATAATTTTTCAAAACAAAAGCATAAACAAGATGAAAATACGTATGCCATGCAGGTGTACATACGCCCCACTCGCACTGTCTAGCAACAGCAGTGCCTACTGCCGGGTGCCGGCTGCCGGCTGCCGGCTGTTTCAGAGCCTGGCGTCTGTCTGCATTGCAAAGTTTCACGTAAATTTCAACAACAAATTTGTCAAGCAAGCATTTGCCTGCTTGCTTGCTTTTTATTTTTTATTTTTGGGTTGTTATGTATTCATGTATGTACAACCTGTCAGACGCTTACGCTTAGCAGCCACACGGCGCTTAGCTTTGGCCACGAGTAACTCACACACATACACATGTAGACAGTCAATGTATGCATATTGATTGAAATATAAATACGACTGACCACACAACGCTGTAAAAGTAACTTTCGGTTAAATTTGTCGACACACGATTGTCTGTCGATACATGTGTCGACTGTGTCTGCTGTATCAGTTTGCCGGCATGGCCCACCCATTGTTATAATTATTGTGCAGCAATGTTGATTTGACAATTAGTTTTATTACTTGCCTAAATCTAACGATATTGCATTGTTGTTGTAATTGTTTTTGCCATTGTTGTCTAGCTTCATTGTGGTTGTTGTTGTCCAACAATTAACTGCTACATATACATAACAAGCGCACGACATATGTTGAAAGTTTCAGATACTTTTGCTATAGATACTTTTTTGTTTACTGCCTTATGTGCTTGTCATATGACTTGCTGTGCTGTTGTTTTTAGTTTTTTCTATTTCTATTTATATAACGGAAAAATTTTGCTATGCGTGTTTTCATTAAGTTTGTCCACATTTTCATTGACTTTGCTGCAATTGCGTGCCAGCTGGCATATTGACTACTTCTTACTTTTTATTAATTTATGCACCCAACATTATTGTTGTAGCATTTTGCTTAATTAAAAAAAAAAGAAACAAAAAAACAAAAAACCCAAAAATAGTAGCTGGCATAATCAAGTCAAATATATCTACTGTGAAGCATACAAAAGCATTCCTGCAGTTGGCAACAGTGCAATGAAAATAAAATTCTGCTTTTGTTGTCATACAAAAACCGCTTAACAAATTAAGTTGCCGCATGTATGCAACCAAGCAACAACTAACAACAATGGCACTAAAAGCCACTTCGGCTTTGTGGCACAACAGCAGCCACAGCAGCGGCAGCAGCAGCAAGGGTCGCAGCAGCGGGCATGGCATGCAGTTAGCGACCGTGATGTGGCAACAAAGTCAGTGCTTGACTGCATTGTTGTTAACACATTGTTGTAATGCCATGAAAAGGACTCAACTATGTGGCAGTGAAATGGCTTAGGCACGCACACTAAACCTAGTGAACTAACAAATGCTGCGCTGCTGCTGCTGCTGCTGCTGCTGCTGCTGCAGGCGTAGATTGCCATCAGAGCTTAAAATTAGTGCTGGCCACTAAATAAATGTTGGAGCAACTAGCAACTGCAGGCTAACAAGTGTTGCTAAAGAATAAGTTATATTTATTAATCATCAAGAATAAGAAATTTTAAGCAAATAATAGAAGCATTCAAAGCAAAACAGTGTCTATTTAAAATTTAGTTATTTTTTATGTCAGCATTGCATATATGTAAATTAATTGCATTTACCTAACATTATAAAAAACGATCTTTGCCCGTTTGCTTATATAATTTATTAAATTGATAGCAAATACCGCGAAATTTTCAATATAACCCATTTATTAATTTCAAACATACATAGACTAATCTGTCACAAGCTAACCATTTCCTTATAAGTGCCGCATCAATACTAGATACAGAAACCTAATTTAAATATATGGCAAACTTAAGCAGCGCATATCTTGAATATAATATTATAATACATCAGGCAACGAAAGCTAAGTGCCACCGTTAACCCAATAGCAGAGGCCCTTTGTGCCATTAGATACGATAAAAATGGCTGTTGATGTTGTTTTGGACAACTGAGTCAGGTAAAATGCTTTCGCAGCCAAAGCGCATCCAGTTGAACTGCTTACCTCTTAACATTTTTAAATAAGCAGGCCAAAAGCAAAGCAGCAATAGAAACAGTAACCATGGCTTGGTATGCGTGCATGCTGGCCTTTGACTTGTCAAATCAATGTGAGCTGATCACACACAACAACTACACAGACTCAAGCATTGGCTTGTCTTAATGGTTTAGGGGGTGTTGGTGGCTAAGAAAAGCCGCAGCGATATTATCAACACGTCGCGGCATGTGGACCAGTTGGACGTTGCCACCGGTAACTGTCAGTTGTTTGTGGTTTGAATGCGTGCATGTGCATGTGCCGCGTCAGTGATGCTGCAGACGACAACAAAAGTAACAGCAACAGCAGCAAGAATAACAACAACAAATAATAATAATAATAATAAAGTGTGCTTAAGTCATCTTAAGCATGAAATTCATTTTTGTTTGCCACAGCTGTTTGTTCTTGTCTTACCGTGCATCCGTCTGTCCGCTCGTCTCCCCCTGACTGTCCGCATGTCAGTTGCTTATTTTATTCATAACGATTTTTGCTACTGTGTCTCAGTTTGTGGTTGTACTTATTGTTGTTGTCGTTTTTGTTGTTGCTGTTAGTGTTGTTTATTGTTGTTTTGATTCGTGCGCTTGGTATGCTGTGGCATGCCACTTTTATGTTGCAGAACACTTAACTTGGCTTGTCTAAAGTGCAGCAGCAGCAACAAAAACAACATGCGTATAAAAAACGGTAACATAATAACAAATGCAACAACAATACCACCACCAACAACAACAACAACGTCAAACAAGAGGAACAACAACAAAAGTCACTGTTGAAGATGATGAAGTGCACAGCAAGCTGGCAAAAATGAATTAACCCTTTTACTCGCTACCGATTTTTTTCCATTCGTGATTTTTTTTTTCTGCTTTTATTTTTTATTTTACGATTTTCTTAAGTATTTAAAGCTTGGTTAAGTTGACGGCTTTACGCCAGACATAAAAAATTAGCACAGCTGCGCAGCTGATGGCATGACCTCGGCCAGCTGGCTTAATTACGGTAGAAGTAACCATAATATATATTTCTACTGACCATTTGGCTTGGCTGTATGCGCTTCGCTTGCTTTGCATATACGCGCGCATTTAGTTATGTGTGCCGCTTATACTTGAAAGAATTACGCGTAAATTCGTTGCGGTCTCGCGTCATCAACATAATCACCATCAACAGCATCCAAACTGCCAGCCAAATGTTGCTACTGTTTTCACAATTGTTCTCGCGACGACGAGGTTCGCTGACGTTTGATGACGGTTATGGTGTTCGTTGTCTGACAACGTACAACAACAACAATAACAAATAATAAACACTTGAAATCTTTACATACCTTTACATACAGACATTTCAGCTGCAACTTTTGCTTGGCACTGCTGCTTTATGTTGTTGAAGTCATCATTGTTGACGATGATGATGGTTATGATGATGATGATGATGATAATGATGAGTTAAAGTACTCTTGAAATAATCATAAGAAAACCAAATCACGCGCTAACCATAAAAGCGCAACTGACGCTTGCCACCGCACGTCCTGTTGCACCCTTGCTCACTTTTCGCTACCCACAATTTTGGTTTGTCATGCTGCCAGAGTTCGCGACTACAGCTGACGGTTGTCGGTCTTTTATTTTTTTTTTTTCCTTTTTTTGTTTACTTTTCTTTTTTGACGACTATGGCGGCTACTAAGCCAATTAAGTTCTGTATTTAGCTGACGGCTTTAATTTTGAATATATATTTTCGAATCACTGCTCAATATTTATATTAAACATTTAATTAATTGTTTACACGCTTTTTGAAAACACACGACTTTACTTTCTTACCAACACAAAATTCCGGAAACTGTTTAACACAAACCACGCGAACTTAATAATTCGTTACTTTATTAATCAACGCAACGCTCGAATATTGAATTGAGTGATATTGGCGGCGGTGGCAGTAGAATAACCATGAAGCTAAAATAAAGAAAATTGAAAAACCACATAGCAAAGAATTCTTACACTAATTGGTTTTCACACTATTTCATGCATTTGACACACTACGCCGGCGGCCGATTGTCTACGCGAATGCAGCAAATTCAATTCTTTTCATTGTACTCGTATTTGCAAACTTTACATGAAATATTTATGACAACTTTTTGCAAAGTTGTGATGGCCAGATTATTTGTTTCTTTTTTGTTCTCCATCATTTTTCTTTCTTTTCTCTTTTTATTTTTGATCGCAATGTGTCAGAGTGAGATGCAGCTAGATGCAAAAAAGCGTAGCGTTGTGCGGCTCTTGCAGTAATGCAGCGTTGGAGTTGGTGTGAGGCAGACAGACAAACAGACAGTTGGAAATTGTGTTGACGTCGATGTCCGCAGCGGCGCTTGCAAAGGTGTGAATAAACAATGCTGCATGAACAATAACAACAACAAAATGACTACAACAACAACACAAATAAGACTAACGCAAACTGAAAGACTTGAGTAAATGAAAAGAGAGAAAAACAAGCCAAACAAAATCTTTTGCGCGGTTCAGCAAGTGAGGCGTCGTATTTGTCCAGACATTGCTAGACAAATATTTTATTGTAGATTTCAAGTGACTTGATTTTTCGCTGTGGCTGCGGTTGTGCTATTTTGCATATTAAATTTATTTTATTTGCAATCAAAAGTAAAAAGAAAACGCAAACGTAAACTTAAAAAACATGGAAAAAAAAGTGCACAAAAAAATCATTCATTATTGGTGGTACGGCCAGTACCTGGTGTTGATGTGGGTTTTTTTTTTTTTTTTTTTGCGTTTAATTGTATGACGCCATGTTTGCCTCAAGGGCTATAAATTATTAATTGCTGTTGATTTGTTGCGATTTGCTGCATTGACTTCCTGAATTTATTAGCTGTGCTTGATGGTGAGTTTATTTTGATTTGATTTGTTGTACGTGTTTTTTCATTCATGTATTATTTAGATTTTTTATTTATTGATTTACTTTAATACTTTTTTAATATTTACAAAATTGTCCTCCGGCGGTGCGTATCGACGGAAGCCCAGTAGCTCAAGCGAACTCCGCTAAATACTTGGGAGTCATACTTGATCGCAGACTCACATTCGCAAAGCACGTGACTGCGATCAGAATGCGCTTACGTGCTGCGGCGGCTAAGTTCTACTGGCTCCTTGGGCCGAGAAGTAAATTGTCACTCTCTAATAAGAAGACAATTTACAATTTGCACCAATCTGGCGGTACGGCTGCCAAATATGGGGCCTAGCCTGTGACAGCCAAATACGACGTATACAGGTCGCACAAACCAGAGTTGCGAGGATGATCACCGGCTGCGAGTGGTACGTAAGAAACACCACTTTGCATCGTGACCTGAAGTTGCACACGGTTTTTGGCTCTATTAACCTGCATTCGAGCCGTTACCACGACAGGCTGGAGCGTCACAGAAATCGGATCGCTAACATCCTTAGCAGAACTGGCCCACAAAGGAGGCTCAATAGGCGACAACCGAGGGATCTCATACTTCGATTACCTTCGACAATGGTTAGGAGAAGCTAACGCATCATTATTGTTATTATTGTTACTGTTAAACTACTATAAATTTTATTGTTATAAATTGACAAAGCTAACCAATAGTTAGCCGGCGCGCCCAATTGGGCAGAATTAATAGACACCGAGGACACAAAGGAGTTATCAACATACTCCGTATACCTCAAATAAAATAAAATAATAATAATAAAAAAAAAAAAATTCAAATTTAAGTTTAAAATATTATTTTATCACTTTTACTTGCTTTATTCGATTTGTTTTACTAAGAAAGCTATTGTTTTTTTTTTTTTTTTTTGCTGTAGGAGAAAATAAAATGTTAAGATGTTATGTGACTACAGCCTTTTAAAAATTTCAGACGCAATTGCTTGAAGCAACTGAAAACCATTGAAATTATTAAAAGAGGTGATGATTAAGATGGATTATTGCTAGATTAACACATCTACAACAAAGCACTTCTCATTCTTATTTTTTACGTGATTTACTCCATTAAAATATTTTTGAAGCTATCATCAAAACTTGATTTATCAAAAAACGATGATTGTATTAGAAGCAACTTTACAGTTTAGTTAGCAAAATGTGGCGAGTTTTTTTTTTATAAAAGAATTATTCTATTTTTCCTTTATTTAATAAAATGCGCCCATTCATTTTGAACCAATTTTTTCAGCACATATATGTTTTTCCTTATTTTCTTTTTTGCAAATGTAAGCGAACATTTGTGTTCAATAAAACCCGCATATCAGAGTTACATACAATCAGTTACAAATCTATTGCCAACCCAAATCATAATCACACGTCTGCCACAAATCCCCTACAGCGCATTTTAACAGCTGCATGCGCATAATAATAGCACAGCGTGTGCCACAATAACCACAAATTGCTGAAAAATATTAGTTAGATGCGATTAAAATAAATGTAAAGGCATAAATTACGTTTGCTAGCGTAACAGCAACAACCACACACCACAATCACAACAACAACAACAACGGTAACGAATCGCGCTGCTTAGATGTAGAACAGGTATGCACATATCCATACACGTAAACCAGAAAAATAACAACTCAGGTGTCAATTGTAGACCCTGCAGGCATGCCATGCACAATTGTGGACTGATTTTCTTTTTTCATTTTTCTTCATAATTTTTAGAGTATATTTTTTTTATTTTCTATTTCATTTTGCTGCCTTGATTATAATGTTTGCACTTGCAAGCGTAAGTTGGGCGTTAGCCGTGCTGTTGGCTAAGTCTAATGATATAAGATAAATAATTTTACATGATTTTAGGCAGCAGTGCATATATAGGCGCGCATAAGCTTGCCAGACCTGTGTGGTTACCACATATGCGCTGAAGTTAAAGTGAGCTCATATATAATTTAGACAAAACGCCGTCGACTCGGCTTTAGTGCAAAGAGCAATGGAAATAAAAATACAAGGCACGCATGACGTCAGCACTAAGCATATGTACATTTGTTGACAAATAATTTACAGCAGCATATTTGTGCATTTAGTTACAAATACACTCTCGCTCGCACTTTTTCGCGCTCTCTTTCACGCGCTTTTAACACAGCTATGCCAAGTAAACTTTACTTTCTTTTTTAATTTTAATGTTGCATACTTAACGGCTGTGATTTGCGTTGCATGCTATTTATTTGTTTGCTTTCGCTCTGCTACATTATCGTCAGCTCTCTTCTGTTTTGTTTTCTCTTTATGTTTTTTTTTTTGCTTGCATGCTTATGACGTCAGCAAAGCCAACAATGCAGCCTCGCATGTATCGAAGTTCTAACGCAACATCGTGTCCATTGGCTGCATGCATTAAAAGCTAAGCAGTGTAATCCATCCGAAGCAACAGTTACAACAGCCGAACAGTAGCACTCGGCACATTGTCGGCTGCATTGCCGCAGCGGTGAAGACAATAAAAACGACAACAACAACGACAAAGACGACGACATTAGCGTTGCTTATCGTATAAAATTCAAAAGTCATACACGACCTTCATGCCTTCAGCACTTGGACGTGCGGCCGGCCGGCCGGCTATCCAGCTAAAGCACATACGTACTCACGTATCACGTATGTATAGGCGCAGTCATGCGCAGTGCGCAGGCGTTGGCTGCGCTGCGTCGCCTGGCCCTGGCTGAAAAATCAATAAATCATGGGGTAACTGACAGTCAAGAGCAAGGTAAAGTCTATGGGCTATAAAAGCTTTTTCAGGCAAGCTTTATGTCGTCGCCATATACAGGGCATTGCACGTATTTTCATTGACGTGCATACTAAGCCATGCAGTTGGCCATGTGAGTGCGCCTGAAAGCACCCTGTAAATGTTGAAGATGTATGTGTATGTATCATACATTTTAATTCATTGAGGTCGCTTTCATTACGCTTTGGCAGCGTGCGTTATTACGTCCTTACTCAAGGATATTTTTATCGCATGCGTTGCGTTGCTCGCACGGTTGCCTGCCGCCTTGCCTCTTTGCCTCTCTGTCTGCCAGTTATGCTTGCCTGCCGGCCGGATATTGCGTTTGTAGAGCTTTTTGCTCGTATGCTTTTAGGCGCATTTCTCATATGTGCACTGCAGATGTTATGGGCTCCATTTGTTTTTTTCTTATGAATTTTTGCTTTTTCTCTTTTTGTTTAAACCGGAAACTGTTTAGACTGCGATTTAATTATTCCGTTGTGTTTATTTGTTCTTTTTTCGCTCTTTCAGTAGCTGCATGTACAATTTTTAGGTTCCATTTAAAGTTTAGGCCGCTTTGCTTTTTGTTTTGTTTTGTTTTTTTTTTTTTTTTTGCTTTTGCTTTACTGCCATATGACGTCAATGGTAACTGTTACTTGCGGTTTATTTATTTCCTCGGCTTTAATCAAAGTAACTGAGATGCTTTAAAGAATATTTTTGCAGCTCAATGTAATTTATTGTTTGTATGTTTTAAAGAAACCTACTTGCAAAGAAATGTTTTCTTTTGAGTTTATACAATATGCTCCCGCCATTAATTTTAAATATGCGTAGGCTAATATAATGGAAAAAGAAATGTAACTAAGCAGATTTAAATGCCAACACAACAACTCAGCAAAAGCAATAATTGCGCGATACACCGCTTTTGTACATTTTTTATTTATTTAGTTATTGCGTATCAATTGTACTTTTCGTCAACCCCATGTATCTGGCATAATGCTACAAAGACTTGAGAGTCGAAGTAGCTGCTGTCATTTCTGTCAGTTACATAAGCTTAGTAGACTCTACGCCTCAATGAAGCTAAATTGGCTGCTTTAAAAAATTGACCTACCTAGACTTTACATTCAATTCTTTTAGAGGATTTAAGAAGCTGACAATAAATGTTAGCTTCTTTGCATCAGTTATTGCCTAATTATTTGCAATTGTATGCTTTCTAATTTTTATTATAATTTTAAGCGGCTACATTTTTAATCTAGCTATTATTACTAACTCTAGCGATTCATAATACTTTGAAAGTTGTTGAACATTTTTACATTAGCATGAGAGTACCTTATATCACCATTTAATGGTGCAGTCATACATTATATTACAATTGTTATATTTATTCTCATATTACAATGTAACCAAAAGCTCTTCAGCTAAACCAATTGCTTGCCACTCGTAGTAGTAAACAAAATAATATTTGTTTATTATTATTATATCTATACACAACGATGACTGTCAGCAGCATGTTGGCACAATGAGCCAACATGGGCGCAGGTAAAAATCATTTGCACAGATAAGCTGCCCCCTGCGCTGAGCAAAAATTCAAGCAAAACTTCAAAAATTTTATCATGGGCTACCAAAAATAGCAATGCTTACGCAAGCTGACACGTAGTCAACTAGTTTCGCATCAGGCAACCAACAAGCGAACAAGCGAACAGGCGAACAACTGAACCAACACGTTAACAATCGTATGGGTTGTTAATAAAAGGACAACTGTACGTAGTTACGCTTAGTACACGCATAACAAAGACTGATGATGACGATGATGATGGCGATGATGATGATAATGATGAATAACAAATTACAGTGTAAACAAGAAATAACATAAATAACTACTGTTGTGCCGCACATGACTGATAAGGTGAGTGTGATAAGCGAGTTGCGGCACTTTTCAATGCCAATAGTAAGGGCTTAAATATAAATATTACGTATACGACATGTGTAAATGCGGCATAGTTGCCGCTTTAATGACGTCAATGTGTGTTGGCTTATCTGCAGTAAAAATCAAGAAAATATTGCAAAGGAACCCTAAAATATAGTAAGCAAATAAATAAAAAATAAAAATGTGGAATAATGTCTTAAAAAAATTTAAATTCCTTAAAATTATTCAAGCCTAAAAGACAGCAAAGTAAAAAGGCAGCAAAAAAGCAAATAAAAATCGATTTCACGACGCAACAGCACACGACCCTCCCTCAGCGACAAAAGCAAGAAAAAAAGTAGAAAAGCAGCAAAACCATAAGCCATATAAAAAGGAAAGTAATGAGCACGAAATAAATTTTGCTTATATGTATGTACAACTACAACTATTTACAACAACAACATGCACACACACACACCCGCTCACACATACACACAACACCAAACTCATACGCCGCAACAGCTGTTTGCCAATTGTGCGCGGCCTTGAGCAGCAACGCAGGAGAACTTGCTACACACTCGCCTATGTACTCACATGCAAGTGCTTGTGCAAGAAATTTAACGCAATAAAAGTGAAATTTCATTCATAAGTGACAGTCAACAAGGAATGAAACAACAAAATACCCAAGGAAAACCATGAATGAGCTTTAGACTTGACTCATGCGCAGTGCTTCGCTTTCGCGCAGTTCGAAGTTACAGCAGCCAACATGGCCCCTGCTGGGGCTTACTTGCTTACCGTACTGACGCAACTGATGCCGAGTACGCGACGGCGTGCTCAAGGTCAGCGTAGAATTTCATTCATAAAATCAACTGCGGACTGCTGCGCGGCGTTGTGGAGACGCGGGTACGTTGCGTTGGCTTTGGGCTTGGCTTTCTGCGTATTTGTACGCATTTTCTTTTGTTAACATTTGTTGTTTTTTTCTTATTTGTTGTGGCATTTGTTTTTTTTTTTTTTTTTGTTACATTTTGATTATAGGTTTTTGGCATTCAGTTTTTCCATGCGCATGTAAATATGGGTGCGCGTAAAATTTCATTCATGAAACGGAAATGATACTCACGCCAGTGACATGTGGCAAAGACCAAATCAAATTGGCAGTACATAATTTTCCTTTTCGACTCCTACTCTGCATTATGCTTGGTTTGTTTTTTTGTTTGTTTACTCCTTTGATTGCCGTGTTTTTCTGTTGCTTGTTAGTTTAACTAAAATCATGTTGAAAGCAAAAATTACCAAAGGCGTTGAATGCCCCACATGGCATGTGTGTGTTGGCGTCCTTAAGGCGATTACATTGCACACTGAGCGTGCACAGCTGCCTACACAGTAAAAAGGTAAATCTATATAAACACAGCGTTTTTTTTTTGCAGATAAACGCCTTTCATCTACTGCCTCAAAGTTTAGGGCGGTTCTGCGTTGTTACATTTGCTCCTAAAAGAAGGCAATTATAAATTTGAATTATGCATATCGAGTTTTTGTAACCTACAATATGGGCATCAAAGAATTGATTAGGTTTCAATATTATAACTAATTATAACGCAAGGATCACTTCTGAAAAAATTAAGCTAAGCGAAAATATGTTAGTCTGCTGTAGCGAGTATTACATGTGTACTTGGACTTCAGCAGCTAAGGTACAACGTTGACACATGGACATAAATTTTGCCTATTTTAAAATAAAATATTGCGCTTTGAGAACTTAATGATTTTAAGGTACACAAAGCATACTTACCAGATTCTTGCAATGACCTCAGGCTATTAACGGCAAAATTAAGATGCTAAGCTATAAACTTTTTTACGCGAAACCGCCTACAAGCAATTCTGTCAGTGTACCGAGCTGACGACGCGGACTTCATGGAAAGCCAACAAACAACTAAAGGCAACAATAACAAGAACAACACATATCAATTATGCGGAAGCAAACGACTACACAAAGCGACATTTTGCCGCCAAAAGAGCAAAAAAACAGTGAGCCAAAATCCGCAGCCCACGCAGCGGCAACAATTGCATAGCCTGCAACCCGTAAGGCTCGGCGAATGTCAAAGACTAAACAAACAAAGCAGCGAACGAACCACACGGGCGGCAACAGCAACTGCGGCAGTGACTGTAGCTGCGGCAATGGCAATGGCAATGGCAGTGGCAGTGGCAGTGGCATTGGCGACCTTAGTCAATACAACGGTGTAGTCGTGTAGTAGGTTTGACCTACTTTTTTAAGTGTATTACACGTCGCAAGTGTTTGTTGCATAACCACCAACGCCTACACTTGGCACAGCGACTTACATGGGGGTTGCAGAACTTCCATTGCGACAAAGTGAAAACCAAAACAGTCAATTGAAGTATAGAAATGAAAAAATAAAATGCAAAAAGAAAAAGATTGAATGAATGGAAATTAATGGCAACTTTTGCCTTTTGAAAAAGCACATTAAGTGATTTATAATACCTTTAGTTGCAAAAAAATTCGTTACTCGTAAACGCCATCACCCAGTTGCGCCTGATTGGTTTTGTGTTGAACACATTAGGTGTGTGGGCATTCTGCATTCTGCATGGGAGTAAAAACTGCGCATATTCACGAGATTCTGTGAAGGTGGCTTCGCTTATGTAATTGACAAAAGGATGTGCTCTATTATTTATTCTAATTGGCTATTTCATATGAATGGAGGATTTTTCAAAGTTCGCGTAAAATTTTTTTGCTAACTGGCACAGTTAAAAAAGAAAAACACCTCAAAGCAACATAAATAGAAAACATGCAAAGAGCTGCATACGCTGTAATTATCTACTTATATAACATACGTACTTTCAAAAACGCAGTACATTAATTCCCAGAAGAGTCCGCTGTAATTCGCTTGCATTTTCAATGAACTTTTCCTGCTTGTTAGTTTGTTTAAAATGCGGAATGGTATTATTCGTACTAATTGAGTTAATCCTGCTTTAAAACGCCATTAAATATTTGATTTACATTTTCGCATGAAACTTGACGCATAAAAAGTTTTCACCTTTTACATAGCATCGACTGTTTAACTGTTTTGCAGACTTTGTCATAGTAGTGAATTAAAAACTATTGAAGCAAAGTTGTAGATTCACTAATAATTCAATATATGTATATTCCATACTCTATTCTTTATTATGACATGGTGCCTTAGTTATTCTATGTTAACAGAAGATTGACAGATTATATTATAATATCGACAATTATTAATTATTAGGCTGCAGTAAATTTCGCATAAATTAAATAAATAAATTAAACCTGGGAATATATATAATAAGAAGACGCATGACCCCGTTGAAAAAATTCATATGTGGCCAGCGCCCGGCGTTGGAATAAAATTTTTTATAGCTTTTTTCGCTATACTGTTTGTGGCATACTCATTTTTTGTTTTGATTGTAGTTGTTGGGCTAGCCGAATGCTTACATTTGTTGTTGCGCTTGTTTCTTTTTCAGTAGTTGTCATGTTTGTGTATGTGTGTGGTGATTGTCTCCATATACAAAGCATTTTTTGTGGCGATTGACATTTTTTAGAAGTTTCATTTGTGAAGCTACAGTCGAAACTCGATAATCCGAAGAATGATTGCAGGCCCAATTCGGACTATCCAATATTTACGATTTCTGAATTGTTTTAATATATCCAACTTTATTAAAGAAAATCACAAGGGTCAATGAAAAAATAATAATTAATTTATAAGTTGTAAATAAACATATAAATATTTCCGTTAAAACGATATAAATCCACTGAAGACATAAGGAGAACATGCAATTCGGATTAAAGAATTGCAATTTATTTGAATTACAGTGTAGCCGATTCATGAAAATAACCCTGCGAATTACTGTATATTCGGATCAGCCAGTAGTCGGATTATCGAGTTTCGACTGTAGTTCATTTTTCTCGCTTTTTATGAAATATTAGCTCTTCTTCTTCATTGTTTCATGCATTTAAATTCTCAAAGCTGCTTCTTAGCACTTTGACTTTGTGAATGAAAAAAGTCAAAGCCAATTAGAATATTTTGCGTTAAACATGCATTATTTGTGAAAATAAGTGTATGAAAAATATATTTATTAAAATATGGTGGAGCTATTTAGTTCATACGGAATTTAAATTTGCAATGCATTCAATTGCACTGGAGATCAATCGAAACACCAGTTCCTTCAGATTGCAAAATATTAAATGAAGACAATTTAAGCCGGCTACACCAAATACGAATATTTAGTGGACTATTTATTTTGATCTTTGATAGGTGGCTTCATTTAATAAATTGAGAAATATGAATGAATAATTATTTAAATTTAAGGATTTTAATATAATTTTTATTAATTTATAATTGAATAATAATTAAAAATTTACAATTAAAAAATATAGTGCAATAATAGAAAAATGCGCAATTGTTAGAAATTAATTACAAGCAATTGTCATCAAAGCATGAGAGCGAGCAGCACATGCATAGCAAAGGAAAGAAACACAAACATAAAGAGCAGAAAATATTCATATGCATATTCTCTGGCCACAGTGAATTATGGAAAATTATAGCAGTTTGCCTTCCAACACACGCTGCCCGCCGCTGCCTGATTTTGTCATTTTAATTTGGCATGCCGTTTGTATGAGATGCGTCTTCTTAGTATACATATTCGCTGATTCTACATTATAAAAAATATATTTCATTTGGTAATTAAAATTTAACAGCCGAAAGCTCGAAAGCTCATTGATAGGTCATGTGTTCGTATTCGCTTTTGCTTTCCACTCCTTCTCCGTGATCGCGTTACCAACTACTCAAAGCTGTTTTATGGCAACCTTGCGTATCGAACCTATTCTGCCAATAGAGAGGGCTGTACAAGTGCGCTCAAGTTTAGATGGCGCCAGCTAAATTAAGTTATTTTCATCAAGTCACTTGGTGACTAAAAATAAATTTAAAACTGAGAATGTACTGAATATTAATCAATAAAAAATTAAATAATAGAAAAATAAAAACGAAGATTTGCTAATTAAGAAGGTTGAAAACATTTTCTGAAGTATTTTTATATGGAAGTGCTCCAAAGTACGGCATAATTGCATTTTTAATTAAATCATAATTTATGCATAACTAGAATAAATAACTTTCAAAGCAAATAACGGAAAATATTCTTATTAGTTGGGAATATATTCAGCCATGATTATACAATTTATAATAATTAAAAATCAAAATTATATTCGTATTATAAACACTGATACATTATTAATAAAATAAAGTTAGGTATATCTGTTAGACTTAGAATATGGTTGACATTAGCTCTTTTCACTTACCATGAATACCTTTGACCAGACTCATTGTAAGACGCAGACAACAATAAATTCAAGTAACACGTTTTTATTATGATTTGGATAAGAAGCAAATACCAAAATTTTTACATTTTTTCATTCAAGAAATTTTGTCGCTACATTTAGCCAACCACCCTTATATTCGTGTCTTCTTCCTAGGTTACATATGTGACAGCTTTTGCGAATTTGATTGGCTAATGCTGAACCCCTTCAAGGGGTATCATCCGCTAACTGTTATACGTACAGCTGTTATACATGGTTCCGGTAATTGATAAAAAATATTCACTCACAGGTGTGTTAACAGTAGCTAACATAACTGTTATATTAACCGTCATAATAACTGTTATATTAAGTGTTATTTAAAACTGTTAAAAAAAAGTGGTGAATAAAAACTGTTCACACAACCAAAGACGGATTGTCGCTCCCAAAATAGTATATGCGAATCTATTATAAATGTATAGCAAGATTATTCTTGCAACTTTTATAACACAAAAACAAATAAAGCTCAGTGCATGTAAAACTGGTTACTTTTCTCTGTGTGAGAAAAGTCTGTGTTTCACACCTTTAATATATCTTTTTTTAAATAAAAGAAATCATTTATAGGTAATTAGACTATCATACAGTTATACTGTGAAATAAAAACAGATAATTTATCAAGTACTTAACTTAAATTTTTCTTCAATACAATTTTATATCACATCACAATTTTACATAACTCCCACAACTTCTGCTATTGCTAATCATCATCGTCAAACATTAAATTAATCAATCTATTTAGAATGTTACTTTTCAAATCTTTAATAATGCCAAGGCAACTCCACCAATCCATTGACTTTGCCTCTTTACGCCACACAGCTCTTAGCTTCCCACGGGTCGTACGGCAAACCTGCGCAGAATATTGTCGTTCCTTTTCAGGCGTGCGATAAACACCAATCATATAGTCACCGAAATCGTGGCAATCAAACTGTAAAGAAACTTCGGCCTCAGCTGCGCTTGCGTATCTTAATTGCATTGAGTTCGGTGCACATATCTTGTGCTCCACAATCTGGCCAGCAACGCTTAGCCGATTGAGTACATTTTGTGCTTTTCCACTGGGAAAACCAAATACAGTTACCCAATGCTGATCATGTGCGAGATTGCTGCGTTCGATTAAATTTTTGCCTTGTTTACTGCAAGGCCTCGGTGCGTAGGTGCTCTTCTCTTGCTCGCGTAATTCATCGAATAGACTTTTTATCGGCGGCCATAGTTTCTTTTCTTCTGCTGTCTTCGTCTCAGACTGCTGCACGGTGCATTTCTCTTTACGACGAACAAATTTGGCAAATTCATTTCGCTTTGGTGCTGTCTCATGTGGCGCCAATAGATAACCTGGCAAATATACGACACAGTTGTTCTTGTCAATGCGTCTGGTTTGCTGATACTTTTCTACTTCAACTCTGGCAACATTTGGTAATATTGCTTGACAATTTCTACAAAAACCGTAAAACATTTTTGTGTAGGTTTGAAAAATTTTCTGATAAAAGATTTTTCTGACAGTTGAAACTCCAGTGACTATTATTAAAATAAACAAATTGTCTACATTTTAGAAACTATGACATTTGTTACACTTCTTTGTACGGTAGATAAAAGAAACGAATTTGAAACAAGCTTCGCAAGGTATTTCATACAAGGTGAGTTCGAAAGTAAACAGGACCTTTTTTGAATCTAGCGCCCTCTAGTGGCGCCATCTATATGTCAACTGGTGCGTTAGAATCTGCTATCGTTTATCGACTTCCAGTAAAAATTTCATGACATTTCATCTATTGGAAGTGAGGTTATTGCGTTTTAAGTGTCAGTATGTTTTTGTCATCGGTGCGAAAATGAGCTTCGAACAAAGAGCCAACATAAAATTTTGTTTTAAAATTGGTAAAACTTTTACCGAAACGTTTCAATTGATGAAACAAGTTTATGGCGATGATTGCCTATCCCGTAGCAGAGTGCACGAGTGGTTTCAACGTTTTCAAAGTGGTCGTGAGGACATAAATGACGATGAACATGTGGGCCAACCAAAATCCGTGATCACCGAAAATTCCATCGAAACTGTGCGTGAATTCATAAAAAATCAGCCGAAATCATTATTGAAATTCATGGAAATAGAATTGAACATCTCCAAAACATCGATTTATCGCATTTTGACCGAACATTTGGGCTTACAAAAGGTGTGTGCACGGTTTGTTCCGCACAAATTGACTGACGTCCAAAAATTGCTCAGAATTCAACATTCGAAGGACATCATTAAAGAGGCAAAAAAAGACCCGGACTTCCTTTACAAGATTGTGACTGGAGACGAAACGTGGTGTTTTCAATATGATCCCGAAACGAAACGCCAGAGTGCTGAATGGAAGGCGCCGGACGAGCCGAAACCCAAAAAATCGCGCCTGGAGAAGTCAAAAGTGAAGACAATGCTGATTTGTTTTTATGATTCCAAGGGTATTGTCCACAAAGAATTTGTTCCACCCGGCCAAAACGTTAATGCGGTATTCTACCTTGGAGTTTTGAAGCGTTTGGTGCGCCGTATTCGACGTGTTCGGCCCGAATATCGCGAAGATGGAAGTTGGCGTTTGTTGCACGATAATGCGCCGTCTCATCGATCGACGCTTGTGTCCGACTATTTGACCAAAAATCACATTTTAACCATCAACCACTCCCCGTATTCACCTGATATGGCACCGTGCGACTTCTACCTTTTCGGAAAAATGCATTTGCCGATGAAAGGAAAGCGTTATGCAGACGTAGAGGCCATTCAAAAGGCTTGCACCGGCATACTGGCGGCCATACCGGGCAACGAGCTAAAACACTCGTTCGACATGCTTTTGGACCGTGAAAAACGCTGTATTAAAGCAGAAGGAGACTATTTTGAATAAAATAAATTGATTTTGCCGAAAAAACTATTTATTCTGTCTTTTTTTTAAAAGTCCTGTTTACTTTGGAACACACCTTGTACTACACTTTTTTATACCTCCAATATTAAACTTTTCTTGGCTTGTATCTTTTTAGGAACTTTTCTCAACCTAAACAGGATGGGTGTGCCAATATTGAAATTCAGCAATTTTCCATACCATATATTTAAGAATTTTTTTCTCATTGGGTGGGGGTGGGTTGCCCAGTTTCCTATGCACCTTATTTCTGCTGGTGCCCTTTATTTAAGTAAAGCACTAACTGACGAAGTTTGTTAATGTTTTTTGTTCATTTTTAAAATGTACATTTTTTCCATTTTAGGAAAATAACAAAAGCAGCGTGACATACCACTATAACTTGCACAGCAACGCTCGAACTTTTATGAAATGACACATAAAGCTTTGGAAGATTGTTACTATCTGAAACCATAAGAATTTTTCATGAGAAGCATCAACTATGTGTCAGTCACTGTTCCTAATGAGTAACGTGCTAGACCTTTAAATCTTTTCAATTTGTACATATACTAAAACTCAGTCATTTCCTTATTCTAACATTTATGTTTAAATCATTTTCACTACGAACTTACACTGTCTAACCTAAAGTTGCGCCCTAACTTATGCTACATTACGCAGCAAATCAAATCGAGTTAAGTTCAAGCTGCAGTAGAGCCGTTGCCTACCTGCTGCGACACAGACTCCCAACAACAAGCAACCTACCTGCGCCATGCCATGCTTAACAAGCCTATAAAAGGTAAATGAAATTAAGTTCTCAGTAATTCTCGTGCTGCTACTGTCTACTGGTGCCAAGGTCAAAGCCAATTTGTGTAGCCACTACACCAGCAGCAACAGCAGCAGCAGCAGCAACATAAAGCCAATTTACATAAAAGGCATCCAGCTGAGGAGTGTAACTGGCGATGACACAAAACATAGCCCAGCAACCCGTGCACGGACAGGTTGTCCTTGATTTTGCACCGACCAAAGTTCCCCAGCTGGCACACAAGTGTCACCCCATTTGAGTACTACACTAAATGATAACTCTAAGGGCTTTAAGCCAAAGCGGCAGCTGAACAATTTGCCAGCCAGCAATCCAATGGTCCATGGCAGCAGGGCTCAGAGGCGTTATGCCATGTTTATGTGAGTAATTAAAATACAGGCATTTATTTCACTTTGCTTACAATTAATATTTATTATTTTTTGCCATTTAATAGTTATTGTTTTATGTCAAATTAACTTAATTATTTAAACGTACATACATACAGACATACATACGATACATACCAGCTACCATTTACCATTATTCAAGTATTTTATAGTAATAATAATAATAATAATAATGACTACAATTACATTTAATGTATGTACAATGAATGCCATACGCTCTGTCAGTGTTTCTCTGCTCAACGATCTGCGAATTGCGAACTGCGCGGTTAGGAAACATGAATCACAATATATGTATATATAAAATACTATAGCGCACACATAATGCAATGCCAAACAATGTGCCATTGTTTCGTTTACAAATTTACTTTACTTTAACTATACGCTTTGCTTTATTTTATTTTACTGTACTTTACTTTATGTCAATTTAGTTTACTTGTTTATTTTATATATATATATATATATATATATATATGTATATATATATATTGTAAATGTACTCATGCTATATATGTTTGTATAAATTTCCACTCGTTTCATTGCATTGCGATGGACGCCTCAGCAGTTTCAACTTTGACTCAGCGCCCAGCCTCAACTGCAGCCTTGGTCTCAGCCCTTAGCATCTGCCTTGTAGTGAGCCTTAGCCGCAGTCGCTGTCAGTATAGCTGCCTCAGTTGCCATAGTCGTCGATGAATGTGTCGATGATGTAGCGTTTTACCTCATTAATCGATGTACGCTTGTTCGAACACTGTTGACGTTCTTGATGTTCCGGCAGCACAAGTAGTTGTTGCAGTTCACCCTGACGTAGTGTACGAGAAAAACAAAAAGAAAAAAACAGGAAAAGGAAGCGAAGGACGTATGCGCGGGCATGCACAAGGGTATAATTGGTACGCATGGAGTAAGGCAAGTAAAGGCAAGGCAAGGCAAGGCAAGTTAAGGTTAGGCAAGTGGAAATAAGTGAAAGTTTTTATAGAGTGAAATTCTTTTAATTGGCACGCTGCAGACATGTTGTTTGTGCAACGTTGCGTATGCGTGTTATCTTGCGCAGCTTGCTGATTGCAAATACACATTAAGCAAACGCAGCGTGGCTGCGTGTGCCTTACTTTCGTAAATAAACAAACGCACAAGCACTTGACTGCACATAAAAATAATTATAACAAGGCATGTCAACAGCAGCAAGTCAGAAATGCGTCCCCATACTCACATTAAATCCGCGTCCAATTTCCACATCCGCATCCAAGGGCAGCGAATACAGACGCTTCGAAACGACAAAACTATTTGACCACACACAATCCACATAAATCGATATGAAATCGCCATTTTGTATGCTTTAAAAGAGAAACAAAATCCGCCAAGTGAAGCCATTGAAAACAAACAAAAAGCGCCAAACTTATGCCAGTCAAATGTCACAATTGCCTTGGCACGCATCATATAACAAAAAATGAAATAATCAAACAACAAAAACAGAAACAATTGCCATGTGTAGCACACTTTTGGCGCTTTTCACATAGTTTCAAACTAACAAATGAAAATACATAAAAGTTATCGCTGCTCACCTGATGGCCACTTGATGCCAGCGATAATCATATAAATTGAATTTCACCGGCAACATTTCCGTTGTATTATCCCGCTCGAGGTACAGGCGCAGTCCGTCCTTGCATGCCTCCAGATACAGATTGTGCGTGGCATTGCGTATTGAGAACAAAGTGGATGTGCTCTGTGTATCGTTCTGTTGTCAGCAGATTACAAGCAAAAAGCAAAAATAATTTATACAAGTGCTTTTCAGTTTCCTCTTTTTTTTTTACTTGTACATGTATGTGCCTTTTAGCTGAGACAACCCTCAAAAATTATATATAATTATCAGTTTCATCGACTATTTTTTATTTTTTTGTTACAGTTTAAAACTGACTGTCATTAATTTACGTGCATTTATTTAACTACAGAACATAGCTCTCATCAGAGAATACAGAGATATAAGAAGACGCACCTTATACAAATGCAATATTCTCTGCTCTCATTATGTAACTAAAAGATTGTCATAACACAAAAATCACGAATTTTGAGTTAATGCAGAATTATTCGTTATACTCTCTTCGTCGTTATGTAGTTATCTTTTCTACAAACTAGAAGTTCATTGAAAACTTTAAATTCCTTTCCTACGCAATCACATATTTTTACTTATGACGGTCTTTTAGTAAATTATATTTATATTGTTCTTTTTCAATTTTCTATAAGGCATATAAATGAGTTTCTTCTTTTTTTTTAACTGCAGGGAGAAACTATTTCTTAATTTTATTCCATCTTTTCTTTCTTCAGCTATAACTTGACTGCACTTCATTCCACAAGTTTTGACATATTTTTCTTTTTTTTTTGCGTTTACATGCATTTTGCATTAAGCTTAGTTACTGCTTAGACTTTTACTATTAATAACTTTCGCTGATAAGGCTGCCTTATATTGTTTGCTGCGCAGCTACGCTTATTAACTTGCCACACTGTCCTGCTGGTTTAATGTAAGCTAAGGAGCCTTTTAAGCAATTTCTACTTTGTCCTTTAACACAAAATGCATAATAAGATAAGTTAATATATTTACATATATTTTGTGGCTCGAAAATATTGCGTTAATTGTGCATGCAGAAGTAACAATCAGCGAATTGTAAATAGTCTTTATTTGACTTGCTTTAATAAATCAACAAGACAGCTTTTCGAAAATTAGGTATATAGGCAAACGACTTGCACTCGAGTAGGCATCTGACAACATGAAATGAGTGTGGAAAGTAGCAAAAAACTTTAAAAGTTTAATGCAGAAAAATGTTAACCGCTGTCGGCTGTTTAAACAGCTTCAGCAGTTCAATGCTTAACTTTTGTTGCTTGCACTTCATCGTGTGCAGTTGCCAGCATGACTCTGAGTGCAGCTGCGCCATTGTTGTCCAATCAATCGCAATATTCTTTTGTTTTTCAGCGCTCAACCACCCACACCTGCTCGCTCACCTTTGCCCTCATTGTGACCATGAGCGTGAAATTCAAAGCATTTCGCCAACTATGCACATATCCCATATTCGCAGGTGTCGACGATGGCTGCAGCACATGAGACTGTGACTGTGCGCTGTCCACTGCTGTGACTATGCCAAAATCGTTCTCCAATGTTGCCGTCGTTATTGACGAAGATGAAGTAGTCAATGCTGCTGCTGCTGCTGCTGCTGCCTCATCTGCCATTGGCAGCTTTTTGTAGAATTTCAATAAATCGCTGATATCATCTGTAAAATTCAAACGAAAACCAAACAAAAGACAAAAAACAGACAAAGACAGTATATAGCAAATGTTATGTGATACAAAAGGACAGCGGCTAGAATAACTCACCGCTGCACTCGAATGTATTGCAATTGCGTTGCTCGATGTTGTAGCCTTCGCAGAAGAGCGTCGACAGGCTCTTTGCTGATTTGCGTTTTTTGTGCTGAGCGTGCTTTTTCACATATGCGCCAGCATGATTATCAACGGCTGCCTGATTGGCAACACCGAATACTCGACTGCCGCCATTACTGCTGCCGCTGCTGCCAGTGTCCAACACGTAGCCATCATTATCAACGCCAACGTGTTGCACAAATGTGACACTTTCGTGTTCATTAATGTCAACGTTTGTTGCCATGCCAGCCGCACCATCAGCAACTGTGATTGAGTCGGCATCACCCGCATCCGCATCCGCATCCGCACCCGCACCCCCACCCGCAGCAGTTGAAGCAGCAGCTGAGGCACGTTCATATGTTTGCTCTGTCTGTGCAAATTTATGCGACGCATTATCAGTCATGAGCATCGTTGCCGTTGATGTTGCCTCTGCCATGGCTGTCAAAGTTGCGGTGCTGTCTTTATGCTCGTCAGTTTTAGCAACTAAGCCCAACCAGTTGGCATTGTCAGTTGCGATTTGCTCATATTGCTCGTCATCGTTGTCGACATCGTCATCATCGATTTCATTCAGATTCATGTTCATATTCATATTGACCATCGGATTGTCGAGCAGGCAGCGGCGGAAGCGTTGCTGTACACCTTTGCCGCATGTGACGCTACATAGCGTGAAATCGCTCCAACCATCCCAGCCTGTAATTGACATTTGACGACATCATTTACATACTACCCAGCATACGCATAACAACAGCAGCAACCAAAGTGGAAATTCTAAACTTGATTACCCAATATGGGACATGAGAAACTCTCTACTCGACTGCTGCTGCTAGACGCTTGATGCTTGTCACCTTAACGCAGGTTTCCCTTTTTTTTCGTTTTCTGATTTTCTTTACTTTACTTTGTTTTGTTTTTCAAGCACAATTTGCTGTGAATTTTCTTTGCAAACAGCAGAAAGCCTTAAACTATGCGTGCAAGCAAGAAAAAAAAATTATGCAACAACAAGAAAAAAAAAAAATATAAAAAATAAAAACCAAAGTAAGCTTAAAACTGTTACATCAGCGAGTCTGTTGTGTTGTCTTTTGTATACATGAACGACAGAAGAGAAAGCCAAAATACACGAAAACAAAAACAATAAGAACAAGAAAATACAAAATACACTCGCTAGGCAGGCAGACACGCAGGTAGGCAGGCAGATAGGCACGCAGTGAGGCAGACAGGAAGGAAGGAAGCAAACGAGCAGCAAGCCAAGCAGACAAGCCTCATGATGGTGTTGCTTTGTTTGCCGCAGAGCTGCCACAATTTGTGTTTGTGCCGATCTGCGCTCGTGTGTGTGTATGTGTGTGTGTGAATTACTTGATAAGCACATGTATGCATGTGTGCGAGTGTATGGCAGCTTGACACAAAAGTCAAGTGTTACTTCGCTCAAGTGCCTCTGCGTGTGCACACGTCACCCAACGTCTTGCTGACAGACTGTCAATCTGTTTTCCGCTTCGACGTGCGCCGTCATCGAGCGATTTTGCGACACAGCTTCAGCGATTTCAATTTGACAAAAACCTAACTTCATTGCTTTAAAATCTTCTACGCGGGCTGACATTCTCCTATCGCTGGCAGTTATCCTTAATTTAAAAGGCACTAAAATGCAGGCATACTCAAAAGTTGTCATGCGCCATAATTTTAAAAGGAAAAGCTCTAAACTAAAATTATCTACCCGAATCTCCGCCTACTTTATATAAAAAAGAAACTATTTAACGGCATGCGGAATGTTCCTACTTTATTTATTGACATGAAAATACTAAACCATAAGTGACTATAGTTATCCTTTTTAAAAAGTGAGACCCAATTACGTCGCCTGATCACAATGGCAACAAAAATCTCAATGACAAGCTAAATTTTTTCAAAATTAAATTCGAAAAAATTTAAAACTGATCTGTGAGTGAGAATTGAATTATTTTGCAATATCAATATAAAAGCATGCATAGATGCAAATTTGAGTGTACAGAATAAACTAAAAAAAAAAAAAAAACCTATATCTGCCTGAAGTCAGGTATAAAATAAAAAATAATTTTTTTGCACACTCAGCTTCGTGTCGATTGCCGAAAATCATGCATATGCATTTTTGACAACGTCAAAGGTGCAAATTCGAATGGAAACCTAATCAACCACATCCGCCTTGCCTTTGCCTGCTACAAAGCCCATATCCATGCATGGGCAATTCTTATATTCAAAAAGCACATGGCTTAAAAGGCTACAGTATCAATTAGGTAATGCATAGGGTAAAAAAAAAAAAATTAAAACAGAAAAGAGAAAAGAAAAATATTCAACAAAGGCATTGTGCAGTTAAAACAAAAAAAAAACATCTGGATCAAATATTCCGTTGAGAGTGTTACGCACCCAAATGCTTCCAAATGTGATGTTCGAATTGTGGCGTCCAGCGATGTAAGCCATTTATGCTGATATGCAGTACATCCCTTTCCTGTGACGTTTGCTCTTGTTGTTGTTGCTGCTGCTGTTGGTCTTGTTGTTGGTGCGGCTGCTGCTGGTCTTGTTGTTGCAATTCACGTTGCTGTGTTGCAGGCAACAGTTTGCCAAAAGCAATTAATTCCATTGGCAACATTTTAAGCATATTACCATCAAAGCATGCCAATGGCTCCAGGGTTGCATTCAATTGTCTAAATAGCAGAGAATAGAAGAAGTCAAAGTCAAAGCAGATAATCCATACACAGGGCTGATGCGTACTTGCAGCATAAATTGCTGAAAAAGTATTCACTATATTTTTTCGTTTTTTATATTTTTATACAGTGCTTCTGCACAAATGTGAACTCGATAAACTGAACAGCCTACATTTGAAAGTAGTTCACTTTATAATTATTTTATCAAATTCAGAGAAATTCTAAAGTATTATTTTACGATATTTATTAAGTAAAAAAAACCAAAAAAAGTTGATAGTTCATATTGTTGCAAAACTTCAGGGTTCAAATTTAGGTATAATATGAATTTTTCCTTTACACACATTCAAGTTAGTACTGTACTGTATATATGAAGTAGATTTTTTATTTTTGTGTAGTAAATTTAATTAAATAACATAACTGTGAAATCATTTATCTTTTTAATTTATTTTATTTTGGTATTTTTGGTTTTTTTTGTTTTTGTTTTTTGGTTTCCTTTTCTGTCTAAGCAGTATTTTTTATGCAAATAGGATACGTGCACAATATTTTATCAGCTTAATGTCCCATGTGACTCACCCCTCGTACTGGTACGCTGACTCTGCACTGTTGCCTGCTCTGCCAGGGCTGCCATTGCCAGCTGTATGATACGTTGAGGTGCCCGGTGCGCCAGCACCACCGCCACCGCCGCCTCCTCCGCTACCGCCACCGCCGGCGCCAGCATCGCTGCTCATGTGCTCAGTGCCCGGTGTCATTTTCAGCAATGAGGCCCCTTTGTAGATCGTTTCCGGTGTTAATGTTATTAAAATGGCAGCCACTTGCGCGGATGCGGAGCCATCAACTGTTTGCCTTGCACTTTTGCTGACGCCATCGCCATTGCCAACGTCAACGTTGTCGCCAACGCCAGCGGGAACTGGCATGGGCAGTGTACCTTGAGCGCTGAAGTCCGCATCGTTGAAGATGCGCGCTCCGAGTGCTTTCACTATCACAGGACTCGTGCGTATCAGCTCGGCGATGCTTTTGTGTGCACAAGGATTTGGGTCCCCACGACGCCGCATTGGCGTCGCCTCGGTCTGTGCTGGCTGCCATAAGAGCAGCAGCAGCAGCAGCTGCAGCAGCGTATATGCTCTGACTTCTCTACAAAGCGGCAGCAGCAGCGCCGTTTGTCTTTTGTTGTTGGTCATTGTCTCTGGTGCTTTTCAAGTAGTTTGTTTTTATTTGAGTATTTAAAAAAAAGAACAAACAAATAAACCCAACACAATCCAAAAAAAAAACAAAAAAAAGAGTAAATTAAATTAAAAAGAGAAAGCGTAGAAGCTGTTTACGTTTTGCTTTCAATGCGTTCTCAGTTGTACTTCAAAGATTGCTTTTAAAGTGTTTTCTATTTTTGCCAGTATCCTTTCTTTTTCTGTTTAGTTTTTTATCCTTTTCTAGTCACTCTACAGCGTTTCGAATGTCATTTGCAGCGAAATCTCTATTCAAACGTGCTTTGGTATAGAGTTGAGTTTTTTTCTTTTTTTTTCACTATTTCATGTTGCACCTTGAAATGATTTTGACAGATTGTTTTTGCTCTTGTAGTCGTTGTTGTTGTTGATTTGACGTCATCATGCGTTGCTTTACACTTTTATTGACAATTTCTGTGGAATTCTCTCTTTGTTGAATAAAAGTCACGTTTGATTTTATTCGCTATGGCATTTTGCATTGAAAATGTTTGCAAAAGCCTTTCCGCACTTGATTTGTTGCCGTAGTTGAGCAGCTTTTCACAGACGTGCGTTGTGCTGCATAATGGGACTCTGCAAAAGCGAAAGAAAAGGTTGTTAAGAATTGTGCAAATTATTTTTCTTTTTTTTGTTACTTCCTTTTTTTAGGATACTCGCATACAAAGTCGCTAATTGCAATTAAAATGCAGCCAGTGTTTGGGTTTTACAAATGTCTTAATTGTGCTTTGAAAAGTTGTATTTTATAAAGATTGCTGAGTAAACGATAAATGCGTTTCTTAAGTGATATCTGGGGACTTATCCTATGCTCTGCGTTTACTCCAACTTAAGTTAATTTATTTAATTATCAAGATGAAAATTAACCAATTGCTTCTAATTATTTGGGTTTAGCCAACATGCCAACGCTCGTAAGGTTCTTACAAGCGCAATTGACTTGAGATCTACTACTGAACCAAGTACCCAATTTGGTGGAGGAACAACTTTATAAACTTGCTGATTTCTCAGGAAAGTAACGGTAGCTTTTTGTATCAATTATAGTCTTATCACAGTATTGAAAAATGTATAGAGCCATGAGTTACTAGATCAAAGCCAACTAAAGCAAATAGGTTCAACCTACATAGCTACAACATTCATTCGAAATACTTTCTTAACTAACCTTTACATCGTCAACAAACTCTTAGAAATTTTGAAGGAATTTTTAAGAGTCGGGACCTAATGTTATATACTTATATACTTAATGTTATCTTTAATCGCCTTTTAAGGCATTTTAGCCTTATTTTAACAACACAAACCTACATTGTCTCCTGCCCGAAGTCAAAATAAATGCTAATTAAACATCGGTGTGAATACTTGCCGGAGCCTTCTGGTAAAGGTTGTTTCAAGTCATGAACAAGTTAACTTCACGGTACAATGACTCAATGACAAGTGTAACAACATTCTCTTAACCAGATGACTCCCTTGTGCAAAGGTTGGCTAACTCGTTGTTGTTTTTGTTATTTGAATTGAACTTTTTTTGGCACGCTATGTCTGTTATGCGAAATTCGACATGGCACAGCAAACAGCAACAAAAGCAACAACAACAAAAATAAGCAACTATTATTACATTCAAGTGAAATAAAACAATTTGAAGAGAAAAATCGGAAAAACTTTAAAACCAAGAGCGTAACGAGCAAAACGATGTTGGCATTTTTATTGCCGCATTCGCATAAATAACGCGCCAAAAAGTAAATGATGATGAAGCCAGAACAGCAGAGGCAACAGCAGCAGCAGAAGCGTAGAGGAGCAGCAGCAGAAGTAGCACAAAACAGAAAACCTTTTAACAAATTGCCACAGTTAACTGTGTATCAGTAGCAGTGAGGACAAGTACAAGTACAACAACAACAACAACTAGAGACATACATACATATAACAAAATCAGCAAGCAACGCGCGCCGCTTGAGCACAGGATAACAACAACAATAACAACAGCAACAGAGGCGGAGGCAGCCGCAGAACGAATAATGTAAACAATAACAATTTCATTGATTGCCATCTCTGGAGCATAGTCAGAGTGAGACACACCGTGCGCTTGAGATTGCGCGAGTGTGTGAGAAAGGGACAGCGGCAGCAGCGAGTCAATTTTTGTGGGGCACGCAATGCAATAAAACAATTGAGCACAAATTTTTATTCATTTTGCCTTTTCGGATTATTTGCTCGTTTTGTCTATGTTTTGTGTGTCTGTTGATTTTTTCCCGTGCGCGTGTGTGTGTGTGTGTGTGTGTGGTATTGTGTTTTTGTTATTATTGTTGCAATGAGCCCGCAATGAATGTATTCGCCTTATAACCATGGCAAAAAATGCATACAATAGCAACAACAACAATAACAACAAACAGAACGACATGAACTCGCCTCGTTTGCTTATTTGCTCGTTTACGCTTTTTAATTTGCAAGTAAACCAATGCAGGCAGCCAGCGAGGCAGGCAGACAGGAAGCAGGCGAAGAGGCAGGATACAGGAGGGAAGCTGGCAGGTCGAACAGCAAATGAAAGCAGGATATGCAGATTTTTGAACGATTTCGGTTGCTCAGTTGCAATTTTGTTAACTCTTATTTGATTTTATTATGCAACAAAAGCCAAATTGCTTTATCTTACAAATATTTTGTTACTATGCACATATATATTCTCATATCATTTTATTTTTTCCTCCTTTATATGTGTTTTTTATACTTTCATTTGCTGTTTGTTTTTATTATTATCATTGGGTGTTGTTGCCCTGTTGCTCATGGCTATGTGTTCTGTGCACACTTCTGCTGCATCTAAGTGCTTTGTTTAACCTTCCATTGCCATGTTGCTTTGTGTAAAATTTTCTACAATATTTAGTTTATACCTTTGTGTTTGTGTTCTGCCAGTAGTTATTTGCTTTTGGCCAGCAATAATATTTTCGTTCTGATTTTTCTTTTATTATATTTTTCTATTGTTTAATATTTATATCCTGCGCCATTAAATTGCAGGATATGTGCAAGGCAACAAAACAAAAAAAAAAAAAAAAACCCAGAAAAGCAAAACTTTAACTTTTTGCAAATTGTTGAAAATTGCGCATTTAAATTTGTTGCACAATGTAACTTCCGTTTTGGGTTTTAGTTTCTGCTTTTTTGTTTTTTTCTTTTTTTGTGCTTCTTTATTATAAACTTTTAGTATTTTGGGATTTATTGGCAAATAAAATGTTCACCACAGTTTTTGCTTATACGCATATTGTCATATGCATTTGCATAGTTTGACTTACAGTGCTGTGCAAAATTTGCCATAAATTTCTGTTTTATTTAGGCATAAAATCTTTGCTGCCTTTGCCTTTTTCCAAACACACAATATGTTTTATTTTTTATTGTGTTTTTATGCCATTTTTCTTTGCTTTTAACTATGATCCATAACTATACACTTGCCTCTAAGTGTTCAGCCACGTGCGGGCTATTGTCTTTATTTTTTTTTTCCTCTTTTTTTTTTTTGCAGTGTGCTTGTTGAAATATGATACGTTTATTGTTAGCTGTGCCAACTCATGCAACTAAAAACTTAGCTTAGTTTGCTAAAGGTGAAGCAAGTCAAGTCATCTTTCAACATTTTTGCTTTGATATTTGCGCTTAATCGCAAAATAAACTCATACTGACAAATGTCCTCCTACATAGTTTTAAGATTGTTTAAGGCAGCAACGCTAAATCCTTTTGTGAGCGTAATAATTCTGTAACTATTGTACAGATTTAGTTTACTGAAATTACTTTGTGCTAATGTTTCAGCAACTCAAACTATTTTTAGAATTGCATGAATTGCTGTTGTCCCTACAGCTGCTCTTTATCTCGTGTTAGATAACAAGTTTGTAAGGCTTCATCATTACTGACAAAATAAATTTTTAGTAAGTTATTTATTTTTCCTTTAAATTTACGCAACGTCAAACATTACTTTGTTTTATTTTATTTTTCTTATGAATAAAACTCGGCTTATGTTTTCTGCGGCTGTCTTTGGCACAAAGAATCAATTCATGCCAATATATCCACAACGCAGAGCTCTATTGAAGTATTGGCACACCCAAGCAGGCACACACAAAATTAGTGTAGGCAGCAACGCTGAAGCCGTATACGTCATTGCTTGTTAAGGATAATAAAAGTGGCAGTTGCGAAACCATTAAGGCTGCTTTTCGTCAAAACCCTTCGGCTTCATCCCAGTGCATTATAATAAATGAGGCACATTGTGAAGCTTATGGTATAACAAAGGCATTGAAACTCCAGTGAAGTAGACAACTGTAGATATGCTTAAGTGTTAAATGACACTTTTGTCATGTTTTATGTGAAAAAAATCTTAAGTTAAAAGCAACATATCAATACACTTGGCGCAATTTAATAAACTTCTGATTTTATTTATAGCACGAAAATGACTCATATATTATAGTTAACCATTTCACAAGGCATTCGAATAATTGATTGAGAATAGATAAACATGGCAGCAATGACAAGTTCCCTAAATTTTGATACTAATCGTATAAACGGTTTGCATATATGATCCTTCATATCATATCCAGACATATCAACAAGCAAATCATATCAATAAGCTTAAATTCCATTGCAATTTAAAATGCTCTTCAGAAGTCTATAGTGCATATATTTATATATATGTGGCACATATATTTTCTTTATAAAAAATTAACAGCTCATTGCTTTCGAATAAACTTTTAAAAACCAAATTTTCACACTTTTTGCTTACCAAACCCTAAAATCTACTCACAGGACCGCAGCTTACACCGGCTTACGCATATTTTATTAACTTTTTGTTTGCTTTTTTTTTTGAAATTTATGTAAATGTTGTGAATACGTTTTTACCGCATAGTTTTTACACATGCAGCATATTTTATAGGCTCTTCAGGAGCATATATTCATTATTAATAATCTTTTGCCGCTTTGTGCCTTTTCCTGCAAATTAACAAAGAACGAAAAATAAAAATAGTAAAAAACTAGAAGGGCAGGGCTATAGTCGGGCGTAACCGACTATAGAAAACCCTGTACCCAATTTAAAACTGAATATATTTATTTGTTGCTTTAATATTTTGTATTCATTATGTAAGGATATCTCAAGAAAAAAAATTTTTTCTGGCAGCTATATGTTATAGTGAACCGATATTAATATTATTCAGGAATATGATCGGATGTTGTTTAAATCTAAAATTTGGTAACGTTAACTGATTAAGCAAAAAAGTTTTTCTCAGTAATTGTTGTTTTTCGGCCGATCGTTCCTATGGTAGCTATGTGATATAGTAAACCGATATACATAATATTGAGATATGTGATTAGGCAGTAGTTAGAACTATTAAATGCAACTTTGGTAACGATATCTTGAAAAACAAAAGGGTTTTTGTTACTAAATGAGGGTTTTCGGCCGATCGTTCCTATGGCAGCTATATGTTATAGGTCGAATATCGAAAAAAAAATAAACTTGTTATGCCTATGGATTGGAAGAGTCTTCGTGCTAAATTTGGTGATTGTAGGTCTAACCGTTTCCGAGATCGGTACGTTCATACGGATAGACAGACAGACGGACATGACTAGATCGACTCGCCTTTCGATGCTGATCAGGAATATGTATAATTTGTGGGGTCTGCCACGCCTCCTTCTGCCTGTTACATACATTTGCACAACTTTAATATACCATATACCATTTTTTGGTACAGGGTATAAAAAAACTCAACAGCAACAAAATAGCCCTAATATCCTGCAGACATACACTCAAAGTAGGCAAGGAGAAAAAATAGGCTTTCATTAAAATTCCGACAGAAAATTAATATTTTACCGAAGGCTAGAGAAATTTGTTTATTAACTTCATTAAATATGCCATAAATTAAATCTTGCATTAATTAAAATCAAATATTTTTTACATGAAATATCAGAAGCGAAACCTTTTCCAATATACTTTTAATTTATTTGTTATTTGGTTTTTTTTTTTATTTTTTTTTTTTTTTGCTTTTGTTTTCTTTTATTGATAATCTAAAAGCTTCTGTGCTAATAAAAAATTTTCATTATTTGTTGCCAGCCTGCCAAGCTAATTTCAGTCAAATTCTTTGCAAAAACAAATGTTAATAGTAAAAGTAAAAATAATTGCAAATTGACGGCATTACATTAATGCACATCATGATGATGATGTCGATGTCGTTGCTGTTGTTGTTGATGACGTTCTTGGGTATGCTGCTATGGATCGTGCAAACGTGCTATTGATATTTGATTGAATATCTTTGCAGCAGTTGAGAGACTCGCTTGTACATACAAATGTAATGCAAACGTTTAACAAGTATTAAGCCCAAAGGACTCGTTTAAATGATAGCGCATAGCAGCGGCAGCACGGCAACAACAACAACAAAAAGCAATACCGCAGCCATGGTCACAACAACAACAACAACAGTAGCAGCCATAGCAACAAAAACAACAGCAGCAGCACATTAAGTTTAAAAAGCACGGCACGTTTATGGGTTTATTTTTTTTTTTTCTTACTTTTTGTCTTTTTTGTTGGCGGGGGAGGCTGTGGTGTGTGTGTGTGCTTGTGTGTGGGAGAGGCAAAAGCGCAAAACGTGCAAGCAAATAAAATAGCCGAAATATTTGCTGTTATACGAAATTATGCTGTGAGTTGCCTTAATATCCGACCTTGGGATTAATTCGTTGCGTTGTGCATACAAGGCAGCAATTATCCTTAGGGATTATATATTGTCGTTGTCGTCGTCGTCGTCGTCGTCAACATCATCGTCCTTATCTCCCTTGTAGACCTTGCTTGCCACAAATGATTAAACAGCAGCAGCAACACACACAGCAAATTTAGACCAAATTACTTTCAGGCTTTAAGTTGCGGCTTAAAGTTTTTGTGCATTCACTGTGCGCAGCCACTCCACATTCTCCTCTACCTTTCTTTCTCCCTCCTCCCCTCTTAGAGTTCACTCTTGTGCTGCTGCTGCTATTGCTGCTCTTGCTGTTTGTTTATTAAAAGCCGATTTTCTGCGTAAATAAGCCGTGCGTGTTTTGTTGTTTGATTTGCGCGTGTTGCATAAATTAGCACATTTCTTGCCTGCCTGTGCTGTCCTTTTGCCTGCCATGTCTTTGTTGTTGTTATTTTTGCTAGTTGACTGCGCTAAGTTGTGCAATATATGCAAAGACTCTGGCCAAGCGTTTAGGATTTAGCTGTTGAACTTAATAAGGCGACAGCTGGCATGTCCTTGCAGCAGTTACTACGGCAGGCAGCCCCATTTTTATGTCCTTTATATAGATATATATATATATATGTTTTTTTTCCTCTCTCATTCTCCTTATTGTTTGTTGTTGTTAGTAGTTTATCAATTGGTGGCAAATAAAATGAAATCAAATTGCCACTTGCAATATGCTTCAATGTCTTGCTGCCTTGGCTTGGCAGTCTGTCTGTCTGTCTGTCTGTCTGGTTGCCTGCCTGCCACTAATCTAACTGACTAACAGACACGACAAAACGAAATAAAAAAAAGCAGAGCAGAAAGAAGGCAAAATAGATATAAAATAAAGCAAATAAGCAAGCAAATGCATAATAAAGGCAAAGCCGAGTAAAAAAAATAGAAAAAAAAGGAAACCCGTGCACATTATTTTGCTTTATCGCTTGGTGCGTCTAACATTGCCAGCCATTCACGCCTGTTCACTTGCTGCCAAATACTTTGAGTGCCAATTGTTGTTGTTTTCGTTGCTGTTGTTGCCCATATTTATATACACTTGACTTGGCTGCTAGGAAGAAGAAACAGAAACGGAAAAATAAAGAAAAAAAATTGAAACAAAGTGCGAAACTTGCAGACGTCCAAGCTAATGTCAGCAGAAGCCAAAGCACAAAATAAAATATATCAAGATATTGACTGCTGTCTTCGGCTGCTGTCTGCTTTTCTCTTCTCTGCGCTTGTTGTTGTTGTGTTCTTCTGCTGCTTCTTTTTGCTTGCCTGCCAGTTTGCATCAATACCCATCTGCATGTATTGACAACGCAACAGCAAGCACAAAAAAATCCATGCAGGCAGTCGAAGCGTTTCCCTCGGTTTTTGCACCATGTCGCTCACTATTTGAACTCCCCCTACTCGCTTACTTGCGCTTTTCTCGCTTTTGGCACCCACTTGCTTCACGCCTCAATATGGAAATTATTTTGTGCGTCAGCGCAGACATATTATACGTTACTTAGCATGAATACGTAAAATTCCTAGCTTGCATATTTTTCTAGGTTTTTGTGTTATTAAATTTTTTACTTGCTCTAAGGCAATTTATTTTTTTGCTTGCAGTGTAATTTTTTTCCGTCTACTTATACAAAATCATGACTTGCACATTAAAAACGAGAAAAAATGCCTGGAAGGCAAAAACTTATATTTAGACCTAATTGCTAAAACAGTTGAAAATGCTGATAATGGCAATTAAAATTATTGGTACAATTTAATTTGCTAAGCTGTCTTGGAGTTTGAGTTTGAAGCAGCGATCATAGCTAACAGCTAACCACTGTGCGCAATTACATTGTGAAAGATGAGAGCGTCAGCTATTTTGGTTTTTCTGCTTAATTTCATACATCGGCATAAAACCAAATTAAGAAATTTTAAGACGAGTATAAATATCAATTTTTAAGAGCCATGATTGATTTGAATGATTTCAAACAAAATGTTTATTCGCTTTAAAGGATGTCTTTTTCATATCAGTCTATTTTAAACTGCAGTCACAGTTGTGCACTTCAACTTGCTGTCTATACATTATATAGGGATTTGCATATTATTTTGGAACTCGGAAACTATAAGACAGATGTTCATGAAGATTTATATACATATTTAAATAATATATTATTAGAAAAGTGATCAATTCATGAATTGATTGAATGAATTTAAAAAGTAAAAGCATTGCGCCAGCTTAATTCAAACTCTCAACTAGTAATTTTTTACCTCAGCTCAGCTCAACCGGAGCCACTCAAGCTTTGCATTTAAATTAATACCCACATCTCTGTCAGTAATAGCAAATCCCCATGCACAGAAATGCTACAAATTTAAGAACTACAAGACAATGTAGGAAGTTTATTTATTGACGGCACTGTAGCAAATCTGCCAATGTCATTTATTTATGGCCAAGTGAAGGTGTTCTGCTAGGCGCGTGCAGGTAAGGCACAGGCGGCAAGCAAAATTTATGCGCACAATTAATTTTCAAATGCGAAGGCGCAGTTAAAATCAACATTGTGCGTGAAAAAGGATTTATCGAAAATGTTTCACCTTAAATAAGCGCAAACATAACTAAGCACTCTAACCCGTTCTCCCTCCCTATCTCTTTTGCTCTCCCTCCCTGTCTCTCTCTCTACTCTGCTGAATGCATGCTTTAATAATTAACACAGATTTAAGCTTTTATTTTGTGCAATAAACTTTTTGCTGCAGCTAAACTGAAATAGCAGAAAAAAAGGTTAATTTATTATTTTATGCGCTAAACGTAAAAACAAAAAAAAAAATAAATAAAAAATAAAAGAGAAAACATTTTATGGCTAATTTACGCGCGCAAAAGTCTGCAGCAGACGCGTTGCCATGCTGCGCTGCTTAACCCATTCAGGCTGCGCGTTGCAACATTTTCTATGCCTTTGCCTTTGCCAATGCCTTGGCTTTGGCTTTGGCTTTCGCTTTGGCTAATGAGCATTTTAGCTAACAAATGCCAAGTTTATCGTGCTGTTTGCTGTTGTCCTTGTTGTTGATGTTGTCGACGTTGTTGCTGTTTTCGTTGTATAGTATAAATTATAACAATTATAAGGCCACTTAACGGTGTATAAGCACCGCCAAAAGCATCGTTAAATTTATCGCAAGGCGTATTTAACTTGCAAATTGCCAACGATCAACGCATATCATGCGGGCACAAATGAAGCTACAAAATTGTTATAATTTTTAGCTACAACAACCACAACAACAACAATAATGGCAGATGACAATAACATAAAGTAAGGAATAGAGACTGGAGAGTGGAGTTTGGGGAGTCAGGCTACGTTATCTTTTGCAGCAGTTGGCCATGCCATGCGGGTGCTTAAGCACACACAAAAGGTTAACAACACTTTCGCAACATAAAGGACCTTATAGAGTTCATTTGCGCAGCAGCAACTTTTGTCACCCTGCAAAAATAGGCAAAAAAAAAAAACAAAATAAAGTAAATAAACAAACAAAAAAAAAAAACCGAAAGAAAAAGCAGCTGCCTATACAATTAAATGCGCATATCAAACACATTTCTGTACTTCGTATGTGTGTTCTTTTTTTTCTTGCTTTGCTTTAGGCGAAACTTCAACCACAGACACAGGACACACTCCGTAATGTTGCCATAAATGAGTCGAAATAAATCAAAAGCAAAAATACACATAAGCAAGCGCGCATTTTTGCATTACTTACCGCTATTTTATTTTTTTTTTTCGTTTTTGTTTTTATTTTACTTATTTATTTATTTATTTACTTTTCTGATTTTTTTTTTTGGCGCATGTGTGTATATTAACGATTATTTCATGTATTTAAGTACGAGTATTCATCATAATAAATTTTTCCGCCAGAGCAGACAAACTAAATCAATGGGATTATGCAGAAAGCAAATCCAACGACAATCCTGAAAATATTTTCGTATTTCTGCACACACATACATACATAGACTCACACACGCTGAAATAGAAACGTAAAGCACACGCGTAACCGTAAATTACGTTTCCAAATGTCAGCAAAAAGACAGGCATTAAATTATTGCGCATAAATGTATTTATTACGCATGTATTTGCACTGTCTTTGTCACTGCCATTGGCATTGGCTCTGCTCTGCTTTGCTTTACTTTTTTTAGTATTTTATTTTCACTTTTGTTTTTGCATTTGCCTGCGCTGTTCGTTCCTCAAAACATTAAATACCATTTTTTTTTTCTTTCTTTTTTGGCTTATTTATGAGCACCAAAACAAAAAACAAAAAAAAAGGTAATGAAGTATAAGCTGCATTATGTGCAAAAAAATATATATGCACGTTAAACTAAGTACATATATGTGTAGTTATTTATGCATTATGCAATAATTTTCATTGCCAAAAAGCTTAGCCTTAACTAACGAATGCAGGATGTATTTTATATTTGGCTTTTGGACCACATCTAGATCCATTATAGATAATAGCACAGCTTTGGAAAATTTTGAAATATTTTCGCGCTTAATATCAAAAAATAAATAAATAAATAAATAAATGTGGAACATGAATAATATAAATTTTAATCATAGAATTATTTTTAAACCTAAAAGTATGCTGCAAAATTGGTAAAGCTTAGTAATGTAACTCAAATTACACATACGCAAAATAACTTATTTTTTCAGTTAATTAGTTTAGTTTTGTTTCGCCTTTTGTCAGCAAACACTTTCGTGAATTTTTGTGTTTCATATGAAAAATAAATTTTTTAGGCAACCAACTTTAAGTCTACCTCATGAAAAATAAAACAAAATATATACAATTCAACAAAAATCTTCAATTAACAATTCTGCGTATTACAGCATTTATGGCGCATTAACAAGCAAAATAAGTTATTAAGAAGTTGATAACGAACTTTTGCAATAAGTTGAAAAATTCTTAAGAATTCTGAAGTATGACTTAAGACGTCTTTTTTACGTATAATAAATGAGTGCGTTTGTTATACAAGAAAATGTATCATATACTGAATGAGGACAATAACCGCAGCCTTAAAACGCTAATTTAATTGCAGTAAGAACAAAGTAGGAATAAGAAACATAAAAGAATTGCACAAAAAAGCATTTTAAAGAGATTCACGAAGGATGTTAATATTAGTAAAAGAGAAATGGAAGAAAATGAAATAGGCAGCTGGCAACTGAAGTGAAAAATTGTTTGGTCACCATACTAAGAGTTAACATACACACAGAAGTAAGATAAAACCCATTTGTGAAAGCTGCATGACTGTTGAAGAAACGTGTCTGCATAGCTGCATCATATCAAAATGCAATCAGCATAAAAAATCTACCGGTATAAAAACTTCAACTCCGTGGATACAATAAAAAATCGTACAGAGCCATGCTGCTGTAGCCAACATAGCGCTGTCAAAATTAATGCTGCACACCCATGGGGCACAGCACGTACGCAGCTTTATTTTTTTTTTTTTTCTTTTTCGTTTTTTTTTTTTTAATTTCATTTTTGGTAGTCTCTTTTTTTTTGTTTATTTTTTTTTTTTGCGGATAAGATCAATAATTGTGTACGTTGTGACTATCTAAACTTTAGCTGTCAACCGGACAACATGAAATTTTGCACACAGTCATAAAAACTTTTCATACAGTGCAGCTAAAAAAGTTTAAAGAAAAAATATACAGGAAAACGAAATCGTTGACTTAGTAACGGAAGATTAGATTTGTTTGTCTACTTAGTATCTCATACTAAATTGTTAAGTTATATAATTGCTAGGTAGATAAGTCGATCATAGCTACAGCCTCCATTTCACCAACCCACTCAGGCTAATAATATGTAATAAAGTAGGTTAATACGTTAAGCCCGATGTGCAATATAATGCAGCAGTACCTTTGAGCTCTCACCGTGATTTAAATTTAAGATTTTTTACAAAATGTTTCCCCAATTGTGTGCGTCTTCTTTGCTTGGGATCCTTCAGTCGAAAGAAGGGGTTACTATATTCCCCTATCGCATATATAGATAACTTTAGGGCACAGATTAGTAAAGCAGCTATCATTACTGGGAAATTGCTGCTGCTTGGGAATATAAGCAATATCCTTGCTGTGTTTGCCGCTAGCCTAACTTTTAAAACCGTATTAATGCTTATAAATTTTGTAGAGATTAACTAAATCATTTTTGCAATTGCCTACTGAATTCTGATGAAGAGGCAAACTCTTCAAACTGAACAATTATTGTGCTTTAAGAAAGGTAAATAAAATTCAATTGAAATAAATGAAATATGCCCTACAGATGGCAGAATTTTAGAGCAGTTATATTTGTTTTATATAGAGATGTGCCGTTGCAGTGATCCATATAAAACATACCTGCTGCCTTAGATAACATAAGCCAACCCATTTTGTTGGTTATATCATTACGCACATTCTGCTTATAACGAATTCTCTGCTGTTCAGGATGTGTCATTAGCTAACGTATGTAGAGCAAGAGCCAACCCAGCTAATTAAGTGGCCCAGGCTGTAGCTTAATTAAGTGGGAGGCTGCTTATGCTGTGTGCAAAACAGTTTACCCAAGTTAGCGACACAAACAAAAAGAAAGCCGAAGCATAATCGCTTTAAGTAAGCACTCCAATATGCGCATATCCACTAATTAATGTTTTGCATATCTAATGTGTGCATGGCAAAAACCACAATGTGTAGTCTAGTGTATAGCGAAGCCATATAATTGTCTTAATTCTAAAAGAATTAATCAATCACTTGGGAAAACCTGTGTACGAAGTTTAATGAAATGTGCGTGGAAAGGCAGCTAAGCGTTTATATATGGTCTTGCATATATAAGACAATAGTAGCCAAATACATACATGCAAATGCCTAACAGTCTCTAATTTATTTACTCATTAGCTTTGTATTTTCACTAATTTGTTGCTTAGTAAAAAAGAGCAAACTTTTAAGCCATTTACACAATTTTTTTAGCTATGCTAAATATTTTGCAAAATTTAATAATAATGTAAACAGTTGCCAATTTTATTCAAATGTTACTGCAACACAAATCAAATAAACCGCATTAAGCAACAAAATAATTTTAATTTTTTTTTAAATACTTTGCACACAAAAATGTAATGCAATTCATTTTATAATTAATGAAATAATTCCTGTTTTCGTTTTTCTTTTTTAATAGCATGCATAAACAGAATGCCACATAAAGCCACACACATTCGACCAGTCTAACCACAATTTAAAGCCAATTCGATTATAAACAACCAGAAAATAACATTCTAATTTGATTTCTTTTTTTTTTTTGTGTTTTTTGTACAGCGAAATTACATTTATTTGTTGGTATTAGCAACCAAATTCGTGCCCGAGCGCACTTGCCGCGCAAAAGTTTCAAAACTGAATTTAATTGTCAACACGCGTCGACGTTGATTTTGACACACTGTACACGCACGTTACGACTTCAATTGTCTGAACTGAAAGCAAGTAAAGCGTGGCTTTGACAACTGAACTATGCCTGCACACATTTGCCGCGTTGCCGTTAAACTAAACGACAGCGAAGGCAGCAGTAACGTTTTATATGCGTGCAAATGGCAAAGCTCAGGCAGACAGCGCAGGCGCTGATAAAGCGGATAACAAGAGAGCAGACTTACACCGGCATTGCTCTGCTCTCGCACGCATTCAGCGCGCTCAGTTGTTTGTTGTTTATACTTGAAGCAGTCATTGGCAGCACGTGTCCAACAACAATAACAACAATAACAACAAAAAACAGGCAAGCAACGCGCAGTTTGGCCAAACAATGCAATGCTTAAGCATACAAGCATTACGCGTCTATGTAAGTGAGTGGGTGTGTGTGTGTATGTGTGTGCTCATGCTCATAGCTATGCGTTCTTGGCTTAACTCATGCACGAGTGTAGCTTAAGACGATAGCGGTGTTGTTGGCGCTGTGTGTATCACACGAAGTTTTAATTGAATTGCGGTTGCAGGCACTTCTTTTATTTTTTTCTTGTTGCTTGTTTAACTGCATTTTGGCTTTTCGCACAATATCCGTTACGGTGCGCATCCTGGCGTATGACTTACAAGGTGGAACGCACAACGCAGAACGCACACAAAGCTAGGCCAAAGGTGTTGTGAAACTTGCGCGCATATAAGAAAACTTTTCCAAACAACTGAATTTTACTTTATTTAGGTACACACACTCTCCTTTTTTTTCTTCTTGCCGCTGTTGCTACTGCTCATCTTGTTTTCTTAGTTTGTTTCTTCATTTTTCATTATTTTTTTTCTTTTTTTTTTGATGGCTTTTGTTCTTTGTTTTTTGTTACGGATATTCATTTTTTTTTTTTTTTGCTTTGTTTTAGCTGATGTGCTACGCATAGCAGAATGGCTGCTGCCTGAAAATATGCTACAATATTTGTTGCAACTTAGTGGCGAACTTTGCTTTCATTAAAGTTGTAGCGTTTTGCGCTTTGCGGGCATGTTTATGTGTGACTATGTCTCTACTTAAGTGGCTAAGTACACATAACCACCCCACACACACACACACATACATAGAGAGACATGGCACAAACACCTGTTGTTATTGTTGTATTAACTCGCCTGCCTGCTTGGCTGCCCTACTGGCCGCCTTGCTGCCCTTCTCACAACTTTCCTATGTGCCTGCCTGCCTTTGTGTTGTCTTTTAGGGCTTTGCTTTTGTTTACTATGCGTACTTTGCTTACTTTTTATGCTGATTTTGTTGTGTCAGTTTCTTTTTTCTATTTTTTCACCATTTTATTGCTGTTAGTTACTTTTCCAACCATTTGTTGTTGTTGCTACTGTTTTTGTTGTTCATTGGCGGTTTGCACAAAGTTTTGCATTTTTTGTACTTTTTTTTTTTAATTTGTTTTTGTGGTTGCGCATTTTGTTTTTTGTTTTGTTTTTATGCTACCATTGCGTATGCTCTGCATTTTGCTCGTTTGCTACTTACTGTCCTTTTATTCGTATGTCGGTCCGTCCGTCCATCGTATAGCTGCTTTTTGCCGCCAGGTGTTTTTTGATTTACTGCGGTTTAGTTAAGTGTACGTAACGTGATTTTAATCTCAGCTTTATGCGTTCTCTGTCCGCCGCTTGAAATGTTTTTTGGATTTTTTTTTTTTTTTCTTAAACTGACACTGATCTTAAATAAATATATGCTAATGATGCTTAACGAGCACATCATCATCATGCCATGCCATGCCGCAACGCTTCGAGTTAATAAACCCATATGTTGTTTATTTTGGCTGTTAATGACACCAGCGTGCCCACAAAAATGCTGCAGTTAAAAGTTGAAATAAAAATGAAGTCATGAATAGTTCATGGTCTCTGTTAAAAGTCTTTTTTATTTTTTTCATTTCGGTAACTAAAAAAATTTGCATATTATACATATGCATGGTAACTATGTTTAACACTTAATTTGAACATTTTAAATATTTTATAAGAGAGTAGCAATGAAAATGTTTGTGCTTAGTGAATCCTTTAATCATCGGTATTTTTTTGAAGTTTATATATCTTAAAATCAATAAGTATTGTACTTATACTTTATTTTTTGTACAAGTAAAGGTTAAAACTTCAACGGTTAAATCGTGTTGTCTTTTCCTTGCATGCTTCAGTCATTAGCGTAGTAATGAGTATTTAGCGAAATCCATTTTCATTGAAAAAAAAAGAAACAATTTGCTTTCTCAATTATTTAGCACACTTCCATTTGACTTTCTGCATTTTCACTCTACTTTAATTTGCTTTTACTTGTTTTAGCTGCTTCAATGAGAACTCAACTCAAGTAAAAGACTACATTTTTGCTAAGGAAAACAGAGGGACAAAAAAGTTAAATGTTCACAATTGGTATGCCTTTAATGATATCGTTTTAATGAGTATCTTGAGTCTCTTTATGCGCAAAATGCCAGTGAAGTAATGCAGACAGTAAAAGCATGCAACAGCACATAACGACAGGATTAAAATGAGGATACTATTAGAAATATTTTGCGCTTTTATGCAACACGTCTGGCATCTCAATTGTGGCAAATGCGTGACAAATAGCAAAGGCAATGCCTGATACAGCTTTGCACGTCGATAGCATTATCCGTTTGCATATACATACTTATATTGAATTGTAGCACAGTGCAAATATAAAAAAAAAAAAAAAAAAAACAAATTAAATAAAATAAAATAAAGCAGAGAGAGCTGTGATAACGAGAGCACGCAACAAGAATGCAGGCATGTAGATATGCGATATTGTTTTAAAGGTATTTTATGCATGACATATCCATGGCATAAAATTTAAATATAAATTTATTTACAAATAAGAAAGCTTTTCTAAAAAATATACATATATTATTTTTGGTCATACTCAAGCCAAAAATTTCCTGCATAATACATAAATTTTCCTATTCTCAGATGAATATTGACAGTTTAGGAATGAAATTCAAGAAAAAATATAATATACAACACTACATGAACCTGCTCCATGTGCAGTGCCTCATCGACAGCTAAGCTTAGGTCTTGCCATAATATGCATCGTCTCAAGTATGAGCAAAACTGACTTCACAAGCACTTTAAAATAAAATATTACACTTAATGAAGAAATCGCAGAATAGCAACAACAAAAATAATAGATATCGAGAATATGTCTCACGCCGGAGTATGTTCAGGTGTTTGTTACACTGAGGCAATGATTTATACAGTATTCAATTGTCAAAGCGCTGCGTGCGCATTACTATGCAAGGACACTACAAAAGGACCAAAAAAAAAACCCACTGGCTTAGCAATAGCCAAAATGGTAATGTATGTGAATTATGACTGCATAAGCGTAGTTCATGAGAGCTTTGCTTTCACTTGCGGCTGCTCCAAGCTCCATGGCACAGCCAATCTGAATGTGTTTTATACAAATGTAAATCTGTTGAATTTTTTATTTTCATTTCTGTTACTTTATTTGCTTGTTTTCGTTATTCTTTTGTTAGGTGAAATTTCGCCTGCCAAGCAACGTAAATCATATGCCGTGTGACATTGCATTATATATGCTTAAGTGTACCAACATTTAGCGACATCACGACAATTTATGCGCGTATTGTATTCGCATACTCGGCTACCTAAGCACGTGTCCTTATTATTATTAGTAGCAAGTGTGTGTTGCTGCTGCTGCCTGTGCGTGCTTTTTGTGTGCCTGTACGTGTGGGTGTGCGTGTGTGCTCTAATGAGATTTATTACAGCGCACAATGTGAAAAAGAATCAGTATTGTTGATGGCAGCCAAACGAAAACAAGCAATTTAATTTTTAATTTTCCAAATGAATGCGCACAAATTAGGCTCATTATTGTTATGATTACGGCTGTGTGCCGACAACAAGGATAGCAGCGATAAGCGTGCTACACTCGCTTGTATGCATGATGTGAGTGTGTGTCTGTGTGTTTGTGTATCATTCACTCGCATAATAAGCAACTAAGGCAAACTGCTGCCAGCCTTGGCTGCTTTAAGCGTCAGTTGCTTAAAATGCTGACAAATGTCTGTTTAAACTTATTTAAAACGCTGGCTGAAGTTGTAAAAAAGTAAAACTTTTCTTTTTTTTAGCTTAGCCCAAAATAGCAAATATAGGCAAGAGAACTTAAACAATGCGCCACATTCTCAGGCCTGCTGACAGTGCCTTAGTTAGATAATTTTATCGTCTTTTAGCTGCGTATCGTTGAGCACAGGCCCAACAAATTGCTGGATACGTTTATAAATGTATACACATATGTATATAGTTATTTATTTATTTATATTTATTTATTTTATGCTATATTTGGGTGCCAGATTAAGGCGAATTTGCGTCTACGACTGCGTCTGCTGTTGCGTCTAACAAAACTGTTCACACTTGAGCAACTTTCAATTACCCTACGGCAGGCAGCGCCTTAGCCCATGACCGTTTTTTAGACAATTTGTATGTGCATTTTTCTATTTATTTTTCTTTTTTACTTTCTTGTTGTTTGTTTTGTTTTTGGTTCTTTGTTTTTTGTTTATGTTTTGGGTATAATGTTTTGTAGTTTTATACGGTCAGAAAAGCATAACAAATGATATTTAATGCCGTAACTGATGAAGCTGCAAAAATAACAACAATACACAACAACAACAAAAACAACAAACGGCAACTATATATGCATGCATGCCAGCGTGTTCAAGCATATACAAACATAAGCATATGTCAGTTTGTCGGCACATACATACGTAAGTATGTGAGTATATATTATGAATAGGTATGTGTGTGTATGTGTGAGTGTGTATATATAATAATATACTTGTATATACGCTTGTTAAACATGCGTGTGGCATTTGCTTCGGTCTTGCTCGCAGACTCATTTGTTTGCTTTGTTGTTGTCGGCCCGCCTGCCTGCCCAGCTACCCAGCTGCCCAGCTGCCTGCTCGTTTGCTTATCCATGTCCTTTGCTTGACTTGATAATTTATTTTCGCATATTAATTTTACTCGACTGCGGCAAGCAAATGAGAAATGCTTGATAAATGAGCCTTACTTAAATACAAATAAAATGGCTTCCACTTGATTGCTTCATGTATGTTGACCATTTAAACTTTCGAGCACACAACGCATTTTGCTTATCCAACCACTATTCACACATATAAAGTATGTATGTATGGAGCATATCCATATCTACACCACAATACAAGAAGAAACACTCTTGATTAATTAAAGAATAATACGCAAAATACATTAATTTTATTTTCACATAATTAACTGTGTATTTGTAGCGATGCTGGTTTCTAATTAAGCCGCCGGCACTACTCACAAGTGTGCTTAGATTGGAATTTCACATTATGGCCATTGACATGTGCGCCAAACGACAACAGTTGGCACTTTTCATTATTTAATAGCCGCAAAGTTAGCAAAACAATAAAGAGAAGAAAAAAAATAATTGAAATGCAAAAACAAAAAAAAAAAGGAAACAAAACAGTAAATACAATAAACTCAGTGAGGACTTGCCTTTATGACGTAAGTGTGGTTTGAAAATGAAGAAAGAACCTTGCTATGGCAAATCACAGACCATTAATTGGCACATTGATTATTGCTTGGCTCAGGAGCTTACAGGCCGCCGTTACTTTGGATAGGATCAGAACCATATCTTTACATAAATAGACACAATGTTTGAGTAGAATTTAAAATAAAATTTTTGTGCGGGCAAAGATCTTTCACAAAAGATCTGAGGCGTAGCATGCGTTAACAGAGACCCCAGAGTAACGTGATGGAAATTCCAATATATAAGTCTTTAAGCAACTTTGTCGAGTAATCTAGGCCCACTGTAGAGTAACTTTATAACTGATATTGCAGCACAATCTAACCATTGACGCTTACAACGCTTGCAGTGCGGCTATGCTGATTGCTTTTACGGCATAACAAACCTTTGTATTACAAATTGTGCAATGTTCAACCAAAAATAAAACGCAAAAAAGCAAAAAACACAAATATAGAAACAAATTGTCTAATGAACGTGCTCAAGTGAACATTTCTTAACAAACCGAGCGACGCCTAGCCAGACGTGCACTTAAAGGCCTCAAAAGGAAATACAAAAAACACTAACCAAGTGACTAACAAATCATTTTTGGCAAAAAGCTTTTCTACATTAACCAAACTTTGCCAAAGCGAGTAGACCAAAACAACAAAAACGCGCCTTTTTTTGTGCAGTAAATTTGGCCTACAGCATTTTGGCATTTGTGGGCGTATAAGTGAAGCAGGCAAAGGCAGGCAGGCAGGCCGTCGATAGTGCGGCAGCCCTGGGACTAGGCTGCTGCACATCACGCGACCAATTAGTCCAGTTTTGCTGATTTGGCGCTTAGAAGCGGCATGCAATGTTATATGTATGTATATGCCATCGCATTTGGCCCATGATTCTACGCTAGTTGGCAGTGTCTTTGTGTTGTTGTTATTGTTGTTGCTGCCGAAAACCCATTAAGAATCATGCGCTATTAATTGAGTTCTAATGAAATGGCCACCACACACTCATGCGCATACACATGCGGTCATTGTTATATATTCTGTGAATGTGTGTGTATGCGTGTGTGTCAATGGGTTTCAATGGTGTGTGTTATGCATGCTTTGTTTCTTTTCTTTTTTTTTTACGTTGACGTTGCAGCAATAAATTCAGTTATGCGCTCTGCGCACAAATGAGCTGCGTCCTGGCCTCTGCGCTGGAAATAAAAGTGTTAGCACCCTAAAATATGCATGAGCATGCCTTACACTACACTACAAAGCCACAACCCTGCTTTTGCCAATTGCTTATGTGGTTATTCCACTTGATTTTGCATTTAATTATTACATTTGCAAATTTGAAAATTATTTGATTATCTTGCTATTGCTAGATGTCATATGAATATGTGAAGGTTGCAAAAGATATTTTTTTTGTTTTATTATTTTATAGTCTGAAAAAATAACTTTTAAAAAAAATGCAAAGGATGCAAATAATTTTAATATTCATATATTAAATATTATACACATATTCGTTTATTATTATTCGTTTATTATATATATTCGTATATTATTCGAAAGATTTTATATATTATAAAAATGTATGGAACTTTCATCGCACTTCAGATATTCCAAATTTAAATAAGAAATTATTAGGACTACGAGTATAACACAAATCTTATCAACATTACTTAATTTTCGATCGTAAATTTTTTAAATTACAAAATCTCTACACATTCAACGAACGAAAGCTTGAATCCTAATTATACTTTTATTTTACCTTAGTTTGACTTTGGCTGATTTGAAGTGGGCTTCTGTTTCCATATACTATTGAGTTCAGGTCTTATTGTCGTTGCTTCTTTAACCTTGCTCCTTGTAGACTCATTTGGTATTTGATCCTGGCAGATGCAATATTTCCTTGCCTGTTTGTCGGTTATGCAATGTGAGTCTTGCTCGTATACATTGATTCGACTGATGGTTTCGACATTTAGCGAAAAGGACTTAGTGCGCGCATCGAAGCTTGCGATTACTTCAAAGCTAGGACTATGCGGATTAGCTACGTACTTTATGCGATAAAGCCAATGATGTCCTGTAGTCAAGACTAATTTGCGTGCAGCACTTTTTATGGATTTCAATGTAAGCTTTGCGCAAACGTCAGATAAATTTTTCGCCTCTATGTAGGCATTCATTTCAGCAATGATCATTTGGCTGATGTTCTGCACCAATGGGTTATTCTTTATCGTTATGCTCTTGAAATTGCCGCATGTGCAGTATTCCGCCGGAATACCAGCATCCATACAGGTGCGATGCAATGGCACCTCCTTGAAGATGCTTTGACAATTTGGACAACCCGAGGGGGTTGGGAGAACCAACTCGGGATTGCCTAATTCTAAAATATGTTTTAGTGTACTATACAAATCGTAATGCGATGTCAGACGATTTTTGTTCACTTTTAATGCTGCAACAAAACCTGGATGCGCTGTCTGAAACCACTTGGGCAGTGAAATGTAAAACACGGGTAAACGCTCATCGAGAAATCCACTCGATAGTTGACGCAGTGGACCAAAACGTACGCCATGATCACTGAAAAATATAACGATAGCACGCTCCATAACGCCATTCCGCTGCATGGTGCTAAAGTATTTCACCATTCGGCTATCAAAGCCGGATGGCTTGCAGAAATCATTGTGGCTAATTGAATTGGTCCAGAAGAGACCAAAAACGGGTTCAGTTTCGTTCGCATAGAAGTTGGTCAGCTGCAGCGCATAGTCGTAGATGTACTCCGCGTAGTGCTGCTGACCCAGACAGAAAGGTAAGTCTATTCTCTTTTTCGCTTGTAGCATTTTCTCCATCGCAATGGTCAAGGGTCGCAGGTAATAATCGGTTGGCGGTCTTAGGAATCCTTTCTTCCACAAGTTAAACGTCATGCCACCCACCCAGTCCTCCGCATATGCCGTTCTATAGCCCTGTGCCTTGCAATAGTCCCAAATGAAAATGCAATTGTGTATGCCGCCCACAATCTCTCCATTGCATATTTCGTCGATTGTATGGGCATTGTGCCCCGTCAGCACCGCCATTAAATTGGGAAAGGTATTGTCGTCTATCTAAACGACATGGAGTTGGCATAAGTGTTAAGATATACCCCATGTATATGTATATAGGTACCTTGTTATATCCTTGCAGCTCAAACCAATGCTTATTTTTCAGATATAAATGCAGCAGTGGCATGTTGCGTCGGAAATTTATGCGCGATAAGCTATCTATACCCAACATTATAATACTTAGCGGCCGGGTTGCGCGTTTTGTGGCAGTTTTAGCAGGCTTGAGCATGGGCTTTTCATGTACAAATGAAAATGCGAACTTTTGCAGTAATCTATTCGTTTTGAGATCCGTACATTGTACTATCATACCTTCTATCAGTGCGGGTACTAAAAAGTTCTGGTTAAAGTTCTCACAGGGTGAGGCTCTGTTAAGAATGGAAATAAAACATAAATAAAATAAAGTAATTTATGATATAATAAAGTGAAACAATTAAAAAAATAATCAAGAGGTATATGTAATTAAAAAAATAAATAAAAATTTATTTAAAATTTCTATTAAAATAAATAGATATTTTCAAACAGAAGAAACCACAATTTATGATATAATAAAGTGAAACAATTAAAAAAATAATCAAGAGGTATACGTAATTAAAAAAATAAATAAAAATTTCTATTAAAATAAATAGACATTTTCAAACAGAAGAAACCACAATAATTGCTGCTAAATGCAAAGAACACAACATTAGTTTTCCTTTTTGTTTTTTTTTTTGGAATATTATTGTATATACTTTATTTGTTTTAGATTTATATGTGACTTACATAAAATTATCATCAGCTGCGTAACCTTTGCCAGAGCGCACAATATCCTGATAACAGCATTGCACCTCAGACTCGTTCTTGTTTACATGTAATTTGTAGCGACGTTGCCTTTTCATGAACCTCACAGTGACCAGATCGGCGTATCTTGTGCAGTTTCTATAAAACTGTGGGCTAAAGATCTCTAGCGCATCAGGCGTGAAGGGATCAACGTATGGCATGTGACACTCGTGCGTATTGACAAAGTATTTTGGTTTTACTGTCAAACGATAGCGAAAGAAGTTTTCAAATATTTATAAAGTAATCTTTGACTTTTTAGAATTTTCATTGCATATGTGTGCATATGTGTGTGGATATGTATGTGTATATGTGTGCATACGCACCATCCGTTATATCGTATATGCTCAATGGAGTCCTTTCGACCTTACGCGCGGTATTTACATGGGACAGCACAAAAAGCATGAATCCTGTGAGCAGCACACAAAACAACGCAATCTTTCGCAGTTCTTTGGGAAAACTTGTCTTTGATTTTTGGTTTTCCCTGCCTAATAGATGGTATTTAATATTTGACATTTTATACATTATTTTTTTTATTTTTCCTTTTTTTGTTTTATTGACAATTATTTTTGATTTTTAAACGATTTCACTTTGTTTATTATAGTGCAAATTATTTATATCAATGTCAACGGTTTTTTAAATTCGTGAAATTTTTGTTATGATTTCAAAAAAAAAAAAAAATACAATATGTGACTACGACAAATAAATTATTTCAAGCGAAATAAAAATGTCAAAATGAAAAGAAAAAAATCTCAAAAATAATTTATCTACTGTAAGTCGTACAAAAATCTTTGCAAAACTAATCTAAAATTAAAGTGAATAATTTTCAACATAATAATGATAATCGTTTCCTAATACGATGGCGTTTCTGTTAGTTCATTTTAATGTACCAAAATCCAAGAAAAGATGTTTGCTTTTTACTTTGCGGTGTTGAACATTTGCTTCTACTGCTTAAAACTTCGAATGAATTTTGCTTTACTCCCATACATTTGGCAATTCTTCTCTTTATGTCCTTTTTGGTGACTGTGCTGCACACAGAAACATATTTGACAAAATGTCTAAATTTAAATTGGGTTTTGTTGTTGGCAAAGGAGTTATGGTGACGTTTATTGTGACATGCATTAGTGACCGCTTTGCCGGCGTTTGCTTAAGATGCGTAGCACGTACCGAGCTGCTGCCACACTCAGTGGGATATGTGGGATTTTATTCAATCAAAAAAGCACACAAAACTTACACGTTTGCTTTTCTACTTGCTCGTACATTTGCTGCTTGCTTGCTTATTTTTTTTTCCCTTTTCTTTTTTAAGCATGTAAGCCAATTGCCAAAAGAAGGATTAAATAACACAAAACAGAAATATAAAGCATATAGGAGAGAGCAAAATCACAGCAGCACATGGCTACTGCAGAGAAAACGATTTAAATATTTATTTAGCAATTCGTGCGCGAACATTTTCAAACCCTTCAGCTGCAATATTCGATAATGTTAAATGTATAAAAAGAAATACACAAGCATTATTTTGTGCACACAGATTTCTTACTTTATGCTTTTCGCATATTTTTGCCCTCCCCATTTCAATGGCTTTATATATATATATTTTTTTTTTTTTGCTCTTATTTTTTATATTTTATTTCACTTTATTTTATTTCTGTTATCGCCTTTGTATTGTGCACGTCTAGTACGCATTGGCGCCCCAAAGCAAACATGGCTAATATTTCAACAGCTTGTTGCCAATGCGATACACACGCAAAAGCCACACTATGGGAGTCACGACCACCACCAGCAGCAGCAGCAGCAGCATGTGCAGCTGCCTTGCCAGCAAGTGAAGCATGTGTACAGTCAAACTTTTCTAACACGAACTTTAGGGATACCAAGAAAAACTCGTTATGATAAAATTTATCACTTAACTTACTTTTAATTTTTGGATCAATTCAAATCATTTTTGTAATTTCTTCAATACATAAGTAAGCAGAACATCGCATTATCGCACATACAATTTCTTTATAGAGGAAAAAATTTTAAAAAAAATATAGCCAGTGCAAACAAATTCTTAAATTAATTTCTTACATTTAACATTATCTTAAATTAATTTGTTTGCACTGGCTATATTTTTTTATTAAATATTATGTTTAAAAAATTTCTTTTAGAGATTTGAATAATTGCTGAAATCCTATACAAAAAGTCATATCTGCGCTTAGTTCGTTATGTTGAGATCTTACTGTACAGTATATAAAGTTTCTTTTTAACTTAAAATATTTTTTACACATTTTGTATTTGGTTTCTTTATTTTTTTTTATCTGAGTTTGCTTTGACGCGAAAACGCGTAGTTTAGTGTCGCGCACAGCACAGAACTTCCGCCTTGCTCTGCATTGTGGTTGCGTATCTACCTTTTTGTAAGTAGAAAATATTTGCGTTATTCATGTTTTTATAAATAAATTTATTTATAACCCCAGCACATTTATGCGGCAGACTCACATGCCAAGAGGTATTTATCAGAATCCCATTTTAAAGCAACCATGATTTGCGTTTCTGTGCTCTGCTCTGCTTTGCTTACTATGCCAGCCAGTTCTTTGAAATGGAAATTGACAACTTCTTTGGCTGTAGCATGTGAAGTTGCAGCTCAGCTTAACGGCTTAGGCATTTAAGTCAGGCCAGTGCACAATATGCCAAGACATATAAATTTTTAACCCATTTCGCATTTAGCCTTTTCCTTTCTATTTCCATTTCTATTTCCTTTCTTTTTTTTTGTATTTTTCATTTTGTCTAAGCAGCACGTAAACATTTGCCAGCTAAACTAGAGACAAGCCCAAACCAAAAGCCAAGTCAGCAACTTGGCGCAATGCGTCACTCAGAACGAAAGACACAAAGCACAGCTAACCTAATCGTTTAATACTTTAATGAATTTATTCGAAAGCTACCTATGCTGGCGACGGCTCACTGCCACAGCACACCGCACCACATCAGGTCATGCGGCAGCGTGTCAGCATACTCAGGTGATTGAAACAAAGTGTCCAATGCCACCCAGCCAACAAACTTGCTGCCATTGCTTTGCTGTGTTACGTACTTCCTTTTGCTTTTCTGGTTCATTTTTTTTTTTTTCTTTTGTTTTGTTTATTTGTTTACCTGCAAAGTTTTTGCACCCGCAGTTGGGGCATTTCATAGCGACTTTTGTGCACTTGCTTACCTTCTTTGAAATTTCTTTTGCACTTTTCACCTGGCCGCCTGGCTTGCAGCAGCAGAAGTCAATGCGTTTGCCTGCTGTTGTTTAGTTTAGTCATAGTCTTCTTGCTGCTGTCTCTCTTCTCTCTCTCTCTCTCTCTCTCTCTCTCTCTCTCTCTCTGTTTGACTGTTGCAATGCGCAACAGCGCGCGACCAAAGTGAAACTCGTTTGTTGCCGATTTAAGTGCCACCAGGAGTAAATGCAATAAACACCATTAGCTGCAGCAACGCGACGCCGTCAGCAGGCAGAGACAACATTTGCAACATTTTCATGTTTCACTTTGCTCGAGGTGTAGCCATGCAGGCAGACATTGCTGACAGTGTGCGTGTATGTATGTAGCTATGCGGCAGCACAGAAAAGTTAAGTGAATTGCCAAGTTTATGGCACACAGCTAAATATGCGCTACAAAGTTGTTTAAACTGATTTCTATTTTCGTTTCTTTTTTATGGTTTTTTCTTCCTTATACTTTTCACCCCTTTTTTTTACATAAGCGCCTTGGCTCGGTTGTCTTAAATCAACGGTAACCTGAAAATTTTGCACCTTCAGGCGCACATGACGCACATCCTTGGCTGTTGTTTAACTGCAATAAATATTTATTTATTATTTACTGCTGTCAACGCATCAGCAGTTCTTCGCTTCAGTATTTGCCAAGCGCAGCTGTACAAGGCAACAAATTGAAGTTATATGCAGCCATGACGTGTTTTATTTGATAGCATGTGCAAGCTTTTATTTATTATACATTGCATGCTTACACATGTGTAGCTTACGTAATTCTTACGCAAAAGGGTAAGAACTGGAAAAAACTAAATTCAGAAAAAATCAAATGCAACATGTGCGCGCTTAATATTCACGCGGCTGCTATGTCAACATTGCAAACAAGATTATCTGTTAAGCCGCTAAACAGAAGCTGCGGGGTCACAAACAGCCGATATGATATGTGCGAGTCCATGAGCCCATGAGTCAATGCCAGGCGCAGCATATGGATATCTTGCTTACGGCTTTAAACTGTGTATGTGTTGCCTGCTTTGTATGTGCAACCGTGACTAGAAACGCATTTCGTCGTTGAAGCTAACAGCAGCCGAAATATTAGTCTATAAAATGCTTGAGAAATTATGTTGGGTTCTCTTTTCAGGGGTATTGGCTCATACTTCTTACACAAATTTAAGCATATAAACAAACTTCACTTTCTTTTAAAAACATTAAAATGAATTTCACAAACATAATTCATTTGTCTATTTTCGAGTGCTTCGCGAATTCAATGTCAGCATTTTTAGAGAATATTATTTTTATTAAGCTGATATAATTAGCTTCTTTAACTATGAATTGGCTACTCAGCAGCAAAAGCAAAACGAGCTGCACTTAAATAAAATATATTTTAAATATTTTAAACTTAGATTACAAAGTGCACACAAATGCATAAAATCCGTAATTTCGCTTTCGTTGATTTATGTTAAAGGCAACAAAAAATGCCAATTCTTTTATGAATTCAATGCTGCTAATTTAGCCAAGTAAATGTGGCTGCTCTTATCTAACCTACACCGTACATATTTATGTTTCTTCTTGCTGTGCATGGCTAAAAAAATCAGTATGAATATAAGTATATAATACGCTGTTGAATTAATAACATGCATGACAGTTAATAAGCCAACAAGAAACACAGTAGCAACCCAAAAACAAATTTGTCAAACACATAAAGCTTAAACTGAAAACCAAGACACCTGCTGTAATAGCAGATGCGCACATCCGCAGTGCAAACATGCTCATCAAGGCTCAGTACTCTGGATTGTGTACTCTGTACTAAACCAAAGTTGATAACACAAATTAAGCACCTCAAGGCAGTTTATCAAAGTACGGCCGCATTAATTTACACTGCAGTTGAGATTTATGCAATGAAATGTCGAAAACTCAATGTGCATAAATCATTAAGCGGAGCGTATCAAAGCCAAGCAAGGCAGAGTATGCGGCACAACAGTGCGTATGCTTAACGACTAATAAATTACCTCATATGCGTGTTTGTGTACGCAAAATGTTTAAACTGATGCCTAAATGAGTGACTGAAACTCATAAGCAAAATGAGCTACGATTTATACGTGAGCGTAGCCAAGTAAAGACATGTCGGTGCATATGATGAAAGCATTTTGTTGTGTACATGCAAGTGTATGTGTGTGCGTTGGTGTGTATATGTCTGTGTGTTAGAACCACATCTTGACCTCATATTGCGCACAATTGCCTCGTTAGAGGCAGCGCAAGCGTAAATCCTTATGCCAGAAATCTTAAGATACCGTAACATGTATTTTCCCCACAATGTACGTTATGCTGCATCAGTGTGTGTCAGCCAGCAAGCCAGTGAGTAAACCAGTGAGCTAACCAGTCAACCATACCAACATCAGAACATCACAGAAACACAACGTTGCATATGCATATGTCTTATTTATGTTTTCTTTTTGGATTTTTATTTTCTCGCTGCTGTAACTGACATTTGCCAGCAAGGCAAGTGTGCATGAGTCAAGTTAATATTATGCAAACGACAGGAAGAAGCGACGAGTAGCCGTGTTATTTTTTCCTCTCCGCCCCATATCTTTTACTTTGGAAAATACTGTGCAATACACATACAAATACAAAGCAAAAAAAAAAAAAAAAGCATGAAAAAAGGAGAAATCACATCGCATGCAACGTTGCAAGTAAGAAAATTAGGTACGTGCTGCATTTGCATATTTTTCACTTTCATTGCTTGTATTTGCACAACAACAATAACAACAACACGAAGCGAGGTTCACTTGCCGTGCAGGCTCTTAAAATAATTACATTCGCTTATTGAAGTCGAGTCAAGATGAGTTGAGTCAAGATGAGTATTTAGCACAACTTGCACTTATTCCCGGCAATGCTTTAATTTTGAAATGCACATTGCATTTTTCTGGCAATCTGCATTTATATTTAAATATTTATGATTCTTCTACGCTTTGTATTTATGCACAGCTTCCTTTGAAACGGATTTCACTATTATTAGCCTATGTGTTAGGGTATTAGACCACTCCGATGGCACATCTAATATTTATAATACAAGACATTGTGTAAACAAATAGAAAATTATAATATTTGACATACAAGAAAATAATCAACAGCACATCATCCTGTTTAAAGAAAACTTTAAGAAATTATTTAATTTTTTAAGTGATATGCTACAGGAATTATAAGTTTGATATATTTTAAACATCACGTAATTTTATATGAAAACGATTAATTTTGCTTCGATATTAATTCAAAGTTTGGTAGATTTAAATTGCGCATTAGCTGACCTCACAAAATAATTTACAGCATCGAAGAAGTACTTCTATAATTGTAAGCATAAAATATAAGCGTTTATTTGCTTTATTATAATCAATTATACACAATTTTTAATTAGAATTATATTTTTACAAAATTATTTTACATTTTAATACACAATAAACAAATAAAAATCAATTTTTCAATTCTTAATTCTTTCATTTTTTTTTTTTTATAATGTTTTTCCATTACACTGACTACTATTAAATACCGACGCATAAGAAAAACTTATCGATCATCTCAGATATTTTTTCGGATTTATTCTCTATTGATTCATTGTCCTGCACCATATTGTATAAGGACAAAAGCTCTGACACAAGCTCACGATCCTTCTGCTCCTTCACAGTATCTTGGATTTTTTCAAGTTGCTCATTAAAGTCCTTAAAAGCTCCTACTGCTTCAAGTATTATGTCTGTCGGCAGTTTATCGACATCGGCATGAGTTAATGCAGCATAAATGAGCTTTTCTTCTGCACTTATCGACTTTGTCTCATTTCTTAAATCAACAGTATAGAGATATTGGTAAAAGTCAGAATACAATTGACCATCTTCGCTTTCACCAAAGTCTTTCAATTGCAAAATATTTTGAACAGCCGGAACTACTTTATTCAAGCGATCGATTATACTTTTAAACCACAGCAAACGTTCCTTAAACTCGACACCGTTGTTATCCAGTTTAGCCAGTTCAGTCACAGTGAGTGTCAATCGTTTGACGAATTCCATCATCGAATTCTTGATTAAGTCAATTGCCTTTACTGACTGCTGATCGCAGACAGCTTTAAGTCCTGGCTTGACATCCAAAACTTTTACATCTACATCTTTTTCTTCATTCTTTACAATAGAAGCTGCAGCTATTAGCTGTATAAGGTTAGAAAAATAAAACCAAAATTATAATAAATGCCCCTTAGCGCGAAATGGCTCACAGCTTACGGCAAATGAAATTAACAGCAGCTGCAACGGTAAAAGAAAACTTCTCGATGCCATTTCAGATTTTTAAGCAGCTCAGCTAAAAGTTTACTTTTGACTATAAGAACATATGCGCTGCTGCGTTCTTATATAGCAGTCGGAGCAGCAATTTGATGGCGATAAGGCTTAACTTATCAAGTCGACTGCATTGTACACATATGACTAAGCTTACATGCTAATAATATCAGAAGTTCACTTGCAAAAGTATGACAATTAACTCTGGCTCGCAAATTAATAAAAATTTATTAATAAAACATATAAAAACCCAGAATTTTTGCATTACGTCAAAGCAATATGCTAGTAAAATAATGTACAATTGTTATAAATAAGCAGCAGTTATAATAACGAAGTCAAAGCAAACAAAAAGTAAATTTACCAAAAATCTTTCGAAGTTTTCAAACAGGCTGTAATTTGGTTTAAAAACAAAATAGTTGAGTACTGGCCCTTGATCATTTATTAAACTAATTGTTTGCTGACATAATAGAATTATATGAGATTCTTCTGCACTAAATAAATCACAATCTAACGCATCCAAGTATTGCCTACACATGTCGTTCAAATGTTTTTAGTATTGTATTTAAAGTGGAAAAAGGCTAACTGAAAACATAAGAGACTCGTACGTATCATCACTTCATCAGCAAACTCGGTTCCAAAAGTTTCTACAGGGGATTTGTTCATATTATTCATATTTAATATATTTGCCTTATCAGAAAGAAATGACTTACCAACATCTCTCAAATATTTTTGCAATCCACTTAATTCCAGTTATTAAAAACTGTAGTAAACTATATTGGAATGTTGTTTTTTTTTTTCTTATTTATTTATTTGTTGGCTTCACTTTAGCATTTGCCGTAAATTGTGCACATATTAAGTATTACTGGGACGCTAATATTTTAATGAATAATTTTAATTATTTTATGGGATTATATTACAAATTTACACGCAATAACTTAATTGCCAAAAAATTAACACGCAAGCAAAACACAATGAAATTGTTTTTAATTTCGTTATGCGAAAAATTACATGAAAGGCATTATTAGCAGAGCATTTGCCGGAGTTGCATTTAAATAATGCGCATGGCATGTTCTCCCACGCATAAATAATTGCAATTTGTTTAATGCACTTAAAAACCGTTTTGCTGCTTTTAAGCAGTTATTAATAATTGAAATATATTTTCCATTATAAAGTAAAATTATAATTGACCAAGGCTGCAAAAATGTTGTGCGTATTTGCAACACATTTAAATGTTTAATTAATTGTATTTGAGTTCTGGCAATGCGGCATTTTATTAATGACGCATTTATTGCAGCGAAAATCAAATGCCAGTCGATGATTTCATATTTCATATAAAATGATTAACACAATTTAAATTCATATGTCCGCTATATGCATAAATGAAGCACAACTTTGATTGGAAGCAATAAATTTAAATGAAACATGAACTAGTCTTGCCTCAAGCAGATAACTATAATAGCTACTGGGCAGAAAATCTGCCATACCAATTCACAAAAAAAAAACTGCTACGAACATGCAATCAAATTGAAACTCCAGTATGATGATGATAAATAGTTGTAAAGTGCTGCGGATTATTGTGATTGATACGTCTGAAATATTGAGAAAATTCTAAAAATTGCTGCTATATATCATCATTGGCTTTAGAGTTACTTCAATCAAGAAGCAGCCAATTTACTTATGTCTCTATAACGTATGCTACGCAAAAAAGAACCAAACAATCCAAGCTAGTCAGTGAGATCAACTTCAGATCATTCCACACTTAAAGTCATTTACATTAAAGAATGTTATGACAACTTGAGGCAGTCAATATGACTTTAAAACGGCATAAAAGAAAAAGCAAAAGCAGACTTAGAGAAAGGAAAAAAAAAGTAAACTAAAAATGGCCAAAAATGCGTAAAAAAAACCAAAAATTATTAATGTGCCAAAATATTAATTTATAATTGCAAATACTAAACATATATAGAATACATTTACATATACAAGTATGAGCGCATAACTGCATGCACAAACAGCACCGCAGCACATACACAATTGACTTCAAATTAACTGCATTACTTTGTTGTTGTTGTTGTTGTTGTTGCGTATTCCCACATAGCGAATTCATTTTCGCTTATGTTGCTGTCGACAGCCGTTAGCATGCGAGCGCATGCCAGCAAAAAATAACAATTTATTTTTTTGCTTTATATTTGTTGTTTTTTTTTTTTTTTTTTTTGTTTCGTGAATTATGGCCGCATTGTGCATTCGTGCCGGCGTGCACGCGCAGTCAGCCTGTCGGCGCAACGGTGACGCACAAATTATGCCATACGCACATATGTCATGTAGACAAATTTGCAGCAAAAGTTGCGCAGGCAGCCATGGCAGCAATGCCAGAGCCACGAATGCGGTTTCAAGTTGCAACAAATGCTGACGCAAGTGCAACGTAATGTCGTGTAAAACTAAACCAGACGAAAAAAAAAAAATAAAACAAAATGGCGAAAACTGGCAGCGCACACTCCCAGGCGAGTCATTTGCGTGCGACATTACACACAGCGACCGCCATGAGCACTCAGAGTTTAGAGTCGATTTTCATTGGGTTTTGGTATTTTAAAGCATTTGCACAAATAATAAAAACTTTGCACCACTTCTTTTTTATCTTTTATTTTATTTTCTTCTTTTTTATTTATTTTCTTTTTTTTTTATTTATTTTCTTTTTTTTTTTGTATTTATGTGCCATGCATTGGTGCTGCCTAATACTGCATATGCGTCCCCATCAGCATCGCATATCGTGGCTTTTAACGTTATTTATGGGCAAACATTTCGCCTGGGCTCACATAACTATTGTTTTCCGTACATATAAAGTCGTGCACAACGTGAAGAAGAAAGTAGCAACAAAAAGCGCATTGAAAGCAGCAAAAGCAGTTGGCTCAGGTTTAATGTTTTGCACTCGCAAAAAAAAAAAAACAAAATCAAATGGTAAAAGAAAAGAATGTAAAAAATGAAAAAAAAAAAAAAATATATATATATATGGTACAATGAACCGCAAAAGTCACGTGCAACAAAAAACCCATGACTGAGAGCATGGTGTGGCGGCTTTATTGTTTTGCAACATTTGGCATCATTTATTTTGTGTGTTACTCGTACGAACAAACAAACGCGATAACAGACGACGTGTGGCAACAATGGCAGACTCTCTCTGCCACAGATTCTTCACTTTACACTCCACACACACTCTAAATTTTTTTTAATGTATTTTTTTATTGTTATTATTTTCCTTTTTGCATAACATGTGGCTTAATGCAAATATGGCGCCGCCAGACTTTGCATTGATTAACGCATGATTAAAGAATGCAATGAAAATTGTAATAATGCTTTAAAGCGAAAAGACCCAGTAGAGCTTGGCTTGTATGAAAAAATAGTTCTAGCAGCATGCTTCGCAGGCCCATGGTTATATAGTAAGTCAGTTTTTGTGAAACGCATAACAGCAGCATTTCTTCGTTGAAGCGCATTTAAAGAAGTACTTTCTTTTCAAGATGCTGAGTCATTTGGTTTTAAATGAACCCACTATATAAAGACGAAGGTGCATATATTTTTCAGCAAGCTTTTAAAATCCAACTGGGGCATCAACTTTGAAATACCTTAAACACAACGTAACACATTTCCGGCAGACAACTAACCGCATTCGTTACACAAATAAACTGCCACAATTTGATTGCGTGTAATTGATTTTGTCGTTCACCTGCAAAGGAAATAAACTGTCGTCATTTCCGCTGTCGCTTGCTGTTGTGGGAGGAAGCATACTCAACTTTCCTGCGCACAAGACGATTTGCATATGTTGCACACATATATGAGCATGCTCAGAATGTAATTTGCCAACCTGGCAGGCAGGTAGGCAGGCAGTTATACAAGAGGGTTTTCACTTTGACGTAAACAAAATGTTTTAGCGCATAATTAATTGGCTGTCAGTGAGGTTTACTGCCTACCCACTGACTGCCTTGTGTGTGTGTGTATGTTTGTGTATGTGTTTACTCTTAGTTGGCCAGATTTATTGACGCTGGTTAAGTGAAGGCCCAAAGCTAATTTAAGCAATTGTGGCTAAAAGCGAACGCTTAAGTTTAAATAAGCATAATGCAAACTTTCAATTTAAATTGTCTGCTCGCAAACGCTTAGCACACAAAGCATTGAGTGCGTCAATTTACATAACTTCACGCCCAACACATGTCACATATGGCTAATTAAATTGCGTGTGCGTGCATCAGTTCGCTTATTGATTACATTCAGGTGCAAATATAATGACATTTAGACTGAGTTGCATTTAATTGGCAAATATTACATTTGTGGCCAAACTGTCTTCCGTTAAATTAGTTAGACAATTGTAATTTGACTTAAACTAGTTTGCAAAGAATAGTAAAGTAATAAAGAATAGTAAGTTAAAATGACGGCCAACAGCTGTCAGTTTAAAAGTTGTTTTGTGAAATTCATTAGCTTAGTGCGCCAAAAGTATTCGTTCAAAGTAATTGCCAATTGTCTAACCGGCACTTATAAAAAGATAAATAATACTTCATTTTTGCCAAAGCGTTAGAACATCCAGCGTTTAAGAATGTATAATGAAAAGGACAATGACCAATTTGCACGATAAGTTGCTACTATGCTAAAGAAGTTTGAAAGCTCTCAAAAGAGCGAACGTTTCTATTATAAAGTGATGGCCAGCACTTCAATAAGCCTTAATTAATTGTTAGCATACATGCATGCTAAAACTGACAACTTTGTCAAGCACTTGCAAAGGTAATTTCAACTAAAACCAAAGCATTAAAAAAAAATAAAAATACTTTCCTGCTGCGGGTATAAACTCGTGCTTTATGCTATATGAACCTGCACAGCTGTTGATGACGCTGTTCTTGCGTTGCTTGTTACTGCTATTTGATTAATTATGCGCCACAATTGGGTTTCACTTTTTTTTCCTTTTTTTTTCGTCCGTCTTTTGCATTTTGTTTAACGACAAGCAAAAACCAGCTTAATATATTTTAAAATGCAACATGGCGTATGCGCAATATTAATGCACACACAAATAGCTGACGCGCATGCAACGTTGTCGAAATTATTCAAAAGAATTAATGAGAAATACACCTCGATTTTTCCGTCTCTCCCACTCTTTGTATTATTTTTACACAACAAGCGGCCAACTTAATTGCAATAATCACTTAAGCGTAGTTAATTAATTTCGTATGGTTTGCGTAGTCGACTATTGCATGCGAGTATCGGATGCCACGTCAGCAGCGCCTTAAATATTAAATTCACTTGCAGTTGAGAGCATGAGTACGAAATTCATGACAATTCAGGAGTTGGCAACGGTTCAAGAAACTCACAAGTGACACTTGTACAAAAGATAAATGCGAGTCCAACTTTTGCCATCAAAATGTTGCCAATCTTTGCACTTCGTTGAGGCTGCTGCCATCTTATCTGCTCCTGCTGCTGATGCTGCTGCTGCTGATGCTGCGACTGCTGCCACAAACTGCGCCACTTTATGCTGCGTTGTGCCATGCTGCTTCCAGTCTAAGACTGCGGACAAGTCTGCTCAATGCATGAGAAAGTAGTCAAGTGTTGCAGTTAGTTTCACCATTTTTTTTTTCTGTTTTTTTTTTTGTTTTGTTTTTTCTTTCGTTTTTAGTCAGGTTTTTTGCTTGGCTACCTTCCTGCTTCCTTAGTTTTTCACTGTTTGTACACACACTTGAGCAGTTCGTTGGCTTGGCGCTCTGATTCTGGCTCTGGCCAGCTTTCCGCAATGCTTTTTGTATGCTTGCGAGTTTGAATGAAATGAAAATGTTCGACAAATGTTCGTGCGTCCAAGAAAGTCACATTTATTTACTGATTTATGTGCACTCTTGGATTCTATCTCAACTCGGGTAGAGTCGACTTAAGTTGAGTTAAGTTAAGTTAGCCAAAATTATTTTAAGCCAAAGTCTACTGCAGCATGTGTTTAACGTGAAAAGTAAAAGAAACATTAAACGTGCTACGTGTTAATAAAACGACACAAAGTTTATCTTTACATTTCTACGTAAGCAGCAAAGCTTGATTATTGCAATTTCTTGTTATACATATGTATATTTTTTGTTTATTTTTCTTCTTTCGGATTGGAACTTATCCTTTTAGTTTATCTTGCCCTTTACTTTTTGCTTCACCTAACGATATTTAGTGTTTATTATTATTTAGCATTTATGCCGCTAGCTGAGCCAACAATCTGCAAACAGAACCCAACTTCTGTTTATTTGTTCGATAATTTGGTTTTGCCTGCATAGGCCGATAGCACACAAAGTATTCAACGAGTTCAAAGTGATAAGCGAGCACAGAGCAAATTCTTTGCATATATTTTTTTTCTTGTTTAACTTTCGATTTATCAAAAGCTTTTAAAGCTACATTTTGCTTTAATAATTATTTCATTTGGTTTTGATTTATTTCAGTTTGTTTCAAAGTTTGGTTTATTTTGCACAAAATTAAAGTTTGAAGCCACTTACATGATTATCGCATTAGCAAGCCTTTCCTAAACCAAAAATGTAGCATTCAAATGAGCACATGAAGCGCTAAATTTTCGACCTATACAGTTCCTGATAATGAAATTTAGAAGAAAAATTTTTACTTTTTCCATAAAAAAACAAACTATACATTGTGCACTGAGTGTATAGCAAATTCTTCGCATTTCAAGAAGTATACATACTCACCTTATGAAGTACATCATATGCCAATTTGCTTTTACGTTACCACAAATTGTAATCAAATTCTATTTAAACCGAATCATGTAGACTTAATTTCGTTTTCCAAGAAAACACTTAACCGAAGACATTGTGTTAATCTTACGTAACAGTGGTAGATGGCAACAATCTACCCATTTATGCAAGTCATTGAATTTTTATAGATTCGCGTAATTAATCAATTGGAGTAGCTTAAGTTTACTTAACTAACTTAACGCATTGTAAACGTTTATTGTCAACTCTAAGCTCTATTGATGCTACTCGATTGCCTGTACATTGATTTTTTTTTATTTTTATATTGCGTTTCTTGGAAAATGTTATTTAGACGATAAAGGAAACTCATTAATGATTTACGCTGAGAATAATAAATGAATAAATAAAAAAGTGAATAAAAGTTGCATTAAATACTAAGTTTGAGTATTAATGATTTACTTACGATTCATTTAAATATGATTATAACTTAAATCTTAGGACTAGAAGTTCAAACTGAATTGACTATTAGCCAACATAATCCGGTAAGCACAAACTACTCACAAAGCACAAAGACAATAAGCTGCTCTGCTTACCCTATTCAATGCATTTAATTAAAAGTTTATCACTTTGAGTAAACAATGTATATACTAAGTTTCTTGGCAGATTTGTCAGATCATTTTAATTGCATGAGTGAAAACGTCAACGAGTTAAATTCTTTCGAAACTCAGTTAATAATTTTCATGAATAATTATGACTTGAAAAACAAAAAAAAAGTGAAAAAGATTTTTAATCCAATAATTTTTAAATATTGGATTATGCAAAAAGTTCGTAGAGTTTTCCTATTTTCTTGTATTTCACACCGATTGGTTTGCTGTTTGGCAAAGTGTATATATTTGATAGAGTTCTTTCTGCTCAACAAAACATTTTATTGATTTTTTTGAACTACCCAGGAGGCAAAAATCAGTATTTTCGACACCTGCTTTTCTTCGCTTTCCAAAAAGCTGCACATCCGCTTGAGACATATGCAACGTTTATGCAGAAAGAGTCTTTGGAGTGTCTACTGCACAAAAATGGTTTGCGAAATTCAAAAATTGTGACTTTAACAAAGAAGATATGTCTCGCAGCGAGTCAACGGATTATCACATTTTCCGCTCCATGTCGAACCAAATGAGGGATCTTATAGACGGCAAAGAGGACCTCAAAAACTGGCTTAACAACTTCTTCGACACCAGACTGGGCGATTCTTGGCGGAACGGCATCAACAAATTGGTCGGAAAGCGGGCCGAGGTCGTGAACAGCAACGGAGACATCATTGATTAATTTATTGTTATAATCAATGTTTTGTTGTTTGATTTAGACAGAGGATTGGAGGATTAGATCTAAATCTAAATCGAAATCGAAATCTAAAACTAAATTTTTTTTTTTTCCCAATTGTATAAGTATTCTGTCTCAAATAAGTTTGACTTTAATACAATATTTAGAGCTTTAAGGGTTTCTAATTAAGTTACATGAGCATTCAAATGTAGCTTACTATTATATTTGATATTTGGTTTAAATTGGAGAAAAAAGAGAGAAAAAATAGGAACACCTCGGCTGCAGGCGATTACTACACACAGCTTCCCCGCTCTCGCGAGATACTGTGTCGTTCACTGCCTACAGCAAGGGATTCCTTATTCCTTTCACTAAATTGAAATCAAATTCTTTGTTTCTAACACAAAATCTAACAAATACACATATTTGCTTCTCATATCTTTGCCTCCCACATCTTTATGATATATAATAATCAAATAATTAATTATCATATTAATTGTAACTGCCTGAGTGCGCATGTTAACCCAGCCTGAGTTTCGATTGCATAGACCACATTGTATATTAGAAAAAAGTTTTTCATGCACGAAACAACAAAATTTTAATAAAACTTATAACAAAAACTCAATTTCGTAAGAACAGTTGACCCACACTTTATAACTATTTTGTACTTATTCCTAACGATTCCGATAGAAAAATTTGTTACCATCGTCTATCGTCCTTGTTGTTGTTGTTGTTGCAACTGCGTAATATAGGTGTGCAATGCTGGCTGCAGCACCGTTTGTGCAGTTTGTTGAACGAGCTGAGTGAGATACGCCTCTAAGTTTGGCAATTGATCCTTGTAAAGCTTGACAAATTCCTCCGGCCCATCGATTTTTTCCGAGTACTGATAATCGACAGAAGTTTTCACCTCTGAATTTTGAGGTGCAGGAAAGGCGGTTGTTAGCTGTAAACGAAATATAAAAATAATTAGTTTTTAAAATTATAAAATAGACGTAGACTCCGAACTGCAGACTGCGAATTCCTATCCAAAGTGGACTAACGGAAATACATTTTTACTAATTTTAGTATGCCTAAACCAAAGAGACCGCTAAATTGATTCACACACAAGAGCTCAGATAATCTAAAAAATCCATACTGACTCAAAGCGAGTACATCCAAATAGCGTAAGATGAAAAATATTTTTGGAAGTCCTATGTTCTCCTGCGTTGAAAAAAAATAAAATTGGAAAATATTACTTACCGACACCAGCAGCAGTATCAAAGCACTTGCCAATAGTATAAAATTAGATAGCGCCATTTCAGCTCAATTGTTGGAGACCCTTTCTCAAACTGAATTGCAGCTGACAGAGATTAACATTTTATATACTTTAACAATCGTAGACGGTTTTCCCTCTCCAGTAATAATTTTCATGTTTCGTGCAATGCTTTGTGCATGAGATCGATTGATCATTAAGATACCCAAGAGAGCCATTTGTAGAATATAGAAGCTTTTATAACTGCACAACAAACCGGTATCTTTTAAATAATCTTGCTACGAGTATTTGTTTGGTTTTTTTCAAAATAAGCTTTTCTTGGGAATTTTGTCATAAAATCCCAATTATAGGCGTGTTAGCTAAGTGATCATGCGTTATCACTTTAGAGGTAATTAAGCGTTAAGAGTTAAGAGGAAGCTTCGAGAGTTGAGTTCAAGCTGACAATGAGCTGACGTGCCATATAAGTTAAGAAAAATATTTAGGTAAATTATTAATACAAATTTCACAAGAGCAGCAATTTTATTTCAAAGCGTGACACAGTCAGCCTGCAAATTTCAATTTCTATATCGAGTGTAGGTCTTCGCGTATAAAGGGTCATATTTTACAAACAAAAGTTTTCGTTTCTCAACTTCAAGGAGCCAATAGACTGATCAATACAGAGATTGCTTTAATATTTATGTTGGCTTGGCTACTATAAGCGAATTTTAAATCACAATATATGCAATGTTGTCTAAGTACTATATAAAATCAAAGAGGCAGGCATAAGAATAATAAACATAGAGAAGTTTATTAATAAAAAAAAATTATTATTATTAATATTATATTACAATTATTAAGTTTTTTATATGATTTCTTTCATAAGGCAATAAGAAGTCTTCTATTAAAGTATTATCACTATCAAATGCGTATTAGAAAACCGTCTGAGTCTTTCTTTCAATTGCTAGTCACAAATGAAAGTGAATCTGAATCTGCCAGTGTAATCGACTTTATTTCCAATGTGAATGTTATTCTTGGCTCAATGAGATGAGGTTAATAATATGATAAACGAGGTTCCTTTAAAATAATTTGCTACTTTTATAAATAAAATATTTATATATATTTATATATTTTTATTTTATAATTTAAATAGAATTGAGCTCCGCTTTATTTCGAAGTAATTTTAATATCAGTTTGTATTGATTAAACAATATTCTCTATTATTTGTTAGTCATTTGTTTGTATATGCAAACACTGTTTAGCAGCAAAAGATTTTAAAAGCTTGCGCTTATATTAAACTGGGGTCAATTCAGCGAAAGCAAAGATAAATATCATTTAAACAGAACGGAACCTGGCATAGTCTCTGAGAAATTTAGTTATTTATTATTAATTACTATTGTTGAGCTTTTGCAATGCCAACAAACTGGATTATGATAATTGTAAAAGCAATAAATAGAGAAATTAAAGCTAAAAAAATCTTGCGTGCAATGCAACACTAACTTCGATATGTACTAAAAAAATGAAGATATTAAGGTCTACAGTCAATAAAACGAAACTACCAAAGCGCTGTTTTTGTAGTTTATTTGTAATTTATTAATATGCTTATTTTTTTTTTTTCTTTCTTATTTTAGCTTATTTGATATTTCGAGTATTAAACATAATAATTACAATTTCCAATTCTTTCTTTTTCAACCAAGAAAACTTTGAGCACTTTAGCCGTGTCGTTCCACTTTATATTATTAGTTTTGATTTCTCTATAAGTTTTTAAGAAACTATTCACAAATTTACGATCCGTTTCAGTGAGATTCGGCTCCACACTAACAAGTCTTGCAACAAAATTATCACACAAAATTAACGCACGTTCCTTTAATGAGGTCACCACCTCATCAAATTTCTGCTGCGTATTTAGTCTGTACACAAGCGGATCATCTTTTGTTGTTATCTTATCCTTATCTGCCATTAATCCCGCTACATAATCAATAGCTTTTGTGAATACATCACCAAGTTCAGCTAAGGACTCATTGCTGCCGTCCAGTTGAACTTTTTCCACTTGATCCCATATTGCAATAAAGTCACTTGAATGCTTCTGCACAGTGGCATTGTATTTTTTAATTTTACTCAACTCCGCTAAAGTTGGCAAAACGATTTCTCCCACTTCGTTAAGAGATTCTTTGAAGAAAGTTACCAGTTGTGCTTCATGATCTATAAACGCATCAAGCAATTCCTCGCAGGTAAGCGTCTCAGATGAAATTTCTTGTACATTTTTTGGCGGCATTGTGGGTTTCATTGTCATCGGATTCGACTTCGGATTCGTCGTCGTTGGATTCGACTTCGGATTCGTCGTCGTCGGATTCGTCGTCGTAGCCGCCAACTATTTCAAACGATCAATCAATCAACAGTTCAGCTGAGCACACATTTAATACAAACCGTCAGTGGCAAAGCGATGCACATTAAAGACAATAATATGTGACGCATCATCTTAGCAGCGCAACTTGCTTTCTTAAGTGTTATTTGCAAACTGTTCCGTTTACGCCTTACTTTACGTTATATATGCAATGTAATAAAAACTGGATTTTAATTTAAACACAAATCAATATATGAAATAAAATATTTTTTACATATTACAGCATATTGAAAACACTAGATGTTAAGATTTTAATTAATCAGAAGCATTGTAAGTAAAACCTTGCAAAAACCTGTAGAACCAGTTTATTTGCACAACGTGTCTAATCACATTCTTGAACTAAATGAGCAATTAGGTCTAACACTGATAATAATAAAATTATACGAACATTTTGATGTGCATCTTCGAAAGTATAAATCCCAAAATTGAAACAAAAACCCGCGGTCAACACATAATTATTTTTATAACAATTGATTTAAATACACAACAGATACTGTTAAGCTTTTAGCTGGCTTTAATTTAATCATAGAACTATTTTATAGCAAGAACTTTTACTGCATTTTTATAATTATAAATTTTAGAAACAGAAACAAAAAGCATTAAATTTTCATCAAATAGTAATAGCGTTCAAAATCCAGCTGATCCAGTTCGTACCTTTCTCGGAATGCAGTTAAATGTAAATGAAAATACGTGTAAAACTGTTACTGATACTGTTTAATAGATTTTATAAAAAAATGCGATAACTTTTCCGATATTTTAAAGTTGTTTCTCTTACGTTGCGGCGCTGTTTACTTACTACAATCAATAACTTTGTCACAAGTTCCTGACTGAAGTAATCATAGTCATGAAGTATACGCTTGTATGCGAAGCATAGTCTGCACTTAAGTCCTTCGCGTCTGTAGTGTGGGGCATATATTTATAATCATGTATTATATCAAGCAATTAACTGTCTGACATCAAAAAATCTGAAGTGTTATTCCGCCAAAATCCATTGATCCAAACGTTTAAAAAGCTTCTGCGTGTGGAAATCGAAATTGAAGCTTTTCAATAGTTCCTATGCTTTTGACTCGCTTTGAATAAAATCACTAGCGGCTGTTAGCTATTAAAAGTAAATAAAATACCAACAACAGCTTCCCAAACAATATTTTTTTAAACTTACAGCAGCTGCAGTAGTTGAAGAAGAGTTTTTGTTGGCATTTCAACGTTGTAAGTAGCTCAGTGAAAGGTTTGTGTTAGACTATTAAAATATACGGACTGACACATTGTTTTATTAGTGTCTATTAGCTTAAAATATATATCACGTTAATGGCGAAATATGATGTGTGAGAAGATAACCTGTTTAAATAACCTGAAAACTGGTTTCAACTTACGTGATTAAAAATGAACCAACCATTACTTTAGAATCATGCTTAGGTAGCAAACAAGAAATAAAATTTAAATTATTTATTATATAAATATACTCAATACTTATACTTTTAATAGAAACATTACACCTCGTAAATAATACTTTGCGATTTTTCACAAGCAAGTTGACCTCCCCAAGCATTTACTGCCAATAAATTGGTGGCAACCGATTTCCTCACAAATAGCCAATACAAATCAAGATGTAAAAACAAGCCTTAAAATTATAAATAAATAAAAAATAAGTTCTAGAGAATAACTGCAAAGTGAAAGTAAACAGAAGCAAGTCTTTGTGGCCCCAGTACGCAGAGAGCAATATGAGTATACTTGAGCTTTAGTGGAAAATTGAAATCCATGCGGAAATGTATTTGATCATTGGTAGGCATAAAATCAAAAAAAGGCAAAACACAACATGCACAAAGGATACACAAGAAACTCATGCAAAAGTACAAAAGACTTGCACGGTTTTAATTGCTTTTGTTGTTGTTATTATTTTTGTTGTTGTTGCTAATTAGTTTACCAAGCCAACTGCCTACAGCCAGCAACTGCAAAGGTGATTATACATGGCGTATGCGTAATATTAATTAATAGACAAACATTTGCGCATACGCGTTAAAAAAACAAAAAGTAATGAATGAATTCAACTAATTTATTTACAAGGATATCATGTTACACACTCATACACAAGCACATCGCATACTAATAATCCCTGCACATGCTGTGTTGCTGCCATAGCCCGTTTAAAGTACATGTTACTGCATCTGATAATGGACTTATCTACTATTTAGTGCACAGACTTTGCACGAACATGTCAAATCAGACGAGCGTAAAATAATTACAAACGAGTAACACATGAAACAAAATAATAATGTACACAACATCCGCACCGCACCGTACTGTTGAACGGGGCATTGTGCGCAGCATAGAACGGCAACTGCAATTGCTGTTATCTGATTTGTGCCGTTGCAGTTTGTCAGCCCTTCGAAGCGCATAATTGAGCTGGCTCTGCGCTGTATGCAATATCAGACCCAGATACGCTAAGTGGCTGACCCATTTGTTTTGTATGCCAACTGGATAGCTGATGCAATTTGATTTTGATTACATGCGTTGATGCTTCGATTAGTTTATTAGCTGCATCGTGTTTTGTTGCCTGTAAATGTACCAAAATATTACTCTATGCTAACGCCATATGTATATGCAAAAACAATATTATGCCAACTGTCTTTGATCATTATTTATATTTCAAAAGTTGAATTAAATTTAAACTACAATTTATTTTAATTTCATTGTGGAGAAGTTCGCCTGCTTCAGCTTTAATGTAATTACTTTTTATATGACTTTTCATGCCAGAATGAAAATTAGCTTTGTTGGCCACTTGCCTTGAAGAAGAGATCTGTATTTCATTTCCTAATAATTCGCGAAAAGTCAATATCGGCCAAGAGCACTGCCCCTTATTTGATATTTAGTATTATTCAGTAAGCTACTCTGTGTGTATGTGCGCGTGTGTGTATATGAGTGTTTTAGTGTATGTGTGATTGTGGCAAGCACTTGTTGCAAGTTGTGCATAACATAAATTCTTTGCCGCTAACTACTTGAATTTATTTATTTTTTTTTTTTTTCCTACAAGAAAACTTTAATTAGCAACAACAAAAACAAACACTGAAGAGTAAACCTCACTTTAACATGATTGTAAGCTTCATTTGCAATATTTATACGGTTAACGCACTATTGTCTATTCATCCGCATTTAATGAGGTGCGGGGGTAGAGATTGCGGCTGAGCGCTTCGGTTAGTCGGTTTGAGTAGAGTTTCACTGTCAGCGCCAGCATTGTTTGGCAGGGTAATTCATCAATTTTCTTTGCTCATTTAACGCCAACGTTTATTAGCACACGAAAAAGTTTTTCCCAGCTGCCGAAACACAAAACTGATTAATGAGTTGTAATTATTTGTGTGCTTAATGCGTAATGAAAGCGAAATTCGAAGCTTAAACAAACGCAAATGTGTGCCTTGTGTAATACATCAAAATTAAATTAGAATTAATGCTGACAAATTTTTGTATGCTGACAAATGTCATAATGCGCGCGCTGTGTGCCATGTGAAACTTATTATTAAAACTGCATAAGGCTTTAAAAGGCAAAGCAGCGACGGCAACGTGATGTATACGTAATTATAACACAATGTGCTGCAGAATTTTCAAATGACAAAAAAAAAATAAAAATAAAAAAAATACTAGAAAGCAGCAAGTAAATAAGAAAACATTTTATTTGTACACTTTAATGTAACAATGTTGAGAAAAAACCAAAAAAATACAAAAATAAATAAAAGAAAAATGAATAAAAGAAAAACGAAGCGTCGCTCAAATGAAAATGTCAAATGACATAAATCTTCGGCAATTCTGCACATTTCCATGTTTCTCTTCTTCCTTTCTGTTTTTTATATTTTTAGTCTTTTTGCTTTTGTTCGGCAATAACAGGAATCTGTATAATTCGTAGAATGTGCCAAGTTGAAATGTTAAAATGCCGAATGAATGTTATGTGTTGCGCCTCCCGCCGACTCGCCGCCAACTAAAAATCTTAAGACGCACGTAGCAAGCGGCGGCCACGTCACTTCCGGTTGCAAACTAAAAATGGGCGCGCGCACACGCATTGCCAGACGATTGAATGAATGAATGTGCGCCGGAAGTGAAATTGTGTTGAATTTTTGTCGAGTTCCCTTTTTTCTTCATTTTCTTTCCTTATGAAACTTTTTTATGTTTCTGCTCGCAGGCGAAATGTCGTCGTGTCTGCGTGTCTGTATGTGAGTGTTTGCACATTTTTACGCATCGTTAAATTTACAATATAATGTATATAAGATTTTGGCGGCATTTCACTAATGTGACGCACACAGGAAACACCTTCTGACTGTTACAGAGACAAAGGCAAGGACAAACACTGAAACATTTTAAAGTAAGCAAATGACAAACTGTGACTTCTTTTTCGTCTTTTTTCTTTCTCTCTCTCTTGGGATTGAATCAGAGCAACATCTTTTCTGCATATACCTAACACGGGGTAAAATTTAAAATTGTTTGATATTAATAAATGTTTAAAATTAGTTGATATTAATAGATTATTGAGAACTGCGAAGGATCACAGTATCGTCCTAAAATGTAGTTTTAGTGTGCCAAACAAATTGCAGAAAGTACTTGAAAAATTATTTTTTATTTATTTCAGTTACACGTTCATATTTAAACAGTATATTCTTTAGCATGTAACAGCATTTTTAATGAAGCGAAAAGAATTGCAGTAGTTCATTAAATTTATGCAACTTTTCATCGACATTTCTGGCTCTCTTAGCCTCATAATACATTGTTGAAACATATTCCCTATTTTCGTTCAAGTTTTCAAGCGTTTTCTGCTCATCTAAAATATGAAAAATATGCTCCATATGATCCAAAAGTGATATCTCAAACTTTTCGAAGCCATTCTTTATAATAAGATTATAAATAATTTCATCTTCTCTTGTGTCATGGTGTGCCTTTAACTCTATCAAATAATCCACAACTTTTACGAGTTTATCACCCAATTTACCGAGCGCATCGGATTTTTTACTTTCATAATTATGGATTTCGGTCAAAAGTGCATCGAAATCGGACAAATGCTCTTGCACCATTTGGCTACGTTTGTCGAATTTTTGTAAATCTTTTACAATTGTGTTAAGAAAATCATCAGTTTCGTGGGCCAGTTGCGAAAAGTGTTCACTAAATTCATCTGATTGCCTTTCGAAGATATGTATTAATTTCTCAGAGGTAGTTGTTTTAAAACCTGAGGCGACGTTCTTCGGTTTGGCCTTTATACACTGCATTAATAAAATAGGAATCATATATTAAAAAACAAAAAATATTATAACAATAAACATATATAAATTATACAGACCGCCAATAGTAAGCCAATGCTCAATGAAAACAATAAAATTCTTCTCATCTTGTCAACGATGGAGTTGTTCATTAAAGAGTCAAATACAAACTGCTGAAATATTCACTGAAAACTTTAATTTATAGTAACAGCTAATGAGAAATACAATTTTGTAAGTCTTTTTCCATCTGAAGTCACCCAACCAGTTTATATTTCAGTCTAATCACTATACCCATTAAATACAATATACCAAATAGAATTTCATTTTAGAACAAATTTTGAATACTTTTTAGCAAAATTCATTACCTTCCAAAGCAATTTTTAATAAAAAAATACGACTATAAATCTATCAATAAATTATAATTAATCAGTAAAGAGAGGAAATTGCCGGATTTTGGTGAAACTTGAATCTTGTACCCTGCGTAATGGCATGAGGTAAATTAAGATTTTTATCAGTATTAAGAAATAACAAAAACGACACTTATAAATTTCCAATGTGACTATTTCGATGAGAATCTGTTTAAATAAAATAATGACTGTTTAAACATTTTTAATACTTCAGTGTACTTTTGAAACTTTATTTAATATTCCTAAGGAAAACCAAAAGCTGGCAGATAATTTCTATCATCAAAGTAGATTTAGGAACATCCAATTTTTAATGAAAAGTATTGTTTTTTAATTTAATTTTTAAATTAATTTTAATTTTTTTATAAAAACAGAGCTTATCATAAAAATCAAGATTCGTTCGATTTAATTGATTTACGTGGCGGCACTTTTAACCTCATTGCTTAAAATCACAAACTTGACCAAAAATTCACGGCACTGCTCTTCCATACTATCCAGTAACCTATAAACTGCTGACTGAAGTCCTCAAAGATATTTAGTGCACATTGTTTGAAGATTTTCTTCAGTTCATCAAGCCCATTACGTTTTAACACAGCATAGATAAGCACATCGTCGGCGCTTGAGTCTCTTTCATCTGTGTCTGCAAGCCAAACGAAATACTCACAAATCTCATCTATATAAGGTTCGAATCGTTTCAAATGCAATAATATCGAATTTTTGTAATATATCAAAAGCAGTTCATCAATGCGTGAGTTCACAGCCTTAAACAAGCGTAACTTTTGCCGCAATACTTTGCTTTTATTGTCAAAAAAAGCCAATTCAAGCGTAGTTTGTGTCAACAATTTTTTAAACTCGACGAGAATATACTTTTCGCCTTCGATAAATCTCTGAGTTTGCTCTGTGTGAATATCATCAAAACTTGTAAGTTTAGTTTTCAAAGCAGAGCTTCTTGCTTCCATATTTGCAAAAGCTGGTTATGTTCTAAAAAGCGACGATGATGGATGTTCAAATCAACCTAAAGGCGATCCACGCTTAACACTTCTTTACAATTAAATAATTACTATATCATGCGTGCGATGTCAATAAATAGGGCGCAATTAAATGAATGCGAATAGCATTGTGTGACTAAGTTTGCAGACAAATAATTACAGAAATATTTCAAATCATACACATGCAAGTGCGTAGGATACATAATATGAGTGAAATTATCAAAGCAAGAAAAATTATTGGAAATTTATTTATGAGTTAAACCCATAGGCAATAAAAATAGTAACTGCTAAAAATAATAAAAAATAAATCAAAAATTAACAAACCACAATGTGCGAGAAAACATTATTGAGTCGGTGTGTTCATATTACGTCAAAGCAATTAATTTGCACACTGCACAATGAGTAAAATAAAATTATTTAAATTTGAATCAGCTTTCAACTTTACATTAAATGAGTGTTTAAAATTTTTTTTTATATCCAAATGAATTAGGAATATACAATGTATTTATGTGTCTTACAAAGCAATTTAAATACATAAAATAAAATTATGAAAGTAATTAAATAGAAACAAATTAAATGTTTTTCACAATGATTTATGCTACCTTCAAATACGGCTAAGAGGCGATCAAATTAAAAAGGGCCCCATATAAAAAGTGACAACGTTATGCATTTCGTTTAGTTGTTCTGCTTGTGTCGCGGTGCACTTTGCCGCATTGTATAAAGCCAAAAACTGTGCCACAAACTCCTGATACTCCTCCTCGACTGTATCCTGCATATTGACAAGATCGTTGCTGAAGTCATCAAAAACATGTAGTGTGCGCTGCGTCATGTCTGCCTTTAGTTCATGAAATCCATTACGATTAAGTTCAGCATAGATGAGCGCATCGTCTGCACTTAAATCTGTTACATCTGAGTCCATGAGTAAAAAAAGATAATCAAACATATCATCAAGTAAATGATCCTTTGCTATAAACTGCAGTAAACCCGAAATATTGTAATTCGACGAAATTACTTTGTCAATAAGCGTGATTACTTTTTCAAACCACTGTAATCGTTGCTGCAATATTTCACAGATATTATTCAATTTAATCAATTCAAGCTTTGTGAGTGTCAGCAATTTCTTTATCTCTGCAAATGTATAATTGTAGAACCTGATGAACTTCACTGACTGCTGCATATAAAGCTTGTCAAAATCTGTAAGTTCGGCTCTCAAAGGAAATCTTATTAATGGCATTTTAGCTTTGCAGGCCATGCTATGTTTTCATACAAAAAAAATATCCTTGTAAGCGACGTTGAACACAAACGACCTCGACCCTTTACACTTCTTGACAAACAACCATTGTCTACGACACTGCACTGGTATTAAATAGAGAGACTAAGCATGTGAGCAGCATTGCATGACTATACCTCAAAACTAAAAATAACGGGAGTGAGCCAAATCATTTGCATACAAAAGACAGCGTAAGTAGCCTATAATTAGAATAATAAGTTTTATAAATACAAGCAAAAAGGCAGTAAGCATCAAAGGTGATAAGAATAGAGTAAGTGAGACCGCATTACGTCAAAGCATTTATAATAAGCACAGCATTACGATATAGACCGGTAACGTCAGAGAAACATATCGTAGAAAGGTACAAAATCCAATTCAAACAAACCTAATAATATAAATATTTTCTTTTTATTATTTTTTATTTGCGATGTTTGTTTCATTTTTAATATTTCAAACAAAAATTATATGAGATTTTGGCGGCATTTCATTAATATGGAGCACACAGGAAACACGTTCTGACTGCCACAGAGACAAAGGCAAGGACAAACATTGATTTTTAGGGTAAGCAAATGACAAACAGTGACTGGTTTTTGTTTCTTTCTTTCTCTCTCTCTATCTCTCTCTTGGAATTCAATCGGAGTGTTATCTTGACTAACATGAAGTAAATAACTACATTAAAATGCTAAAATGAGTTGACAATAATAGACTGTTAAGATATGCGCAACATATTAGTATTGCATTCAAATGGCAGACCTGTTATACTACAAATATAAAATAATTTTAGTGTGCCAATCAAATTGCAGCAGGCAAAAATTATTTTTTATTTAATTCATTTACACCCATTAAAATTTAACAGGATATTATTTAACTTGTTACATGATTTTTAATGAAGAAAAAAGAATTCCAATAGATCACCAAATTTATCAAACTTTTCATCTTCAGTCGTGGCACTCTTAGCCTCTTCGTACATTAATAAAAACATTTTCACATGTTCACGCATCTCTTCAGGCATATTTGGTTTCTCTTTTTCAATATTTTCAGCCAAACTATCAACAATATGCCTCAGACGATCCAAAAGTGATGTTTCCAACGTTGTGAATCCATACTTCTTAGTTAGTTCATAAATAATTGCATCATCTCTTGTTAGAGCGTCAGGATCTGCCAATAGATCTATCAAATAATCCGTAATATTTTCGAATTGGTCACTCAATTTATCGAGCGTGTCGTAGTTATCATTTTTATATTTATCGATTTCTGTCAACAAGGCAACAAAATCGCCCAAATGCTCTTTCACTATGTCACTTTTGTTGTCGAATTTTTTCAAATCCCTTACAACCGAGTTAAGGAAATTCTCAGTATCAACGACAACTTCCAAAAAGAATCCACTCAATTCATCTAATTGCTCGTCGAAAATATCTATCAATTTGTCAGAACTAATTGTTGTAGATTCTGCGACGATATCCGTTGGTTTGGCCTTGCCACACTGCAGGAATCATATATTAAAAAATAAATATTATAATAAATATATAACATATACAGACCGCCAATAGTAAGCCTATACTCAGTGAAAACAATACGATTCTAGTCATCTCAACAGTGGAGTTGCTCATTGAACAATCAAACACAAACTGCTGAAATAATAACAATTGAGTATTTTTATTTACAATAACCGTAAGGTAATGAATAGTCTTTATAAATATGCATTTTTTTTTTTTTTTCATTTAATGTGTTATTACACTCAGGAATAACCTCATCTGATAAGTCGTCCAACCAGTTTACATTTACAGTGCTGGGCACTTTCTCGTAATTGAATTCATACTGATGTATTAAAAAATAGTTAATATTCAACTACGTAGTAAATTTTAAAAAGCAAACCTAGAAAAATGACTCAACAGTTCTTTGAACTGAGCTGCTGCAATTTGCTCAGCTTTCTCAATATTGCTGACCCAAACCAATCAATGAAGCACATGCATAAGGGGTGCAGGATGCAGAAAACTTTGCATTCGTTTATGCAAAAACAATTTGTGTGGTTTTTTTTTTTTATTCGTTTATTAGCCGTATTGTTTATGTATACATTTTCAACTTTTAACACAAAATTTCTTTTCTAATTTATACAATTATGTGCAAACATATTTGGATATTGTGCTTTTACAGTAATCAACTGTTAAATCAAATAGGGCACTAAATATACGAAGAGAACATCTGTCATTTTGTTGAGTTGTTGCTCATTTGTTTTGGCGCTCTTTACCTCACTATTTAAAATTAAGAACTTGAGCAGAAACTCGCGGTGGGTATCGTTTACAGTATCCTGGATTTCGACAAGTTCTTTACAGAATCGATCGAAAAAGTGCAGTGCATGTGGCACAGTTCCTGATAGCATTTGCTCAAATCCATTACGTTTCAGGGCAGCATAGATGATCGCATCGTCGGCACTTAAATCTTGCTCTTTTTGCTCCGCAAGCCAAAATAGATAATCACAAGACTCCTTCAGCAATTTTATGTCTACCTGTGCTCTGAAGCCCAATATATCCAAGTCAGTAAAGAGGTTTTCATTAATATGCCTGGTTAGTGTTCCAAACGATTGCAAGTGTTGCTTCAAGGTTTCGCTTATATTATTTAACTCAGCCAGATCATGCATTGTGGGTGTCAGCAGATAAGAAATCTTCTCCAACATATACAAATAAAATTCAAATAGATTAACTAATTGCCGCGTATAAAGCCCTGCAAAGTCCTTAGAATTGGCTTCTAGATCATCTTTTCCTAACTTTGCAAAAAGTTGTGTAACATAATGAGAGTTATACAGCAGCAGAAATGGTAAACGAATGTTGTTTGTTGCCATTTTACCAGCAAATCACTAAAGTCCTCCTATTGACATTAATAAGCAGAATGAAACGAACGCAGCTTTGTACTTCTTCAAGAACAACTGTTCACTTCGCAGTGCGTTCGAGGGCAATATATAATGCGCAACTAAGGAATTCTGTAGCATTGTATGAGTAAACTTAGATGCTAAAAATATAAGCATGTCAACCGATTTCAAGATAAATAGCCAATGTAAAGTTTGCAAAAGTTATTATTAACTTAAAAAAAAAAAACTAATAAAGATTAGTCATCTTGAGACTTAGCTTAGCCTAATTAAACTAAGCTTAGAGTATAGTGAGACTGCATATTATACAAGAGATCATAGAGACCACAGCCAGAAAGCATAAACTCTGCTTGAAAAATACTTTCAATCAGATTGAAATTGAGGCGAAATGCAAAGTCAACAGCAAAAGAACTCATACACAGAAATGCAAAGAAAAAAATCTGCTAGTTTTTTCCGTTATATCCTTAATTTGTAAGACACGAGTGCAAATGAAATTAGGCATGGAAAACATGAGATTTTCAAGTGAATTAATTTAATATTTGCAATAAGTGAAATAAATTAAATTTCATAAGAAAACGTTTCCTATTGCAAAATGAAAATCATAGTATGTTAATATAAGAAAAATACACCAATAATTGTGTGTGTGGAAATATATAAGAAAACTTCTAATAGTTGAAAATGTTTTGAGGAGGTTAAAATTAATTTACTGTTTATTAAAAAATTACTAAAAATTATAGTAAACGACTCATGCAATAATTATTACGTTTTTTTTTTTTATTTCATTTTTTCATAAGTATTAATTTATTCGGTTTTGCCTCGTCACAATTTTAGTTGCAAATATTTTGTGTACCACTGTATGAGTTTGGGTGTTAATAAACACGCATTAAAAGGCAAAAAAAAATCCAACGAATAAAAAAAGTCTTGTTTATTTACAGATATCAACTAAGACATATGTATATAATAGTATTTAAAACTAAGATCTTGCAGTTATAGTAGCATATAATTTGAATTTAATTGAGTGAGGGCTTTCACTGTACTGTAATTGATGTTCACATTCAAAAACCATTAACTAAGATTACAGATATGTTTTTGTCCATAAACTATTGAGTATTCTTGAGACTTAAATCATTAGTTTTTTTCTTTTTATTTTAATTTTATTTATACTCATTTTTGACTTATACAGCATAGAATAACTTAACAATCTCGTGCATTTTATTCGACTTTTCTTGCATAGTCTTTGCACTTTTCACCTCTGCGAACTTTACCGTAAAATCATCCACTATTTTTCTTTTCTCTACATCAAGTTTTGATTTCTCTTTTTCAATCATTTCACTAAAATTGTTTAACTTATTAAAGAGTTGTTTTCTTGTGTTTGACAAAAACCTATCATAGCCATTTTCCATACTTTTTTCATATAAAGCTCTACCACCTGTCGTTAAGTGGCCGTTATCTGTCAATAGTTCTGATAAATATTCGATAACTTCGATATAAGCCTTGGCGTGTTCTTTTAAACTAGCGTCTTTATCCTCTAAGACATCTGCGACATGATTCGACAATACGAGATATTTACCCACATACATCTCCACTGAGTCATCGCCATTATACCTGATGTCAACGATATCCGATAAAATTTCTAAAAACAAATTTCCAGCATCATCCATAAAATTTCTGAAAAATTGAATCAGTTCTGCTGTTAACTGCTCAAGGGCATCCTGCGTGTCCTGCGTTTGTGCTGACTTTGCCGTGGGTTTGGCTGTTGCGCACTACTTAACGAAATACCAATCATTCATTTCTTTTGATAAATATTGTATAAATGTTGTACTAATATAAAATACAGACCAGCAGTATCAGAGCGAAGCTGAAGAAAAGCAAACCTAGTTTTTCATTCATCTGAACAGCAATACAATTTGCACGCTTCAAAATTAAATACAAACTATTGAACAATTGCAATTTCTACTCTATATAAGTGGCTTCGTTAGAATAAGTTGTAGATCGTTAAGAAAACATTTCAAGCTTTTCTTGGAAATCGGTTCTAATTAACAACAAAAGCGTACTTAAACTTGCAGAACCAGTTTAGTTTATAGACACTGACGCAATTAAAATCAAAATGTGACGCAAAGTATTGATGCGATGAAAAGAGTAACATAAAATATCATTAGAATTTATATATTAACCCTAAGCAAAATCTTTAAAGTCTTATATAGTATATTGTGCTTTAATTACTTTCAGTATGTATTTATTTCGACCCACCCTAATTACTAAGTACGCTCGATTTTAATTACTTTAAGTTTTCCTACACGCATATGCTGCATATCAGGTAGTGTGCCTGCATTTTCTTATTGTTGAAGGCAAATGACATAAATGCAGGCACGTCGCTCCAAGCACACACAATTTCGCGCCAACCCGCACTTGCCCTCTCCTGCTGTTACTTACACTACCTTTATACACACCCTTGCCTTTGACTTGGCTTGACTTCTCTTCGCTTTTGATTACTGAATGCGCGCGCGTTCGCACTCGTGTTCATTTCCTTGTACTACTTTACTTGCTGCTAAAGAATTTTCCAATAAGCGACATGCGACGAGAAAATATTTTTAGAACGAGTTATTGGTAGAATTAATAATGGAAAATGGCTCGCAGCGTTGGCATTTTCAACTGCAAGAATTTGTCATATTGAAAATAGTTGTGCTCGGTGTGCATTTGAAAAGCAATTAACACGATGTTCAACCCTCATCATCCCCTACCACATGACTCTGCTTGACTGTGCTTTGCCTCCAGCTAAAGCCAAATACATATAATCAACAGGCACTAAGAAAACACACTACAGCACACAACGCACTGAAAACATTTTCAATTGACCACAGTAACCTCCCTTTGGCAATGCTAGCCACAATAAAGCTTATGGTTTTACGTATGTATATGTTTATGTAAATGCAAAATTGGTTATGACAAATAATCAATTGCAGGTTTCAAAATCAATTTTTAAAAAAAAATGTCACTACTTGCTGCAACTAAATCGTCAATCAGACCACAATGTGGTCAGCAGGGTAATTAAAATGCAATTAACTAACTCACCTTAGCTCTAAGGCAAATAAACTTTTTAATTAATTCATTGTTTGCAATTTTGATCACACTTTTCTAAGTAACGGCCTGCGTAGCTGCATCAGTAAATGTTACAGATGAGATGATTTGATTTCTTATATAGGGTCACGATAATAGATACATTAGATCTGAGGATTTTCCTTGGCTCTCATAAATCTAACATTGGCATTGAAATTATAATAAACAGGCGTCAGCTTACTTTAAGTTTAATAAATTTATAAAAAATTTATTTAATATGATTTTGTCAGTATAAACAATTAATGCCCATGAAAAAAATTATTATGACAATATTTCAGGTTACTAAGAGTGCATTTTGTTTTTGAGTTACCATGTATTCATATACTATTCCGACTACGTTTCTCTTATCTTATTGCCTTTGAATCACATTTCAAAATTTAAGCAATAAGCGACTGTAAGCTAAACTGTGTCTATTCAGTCCTTTAACCTAGCTACTCATTTAAAAACATTCGAATGTTACTATGTCCGCCACATTGTCGGTTTTGTTCTATTTTTAAAATATTTACCTTTATTTACAGCTTATTCCAACTGTGCGTTTTTTTTTTTTTTATATTATTTTTTTTTATACAAAAGTATGCAAAACACGCCAATAAAATTTAATAAACAGGCACACAAGAAACCTGCAATAAAAATAAGAAACTTACTTCATGGCAGAAAAATATGAAATTGTTCTTTTTTATATATATATATTTATATTTATGTATTTTTGCTTTTTGTATACGTTTTCCTTGCAGCGCTCATACTTAGCACATTTTTCATCAACATAACAGATAGGAAGCATTTTATGCAAATAACTGAACATTAGAAAACCTTTGCCGCTGTATGAAAATAATATTATAAATACTTTTCGCTCTATTTTTAACACAACAATCCTTGCTGTAAATATTTTCGCCCTTTTTTTCTATGGCTTGTGAAAAAATTATGCAAACAAACGAAGAAAATAAACAAAATTAGCATAGCCATAATTAATTGTTAACAATAAAATATGCAAAACAGTAACAGAAGGAATAGTTGAAGGTCTTTAAAGTCCTAAACATTTTATTGTGTTTAGACTTTAAACAAACAAAAAAAAAAAAAAAAACAAAGTACAAAAGATGCCGAAAAAAAGAAACTCAAGTACTTATCATAAGTAAGTTAAAATGCAAACAATGCCGAACGAGAAGCAACGCATTAACAGTTTGCCTATTCTCATGCGAGCAAGTTACTAAAAACGTCAGCACGCCCCATGGTGACGCCTACTTGACGCATGAAACTGGCACAAGGCATAAGGCGGCCACAGGCAGACATACAGACAGACAATATTCGACAGACAAATAGACAATGATGCCGTTCAAATGAAAATTGTTTAAAATGAAAAGTTTTGAAATAAAACCGAAAAACTTTTATAAAGTCAACACACAGCGTTGAGCAGCATAACGCCCACAAACGTAGCGCAAAGCCAACGCAGCCGGCGACCGCCCGCGCATACGCATCAGGCGCTGATACCCTTTTAGCCTGGAATAATCGCAATAAAAAAGCACGAAAGCCAAGCACAGCACAATACGCCAAGCGCATAAAGCGCTTATTATGGCTATAGAATACGTATTGCCTTTTATTTTTTTGTATTTTTTTTTCCTCTTTTTATTTTATTATTTCGTGCTTTGTCTTTAGTATATCTTTATTTTGAAAACTCATACAACAATCGGCATAAATGAATTTTCACTGCGTAGCTGCCACAGTAACAGGCACGGTTGCCACTTGGAAAATTTTCCTTCCCTACTAAAATGCAAAGAGCAAACAAAATTATTTAGCAATTTTATGTGAAATATTGGGTTATATAAAAAGTATTCGCGGTTTTTGATAGTGTTTATAACCATATATCATGCAACACAAATCTGATCTGTGTAAAATAAAAAAAGCTCCAACAAAAATTTTAAACAAAAACCGTGGACACTTTTTATGTCACCCAATATTCGATTGTTTTATAAGCCAGCTTTATATCAAAGCCCTTCCTGGTTTTACTGTATATATATAAAAAAGAAGATTTTAATTTAAGATTTTAATAATAATTAAACATAAAACTGATTTGATAATATATTGACATTTTCTAAAAATGAGTTTGTCATTATGACTGTGACAGAAATAATAGAATTCAGTAATATCAGAGAGTTGAATCAACATCTTCTACAAATGTGGCAACCAGAACACACAGCATCACAGAGGAAAGTTGCCGTTGCGTGGCTTTCAAATTTCGATTTTTCAATTGTGCAAATCTTGGGATTTACGACGCCACAAAAGACGCTCAGTATTATGCATATACTTTTGATTTTGTGGCTTACGCGCATATGAAATGAAACTAAAATGTGCCAGTAGGCGTAGAAATAATTCCACAAAAAGTAGATCGCATGACAAAGTGGCTCGCTCTGCCTTATATAAAATTTAATTTAACGCCACTAAGCGCATTTTGCCTGCCTGACTGCCAGCCTGCCATTAAATTTATTACCAGGAAAAACAGGTGAAATTCTCAAACAATAAAAATTAGCACAATACGTGTGTGCCCTGTAGCACTCATACGTGTGTGTTGATCTATGTGTGTGTGTGTGTGTGTGAGTGTGTGTTTAACCACGCGTAATTAAATTAGGTTTCAAATGTCATGTTTTTGAAAAAGGACTAACTAGGTACATATGCATGGCGCCCGACTAACTGAGCCAATTTCATTATACGCCATGTTGGCCAACAGCAAGAGGCGCACAAGCGCAGCAGCACACGTGCCGGCAACTATTACAGACTCAATTAAACACACCTACACGAGCACACTCGCCATGCCGGGGCGTGTGGCATTGTGGGCGGTTGGACCGATTTGCCTGCAGTTGGCCCAATAGGTTTTGCGCTTTGCCGTTTCCTGTTTGCTTGCACTGTTGGCCACTTGCACGCGTCATAGCATGTTGCGGATTAAGCATTTTAATGCTTGGCTAAAAGCTTCAACATTTTTTCTCTCTCTTTTGTTTTTTTTTTCTTTTTTTTTTTTTTGTTTTTTTAGTTACTTAGTTTGTTGCAACATGTGAACAGCATTTGACGTTCACATCCACCTGCACTCGTGTGCCTACTTCTGCTATTGCTGTTGGTGTTGGAGTTGTTGTTTCTGTTGTATAGAAACATGGCAATAAAGTGGCATCCATGAGTTTCGTTTAACAGCTGCGCCAGTGTAATGGACTAAATATGTTTAACCGATTTGTAGCTGCACAAAAACTGTTCGCATGCCAAGGGCATTTAGTGGCAATGTTACAGCTTAATAAGCTCTGGAGTGTGCGAACTGGACGCTAAATACGAAGCAGACAGTTTTTGACAGTTAGAAGTGTAAAAGGTTAAATAGAAACCAAAGATGACTACTTCGGCTAACAGACAAAGGCGCGTCTAGCAATGACAAGCTACCTTGCCTATAGATGTCAGGTGCTCTATAATGCTTAGCAAAAATGTAGCTGCCTACAAATGCCATGTGCACAGATATAGACATTTTTTTTTAAATTTTTCACTTAGAGTGTTAAAAATAATAGCCGTAAATTTTTAAGCTAACTAAGCTCTTAAGGCTCTGAAAATTCCATGTTTACAATTCAATGCTGCAGAACAGGCCACACTCAGTATACAACAGACCACAGTCTATTAGAATATCAACAATGTACTGCTAATGTTGCATTATAAAAATACAAAATTCTTTAACAATTTCTTTTTAATTTTCTTTCCTACATAAGTCCATTCTTTGAATCCACGAATATATTATGCGATATGCACTTTGCTGTCCATTCGATAAACACTGCTGCACCTTCAGTTCAGTTCAGTTTATTTGCCACTTCACTAGCCTTAGTAAATCAGAGGCAGCCATTCGATGACAACGAAGAAGACAAAATAATTCTCATGCAAATTGCATAATATAACAAATTCATTAATAGTTGTCAGCATGCCTTCGCATTGCAGAGTCGAGTGTCGCTGCTTTATGTCAGCATTACTGTTCTAATGCATTTTCGCTGCAACTGTGCCCAGTTCAATTCTATTAAATGCATTTCGCTCGAGTCAATGCAAATGCGCCCAGTTAGACAAAGTCTCTGCGAAATGCGAGCGAGGAGCAGAGGCAAGATGCAATGCCTGCATGCAAATAGTCTGCACTTTCATTGTCAATTTGCATAGATATCGCATAGATGAGCATGGGTATGTGTGTGTGTATGTGCAGACTCATAGTTATATGCATATACATGCATACTTACACACGCACACAAGCATAGCATGGGCGACAGTCAAGCGGGCAATTGTTGACTATTCGCAGAGCATAAAATTGCAGAAAAATGTTGCACAGCGCAAAAAAACAGAAAAAAGAAGAAAATATAAAAAAGAATTTTTTTAAAACTGTGCATACTTTTTTTTATATCCTTCTCGATTTTTTTATTCGTTTTATTTTTATTTTTATTTTTTTTTTAATTTAAATAAGAAAAATGCCATTTAAATGCAAAAATCCAACAGATTTGAGCGTCATGCAGTCTGCTGCATTTACAATTTGTGGTCGTCGGTTGTTTATTCGTTCTGATCGTTTTTTATCGTTGCTGCTGCCTTCGTTTTAAAGCTGCGGCGTCTGCCAATAAGTTCATAGCAATACATTTTCCATGGCTTAAAGCGGTAAACCTTAGTTTATCGACATAATATATGCGCATGCTGAATAGTCTCCCCTTGCTGCTGACGTTTATCAATTAAATGCGAATTCTGTTAGAATCGAAAATTTCAATTATTTTTGCAATATGCGACATGCTATTTTCAATTTACAATACTACGTCCATGCCATCCCCTCCCCTGCAATTTTTGGCTTGTAATCTTTGCGGCCAAAGTTAATGAAGCGCCTTTGTTGATTTACCAGACAGAGACCAATATTCCCCACAGTGACAAGCGAACGAGCGGACATAGACAAAAAGTAAAAAAAAAAAATTTCGAAAAAGAGAGAAAAACATAAAGCAAGTTTAACAAAATGTTTGTCAAAACTTAGTAGTTTAAGCCTTTTGCGTCCTTTGTGTTCGTTCGACTGCTTTTCATGTCAGCTGTATCAATATTGTTGCAGTTCATTTTGTTTGCACTCATCATCAAATATGCTTTTTGTCGGCCAGCTGAACTGAGCTGAACTGTACTTCAGCACTACGCTGAGCTGAGCCCAAATGTAGGCAACTCACGCCCTCCATGCGGCGGATCCAATCGTGCGACCCAACGCGGCTTAACTCTACAGAACAGAACAGAACAGAACACAACTCAACTCAACTCATCTCGTCGCGTCAACATTGGCCCACTGTTACAATGACTGTTGACATGGCTGTCAGTTTCGGCTTATATATGGGCGTGTGTGTGTGTGTGTGTGTGTGTGTGTGCGCGTTTATGTGTGTGTCTGCTATCAACCGACTATTGTAATCGCTCCGCATTGTTCGTGGTAAACTTCATTTAGCTGCAGATGCTCATGTTCATTGGGATAATACTCGTACACCACCAATGGTAATGGTAACTTTATCTACTTTACCTTTTTCCCTTTTTCCATTTTATCTTTTTTTCTTTTTTTTACTGTCGTTGTTGTTGTCGTTATGCTTTGTGGGCAATCAGACTGAACGTTGTAACCAATTTCCCTATATGCATATTTTTATGTGCGCTTAGCTGCGCTGAAATCGAGACGTGACTGTCATAGCTTATTATACCCTGCATGGTAAGATAAAAAAACAGAAAACAAGGAAGCATATTGAACCTGTGCTACTGCATGCTGCGCATAGACCCTGCAAGTTAGCAACTTGAAAACTCAGTTCATTTAGACGCCCTTATGCAGTTTTGCGAGGTCAAGCTAAATTTGCATAAAATTAAAAAGCGACTGCTCTCTTAACCGTAAGACTTTAATTTGTAAAAAAAAAACAACGTTGAAGAATTTCATCATTCCTAATTACAAGACAAAAATGTGAAAACACTTATAACAACATTTCAAATATACCAAAAATAACTTGGGCTCATAAAGAAACCACGATCAGGCCTCGTTTCTCATTACTGTTTGCATACATTGCAATTACACTGCACTGTTTTGCACCTACAACTTTGATTTCTCATATGTACACACGTCTTCAGGTGCTCTCCTAAAAACTCCAATACTTATACGATTTGGTAAAATCTCACAATGATGAAATTTTAAAGCGACATGACAATGTGCCATACTGAGGTAGCGTATATACAGCAAATTCCGTTTACTGAAGACCGCATCCACAATGGGTCCTATATTGCTAAAGAAGCAAAGCACAGCACTCTCCTCCTGCTTCGGATAACCAAATATTGTGAGCCAACAGTTGCAGCAATTACAATTCTCTGGATTGAGACATCTTTTTAGCATCAGCCGAGTTGACTTTTCTGCACTTGCCGCACGCAATTCATCAAAGAGACCAACAGTTGGTGGTGGTGATCGAGACTGTAGCGCCTCTCGCAACACTGGCTCAGGCTTCGATTTAGAATTGTATAATTGGCAAAGCTCCAAGGTCGTTGAACCGCCCTGAGGTAAGCGTTTAATATCCAAAACTCTTCGCCTTCTCGTTATGGGCTGCATAACCACTTCATCTTTCATCAGCTTCGAATCAGTTGAGTCTAGAACGTCTGACCATAAACATTGTTTATCTGCTCTTGCCTTAAACGTATTTTCACCCATAATTTTGTTTTTAAGTTTGCCACTTTTTACATTTATTAAAAAATTATATGTATTTATTTATGCTTTAAGAAAAACTTGCTGTCAAAACTAGAATCGTAGTAAAATTTTTCGATTAAGAATTTTTCTTAGCATTTTGTATTTTTTGTGTAGAGTTAATAAGTTTATAGAATGATTTCAAGAAGCGCTTAAAATCCACAGTCGAATGCCAGGCATCAGTAAAATCCTGCAAGGATACAAAGGTCTTGAAAGTAATGATAGTTTCTGAGAGAACAGGCTAGTTCTCATCAATCCCAATCTTATTGATGACGGCTTTTGTAGGATCAATTCAAAAGTGATGTCACAAAACTATAACCGTAGCTTAGTGACCAGTTTCCATGTTCCCTAGATAACTGATAAAAGAACCTTTAAGAGGTTTTCTTTTTTTTTTTTGTCATGAGTTCATCTTTATTTGATTCTCAATTATGTGTTTTTTACATTTTATTTTGTTATGCTACATAACAATTTGTCACTTAGGCTACATTTTTTCTTTTGTTGCTTGTTTTTTTCTGCTTCATATTTCATAAAAACAAATGATTGTTTATTTTGACTTTTAGTGTGCCAGTGTGCGTGTGTGTGTGTGTGTATGTGAGCTTTGGCTGTCTGTAGAAAGTATAAATGTCTGCACTTGTCGTCTATAAATTTAATTTCTCTTGTGGTGTTTTGTTCTTTTTTATTTTTTTATTATTTTACTAAATTTTGCTAAGTGAGTTTACCGAGTTATAAACTTTTTTTTGTTTTTTTTTTTTTTGTTTAATTTTGCTTGACTAAATTTTTTATGCATAAATATGTTTTTATGTATGTATACCAGTTGTATGATGTATTTATAATCGATCGTATATATGAATGTATGTACAGTAAAACCTCCCAAGTTGTGAAAATTTTATTATTACCAAAAATAAAAATATGTTTTATCAGAAGTTTCGATAATATAACCCACTGTTGTCAATCCAAAGAGGTTTCACTGTAGATGCTTGTTTTCTATATTTATGTATGTAAGTATTTACTTATGTATGTACGTGTGCGGTTTACCTGTGTCCTTCCAAAAAGTTGTCATTTAAGTGTAGAATAGTTATTGTGAGCTTCTTATGGGATATGGGCAGATGTATGTACTTAACTCAGTTCAATATATGATTTTTCACATGCGCATTTACATATATATGTATATATAATTTTTTTTATATAAGTAACTATATACTCTCTTAGCTTACAGTTCTATTCCCATAAACATGTTAATTGTTGGTTTTGTTATACCTGATGACGTTAAATGTTGCTGTATGTGGTTTTGTTTTTGTGCTGCCAAATTTTTATTTTTTTTTTTATTACAAACGTAAAATTTTAAGCGGCGCACGATATTAAATGGTCATACAATATGTTCAAAAACAAGAAGACTATGACATGAAGTTCTTTGATTATGAAGTTATCGGATAATGTATAGAAGACATTTGTAACTATGTGTAATACAGTTTACTAAATTAAAATAGCTAAATAAAAATAAATAACAATGTGGCGCAGTATACGCTAGCATATGGCATAACTGGCAAACAAATATCAGCTGGAGCAGCAACGTATAAAGTTGTAAACCAGGACGATTATCGAATAAATAATAAAATATGAATAATAATATTTTGGATGTATCTTTATGAAAATAATTCAAAAATAAAACTTTTTAGGAAAATAAAAATTTATTTATGCGAGTACAAAAAAATCTACAGGAAATTTTATGGAAATACGTATTCAAGATAAGACCCATTTTCAATATAACAAATTTTTAATTGAAAATAGCATAACTGTTGCTTGCGTTTTCTGAAAAAAAAGTTTTTATATTTTAAACTGACAACATTAAAGTTTTCCAAAAATAAATAAATAAACAAAAATCAACATCATAGAACTAGCAGCAACAAAAAACAATTATTGAAAAAAGGTTTGCTAAATATTTATATGGTAGCCATTGAATTTGCTTTTTATTGGCAAAAACACTAATAAATGCCAAAAACAATAAGCATAAAATATGCACTCTATTGTTGAAACACATGCAATGCATTTCACAATAGTTAACATAAGAACAAAATTCAAAACAAAAAAAGGCCTAACTATATGAAATGAATAATATTGATATTTAATTACGCATGCCATTTTGTAACTAGTGAAAAAAAAATTTCGAATTCGTAAATTATGCATTTTATTTAATTTAATTTTTTTTCTGGTTTTTGTATTGTAGTATTTATTAATTTCTAGTTAGAAAGCAACAAAGCGCATTTTGTTCAGCTTTTTGTTTTAATTTCTTTTTATTTTTAAGCATTTGTTTTTTTAATAAATATGTGCGTGTATGGGTTTTAGTGTGTGTGTGTGTATGTGTGTGTGTGTGGATGTGTTGGTGTTTCGTGTGTTTTCGAAAAAATGTTGCCTGCGCCGCCATAATAAACAAAAAACGGTTTTCTTTTACTGTACATATAGTTTAAGCCTGTTATTTCTTGTTTATTAAATTAACTTAAACTACAATTATTTATAATTATACATAATTAATTTGCCAATTTCAATAGAATTTCTTTCAATGCTTTTAAAAATTAATGAAAAAAATAATAAAACAAATTGGCGCTAGGTGCTAGGAAAAACATTGTTATAGTTTGCTTGCTAACGTTATCTTCTTTTTCCCATAGCGTCAATACATAATGGTTTTTGCTTTTTTCATGTATATATATGTATATATATATATATGTATATATATATATATATGATATATATATATATATATATATATATGTATGATTCAATGTTTTAATATATGCATTAATATTTACAATTTGAATTGAATTACAAATTTGCTTTAAACTGTATGTGTGCATCATGCGGGTGTGTATGTATGGCTTATACAAATGTTGGTGTAGGAGGTGTTGTGTATTTAACATATTTTTCTTAATTTTTTGTTTTTTTTTTTAAGCTTAATTTATTGCGCATGTTTAACATTTTTCGCGCTTGAATGTGTTTATTTTTCTTACTATTATATTTCTTTATTGGTTTATTTACCTTTTTTTTTGTTTTTGCATGGTATTTTAGTTATTATTGTTCATTTATTTATGTTTTTTAATTGAAATTATCTTTTGTTAAGTTATTTAAATATTCTTTTTCTTTCTTTTGTTTAATTTTAATTTGAAAGGAGGTACTAATTGTTAACATTTCGCACGTTAAAAAGCTATACAAAGCATGTGATTTGCTCATGTCATAATTCGTTTTCCTTTTTGTTCTTTTATATGTGCGATTTTTTATGATTTTGTGTTTTCTTTTTTTTTTTTTTTTTGTATTTTGCAATAAATAATTATGATTATTTTGATGTTGTTGTTGTCATAACTGTTATTTAGCTTTAAAGCGACATGTTGTTACGCCGTCCGTTAACCTTATTTACTAAATTGCATATTTTTAAGGCTGGTCCTAGTTTCAGGCCCATGTACTTCATCATCATTTCCGAATTCAGTAGGAGCAAGGCTTTGCCATCGATTTCCTACAGAAAATACAATTAAAATATTAGCAAAATATACATCTATTCCCCATTGACTACAAAGGCTACTTACATGCTTCCTAAACAGATCACCATGCACAGCCAACGTGCTGTCATTGCTCTCAATGTACTGTATAACCTCCTCAATGGACCAGTCACCTGGATGGCCACGCAAATGCGTTATTGGTGTCGCTGCCGAGTTCATGGGTGACGTTGCCGCACCACCCGCATAACTTGGCGCCGTAGCCGCTTTAGTGCTGGCAAATGTGGCCGCTACGGCGCCAGCCACAACAGCCGTTGACGATGCCGATTGTGAGGCGGTAAAGGGTGTCGACACGGATGTGGGCAGCGAAGCGCTTGAGGACAGCGTCGATGGTGATTTATAGTAGCTACTCATCGCATTTGTGTTCGCTTGCTCTGGATGCACTTCGGCGACGAGTGGCGCTAGATATTTACCAATTGAATTGGTATTTGTAGCGCCACCAGCTGCCAGGCTGCTCGCAGTTGTGCTTGTTTTTGTTGTCGGGTTGTGTGACGCAGCTGTTGCGGCAGACGCTGTCGTGCCCGCCGCCGTGGCTGATGTTGTGTTTGTTGTTGCCACTGCGCTCGTGGTCGTTGTGACCGTGGCGGATGTCGTTGACGTTGTCGTTGCCGTTGACTCCTTTATGTCGTTTTGCTTATTAGCGTCCTGTTTTGTTTGATGTTGATTATGATGTTGAAAGCGCACCTTGCGTAGTTCCTTTGCTACTGCCTGGGCTGATGTTATTGTTGTTGTAGTTGTAGAGTTTGTTGTTGCAGGGCCATTGGGTTCGGGTTTGATCTTGACGTCGACTTTTATGGCACCATTATTCTCAACATTACCATTTGCTGTGCTTTTCGCATTCGTTTTTGCTGATGTGGGCGGCGTCGATGACGTTGGTGGCGGTGTTTCAACGCTCGTCCGTGCTGCTGTCGTTTCGCTTGTGTTTGGCTCCTGCTTAATCACCAACGGCTTGGCTGCGTTCGTCGGCGGTGGTGATGTGGCCGGGGACGATGTTGTGGTCGTCGATGCTGATGCAGATGCCGATGATGAAGATGACGTTGATGATGTCGTGTTAGCTTGCTTCGAGCGTTTCTCTGCCAATATTGGCGATGGGGGTGGCGTTGTCGTATGCGCGGGAAGCTGACGCTTGCGCGAATTTGTGCATTTTTCACAATCCTCCGTTTCCGGTACCAATGAGATGAGATTCGCGCAGGCACGGCATGTCGTGCAAAGCGTTTCAATAAACTGTGCCAGACTATCATCGTCCCTCATGCGTAGCGGTGACGGAATTTTTACCTATGAAATAGTAAAAAAAATATTTGATTTCATTGTTACCATTATGGCATATATATGCATTAACTTACTGTGAAATTCTTGCCAGCTGCTGTCACAATATGCACATCGCCGTCGAGCGCGAAGAGCAGCTTAGACAGCTGTTGTGTATCTGTGCTCGCGGCCAGTACCTCTTGCAGGCACAGCTTGGCAAGCGTTTGATGCGTCGGACCCGTTACCATTGATGGTAATTTTATCGTGTTGATGAATGGACCGCCCTTGCAATTGGTATGAAAATGCGCAGTCACTGGCGTTGCTGGCACCATGGCATCCGTTTCCTGTATGATAGTGTAACGCGGTCGCGGACTGCGATGCTTACTCGAATTGGAATCCATGCGTGATTTGTGGCCGGGCGGTTGCATGGGATGACAACTACGTGCACACCAGCCTACCGGGAAGATATCCCTCGAACTGTAAGTGCACCAATAGTCGAACGCTCCGCGCCACCCATCGAAAGTCACATGAATCTGGTCATCTTTGATCGCATCAACTGTCGCACAGCAAATCAGTTGAGGATTCTTTTTGTCGACCGCCTCGAGCTTTTGGCCAACTTTGAAGAGATTGTCCGTCGGTGTTGGCGGCTCCGGTTGGAAGATCTCTTCGGGTGCAACATCAGCATTGTTTAGTGTCTTGCACAAATAACCGGGCCAGCTGGAGGCATTCATGCGAAAGCCGAGCGGTGGTTGCAACATGCCACCATTCTTCTCACAATAGCCAATCGCATGGATCTCATTCGAGTCAACCAAACGCCAGAAATCATTCTGACTATCGCTGCCATCCAAACGCAAACGCAGTCGCGATCCAAGCACACCGACAACCGTGGCAATACACGTCGACGTTATATTGCGCGGATCTAAAGCCTCGAGTTTCATGCCAATCTTGAAATCGTTGACGGGCGGATTTAGCGCCTGCTTAAAACACTCAGCGGGCGCTGCTTCACTGCCAGATTCCTACACACACAAACATCTTAGCGTTGTTAATTACACACACTTCACCGCAAATTACTCACCTCCAGATAGGCATCCCAATCAAAAACATGAAAGCTTTCATACTGAAATGGCCCAGTGGGCGTGGGTGCGCCACCAGCCAATGACTTGCGGTCACCGTCCACACCTTTGCCACCAGCGCCGGCACCAGCATTGCCGCCAGCCGCACCACCGCCGCTGTTATGATGCCGCGTCGAACCATTCTTCTTCTGGTGTCGGTTCATGCACATCATTGAGCAGAATTCCTTGTTGGGCGCCCCTTCACGTATCACATTGTCACATTGTGTGCAAGCGCCCTTGCTGTACGCCTTGCGAAACTCCACAATGCAAGTCTCCGAGCAGAATTCCTTTTTGCCATTTTGCGTGGGCAGCACGTACTGGAGTTGCTGTTTGCCCTCGCCGCACCACGTGCATGTCGCACGTTTCGCCGGCCGGCCACGCACGCGCTGACTCGGTGTTGTCGGTGCAGCATTAGTCGTTGTCGTTGGCGTCGTTGCAACGCCGTTGCTGCTATTGTTGCCATCGTCGCCGCCGCCACTGGCACCGGCGTTACTGCCATCGCCACGACCCCCGGACATGGCTAAATTTAATTTATTTTGTACTCAATTGAAAATTATTTTAACACTTTTACACTTGCACAACGGTATGCGTTGCACATTTTTAAACAATACGCCTAAACTCTTGCAGTTTCTTTTTAGTAATTTCCTCCACTTTTTCTTTTCTTTCGGCGTTGTTGTCTTTTTCTTTTTGTTATCACGTAATATAAAAATTTCTTGGCGCGTTTTTTTACCGAAAACACTTGCAATTCTCATTAAACTTAGTTGCACTTATTCGCCAATAACATTACCCGTGTTTTGAACATTATTTGTGAATTTTTGTTGTTTTTGTGTTCGCGATATCGTACGAAATCCATTAGTAATATGCGTTTTTGCTCATTTTCGTTTCTTTTTTTCTAATTTCTTTTGCATACTCCGCCATATTTGTTGATGAAAAGTAGCGTTGCCAGCGTGTCGAAACTGTACAGCCATAAATACAAGTGTCACAAATCAACCCTGACTTAACTTTGCAAATTTTGAATTTGGGCGATAGGGTGACGTAAATTAAATGCAAATTATAATTCAAAACAATTTTGTTGGAATCTTATAGTTAGGCTAGCAGTTTACAGCATTCAATTTTCAAATAAAATCAAATAAATGAAATATGCCGGATTAAGCACTTATAAAATATGTATTCACTGGTTTTATGCACAAGCTGATGATCCAATCGCAAATGTTTCGCACTAGATGGCACTACTTGTACTGTAATTTTATCGGAAACATGTAGCTGTCCCTAACAACAATGTTGCACTACATAAAATTAACTGCATCAGAATGAATGCATAAATGACATATCAGATTTATTGACAAATAAATATAAACAAATGAATATTGAACTAATATTAAAAATTTGATACAAATGGTTTCTTTAGGAAAATCAACTGTTTATTAACATAAGTATTTACCTAAGAAACTACTAAGAAAAAACATATAAAATGCATTAACTTATTAATTTAAATTATCAACATATTGGCGTTCATGGTTGATTCTTTATTGTGACAATGCAGTGTTAAATTATTTTGATATTGATATTTGTATTTGCCGCATTTGACCTACATTTGTGCTGTGGAACTTAACGAAGTTAACTTAATTAGACGTGTAATGAAATAAGCAAACTCCAGACGAGTTTCATCAACAAAGCTAAATATAAGATTAAAGGGATGCTGCCAGGAAATACTTTGGAAAAACAAAAATAAATCAAAAGAAACAAAATAAAAAAAAAATCGGAGTAGAAGAACCGAATCTGCGCTGCGTATTAGAAATAAATCAAAGCTGTCAGTTGCTGGACAGACAGCAGCGCGTACGCGGCGACAGGACGACTGTAATCGCTGTCAGCGACAAATCAAAACAGATTTTGCGCATTTTGCTGGCGTCGCATGAGCAACGCTCGGCTCCGCTGCATTGTCGCCAACGGCCATCATTCATCGCAAATATGCAATGCAGCAACTATGCAAAATTCTTTTGGTTTACTATTTTTTTTTTTTTTTTGTTGTTCTTATTGTTTTTTCGCTACACACTTTTGCCATTGGCCAGCCTACGTCAGCATTTCGCAACACGAGCGGCTATGCATTTCTTAATATGCACGAGTGTACGCAGTTTTCGTCTATTTCGCGTAGGCGGCGTGTGCGGCAATCCCCATGCCCCGCAGCAACCCCGGCTTAATTACGGTAATAATTTGCAAAAGGGCTTAAGCGCAGTTCTAGATAAAATCCAAAAGCCAAATAAATGCCATAAGAAAAGCGAAAACTTTTCAAAGGGCAATCAGCATTTTTGACGTTGCGCCAAGACTTTCATCCAAAGTTGCGCTGTCAGTTATTAGTTTTTTCAATGTTTGTATTTTTTTTGTAACTAAAATAATTTTTGCGTTTGTACTAAGTATATAAAGACGAAACTTGTTACAAATACCTGCCACTAAGCAGCACCAAGTCCAAGTCAAAGTCCATGTGCTGTTGTGGGCGTGGTGCGTGCATTGGAATAATTATGTTTACTCACTCTGCTGCCAGTACAAGTGGCTGACGTCAATTTCTGCTGCCCAGCATGTGCCCGAAGGGGACCAACTTCGATTTAATACATTCGCCAAAGTATCTTATCGAAGTTTTCCTGCGAATTTTCTATTAACATTTTGTGTATGTTTGGCATTAAAGTTAACGCAAGTAAAACTCTTTATACTCCCATACATATAACTTACAGTCAAAGATGTACCAGCAGCTGGAGCGATTTGATAGCGCGGCTATGGCTTAAGTTTTTCACTAAATACTCGCGCATGTTATGTGCAGACTGGCATGGAAATATTAAAAAGCATGTCCAAGCTGTGCTGCATAAACTTATGCAACCGTGAATAGATTATAATAGGAAGGGAAGCAACTACACTTTGTATTGAAGCACACGGTGCAACTTATAATAAATATCATATGCATAATATTCAATTCTTTTTAAAGTCATATTCGTAAACGACAAGATAAAAAACTTTAACTTTTAGAAATTATATCTTTTCCTGTTTTTATTATGTGTTAAGCATGTGTCATTTTATCACCAGTTTTCCTTACAAATGGCTACATATATATAATACATATATATATATATAATTCAATTGAACTTAAAATTTTCGCTTCGGCTTATGGAAGTAGTAGACCAAAGTGGCGTTGCTTCAGCCTTCTTATTGAGGCTGCTGAGGCTAGGGGTCTTGCCAGCCGGTTTTTATTATATTAAATTATTTCTATATGCGCTTTGCCGCATTCCAAGTGTCTTTGGAACATTTGGATCACAAACTCTGTATGCCCAGATTTGTCTTGGACCGTATCTTTGTTGATTGCTTTTGAATTGAAAAACTAACTTTTATAATCAGTAATTTTCTCGATTCGAGGTGTGTTTTATTAAGTTCCAAAACTGGTAAACTGTTTGTGAACAGCAGGCTAATCACAAAACTCAATTTAATTTTAAGAAAATTTTAAGTTATATCCAGTTCAGTTGTATATTAGTCTCAATATAAGGTATTTAGGTATTAAGAATGTGTGTTGTGTTGACTTAATTCTAAAGGAGTCGAAGCCTACTCAGCTGTATTATGCAAGGATAAAGTCTGAAGTTTAGTATCGAATTTTTAACTTACTAAATATAATATAATAATAATTGAGTTTATTGCATGAATAACAAATAAAAACCACATGCCTTAAAGTAAGCCAGATAATTCCTTCACTAACTTAGTAAATTTACCAATGGCAGAGTTAGCAGCTTCTAACCGGATGACGTCCATTGATCTGATTAAAAATTGTATTAATTGTAGAGTATTAATAATGTAATTACTCAAACTGCAGCATTTTGGCTAAGTGCATATTACTGACTAACAAACAAAATTTCCGCACTCTTGTTGTCATTCGAATTATTCAATGAAGTGTGCTGCAGCCATTCACTGCCTGCCTACTGCTTCACTCCACAACTTTAAGAATTATTTTAACCCGATTTAACTAACTAAAATCAACAAACTCATTAACAATTTAATTAAAATCACAACAAAGTCAAAAAGCAAATGACACAATGTGCAGGATCTTGTGTTTTTTCGCTTTATTTACATAATAAGTCAGTCAACAACAGACACTTGACCCCTTGCCGGCAAGCACAGTGGCACACACACCTAGACACACACATCCTTCCCCTCATCGATAGCAGTAAGAGGATGACAATACTTTGATGTAGGCAGCATAGTACCTATGGCGCCTTCAACTAATTGTTCAATGACCATTTGACAGGCGTCTAATGGAGGATGCTTCAACACGCAGCCGCCGCCGCGGCCGCCGCCGTCATTATGCGCCATCAAGTGCTGTGGCATACGCAAGGACGCGCTTCCATGCGCCACTGTTCATTTAATAATAATTTACAGTTTAATTTATTAACGCTTGGTCATTAGACATACTCTTCACGCTTTTGATGTTGCGAGTCAAATAATTTTGTCAATTGATTCGCTTGTTTATGATTTGGTAAATTTATGTTTCGCTGGCCCATAACTTCAGTTGAAGACAACCTTGTAGGCACACGCTTTTCTATTTAGCTATGCAAATAAAATTTATGATAAATTATGTTTTAAACATTTGTTGCCTTTCGTCCTAGAGTGGCTTTGCAAGACCGGAACAAGTTTCCAAGACAACAGTTGGCCTTTTTCTCATCCTTTTGTTGTCTTTACTTATACACTTATTTGGAAAGCTGTTTAAGGACCTTTAAATTGTCAGTCAATTTGTATTTATTTTTGTAGGCTTTGTCAGGCATATGTTTTTATAGTCATTACTCCAAAGCTTCAAAAATGCTGTGACATACAGTTTGTTCCTTCTTTTTTATTTAACCGGAGGCCAACTAAGCTGATGAAGTTGCATGTTTTGTTGTAATTAATTATTTTTTCTTTTGTTTTTTCTAGGAAACAAATTATATCGAGTGCGGCAGTTTTATCAAAATCCTGACGAATAAATGGTTCTGCACGGATTGACTTTGTTTCGTCGAAATTGTAATTGTTAGCTTGCGTTCGATTTAATTATTTCCCATTACACGGCCAAGGCAAGGTTGGCGAATATGCGTATCAGTCAATAATTGCAGGACCTCTCCACGTAATGCCATCAATAGTTTTTGCTACATGCTGTCTAAGTGTGCAATCTAATTCACTTAATATCGCTGCCTTTCTTGATGCATTGAACTCTGCTTTGATTAGCTACGCAATCGTTTTGTAGCTATTTTAAAATATGTACAATGTTTACAACTATAAGCCATTGTTGAGTAGTCAATTGCCTCTTAGCAAGTATGATGATACGAATGCCGATATGTTTGCATAAGTTGCATGTAGAAGTCATTACTCAGCAATCAACATGGCTGTCAAGGTCAAGCCAACATACGCGCTATGCCACTGACCACTGCCACACAGCCCCCACAACTTCAATTAAAATTAAAACGGTTAAAACACCAGCAACATTTTGACGGAATTTAATCAAGTGTAAAAAATGACGACGTCAACGCAACCAAAGGACATTGCAAGCGCACAGGCTAGGTTTAATTACAAATGACGAGAGAGACGACGCGCGCCTGCGTTTCACAGCTCAATGCATTGACAGTTGACAGTTGACACTTGGTGTTCGTGTTGTTGTCGTTATTGTTGATGTGACGACGATTAAGTTGTATCTGCAACAATGTTGCGCCAGCAGCAAAGGAAATTAATTGCACAAATAACGTGCTCAGGTTAAATCAAGCGTACAATTGCAATCACAAATAAGGCGACAAAGAAAGCAAAAACAAAAGGAATGAAACAAGTGAAAACAAAACCACATTCGTTAAACGCATTAAAAAACGCATAAAAATTGAAATTGCTGTCGCGCGCACACACATCGATTGGATGTTGATAAATGCCGAATGGTGCGCAATTTCACACCTGACTGAAACATTGTCACAATGACATTTATACATGTACACATACATACTCAAATACTCGTAGCAAGTTGCCTGGCAAGCAAAAAGTGCGGGCGGGGCAGGAAAAACGGAAGTTCAATGGGCGTGGGTGGTTAGTTGATAAAAAACAATTAATGTGCAAATTCGATTATTAATTGCGCACAATAATAATTATAAGTTGGCAGCATGTTGCTGTTGCTGCATGTTGGCAAAAAATGTTGCCAGATGTTGCTGTATGTGCCTAGCAACATGCGTAGGTGTTTACAAACAAAATTTCATTCATGATTCGCCAGCAAGTCGCTTGTTGCGCAGCCGAAGGACGTTTTCTCGTTGGTCGTGGATCTGCGGTCGTGTGGCCATGCGTGTGTGTGTGTGCGTGTGTGTGTGCATGTGTGTCTCGTTGTAAATCGTGTTGCGTCGTGTTCTGCTACAGTGCCTGAATATAAAACCAAGTGACGGCAATTTGCCAAACTGAGTTCTTCGAACGTTGTCAGCCTGTTGCGTTCGCCAGCATAAAACACAAGCAACAAAACACAAGCAGCGCAAATACGTTGAGTTTGAAAATTCAAAAACAAAAAAATTAAAAAAGATTTAAAGCCATTGGACACTTGAGCCGCGCTTTAACGTACAGCACAACTAAAGGTCAACATTGCGTGCGCGTCATAAATTTTCAAAATTTAAAATTTATAAGAAGAAAATAAAAAAACCAGAAGCAAAGAACAATTTTCAGCCTAGTTTACTTTGATTGCTGTCTTAAGTCACTTTTAGTGTTTGCCAGTTGCACAGTGCGCGGGTGTGTGAGCATTTTGCCATAAAAGCCAGAATCTTCTGGGCAAAGCCATCATTAAAAAGTGTCCTCTTACGCATTTTGTTTGTGTGTTTTTGTGTTGTTTTAAGAAGTTGCAGTCTCAGCTACACTCACTGAGTTCATAGACGCAATTAAAGATACATTTTCTTGGATTACCACAACTGAAAAAAAAACACGGTATGTCACTGTGTTACATTCTGACTTAAGAACTTAGATGATAATTATATAGTCAATTGCATAAAATAAAAGCAATATTAAAGTTTGCATTAATAGTTTGCACAGAAATAGCATACAACATTGAACAAATAAAATAACTGCTTGAAGGCATAGTCATCTACTCCAATTTAATCTTTTTATAACAAGAAAGCAGAAACCAACTTAATCATGTATCTGCTCGGAATTAAAACAGTCTTGCCCATTAAGTTGTATAAAAATAATAAAATTTCAAATACTTCATTTTCATACAAATTTTAGCCTGTGCCTTGTATTACCTAAAATATTATAAAAAAAAAAAATATTTAAGAATTAAATTTTTTAAACATAAAATTATCCTTTTCTAAATATTACAAATTAGTTTAATTGATTTTCTAAAATATAAAACTAAATGAAACCTTACCAATAATTTAAAAAAAAAAGTATCCAATGAAACATTGATTTTTCATTATTCGTTATTAACGAAAATTTATTCATACCTTTAGTAATAATAAAAAAAAAAACAGAAAGAAAGATATACAGGATTTATGCAATACTTTATTTCATTAAAAAACATAAAAAATGAATAATAAAGCAAAAAAATATTAAACAAGTTATTAAAAAAAGTACAGTGCGACCTCAATTTTTACAATTCTCGATTATTTCAACTTCTCGATTTACTGTGAACTAGATTTTTTTCTTTTTTGTTATAATTCTTATGCGTACGTTTTTTTAAACTATTTTTAAGGCGAATGCGGACATCTCATGACCCAAATTTACTTTTTTATAAAAAAGCGACTAATAGTATTAAAAACTACTTTGATTTGTGCAGCGACCTTGGTTTCGATTAGTTTATCAAAATTGAGATGGAAATATATTTAGACACAAGAGGAATTGTCATTTTTGTTCAGTAAATTATCTAAAATTAAAAATCGAAAAAAAGTCATATAAAATAAGACCAACTTTTCGTTCGTAGTTAATGCTTGGTTATTTTTCCTATTTTTATTATTTTTATTTTTTTTATTTAGTGTCTTTTACATTTATTTCAAACCGAAGTGACAATTTCAGTTTATTAGTTTAGCCAAGCAACTGTCCGCATCTAATCTTGCCCGTCAAAAAATTTGCAACATTTTATTGTCGAATGCCGTTTGCCGCATACACGCAACCAAACTCGTTGCTGAGCCGCATGAAATATTTATTTATCCTGTATGTATTAAGTTGAAGTATTTTCTTACGTTATACGTGTTGATTGGCAACGTGGGCGTTTACATTTATTTATTTATTTATTGTATTTCCTTGCCTCTAACGACCTCAGCAACACCAAAAGCCAAAACCAGCAAAATAAGAAGATAAAACAAAAACCACTGAAAGAAAAGAAACGAAAGAAAAAAAAAGGACACTGCTGCGGCATAAAAGCTTAGACATAAAAAATCAGATACATGGCGATAAGTTCTCACGCGTTGCCCAAAAAACACGAAATTGTAATACAAATCCAATTCAGTGCGACAGCTAAAGAAATGCTTTTGTCATGTGATAAGGAAAAAAAATGTATTCTCGGCAATTTATAAATATTTTAAGTAGTTTGTCAAACGTTAGACAAGGCAACGTGACGCAACCATGTAAACTTGCTATGTAAAAAAAAAAGAAATACAACATAAAAAAAAAAAACAAAAAAAAAGCCATACTTGACACTGGCTTAGTAGAGCAAATCAGTTAGCTAATTTTAGTTGAAGAACTATTCGACATTTTTGTAATTTTTGCTAATGTGCTGCAGTTAAGGTGGAATTTTGTGCGAAATTTTTAAAATGTTTCATTTTTTCATTCTTTTTTTTTCCATTTCTGTTAGCGCAGTACTCAGGCACTTCTAGATACATTATATACTTTGCCAAATCTACGTAGGTGGCTTGATGCACGTAAGCCATTGTGTATTATGCTGCTCTGTCATATTCATATGCCAGGTAAACGTCTACTGCTGCACAGATATTCGTGTCTATTTGACCCATTTTCTTAGTGAAACCAAATTATTCAGTAAAAGACGCAGGAAGCTAAAGTTTCACGTATTCGAGTGCCTTGGTTGGCATCTAAGCCCCTTCCAATCAACTGCAATTTATGTTGCTTTAAAATATCAAATCCTTAAAACTTAATATTTATAAAATAGGCAGTTCTTTCTTTTTTTTTTTTTTTGTTTTTTGCCAAACACGTGTAATATTTTTTGTGTTGAAGGTAAACCAATGTATTTAGCCATTTGAACTATATATGATGTATCAAAGATATCCCTTACGCAATCTGCTTAGTTGTGCATAGGTCATGTTCGATTTATGTGTAAGGCAATTTGTTGCACGTCGTGCACATAAACGTTGCCAATTCACTTTCATTGAACATATTTTTATATTTAACGACTTTTTGCCTAATCCTTAACAAGTGTCATGCAAATTCATATGATTTTTTGGATTTTAGAACACGTTTTGGCAAGGTCAGCCAAAGTAATACATATGTGACATTTTTGTTTTTTTTTTTTTAAAGCAGCTATTCTAACGTGGCACGCAACGCATTATGCTTCATGCGCGTGGAAACTTGTAAATTACTTTTGCATACATTGCGAAGCCAAGTGTGAGAAATTCACAAATATTACAAATATAAAAACTGAAACGTGTTCATTGTGACATGATGTAGCCACTTAGGACAAGTTCTGCTGCACAATGAATGGCCAAAGCAAACAAAACGGATGCCAGTTAAGGACATCAGCGTGAAGAACGAATTATTATGGCGCAAACCCTTACAGTGCTAATCGCATAAATCTAATTAGCTTTGCCCGTTTTCCCTTAATGTTTTCTTTTCACTCTTTTTCTCTTCGCTTCTGCTGAGTGGTTTTGTTTGTTTGTGCTGCTGCTGCTGCCGTGCAGAACAAAGTTTCAGATTTAAATTTAATAAACTGTCAACAAGTTTCGAGCACGGATTTTGATTGACTGCACAGGTGGCAAGTCAGGCAAGTGTGGCAAGTGAGGCAACTGAGTCAAGTTGCCAGCGTTGAAAACTACTTCAAATATTCATGGCCCCACTGGCGCAACACGCGGAGTTTGCCACGTGCAGCAGTTAGCATTTAAAGCCGCATTAAGACACCGCAGCACCGGCGCTGCCAGCAGTTATTGGCATTTATTTGAACTCCCCCTGACTCTCTCTCGCTCGCTGTTCCTCTTTGTAAGTGTATACATAGTATGTGTGGCAGGTGTGCGCGAAGTCGGCTCAAGTTGAATCGCGTTACGCTGCCTGTGCGCGACAGACACAATCTGCGGGTTGCGCCGTTGTCTGGCACAGCTTTTGACATATTTATTAGAAATTCAAAGTACGCTGCATGATTAACAATTAAATGCGAGTAAAAGGAAATTAGCATAAAAGCAATATGCGCCAGGAAAACTCGGTGAAATCCGAAAAACGACTTAAGCACGCTCGACTACATAAATTAGCCTGTAAGCTGTTAAATAAAGGGTTTCGTTTATTGCTGTCTAAGGACTTTATAAGCTGCGGCTTCGGGTGAATTATCTATAAGCACATAAGCACATCTATTGTGTAATCCACGTATAGTGCCTGAGAAATGTATTGGGAATAACATAAATAAAAGGGTTATTATGTGCGCTCTTCTTAAATTTATGGCGCTGATATTGACACTCGGCAATATTTTGTGACTAAACAGTTTAGGAAAATTTTAAACTAAGTACGCTATACATATGTATAATCTTTTAGGTGCGCCAAACTGTGACGTCAAAGGATCTATAGCCAGTTTTGGCGCACTGTCTCGCAAAAGTTTGATTTGGAAATTTGTGTTTTTTTTTTTTCTAGTAAAAGAACTCTTGGTATATATTAGTTATTCACTATATGCAATGCTTTTCATTTAATTAATGGTCAATTCAACTTCTATGTGAGAGCACATGCATGCATGTTTAGGGAATTATTATTATTTTTAATTAGTCCATTTAGTGTTGAATGCTAGTTAGTGAATTAGTTAAATTACTCACATGTAGAAATAAATTACTCTCACTGCATGAGCAATTTTGTTACAAACTTTGTCCCAAGTTAGATATTTTCATGCGTACTTGTCATTCTGCCTACGCTAGAAGCTTAAGTAAGGCGACGTTGCTTGTCAAGCAAGTGATCAATGCCTAATTAACATTGTCAAGAACTTTGCATAATCGCTGCTAATCATAATGTTGCAGATATTCAATATTGCACAAAATAATTAGCTGAGCATAGAATAAATGGTCTGCCATTTTTTGTCTACCTGTCTATCTGTCTGTCTATTAATCTAGCTGCCATTCATCTAACAGTCTTCTAAGCTATTTGTAGTGCGCTGAAGCTACTTTGTGCAGATAGGGATCTTCATTTGACTACACTTCATTTGGCAGCAGTTTGTGTCGCTGCTAGATTCAGCACATGCCAGGCTTTGATTTCGTAAGTGTTGCTAAGCTTTGACAATTGCTTTGCCATCAACACTGCAAGTCATGTCTGTCTGCTGTTAGCAGCAGGGGAGCATTTACGTACATGCTAAGAGAAGCTAAGCAAAGCTAGACCCACGCAGTGTTTTCATCTTGATGGCATACTGCAAAGGCACTTAATCAGCTGCCAAAATAGTCATCTTGTATCTATTTTGAAAGTGAGCTGCCATTGCTAGTTTCAGCATTAATTTAGCCTTATAATTTCCAATTTAGTTAAGATAAATCGATGTGCGTTAAATTTGCATTTCTCTAAAAACTGAAAGACTGTTGGCGACAAATCACGCAAACCCGGTACACTGGCACAATGACACAATGAACAACTTGAATGGCAAACAACACTGTTGAATAATCTTTGCGTGGGCCAATTGCGAAATTCTGCTGCAAATTGTCGTTTAAAAATAGACCAAAAAAAAAAGAAAAAAAGAAAAGCATACTAAGCAAAACAAACGAAATGCTAAGCTAGGCAAACGGACCAAAGCCTTTTATTGTCCTTAACACATTTATAACAGCAATTGTTATTTGGTGTATTCGTCGTATATTGGCAATTTAGTATTCATGATTGACTTGATTTTAATTTTAATTTGCAGCTACTGTCACATAAATTATTTACTAAAAGCGCAACAGGGCGTATACGTAATTTTCTAGCACTATGCATAAATAAGATTTCCCTTGTGGGATTTTCTTTTGATTTTGATTTTGCTTTCTATTTATTTATTTATCCATTTATTGTGTTTTGTTTTATTTTCTTTTATTTATTTGCATTTATGGCAATAGACTCGTGTGTGCGCAGAAAACCCATTCTTATGCCGCAACATGTCAAATATATGTCGCTTGTATATGCTTCTTTTTCCTCTCCTTTTTTTTTTTTTTTTGTTTTATTTTCTCACTTTGACATAAATATGACAAGTGATTGCTTTAAGCCGTTGCCGCAAGTCTAAGCGCGTAACATCATTTTCAGCTGACATTGCGCATTGCGTAGGTGCATTAAGCTTCATGCAGAGCCCACCCCTCCTCTGCCTGCCTAGCTTTGATTTGCCTTGCTTCAGCTTACCTTACTTTGCCTTGGTTCGTCTTGCTTTGCTTTGTTTTGTTGTGGGGTTTGATTTGGTTTTGTTTTGCTTGACATCAATTGAATTTCGTTTGATTTGGTTTCGGTCAGCCGCCCGCTTCTCTGCCCCTGCTGCGTCTGCATTCCCTAATGTATGCATGCCAGGCATGTGGCCACGACTGTAAATGGTTTGCGGTGCGTGTGTCTGCATATTAATGTGCCAATGTGCCAATATGCGAGCTGTACATATTTTCGTAGAAGCTTGCAAATGTGTATTAGCTAAAACAAATACAAACTGAGTTGTGCAAATATTTTTAGAAAACGCATATAAAGCAACCTACTGCGCGTTTCAGACAGCACATAGCTTACAACTCAATTCAATGCCATGTATGCGACACACGAATACTTCGAGCCAGTCACTGGCTCTGACATCTGACACTCTCAGATGCTTTAAACCATTTAAATGGCATAGCATAATTGCACAAAGTTTTCATATAACAGCATCAATATACAAGCCAAGTGAGCAGATATTGGCATGAAGGCCAGTAGTCTAGAAAAATGATCAATCAAAAACTGCTTTGGCATTAGGGGAATTTTATTATGAAGATAAGAATATTTTTATGAATTCCCTTCGGTAGCAGTAATTCATTTAATTTCAATAAACCTCTGTCATAATTTTTATAAATTCAGTTAATATTATATAGTCACCCATGTTTTCCCTTCTTATATGTACATATATAGTCTATATAATGTGAATGCAAATTTAGCAGCTTGCATTTCTTTAATAAAAAGTTTGGGTTTTTTTTCTTGTACAGTGCAGCAGCAATCTTAGTTAAATCTGTTGGCATTGCAGTTATAAACTTGGCGTTCTTTAAACATTTGAAAAACAAGACAAGAAAATAGCAGCACAAATAAGTACGCAATGTGAATTTGCCAAGCAAATATTTGCAAGGCACGGCTTAAATACAAAGCCATGTTTAATTTAACACAACTCGATAAATATTTATGCAGCAAATATTACACATGCTGCGGGCACACTTACACACACACACACACAGAAACACACGTATACGCATGCATGCGGACTCAGAAGCTGCTTAGATGCTCAGCAATTGTTGTCTATGGCACTCGATGCGCTTATCTTGTGTCAACTGCTGCTTCAAACTAAGCAAAGTACTGCAATAAGTATGCTCAAGGAATATTACAATAGGTAAAAAAAAACAGCAACAACAATAAAATCAAAATTATGTCCAATGCAAGAAAGCAAAGCAATAATGTGTAGGCAAATGCCTGCTCATGACTCAGTCAAAGGGTTGGAGTTTATGCAAACTGAAGAGCAATTGAAAAACACTATACAATGAAAAAGGAAATTAATAAAAAAAAAAAAACAAGCATAAACAAATTTTGCTGCTTAAGCTCAATGTAAGCCGATTGCGATTAGCTGCTGCTGCAAATATTGACAGGAGGCAGGCAGCAAAATATTTGCATACCTATACCCATACGTTTGTGTATATATGTATGTGTGTCTGTGGCAGGCAACTGCTGGCGCTGCCGATGTGCCAAACTTGACAATACATCAATTTAAAAATTAAGCCACTCAGACCTTTGCTGCCTACTTTGAAATTGAAGATTTCCGCTTGGGTTTTCATTTGCTGCTTTTTTTTGCTTTTATTTCCTCCTTTTTTTTTTGAGTTTTATTCTCTGCGCTTGATTTGTAACTGGAGATACGGAAATTCAACAAGCGAAACACGAGCTAAGCACGTTGTCCATGTAGTCATCTTTGCCTCTTTCTTTTCGAACTTTTTTTTTATTTTATGTATTGTATTTGACAAGTGCCCGGCCACTTAATATGCAAACCATTGTTGCTCATATGCTGTCCCATTGGATTTTTCATTCGTTACTCATACGCAACTGTGTAGCAGGTGTGCCTGCTATGAGCCTGTTTTTCTGCTGTTTCCTCTTAACTTATCTACAATTTTTTTATTTTTTTCCTTTGTTTGGTTTTTTGTTTATTTGTAACAATGGTCATCTAAGCAACTTACTAACCAACCAACAATCCAAGCAATCAGCCAAGCATTCATACTGCAAACAGCAAAGCGAATCCATCCAACAGTTCATTCATAGGGACTAACTTGCAAACATTCCGACACGTTTCGCAAAGCCTTCGTGCAGCATGCGGCATGCGTCCATGTGCATGCCATAAATTAACAACATTTCTGTTTGGAAAATGTTAAACGTTTGCATGTTTCCCATTTGTCGCATTTTTTATAAACCTTTGCGTTTGGCATTTTCTAACAGTTATCACCTTTTTTTTCTGCTGCAGTCAGACTGATAATTTTTTCGTTTGTTTTTGTGGTTTTCTGTTTCTTTTTTGCGCTTTAATATTTTCCTGTTTGTTTAAGTATGCTGTTGGCACATATGCGGACATTGATTAAGTGCCCAGGCAGTTAAGTCGACTTGTTAAAATTTCCAATTCAATGCATACGGCAAGTTGAAGTTCACTTTTTATATTTACTGCAAACTCATAATTTTAAGTAAGAAATATTAAAGTTTATTTGTATACAAAGTTTTATATTTTTTTCACACATCGTTGGCATAAAATTTATTGTTGCTTATGTCCATTTTACCTGCCTTAGTTAGGTCGATTTTATGGCTTTCGATTTTACTACGCAGAGCACTTGCCTTGCACACATAATAAGTTGGAAGCACATAGCAAAGGTTACTGCAAATAAACTTAACAGAAGTACGTACAATATACGTGTGTAATGAAAATGCTTTCTAATGAATTGACTGAAATAATTTTGTTACTATGTATTGTGTTTTATTTTATTTGTTTTAAATCAAATTACACTTAACATGTAGGGGCATATAAATGCGATTTTTGATACATAAAAATACATAGAAATATTTAAAATATAGAATTTGACTTTTGAAAATGAGAAATGTGACGATAATGCTGCTGAGAAGAGAAGCAGCTGAAATATAAAGTGTCAAGGGCAGCTCTGAATTCCATTTAAAACTGCCAAGTATTTTGACTGTTTTATTGGATAACATTTATAAGGAATTGTGTAAGCGCGTTAAAAAGAAAAATTAAGCTAAGGAAAAACGATTCTAAGAGCTCTGCTGAGTTTACTTGAGTAAATAAACACCACATTATATTATTTAAAACCTTAAGTGTTTTTTATATTTTTCTTGTGATAAGTTTGCTTGCAAAAAATATCAAAAGCATATTTTAGCACTTTGAAGTGCAGACACGTAGGCTGACATATGCTTACAACACCACGAGCACCTAAAAGCTGAGCCAACCAACCTTAAATCGCTTTGTTGTTGTTTTTGTTATTATTATTATTATTTTTTCATTTCTTTTCTTTTGCGGCTCATGTCACCAGTAGAAAATTGTAGAAACCCAAATCAAATTTGCAATACATGCCGGCTTATGTGCACAGGCATACAATACATATGTATTTAATATTTATTGATTTTTTGCTACGCACAAATATCAATAACAATTTTATAATATTTGCGCAGTTAAAACACATTATAAAACACACAAGTGAATCAATCCATTTGCACAATGACTCGCATGTATGTGCTGCAATTGCATGCAACATCATTAAAAAGAAAAACACACTTAATTCATAAATGCTTTTTTTTCTCGTTTCTCACCCGCAGCATTAAAATGAAAGCCACCACGTGGTTTTGCCCTGTGCTGATTACTCTGCTCTGCGTAACGAGGCTTGTCTGCACGGCACAACGCGGCGGATATCCTTTGGACTATGCGGACCCAAATGCGTTGTTACAGGTGTGTACGGATGTGGAAGAGCATACATACATTTATTTTATTTCATTTCACATGTTACGCTTAATGCCAACACAACTCAAAAAATACGGGCAAGGAGAAACAAAGAAAATTATAAAAAAAAAAGAAACAAAAAAAAAATAGAAATACAAACAAAGGGTAACATGTTGCACGTGTACAAATGTTGCTGACCGCTGACCGCTGACATGAATTTATAACCCGTATAAGTCGAGTACGCCTGCTGAAGTTTTATTTGCACATAAAAGTAAAACACTCTCTGACAGATTTGCAGTTGCATTTAATAATAATTATGAGCATCGTGCATGTTCATTTCATTTATATGAAATATTTTTCATTTAGCTGCTCTTTGTTGTCAGTTTTATGAGTATTTAGGTTTCTTACTTGAGTTTTAGTCAAACATTATGTGTGCTAAGCAGCACGCTGGGTCTTGGGCTATTAAATTGTGAGCTCATTGTTGGTCAAATCGATAATGAACTTGAGCAGCGACAAAAGAAATATTTATGCATTGAAATATGCAACAAAAGTTAGTTAAAGTTCTTAACCTCAATGATATTAAAACATAAAACAAAACTTAATTAACTTGAGACTGAAGTGGGTATGAAAAATGCTGTCGAATTCTGGCTTAAAGCACACAGGAACCGCAATAAGCCGATTGCCATTGTTAAAATTATGCGCCACAGTCTGAACTTTATGTTTCAATTGTTAACGTATCAGTGCAAATTGTGTAGGATGCTTAGAATTTGTATAGATTGTCAAAGGCCAACTCACTTAAGTAATTTGAACTACAAGGTGAGTTCCAAAGTAAACAGGACTTTTTGAATCTAGCGCCCTCTAGTGGCGCCATCTATATGTCAACTGGTGCGTTAGAATCTGCTATCGTTTATCGACTTCCAGTAAAAATTTCATGACATTTCATCTATTGGAAGTGAGGTTATTGCGTTTTAAGTGTCAGTATGTTTTTGTCATCGGTGCGAGAAGATGGAAGTTGGCGTTTGTTGCACGATAATGCGCCGTCTCATCGATCGACGCTTGTGTCCGACTATTTGACCAAAAATCACATTTTAACCATCAACCACTCCCCGTATTCACCTGATATGGCACCGTGCGACTTCTACCTTTTCGGAAAAATGCATTTGCCGATGAAAGGAAAGCGTTATGCAGACGTAGAGGCCATTCAAAAGGCTTGCAGTTGACATATAGATGGCGCCACTAGAGGGCGCTAGATTCAAAAAGTCCTGTTTACTTTGGAACTCACCTTGTAAAAGCTAAATAGTGTGCCCACATGAAGCTGCAAATCATATCATAAACCAGTAAACATTCCTACAGATGTCTTAACGATTGAAAAATGCCTCACGTTGAAGTTGTTAAAAAAAATGTAAGCAAAGGTTATAGTCACTTATGCGTAAAGTCAACAAACAAAACACAAATGACTGCGAGAACTACACACTAAGAAAATGTGGAGAAATGCTTCAAACTAAAGCCTATTAACTATTAAGTAAACATTTTTTAGTTAATATTTACCTTATCCAATAGAAAATCACAACAAATCACAAATCAAATCACCAGCTCCAACAACAACACCAGATTTAAAACCTTAATCTGCACTGATTCGTTATGCCAATAAATGCTGATGGTGCTTAAAGGCATGTAGAACTGTATGAAATAACTTCATTAACATATTAAATGTCAGGTTCATCTGCGAGGCTTAGCAATGTTGGCTTTTTATAACATATCCGCATTCATGCCATGAACATTCACGCTTAGTTTGCTTAAGGCCATCAATGATAGTAATTCGGTTGCATATTTTTGCGCAATCAATTTTAATGCCTTAAATCATTTATGCCTTTTAGTAGCAAGATTCGCATAGCATAATGCAATCTAAGCACATTTCAGTTTCTGTTCTACATATATCGCACCTACATATGTGTATATGCAACAGACATTGGCTTCGTCTAACTTTCTGTTTGCTTTGGCTGAGTAAACCTACAACATCACAATAGATATTGTAAAACCACAAGCCTCACTTACAATTACAGTTATATGAACTACAATTTGCAAAGCATATCAAGAAAGTAGAAAAAACAAAAAAACAAAAATCCAAAGCATCCAACGCAAACTTAACTACAAAGCTATTGGCTACGCAAACGATTTTGCTTCATTACCAGCACACAGAAAAATTAAAAAAAAAAAACAAAATACGAAAAATGTATAAAAGAAAACATCCTTGTAAGCCGCCCTCGCATGCTCACAAACAATGCAAAAGAAAACAAAACCAAAGCAAACGATTAATAAATTTTTTTAAAAGTTGGCTGCCTTTGCCAACCTAACCTGCTTATGCAAAAGTTTTAGCGTAACATTTTTCTTCCGCTACGTACTCATCGTACTTACGCACTCACCCGCACACCCCACTCCAGTACGCCTAATTAAAGTTGAAAAAATAATACACATAAAATAAAATGTTCAACAAGACGAACAAACAAACAATGCAGAATGTTGTTGGCATTTAGTTAAAAGTCAAACCTGTTGGCCAAAAAAAGAAAAGAAAACAGATGAGAAGAAGAAAAGAAAACAGAAAACAGATGAGAAAAAGATACTTCATGTTTTTGGCGCATGTGGGAACCTGCAATGTGTCACAAGGCTAAACTGTATTTGATAGCAACTAAACACAAAATGTTGTCCGCTACGAAATGTCATAAACTGTAATGTTGCTGTTATGTTTTGTCTTACTTTGCTTGTGTTTATGTGCACATATAACACTGACTCGCGTTTAATGACTTCCAGGTACGCTGGCAAAGAAAAACTAAACTAAACAACACAACAACGTTAAATTTGTTGTGAAATTTGAATTTCCAAGAGCTTAAAAATTTTCAAAACAATTATTAAAAAAATGTTGCACTTGTATTAAACACTTGAAAAAAAAAAATATTACGTATACGCTGTGTATGTCACACAATTATCTTCTTAATAAAGCATTTCAACTGCGGCGAACCGACAATGCTTGCGTTGCACTATGAATAAGTGTTAAATGCAACAGCGAGGATATTGTCCTTGACTTATTACGTTATATGCAGTATGTGTGTATGTGAAAAAATTTAAACATAAAAAGAGCGTTTTAAATATAATAATAAAATATTGCATTGCTTTTTTAATTTATTGTTCTTGCTTGGTTGAATGTATATATATGAAAGAGACGAAGAATATAAAATCGCACGAATTGTATTTTTTGTATAATTGATTAGTAATGTTATATTTAAGAAACTTAGTAAAAAATTCATCAATTAAAAAATAAGGGGAAAAATAAATTTCAGTTGTGGTGTTCGCAAATCAAAGTCCCTGTTTCATAAGTTGCCCTAATAGAAATAAATTATCTCATATAATATTTTCGTCACTTCTTTCATATTTTCACATGGGCAGGATTACAAAAAATTCTGTAAAGGGAATTAAAGAACAGTTTTGCTTGGCGATCTATTTTTATTTTATCGTATTACTTCTAACTTTATTTTTCTACCTCTTGCTTAAAGAGTAATCATTGGATATTGACAGAAGTTGACATTATCTTGATTTATGGTTCGAGAGTTCCAGATTCAGTAGTTTCAGAGCTTATTGCAGTTTTATCAGTTGTTGTTGGCCCTTCAGTGCTCGTTGTCTATTCTGTGCTTGTTGCAACGTCAGAAGTTGTTGCATCTTCAGTGCTGGCTGAAATTTCAGTGCCTGTTGTAGTTGCAGCAGTTGTTGTTGATAGAGCTGCTGGGGTTGTTGATCCTTCAGTGCTCGTTGGCCCCTCAGTGCTTGTTGCAGCGTCAGAAGTTGTTGCATCTTCAGTGCTGGCTGAAATTTCAGTGCCTGTTGTAGTTGCAGCAGTTGTTGTTGATAGAGCTGCTGGGGTTGTTGATCCTTCAGTGCTCGTTGGCCCCTCAGTGCTTGTTGCAGCGTCAGAAGTTGTTGCATCTTCAGTGCTGGCTGGAATTTCAGTGCCTGTTGTAGTTGCAGCAGTTGTTGTTGATAGAGCTGCTGGGGTTGTTGATCCTTCAGTGCTCGTTGGCCCCTCAGTGCTTGTTGCAGCGTCAGAAGTTGTTGCATCTTCAGTGCCTGTTGTAGTTGCAGCAGTTGTTGTTGATGGAGCTGTAGGGGTTGTCGATTGTGGTGGCGGTGGGCGTGAAGGACGGCTTGGTAAGAATGGAATAAATGGTAAACGTGGTGGGAGTATTGGTGAGAATATTGGTGGAAGTGGTAAACGCGGTGGGGGTAGTGGCGGACGTGGACGCGGTGGTCTCCTGCCTGGTATTAGGCTTTCTAATAAAGACTCTATTAAGTCAAGTTGAAGATCCAAATCAAGATCGAGGTCTCTCGGCCCGCCACCAGGCCGATGTTGTGGATTTGGTTTGGCTGCAACCAACACCAAAACTACTGCAAAGACTGCACTTGTTAGAAATTTCATGATTTACTAATGCTAAAATGCATTGTCAGTTGCACTTTTATAGGTGAAATTCTAAGTAGAACTTGGTTAAACGGATGCATAATATTTATTCAATTGCCGTAGAAACAAAGCTGGGCAAATATTTTTATACTCTAAACAATTAAACAAAAAGCTGCGTGTGCCGTCATAACTTGAAAATGTGACTATATCGAATGTCAATGTTAATCTGTCACGTAAGTTATTTACTTATATAGGAAAATACAATTCAAAGAATAATCGATAAAATAATCAAAGGCATATTACCTTCTCCACATTAGTTAAAAGGCTTAGATGAGGGCCGTGTAGTACTCCCTGATGCTAATTATTTGAAACAAAATTTGCAAAATTCGGCATTATCAGTTAAAAATATAATGATTAATTTTTTTACGTGTTATCTAAGGCGGAATTCTTTTAAATATATTTCACAACCACCTACAGTTTGAACTAATTCAAAGTTTCGTAAAAGTGGATAGAAACCAACCGGTCTTTTAGGTTACTGTCACGCAGTCCACTGATAACAGTTTCGATTATTTTTAATGAATTACTAATAGCAGCGAATGGTTAATTTTATCTGAAAATTGGCTGAAATAAGCAAATTCTGGAAATAATTTCACAAACCCAAAAGTACCGGTAGCAACTAACTCGAAGTCGATAACATATCTTTTGATTCTTAGTAACGACAACCACAAAACAGGTTGTCTTATTAAAATAATATAATTTTTAATATTCTACTTATATAAATAATATAAAAGTATACTACATTTTGAAATATTTAATTCTAATTGCAGAGTTAATTTAAACTCGTTAAATCGTTTTATTTACGTGTCTAGTATGGTAAGATTGGTATTATGACTTCTTCCGAATCAGATGTAGATTCCGTTTCGGGTGTGCTTACTTCTGGTGCAGATGTGGTCTCTTCTTCGGGTGCAGCTGTAGTTTCTTCTTCAGGTGTGCTTTCTTCCGAATCCGATGTGGTCTCTTCTTCGGGTGCAGCTGTAGTTTCTTCTTCAGGTGTGCTTTCTTCCGAATCCGATGTGGTCTCTTCTTCGGGTGCAGATGTAGTTTCTTCTTCAGGTGTGCTTTCTTCCGAATCTGATGTGGTCTCTTCTTCGGGTGCAGCTGTAGTTTCTTCTTCAGGTGTGCTTTCTTCCGAATCCGATGTGGTCTCTTCTTCGGGTGCAGCTGTAGTTTCTTCTTCAGGTGTGCTTTCTTCCGAATCAGATGTGGTCTCTTCTTCGGGTGCAGATGTAGTTTCTTCTTCAGGTGTACTTTCTTCCGAATCCGATGTGGTCTCTTCTTCGGGTGCAGATGTAGTTTCTTCTTCAGGTGTACTTTCTTCCGAATCAGATGTGGTCTCTTCTTCGGGTGCAGATGTAGTTTCTTCTTCAGGTGTGCTTTCTTCCGAATCCGATGTGGTCTCTTCTTCGGGTGCAGCTGTAGTTTCTTCTTCAGGTGTGCTTTCTTCCGAATCAGATGTGGTCTCTTCTTCGGGTGCAGATGTAGTTTCTTCTTCAGGTGTGCTTTCTTCCGAATTCGATGTGGTCTCTTCTTCGGGTGCAGCTGTAGTTTCTTCTTCAGGTGTGCTTTCTTCCGAATCAGATGTGGTCTCTTCTTCGGGTGCAGATGTAGTTTCTTCTTCAGGTGTGCTTTCTTCCGAATCAGATGTGGTTTCTTCTTCGGGCGCAGGTGTAGTCTCTTCTAAACTTTGTTCGTTATTTACATTTTCACTATCCCAAATTTTGCCATTGTGCCAGCGGTATTTGTTTTCCAAAACTTTGTTAAGTCTATCATATTTAATAAGCCTTCCGCCAAGCTGATCGTGATCAATTTCAGAACCGGGTTCCAATCCACTATGTAATGGTGCTCCGTGGTGTCTTCTATATACAAAATTAAAATTTGGTCTTGCAGTAACCACAACCAGCGTTACCGCCAATATTGCAAAAGTTATTGTTTTCATTATGCCAACAGTTGAGTGTAAACTAATCGAAACCGAAAGTGTTTGCAGACTTTTATAGAACCCTGATAAGCGTCAGTTGGTCTGCTGCTAACTTTTAGAATTGATTGGTGCTGTCAAGAACACCTACGGTACACCTTATAAAACAAAACAAATTATGAAAACAAAACAAAAATACTGATAGTTAAATTTTGAGCCACTGAAAGGAAGTAATGATCAAGATGTCTTATCAAAAAATTAAATAAACAACCTACGACTAATTCGATAAGAAATATTTCGAAGAATACTTATAATTTAAGTGTACAAACTAATTCTAGTACAAGTTTGCGATATGTAATTGTGATGTTTGTATTTATGTTTGCTTGTGGCTATTCTTGTATTTTTTATGTCGTTACAGCTTTTATATTGTGTCGTTTCGTCTAGACATGTTAGAGTAACTTTCCATAACCATGAAGAAAACAAATAATCAGTCAATTATGTTGTTTCTTCAAGGCTAATTAAGTTTGTTAACATTTTATTACTGATCCCTCGAAATAAATCGAAGGCTAACGTTACGAGACCAATTCTCCGCTAACTAAAGTATCTGACAACAAAATTAACTACATTGCACTTAATCTTTTCAATTTATTTATTTGGAATTCCAAGTGATGACCTTATTCGACTTCATTTTAATTTATGCAGATACTCCTATGTAAATTATTTCTTGGGAACGCGCTGTATTAATAGGCAAAAAGGCCTTAGGGATAATCTTGGCTACTTTATGCAAAAGATATAAATTTTCATTATAATTGAACATGACTACGTCGTTGCACTTATAATCTACATATGTAAAAAATATTTAAAAACTGAGCAATAAAGTTTTGTGCTTTGAAGGTTGGCATTTCAAGTTTGGCATGATTAACGGCCACAATGGAAATTTTCTTATCGATATAACGGTTGCTGATATAATTATCAATAACCATTCAGTTGAAATGTTTTTATCGCTGTGCAAATTATAAAAACTAATTCTTACGAATTCTATATCTATTGTTTCATTAACAAATTAATTCATTAAACAGCGACAAGTTGTTTTGACATGAAGAAATAAAAATTGACTAATATGCCTTTAAGTGCTGTGATATGCATCTCAGTTTTAGCCAATTTAGCCTTGAGTTGCATAAAATAAGACCGAGTCTAAACTAAGCACCCATGGATCATGGATATCGATACATACATTTTCACGAGTACCTCATCTCATCTCACGCTGCTGCACTGAGTCCACAATTCATTACACATGCAAATATTTGAACAGTTTGCTTCGGCAAATGCGTTTGGATAACGCCTAAAGCTTAGACGAGTATTTGTGTATATTTACACAAGTAAAACGTGCAAAGCAAAAATTATTATGTTTTTTTGTGTTTTGCATTTTATTTCAGGATGATTACTTGCTGGACAAACGCAACAAACCGTCATTGTCGATTGTTAATCCGTTGGATGTGCTGCGTCAACGATTGCTTTTAGAAATCGCACGAAGGCAAATGAAAGAAAACACAAGACAGGTGAGTGGCAGACGACATGCGATTACGTTTTACAAAGATAATAATAATAAAAATTATTTTTTTATAAAAATTATTTTTATTATTATTATTTTTCCAACAACATGAACAAAAGTAAACCAAATACAAATAAAACTGAAAGCGAAAAAATTCTTGCTAAGCATATTTCTTTATTTTTTTTATTTTTTATTATTAAAGAACTTTTTAGTTAAAGAAATACTTTTGTAATTTCAATTAAACTTATAACGAGAAAATACAAAACCAGCAAACTGACCAAATGGGAATTTCATAAACGTAGAAAACTAGTTGAGCTGAAAATGGAAAAAGGCGGAACTCATTTCGCAACTAAATAGCAAAATTGTTATAGCAAAACTTTGGCAACAGAAGCGGTTTTCATTTTAAGTTCACTTTCTTTTTTGTGTGTAAATTTTAATAAAAAGCATCAATTATAATGAAATTCTTGGCACACTTCATTGCCCAATTTCAAACCAAAAATGTGAAAATTATAAAAATATGTGCTGCAGAAAAATCACAGAAAGCCACATGTAAAACAAAGAATTAGTAGAAAGCTGATATAAAATTCCATAAGAAAGCAATTTGAAACTTTACTCATTGATATTGGCGACTTACTTGAAATATCCTCATAATAATGTTTTTGATTCATTGTGGAGATATGTGGCATCCAATTCAAACGTAGTTTTTCTATATCAAAATGTTCAGTTAATATGTGTTAAAGAGTTCATCGAATACCATTTTGTACACTTCATTCACCATTTCTAATATAGGTATCTAAGTTGATCGGCCTCGACGTTTAAGCTATTTTTGTAATTCAGTTGTAATATCAATATTCGTTTTCTTTTTCAAGAATTAAGATTTATGGGCACTTGATTTTAAAATTTTTACTAAAACAAGCAGCGACTTGACAGTTTGACAGCATTCTTGTAAAAAATTGTATTTGCGATAAGGAACTCCAAGCAGCTCCAGTTCTTGCATAAACCAGGTACTTATCATAAAACCCTTGTATTTTTATACAAAAATATACGAAGTTCTGCTCGCCTTGACTGATTTATATATTCAAAGCTCTTTAGGCTTAGTAAACTATAATTACATAAATCCATTGGTCGCATATTTTTGTATAAATTTTGTGCAATCTTTGCCATAATCCATTTAGAAAATTTTCAGTTGCCTTTATCATAACAAATTATTGCTTTAGTATATTTAATTCTAAACTCTAAAGTTTGGTTTTTTGTTTTCATTGGAATAATAATTTTCGATAAACATTATTCAAATCAATATCCTGCAGCCAAGTCTTGTCTAACACCTTCATTAATACTCAGTAAGACACCATTCGAACTCCCAAGCCATGACAAACTAAAGAGACTTGCAGCGTTGCTTTAAATAATAAACAGCAAACACAGCAAAAGCAGGTCAACGTAACGTATGCGTAACATGAGATATTTTACCTCGCGCAAAAGCGCAAACAATGCGAATGGTATTTGCCATAATCACCGCAAAAATGTCTACAAGAGTGCCTTTGCTAACATCTGCGTTTTTTAACAGTGGCGTAGTTGAAAAAAAGAAAACAAAGAGTAAAAGAAGAAAGCAAGAAAACCAAGTAGAATTGTATACGCAAAATGCTTAAGCAAGAAAAACAGCGACGAACCTACACATGTCTCCTGTTATTCAATATTGAAAAGGATTCGCTTTTGTAGATCTGTGCGCAAGTGTGTGTGTGCATGTCATGCTAACAAATGCCGACAGATTTGCACACTTCAACAACAGAAAACAAAAAAAAATAAAATAAAAGAAAAGAAAAACCACACAGCGAGAGTGCAAAAGCAAACATTTGTAGTAGCATCATTTCCACATGTCAATTTGTGTCGTTGATTCTACATACCGAAGCGACATGCGACTTATCAGCTGAGATGTTAGAAAATGGCTGAATTATGTCGTCAAGCGTTTTGTTGCCTTGAGCATTGAGCCTGTTGCTTTATGTAAGCTGTGCAAGAAAAATGCGTTGATAGGCAGGAGTCGCTGCCATTAGCACAGCTACGCGATTACATAATGATAAATATATGACTGCCTAATAAATATTTATTAGCAAATAAACAGGATGCCAAACAAAGTTTAAAGCATTTGCTTAGCTATTGCAAATTTCTCTCCCATGCACGTAAAAGTAAACCTTGTGACGCAAACTGTTTAAAATTTACACTTTTTTATATTATCTTAATTTTCATGGAAGAAAGAGATAAGTTTAAATTTCTTAAGAAATCATTTTAACAATTGGCTTCAACTTAGTATTCCAATTGCAGAGATTAGTGCTGGCTATGCCAAATTTTTTCAATAACTTGCGTTTGTAGTCTGATCCTCTGTGTCCACAGTTGAGTTTATTTCAGTTTCAGTTGTTGTAGTTTGATCCTCGGGTGCGACTGTCGTTTGCTCTACAAAAAATTGCAATGTCGTTTCTTGAGGTCCCTCAGTTGTAGACTCTTCTGGCTCCACTGTAGTTGATTCGTCCTCTGTTATTGGTGGCGATGGAGCCGTCGTAGTAGTTTCTTCAAATAATAATGCCAATGTCGTTTCTTGATCATCCGTTGTTGTAGAATCTTCTGACTCCACTGTAGTTGATTCGTCCTCTGTTATTGGTGGCGATGTAGCCGTCGTAGTAGTTTCTTCAAATAATAATGCCAATGTCGTTTCTGGAGCATCCGTTGTCGTGGACTCTTCCGGCCCCACTGTAGTTGAATCTGCCTCTGTTGGTGGTGATGGTGACGTCTTAGTAGTTTGTTCGGATGTTAATTCCAAAGTAGTTTCTTGGGAATCCGTTGTCGTTAACTCTTCTGGGTCCACAGTAGATGAATCTTCTACAGTTGCTGCTGTAGACGTTGACTTTGATGGTGATAGGGTTGTTGTTTCTTGTGGTCGATGATATGATGGTCTGCCAAATGGTGGTCTAACAAATGGTGGATGCTCAACTGGTGGCCTAACAAACGGTGGTCTACCAAATGGTGGCCTACCAAATGGTGGCCTACCAAATGGTGGCCTAACAAATGGTGGATGCTGAACTGGTGGAGGTCGCTCAAATGGTGGTAGATTCTGACCTGGTAGTCTAATGCCGGGTGGACGAGGAATTGGTTTCTGACCAGGTGGGCGTGGTCTCGACTGATGCTCCTCCAATGAGTTTTCATTCGAAGCCGGTGGGCCATGTGGTGGTCGCTCGATTGGTGATGGATTATAGCCAGGTGGATTCTTGACTCTTGGACGAGATTTTAAACGACCTTCTTCAGACGAATCTTCAATGTATAGTGGCGGAAGTGGCCTTAAGAACCCTTCATTGGTTAACATTTCATCAGATAATGGTGGACGTATTAATGGATTGAATTCTTCTGGCAGATCTTCATAAAAAATCGGCGGTCGGGGTTTTACATGCGGATTCCTAAGTAAACCTTCATTAGATACAGAAGGAAGATGACGTCTCTCATCTAACATGTTCTCATGCGATGCTGATAAGTCTGGTATTAGGTGATCTTCATTGGTTTCTGAAGGATGTCGCCGTTTAAGCAGTTCATTATTAGCTCCCATTATCGATGGTAATTCGCCTTCATTATTTAGAAGTAGATTCGTCCAAAATGAAGTCGAAGTAATATCCAAAGTAAGCGGTCGTGGTTGTCGTTGTGCAGTGTAAAGTAATTCCTTATAGTTTAACTGTGCTCCTTCTTGCTCCTTGATCATCCTGTGATCATCAGTTTGCTGCGTTTTTCTATCACTATACTCCAATTGCTGTTCTGCGGCTGCAAGCAGCAGCAAAAAACCCGCTAAAACTGTCAAACGTACGGAAATCATTTCACTGTTACACAGATACGATGCGTATTGCTTTTTATATAGAGATTTATGTAAACATGTTTATCTATTGTCTAAGTACCAATATCCGTCGTTGATTTAATTAGAAAGATTTTATTTTAACTAACATAAAATGTTCAATGTGTCTTTAATTATCACGAGTATCTTATCAGTAAAGTGACGGAGCCTCGTTTTACTAAATACATGACACGCTTCGTCTGCCTAACGGTAGCCTACCTAATGCATACTTGGAAAATGATAAAGTAAAAGCACACAAGTGCTTAATAAATAATTTCCTATTTGACTAGACGAAAGACGAGCAAATGTTGTAGCACATGTCAGTAATTATTTTTTTACTTATATCAAATTGTATAAATAAACATTTTAATAAAACGCTTTAAAGTTAGTTAAACCAGCATATGAATGCAAATGCATTCCATTACACAGTTGAGCGCACAGGAACAGACTACAGCTCCTCGCATGCAATTTCTGTGAATTAAAGCGATGTTTTTTTTTTTGTTCTATTTTTCAAAACATTCAACTTTAGGTCGAGTTGAATCGTGCCATATTGAAAAACGTTGGCAAGCGTATGTTGGCAGCAAGGCCGTACCAAGAGCAACTGCAGTTGCGACAACAACTACAAAAACTACAGCAACAACAAGAACAACAACAAATGCAACATTTCCCACGTCAACTATTGGACTATGCGCTGCTGCCGCCGCCAACAGCCGGCGAAACCTTCTATGATTTTCTGCAAGAGCAAAGACGCACGCCTTCGCCTTACTTGCTGCCGGAACGCATGGCAGCAGCAGCAGCAGCGATTGGCGCATACGATGACATGCTTGATGTGACAGCAGCAAAAAACTCCCAGCACGGACAACTTGACATGACTAAACAGCAGCAGAACGGAAATGAAATTGGAAATGAAACAAATCATGAAAAACTCAACGCAGCAGCAAAAGCGACAACAGTTGCTGACGTCCGGCGTGCAACAGGTTCATATGCCACTAATGGCATCAACTGGAGTGAGCATGTGTCTGGCATGGATGACAATTCGCAGAATGCTAATATGGACAATGCAAATGCTGGCGCTGATGTGGATGCTGATGCTGATGCTGATAATGATGCTGCTGCTGATGATGCTGACGCAAATGAGCATTTTCGCATGCGTTATCTTTATCGCTTGCGCAACAAACATTTTGCTAACTAATTAGCAGACAGACAGCTACAGCATAGGCAGAAAAATCATAGAAAAAGCGTACATCGACGGTTCCTACTGCAATGCCATACCTCTTCTAGTTGATTGATTGATTGATTAATTGATTGTTTGATTGATTGATCCATTGGTTGATTTAATATGTATTTATGCCCCTATACTACTCAGTTATGTGAAGATTTTAAAACCTCACTTTAATTGTAAACTATTTATTATAATTAAATTAATAAAAAACAACAACAACAACAAAAATTACTGTATACTACTATGCATATATATAAATAAAAATTAATATAAAAATAAAGTTAAAAATAAACGCGCCTGTTAAATAGCGTAAATTATTGTTGGCGTTGTCGCATTAGTGTACGGATATGTGTTTTAAATGCGTAAACTTCAACTAAGTTTTTAATATAAATTAATTAATTTTCATTGCAATTGAAATTTATTTTAGCATTATTTTAATCTTTTATCCGCGGGCGGATATAAGCCTCTCTCTCACACGTGCTCAGTTATTTGCATTTTGCTTTGTTGATCTTCAGTTATAAATAAATTTAAAAAAAAAAAAAACAACACCAAAAATTTTAACGGCAGCTAATAAATTTAAGCAAATAATTTAAAATTTAATATAACTACAGACAAGTCTCAACTTAAATAATTTATTTGAAAAAAAGAAAAAAAAACCTCTTCATATGTTACAATTATTACAGCTTTGACTTTAGCTATTCAAAATCAAAATAACGCTGCAACTAAAGAGTAAAAAATGTAGCAAACGTTTATAAAATTAAAAAAAAATTTCATGAAAAAAAATACGAAATACATTATTTTTAAAGGAACATTACTTATGTTATTGCAGTATTATTTTTTATATACCAATTTATGCAATTGTGTAGTTTTGCTTTTGCAATCTCTGCATCTTTACAACTCCTTACTACAGTACAAAAAACACATAATGGAAACTAAACACAAAGTAAAAGTCAAAAACAGAATAAATAAAGCAGCTTAAAATAAACGCGCAAACATTTGATGTAAACGAAAATTCATAGCAAATAAAAAAAAAAATACTCATAAAATATACATACAAAAAAAAGTAAAATTATATTACTACAGTCAAAAACAAAAAAGAAAATTATTTATAAACTTCGTAAACGATTTTAAACAGTTTCATTGGTTCGTAAATGTGCAAATTTACATAAATATTAACTTACTAAAAAAAATGAATATAAATAAACGTTATAAGCGAATGTATTTTTTTTTTATTTCCGAAACAAAAAAGTTTAAAAAGCTACGTATTTATTTTCAAACGAATGTAAAATATGAAATATAAAAAAAATATAAATGTTACGCAACAGATAACGCAAAAAAGGAAATCAAAAGAAGCAAAACGGGAAAACTCTATGTAAATATAAAAGAAAACCCTGCAAGAACAAATTATAAAATATATTACATGTATTGTATTGTATGTATTTTAACGATTAATAAAAATATTTGAAAATAGCCGCAATCTCTTTTTTACTTTTAATAAATTGAGGATTGTTTATTTATATGTTTTTATTTACAATTTAAAAATAAAAAAAAAATTTTTTTAAATATTTGCAAAATAACAAAGACGGAAATGCGCAGATTAGTGTTTTATAAGTTATAAATGATGTCTATAGGCGGATGTGTGTCTAGACGAGTAGGTGAAAAGTTAAATTTATGAATTTATTTTGTTACATACTTTGAAAACCTGTAGAGATATTTTATAATCTTCGTCTGAGTACCTCTTCTCATAGTCAATTAATATAAGTCAACTATTTTAGGTTTGATTTATTTTTGAAAAATTTAATTTCATTTTATTTAATGTTTAATTATTATAATTTTACTTATATTTTTATTTAATTATTTTGTATGTTTTTTCCTTTTCAGTTGCAATAATTCTAATGCTGCGCTGCAGATTAATTTGAAATAAAAGTCAATTACAGAATATTTTCAATTTTTTTTTTTTTTATTGCTACAACGATAATAACATCTGAATAGTTTAATATTTGTTTTGTGTAATAATCGGCTGCAACACAGACTACTTTGCTACAGCAACAAAGTGAACTGACTGCCAATCTGTTTAATTAGCAGCACATTCAATATTTAAATCAAATAGCATACAAATCACACAGAACTGTAACCAATTGAAAAACTAATGAAGAGCTGCTGCTAATGAAGCGCACACGTAATCTAAATAACATTTGTGGGCATGGTCACGCCCACCCGCAGCGACAGCAGCATTTAACCCACATAACAATTCACTTGATGTCACAGAGCAGCGCTACACCGCGCAGCGTCCAATGTTTCGGATTGAAATCGGTCTCGAAATCAATTGAGCCCACATACTTCAAATCAGTGCGCTGTGGCTTGCGATAAATGGGGCATTCGTATAGTTTCGGATCCTTGCCGGCGGTGGTGTTGATGGCGTAAATATAAATGACCGGCATCTGCTCGTAGAGCACCTTCATTTTCGACTCAATCAGTTTGCCGCTGCGGCGATCCAGTGAGGCACCTGTGGCAGGTATGTCGCGCGTGAATAGAAAAAATTTTGTGATTTCGTTATTTTTAGCCTAAGTTTCAAAGGTCATGTTGTTATTGTTAAGTGATTTCTTGTTTTATTAATTAGTGCATGTGGAATAGACGTCATAAACAGCAGAAACGAATTTCATGTTAAAATGCTCTGGGATTTGGCCTACGATTGCTTTGGATTTATTTGTCACACAAACATGTGCCTCAGGTGGAAACAATGTAGCAGCCGGTGCTGGGCGTGTTTATTATTTTATGCCCACTGGCAGCGCATTAACAGCAAATCGAGCGACAAACAACAATAACAAACCAGACACACAATTTTATTTTTTTTTTTTTTTTAGGTAAGTAAAACAAAACTACCCACTTACACTCACACACAAAATAGACTTGACATTTAGCAAACCCCAAAAATTAAGCAACAAAAAAAGCACTTTACCGCTTTTTTATGTTTATTTTACGACACTGAGTAACCTAGCAGCCAAAAAAAAAAAAAAAAAAAATACCAGAAAAAAACTAAAAGGGAAGATAGCAAGTTTTCCCACGTTGACCGAGATTTGCACAAGCCACAGCAAATACAAAAAAGGAACGGCGCCAGTGCTCAGCCCAAGCGCAACGTATGCGCAATTTCTTTTCTATTTGCTTATGCTCATTACGTATACGACAGGTTGTGCCGAAAACGTTTAATGGCCACAGTTGAGCCAACAGAGCAGCTACGCACACTCGCACTCAATCCAGCAAGCAATTCAATGCGACAGCAATTAGAGAACAAATCGAATTGTGCAGTAGGAGAGCCAAGACACGTGTCCATATATGCGTAGTGCCTATAGGTTTGTATGTGTGTGTGTGTGTGTAAATGTATATGGGTATGCGCATAATAGCCCTGTAGCCTCATAGGTAAGCGATTATTGAATTTTTAACACTTGCTGCAAATGAAGTCACGTTTCGTATGGACTCATAAAATGCGTTTACGATCTGATAAACTACAAAATTTAAATACTCGTACACACTTGCGGCAAATGGCTTGTGAAGTGCTTAAGCTGTAAGCAGCTACCTGGCACATGTGTATTTTAGCTATGCACATGGCATGCCGAGTTAAGCTCTGGGAGATTTTCATGAATCGTTTGAACTTTTGCAGTAAGTACGAGATTTTGATTTAAACAAAGTTTAGCAACAACTTAAAAATAGCAAACACAAATTTTAAGCAGACAAAGCATCTAAACAGCCAAAAGATTACTAATCTGACACAGTTAAAATGAAAACCACAAGTAGCATGCACACACACACACACACACACACACACACACACATAAGCACATGACACAGAAACAATACAACTGTCGCAATAAAAAAGAAACTTAATAAAAAACGCATGTAAAATTACGTACTCTCTCACACAAACACACACATGCACACACACATTTGCAAGCCACAAAGGAAATATATAAAGCAAATAAGCACACATTTATTTGCCACAATAAAAAATAAAATCCCAATGAAATGCGAAACGAAGCATTAAAAAAAGGAAAAAGCATAAACATATATGTGAGTAAAAAAAAGGAAACCAACCGGTCAGACACACACACACACGCCAACAACAAGTGTAAACAGGTCAAGAGTGTATTTGCGCGTACTTATACTCACTCTGCCTGTATGCTGTGCTGAGCCGTGGCACACTTACCTTCCAGAAAGAGTCCATGCACATATACACCCTCCGTCGGATACTCGGTGATGTCCTCCTTATTATAGCGAGTTATTTGATTCTGCAGCACAACCGAGTCGAGTGCCCAACCTTTGTGTGCGCGTGTTACCTCCTGACAATTTCGCAATTTCGCAATGTTGTTATTGTTAGGTCAGACATCAGCGGCACAGCAGCAAGGCAGGCAGACAGCATATGTCAAAGGGCATGCATTGCAAGTGCGTTGGCAAAAAACGCATGTAACACAATTGGCAAAGGATTATAAAAAAATTAGTTATTGCCATTGTTTATGTACTCTTCTTGTTTCTCTTTTAATTGCCAGCAACTGCATTGACAGCTAAATCAGCATAAAAGTATGTATGCCTGACCTGGCATTGGCCAGCAGCTTAGCTGCCGTGCGTCAGGTCGTCAGCACAATTAAACATTTTCTGCACGCTTGCAGTCAGCTCCCATGTGGCATGGTAGGCATGCGTAAAATAAATGAAATGCCAGAAAAATCAACTTAAAAAATACATTCATCAAATTTCATTTTATGACAGACCCCACTGGCAGACAATTTGACCGATTGACTGCGCTGTGGTGTTGGCAATGAAAACGGAAAATTGTAAACAAAAATAGAAAGCGACGCCGCAAAGTATGCAGCGAAAAGTTGTCGTTTCTTTATTGTTTGCCGCTTGACGGCAATTGCCGGGCCCCAAGATGTCAAATTAACGTTAATGAGCAATTCTTACAGATGATATTTAGCAAACGTTTCTGGTATATTAATTTGGCACAACGTCACAATGCCCACGCACAGCTGCTGCGGCTTTTAACGAAATTTTTAAATTGCTTTGGCCACAAAAGTAGACAAAGACTTGGCTTGTCTTGTCTTTACCACACCGTACTGCTACCGCTGCTGCTTTGCTGCTGATGTTGCTGATGAGTGCTGCATAGCATTAAAAGGTTTGATTTGAACTTACTTGACGCATGGCGGTCAGAAAGCCTTGCGAATTAAAAAAGCCCGTCATCCAGAATACCTTTTGACCAAGTTTAAAAAGACAACAAGAAAGTTTAAAAAAAAAAATACAAATCAAAAAGTTGCGTAAACCAAACAAAAGTACATTAAACAATTAGTAAATGACGCAAGAAGCTATGGAGGAAGTCAAAGGGAATAAAGACATATAGATAATGTAAGGGAGAACTAAAGAATTCGAGGAGATGGAGCAAATAGGCAGCAGGACAAATAATGAGACGGATGGAGTAGACAAAGTAAGATGGAAGCAGAAATAAATATAATAAGAGGAAAGAGAAGAGGGAACAAAAGGAAAGGAGAACAGAGAATGTGCAGATGGGAAGGAGAGATAGCAACTAACCTTCGGACGATCTGTAGATATCCAAGTACGAAATTGCCCATTACGCTCTAATAATTCCGTATACCAAAAGCCAAGCGTCGTCGACTCCCACGATATCTGACAATGACACAGAAGCAGATTACATAACATTAACGCGCGCTATCGCAATAATTGTGACATAAAAGTATGCCAAATTGCCTGCCACGTCGCCAAGTCTTTAAAAAGCCACAATGCAAAGTTAAATGTCGAATGGTTTTCCTTAGTCATTTGCATTCTTGTTTAATCAAAAGCGGAAAATTTATGCGCACTGCCAAGTCGCGTTGCTACAAATTATGACAGGAAGCCAAATCGACACGAAAAAAAAATCCAAAAAAAAAAAAAAAAAAAAAAAAATAAAGCAAAAGTCAATAGCGCGAAATGCTTTGATCAATGTCAGCCGCTGCCTACCGGTGCAAATATTCAACGAAATTAGGCATAATTAACTCACAAAAAGATAATAAATAAATCAATAAAATTTAGCTTAAACACATGATGCACACCCAAACCCCAAAGGCCTCTTGTGCCTGCGAGTACGCTATGTAAAATGGCACAATTATGGCACGTCTACGTGCACAAATAAAATTAGCTCAAATAAAAAAAAAAAAACACAAAAAATAAAAGAACATAAAACAAATTTAATAAGCGGCATTTGAAGTAAGCAAAGTTGGCAGCGTAAAGTCTGCCGCAGCAGCAACACTTGTGTGTGCCATTACTCGCAAACACTCGACTGCAAATTTGTGTTAAATTCATTTGCTGCGATAAAAAATGAACGCTGAGTAAAAAAACAAGTATATATATATAATTTATAAATAAACAACTTAAAAGGGCATAAATGCTTAACCACAAGCAACATTGCATTAAAACGACGTTTAACCACACACAGGCGGCACGTGAAAATTTATTTGCATTATGTGTTACTTAAGGGAAAATTATTTATGGCACGTTTTGTAAGTAAGAGCTGCTTAGCACAAAAAAAAAAGAAACCCACACACAGACCGGCCGCTTAAGAGTAAACGAAAGCAACGTGTAAGCAATATGCCGGCTGTCGATTATTAGCATAATGTTGCTGCGACATAAGCTGATTAGCACTTACCGTGTAGAAACACGGACAACATTTGCTCTCTATGGCTACAATGCAGCACAAAGGCATGGACATAACGAGCGGCAAACATAACTGGCAATGTCATGTGCGCGTGTATAGAAAAAAAAAAAAAATACGAAAAAATTAAAACAAAAAATTCATAGAGCAAAAGTACAGGAGTACCTGGAAAAAAGACTTATAACGCAACAAATGTCTATTTAAAAATGTTAAACAGAAATTAAAATCATATTGCATGTGAAAACAAGCTGAATGTTAAGGTGCAAACTTAAAGGCTTTTGGTTTGTATATAAGCTGAAAGCATTAAAAACTGAATTCATACAATTAAAATATAATAAAACCATCTTTGCATTTGTATGCATCCGCAAATATAGATTCAGCACAAAGTTCAAACAGAGACCTTACTTAATTGTAGCATTTTAGTTCATAATAGCATATCTGCGCATGTTGAGCACTTTAATGTTTATGTTTTTCTTCGGCTTTTACATTAATTCTATGGTGAATATGAAAACTACAAATACTTTATTATATGTATGCAATCTCATGGAAAATAATATTTATACAAAACGAATCCGCTTTGGCGCATATGTACAAAATTGCTGCCTTACCTAAGGCAAAATCGCATTTCGCTTTGGCTACTCGTACTAAAAATATTCCACTTCATATTAGATATGCAATTGAACTATTTGCGCCGCATAGAAAACGCCGTTTGCCTTACATATACACGCGCAGTCGTCAATAAATATATGCATGTTTATTTTTTGTATGACACGAATCAATAATTCAACAGAACTCACTTATAATTGAAATCAACACATCGCAGAGTAGAGTATTGCGAATAGCGCTTGACATTTATATAATGGACGTACTACATTGAGTAAATAACACAACGCAGTAGCGACCTTCATGTAACAATCTGCCAGATAAATACTGTGTGCAGCAATGTGTATAGTGTCATGTAAAACCAAAACAGATTTAACGGGTCACGCAGGCAGACAGGCAGGAAGGCAGGCAGTCAATCAGTCAGTCAGTCGGGCATGGAGTGGCAGGCAGCCACAAACGCCAAATGCAAAACAACCTTGCATAATTTTTTGCGCAGCGCATAAAAGTATGCAACGAATATGTGAAACGCAAATAAAACATGTGCACAGCACTGTGTTGCGCTCGAGCACTCACCTTCATCCAGGACTCCGGTATGCGTGCATCATACATGGCATCAAGTGACTCCTTCAGTGCAGGACTCATCACAATGGTGCCATCAATTGCCAATTTGAGATCGCAGAGACAGGAGTGCACGCGCTTAATCACCTTTTGCATGCGATCAATTTCTTGTCTGCATGTGTTAATAATTTAATTAACATGTCAAAGTTTATTAGGAATAATAAAATGTTGCCAGGACACACACACACACCCAAACACACATACCTGAGAAAGATATTCATGGGCAGAAGTATGCCCATGCGATTGAGATTCTCACGCACCTCGTAGGCATTGTACTGCGCTGGCAGCTTTCGCAGCATATCATCAGCCAATTGATAGACGATGCTCTCGCGTGTCTCGCCGCCGCCGGCGCCGCCCTCCTTCGGCTGCACGCTGAGTATGGTGTCAAGGATGCCTGTGTGCATGAGTGAGGTATATATGTTAAATATAGATAAGCATGATTGGCGTTCGTGCCAAGTATTGTTGTCTGTTGCCATGTGGGTCTCTGTGTGTGTGTGTGTGGTGGTTTATTTTTGTTACCACTTATTTGGTTTTGACTTTCGGTTTGCGGTTTCACTTACAATTCATTTTAACACTATGCAAATGTGTTTATTGCCGTGCGTAGGTGTTTATGCGTTATTTTGTTTGTTTGTTTGCCTTATTTGCGCGAAATTTATTTATTACGTATTATTAACACAATGGCGCGCATTAATCTTCATCAAGTCAGTTTACCTAATCATATGAAACATAATTTAAAAAGGGTTAACATTAGCTAAGCAATTCTATGCTGCGCGTATTGCATAAAAAACCCAAAATGTTACGTAAAAACTCCACTTAGCCAAGGTCAAAATTCCTTTTAGTCCTACCATGAACAACCCGACTCAAAGTCAAAGTCGTTGAACTTCGACGCGACAAAGTTAAATGTTGCAAAATGCAAGACAAGCCAAGCCACTGACGAACTGGCGCTAAGCGAGGCAAGGCAAGGCAAATAAAGGAAAACATTCAATTTCAATCAACATGCCAATAAGCGAAAACCCAAAGCAAATTAAACTGTTACTGCAAAACCGCAACCGTAACCCAAACCAAAACTAAAAGCGTAAACCAGCAACGAAACATTCGTAGCTGGCAGCTTAGCAACGCAGCAACAGGGCAACAGGACAAGACCAGCAGCCAATAGCCAACAGGCAACAGGCAACAGGCACAGGCAAGAGTATCGAAGTGCCTCACCCTTGGCGGAATTAATCTGGTACGTGATGTCAGCATTGGAATGTAAGCCAAACACTTCGGGCGTGTCGTAGGCTGGCAAACTGTTGATGTAATCGATAAAGCCCTGCAGGCTCTTCGTACTCGGCACCTTGTAGCCCTTATAGAACTCGAATGAGTTCGCGAGCAGCGCCTCGCAGAACCAGACCGCAGTGAATGTCGTCAGCAGACGTTTATCGAAGTCATCCGTGACACGACCGCCGTACTGCACCTCACCGATCATGTAGACGAGTGTTTGCCAGGAGACGCCCTTCTTCGGGTCCATTTCGTCCAGATGATTCTGTATGAACTGCACACTAGCCGCAAAGTCGGCCTGATTAAATTCGTAGGGTATATTCCAGCCGAGTGGACCGAATTTGCGACGCTCCTGCACGATGGTATGCAAAAAGGCCACCGTGTACAGCAACGGTGGCCACTGTGTAGCCGATGTATAGTCGAGAAAATCTTGCGTAAAGGACTATCGTTGTTGTTGTTGTTGTTGTTGTTGTTGTCAACGCCATTAATGAGAAGAATTCGTAATGTATTTTATGCAGGACGATTGCTGCACTCACCTGATAACTGCGCTTAAGACTGGCGCGTATGCCCTGCGGCGGCTCATTCGTAAATTTAATTGCCATCTGCAGCAAGCCAATTGGGAAATCTGAATGCGGTTCGGTGGTGACCCACATGCGGAACGTATCATCGATGTGCTCCGTCTCCACCAGCATATCGATGACCTCGGTACAAAATGGCAACGACAGATGCACATTCTGCAGCAGCACCCAACCGCCGCTGGCCATCGAGTCCATAATCATTTTGCGTGCATGATACTCCTGACCCTGGCCCATCGACACCGATTTGAGTACTGCGCCAACGTAACAAAATAATTATACAAATATACACAGCCAGCCAAACAACGACAACTCACTGATGCCCATTTGCTTGGCCAAGGCGCCAATTTGCGTTGTTGGGTCCGAACCAATTGACAGCAAGCAAACGAAAGGCGTGCGAGGCTCAGATTCTGCCCAGGTGGCCTCCAAATCCAATATCTGCATTTCACTATACTCAGGTCCAAGTGACTCTAAGTTGCAGAAAAAGACTTTAGCATATTAAATTGAATTAGAAAATGAGTGGCTTGCCTTCTATGTACTTCTTCGCCTGCGATATAGTACGATCCGGACACCAGGAGCGTATAAGCAACAACTTGCGGAAGCCATCGAGCGCTGCATTATAGCCGCAGGGTATTTCCTCATTCTCCGGCTTCTCGCACTCATACCAGGTGCGCCAGTCGCGCTCATTCAATTCAATCTGCCAATGGCAAAGCAAAAAGTATAAATTGTGAGTTTTATTTCTTTGGCTGCATTCGTACGCACCACTTGCAAAACGGTTGAGAATGTATCCAATTTGCTTATTTCCACCAAATTAAGCCAGGTAATGTCCAAAATCCAGCGAAATGGTTTCGGCGCAACGGCATTCAAATCCAACGAAGCGCCGCCCTTGATGAAAGCCATGAACTCCTCGTGACTAATGATGCCATTGTGATAATCGATTTTAATGGCCAGCATCAGCGTGAAGAGCTGCTTGTGTCGCTCGTACAGACTGCGATTGGTGAACTTATACACCTCGTAGGTTAGATAGCGCAAAATGATGTTGATGCGCTCCTCGGTGACGCTTGACTTGGCCGATTTTGTTATCGAATTATTGAATATAACCAGAAACTGCTTCAATGAATTCTGATACATGACATTCACGTTGCTCATCTCGACAATCAGAAAATACAGTATTGAGCCACGTTTGGCCACCGCACGAAATTCTTCACGTGCCTTCATAATCTTACGCTCGGTTACTTCAGAGATTTTCAACTTTTGATTAACTTCCTCGGCTGTGGTCTTTGTCACGCGCAGCACCTCAATGAGTGCCTCATCGTCCACCAGGGAACCCTGTGAGGAACTCAAACGATAAAGTAAATTCGCTTCGAGCTCTTTCATATTGCGTTGATTCTGCATAACTGTCTCGAAGAGTGCCACGCGCTCGGCCTCTAGATCGGACTTTTCCATAAGTATTACACGGCCCAATAGTTGATCTTCCAGACCACGCATGGTCACCGTAAAATCAATAATCGATGTTTTAGCGCTAACCTCCGGACTAAAAGCCGGATTGGGTAGTTTGGTTGTTATATAGAGCATGAAGCCTGGCATTACATCGCATTCCTTATCACCTACCAGCACCTTTTCAATGCTGCCCGACTTTATGAAATTCTTCTCCAGCACATTATCAATAACCGGATCCAAATCAATGCCCACATCTTCGATTAACAACGGCCTGCCAAGCGAAAGCGAATCCTCGAGATGTGTGCGAAAGTATTTATGATTCAGCGAAGTGATTTGCAATTCATTTTTATCTTCCTTCGACTTAATCCAAATTTTTCCCTGCGTTTGCGGATCCACCAACAACGGATAACTGCTCGATTTGGTGGCAATCAAAGCATTCTGCACCGATAGCTCGTCATTGGGTAAACCCTGCAGCGTCCATTCGGACACCGTGGATGAGTCGACTAACATATTAATAATGTTCAAACCAATGGTGAAGGGTATATTCTTCTGCTTGAGTATGCCCATCCATGTGCGTATGAGATTTGCGCGAAACTCCTGATTGTAGGGACCACAATAGGATAGAAATCCTGTCGCCAACAGCACATCACCGACAAGTTTACCCAATTGTATTTTGAATTCCTTGCTTTGGTTTGTCCAACGATGCTTTTCATCGGACAGACCATTGATGAGCGCCGTTGCTGCTGTCATTTTGCGTAGGCAAACATTTGCAGCATCGGTCAAACGTTGTTTTTCGCCTACGGCTTTGTCATATTGGTCTTTGACAGCCTGCAACGCTTCCTCTCGCTCACGCAACTGCTCCTCAGCGCCGGCAAGGTCATCCATGGCAAGCTGGCATTGTTAAAAATAGCTCAAAGAAGTAGAAGGGAGCAAATACAAAATAGAAAAACAAATATGCCACGCACCTTTAAGCGTGCTTCCTGCATTGTCAAGTTTGCCTTCAGCGGCAAAACTTCCTTGTTGACGCTATGAAAGAATGACATGGCCTTTGTCCACGATAATAGACCAGCCACATCACCGCACACACGTCTAGCCATGTCCATGTTGTAATCCTCCATGCGGAAGTAGGGTTGTAGAAGATCAATCATTTCATCGTTGATTGTGTCCTTGGGGTAGTTTTGTAGTTGCAGCAAAAATGTGGCGCTGGCCATCATCTGTATTACAGACAGCAAATAAAAATCACCACTGTAAAAGCATTTTTGACACTACTGACCTTTAACGACTCCTGCCATGATGGTTTCGGACAGGGAGTGCCCGAATCGGGTATGCAAGGATGCAATTTACGCTTGAACAGTATGAGCACACAATCCATAATACGCATAATTAAATGCGGTGGACGACCCAACTTACGCACCGTAGCTATATGCGCCGGTTTAATCGTGTTCAATGCATTCTCGGCCTCTTCCAGTGCAGGTTTTGCAGCTTCGAGCTTCTCTTCGGCTAACGCTTTCTCATGGGCTATGCACGCAACCAAGGCTTCGGCTTTATCCTTGACGATGAGCACTTGATTCTTAACGATTTCGGCTTGCATTGCGCGCTCGGTTACCTCAACTAACACAGACTCGGCATTCTTGGATGCCTCGACTAACTCTTCCTCCATAACAACTAAGTCCTTTTTGAGTATCTCTACGGAGGCGGATGCCTCTTTGAGTTTCTCCAGACCTGTATCCATCTTTTCCACACCATCGCGCAGCTCTTTTTGTATCTGCTGATAGATATTCTTATAGCCGGCAATGAAATTCAGATAGGATTTGGGTGTCACGTGCGTTGCGCGTCGAAAACGCTGAAAATACTCTTGTGACGTTTCGGCCACTATGTCCTGTATGGAGCCGAGTGCATTTACTAATTCCCCCTTGACTGCCGGTGTACACTCAATTTCGAAGTCACTCAGAAAGTGTCTTGCAACCGAAACGAGTGCATCCTTTGGCCACGGCTGGAACCAATCGATAGTGCAACCGGAGACCAGCGCAGGAAAGCGTTGCACCCTCGACCGGAACGTTTCGCCAACGGGCGAAAAACAAAAGGCCACATGGAGATTGGTACAAGTACGCGCCAAAAAAAATTCCATCACACTTTCCGGGGTCGCTGTCTTACGTTGATTCTCGCGCTTCATCACGGGCGTTAGCTCCTGTACGATTTCTGCTTGTTCATCGCGAGAGAAAAGATTCGATATGACGCCCGATGACAGTATATTGTTAAGATATTCGAGAAAACCCTCCTCCTTGATGTCCATATCAGTAAAGAGGAAAGTGGTACCTTTTCCCTGCACGCCGCATGTGCGATAAAGCAACTTAAGATCCTCCAGAAAGTTGGCCACATTGTACGAACGTGTTAACGCAATTTGGAATGTCTTGTAGCCAGCTATAAATGACGCCAATTTGGTCAGTGATTGTTTACCGGAACCGCCGACCCCGACAAGCATGACATTTCCCCTCGGATGCCGAATGATTCGGGAAATCTTTACCAAATGCAGCATTGCATCTGGGAAGAAGACCAAATCCATTCCAGAGCCTCGTACCATTTCATTGAATTGTGCAAGGAACATAACGAGACGCTCGCGGAGCACTTCATGAGAGTTCACCGGTTCGTAGACCTTCGGCAACTCCATATCGGTGTCTTCACCTTCCTCACCAGTAGGCTCGGGCGCGTCACGCATGAAATCAACAAACACCGGATTCGGTATGATCATATGCGAATGCGATTCGCCCAATTCTTCACGCACGAGACATGCCAGCTCCGAGCTAAACCACTCCTTATCCTGAAACGTGGTGAACCGATCGGCAAAAACTCGCGTGCATTCATGCTTCCACAGTGCCATCATTACGCTCTCCGATGTGATGACCGTGGATAGCGTGCCCACCATGCCCTGCCAAATGCGCGATAAATCGCGCAAACTGAAAACATAATGGAATTTGGCCGGCGTAGGCAAAAGTTTCTCGCGAGTGCGCTGCCACAGATGTCTGGTCACAAGTATCAGCTTCTTAACCAAATTCCGTACCTCAGGCAGAAAACCACGCTTGGCATTATAATGACCCTCTCCGATGACACGAAATATCTTATCGATGGACTCATTATCCGGTATATTGCAGTTGAAAACGCAGAATTGCCGTTTCAGACGCGACGGTATATCATTGCGTCCACCCCCCGGCAGACCCATCGCTGCGACGTACTGCACATCCACTATCGTGGTAAAGTCACCAGGCTTCTCCAAACTATAGAAACCCTTCATGTCCATCGATTGACGCACAATCTCGTTTGTTATCTGATCGCCCCATTCATTGATCTCGGGCAGATTGACATCATCAATGAAAACGATGAGTTTACGACCACCGGGTGGTCCAAAAGTGACGCCCACACGTTTCTCCACATAACTCTCGATTGTGCGTTGAAACTGATACGGACTCGTGGCCGATGAGAAGTTAAACGAACGACCCATATAGGTCTCCGGATTCATTTTCTTCATGAAATTCTTCATAATCACCGTCTTGCCCGTGCCCTGTTCACCAATTACCATGACAGCGCGTTCCTGATTGGCAATCGTGCCAATCAGATAGTCAATGCGCACATTGTCCACTATCGGCACCAGTATACTTAAGTAGTCGGGTGTGGAAAGCTCCGGATACATATAGGGTGTGACGAGTGTCTTCCACGATTGCCACACGCCCGTTGGAGAAACGAAGAAATCAAATATGCTATTCTCAGCTGCTGAGCCCTTGGCATAGTCTAAATTCGGAAAAGATTCCTTAACAAAAAGATTCATTTTGACACGATCGCTGGTCGAGAGATAACCGCCTAGACCCCAAGCCAGCGCAAAAATATACAAGCGATGTAAGTGCTCAGGTGTGCATGTATCCTCCTTCTCCTCGACTACATTCTCATCGGGTATGTCATCTATTAAGAGAAGAGATAATTAATTATTAATATCGCATGTCTACTAAACAGCAAAGTTTCGTCAAGCATGGTGCATTAAGGATGTCAACCTCAGCACAGTGTAAATACGAAACTTTGCGTTCATTCGAAGTAAAAAACACAAATAAACACAAGACGCAGAACACATTAGTTGGTTAGTTATTAAAGTTAGTAAATATCACAGCACAAGTAAGACACAGAAATTGGTTAGATAATGCCCGCCACGGGGCTGAGTGCATGAACGTGAGAAGAGTGCACAGCAAAACTTAGCAAATAGTTGAGTCAAAGGCAGAGACAGAGTTAAGTTGCTTAGGCTAATGAAGACACACAGAAGCGAGCCACTTGTTCACACATAGAATTTGTGTATATGTAGAGTAGAAAGTTGTACGAGTAGCATTGGAAGATTGTTGCATGTATTTACTTAGGGTGAATATACTTTACCGCCGGCCGCGCTGCCCAACGAATGACGTCGCGCCTGTTCATGTTCATGTTCAAGTGCGCGTTCTAAACGCTTTGCCGCTGAAATATGAGCTCACAAATTGTACACACGGGAGAAGTAACAAATGCAAAATCAGAGCAGAGTTTGGCTGCAAAACTTACCATCATTGCTCTCCTTGCTGGACAAGCTGACTGCCTGCTCGTCCTCTTTCTTGACGGGTATGAGGCCCTCCAGAAGAAACAGCATTTGCTGCACAATATTGCACTGCAGCACGGGCATCTGCAACTTAACATTCTGTATGCCCCAGTTATAGACCTCGACGAAGGTCTGCTCAAAGAGATCCCAGAACACGGACTTTTCATTAGGCGCACGATTCTTTAGCCAGGCTTGCACGACTTTAAAAGAATAACTTCAGACCGATTTTTGCGCTTTACAACGTAAAACACTTACTGGGTCTTGAATCCAAACCAGATGAGCTCATATAGACCATACCATTTCGTGAGACCGTTGCCGGCGATGCATTATCAATATTATGTGGCTCAAAAATAATCTTAACTGTTGGTGCCATGGTCAAACGATCGCCGTTGGCCAGTGTCAGCGTTTTATTATCATCCAGCACAGAGTTCAAATTCTCAATCCATATGCTATCGACCGGACCGTCCAAGACCAGCCACACATGCTCGCCGCTCTTTAGCTTCAGCGTTTTACGCCACAACGCGGAGAATATGCCATCGGTCCAATCGTTGGTTGCCACATCCAAGCGTCCGAACATCTGCGCGGCCGTTATAGCCTTCGGATTCATGCGCATCTCACGATGGTTATCGCCCATCTGCGTCATGGCCTTCATCAGGGTATGTATGCAAGTGGTCTTACCCGCGCCCGTGGGACCAAGTGTCATAATGCCATGGCGCACATTCTGCGTCTCATACAGCTGTATGAGTTTCAGAACCCAGGGTGGATGGTATACCAGACTCGCCTCGTCGGTTTGCTGCAGTATGGCCGTCTCCAGCTCCGGATAGTTGGTCTTTTCGAGTGTCTGCAGCCAAGGGTAAGCAAATTATTTGTAGAAGTCATTCGCTTAAAAATGCAAATCACCTGATTGGGAAACAAATCCGACACAAGCGACATGAACAACGGCTCATCATCGTCAATCAATTTGGATAAGTTCATATCGCGCAGGACCCGCATCACAATCGTACTCTCGCTATCCTTAGAGTTGCGACGCTTGGCAGCGCCCAAAGTGCGCAATACCGAAAGTATGTTACGCAGCCCGAAATCATAGTGCACCTGCTTGGTGAGCTGCTCCTCGCACAGCTTGTAGAGCGTATAGAACTTACGCGCCAGCGTGATGTTCTCAAGAAAACCGCATGAGGCCAACTTAACGCGTATGATGATTTGTCTATCCGGCACCATCATGGCAACCGTGCGAAATTGAATTTTCAAATTCTCCGGCAGCTCCTTGCGTCCTGCATAGCCGGGATTCTGTAATGCGGCGTAAATGGTTTTAGTACAGCCAAGTGCAAATATGATAACATAAGTAAGCAACTGACAAGCAACACAAGCGTGCAGCGTGCAGGGGGTAAGTCTGTCTGTCTGCCTGTATGTCTGTCCAACTGTCTGTAGTGCGCAAATATTTGTTGCTATAAAGCGAGCATAAAGAAATATGCATTTAATGCGCAAATAGTGACACTTAAATGCAAAGCCGCAGCAGACAGTCAACAGCGCTTGACTAGGAGTAGCAGGGCACAGCCGAGGGAAGGGTGCAGCATAAATGCCAGCAAATAGTTGATTATGCTCTGCGTGCTTATGTGAAATTGCAGCATGCCGGCACTAATAAGTACATCAAATATAAAATTGATTTATTGATGACGCTCCTCCCGTCTTTCCGACTGCCCGCCCTGCTGCCTATCTAAGGTGCGTCTAAGACGTTGTGTCTGCCGAGGTGAGCGCACACGTTGCTTAAGTTTGTTATGTTTACGCTTTTAAAAATGCACTTAGCTGCCTCAGACTGTATCTGCATATTCACAACTTTACTCTGTGTGGGCGCACAACTCGAAGTGTTTGTCTGCTGGCCTGTTACTCTTTGCATGCGTAAATCAATATAAAGCTCATAAAAAAGTTGATGAACTCACATACAAAATGTAAGCCATGCAGTATGCATATATATAAGACATGCTGCTTATGCATTATTTATGACGAGACACTTCTGTTATTTATAAGTTCGCGTATGAAATTTAAAAACATATTAATTTTCCTTATATAACAAAAATTATAATTAGCATTGAAAACATCTAATTCAGCATAACTGAGCGAGCCGCTTTGTGTTGCTCGCTGTTAGCCAGCGCGGCCCTAGCTAATCAATTAATTAAATAAATGCCCTTGCATAAATAAACAAACTAAACTATGTGAAATTGAACGACTGACGATTATTTGCCGCCTGGCTGACAAGCCAAAAACAATTTTGCGGATATGCGACACCGCTAAATAAACATATGCGATTTTTATATGTTTTGCTGCCATAAAACGTTCGCAGACTTTAACGTAAACACACACGTGCAATTTTTGTTTGTTTTGACATTACAAAATGGATTATAGGCTGCATACCATACATAAATATTGTATATACGCGGATCTACAGTGAATGTTGGTTTTATGCAAATATTGCTAACACAAAAAAAAACAAAAACAAAACATTTTAATAACATTTTTTGCTTTTGCAATTTGTGTAAAATTATTTACATAACGTTTTTGCAACTTGCAATCTGTTGACGTCTGTCAAAGCCGACAGGTAGCCGTGGTTCCTCTTGTTAACGTATGCCACGGTTTAAACAGGACTTTTACTAAAAGCTACCTACTTCTAATAATGAGCTAAATAATATGCAGATTTCTGACAATTAACCAATTGCATGCCTACTGAATTTCAGTTCTTCAAAATAAAATATCTAAAAAATATATATATTTATTTAATATACCATAGTCTACATTTCTTACAAATCAGAATATTTTTATTATACAGCAAAATCCCATAAACGACGGTCTCGATCATTTTATCTGGTTATGGAAACTGTCTGGTTATGAAAAAAGTTGGTTTCCGAAAAAATGAATACTCGCAAATAAATAAGCTTAAAATTATAAACTCCCAAGTAAATTCCATCAAATCTGCACTCTGAACTTACAATAAAGTAGCAACGCTGGACTGTAAAAATGTTATATATTTATAGCCATGACCTACTGTTTGTATGGAACAAAACTAAAAGGCAAAGTTTTGCAACAATTTCTATAGAATTGTCTCCATGCACGACTTAACCAACTGTTAAGCATCCAATATGGAAAACCAATATGATTACTGAGAGTTCATGAGTAAAAGAAACTCAGCGAAAAGACGCGTTAAGCAAAGGAATGCTTTTAAGGAAGTATAATTGTATAAAATGGTCAAATAAACTAACTGCAACTAAATAGAAAAATAAATCAAAACGCATATGCTATACAAATAAAACAACAATGACAGGCTTTCGTTGCTGCATATCAGCAACAAATACTACAAATATGTGTGGCACTGTATGCCAAACACGCAAAGGATTAAATGTGAGTGTAACGACATAATGTTACATTAAAACGAAAAACCAAAAAGTTAAAAGCAACAAACTTATTACGTAAATGAATGCACGATAAATTAGTGCCGGCAATTTGCATAGCAATTTTTGTTGTGACTGTTGCTTATCTCTGTACATGGCGTACAGTATAAAAACAACAACAACATCGATGGTGACAGCAGTGAGCAGCAATGAGAATACGCTGAGTTGGGTGCATTTAGAACAACAACAATAAAATCTGCATGCATGCCACAAATACGCTAGGAAATGTGGCATAATCGCATTAAAAACCAATGATAGTGTGTTGAGTTTTAATTAAAATGCATTGTGCGTCCCACTGTAATGTGCTAAACTGCACTATTTTGTGCTAAACTGTACTGCAGTCACACGCCAGCCAGAATTTCGACGCCAGGCATCCTTTTGTATGTAATAATATATTCGATTTTTGTTAGTTGGCACATTTTGTTGCTACATGTGATGTGCTTTGCTTAAAAGGTCACAATAATCACAGGATCAGAATATGCAGTTGTCACTTATGCTAAAACACATGCATCATCCCCACACTATCCTGATACCCCCACACTACCCCACGCCTTCATCAGCACCTGCACCTGCACGCACCAAGCGTTGCTATATGAGTAATGGGCGCGTAAAATGAATTTGAGCATAACCTTTAAAATAAATAGCGGTAAAAGCCAAAACTGCCATGCCCAGGAGTGTTTATCCTGCACACGAGAGCACGTGGGCATCAATTTTATTACGGTTTAAGCCAAACCGTGTCGCAAAGAGCACACACACACTTTTGACTAATGACGTACTGTTGTCTATAGGGCCATGAAAAAAATACAACAAAAAAAAAAAACCAAATTAAACGAATGAAAAAGCAACGTTCCGCTCAGCTAGGCAGGCAGGCAAGTGGTGAAAATGTGCCGCGATTTTATTTTGTGTTGTGCCTTGCGCTTATTGTCTCCTTTTTTTCGTCTGCTGTTTTTAATATTTATTCACTTAAAACAAATTTAATAAATAACAAATTGAAAACACTGCCGTGCCGTGGCTTAAAACAAACATGATAACACTTCACAGCGATTAACGTTGAAAGTGCTGGCCCCTTCCTGCCTTTGCCTATGCTTGCCAAGTCAGCTTTGCGTAGGCGGCCTGAGTTAACCCACAGCTATGGCCTTTGTGGCTTTTTTACTCTTTTTTTTTATACTTGCTTTTTGGCTTATAGCGTCATCAAAAAATATGTCAATATAAATACAGGCAAAATTCTAACATATATAGTGCAGCGTAGCATTTTTATTATGCGTTAGGTTGGTTGTTTTTTTTAGTGTTATGCATATTCAACCAATTAGTTTAATTTATAGTGCAAAACCTGAATGAAACGACATTAACGCAAAGTGTGGTTACATATTCTGTAAAGTTAAGCAAACAGCATTAAGATAATCAAATTTATATCAAATGAACCTTAGTTTAGGTTAGGTTAGATAGCTGCATCATAGGGCAAGTGTTGCCACTTAGAAAACAGGTTGGGTCCGTTGTTAGCAATAGGAACTAAATGTTTTAAAAATGCTAACTGAATTTTCTAAGTAGTTGGCAAGATTTTAGAAAAATAATAAACTTCAGAATTTAACTAGAAAAAAAAATGTTGGCGAAAACACTTTATTAAATTTCACTTATGTACATATACTACGAAAAAAAAAAAAAAACCAACTGCCAACTTTATTGTTTACCCAATTCTTTGTTTGAGCAAAAGTTCTGCTTTGTTGCGCCCTGTTGTTATTTTCTTTCTTTTTATTAAGCAACGCAGACGCCAGCAGCACCGAATGACAAACGCTGTGGCATACCTTGCGTAACAGGTGTACCAGAACGAAAATGAGAACGAGGTGTAGAGGGGGAGAGAGAGGGAGATGGAGAGAGAGAAGGAGTAAACGTACTCGCACATATATTGCAGCCGTTAAGTGCACGACGTAAGGCAACTAATAAGACTACAAATTACACAAACTACACGCACAAAGGAGCAATTTATGCAGCATAATAAAGTGATTAATTGCAGGAAGTTGCCAGCGGACAACCGACAGACGCATGCGCACGATGTTGAAAATAAAATTTCATTTAGCAAAACGTAAGTGATAAAGTAGTTGCATTAATTCACTTAAAATGCTTATGCAAAATTTAAATACAACCGAAAAATAAAAATAAATAAATAAAAGCAACTCATATTAAAATGAAATATTCAGCAAAATTAATTTGCAACAATGAAACACAGCGTCTAAGGACAATGCAGGACTACATGTGCACGCCAGCTCACCATGGTAATGAAAATGCCAAATTCGGGATTCATTTCAATTGTATCGCCGTCGGTGAACAGGAAGGTTTTCTTCTTCTCCTTCTTGGCGGTCAGCACGACGGCGACCTGTTGCGCAGCCACCGACAGCACCGGCAGCTCAATGCGATTGAACTCGTCGAAGCAGCCCCAGCTGCCCGACTGTGCCAGTCCCTTGTAGATGCGGCCGAGACCTCTGTGTGCAGGTGGGCAGGTAAGCGTAGAACGCAGCAGCAGCAGCAGCAGCAGCAGCAGCAGCAATAAATAAATAAATAATTGTTTCATTCATTACGCATGCAGTACATCAGTTTAGTGGGTAAGTGAATTAAATACCTGTAATCCATTTGATCGGAGCAATTAAATACGACGACATACTTTGCCAGTGTCTTGCCCATATCCTTGACGGTCTCGGTTTTGCCCGTGCCCGCTGGACCGCAAGGTGCGCCGCCCATGCTCAAAGTGAGCGCCTGTGCGAGTGTAATGTAACAGCTACACAGAGACAGAGACAGACATACAAAGACAGAGATGGCATTAGCATTAGTGTGCGTGTATATTTCACATGAGCTGCATTTAAAAAATTTTAAATTTAAACTAAACATAAGACAATTTATGTCGACTATTTGTGGCGCGCGTCAGGCCTCGTCTATGCTCCCAGGCCAATTAACTTTCGCTGCGCATACAGCAGTCGGCTTCTTTTTTTTTTTCTTTTTTTTCTTTTTGTTCTTTTTGTGTTTTTGAGATTTTGTAGAGGATACTTAAAAAAATTACGCATACCGCATGTACGCCACCGCAGGCGATTCGCGGCCCAACTCGCTGCGGCCTACTGTGGTGCCATGCATAATATTTGCTTAAAGCTTAAACGGAACAAAATATTTGCAGAATACTTAAGAAAATTTATGCAATTCCGTTTTCCTATTTTTTAACTAAAACATTAAAATTCACCTACGCAGCGTTGCCACTTTGCGTTGGAGTACTTTTAATGTTATTTAGACCGCATGGCGGGGCAAGTCACGCTTAACGCCTATTGTCGTTGTTGTTGTTGTTGCTGTTGTTGCCCTTGTTATTGTCGTTGTTGCCATCGTTGTTGTTATTCTTCTGGCATACTTTGCATAATGCTGTTGTTGTTTTGGTTTGCTTTCAAAACTTCTTTTCTTTTATACTCTGCTCTGCACTCTAAGTGAAATATACGACGGCATTTCTGCTTAGCCACTCACACACACACACACATACACACACACATTCACAGAGCAGCAGACCCCAACAATGTTGTCGTTGTGTCATTATGCTGCTGCTGCCAGTCTGGTCTACATTGTCGTGTGTCTGCCTTAGAGCAACTTTTGATATTTCCTTATGCATATTCCTTTCTACACCTGTCAATTATACAAAACACGTCTGGCAGTCAGCGCACAAAAAGGTTTCCTTTGTACCACTTCACTCATATTATGCGTGTGTGTGTGTGTGTGTGTGTGCGCGCCAGTCAGAAATGTTTGAACTTGTTTGAAATGTTTTTAAATGTATTTCCGAGCGGTTCGTCTTTGTTGAGCATTTAGTCTTTGTTGAGCATTTAGTTGTGTCTACCAAGAAATGATATCTGTTTAACATGTTAGTACGAGTATGGTGAATTGCGTTTCATGTTATTTGCAGTTATTTAAATTTAATAGTTTTCTTTTATTAATAAAAAAGTTTACTAGAGCCTAGCAACTTTACTGTGCTTTTTCATAAATTACTTTCAGTCGTTCATTATGTGTTTAATAATTTCAAAAGATTTTTTTTTTATTTTTTTTTTTTGCCTTTGGTATGTGAGCAGCAATTCTTTCTAGGAAACACTAGCAAATATTTAAGTAGACTGCTTACATTCGGTTTTGTAAATTTCCCCATTAAATGCTGCATGACGAATATATCAAATACAATGTAGGCTCTAATGCTAATGCCTATTAATTATACGAATTATTCCCAATGCTACTGTCAACTATTGTTTTTTAATCAAACCAGAAAATCCTCATTTTATTAATTGCAATTTTTTCTTTTTTCAGTTTTTGTTTAAATTGTTAATTTGCTTTTAAGTAGTTTTGTCAAAACTTTACGAAACGAAAATGCGTTAAATGCGCAATAAATTCTTCAACTTTCTTAAATGTAAACTTTTCTGCGCATTTTCATAAATTTTGCTAAATTGAACTTGGGTAAGTTATGTGTGCTAACTCTTACTGGCAGCATGCCTAAGCTGTTGCCGTGAGTCGGTTACGTGGCAATAATTTGCCGGTGAAGCAGACCTACGCATAATTCATACAATTTACTACAAGTTTTTTAACACAATTTGCAGCTTACAGCCTGTTGCCAGGCATCCAATAGCAGCTTACAAGAGAATTAGTAATAAATTTCGGCAAAATGTTATAAAATCGTTACATAATAAATATTTGGCATGTCAAGTGTCGCTTTGGCAAGCTTAGTTGGCAGCACTTTATGATTGATATGCCTAAATGCGTGCAAGCCCACATGTGGCTTGGCAAATAGCAACAAACTGCCAATAAAGTAAATCGCAAGGTAACGCACCACATCACATCACATCACATCAACTGCGAGCTCACTGGGCCTTGGCACATTTCATTTTAGATTGGGTAAGGTAAGCAAACGTCAACGTCAATTGCTTCGATACTCACCGATCGGTTAGGGGCGTAATGACCAATCGATCCGTGCAGCCCAGGTATTCATTTTGATAGGTAAACGTAACATCCGTCACGGATATCCAAGTTTTATCCAAGTCCTCTTTGAAGTAGAAGCGACACTGCTTAAGCCATTCGAAGTCATTTGCCGATTTGATATTCATGCGACACTGTAAAGTAGAGGCGGAAAAAAGAGTTTATCTAAGCGAACAGTGAGCAGTGAGGCGGGTCTGAGACACCCACCAATATATCGAATATGTCGCGTTGATGTACGTGTATCGTAATGAGCGTCTCGAAATTTGTACGCTCCATTTTGGTTAGATTTCTGGTCGTCTGATCGATAAGCGTATTAAGGATTTCTAGAAATTTATTATTCGTCTCTGACATGACCTTCCTCTCATGCCTGGCCTGCATCAGCGCCATTTCAGCATCGCGTGTCCAAATCATTTGTATACCCAAAAGACCGATTTGCGCTGGAACTTTCTCCAGAAAACCCAATAATGTGAAATTTGGATCGTTAATGGTCGCATAAGCGGTACGGATAATTGAATGCAATGACTGCTGTGCTGTGACCAGCAATTGAGTTAGCCATGTCTCGACGGAGCCCTCAGCGCGTATCGCACGATCGAGCTGTATCATCTCGCCCTCGCTCGAGATGATCGCCATCATTTTATTGTACTCGATGTCATGGAATTTCACATGGCGCGTATTATCGAAGATCGAGAGCAGATGATTCTGTATGGTATGCGAATCGGAAGCTTGACCCAGTATCTCGAGCAGTGCTGGATCGGAGACGAAGAAGAAACGTGGAAACATCATGCGTTTGCGTTCGAGATAACCACTTAAGGATTTCTGACAAATCTCAAGCTGCTCCTGTAGATGCGGCAGCAATTGCTTAAGCAGATCATCGCCCACACAGCAGGCAACGACGCCGGGTGTTTCGTGTGCACGTTGCATGATCTTTTGCCAGGATTTGTCAATTTTTGAAAACCTTTTTGCCTCCTTCGGCAGCTGCTTCGCAATATCGCCACCGACAAAGACAGCCTCCAGATAGACCCACATATTCTGAACGAGCAGCCAACGTTCGAGTATCTCATTCGAATTGGACAGATCGAAGACCCATTGCTGGATCTGTTTGCGGAATGGGGCATTGTAGCGATTCGAGAGAAGGGAGCCCAAGACCATCAAGCTGTCTTCCAGTTGACCAATCGTCTCTGCAGTCGTATCACCGCGCAACAGCAGCTCACCGCGATTATTGAAGCTCATGAATTGCAGCTCGTGTACGGACCACTCATTGGTCACCTGCTTCAACTTGGCCTCGATATCCTTCTCCTTCATGGCACTTATGCAAATGTCCTCAATGTCTTCTTTGTGCTTGAGCAACGGCGCCTCGAGTATGTTTTTCAGTGAGAAACCCTCTGAATCGAACTCGAAGATGTAGCGAGTAACATCCATGATCCGTTGCCAATGGCGTGGCTTCATGGCTTTATTCGCCATCAACTCCAGGAGGGGACACATATCATTGAAATCATCAATTGTTTTCTTGAGCGCATGAAAGGCGGGCCACTCTTTCAGACCCTTTGGTAATTTGCGACAACGATTCTGGAATTCCATTAGCTCATTGTTGATCTCTTCAATATCAACTTCATTCCACGGTATATCATAATAGCTACTGACGCGATCTATCACATCATTATACAGTTTATACAACTTCTGTAGCAGATTCAATTCTTTGCGTATCTGTCCTAATTCTGGATAATCGGTTTGCGGCAGGCCGAAAAGCTCCTCACCGCTCTGATAGGTCTGCAAGCGACGCCACATGCCCTCGAAACGATTCTGAAAGAGTATCAAACGATCGGAGGCTTCGCGTGGTGTCAGACCTGGCTGCATGGGTCCAGCTGTACGATACTCATGTACATAGGCTATCTTATCCTGTTTGAAATTGTCAAGATTGGTCTTAAGATCATCTTGGAAAGAGGGCTGCATATCAAGCAGCTTAACCTGCGCCTGCAGCGCACACGCAAGCAAATTTTGAAAGGTTGCACGCAGATTATCAACCAAATCGAATTGTTCACGTTCAACTTGCACCTCGTAGCGTGTGAGCACATTGAAAGCCTCCTGCAAAGAACAGATGTACAAAATTCCACTTATTTATGGCAATTTCCTAAGAGCATTCGACCGACCTCAATAGGATCAATGCGCAGCTCCATATCGACTTCCTGTTCGCGTATTTTACTCAACGTCTCCATTATCATGCGCACATCATCCAGATCGCGTATGGGTCTATCCAGTTTACGATCCATTTCATTTATGACAGCATACACATAATCCATCTCCTTCTTGTACTTCTTCTTCATGGCCTGTCCTATTTTGTGATTGCAAGCTGAAAAAGCAAAAGCATTAATGAGTTTGCTCTTCGTCAAGAGAATTCGCAATTAATCAATAAATCAGCTGTCACTACGGGTAACAGCAGCCACATCATTGTCGTTGCCAATTCGCCAGGGTACGCAGCAGACAACCTCGGCGTGTTATCAAATATCCTGACTGCTTAATACGTGACAATTAGCATACGTGTGTGTGTGGGTGTGTGTGTCTATGCCTGCCGCATGGTATAAAAATAATTTGTGCTTCCGTGTGTCATCTGCTTAAGAAGCTTAGATTAATTGAATTTGTTTGGCGGCATTCCGATGCCTACACTGGCCGCATGTGTTAACATAATTAAGTTGCGCTCACTCACATTTAATCTCCACGGCTAAGCCATACTTGAGACGTTCATTGTACACGGCAATGCATTGGCCAAACACATCCATATCCGGTTCCACCAAGAGATTCGCATCCAAGTCTGCGAGACAACGCAGCGTAGTCTCGAACTCCTGCAGACCGAATTCCATCAGCTGCCGCGTAGTGCGATCATTCTTCCATAGGAAGTGATACGGCTTCCAGCGTTTGATGTAGATCTGTATTTCCGGTTTGATGTTCTTCGTGCAGCTGGATAACTGATTCAGTGCCTTGGCCACTTCTTTGTTGTCCATTATGGCCGAGTAGAAGGACTTCAGCATATGCGGCATTTGCGGACGCTCCTCGGAGGCCAGACAGTACAGCTTGCGTCGCCGATTGCGATTGCCCTCGTTATGATTGCGTCCCACGCGCGGTTGTGCCGTCACAGACACTTGCTAAGGATTTGAATAAATTAACTATATGCCATATAACACACAGCAGCCACTACGCACCGGTGGATCCTTGCCACTGGTCCATTGGGCCACACCCTTGGCGATGCCTGTGATATTCTTGCCTGCATTGATCAATATTTCCTGCAGCTCATCCAGATTCGGCTTGATAACCACATTCGGTATCTGCAGCTGCGCATGCAAAGCAAAAATTGGCTTCCGCGTCAAGGCCTCGTTCTCGTCCTCAAGAAAACGCCTGCGTATGGTATCGAGTGCAGCTCGTATGACTTTTATTAGCACATCGATGACCTTGCGACTGTAATAGCGACGCATTTCGACGACCGCATTGCAAACCATGTCCTGCGTAAGTTCAACACAACTTAAACACAAAGTGAAATAACTTGTGCAGAAAGCAACGCACCTGCATGCCTTTGGGTAAACTCTCAGATGTCGACAGCAATGTTAATGGATTCTCAAAGCAAGACCACAAAATGCTCCAATCTTGCTGCTGGCCACCGCCACCTCCACCTCCGCCACCACCAGCCGCTGCCGGCGCATTGTTGTTCGCATTTGCTGTGCCAGCTGCTGCCGCCGCACTCGAGCCTGCTCCATCTTCACCTTTGCGCGCCGATGTGCTTTGCTGCTGCTCCTTTGGCGTGGCTGTGGCTGTCGTTTAAATAATTTTCAAATAAATTCCAGGTGAAAACCAAGCACTTACCATCGAAAAGTGTGACAACATCATCACCGGCGATTTCCTTGAACGTCTCTGTGGCTTTGTCCACCAAATTTAAGACTTCCTCCACGGCCTCGGACACCATTTGACTTTTACGATTCAATTCAATTGCCGCTTTTCTGCGGGAGCGGTAAATTGTTTGAAAGCATATTTAAAATATGCGTAGACAAATTTTTCGCTTAGTTTAACAACAGACGCACAATGTTTGGATAAGCAGCATAAACTCAAGAATATTTCTTAAAAGTAGGCACTAGTAGATCTAAATTTGGTTCGTTCGAAGCGACGTAGCCCAAAAATTTAAACTCTAACTTCAGCTGCTTTATACGGTTAGTCATTGACAGTCAGTCACTTCTTTATTCATTTACACATGCATCTTACTCGCATAAGAAAACTTTTGCAGTGAACCCACACGCATACATAAATCGCTGTTGCGCATATTTAATTGCAAAAATTAAGTTAAAAAACAAAGCAGCCAAGACCTACTCAAAAAGCCATAACTCATGCAACAAAAGTTGAATTTAATTTTGCAAACACAAAACACTTCGCATGCGCAACAACAATTGCTTACACACCTGCAGGCCTCCTCGCTCTTCTCGAGAAATTCATCAACTGTCCAGATCTCATCGTCTGCATGAAAAACGATTGCACAAACTCAAAGTGTGTAAGTGTCAAAAAGTTTTATCTTCGCATATGTGTCATTAACCCACCGCTTGGCAATATCTGCAGCGAGACGTCCTGCATCCACATGAGCACATTCAGTATGCGATTGGAGTAAATGTCGTGCACGCGCGCCACCAGCACCTCGAAGGTCTCGATGGCTTGCTTGCAACGTTCGTAGAACTGCGTCCAGTTTTGATTTGTCCACTGCGTGCAAAAAGAACAATGAGTAAATATAAACGCCTAAAAGTATGCAATTATATAGCATACTGCCATACATTTATAGTGTGCAAGCCAGGCTTCAGCATCGCGGTGAGCCGCACCAGCTGTGGCAGGAACAGCGGACGCACTTCCAGCTTGACTGCGCGCACAGTGGCTAGAAACATTTTGATAAGAGTCTGCCAGCAAAAAACAAAATAAATGACAATTTGTAAGTTCCATTGGCAAAGCATAGAATGACTTACATTAAGTGAATCCTGTATGGTTGTAAAATATTGCTGACGACTCATCAGCGTTGCTGCGACAATAGGCAGCTCAATATTCAATTTCGCCAGCATTTTGGCCTCGCGTATGAGCAGCGGTATGGTGGGATGTAAATTGACAAACAGGCGATCACCTTGCAGACATAGCAGTGGCTGCAGTAGACAGGCATCGGCCACGCTCACCTACAATAACAAAAAAGTTAGGTTAATTATATCCAGCCAAGATGTCCCAATGTTGTAAGCATCAAAGCTAAGCAAACAAATGTTAAATATATACAGTCAAACTTCCATAACTCGAATCACCATTATCCAAAGAAGAAGTCCGACTTATGGAGACTTCGAGTTAAGGAGACAACAATGTATGGAAATTACACGCTATTGCCACACGATTTAGTTTAAGTTTAAGTTATGGAAGTTTGACTGTATATATAATATAGATCTACTAACATCCTGATCCAGCCAAATGGAAATGATTTCATCCTCATATTCGCCCAAAACGCTCATGACATTGTTGTAACGATTATCCAAATCCTTAGCTAAGGGCAAAGTTTTCAACACCGGATGTTCCATTACCGAGTCCATTAACTCGGTCAAATGTAAATCCAGAGCACGACACCATTGTATGCGGCCAGCAATGGGCGGAAAATTACGCGCCAATGGCGGATCATCGCGTTGCTTACGAAACGTTTTGTTAACACGATCCACCTCCTTCTCCACGTAGCGCAATATGCGCGTATATTTTTCATCCATTTTGGTAAGCGGTATCTTCTCGCTAACCTTCTCGAAGCGTATCAGAAAACGTATGCACTGTGGCGTCTCCCAGACAGTGTCGAAGTTTGTCTCGATCAACGTGGCTATGGTGTCCTTTAGCGTATCGGTTTTTTGTATGAAGCGATCGAAGTCATCATTGAAATCCGCATTGCGATGATCTAAGTAATCGTATTTCTTGGAGGTCACCTCCTTTTTCGCTTCTTCAAAGTGATTGGAGGCCTCTTCAAGCGCCTCGCCGAGTAACAGACCTTCGAGGCGTCGCTCGAAAAGATGATTATAGTCATCAATTAAATTAAACATGTTGATTATTTTCGACAGGCGCTCACAGAAGGTATCGAACTTGCCGAAAACGAAGTTCTCGGAGAAACCAAAAGGCGTTTGATTCGGCAGAAACGGTTGCTCACGCACGGAGTAGTAGGTCTCGTGATAGATGTGATTCAACTTGATGCAGTTGCTAAGTTTGGTGCGTATCAAATTGCGATCCTGTGACCAAATTGTCTCCTTGCAGCGACAGGTGATGTACGATTTGCAAGTTTCTATCATTTGATTTGTAATCTGTCAGACAATTAAGGTTAGAAATGAACAGGATTTTAACATAATAATCAGTTAATTACATTAAGGCAAAAGTAACAAGTTCTGCATAATTGATTGTATTAAGTAGACTCACAAATGTTGAAACCTATTAGCTTTGACTTTACCGATCAGCAAGTTTAGGAGTCAACAGAGCAAATAATATTGTCTTTGTGAATATGATATAAAAGTATTTAGTACAGGAACAAAATTGAAAGAGTAAAATGTTACAAATTCAAATCTAGAAAAACAGTGCAAAAGTTGCAATAGCCGAATCCACTAAACAATAGATCCTTACTTCAGGCGAAGAAATGCACATTGACTTGACTCGAAACGATGCTTACATTTAAATGCAAAACACAAGAAAACTTTATGCAAATAAGGTTTTTGTTAAAAATACAAAGCATAAAAAGAAGCAAAAATCCTAACGTACAGCATGATCCAAATCAATATACATATGTACAATAATTTAGTTTTTCAATTATTTACAAAGATTTCATTGATTTGTTGTTGTGTAAAATGCTGACTGCATTCACATTAAAACAATCAACGAACTTGCCGCTGCGGGGAGAAAAGGTTACACATTGTGTTTCTATAACGATAATCAAGCGAACTACGCCGCTAGTGGACACAATAACAATTGTCACTCTCGCGCTCTCAAAAGAGCACGACTCAGAAGAGAGTACTGAACTGTGCATGTACTGAAACACACTCTCTCAGAGAGTAACGTAGCGTTGTTTAAAGTTGCGTTGTTGCTGCATTGTCGTTTCAGTATACTGAAAATTGTCGACGAATACAAGCGGCTCGCGTTGTGTTATCACAATAACCACAAAGAGAAAACAAAAAGCAGAAAAATAATTATTATCTACATATGCGTTGAATAAAACAAGAAGTGCCAACAACTAAAAAAACGACAAACTTGAAAAAGGGGTAAGAGTAAGTTTATTTTGAATGAAAACGTTCAAACTATTTGCAGTAGAACAAAGCACTTTTCATCTACAAACAAATAAACAATCATACACACATACATACATAGTCATATTGTAGCTGACTATATTCGACTCATGCGCAGTAGCACATAAATGCTTTTGTATGTGCGATTATGCAAGCAATTCGCATTGGCATTGTTAAAAATATGACAATTATTGTTTCTCCTTTCGTTTGCATACAAATTTTATTAATAATTAATGCGCAGTTAGACGAATATCTTAATGATCATTAGTTTTTTCTATATATTTTATATTGCGAAATATTTAATATTAAAATGAGTGAGCTTTGTTAATCTGCTTGACTAAGAAATTATAACCGCATTGATAGCAATACGCAATGCTCTGGCATAGTGACAAACGTCATTGGTAATACACTTACAATATCAGCTTCTTTTTTTTTTTTGAAGAATCTACAGGGTATCACGCAACTAATTTTTATTTAAACAAAGCCTATTATCGAGGGAAACAGAAATATTTTTATCCCCGAACTTAGGAGCATTGTTTGTTACTGAATAACAATTTTAACACAATTATAAAATTTAATAAAAAAATGCAATTTCAATTATTCAATATTCCAGTTCCAAAAGTAAATGAAAAAAAAAACATCAACCAGACATGGATGACTTGGAAGTATCAAAATTACTAACCAGCTGGAATGTGCCACAGCTCTGTCAGAAATTTCAAGGTGCATCACAAAACCAAAAAAAAAATAAATTCATAATTTTAACATATACAAACTCATCTACTACAGCCGAGGAGATCTGCATAAATGCGCTGGAACATTTAACCGAACAGGACATCTGTGAGTTGATACCGAAAATTGGACCGCGCGCCATCTTTCGTGCGGCATTGCAAGCATGGAAAGAACAACATAAGCAGCAGCAAACCAAGCAAACCAACAAAGCCAACAAACGCCGCTTAACCGAATGTGCACATATAAGCCACGTGGACGGACAAGCCGTTGACACTACAGCGCAGGAGTTAATGCCCATGCCAAAAATTGTGAAGCTGGAAGCTGACGATAGCCTACCAATGGTTACCTGGCTGACACCGCAGCCACTCAGTGAGCTGTACAATGGTATGGATGAAACTGTGCCGGAAGAATTCACGGAAGAAACGACAGCTGACAAGAATACCAAAGTAACCATTGATGAAGATGATAGCAGAGACTTGAGCACGCATGCAAAATCGCTTACTCCCGATAATCAAGAGCCGAATGCAGACGCGGATGAGGAAATATTGGTCAGTTGATTGCATTTGATGCCACAGAGTTCCCTGGGTACTCATGGGTTTACTTTGCTATTTTACAGAACGTGCGTGAAATACTACTGAAGAGTGCTGAGGGTTCCAAAGCGCTGCAATTCTATGCGGAAAATAAAACTCTGGATGTATGGCATCGTCGAACCAGCGTTAAAGCGGTCATCTGTGCCGCCATCGAGCGCAAGATGCGCATATCGGGAGAGCACTTCATTAATTTAGCGGAGCAGTTTGTGCGCGAATTTCCAAGCGAAGATTTGGTAAGTAGAAGATTGGCTGCACTCTGAATTGGACCTGACATGTATTTTCGTTTGCATCTAGGAAACGTATTATATACCACGCATGGGCACCATTTGTCCACGTGGCGCCCTCTACAATAAATACTTGAACGTGTGCCGGAGTTTGCGACGCGAGGGAATGCTCGAGTATCATATACACCGACGCATTGGCATTACAAGGCAGCATGTCAAAAATTAACATAGGCTATAGATCCACAAAGGATTCAACTTTCCACGCTACCTTAGTTAAGCTTGTTTTTTATTACTGTATTATTATAAGTGTTCAGATCTCAAGACCAGCATAAACTTACCTTAACCATAAGTGCCGATGTGCGTTCGGAAGTGTTGTAGAATTGTGAGACACTGTAGATTAGGCGTACAGTCTGCAGCAGACTTAAAATCGATTCCTTCATGCTGACGGGATCGTCCAGATAAAGCGAGTGACAGCATGTCTCCATGGCCTGTATAAATTTCGAGTTGTCACGCGCCTCATTGTAGCAGAATGTTATCTTGCGATCGGTTTCCTTCCAATGTCGCATAATGCGCGATCCGGCCAAGAAGAGACAATGCAACGTGAATTGCACCTCCTTATCCTGCAAATGTGCCAGGAGCTGCGAGAACTGAGCACCACGTTTCTTCCAATACTCCAGCTCGTCCTGCGGTCCACTGTGATCGTTCTCCTTGCGCAGTTGTTCGCTCTCGCCAAGTATTTTCAGTATGCCCTTCATCCAATTCGAGACGCGCTCCTCAAGCTGTGCACAAAACTCTTGATTTTTTGACATATCCTTAACCTCTTCGACCAGATCGATCTTCTCAAACATGTCATTGCCATCGGCAAAGACATTGTAATGATCGCAGACCTGTTCGCAAACGCGCAGCGCGCTGCAAAAGGAGCGCAAGCCAGGTAACAATTGTCCCTTGATGAGGCCACAACTGACATCCTCCTCGTCGCCCTCCAGGCTCGGAAATGCCAAGGCCTGCATGAACACATACTCCACAATGCGCTCGATCGAGGTCACCAGGCCGATGTTCTTGGCATCAATCACGCCGCAGTATCTGTAAAATGTAACTTAAAGTAGCCAGACGCCAACAACGCAAATACAATACAATTTAAATAAAACACAATAAGAGACAACAAAAACAAAAAAAATAACAAAAAATACAAATAGAAATAGAAAAACAACAAAAGCATGTGACGCTGCTTGTGTACGCCATGATAAAAACGCAATCAACTGTCAGTCAACTAAGCCACGTAAAATAATCCAAACCCCATCACACAAAATCCACATCAAACATATTAAAGACAAACAAAAATATAACGAAAAAAGAAAAGCAAAACTTACAAATCCTTTTGAAAACCCTCCTCGGGCAGCTGTTTGGATGTATTCACGCGAAAAATGTATATACAGACGCCAGTGAAGGCACATGTCCAGCCATCGGTGAGAAATAATTTCTTCTGCTTGGCAGGCAGCAAACCGCTCGGCGAGGCGCCACCTGCAGTTGTACGATTAGACGACAGGAGTGAGTAATCAACGCGTGGCAGCACATTGTCTTTCTTATACATATATTTATATGTGCATGCCAAATAAAATATAATATGCCAAATATTTAGCAATTGATTGGCATTTAGCCATTTGCGTTGTAGATTTCTTTTTTTCCATTTTTGTTTTTTTTTTTTCACATAAGCTACCTTGTGGCGTTTTCGAGCTGCTCGATGCAATGCCAGTGCGCGATGGTCCTGGCTTATTCGCATCCTGCGCAGCCGGCGTTGTATCCACATCGATTTCCTGATAGAACCAAAGCAGCTTGTTCTTCATGTTCGGCAAAAAGAGCTGATTGATCTCATCAAGCTTAACATAAATTAGACAATGAAATCTTAAATTGATTTGTGTGCCTAAGCAAGCAGTTTGGCTGCTGGACGTTTACCATATCGCCTTCGAAAATATAATCCATGAGCTGATGACGTGGCAATTGCGTAGCATCGATCAGCAGCTGAAAGGTGAATTCCAGCCGGGGATCCATCTCCCCGCGGCGTGCTTTGCGTTCGCATTCTTCGCGTCTACGCTGCGCTTCGTCAGCGTCGGCCATTTTCGTTTTTATTTTTGTACCGTTTTATTTTTCAATAATATTTAACAGTTATTTGATTACCATATTAACGCCATAGGACGTGAGTTGTTGAGATTTTTGGTTCCATTTCAGCATGGATACAAAAAATCGTGTGCAATTTCATTGAAAAATATTTAAAGAAAAATTATGTTTTGCGTTTTTGGTTTTGTTTGTTTTTTTTTTTTATTATTATTATTATTATGACGCCACAAAATTCAAAAAGGAATATATAGACCAAAAATGTATTATTAGTTATAAGAATTTTCGCATGCATTAGAACTTTATTCTTATATAGAAAATTGTATTCAACATTTACAAAATGCAAAAACTACTTTACCGTGTTGCTGGCTAAACTATTCAAATGTGGGCGCGGGTTTTGTGCTCAAAAACCAAAGAAGTTAAAATTCTGCACAAAAGTGCAATAAGTTAACGCAAACATAATTAAAAGTTTATATGCAATTGCTAATTTGTTCAAAATGTTCTCTTTTTTTTTTTGTTTTTTGCTGTAAAGAAAGAAAACAAATGCCGAAATTTTGGAAATAAGTACATAGTGTATAAGGCAAATGGCAACAAAGTAATAATTAAAATATTTTATACCTGCATTGGCGTAGCTTTTTTCAAATATATACAATTAAATTTTTGTACAAACTTTAAATAATACAACAAAAAAACTTTTGTATTAAGCATTGTCGTTGAAACACCCTGTGACAAGTAAACGAAATTGTTTGTGTTTACAATTTGCTTGAAAAATGCCCAGTAGGAAATTCGTGCAGGCAATTGTCACGCAAAGTGCAAAATTTCGCAAATTTGCGCATGTGTGTATTGACATGTCTATTGGCGCATTTACATTATGTACATACAAATAACATTACATCTACATCATTTTCTCAATATAATTTACAATGTAGCGTATCAAACTACACCTACTGCAAACAGAAAAACTGTTTAGTTCGATTAAATAAAATAGAGTCAAAAAAATTCAAGCGCAAATTTCGCAAGTTACATCATGATTACGCAATCAATCAAAGTTTACTGCAAGGACTAAAAACTGTTTTACCTACAAAATAATTACTGTATTAATCGTATTTTACATGAATTAAGCGCACTTTGACGTTTTCAACACTTTTTTCGAACTTAAATGTTATTTTCACCTGTAAAATGTCGCCCTCGTCTTCCTCTTCTTCGTCAGAGCTCGATTCGTTTTGTCGCATTGCTGCAACATGTTCAACGAGTTTTTTCTTTTGCACAAACATTTTTCACTTAAATTTTAACAAAAAACAAAATTAAACACAATTAACAATATGCATTTTCAATGCAATTTACTATTTTTTAGCTTCAAAGTTTTGTTTAACTGCTGTTTTGCACACGACTAAAAATCAATTGAAATATATAATCGAACAAACATTCGTGAGGGTGTTTGCTGGGTTGCATATTGCTACCATGGTAACGAAGATCGTTACTTGACTACCACGCACTTTGTTTGTGTGTCACTAGTTGGGTTAGTATTGGGAAGTGTGCCAAAGTGTTGGCGGGCAGAAAATATTTAAATAAAGAGTCAAATTTTAATTACCTCTTGTTCAAAGCGTATTGCATGCATGATGTTGATATATGATATCTATTTAAAAAAATACGATTCCCAAAATTACCCATCTCTTTTTTTAAGGCAGATGTAAATTATGTCGCTATAATTTAAAACATCTAATTAATTAAAATGCTTAATTCTTGTTACTTTTGTTTAAGTAAACATCTTCAAAGCAGCTGTGGCATTCAAGTATTGAATTATTATATAATAAATATTAAATATTTGAATCGATTACATTGCCACAACACTGAACTAAGTATTTTGCGAACACATGACCGCTGATGACCGTTTGACCAATTTCTGCGTGCTAATTTTAATACGGCTACAAGAGATGACCACCCTGCGCATATTGTGAATGATGAATGAATTATTACTATGACAACTCTGACGAATATCGAATATTTTGTTATTTTTTTGTTGATTTGGTTCACATAATATGTTTTGACAACTCTACTACGCACATTAGCTTCTCGCTGCTCACTTTTCACGTTTCTTAGAAGTTCGTGTTAGGGTGACGCTGCGCTACAACACTAAATCCCGGCAATTATATAAATAGTACAGTTTATTGTGCATTTTTTATCAGATCAAACAAAAACAAGCAACTTCTTGAGGTTTGTAAAATGAGTAAAGCCACCTTTAAGGGGTACTTCATGAAATCAAAGTCATTTGTGCAAATTTTCTCGCGGCATGCGCGAAAAGAAAATGGCGCCGTCAAGGGTGTCAGCATTTTATTAAAGAAAAAAAAAGTGAAGCCAATTCAAAAGTGCTGGTCTCCATATAAAGGCTGTGGTGATAACTCGTTTAAACTTGTTTCGCGTGTTAGGATATACCAAATTTATTATGAAAGACTTGTTTGGCAATTGTTTTTTTATATTATTTTACTCCAACAGCACCAAAAATGGCTTCGAATATGGCCCAACAACAACAACAACAACAGCGTTTTGATAATGATCAGCAATATGAAGACGAAAATGAATATGACCAAAATCCAGACGACGATGGCGACGATTATGACAACGATGAAAACGATGACCAGCAGCAAGATAACGAGTGCAATTATAACGACGATGATGAAGAAGATGATGATGCTAACCAAGACAATGGAGGCCAAGAAGATGGCAACAATCAAAGTGGCAGTCGCGACGACGATTTGGACGAGAGTCCCAAGTTTATACGTTTGCGCGGTTTGCCCTGGTCAGCAACACATCAGGAAATCTTGGATTTCCTTAAGAACGTTACCGTCATTAATGGATCGCAGGGCATTCATCTTGTTACCAGTCGATGGGATGGTAAAAATACTGGCGAGGCATACGTCGAAGTCTCTAGCCAAGAGGATGTGGAAGAGGCTTGTAAGTTGAATAAGGCCAGCATGGGACATCGTTACATTGAGGGTAAGTTGTGTGTTTCATTTATTTATTTTCCAAATATCTAATTCTTTTTTTTTTTATTAGTTTTTACCGCGAAACCTAAAGAAGCAAGAGAGGCGCTGCGTAAAACTGGTGGCCATGGCACTGCCTTTGTTGTTAAGCTGCGCGGGCTCCCTTATGCTGTAACCGAACAACAAATAGAGGAATTCTTTAATGGTGCGTATCACGGGTTGCTAAGTTGTTGTCTTAGACACAACGTTGTCGCGTGTATTATTTTATTATGCGTGTATAGCGTTTAAAACTGCATGACGTTTGTGTTTGTGTTTTGAAGTTCTTTAAATGTTTATTTGTGTATCATTGCGCAAGTTGCGTACCCACTTGCACCTGTCCTCTGGGATCGATGTAATCGTTGAGCTTGGGCTAGACACAAACCCCTAGGGGTTGACCAATTGTCATATCTAACTCTGAACGAGAATGTTGTTTACATTGGTTTATTATTTTTAGTTATGAGCTTTATATTACTTTTTTATAAATTGAACAAATTCTATTATTTCGACTTTATTGTTAGTATAAAAAGTGAACAAAAAAAGCCACAAACCAAACGGCGATTCACATGCAATTCTGTAAAATTAAGTTATGTTACAAATTAATTGAACAAAAATTTTAGCTTTATTTCATAATTTATCTATTTTGGAATCGCATTACATACAAAAAATTATCATCGATTGATTATCGTGATAATACCTATATATCTCTTTCTATCGCTGATTAATGATGCTGATAACTGAATGATTGATATAAAAATATATTTGTATATAAACTGTTGTCGTCATGGGCAGGGTTGGAAATCAAAGCGGATCGGGAGGGAATACTTTTTGTTACGGACAGAAGGGGTCGCGCAACAGGGGAAGCATTTGTTCAGTTCGAAAGCCAGGATGACACTGAACAAGCCTTGGGCCGTAATCGGGAAAAAATTGGGCACAGGTGGGTTTTTTAAACAACAAACAAACAAAAAACAACAACACACTCAATTATTATAATTTTTTTTTTTTTTTTTTTTTGTTTAATGCAATTTATTAAAAACCAAAACCACAACCAAACTGAAAAATAGCAAAGTAGCGTTTTCCATTAATTTATCGTAATTTATTACAATTATGAAAAAGTTAAGAATGAAAATCACAAAAGCTAACATCTTTTTCAGTGGTTAAAACGATTTTTAGCTTCAACAGGCTTTGGGTCTGGTTGGGTGCTTCGAAGTGTAAAAGTATACCAGTATACGAATAACTGAACTGCACGCAAACTTATTACCTTTAAGTTAAATAAAATATACAAAAGCAAAATAAATAGCAGCGGAGAAAACCACTTGCGATAATTGTTACTAAAATATTTAAATACACATTGAAATCTTTTTGATATTTTAGGTTTGTTCGTAAAGGTTTTTTTTTCTTTTCCTTAAATTTATTGCAATTATTGAAGCAATTTGAATCCTTTTTTTTTCGTGTAAAAGTGAAGAAAAAAATATATATCGAAAAGTTTTCATGAAGCGATTTAATAAACGGAAGCATAAGTTTTTAAACTAACAAGTCTAACAAATCCAGCTCCGAGCAGTACCATTATATCATTTATGCAGCATTTTTACTGATTGTCAAACGTCTTGTTTATTTAGGTATATTGAGATATTCCGTAGCTCTCTGGCTGAAATGAAGCGTGCCACTAATGGCGGCAACTCTCGGCCTGGTCCATATGATATACGCGATCGAGGTGCCAATCGCGGTGGCAACGATTTTGGCGGACGTAATGGTAAGCTCAATGTGCAGCTATAATTTGTCATCATGAAATAATAGTTACGAATTTTCTTAACGCAGATTGGAGTAATAATCAGAACTTTGGTGTTGGTGCCAACAACATGCTTGGCTTCAATAATCTGCCGAGCTTGATGAATTCCGGCAACTTTGGAAATAGCGGAGGCGGCGGTGGTAATTTTGGAAATAATGGCGGCGGTCCCAACTTCAATGGCAATGGCCCGAATTTCGGCAATAACGGCAACTTTGGTGGCGGCAACAATGGAAACTTTGGGAATGGCAACGGCGGCGGTAATTTCGGAAACAGCGGTAACTTTGGCAACTTTGGGCATTCCGGTAACAACAATGGACCTGGCGGGTTCGGTAATAGCCGCTTTGGCAACAACGGGAATAATGGCAATTTTGGCAATGATTTTGGCGACTTCAATAACTTTGGCAACAATCGCAACTTCGGCAACAGCGGCAACTTTGGTAGCGGTGGTAATGGCGGCAATTTCGGCAGCAACGGCGGCCAAAACTTTGGCAATGGTGGTAATGGTATCGGCGGCAGTTTCATGGGTGGAAACAGCGGCGGCGGTAGCTTTGGCGGTGGCGGCAACAGCGGAAGCTTTGGTAACAGCAATAGTGGAAACTTCAGTGGCGGCAACAATGCCGGCAACTTTGGTAATAATGGCTTCAACAACGGCGGTGGCGGCAACTTTGGACCCATAGGTGGCGGTCGTGGCAGCGATATTGAATACCATACAATACATATGCGTGGTTTGCCGTATACCTCCTTCGAAAATGATGTGTTTAAGGTAGCGTGGGGACATTAAACAAATTGCAAGCATTTACTTAAGCTTTTGAATCTTTGCAGTTCTTTGAACCAGTGCGTCCGGCCAATGTACGCATAAATTATAACAAAAAAGGTTTGCACAGCGGCACGGCTGATGCCTATTTCGATACCTACGATGATGCACAATTGGCCATGAAGCGCCATCGCGAACAAATGGGTTCACGTTATATTGAACTCTTCTACGACGGCAAGACACGCGGCGGAGCAAATGGTGGCGGCGGTGGTGGCGGCAATGGTGGTCCACCATTTGTCCCCGGCGGCGGCAATAATAATAGTAATGCCATTGCTTTAAATAGCAATAGTAATAATAGCGGCAACAATAATGGCGGCGGTGGTTACGGCCGACGTCTCTAAATTATATTTACATTAAAACAAATGTAAAGTTAAAGTGAAGTTATGTTTAAGTTATATTACTCAATCTATACTTCGAATCAGCCATTCAATCAACCAACCAACACAATCAAAGCAGATATGAAACAAAAAAAAAAAGAAGAATTTTCATAAATTTTCTTTTTACAAAGTTTTTAGGTGTAACGTCATACTCTACTCGATTTAAGTTCTATATGAAACGCATAATTTGATTTATTTTAGGAGGTCCGTTGCTTCAACGATTACTTTTAATTTTTACTTTCTTTTAAATTTAAGAAACGATGTATTCCTTTTTCTGTATTTTGTAAAATATTTATTAAAAGTAATCAAAAGTGTTTAAATCTATTGATATTGCTGTTTAAGCCGTGGCGATGTCAAGCAAGAAGAGAAGAAAGAAGTGAATAAAACAAACATAAAAATTTGAACTAAATTCGTTTATAATTCTTGCGCGTGCTTGTGAGTTTTCGTATCACATTTTTTTAGATAAATTTGCTAAAAAGTAAATCTCATTGCGGGGTTTTCTAGTGTTTTAGATTGCTTAAGCATTCATTTTCAAGACTGCCATAAGCGATACATTTTTTACGATATGTTTACTTAAAAATGCTTATATTTCCTCTATAAATTGTCCTACGTAAGGCACAGAATTGAACGGCCGGCGTCAATCTGACTTTTTTAGCCACATGAATTAAGCAAGTTAAGTTTGTTGCATATTTTAGTATGCCGAATTACGCTACAATCGATTGTTGGTGGAATTGACAATCGGTTATTTGAATGAAAACAAAAAAAAAAACTACGAAAGTAGAAATGTAGCGGCAATTTTGCAACAAAATACAGTTGCAATCGATCGAAACAACTTATACGTGTGCAGCAGTAAAAACAACTACAAGCATATCGAAACTATTGCCCTCTTGTTTCAACAATAAACATAACAATGGCGGCTAATGCTGTTTGTGTTTTGTTTAACAAACCTTTGCAGTTTCAGTCGAGTTTGACGCGCCGGCTGCGCAAATTCATTGTTCGTTAAATGCAAATATTTTGATTGTCATCGTGTGCGGTGCGCGTGCGACATTAATACATATAACATAATTTATTAATTTCGAATTATAATCTACTGTCTAGTATTCCGCGGTATTTAAATTAGATTTTGAAACGTTTTGTTTATATTAAGTTAAATTCAGAGCTTTATTTAACTGTTCTATTATCCAAGGCTACACATATAGGCTTTGGAAAAATATTGATACGAAGGAGAGCTTCATTAAATTTCTTCTCTTTTTTTGTGTTTTTGTTTCGAGTGATGTGTGTTCAATTGTAAATTCTAATTAGAGAGATCAAAGTGCCGGTGTCGCAACTGTAAAATGTGTAAGCCGCCAGCTGACACAGCTGTGTAAAAGTGATAAAATAAAAGGCATTTCGCCATTAATGTACAAGTTACATAAATAAAAAAGCAAATAAATATTCAACGTTGACTGCAAAAGCAGTCGTTGTGCATTTTTTTAATTTGTGATGCTTCTTTTTTTATTTTGTTGTATTTTATTTTTCTCGCTGTCGTTTGTTCTTTTGTATGCAGTGTTTACTTAAAGAGAAGAAAGCCTTAGCCGCGTGTCAGTTATAGAATTAATTTTATTGTAGCCGTATTTTTAATATTTGTTGTCATTTTTATTGTTTTTGCTGTTATGATAATTCAGTGTAATTGTTGCTGTTAATTGTAATCGAATTATTTTTTGTAATTTAATTGTTCTTATGAACTGCACATTTTCTCACTGTATTTGTTATTTAGCATCTTCAAAGTTAAGTACAAAATATTGGATGCTGTGAAACTGATGAGAAGTTTCAGAAATAGCTTTTTATGTAGGGTATTAGACAAGTTCTCGCATAAAAAACAGCACAAAAATAAAGTTTCATAAGGTATATGAAAAACTTTCATCAACATAAATATAAAACTCATTTCAATGCTAACAAATTTGTAATATGTACTTTGTTATGAGCAACGGCATAATTAATTGTGTTTATACAAATGGGTTCGAAAATGCCTTAAAAAAATAATGACAGCATTTATGGAATAATCCCAAAATACAGGAAGGTCATGCGATCATTAAAAGCATATCTACGAACTGTGGGTGGTTACAAATTAAACATTAGCACCGAGCTGTTGGTCTGTGGACGCAACAGAGAGTAGTTTATATATAACGGGAGGCTGCTTAATCAAAATACTGCAGAAGATTTTTATCTACTAGCTCCCAAGTTAAAGCTAGACCGGTAATTTTCATGTTTTCGTGGTCTATTCTATTTGTATATTTCTCAAATGCAATGTACTCTGTGCCTTGAAAATTTATAATAAATAACAATGTAAACGCGGCATAACAGCAACAACAAACCCTAGGAAAAAAAAAAGAAACATATGATTAAATAAAATAAATATCAATTTATTAGCATATCTGTTAGCAAGGTCTTACTGTTACAGTCTGTTATATTAGGCGTGGAAAAAATATTTATTTTTTTTTGGCGGGATTTAAGTTTTATTTATATTTATTTATTGCTTGGCAGTTATTTTCCGCCTGACTTAAATTGTTTGTTATACAACAACTGGCACAATTATGGTTTATCTATTTTAGGTACCACCTAAAAGTAAAAGTACGCCACGCCGCCGACATTTTGCGTCACTGCAAATTTATCTGCATCTATAAATACGAGTAATGAATGGCATAAGAGCGCATTTATCAATAAAGGAAAGTTTACACCTAGTTTACTTTGTCTAATTATGGGCAATAAGCGAGATCGGCAAAGACAAATGCAAGGCATTTATTCCACTGCTGTAGGTATGTCTGCACATGCACACGTATCTAATATCTTCCGTCTAACAATGTATCTCATAACTAGATAGCGCACATTTGCGTCAGCCAGTGGAGACCCGATCCATAAAATATTCTCAAACGCCATCAAACGCGCCCAGTTATGCCAACAATCAAATAGCAAACATCGACTCACGTATATTACGTATGTATGTGTGTGTATGTGTACTTTTTTATACTTTTTTTTCTTTTTTTGATTTATTTGACTTGGCATTTTGTTTATTGGCATATTTAATTTGCATTCCTTATTTTTCCCTTTTTTACGCCATTTAAATGAAACTAATTTGTTTAGCATAAAAATTACAACAATTTGATTTATTTGTACATATTTTGGCGTACGCTTTTAACTTGGTCAAGATTTTCGTAATGGAGGCACATCAGATACATTTTACTTTTGATATAATATTGCTGTAAATGCACAAGTGTAAGGTTACACGTAGGAACACGCTGCAGCTCATAAGAAAAAGGCTGGGTAATCGTTTTTTATGTGTTATCTGATATGTGTTATTATAGAATTAATAAGCGATTATGTGCGATTTCAGATAGAATAGTTTTAAAGTGTGCAAAAATCTTTTTTTTTTTTTTTTTTTATTATTATTTATTAGGTGTTAATCAGCATATCATATTGTGCTATGAGACACCTGGTGTACTTGTAAATCGCCAGTTTTTGAACGTGTTTACCAAAAAGTGTTTCTAGGATTAAACATAATTACAAATGCTTTGATTATTGTTTTTTAAATACTTAAATTCAGATCATCCTATCTATTGAAGCTACATTATGTGCCTTTAATCTAAAGCTTGATAAGAGTCGCTTGCTAAAATTGTATGTTTCAACTTAGAAGAACTGAAATGTCTTTACATATAATTCGCTACTTCAGGAATAATAATATTTACATAACACCTGCACAAATTTATCTTACTGTTGCTTATTATTGTTTTAATAATTTTTCATCATGCAACATTCACAATTGTGTGAAGGTTAGGGAATACCTGAAATTTCTTGAAAATTCCACGATGCTCATAAATAAACAGATTAATCAGAAAAAAAAAATAAAAAAAAACGTTGAAATCTCATTAGCATGCGACAATAATCGCAAATGCCACTAATAATAATTGCGGTAAACAACTTGTAATAATCAGTTGAGTAAATTTATGGAGCTATTTTTCACTCAGCAATGCAAAAATCAACTATTATTAACTCAAATATGTTAGATGATTTTTTTTGTTCGTTTTGAGAATTTGCAAAAATAGTCATGCGCCACTTGATTTTTTTGTTTTTTTTTTTATTTTGTATTTTAATACTTAAGTTAGATTGTTCAAGTCTCGTGTATAATTTTCCAATTACATTTTTTCGTAGCAATAATAGATGAGAAATATTTAACTAACATTCGCGTATAACTGATGAGCAAACCGGCAACAGAACACAGCCGAATTGATTTGGCGTCATTATGAGACAAATGAACATTTGTCATGACACGAGCTTATGCGCTTTATTATTATTATTTATTTAGTTAGTAAGTGGAATTTAATTTACATTGACAGCACCCATGAAAGCCTGCTGACATATTGCAGGCAAAGGAAAAATGTAAATGAGTGGCAAAGGGTTGACCTGCCTTTGCTATGGAAAGCAAATGACTGTAACAGAATTTCTAATTTACTTGGACGGTAGGTTTGCTTTGTTCCAAAGCAGATGAGACAGAGAGTAATTTATAATTTATTAAAAATTTTCGAGTTAAAAATTTTGAATTTATTGTAAGCGTCATTTTATGCTTAATAAATTTTATACAAGTTATTTGGCAGTTCACACCTGTACAGTTGCAGTTCTTAAATAAATATATGCAGTTGAAATATTACTTAGTTTTTACTGTATACAAATATAAGTGAGTAAGGCACCTAGTAAAAACAATGGACACACCATAATTCTTTACTGCGTATGCGCCACAAATGAATTAAACTGCTGACATCAATCAATCAATATTTAAATTCTGCCATCACACAATTTTATTAGTATTGTTTATTTTTTTTTTTTTTGAATTGCTAAGTTTGCAATTAATTGAAAGTAAATAAATCAAAAAGGTGTTAAAACAATTTTTAAACTAGAACCAATTACCAATAAATGATATCGATAATAAGACGAGTTTGACTTAATTGCATAGCATATAGCCACACATATGGGGGGGAAACTTTTATCTTAAAGGTAAAACCCAAACGACTTCAGTTGGACATACCCAGCATTTGTAGTATTTAGCTTTGAATTAATGCATATTAGAAATCAAAGGCATAATTGCTAATTAAAAACACGTCGACGCGCCTGTCAGCGTCTTAAAGTCTTAGTGAGGAAGTGTAGCAAAGCTTTTGCTTTTCCGATCAATTTCCCCCACGACGCCAGGCGGTAAATCCAAAAGCAAACTTGCTATTGCGATAAATTTTTCAGCGAATCAAAGCTATAACAAAAACAACAACATGCCACAATGATAATTGCCTTAAAAAAAAAGGAAAACAATTGTGCACAGTTATTCAATTGCATTTAATTATTATTGACGTGGCGCACGGAAAAAATCTCACAAATTTGTTTTGTTTCTTTTTATGGTTTTTCAGTTTATTTTTGCCTAATTGTTATAAACCGGTTTTTGTCGCAGTTTTTTTGTTTTTTTTATTGGATTTATTGCTAAGCTCATGGATTCAAATTTATTAACAACAACACTAAAATAATAAACTTTATTAGGTTACTCGACTAACAGATGCTCGCCTGCACATAAGAACCGTTCGCATATGAAGTTTCTGTGGCACATTGCCTTAGTTTGGTTCGGTTTGCTTACGTTATGCGATATGCTTATCTTGAATTACCCACTGCAACGGCTTTTCCCTTGTAAAAGTCAATAAGTTTACTGGCGTCTGGCCTTAAATGCTTGAGTAGAGTGTGTATAATCTCTAAATCACACTTTGTCAGTTGCGACGGCTGTATAAGCTCAAGTATTCGTAACAGATTCATATGGAGTCCTCTGCTAATCTGATAAGGTGTGATTAGCTATTTCTTAGTGCTGACTTTAAGCTTATCGTGAAATTTTTGCGTTGTTTTTATAGTTTGTCCAATTGCAGATTGTTGTTAAATGGCAAGCGGATTAAGGAAGGATATATTTTCTCAAGCAATGGAACTCAATCGAAAAAGTTATTGAGCCAAAGTGAGGGATGCAAATATGAGAATTCAGTTTCATGCTGATCACAGTTAAATAAACTTCTTCTTTAAGGCAGCTTTGGTGCATGTTCAAGCTGGTCAAGAGGCATAGTTGAGTAGGCCATGAACTAAGTAAAGTTTTATATTTAGTTAAATCTAAGTGCATACCAAATATTGTTGTTTGCTGACTTGCTGGCGGCTCTTATAAACTTGGACACTATATTGTTGTCAAAAATTCCAGGTTGCTATATAAATGTCTGTTTTGGTTTTCATCATGCGTCTTGTATCGATGAAAAACTCTGACGCAGAAGTGCCATCACAGACATTGAATTGACAATACAATTGACTCTACTGTTCTCTTACTTAATCATGTGACAAACGCTTAGACTCAACAAGTCTGCCGAATTTGACGCTTCGATCACTCAAGATCTAATCGTCGGCTCAAGTGGATGTCGCCAATGATGTACTCCACTTCTACGTCTACTTTTAAATAGTCATGCAAATAAGACACCAACATCATGCAGCTGGCCTGGTTTATATAAGGCATTTAGCTTGCTTATTTAATAATACAAGATACTCGCATTCTACCTTACAGATCATATAGCAGTTGTGTGCTTAGTACCTTGAATACTTTAAATCAATATTTTGTATTTCTTAAGCTGGGTAGCATTATATAAGCGTATGGCGAACAAAGTTCTAATAGATAATTGTATATCTTGAAATGCCAAGATTGCCACAAGCAGACAAGTGCTTACCATGTGACATCAATCATAAATTTAACTAACATATAGTGTCAGAATAAGTTTAGATACTTTTTATGACTTGGCTGGGCGATAGCCGTGGTCTGGCTTAGGTAATAATTAATTATATCGAATGGTACATATATGCAGTAAATGTAAAACAATGATTTGTAGACAATTTCCAAAGCACAAAATATATTTTGAGCTCATAAAAATTCCTCCAGCGGTGTAAATCAGTTGGCAAGCGACGACAAAATGACTCAAGGCATGCACGAATGAGACACATGAAAGCATTTCATTCATAAATTTTCAGCAGATATTATATGCCAAATGTCAGAACTGCTAATGCCGCAAAACTTTTCTTGTCGTTTTGTTTTTCATTGGCTGCAAATAACGTGAAAAGAACGACGTTGCAATAAATATTATAGCATAAAAGAAATAGCTTCTGGTCATGAACAAAAGTTATAATAAATAAATAAACAAAAATGTTAAAAAAAAACAATAACAATAATATATAACTTGCCATGTAAACTCACTTACAGCAGCAAGCTGAACAATTATTGACTGTTTGCAAGAATGCAAGCGTTTGTGGCTTAAACAATTGAAAAACTCATGAGCTGCTTACGCATCACTTACTAAGAATATTCACTGTGCGCACGCTTATGTGTTTCTGTTTTAGTATTTGTTTGTATTTTTAACTTATGCCAGTAGTAAATAGAGTATTGAAAATCGAACAGTAGCCAAGCAGCGTAGCGCAGCGAAAGCGGCAGCGGCAGCGGCAGAGCGTCAAGTGAACATGTTGATGGTGTGTAATGCTCAACAGCTGATCGATTGAACGAAAAGCTCCAGTGCGGCCGGCATCAGTTGTTGTTATTATTCTTTTAGTTGTTGTTATTTTAATTGTTGTTGCTGTTGTTAGCTGATGTCGCTCAGTGCGCGCGTAAAAATCAAACTGTAGGTGATAAGCGGTACGACACCTAACGACAGTCAATGCCGGAACGTTCAGCGGCGCAGCGCACGAACGTCGGATCGGCCGCGGTTATATATTTTAAATAGGCAAAGCGAAAAGCAAAAAGGAAAACAATATAAATAAGCAAAAACTCATCAATAAATTCGTATACGGAATACTCAAGCGTACGCCTTGCCTCTGCTCTGGTTCGACTGTCGTGTGCGCATAAATTTTCTATTACGAAAATTATTAGTGAAAAACTTTTCAAGAATTTTTCAAGCGAAATTGATTTGTGACGTAAACAATAATCAAGAAACAGTTGGGAAAAGCCAAATAACACAAAACAAAACCAAGTAAAACAAAAAAAAATTAAATCAATCAAATAAAAATTCTTACTTAATGGAAATAAAAATAAACAATAAAACTTTAAGCAAAACCATTTGGACATAAAAATCATTTAAATTTATGCAGGTGTGTTGCCGAACTCATTAGGTTTGATTTTTAATTCTTTTGTTTAGAGTTACAAAACTGTTTATAACTTGTAACTGCCAAAATCAATTAAATAATTAAATCGTTCATTTTTGACGTGCTTATTAATTAATTAAATCATGTTTGTTAATATATTATTTTTTTTTTTGTTAATTTTTGCGACATGTTTTACTCGTTTTGGTTGTCAGTTAATCCACAACAACAACAACAAACACTTACAAATCGTAAATTCACTGTGCGGTTATTCCAATTAGTTTCCTACGCTCTGACGCATTTCTAATTATGATCGAAAAGTAAAAAAGAATATGGAAAATAAGTAAAAATAATTGTTCATTTTTTAAAAATGCTTACACATACCTAAGAACATGCTTTTTGTTTAATCTTTATGTTTTTTGCTCAGCTGCTTATTTTTTTTTATATTTTAGCTTATGAAAACATCTTATCCATTAGTCTCTATATATTAAAATGTCGGAAATTTTCCATCTTAGTGTCTTTTGCTAACTGCGCCCAGTAGGCGCTTACTCGTTTGTTGTCGTTTTTTTTTATATAAATACTATACTTACTTCTAAACATCTAAAAATGACCGCCAGTGGCAGCCAGTGTTTTCAAATTTAAATTAAAATTTAAAAATGGGATGTAGGCAATTCCAAATTTTTGAATATTTTTTTACAGTGAAATTGACAAAATTTTTGTGTTTTGTATAAAAATTAGACGATTTAAGTGCTTACGAAGAAGTCTGTGCATAATTTTCATAACGTATCTAGTTTACTTAACTGTGTAAAAAGTAGTCTTGTTCCCTACTAGACACTTAAGACCAAGCTGCGGTCAGTCCTTGTGGTACCGACATGAGGCAGCTATTTGACACCACGTCTCGGCCTATCTATTGTGTATTCGCGCATTTTGATCCTGTCTTCTGATGACCTTGGTTTATCTTTCCTGTCTGAGTGTTTGAGTCACAATAACATTTTCAGCGTAAAAGCATACACAATTTCATGTAATCTCAAATTGTAGAGGCTTAGGTAATCTTTTCATCGATTTAATTAATTTCTAAATTGGAAAAGTGCAATGCTTTAAGTAAATCGTTTTTTGCGCGTTTTATTTAAATAGAGGAATCAGAGTTTCAATACAAAGCTTTCACAAAGTAAATTGAATAATTCAATAAAAATAATTTTAATTAATTAAAAAACATTAAACTTGTATAGATTAAAATTCATGAGTATTCTATAACTCACTTCCAAGAATATGTTTTCTGCACTAATAAAAGTGGAACTACATTTTGCTGAATGCCAAAGACTTCACACACATATGTATGATAATACATATTCAGATCACACAAAGCCGCCATTTTCTGATCTTTATAATTTAGAAATACCTTAAAGCTTGCCAAAAAAAAAAACGAACACGTCTCACACCAGCCTACGTCGCATATAAAAGACACACGCAAAAGAAAAGAAGTCAATATGTGATTTGATTTCTTTTTTTTTGGCAATCCCATGCCAAACCAACAACAACCGTTAATGGTGCCACTGCAATAAAACCTTTATATAGACGTACAATCGTGCATCACAATTAATCGAGATTTTGTCTGATTTTTATGCTTAATATACTTAATATAAAACAGAATATTGACAACACGAAAAAGGAACACTTAAATCGAGCTTTAATTAAACAATTAAATAATGTATTTATATACTTGTGTATACATAAGCAAGAAATGAATAATAATAATAAAAAAAAAAAAAAAACATTTTAAATAAAATCCGCTTATTATCAACGTTGCATAAACTTGGGCTCGAAAAGCAACAACAAAACAACAGAAACTCGTCAGAACCGCTTTAGACCCGATAATCTCCGCTCATGCATTATTGTAAACTCTAATTTAAAAACGAAAACGAACAAAGAGACGAATCGATACGCAAATCAGCAATAAGCAAACAACAGCAAGAGAGTGAAATTGATTTAAGCTGAGAGAGCGAGAAAATTTCCAACACGTTTGCATTGATTGCTCTCCATAATATTTAGCTAATGCAGCTAAGCATTACGTACGCGCATGGTCTGAAATTCCAATAAACACAAAAAAGTGGCGACAACAACAACAACAATAGTATAAATAACAAAACGTAATGAAGTGTAAAATATTTGTGCTGATCGTTTTGCATTTTGAAACTTGGCACCTGGACGACGCTCAAATGTCATGACAATATGACGTTAACATTTCTTTCGTTCATTCATTAATATGATACATAGCCACATATGTATGTATGTATGTGCGTCTGCATACTCTTATATGCATAGTGTTCGCATATGTGTTCGTTGAAGTGCGCGCATAAATTAAGTGCAGCGTTGTTTTATAATAACCGTGACAAAAGATAACAGTTATTTAATAAATCGTTGCCAATACCATATTGGCGCATAGAGATTAAGCTTAACTTAGCACGCGCTAAGGCATTAACATTGCAGTTAAGGAAGTAATCGCATAAACGCATACGTAGTACATATGTATTTATTTAAATAAGTAATATCGTCTACGTTAAAACAACCAGATATACATATGTTTGTAGGCATTGCTGGTACGATCAGCTGATCGCTTTTGATAACAACAACAACTAAGCATACAGAAACAAAACAAAAATTAAAAGTAAAATCAAATATATATATATTTTTATGTAAACAAATAAACAACACAATAATAACAGCAAAAGTAATCTGCGCATTATCAAATAAATCGCATTATCAATCAAAGTTTGCTATTGGCGCTCTCGCTCCCACACTGAATATCTGTCTCTTTTTGTGGCCTAACTCATTTATGTATATGTAACCATGTGCGGCAACTATTGTTCACTCTTCTAATACATACAGGAGAAGTTTATGAAGTGATGCAAATCAATAAAAAGGAACGCAATATTTCTAAGATGCGCTGATAAGAGCCGAGAGAACGCCGACTGACTGAGTGCATAAAAATTTCCACTATGATAAAAATAAGCAAGCAAATTGGCCTCTAAAACAAGTTAAAAATTCCTTTGCTCTTTCTGTAGCTTTACACATTTTCAATGCCATCCTTGTGCACTAAATCAACGTCACTAACTTGATTAGTGTAATTTAGCGCACACTGGCGATATGCAACTGCCGACTGGCCAATGGCAACTGGCCTTAGCAAGTGCAGCAACTTAGCATGCCGTCTCATTCGCACCAACTGCGCGTGCTAATTAATCGGTTAGCATGTTGTGTGGGTGTCAGATACAATATATCGAACAATTTTTATGTGCATGCTAATGTCAATTAGTTGAGCTGATAAAACTGCTATATTTATTTATGACTTAACTATGTTACTGTAGCGTATATAATTATGCTTATTTGTATGTCTGTATGATTAAAAAAATAATTTTTTTTACTTTTTCATTGCAGTCAATCGGCAATGCGAAGATTTCCGCAAAAAATGCATGGCGAATAATGCAAACCAAGGACTGCTTTCTACATCAGACAGTTTTCAGTGTTTTACGCTTATTTAATATGTAATATTTTACTATAACGACAAAACAAATTGTTACAACAAAATACGTCATCAAAAAACAAAAAAAAAAAAAAAAACAAAACTGAAAGGCAGCAACTGAGTGTTAACAATTTTTTTTCTCCTTTGCTAATCTTGCTCTGACTGACGACAAGTTGTTAAACTCGAAAAATTTGTTGTAGATGTTTATCTGCTGAAGCTTACTAAACAAACAAACAAACAGATAACGAGATAATGAAACTGTGATACAGCTTAGTTACTTAAGTAATCTACAAAAAAAAAACAAAACAAAAAAAAAACCAAAAAAAAAAAGAAAACCGACAACAAAAATATGTGCTTAATGTTAATTAATGCGAACCTTCGCTGCTTGGAAATTGTATAGTACGAGTAAACTGAATGCGCTACTTGTGTGCACTTAGCATATGAAATATACGGCATAATCTCTGTATTTTGGCGCGTGTGTGCTTATTAACACAACAGTAAAAACGAAGAAAAACAACAAATATTATTTGGCCCTAACTCACTGACTAACGAGGCAATTAAATAGGCAGGTCGGACCAACTGGCGCTTTCCGAGCTGTTGCGCAAAGTTATCAAACGTCTCCAAGGCGACGACGACGTCGCAGAACACTGCAGTACAGCAGCCAGCCGCGAAGCACACTCAAACGCAGACGACACACTGCAGTCACTCGACAGTGTAAGCAGCTTACACTCACTTCACACTTACTCACTCGCTTACTCATTGGTTGGCTGGCCTTGCAAAAAAAAGAAAAGGAAGAAAAGAAGAAATCAGTAGCAGAAACGACAAACTTGTCGCCGTTCTTCAGACATTCCTGAACAGCTGTTCAGCTGTTCACTGGCACAGCAATCTTGCACAAGTGCAGCTTGTGAAAGTCAGCAGCGCAGCATAAGAAAAGCATAAAGGAAAATCAAAACGTAAGCTGCCGGCAGCAACTTCAACGTCAACGTCAACGTCAACAGCAGCTGGCACGCATACGTCGACGTCTTCGTCGGCGTCGCTGTAGGCACCATCAACGTCGTTCGCGTCTACTCCGCCAAGTTGTGGCGTACTTGGTTCATGCATAAGCAACTTTAGTCGCGAGCGGTTGTCTCCCGCATTTAAATCGCTTCGAACTTTACCTCAAGTGTAGCAAGAAGAGCTGCAGTCACAGTCGCAGTCGCAGCAACAGTCACGAGCTGTCGGAGCCAAACTAAAAGGAAGTGACTCAGTTTGTCGCTCTAATTGAATTTATTGCAAATAATAACAATAATAACAACAATAATAAACATAATAGCAATAATAATAACAACAACAACCACAATCACAACAAAGCATAAGAAAGAAAATTCCAGCTTCATTAAAAAAGAAATTCTTTACATAAAGTGCGTACAAGAGAAAATGCAACTTGCAGTTGTGATATTTGCATCTGGATCTGTATCTGTATCTGCTACTGTTATTGTATCTTTGCTTTAAAGTGCTCAATAAATAATTTCAAATTGTGTGATATTCGACTATATGCAACAGTGTGTGATTAATCAATAAAAATTAAAAAATTATAAACACAAAATTTACTCAAAACATTTTACGTTAAACAAAATGAAACTCACAAAGAACGGCAAGGAATCTCTGCTCAGCGTGCCAACGTCGCCTGCAGCCTCAATGGTACCGTTACGCACATACTCAAATGCTTCATCGTTGCGCATCAACATGGGCCAGGGCTCTCATGGCGATCTGCATGACAGCGAGAAGGGCGACACAGACGATGGACTTGGCTATACACACACTTTGGTAAGAAGCTTTACCCTTTGTCTTTCTATCTTCTATTCAGTATTTTTTTTTTCTGAACTTTTTTTTTTCGCTTAAATTTAAGGGTATATCGAAACTGCCTTTCAAGGTCAACACTTAAAAAACTTCAGCTCAGTTAGTATTGCTTGTTTACTCCAGTTAAAGCTCAAAGCAAGTTTTATTTAAGGGTTGCTCTGCGTACTTAGACAGTAAGAAAAAGAGGTTAAACTGCTGCTTTATCTTTTTTTTTAAATGAATGGTGTGAGACAAAAAGCCCATATGCTACACTTGGGCACATGCAAAGGATCTTAAAAGTAAGCGTTGTACATAAGGCTTAGTAAATTGTTTATAAGTTCAAAATAGTGAAGCAGTTCCCCAGAGTGTAGGATCCATAGTATTGTAAGCTACTTCATACTTAACATTTTCATTTCGAAGTCTGTACAAAATTTGTATTAACGTAGAAATTATTCAGAAAAAAGCTAGATTACAGAAAATGTATATTAAACAGGGTTCTCTGATGTGTATCTCAAGTCATTATATATTTCCCGAGTCTCCTACATGAATTGTAAAAAACTACTACTACAAACGCGGGGCATAGGGATCTCTCTGCGAGTATTCATATTTCTGTGGCTATGAATAGAGTCATTATACATTGAACTATTTTTGGCAAAGTGATTCGATTAACGTTTTAGGTTAGTCAGCTATAATAAAGCATGTAGCAAAGATCTGCTCGTATTAGAGAAAAAGGTGTTGACTGCTGTGCAATTTTTAAAAAACTAATATAATTAACAGTACAGCTTTGAATGTTTCCCTAACACATGAGGCTTAGCCACAGAAGTCACTTACAGGCCAAACCATATTTCGGACATTAATCCATAAATAACTTACTGCAGCCAACGTGACATAAGATTACATATTTATATACAACACCCAAGACATTCATTGCAGTTTGGTTACACGTCGTACACTTAAACAGCTTCAATTTTGCAAACACGCTTAATTACAACAAAACAAAAAAAAAAAAAGAAAACAAATTAATTAAATGGATTTTGTAAATCACACAACTTCTACGCTCATGTAAATTTTATTTTGACAGTAGAAACAGGCCGACAAGCCAAGAGACAGACAGACGGACAGACAGAGACAGAGCAAGCACGTGACACAACCATGTGATCATCATATATGAATACGAGTATAAATAACAAAAAGGTGAATAAAAAATAAATAAACAACAAAACAGATTTTCCATATAAAAGCCGCTTTAGGCCATAACGAGTCAATGCATTAATTAATTTATTGAACTCGATTTCGCACAGTAAATTTGGAATTTTTATTTCTTTAGTTTTTTGAATACTTTTCTGTTTGCGTTGTGGCTTTTTGCGCATTTTCGACTTTAACACCTGTACAAATGCTGTCCCAATGACTGTGGCTGCTCTTGGTGTGCATATTAATGAACTGCGCACAAGCGTAAAGACTTCAACGTTTAAAAATGATTATATTTGATATTTGGTTTGGTTTTTTTTTTTTTTTTTTTTGTTTTTACTTTGATCGTCTGGCACAAATTAAGTGCGCAGGCTTGGCGCTCTCTAACAAGGGATCCCCCAGAAATATGAATTCTTTCGAATGGCGGCGCAAACAAAGCCAACGGAAGTTGCTTGGCAAGTTGTCGCCGGCGTCTTTTCTTTTGTTTGCTTTTCTTGTCTTTTCTTTTCTTTTCTCTTGCTGAACTTTGATATAAGCATGTGAGTGCGTTTTTGTTGTTGTTTGAATTGTTGTATAATGATGCCGGTATCGAATTAGTGACAGCGCACAATTTTATTGTTTGCATTAATTTTGCGTCATAAGCACACCACAGGCATGCCAGGCTAATCCCCTGCCCATTGTGCTGCTGGGCGGCCTTTTGTGCTAAAGGCGCCGCACAACTTTTTGATAAGGCGGAATAATACATACTTGGACTTATATTTATGTGCATGTTCATACAAAATGTAATATGTAATTATTTTTGTGACATTTTTCAGCTACTTAAATTATGAATGTATGATCAAAATACAAAAATTGCTTTGGACTTTGATTTAAGTTAATTATTCATTTGTAGCACTTCTGTCAAAATGCACTGAACGGACTGCAAAGAATTATGCGAACTAATTGATCGACAAAATACGTGATTGATGGCAAAATATTTGCTGCTGTTTAATATTTTTTTCAATGTTGTGTAAATAAAAATAATTCAGAGAACAGAAAAGGCAAGTTAACTTACACGTGTTTTTGATGCATGCGTAATCATTTACTCAGTTTCATTTATTTACAAAAAAACAAAACAAATTAACCTTCACAATGGCACAAGTGAGAGAAACCTTGCCACAATTTGCACAGTTACAACTTTATTTATGATATTCGCCTTAATAATTAATTTGCACGGCACACATTGATGCGCAATTGCCATACAAATTAGCAAAAATAAAAGTGAATAATTGAACAATAATTTAAAATAACCTATAATTACTGCAATGGATTGAACGGCTTGTTAAAACTCAATTATTTTGTAAGTTAGGCGTGACATTATGTCATACTTAAATAAACATTAAATATAAACGATTTAACACAAATAAAAAAATACAATTTTTTTACACTTTAATTTAATTTAAGTGCAACATTTTGGCTTATTTTTACGACTTTATATTACAAAATATAAGACAATGACTGGGGTGTAACAGAATTAAGCTGGAGATTTTTTTCAATTTATTTTCAACTTCTAGAATAATTGAACGAAAATAAATTATTTTCAATTCTAATTAAGTGTTTTGCCATCGTTAATGTTAAAAAGTTTGCAAAAAGCGAAACTTGTTTCGAATTGATAGATAAAAATATATTTACCTGATATTGTAATGCATTAGAAAACTTATCATTTATATAAAGAAGGAAATTGTTTTGAACCTGCTATCAAAGGAATCTTGTAAGTGTTACCAACCTCCGCACATCTGCAGAATGGGTCAGATTAGCCAAGCACAAACATTTTGGTCCTGGTTTTTTGTCCAAGTAACAAAAATATTTGAAATGAAATGTATTCAGTTGCTTAACGAAATTAAATAATGAATTTCTTTTTTTAATTAACAAGCATTCCAGACTCAAAAATCGTGACGCAGGTGTCTTTTATTTTATGATTTATTTCCGGCAAACTTCTATTGATGTTGATGAATAGTTTCTCAACTTTTATTTATTTTTATTATAATAATTGTTTTTGTTTTTGTTACCTTAGCGTTAATTAAATTTAACGTTTTAAATATTAGCACAGCTTAATTTGTCCGATTCGTTACTCATGTGACATTTCTTTTCTTTCATCAAGTATAAAATATGAACGTGACTTTTATTTGTGCTAGCAGCCAAAAAGAAAAAAAATACCAAAACCAAAAAAGCCAAAAAAAAACAACAAAGATTTGCTTCATTTCATAACAAATGTTAAAACAAGATTAACAATTAACGACTTTTAGGCACCTGTCTGTTCAAATTTTTCAACTGATATGTGCACAACGCAATGCGAGAATTATTTGTCTCGGAGCAGTTGAAGCCGTCAATGGGTGAGTGAGCGAAAGACTTTGCTGGGCAGAAAAACATTTGGCTAAAATCCTATAGGTTCCTTAGTCTTAGGTTAGGCATAAAAAGTAAAAATTGTAAAAATTTAAGTTCATTTAACTGCAAAGACGCTCTAAGGGTAAAACTTTTCGTTTTTATGATCGTTTTGTATTACATTTCATTAGAAAAACTAAAATGTAAGTAAACAACTCACAGTGCAGACACTTTATTTTGATCCCTAATGGGGCACTTAATATAAAATGCTTTTATCCGTAATGCTTTTAAATTAATAAATAGAAATATTTTTTCTGCATTTCATTATGCATTCAAATGAAAGAGGGCAACAAAGTGTAGGGATCCATGGGCATATTTTCGTAAACACGAAATTAATTATAATAATGCTTAAAGTAGCTCTTCATTAACTCAACGTGTTAAAAACTTGTTAAAATTAGACAAACCCAGATAGCGAAAGGCCTAAAACGTATGCCAGCCGTATGTCTGCTGAACAACGCAAATGTGTGCTAGCGAATCCATGTCGCAGCGTGACACATCGGACTAATCTAATCAAAGTTCAATGCGGACTCCACATGCACGGCAACTGCCAGCTGCCAACCGCATTGCGCTGGGGACTCTCGAGCACACGCACTTGATACTCGCACGAAGATCGGCCACGGTGCGGCGGAAAGCTTTTACGAGCATTAACAAGCTATACTTGGCCGGAGATCGTTCAATCATAGGCTACTTTGATTTGACGCCTGGATAAGCGTCACAGGGTTTTTGTTTTATTTAAAGAGTCGCGCTGTGATACGCTCTAAGGCATGTTGATTGGCTGTTGGGCCCAATCGATTATATTGAACATTGTTTATTGCCCCCGTTTTATTGTATTAGGCAATTAACGTCTTTTATGAGCGGCTATAAATGTCGCATTGCTGCGTCCCATTGATTTCAAATCGAAAACGGTTAGCAGCATTATAAATGTATTAAGATTTGTATTTTTTTTGTTTATTTTTTTTTTTTTTTTGTTTTCATATTTTTTTTTCCTTCACCAGTTATCGGTTTATTTACTTAATAAGCACATGCACAGTCCAAACAGAGTCGAGAATCCTCACGTATTTGCATATGCAGTTTATCTTAGATTTTTGCGCCCAATTCTTGTTTTATTTGGTCTTTCCGGTATTTGCTTAAAAAATTCGTTAAATTTTTAATTAATTTCTTTTACACACATTATTCGCATGCCATGTTTTTTCAATGCTCTGTGGAAGCTTTTATCTTTGCGCGATCTAGACTGAGGCTATGCGGCTGAGACCGCTCTAGGCCCGAGGTTCGCAGGTGCCTGCCTCGCTGCTGGAGATCACAGTTTTCTTAGGGTTTTTGTCATGTTCACGCGAAGTTGTCGCAAAGTTGCTAATTTGACTCAATACACGCAAATGAAGCATTAAATCAAAAACATCAATTGGAAATTTTGTTTTCGTTTGTGATTTGGCATAACAAAAGCCCCGGAAATCATGGAAAGATTGAGACAGAAAAAGGTTCGTTTTAAAAAAAATACTAAAAAGTGTGTAGCGTTACCCAAATTAGCTGAGATTATCTGAAGTCCTTTTTTATTATGCAAGGCTCATCAATAATTTATGTTCAATAAATAATATTTTGAAGTCATTTGCTAATGTATAAACTGTTGAGCATTTTTAAATTATTAATGTTAATAAATCAAAGATATCGCCTTATTTATATTACACAAAGAAATATGGCAGCGTGCACTTCATAGAAATACAAAAAGGCAGAGTTCAAAAAATAATAAAACCTAATCGCTCAGGTTTGCATTTAAAGCAGTTGCGACTATATAGAAATGATTGGGTGATACTGAATTTTAAACCCCTTAATCTTAATTTACGTATATACGAGTACACGCTTAGCGAGAAAGTAAGCCGCATGCACAGCGAGAAATTAACAACAAAAAAACTACTAAAATCATTTTTATTTTATAAGCCACACACAATACTAATGTACATAAACCGTTCTTTGTTAATAATTAAAAAAAAAAATATAATAAACAAAAATTACAAAATCCTCTTGTTGAAACTCAAACTGAAATATTCAAAAGCAAACTAAATGCCAAGTACAATTGTACATGAGTGTGGAAGTCTTTTTGTACGTTATTTAGTTACCTCGTTTAAGTGTATTGTGATGAAGTGTAACTTTTTTTTTTCATTTAAATTTATATTCAAAGCTAAGTAATTATGACGAATCGAAACCAGAAATGTTAACCACAAAACCAAAAGAACAGGCACTTGGATTTCAATTTGTCGCTTAAACTTAAAAGCCAACAATGTTAATTCTTGCCAACAAAATATCATATTTTACAGGGTTTAAAATGAGAAAACATACAGTATTTAAAATGAAGATAACAATTATATTTATTTTGTCAGAATAATTTATCTTTATGATAGCTTAGGTCGTTGAGGTTGGTAAGTTGGTCCACAGCGAACTCAAGATAAGATGCGTAGTCCCGGTGAAGCCTTAATTTATATACATATTTAAAAGATATCTCATTTCTATAGTTTCCTCTCTGCTTGGAAGCTTTTCTATTGTTGCTGAAAATCTGTTTTATAAAAATGCTAATTGAAACTACACAAGATTACCAATTGTAGTAATAATAATAGTTTCCTAATATATTCCTATATAAGTTTCGCCTTATTGCCATAGCAATTCGCATAGTGTATAAGACATATTTGGGTTTATAATATGCCTAAAGCAATAATATGCCATATTATATGCAACACAGGCGTTATGCGGTTAAATTGTTCAATTCAATAAAAACGAAACTTAAGACAACGTCACTTACAGCAAATCACCGCAACTCAAAACAAGTCACAAGACCATAATGCATACCAAAGTCTTACATGCCTATGCACATAGCTGCCAACTCATTGGCTCACTAACTCAGAGATTGCGCATGGACAGGCAAACAGGCGGACAGACAGACTGTCGGGTAAGCAGGCAGGCAGGCAGGCAGGCCGACAGTTGTCACGCTTATATCCAAATCGCTTTCAACACTTTAATGCAGACGAGCGCACAAATTATGCCGACATCTGACTTTGCACAGTGGCACAGAATGCTTCTTGATGCCACGCCAAGCTTGGAGCTTGGCTTTGTCACGCAGCGCACAGACAAGCAACGGCTTGGGGCCGCGTGTGCCACAGTACGCGGCTCGTTAGCAAGTCTGCACTTGCGAACGGCAAATTATTAAATTTATGAAATTTTATTGATGTCTTACACAGCGTCACACATCTGAGTACGACTGCGACTCGCCTGAGTACGAGTGACTGCGCTGATGTGTGTTTGGAGTGTGTGGGTGTGTGTGTGTGCGTGTGTGAGTGGCGGGTTAGGTTCGCTATGCGTCTATTGTAAAATTAAAGCATAGCAACTGTCGCCGCTTTGCGCGAAAGCCCGCCTTGATCTTCGTGTGATAATTCTTTTTTATAGTTTTTTTTCTGCTTATTTATGTTCATTTCTTGCTGCTGGCACACATCAGCACACACGCTTAACTGCCCGTAAGGCGAAAAATGTGTCTCCGTGCACATCACCGTCAGTTGAGTTGAAAACTTTGTGCGGTTTGAACGCGTATCTCTGAGATGCACACGATCAGCCAGTGAAGCCCAGCAAGTGAACGGAACGGAAGTAGCTCATCAATTAATGCAGTTAATTGCATATTTTATGCGAAATCTATAAACGCGACCTCGTGCCTCCACATTTGCACGCTAACCAATTCGGTTGTCATCTAGAAATACGCGTAGCTAGTCTAGTTTGCGTTTGATCAGCCTATTAGGACGTGTCTTATTGTTTAAGTAAACTCACAAAAATTACGCGTATTTACTTGACCAATTTGCTTTGAAAAAAACGCACACACACACGCTATGGTTTACTTTGAAAGTCGTGAACGCAATCGCAGTCGGGAGCGTGATCGTAAAAGAAGTGTTGAGCGTATCATACACGATGAGGAGTTTGGTGAAGAGAATGTCGAATTGGTCGACTCGGAATGGGCGGATTTCGAGAAGTTCATACGTCAGCTGCGTCAGCGTCGCAATAGCACGACCTCAATGGAGGAGGAGCTGCGGCATGTGCAGCGCCATCCGAAGATCAAGTCTCAGGCATTCTATCCGTGTCCGCCGCCAGCAGATCAGCGTGATTCGGACTCATCGGATGAGGATGATCCGTTTGGATACATCGACACACTCGTAAGCCACTATAAATACTTTCTGTTCCTTGTGTTACCAGAATAGGGCTACAACAAAGTTATACCAATATTTTTTATCATGTACTAGACGTCTATGTTCATACACTCCTCTCCTCCATTTGTCTCTTCTCGATATTTATTTACAACATACAGTCGATGACGGTTTCAAAAATCAAGGATCAAGAAGGTACCAACTTGGCTACCCCGTCACAAATTAAACAAAATGCTTTTAGCAACTTAATGAGAAAGCGATCGAATTGAAAAAGACACAGTGTCTCATTTAATATAAACTTAAAAAAAACATGTCTTGGGCCTAAGTATAAAGCTCAAAATATTCGAAGTGTATAAATCTGTAAAGTTTGTAAACAATTTTTTTTGTTTTATTTTTTTTAGTTAAATAAGAAAAAAAAACAAAAAAAAATTCGAAATATGCAAAAAAAATCTTATCTGAAAGTATTACAAATTTTCCATATAAAAGCAAAGTTTTCATTCCGAAGCAAGGGTCTGTTACTTAGGGTCTCGGGTATATCAGGAAACAAAGGCTCAGTCAAGCTACTTAGTATGAAAATCATACGTCTAACTTTATCTATTAGAATAAACAAAAGAAGGACACAAATACTATTTTAATTGATTTAAAAAGCGAACGCTGATTGTTTCTTATCATACCTCATTCTGTATGCCTTAACTTTCGCTTGCAAATTAACTGAATGAACCTTGTGATCATGCATAAATGTGAGCGACAGCTATTTTGATTATTAAGTGAGTTTTTTTATTTAAAAGAATATATTCTGTATATACTGTGCGCTAATCAAATTCGAGTGCATTACTTATCTTGAACTCAAATACTCAGCACAAGACATCTAAGCACCTGCTTTATAACTTGCCTCCAACAGCGAAAATCATATCTTCGACGCATTAGCAAAAATAGCTTTTGTATATCATTTCAATCATAACCCATCAAATTTTCATTAAAATACCAAACATCAAGGAATATTGCCTTCGCATAAAACCAAACCACTCAACAAGCCATGAAACCATAACAACAACAAATAAATTTCAGTCTAGATCTGTTGGCACTAAATGTTCTTTGCCTTTGGCGCTTGGGAGAAGAATTTGCGTGTTTTTCCTGAAATATTGAAAGCTAAACACAAAATCAAACTAAGCAGCCGAAGTATGGTACTTAATAATAAATATAAGGCTGCCGCAATACACGCATAGCATGTTTAAACAATTTATTTACCTTATTTTTTTTTTTTTGTTTTTGTTAAAAACTTTTTAAACAAGCGTAAAATAAAACAAAACACTGTCCATGCCAAGCCCTGCCTGCTACAAACTTGTGAGAAAAATTGCAAGACAGACAATAGGGCGAAGATGCAGCGGCAGCGGAACAACAAAACCCAAACAAAAAATTCTATGTTAGCTATTTTTAATCGGATTATAATGAATAGTGTTTTAAATAATATAAGTTTTTCTTATGGCTTGTTTTGATTTTATTTTATTTATTTATTTTTTTTTTTTGTGTTTTCCTATTATTATTTATTTATTTTTTGTTTTGTGTGTTTATGGTAAAAACAGAAATTATTTCATAGAAGGTAAAAGGGCTCAGTTAAAGTGACCAGAGCAGAGATATGTTTAGCCTTTGCTAGAGCAAATAGTTGCCCAAGCATGTTCTCCCTTTTAATGACATAACAGCACATAATGACATGTGCAGTTCAGTTACCGTTTACAGAAGGACACTTAGTCAGAGCAAAGGACACACACATACAGTTTAAAGTGCAACCAATTTTATTTACTGTCCTACAGTTGGCTTAGTTGCGATCTTAAATCAGCTATAGACAGTCAGTCAGCAGCATTGTCCCAGTTTCCATAGTAGAGACAATTTTATGCATTTTGTTAATTGAATTTTCTCGCTTTATTTTCTTATTTTGACATTTTCACGCTCTGCAGACTGTTGGCTCTGCTGCTCTCATTTGCACAATATGATGCGAGTTCTCGTATAATTATACACGCTTTGTTTGTGCATTATATACTACACACATGCACGACGTCTAGTCGATTGCACGTATTATATATAATTTTCGATATCTGCAGCAGCCGCAGTAGCAGCAGCAGAGGCTGAAGCTGAAGCAACAGCAGCAGCAGCAGAAGCTGAAGCAGCAGCATTAGCACAAGACGAAACTAATTTCGGCAGCGCGACTGGTTACCCTATAATAATAACGTCCCGACCGAAGCAAAGAAAACAGCAGAAAATTTCAATAATTTTCCAACGAATAAAAGCTCAGCAGTTCAGTTTCAAAAAAGTTTTCGCAAACATTAGAACGCCGAGCAAAACTCAACAATTTTTTTTGTGCGTACGCATTATTTTAACAAAACGGATATAAAAATATAATTATAAAATGAAATAAATAAATTAATAAAAAAAATACAATAATAATAATGAATATTAGAGAAATTTATTGAATCAAAATGTTGTCACTCGTATTGAAATATTTTAATTAGTTAGTGACTTGCATTGAGATTTTTACATAAGCATGAAAAGTTGTCTGAGAAAAGCAAAAGAAATGTTAAAAATAAAATTGGAAATCCTCGAGCAGTCAGGGTGACAAAGTGCAGTGTGAAGCATAATAACAAATTACATTATTTGCAATAACACGACACAAAACAACAACAACAATAATAACATCAACAACAACAAGAAGAATAACGACAAAACCAAAAAAAAAAACAAAAAACAAATACAAAAGCTAAAATAAAGCAGTGCAAACAGAAAAAGACGCTCGAAATAATTTGCAACAAAATGCGACAGCAAAAACCCGCCAACAGCCGCCAGCGTGCTAAAGGCCAGTGCACACGTACGGATCATTGCATTTGATACGGCCCTTGAGGAGCCAGCAACGCCTGTCACTTTTGATTGCTATATTAATTTCATTTAAATAATTATATGAACCACAAAAACCAAACGATTGTGTAAAGCCATTAAATATTATTTTGAATGCAAACGCTACCGCACCACGTTACTCATACGACGCGTTGTCTATGTGCAGTTTTTATTGCATTGCTTTAATATAGAAAAACAAAAAAAAAAAAACCAAAAAAAAAAAAATAAAAATAAAAAAAGAAAAACCAAAAGAAAAGAAAAAAAATCAAAACGTTACTTTGCGCCACTTCATGTTGCACCTCGATCGCAATCGTGAGGATGAATACATACGCGAATATGCCTTTGAGCCCGAATTACTAATTAATCGTGAGGAATATCTGCAGCAGGAGCAACGTTCGCACAAACATCCATCGACTCCCGCACACTGGGATGAGGCCAACAAGCGGAAAGCTAGCGTTGATATTTATAATGAGAGTAAAAATCAGATTGAAATCGAAATCGAGGCTTTCTACTATGTAAGTCTTGGTGTGATTTCGAGCCACAGCTGTGACAATCGCAAGAGTCTATAGTGTATATAGTGTGTGCGTGTGTGTGTATTTTCGTTACACTCTAGTGCAGATAAGCAATAACATAGTCACGGCTTTTTCCATTTCGGTTTACACATTTATGCCATTTGACGCTAATTAGCGAATCAACTTTTCTGTTATGTTTTTTGGCCCAAAATAAAAGAGAAAAATCTTTATTATTGATTTTTGGAATATTTTCTCTGTATTTCCGGAACCGCACCATGCATATGAGGTGTAAAGAAAATTTGAAAGTAAATTATTATTTATGTGCATTAAAACAGATTAATAAGCACACGCATATACATTTATCTGATGAAGTGATTCCCATGAGTAATATGCGATTTAGATCGAAGATACTCAAATAAAAGGAAGAAAAAATAGGCACTTCTTTATGATTCATATTGCTCTATTAGTTTCAAAATAATCTGCATCATATGCGGCACTAAAATATTTATTTATATTATAAAAAATCTCTTAACTAATAGTATAATAACTAAAATTGAAATAAAGAGCCACAAATGCCTGCATTTTAAGTTCAATGATAGGTTCGAACCTTAGCATTTTACAATTACATAACCCAAGCTTGTGGCCACTCAAAACTTATGTGTCCTGTTTCCACGCTTACTTTGATGTTCAACACCTTTCCAATACAATAACTAACAATGGCCCAGCCAGATGTGTCTGACATAAACAACAACAATACCATTGATTTTTTTTATAGTTCTAATTTCTAAAAATATCCGTACGATATGTCAATAAAATACACATAGCATACTCGTAGCAGCTATAAGGTCTGACATAGTAGACACAAAGCATGAAAACAAAAATTGGCACTCGAAATGAAATGTCTGTGCACAGTGCACCTACGGGTGTGTGTGTGTGTATGTGTCTATGTACTATGTTATGGCCGCACGGTTATTCGATTCTATAAATATTGCATCTGTGGCTGTCTACGTGTGAAATGCAATTGACAATTATGCGCAACTGTCTGCGACGTCATTCTTTGCACAGAGCCAAGAGCAAATATTTTGTCACTTTTGCATTTTATACTTGGTATTTCTTTAATTTTTGCGGTCACTGTCGCGGTTGCTGTTGTTGTTGTTGCCATTTTGTTTTGGCCAAGACAGTCGCTTGTACTTGATTGTACTTACATACTTAAGTATATCATGGCTACAGGCGCACGTTGCCATTGCGCTTCTTGTCTTTGACAGTATTAAAATTTTTGTTATTCTTCTATAAGGCCGTTTGTCATTCATGTGTGTGTGTGTGTGTGTGTGTGTGCGCTACTCTCTACACTATTATCCGTTTGTTTTGGCGTGTTTTTTCAGCGCATTTTATACTTTGCATATTTTGAATTTCTTGCTTTCATTTTTATTCATTAATTTTTTCTAGTTGCTATGCATGGCATTTCCCCTTTTATTTTTATTTTTTAATACGCATTATTGTCATTTTGTCAATGATTTCTAGAACCTATAAATGTATTATATGCGTAAAAAATATATTTGGTTCTTTTTTATTCATTTCTTCAACACAAAATGTGTGCCAAAACATAAATTTTTATCTACTACCCGGCATTACTCGGTATATGTGATGTGGTTATTAATCCAAGGTAGATTATGTTTTCCTTTTATTTATTCCTAGCTAGCAAATAATCTAGGCGTTTTGTAGTCCTTCACTTAGAATAATTGTCTTTTCTCGAGTTTCTAGACCAGTTAAATCCTTCAGACACAATACCCCAACCAGATATAGAATCATGCAAACATTCATTTTCATATGCATATATAAATAGGTACCTGATAATTGATCTACAAATTTCTGGATTTCCCGCATGAGATATTTCAGCTGTGAGCATTTTTATTTAAATTTTGAAGACATATTTCTCTTTAAAATGACCGGATTGATGTGTGAATCATTAAGATTTTTTGCCGCAATGTCAGCAGCCTTTCAAAACTTTGATTTAGTTTTTATTTGTTGGCATAAACGACTAAGTAACCAATCTGTATCGTTTCGCACCTTTGGTTTTTATCAAAATTATTATAATCAATTATTTTAGACAAAAAAAAATGTATCTTTGCTGCTAAAGTAATTTTTCAGAAATGGTTCAGTTCAATGTGGTAAGAAAAAATTTATTTCAGAATAAATACCTTTAACAATAACAAATCAAATAAATAAAATTGAAACATACATAGGATTTGATTATCAAATTAGTCACAACTTATCAACGAGATACGTAATGCAGAATCCGCTACCTATATAGCAGTGATGACCTACCTCAAACCGTAGCATCAACAGTGTGTGCCATCATTATTCGGCAGCACAGTTGCATGAAGCAACATTATCTGAACAAATCATTCGTTTAGCCGTGGGACTAACAATAAGTTGCATCCCTTTACCTATTTTTGCTTTAATTAAAAATATATAGGATAATCAAGTTGAATAAATGTTATGTTGGAAAGCCATAAACGAACAGAGAATTCAACGATCTGATATGTCATAAACCGGCGAATACCTTGTAAATAATTGATAGTAGGAGTTTGTTTTTTTTTAATATATTATTTATTACGTAGTTTAATTTATTATAGTAATTATTTAATGTGCTTTTAATTTACTATATACTTTTTATTTTATACTATCTATTTTATTTATTAAATACTTTTTACTTGTTTTTTTTTTCTTTTTTTTATTATATTTAATTTAATTTTATTTATAACATATATTAAGCTTTTTAAATAATGAAACAACTGACGCCTTTATACCAAACTCAATGATATTATTTTTATTAAATATTATTGGAACGATTTCTTTTACAGATGTATGGTCGTTATACCAAAGATTTAGGAGAATTTGCAAAAGATGAAGCCAGAAAACTCAAATTGCTCGAAAAGCGTCGCAAGCAAGAAGACAAACAAAGAAACAAGGTAAATTCAAATAATAAACAAAATCCAGATTGGCATATTTATGAGACCCATTTACCATATGTGGATTATCTATTAAATACATTTCTTTTAAATGCAAACTTAATGAGCATAATAAATGTTTAAGGTAATCAATCAACGAAATTAAATCAATGCAAATGTAGTGACATTAATGAGCCATGACAAAGTGAAAAAATAAAGAAAACATAAAGTATGCTGATAATTGTCACGTCATTTATTTGATTTACTTTGAATGCGCATTGTGTGTACTTTACGAATTAGTTTATAAAGCAGCAGTGCTGGGAAATTCAATTTACAGGAACTACTAGGAAAACGCTCCTCACGGCTGCTGCGCGTTTCATCATGGGTGTGGAAGCATTCGTTCGCTCGCCTGGGCGAGGATTGGGTATTTTTAGCGTTATTAGGTATAATCATGGCTCTGCTCTCATACGTCATGGACAAAGGCATATCAATCTGTACAAATGGTAATATAAGACCGCAAACCTTTGCCCTTGACCGATTTGCCAGCTGACATTTGTTTGTTTGTCGTTTTGTGCTTTAGCGCGTGTGTGGCTCTATCGCGATTTAACATCACAACCATTCATACAGTATATTGCTTGGGTCTCATTGCCGGTCTGTTTGATATTATTCTCAGCCGGTTTTGTGCATCTCATTGCGCCACAAAGTATCGGTAAGTATGCGTAGCTAATCTAGGTAGTTTATTCTGTATGAATTTGCTTGAACATTGCAGTAAAGTTGTTTCAATGTTACATTTCACAATCCTAAGATTATTTTAAAAACTTGCACCCATAAAGACTTCTTTTGAATTTTGCATTTTCGTTTGCAATTAATTTTTTTACTTACTTACTTTACTTCGATGGTGATTTACTTTTCTATACTAACTAAAATTGTAAACTAACTTTAAGGAACAACGAAATAAGCATTTTTCTTTTATTTTTATTTTCTTTAGTTTAATTAATGATTTTTTGAAAATATTAAGATCAATAGACTCAATAAGTGCTTAAGATAAATTAGAAAATATTTATTTATAACTGTAAAGTTAAACTGTTTGAAAGGTTTCTATAAAAAGCTCCTCAAGAAACTCATATCTCCCTCAAGTAGCCACATTAAATCGGCTATGAAGGGGCTATTGATGTGATCGTTATAATAGAAAGAAAGACTCTTCTTCTTAGCAACTATTTTCAATAAATAGTTATCTTATCGGAGACCTGTTGACTTGTAGACTTACAGCAACTCCAATCGTAGCGTAGGGTTCTCAGTTACTATAAATAAAGTTAGACTGCGTTAATCAGCAGAGTAATTAGTTTTATATTAATTTAATACATGCTAAGTGCTAAACGCATTCTGGCAGGTCTCGTACCACTGCAATGAAAAAGTTGCCCTAGCCGAACTGAGCTTGGCCCGGTACATTTTGATTGCTGTCTTGATGTGTTAAATACTCAAAAGTAAATAAATAAAAAATAAAAAAATACTAACAAATCGTGTTAAGCAATATAACTTAACAATGAATGAATATATGTATATATACAATATATATTAAAAATAATAATAATATTAACAACAACAACAACAACAACTGCGCGTATGTTCAATGCATATCTATATTTACAATGTATACACGTTTATTTCATTTGCAAATAATCTATATATAGGTTCCGGTATACCTGAAATGAAGACCATACTGCGTGGCGTTGCGCTCAAAGAGTATCTCACATTTAAGACATTAGTGGCCAAGGTTGTTGGTTTAACGGCAACTTTGGGCAGCGGTATGCCATTAGGAAAGGAAGTAAGTATCAAAATTGATAGAACAACACAACAGACGACCGGCACACCGACAGACGAACAAAACAAACAAAACAAACAAAACAATACAGAACAATACAGAACAAAAAGAACAACGCCAGGACAAAGCTGTAGCAGCCAAGACTAATGCGTATCTCATATATCTGTATCATCGTATGTACTCCAGGGTCCTTTCGTTCATATAGCAAGTATTGTAGCACAATTATTAAGTAAACTTGTCACATCATTCCAAGGCATCTATGAGAATGAGTCGCGTAACTCAGAAATGCTTGCGGCCGCATGTGCGGTGGGCGTGGGCTCCTGCTTCGCGGCGCCCGTGGGCGGTAAGTAGTGCCACAAGGCGGTCGCCTCGCGACTTCTCATGTAGTTTATATTGCTCCGCTAATGCTTATGCAAAATACATATACGTAGGCGTGCTATTTAGCATCGAAGTCACCACAACGTACTTTGCGGTGCGCAACTACTGGCGCGGCTTTTTCGCCGCTGTGTGTGGCGCGACAGTGTTTCGTCTGTTGGCCGTCTGGTTTCAGAATGCGGACACGGTGCGCGCACTCTTCCTGACGAGTTTCACAACGGAGTTTCCCTTCGATCCGCAGGAGCTCTTTGTATTCGCGCTGATCGGGTAAGTGGGCGTGGCACAGATTTATTCAATCTTTATATTGTGAATATCTGCAGCGTGGTATGTGGACTGGGTGGCTCAGCCTATGTCTGGGTGCATCGACGCTATGTGCTCTTCATGCGTTCGAATAAGAAAATGAACAAGTTCCTGCAGAAGAAGTAAGCAAGGCAGTTAATTTATTTTCGCAGATAAGCGACAGTTAATGCATTCTTTGTACATGTATCTTCTGCAGTCGCTTTCTGTATCCTGGCTTCCTGGCGTTGCTCGTGTCGACGCTTTCTTTTCCGTTGGGCACTGGCCAGTTTATAGCCGGCGAATTGAGCACGCACGAACAGGTGACGCAGCTCTTCAGCAACTTCACATGGTCACGCGAAGATCTGACCGTGGAGCAGGCCGCCATTGTCACGCATTGGGTCACCAGCTACACGAGCGTCTTTGTCAATCTGGCCTGCTATGTGGCCTTCACAGTGCGTGCCCGCAATTTAAGCCAACATATCTGAGAAATTTCTAAGCTTCTACTTCTTTCACAGTTCTTCTTCTCGATCATCGCTTCGACGATACCCGTGCCGTCGGGCATCTTCATACCCGTGTTCAAAATCGGCGCCGGCCTGGGACGTCTGGTGGGCGAAGGCATGCACTGGTGGTTCCCGAATGGCGTGCGCTACGGTGGCCGCCTGTCGCCCATTATACCCGGCGGCTATGCGGTTGTGGGCGCGGCCGCCTTCTCCGGCGCTGTGACGCACACCGTGTCGGTGGCCGTGATTGTCTTCGAAATGACTGGGCAGATTACACACGTTGTGCCTGTGATGATTGCTGTGCTGATCGCTAATGCGATTGCTGCGCTGCTGCAGCCCTCTATGTACGACAGTATTATATTGATTAAGAAGTTGCCGTATCTGCCCGATCTGCTGCCATCGAGTTCGGGCATGTATAGCATTTTTGTGGAGGATTTCATGGTGCGCGATGTGAAGTACATCTGGTATGGCATATCGTATCAAAAGCTCAAAGAGGTGCTCAAGTCAAATAAGACATTGCGTTCGCTGCCCTTGGTCGATAGTCCCGATAATATGATATTGCTTGGCTCCGTGCAACGTTATGAGCTCATCAAAATGATCGAGAAGCACATCGGCCGGGAGAAGCGCATGGAAGTCGCACAGAAATGGCAAAAGGAGGCAGCGGAACGTGCACGCGAGGAGGAAAAGAAAAAGCAAGAAGCCGAACAGAAAATGCGTCGCCCGTCACGTTTCGAAGTGCTGCCCGCACCGGACATACTCAGCTTGCGTCAAATAGCAAACGATGAAATGTTGCCGCCAAAGAAGCGCCAGGAGACGCTCAACAATACACTGGCGCCACGCAAATCCATACTGAAAAAGACAAACTCATTTAATCTTAAGACTTATGCGCCAGCCGCCACACACAGTCCGAACATCACTCCCTACACAACCATCACCGGCAACTCGGAGTTTCGCATACGTTCGGCATTCGAGGCGATCTTCAAGAAATCCACGACACTGCAGGACGTGCAGCCCGACGCAGAGACCGGCTCCCTCTCGCCCTCGGTGAGCAACAACGAGGTACAGCGCGCCCCCAGCACCCCGGGCATCTCGAAGAAAGTGCAATTGGTAAGTTGCAGCCAAAGTTCTCTTTTTTTTTTACATAGTTGGGTCCTATGTGAAATACTAATATGCAATACATGTCCTTATGTGTGCCTGGTTTGAATTACTCCATAATAAATATCAAATGTTTATCTGTTCTTCATTATCCCATTTCAATGCTTACACATTGCCAAGAAACCAAAAAATTCTTGGATCTATCCAGTGCAAATGGTTATGGTAAATATCTGCATGTGTATTATAATGATATGCAATGATTCTCTTTACTAACATCATTAACCGGTTTTGTTTGTGTTGCATTTGACTATCATAATCAACTACTCTACCCTGCTAATTTTATGCATATCTGCAAGCAAGCAGCAGAAGCAGCACCACCAAAGTCAACGGATTTAATAGTCACTGTGCATATAGTAAGTCCGGACTGATTACACTTAACCATTGCTGAACGAGTATAAAAATTGCCAGGCCATGCAAATGAACTGTATTAGACGTAGTTGAACTTTATAAGGATTTTTGCTTTACCAATTAGCAATTAAACAGTGAAGTTACATTGAATAATTTTGTCGAGGCTGTTTCATTGCGACATTACTTAGGTCTAATTTTTACTTTATTATCTTGAATCTAAAAAGTTCAATTCAATGCGATTTATTTCGAATATCGCATTCGATCATATTTGCAATACATTGAAGGATTTCTGTCTAATACACGATTTCTCTTACTTGGAATTAATGCAATCGAGGAGGTTCCCATATATTTACACTTTAGTAATAATAATAATAGGTCATCTAAAAAGTACGTGCGGTTTTTTGACTAGATAGTGTTGATACCCATGTATCGTGCTTATTTGAAAGATGATATTTCAGGCTTTATTTTTTGCAAAGACAGTTTTGTAATTCGAATTACTGCTGCACGATATATGGGTGTCAATACCATCACAAACCGGATGAACTTTGTTACTTCTATGCTCCGCATGTGGAGTAGTAGCTTCTTCCATTACATTTTGAGAATACGGGAAATATTATTTATTATCAATATGATATAAAGTATATATATTCAAACCTTTTTATGCGCATTTGTTGAGCAACCGATTTTAATTTATTTAATATTAATAAAGTAGAATAGCTTTAGGATTGTGTTGCCCTAGCCTGGCCAAGCTAAAAGCCTTTATGTGTTCATTAGGCAGCGCCACGACTGTACACGACTTGTTTCAATTCGTAATGTTATTGCATGTTTTTAATTTTAATGTGCGAACTTTTCAAACAAGCCGCCCGAATTGGATCACAAGGACGAGACACGAGATAACACTGAACTAAATAAACTATCTAATTCGAAATTTGCGCACGTTGTCATTGACAAATCAACAAATAAATACAAACCAACTGGCAAAATGATAGACATCAACAAACTTAAGAGACCCACAGTAACGAACACAAATGCGACAACAACGACACCACAAATTGTCGTCGACAGCAAGAGCAGACAGACACAAACACAAACAACAACAACAACAGCAACAAAGACAGCAACAAATAAACTGAAGACAATCAAATTTAATGATGTTGTGAAGACGGACACGCCCACACACGAATACCAAATGGGCAACAAGGACGCAAAAAAGAAAACCGTTAAATTAGCTGGCGACAGCACAGAGACAGACGACTACACTATAGTGGACATGGATGAGCAAGTTGACAAAGCGAATGGCCAGCAGGGAGATGGGGTAAGTAAATGTGCACGGCTCTGTGGTATGCATCATGTTTTGTTATCTTATGTTAATATTTAATGTTTTTGTAGTTGTTCTTCTTCTTATTATATTTTTTACTAACATTTTGTGTAATGCTTAGCGCTTTCAATATTATACAATGCAAAAATTTTCTTTTCTATTCCTTTACGCATAACTGCATTCTTGCCATAAACACACACAACTACGTATCTGTACAAAACAAACAAAAAACCACATACACACACACGCTAAACTAATCTACTCCTACAAAAAAAAAAAAAAAAAAAAACAAAAAGCAGGAGCCAACAGTTAAGAGGACCAAATCAGTGCAGCTGGTATGTAATCCAAGCAACACTTAGCACACATGAAATGTAGAACTCTTGTAAATTACTTGTCCTGGCGTGTGAGTGAAGACTTGATCATCTAATGACTGCTGCCTTGTGTATTTTAGCCACGCGAACGCGTTATCGACATGTCGCCGGAGGATCAGAAGAAATGGGAACTCGAAGAGATGCTGAAGCCCGTCGATATGGACAAGGCAAATGTGCACATCGATCCGTCGCCGTTTCAATTGGTCGAACGCACATCCATACTCAAGGTGCATTCGCTGTTCTCAATGGTGGGCATTAATCATGCCTACGTCACGAAGATCGGACGTCTCGTGGGTGTTGTGGGACTCAAGGAGGTAACAGCTTACTAAGCCATAGATTAAACTTTTGCCAACATTTATTTATTTCAAACGTTTCTGCAGTTGCGCAAAGCCATCGAGGACATCAATAGCAACAGTTTTGTGGTGCAAAATCAACTGCACGAAGAGGAGGAACTCAATGCCAAGCCGGCTGTTGAGAAACCTTTGCTGTCGTCCAGCGATAAGGCAGTGGATATGACCATCACCTCTATGGACTCAGCACTATCGAATTCGGACAACTGCTCGGACATTGAGCTGGAGCATGTCAAGGGCATCTTGGCCAATGAGCCCGTCGAGTCGTCGTCCACGTCGAACTCACGGCCAACGACGCCGCCATCGCCCACAGGTGGCCTAACGATGACGGCAACCGTCACAAATACTTCAGAGTTAACGAAATCAAATATGAATAATGGCAAAGAATAAGCAAAAAAAGACACAATGGTCTTTTTTGGCTAGTTTTTTTTTATTATTGTTAGTAACTCAAATACAATTATATTATAGTTATATTATATAATAATATAATTAATTTAATGCATAAGACAAAAGTGAATACAATTGATGTATTAAGCTTGTAAAGTCAATTACAATAATTAGTTAATTAATTAACGACGTAAAATAATTGTAAAGTAAATTGTTATTTATATGTATCTCGTTTAGCATATAAAATAAAAGATTTATCGTGATTTACCATTTAAGTTAAGCAACACATGGCTGATGACCTGTGTTTCTATAGCGAAATAAAGTTTTGCAACCAAATTGTTATAAATAAAGCCAAACACTTTGTGTCTTCGTTAATACCCGGAGGTCTGTACCTCAGTACAATTTTATAAACTTACCAAAAGTTTCACTGGAATTGAAGTTTTTAAACTGAAGATAAGAGAAAGGAAAGTGTCATGGCGTTTGGCTCTAAGTTTCAAAAAATGCCGCCGGAAGAATTAGATACAAAACTCAGTTGAATACGTGCCAAACTTTGCTTTCATATGAAGTGAATAATTGAGCCAGAATTTAATAACTTAAATTTTGCAAGTTGACATTTCAACCAATAAATGCATGATTATTGCAAAATATTCTAATTGACTTTGACTTTTTTCAGTTCCACAGTCAAAGTGTTAAGAAGCAGCTTTGAGAGTTTAAATGCCCATAACAATGAAGAAGCAATGCCAATATTTCATAAAAAGCATGAAAAATTAACTAACTTGACAATTGAAACCAGGCACACATAAAAAGCGAAAAAATTTTGTGCAGCGAGAGATAATCAAAACTCCAGAATCATGTCATCATGACAAATTCGATTATAAAACGCACACACAAAAACAAGTATTTCAGGCGGTACCGTCGACCAGCAACTTTTTCACGTACCAGGCACTCATAAAATGTAGCTAGCAAAAGCATTGTCTGCAGCAAGTAATTTGCGAACTTGACAAATTTAACAACAATAACATTGTTGTAATGCAAAAAAATCACCACACGATAACAACTCAACGATAGCAACAGAAAACATGAGCAGATTGCTTGCAGATCGGCTAGCCCAAACAACTACAATCATATCAAAACAAAAAATCCTGGTAATCAAAACAAAACTCAAACAATTAATGAGAGCGACCCCACGAGCACTTCTCTTGACACATACATAGTCTCTTGAAGCTCACAACTAGAACAGTATACCAAAACTAATTAACCAAAATCGCTAGCGTATTTGACGCAGTGAAAACGCTCGCGACTTTTAGAAACGATTTCTTAGCGATTTTTTATATGCACAAAGCAATGCTGTTCACAGGCGATTGCAGCGCGTTTTTGAGCCCACTACATATAAATAATGCATTTAATGCATTTTTGGCAGCACAAAGTATAATACTTATCAAAAAGAAACCGCTGAAATTTTCAACGTCAGTGCTTAAGGAATTTAAAATCAAAGACATTGTTAACATTTTTTATATTTCGCTTTTTATTGACTTTTTTTATTTTTTATATATAAAACAATATCTTTTTTTGTTTTTTGCTTATCCATTTCTGATAATTTAAAAACGTATTTTTCTTATACATTTCAAAGTATATTTCCCGTTTTTCTTTGTTTTTCTTCTCTTTATTATACAATAATTTATAATTTATTTTACTCCTTTGTTGTTTTACACACATTCTCACAAGTTTTGTTTTCTTTCGCTCGTTCGTTCGTATGCTCGCTCTTAAACAAACGCTTAGCAACAACAACATCACTATGTATCGTCGCTCTTTGTTGTTTTTCTAAAATTTTAGTTCATTTTAATAATTAAGCGTACTGTAGCTTACTCACGAACAAAAAATGCCAAACTTCTGTTTTTAAACATTTTATCCCGCTTTTCGCGTCGTTGCCGCTTTACGTTTGCGTGCGAAAGTGCATAAAATTTAGCTCAAACTCTCATAGTTGTTGCTGTTGTTGCTGTTATTGTTTGTAGCTCATAGTTACAAAAGTTTATTTTTGTTTTTATTTTTTAGTTTCGTTGCGAAACATTTTCACAGTTTTTACATGCTAATAAGAAATTACGCTTTTTCTTATACGAAAATTATTGTTTGCCTGCCTTCTTCGTCATTTTGCATCAATCATAGCGTTTATTTTTTTTTTTTTCGTTTTTTTTTTTCTTTTGTTCTTCGTTAATGATTCACAAAATCTCTTTTGGGTGAATGTGGCTGTGCGGTGTTAGTGTGGTTTGCTTTTAAAAATTATAAAATAAAAATTTATTCTTTTAGCAAATGCATCAAAGTGAAAATTTGCAAAAATAATGAAAATGTTAAATGAATTTATTTTTATCTGCATTTTGCATTTCTTTTTTTTTATATATGTTTGGCTTAAAAGTTATAAAATAAAAAATAGAATTTCTTTGTTTTTCTTTTTATTTTTGTTATTTTTTTATTTTGTAATTTTAGTTATTGCTTGCTTGCATTTAAAATTATAAATGGAAAAATATTTGAGTTTTTTTTTTTTTTGTTTTGTTTTTAAGTTGCTGTGGAAGTAGTTTTTTTTTTTTAAATTATTTTATTTTAGTCATTTTAGTTGTTGGAAATATAACGTACTTTTGTTTTTTTTTCTGTTTAGCAAAGCATGCCCACATTTGCCTTTGCATTTGTTATTCTTTTCTTTTCTATCTTGGCGTTGGCGTTGGAAAATTCGACAATTCTTTACCTCGAGCGTAGTTAAAACGAAAACTCTTCGCTTGTTCTTGTTGTCGATGGCACAGTTATTAATTAGTTTTCAGGTTTTAGTTTATTTCTTATATATCACAATTTCTTTCATATACTTATTAAAGTTTAATAAAAACACATTTGTTTCGCATACAATAATAATAAAAAAGTCAAAACTTCTACGCCGGCATTTGGTGCAATTAATTTTCTTCGTTTGTTATGGTTTTTCTTTTTAATGTAAGGCATTTCCTTTGCGCTTTTGGGTGGTTAAGTGTGTTGTTAATTTTGCTGTTATTGTTGCTGTTGTTACATGACGTGTCTGTAGGTTGTGTGTAGTCTAGTGTTGTGTAATTGCAAAAATTAAGTTTGTTTGTTTTTTATTTTTTGTAACTTTCGTTTTTTATTACTTAATTCTTTTTGTTTTTGCTATATACAAAATGTTTCTTAGTACTTTTCTTTCTCATTGGCATTTTTATGCTAAAATTGACGAAAACCAATAAATAATAATTCGATAAACAGTTGTTTTAAATAACAAAACATAATTTTTAACATGTTTGATGTTCATTTTTCGTCAACTTTTGCCAATTTATTAAAAGCAGAATAAAGCTGTTCGTTAACTTCATGTCTTACTGTAAACTATCGCGCATGTTAGTTGTGTGTACAAACACACACAATGCACGCTCACATCCACACATACATGGGACAGACACTTGCACGTCGTGGCTGCGCTGAATGGTGTCGTCACTGAGTGACTGACTCCAGACACTGCCCACTTGCTAAGCATTGCTGAGTTGTGTGAGAGAGTATTGTGTGTGAGTTGTGTGTGGGTGTTTCTGTTTTCTGTTTTGTTTTGTTTTTTAGGAATACAACACCACTGCAGCGTTGTCAAATTTTTTATACATATCTCACAATTTTTAACATTTTCTTTCTTATTCGTTTGTTAGTTGGTTTTAAGTTTATACAATGTTTTTTTCTTCTTCTTCGTTTGTATTTGTTTAACAATTTCCACTTTTAATAAAAAAATATCTTTAAAAAATCTTTACAACAGAGTTCTTTTCTTAGCAAATTTCCTTTCTTTTTTTTTTTTTTTGTTTGTTTTGCAAAAATTTTGAAATAAACTTTGCCAACATTTTTGTGGGTTTTGCCAAATTTTATATAGACAAAATATATATATAACTTTTTAACATGATATATAAACAGTTGGTTGATTGGACACTGTCGGTCAACACACAGTAAGCCAGACAGCGCCGCATGCAGACAGACGTCTTCGTCCTTGCCTTCTTGTCACGTCGCATACAAACTAAAAACTTGCTTAAAACTTAATTTCTTTTACATAATAATGATTTTTTTTTTTTAAATATGTTTTTGTAAGTTTTTTTGCTTTAACAAAGTTTTTTTTATGAATTTTTCTGCGTTGATAAGTTGTATATGTAAATCATAGCTTAAGAATTTCTCTTTTCGTTTTTTTTGTTTTTTTTTTTTTTTAAATTAAAAAGTTGAAAATAAAAATAAAAAGAAGTTGAACGACTGTTCGATTTTGTTATATTTTTCGCAATTAATTTTGTATCTTCTTTTTTGTCTAACTCAGCAATTTGAGAATGCATTACAAACAGAAACAGTCAATTTTTTATTGTTGTTTTTAGTTTATTTTTTTGGCATTTTATAAAAATAAAATGCTTATGCCTAAACGCATATTTTGGATGTACGTACATTTACTTAAGCAGTTGGTTACACCTTGGTCTGAGGCAGCGGCATGTGTTTATCATCGATTTTTGCGTTAATGTTTTGCTATTCTTTTTTTTCACTTTTTCTTTCTTTCACTCTCACTTTCTTTCTAACTTTTCGCTTACTAAGGATATTATTTTACAATTTATTTAATGTTAGATTGGCCTAAAATTTCAAGTGTTTAGTTACAATTCCTAAATAGTTTAAAAGTGTCGGCTGTGCCTGTTGCTTAGACGCTTGCCGTGACCAATGACAAGAAGCAAGCGTTTACCTAGAATTGTTTCAAGTATATATTCTCTAAATTGCATTTAAGAGAAATAAGTAGTATCTAGTTTTAAGTAAACTTTCGCTTTTTGAATTGGTACAACTTGGAAGAAAGCATCTACACATAGACGGTCCAACTGCCTGCTGCTGAACTATTGTAAATTGTTTGAGAAAATATTTTCATTATAAAAATACAAAATTTTGTTATTTGTTCTTGTTGTTGTTGTTGTTTTGTTTTTGTCGTGGTCGTTGTCAAAACTAAATACACTAAACTCTACTTTACAATTATTGCTAACATACTTTCCTTTCTTCTACTTCTCCATCTGCATACTCCATCACTTCTACTCTACACTCTTGCACACTCGCGCGCTACCGCGCCGCTGCACGTCAACCAAGTGTGAACCAACGCCTGCCGTACGTAACATCCGATGAAGCGCAGCACTTGCGCACATTAGCCACTTGCAGTTGCCGGTTCATAGTATTCGCCGGCGCCAGCATTCCGATTGGCAGCATGATGGCGTCGTTGTAACAATGTGCTGTCACTTGGACGCGCCAGGCCATAGGTCAACTGTGGCCCATAGTTATCGGTGAGTACGCCCTCCTCATGCTGTTGCAGAATGCGACCGGAGCCAACGCGTCCGCGCGGGGAATGGCGATTCATGCCACAATTACGCATCGACGGATAGATGCTATCCTTGCGCCAATTGGGAACAGCGTCGTTGAATCCTCCGCCGCCAGCACCAATGCCGCCCCCACGTGCATGGCTTGACATATTGCCGCCATCGTCCGAGGGCGGGGAACCACCGCTGCCGCTGCTGCTGTCATAGTTGTTGCGGTAGGGTGCCTGGTATGCGCGATAGTTGCCACGTTGGCGAGAATTGTTGCCACCGTGCGAGAAGCTGCCCAAATAGTTGCGTTGCTGATTACCATAGTAACCGTTGTAGCCAACGTCACCGCCACCACCGCCGCCAACGACAGTGTAGGGTGCACGGTATTTGCGGTTCTGGCTCGTTTGTTGCTGCTCCGAATTGTGGCTGCGGAAACGCCAATTCTCATGTGGCTGTGTTGGACTTTGATTGGCGCCAATAGTGTTGCCATTGCTGTCGTTGTTGGCAACAATGTAGCGTGGTTTCTGCTTATGCTGTTGTTGCTGCTGCTGCTGCGATTGCTGTTGTCGTTGCTGCTTGCTGTTGTTGAATGCAGCATTGCGTACAGTCTGCCTTTGCTTGTACCTGCGAGCAGTCTTGCGTTGCTTTTCATCTTTAGCAACACCTTCATCATCATCATCATCATCATCATCATCATCGTCGTCGTCGTCGTCATACTCTTCATTGTAGTCGCCATCATCACCGTCGACTTCGTCCTCAAGTTCAGCATCATAGTTTGGATATGCATCATCGAGTGCAAAGTAAACGCTGCGTTTTGGTTTGGCTGTTGCTGGCTTTAAAACAATTGCTGTTGGTGATGCCGGCGATTGTTGTTGTTGTTGTTGTTGTAGCTGTTGATGATAATGACGTTCATTTTTGGCATGCGACTGTTTCTCTTGTAATTCATCATCACGTTGTTGTTGCTGTTGCTTCTGTTGTTGTTTTTGATTGCCAATAGTCGTTCGCATTGTTGTCAACTCAGCAGCTGCTGATGCTGTTTGTGCAGTGGTTACTCCCTGCTCCACCTGTTGCCGCTTAATTCCATTTGGTGGGCAGTTAACTGCTTTTGATGGTATATCGGTCTTATCCCTCTCATTGGCAGCGGCTACTACTGCTGCTGCCGAGTTGACAACAACATTTGCAGTCTCATAAATTTCAGGTAGCTTTTCATTTAAATCACTAATACTATCCAATAGTTTAACATTTTCAGTTTCAGTTTGCTTATTTTGCTGCTGGTTGTTGGTGTTGTTGATGTTTCTATAGCTGCTACTGTTGCTGTTGATGATTTTATTGGTATTGGTGATTGTAGCACTAATATCACTTGATGGAAGTGGATTTTTATTCGCAATTTCCTTAAACTTGATCTTCTCGTTCTCTTCACTCTTTGCGTTACCCACCCATTTATCATCTTCGTGTAATGACGGCAACATCTGCGTAGTATTGTTGCCGACATTTGGTAATTTTGAATCGTTATTCAAATTCAACTTAGCAAATTCCTTTTGCTGCTGGGGTTTAACTAAATTATTAAACTTAACCTCATCATAGTTCTCTTCGTCAACCTCCTTCTCTTCCTCATCATCATCAGAATCTACTAATTTTCGCTGCTTCACGATTTCATTCAGTTTCTTCTCCTCTTTCTTCGGCTCCTCCTCCTCCACTACTCCTATGATTGCTTGTACTGCCTGACCACGTTGCTGCTCACTACCCGCATCGAACTCATCATGATCATCGTAAGCATCATCGTGGCTTAGGTGGTTGGATTGCTTGTTTCGCCAGGAACTTGATTGATATCCATAATCCTCATCATCATCATCTACTACCACACGTTTACACTCAAAGCCCACATCATGCTCATTACCCACTTCAGCTGCTTGGTGTTGTTCTTCTAGTTCCATGTCAGCAGCTTCTTGCTGTTGATATAAATAATCAACGTCTTCTTCATCCAAATCGCGCCACAAAGATCTGTTTGGCTGATGGTAATCTTCGTCGTCGTCGTCTTCATCAGCATCAGTTTGTTGGCTCCGCAACAGTTCTTTCTCTTCCTCCTCCTCGAGCAACTGCTGATTCAACTTGGCAAGCTCCAAGCGAGCCGTAAGCTCCTCTTGATAGCGTCTCGTGGTCTCAGCCCACTCGTCGTTATCATCAAGACGCCCAAAATTCTCAAGTACATCATCGTCGTCATCCTCTTCGTGCACATTGAGCGCCGAGATTGGTTTCGCTTGACGGCTGCTGCTGCGATTTGAACTGATGGAAGGTGATATGCCGCTGACACGCCCCCCATACGTAGAACGTTTGGGTACCGGCTTAAGATAATGTGGCGGTGGCTTTGGATTATAATCGTCAGCGCTGTACTTGTCGATATTAGCTTGCGATGGTTGATAGATATTCGGACGTTCTCTAATGTAATCATAACGCATAGAGAAATGCTGCGTGATAACACGATTTACATTTATGGCCGATTCGGCAAACTTGGATATCTCTAGAGCAGATTGATGATTGCTGTTTGGATATGTAAGTTAGTTGATTATAAAATTATTAAAAATAAATCAATGTAATATTTTGCTTACCGCTTTATATTGCCAGATGTATACAATGCTTTTTGAGTTTCTCCCACTTTTTTGAAACGAGGTTTTTCCATATCGGCCTCAAGTATCCATTCGTGATTTAATACCGAAGCAGCGCTTATACGTTTTGGTGCCTCCTTCACAAGCAGACGGCAAATTAAATCTTTGGCCTCATCACTTACATCTTGCCACTCCGGGTCGGGAAACGAAAAAGATCCTACATTTGATAAAAAAAAAAAAAAAAACAAAATAAATAAATTCCTTTCCCGTAAAACAAAACCAAACTACGCACCGTCTTGTATAGACTCGAAAAGCAACTCCTGACAAGTGCGGCAATTTTCACCACGATTCCAGCCGCAATCCTCATTGCAATTGCCCGAAAACGGTGGGTAACCACAAAGTAGTATATAGGCAATCACACCCAAGGACCACAAATCACAACGTTTATCATAGTAATTGGAATCTCCGACAAATAAATCGACAACTTCGGGCGCCATAAACTCGGCGCTGCCAACCTACGCAAACAATAACTATTAACACCAGCACTATAAAAAAAATATCTTAAAGTACTTACTGGTGTCAATAGCTGCGGCGTTAACGCTGGCGATGACACTTCCGTGGTGAACTTAATACCGGAACCCAAATCAAAATCACATATCTTAATCGGACACAGCGAGTCCTTCTTCACGCAGAGTATATTCTCAGGTTTCAAATCGCGATGCGCGATGCCCTTGCCATGCAAGAAATCTAAACCCGAGGCGATCTCCTTGATAATCTGCGCTGCCTCCTTCTCCGAGAAACAAATATGCTCCTGGATGCGTGTAAGTAATGGCCCGCCATTGATTTTCTCGAATACCAAGTAAAACTTATCATCGTCCTCGAAGAACTCGATTAATTGCAAAATACCCGGATGTCCCTGACAATGATGGAATGTCTCTACTTCGCGAAAAACACGCGCACGTGCATGTCCCGGTATTTTGTCAATGACCTTAACAGCATACTCAAGATCGGTGTAGATGTTGACGCAAGTCTGCACAGAGGCATACGCACCCTCGCCAAGTATTTCGCCAGTAAGCTTATACAGCTCTATATATATATATATATATATATGGAACACCAACAAGAAATATATTATTTACACAATCCTATGTAAGTCAACTTATGAACAGCTCACCTTGAAATGTAGACGAATGCAAGGAGGAACTGGTGCGCTTCTTCTTGCGACGTTTCTTTTGCATTTCCTCCTTGTGGCGGTTCAACTCCGCCTGGCGTTCGGTTTCAGTCATTTTTGGTGCCTCGCTCGACTCATTACCTGAGACTTCCTCACTGCTGTAACGCGTTATTTCATTATGCCCATCTGCAAGTTGAACAAAAAGAGTGACCGTTTTTTAAAATTGTTTTGAAAGTATCAATACATTAATCACTTAATCACTTAAAAAAATTATAATTATAATAATGCTTTTAAACATTTTTATATATATATATAAATAATTTACCTAAAAGTGACCGTAGATTTAATTATATGAATTAGCCTACACGTACTGCAATCGCCTACTAACTAATTTGCCATTATGAGAAGATATTACTTGAATGATGAAATTATCGATCGTTTAAGAATTTCACCTGTTAGCTCTCTTATTAAGAGAACTATCGTCGTGCACTTAAGAGCGCATCGCAGAAGTGAGTTATCGTGATAACAGTATTGTCACCGATGATGAAATTTAGTAATTTCAACGAAAATAAATCTTTAATCAGTTTTTATAGACAATAGATACTATGTATGCATTGTAACATATATAAGGGTTATATAGATATGATCCTAAATTTCATAAATTTTCAAAATGTTATTCACCTATGGGGGATTTCGCATATTGTTCTAAAAAAAGTGCAATAAACTTAATTCAAACCTAAAATCTGATCGCTGTGAAATGCATAGACACTACCACCCACGGGGAAAAAGTGACAGAGCACTACAAATAAATTTTACAAAAGTTATGTTTATGTGATTATGATTAGTTTCGTCAGAGGTGTCCACAATTCTGACGAATATTTATTATGCTTAACACAATTTCACAATCCATCAAAAGGTTTTGCACTTAAGAATGGCCACAAAAAAAAAAATCAATCAGCAAGCAATAACATTGTAAGTTAAATTCCGATGCTGATGACTCTGGCGCAACATCCACACACAATGCAGTCATTGCATATTGTCATACGCCAACACAACAAAACTATGTCTCTCTCCTTCTCGCCGAATCGACGTGCAGCATTGCATTAAACAGTTAAACTGGCACAAAGTACTACCCTGACCACTAACACGGCAAAACAAATTCAATTATCATATAAGTATTTTTTTTTACTCTTTTTCTATAATTTGTTTATGCAGCTACACGATAATACAGGCGCAACATTCATTCATACTTATCGCTATGCGCTGCTAGCTCGGCTCACTTGGCTCGCTCGGCTAGCTGCTTTGGGACCACATATGGTCGCTAGATACGGTGGTTCAATGTATGCTTGTGCTTTGTTGTAAATAATTTTCAAGTTTTTATCAGAAGCCTTTGTTGGTGGGCAAGTATAGTGTGATATGCCTAGGCTTTGTACGTGTGTGTGGCTGTGTATATGCATATGCGTTCGCATAAATTTGCACAACTGCGTAAAAAGTACATGCGCGAAAAACAATAATAATAATGATAGCAACAACAACCACAACAACAACAGCAAAACACACAAATAGCAAAATAAATAAAACTATAAAATAAAAATATATTGCGAAAGCAAAAAAAAAGAAAATCAAAAACAAAATTGTTCACTGCGACAATTTGTCGCGACTAAAAGCATGACGGACTTCTCGCTCGCTTGTCAAAGTGGCTGCCAGCTGCCTGCGTGCCGGCCTGTTGTTGTTTGTATCTGCTTGCCGGTTGGTCGACTAGTTTGTCAATAATCTGCTGGCGCTGGGACGACGACGGGTGGGAGACGTGTATGTGCATTAGAACTATGGGCAAAGCTTTAATTGTTGTCATAACAAAAAGAAAAAACAACAACAGCACAAAAAGAGAAAAAACAAAAGCCAAACTACAAATGCATATGTATGTATAATGTAAACTCGTCGTATATCTACTCCCATGTAGTTGTCCGTCGTTGTTGTTCGTCTATTTTTAGACATAGACGACAGTCATAGTCAACAAAAACACTACGACCTAAGATCAACAACAACAACAACAGCAAACTGCTTGCTTGCCTAGAGCTGACTGACTTATGCGTACTTAAGAAATATACGTACACAAGGCAACAAGACAAGACAACTCAACACTATGCAACACAACGCAGCAATTCAACGCGGACAAATAATGCGTCGAACTCCGAAGCCCCTTCTCGCACAGATGATGATGTGTGTTCACTCTGCAGCAGGCAACTCATATAAATCTAATAATGTCAGGCAATGCAGTGACCGCACGAGCAACAATCAAATGCTTTTTAAAAAGCCCACACTTCATGCAGTTATGCGTTTGCGTATGACAGCCAGCTAGCCAGCCAGCATGTGTGATAAGCAATTATCTAGAGATGCGCTCGCATATTTTCTACTATTAATATTACTTAGCTTAAATTGTTAACAACAATTTACTCACGATAAGAAAAGGCATTGCATTCAAGCCATTTTAATACGCATACGCACGCGCCGGCAAAAAAAAAAGAAACGAAAAACAAATAAATAGTTTGTTTTTGCAGAAATTTCCTTGTTCCGCTTGTGGCTTGCTTACGTGCAAAATACCAACAGACTGTTGGTCACAACGACAGCAAGAAAAACAAACCGATACTCACGATTTAGCCATACATAACGTAAACAACAACAACAAAGCAGCCTCCACATTTATTGCCACCTCAACCGCAAGCGACGGTGGTCAGTTTTGTTTTCGTTGTTATTTTTTACACGAGCGCACAGGAAAAACGTCATTTGTCGAATTTGATTTGCTTAAAAATTTTGTTTCGTTTTATTTTAATTGACCGAACATACAAAATCGAAAAAGCAATGAAAACAAAAAATAAATTTATTGTACTTTTTTGTTGTCTTTCAATATTTAAATTGCCTTTATTTTTATTTTATTTTATTTGACTTTTTGCGCACATCAAACTGTCTGCCTTGGACAGCGGCAACAACGGCAACGCCAGCAACAGCGAAGACGTCGCACACCCACCCCAACTCAGCGCGTGGCCGTCTGTATGCACGTTTATGTTATTATCTAAATTTAAATTTGGCCTATTTAGCGCGCTTTCATTCTTATCAATTACGTAAATTGTATATACATATATATATATATATAAAAAAAAAACCTGAATAGAAAAAACAATAACAAAAACTAAACGAAAAATAAAATAAAATAGAACGAAGTAAAATTTTAACATAAAGCCACAAGACGCAAAGCATGTTCTTCGTAAAAGCAATGAAAAAAATAAAAAGAAAAAATTAAAAAAAAAATAAATAAAAATTCTAAAAAGAAAAAATTTTTAAACAAAAAAAGCATGGGGGAAAAAAATGAATTTATCTGCGCATTTTCGTTAATGTTGCAAATCATTTTGTTTACTTTTATTCGCATTTAAAATTGATTACTTTCATTTCGCTTTATTTTTTTTTTCTACTGGCAGAGCAAACGATTTTTAAGCGATCATTTATTTTAATCACTTGTAATTAATGTGGCGAGATCAGTTGTTTTGATCTAGATTTGGAAATGCGCTATGTAAAAAGAAAACACGTGTTGCCATTCATTTTCTAGAATGAATTTAAAAACTTTTACGAAGCATTTATGAAAATAAATGCATGTTAAATGTGAAATAATAGCAAACTTCATTAAGACCGCTTAAACATGAGTTTGGTTGTCAACTTAAATCTTGCAACTGCTCTTAGATTGATTCTATTTTATTTAGCTTTTTACAAACAAAAAACAAATGATATTTCTCTGTTCTAGAGTGTACACGATAATCTATCAGTCGACCTTCTATCCGTCAAAGAGCTGTCGTCAATCATAGACACACGGTACACCTACGTAAGTACTCAATGATTTATTCTCTCTAGGTAAAACGCACATTACACATTGAACATATTATAAAATTTAATAGATCATTACTAATTTCTTGTGAATTTTTGAATTATCCATACATTTAGAAATAACACTAAGTTTGAAAATTTTCCTCCGAACAAATGTTACATAAAAAAATGGAATTCAATTAAGTTGCGTCATCTTAGCAACAGTTTAATTGAAGTACTACACCATAATATACATATAAGTATGTATAGAACGAGCTTAAATAAAAATAAATCATTGCATAAGGATTTTCGCAGTGGAAAAGTCTACGTGCCTTTTTTTGAATTTAAATCTTATGCATATAGCGTAATGTATGTGTGGAACGCCTTTGACAGTTCAGACGACCTAATACAAACTGCATTTTACAACAACAATGACAAGGCAACCATTAACAGCAACAACCAAGACTAATACTAGAACAGTCATCTTTCAACTTACATATTTCTGTTATCAACTTATAATAAATGCACATGTTTTCTTTGGTTACGTTTTATTATTATAAAACAATGAATCTCACTTATTTTACAAAATTCATATATAAAAAAAAAACAATACACAAAACAAAACGCTATCGCTAAATAAATTACTGCAAAAAAAAATTTTAAATTAAACACACCACCGGTTTTTGTTAAACAAAGAAAATAAGTTGATAAAGTTAAAAGGTAAAGAGGCTAAAAAAAAACTTTTTTTCAAATCTAATAGAAAATTAAAATAGAAGAAAAAAAACTAATTTAAAAAAAATTATCGCAAGTACATAAATAAAAGTTTATCAGTTGTGGAATTCCTATGCCGACAAATCATAACATACAAATATGCTGAAGGCTTTTTATTAATACGCAAATATGTTTATATGTAAATTGTATACATATTTACATATGCACATATTATTAAAACAAAAATAAAACTAATGATAACAATTCTAAATGCGTGAAAGTGTTGATTGTTTTGTTAATTTCTTTTTCATTTGTTTATATTTATTTTTAACATTTACTTATAGCCTATGCCTACAAATAATAATAATCTATAACTTAATCCAGCAAAGCACCGAAGGCATTGTTATTGTTAAGCACCGCTGGCTCAGGCTATGCAAATCAGTCAGTCAGTCAGTCAGTCTGTCTGTCTGTCTGTCTATCCGCCGCACATGTGTACATATGTACGTGTAAAACCAACCAACAATTGCACGTCTTATTGACGTCTGTTGTTTGTGCTGCGTTGAACTGACTATCATATGCCGCTTGTTTGTTTGTTTGTCTGTCGCTCAGTCAGGCATGCCGGCAAATAACATCTGGTGACTCGTGTTGTTGGCCCGAGTTTTTCGACTCATTTAAATTTATTGCGTCGTAATAATTTTTTGTTAATAAATAAACAACAGTTAGGCAAGCCTGGCAAGCAGCAGTCAGGCATATTTTCAGCACTTGCCAAAAACTGCAAAAAGTTTTTACGTTGAATTAAGCAACTAATTCGAAAATAAACAATTTAAAAAAAAAAAAAAACAAAATTAAAACATGCAAAAAAATAAAGCGTCAGCGTTGCGTTTTAGACATATGCAAATATTTACACACGTTTCATAGCTAAATGTTTGTTAAAATTAAATTTAAACAAAAACCAAGTGCCGGCACAACAAGTGAAATGGCACGCAAAGGCAATGAAAACATGTTTGGGGCGGAGCCACAAAAAAGTAGCTTATAAGCAAATTTTTGCATGCGTGCCGTCCCTCATAATACACACAACAGTCTGTAAAAATGGCAGAAAAATTTGAAAAATGTAGTAATCTCAACAATTTTAACTAAAGCTTCGTTTAAACAAAGCAGTTTCTTCCTCTCTTGTTGTTTTTTTAATAAATCTATTTGAAATTCAATCTCTAACAATAAATAAAAAAATATCAATAACACATATAAAATATATATGTAATAAATTATATATATATTTTAATGTTAATTTCCACATTCAGAAATTCGTAATATTTAATACATTATGGAGGGACATCCCGACGGTCCTGATACCCTAGAAGATGAAATCCAAACGCAAAGACGCAATGCAATCTACTTTCGTAGTCATCAAGAATTTTTGGCAAGTTTGAATACACGAGACACAAGTGTTCTGGAACTGCGTGGCCTCGAACCGGTTGATATTGATAGCTTTAGGCGTGCGATAAATAGAAATCCCGTTGACTTGCACAGACAGGCGACAGTAGCAACGCATAATATGAGAACAGATCATAAAGCTCGAAAGTAGATTGTCCACAAGTTCGTAAGTCTTTTGATAAGGTTATTTCTATTGTTAAATTACCTAATAGCACGCTTTTTCCTAGACAGTGTTGTATGTAGACAACGACTTCTGATTAATTTGTCCAAAAATTCTAATGCAAACCGGTTCATAATGTTCATTGATATGATTAGCAGCAGACCGGCAAACCTTGCCAAATAAATTTAAAATTTTAATCACAGATCACAATACGGCAAACATACAATATAAAAAAAAAAAAATAATTCAATTTACTGATAAAAACTGTGAAACAAAAAGTAATTAATATAACTATCCGTAAGTGAATTCGTAAGTTTTTTTTTAGTTTGGTTTAAATGTTACCAAAAGTATTCCAATTGGAATTGATAAGAAACAAAAAATTATAGCTAGAGAATTTCGAAAAACAATAAAAATATATATAACTAAATGAAATGCGGAAAAATACAGAAAACAACAACCACAGGCGGCATATTGCAAATATTCCAAACTAAAAACCCAAAAACAAATACAAGCGGCATTTTATAATATATAATAACAGTATCGGCAACGCCGCATGCCAAATATATGCAAACAGATTGTAGCAATTTGTGCTTCTCTCTCGCTAAAAGCCTCTCTCTGGAGCCACAAGAGAAGATATATTACAACTATGATATTAAACTCTCTGGCCACCGTGAACACCCGGGGTGGCAACTCGAGAGAGGAACTTTTGTATGGGAATCCACTCTTTCCCTGAGAACGCTATAGAGCGAAAGAAATTGCGCAATTATACCTGCCAGAGAGCATTTCTTCACTGTTTTGCCGCTAACAGCAAGCAAAAAGAGGTAGGTACATGTAGAGGTTAGTGGTGGGAGAAGCAGAAATCTTATTGCGCCGCTAAATGAAAATACCAAAGCAAAAAGCGAAAGACGAATGCTAAACTTAAAGCAGAATAGAGCAAATAAAGCACTAAAAAACAACAAAAACAGCCTCGAGAACAACAAACAAAATAACAATTTATACGCATATATTTACACGTATAATGCTTACAAGGTCGTAGATATCATAGGCGGTGTGTTGGGGAATGTTGCATGGGGGCGTGAAAATAAAAACAACAAACAACAACAAGCGATACATTTTCGTCGTCTTTCTGCTTGTTGCTGTAAAAGGGTAGTCGGGCTGTTCCGTGGCTTGCGTTGCCATAAGACAGCAATGTTGTTGCAATTGATAGAATTACTTAAGAGTACGCCGCTGCTGCTGCTAATAGGTGGAGCGAGCGTGTGGCCGGCAATCGCGAGTTTTTGTTATTGTACATATTTCGCATTACTTTTTTACACTGTACGAGAAATTCTTATTAGCATTACTTAATAAGCATACAAAAAAGCAAAACACGATATTTATATACACGTGTATCGTAAAAAATAAGTACCGTGCACGGCTTATGCATATGCAAGCAGGTGAAAAAGGAAATGTATTAAAGAATGTAGAAAAATATTGCCGGCGTCGATATGTACCAATAAAGTGTGTTTTTGTAATATTTAAAGACCATATTTACCCATGATTGTTTTTTAATTTGCTTTCAGATGACTTCTGTTTTTCCTTTTCTTGATTTAGTACTTAACGGTGCGTACTTTACGTTACAGTTACACTTGCACTTATATTTTTTGTATACGCACTTTTCTTAATTTTGTTTTGTTTTTATTGCTTTCGGCTGACTACTTTTCGCTTTCCGTTTCAGAATCTGTCAGTACAGTAAATTGCCGTTCCCTACTGTTCCGTTCGGTTAGGTTAGGTTTTCTATATGTACAGGACCTTTTTGTTCACGTTTCCTTAAATTGTTCCTATTCTAACCTATTGTTCACTACTTTTCTAAAGTTAATACGCGAAATTGATATTGGAAACACAAAGGCATGGCCAATTTCGATATGCTGGGGCCAATGCACAAAACACAGAAAACTTAGCACAGAACGGACACGATTAAAACAAAGTCGAAATATTATAGTCCCGAAAGTTTCCGACTTTTTCGCGCAGGGAAATGTGTGAAGATATCGAAATGCGCGTGTTAAGTCTTTTTACGAATTTTAGACTTTGGGAGATTTCTATTTGGTGTTTGTTGGCACCGAGCACGCATTTAATGGGATAAAAAATCTTCACGACAAAAATAATAACGCCAAGATTGAAGAGAACGAGAAGCCGTTCCTCCTCTGTTGCGAGACTGTGTTCAAAAGAAACCTAATCACCAGACGACTGATAGTCTATAGCCACCGAAATGCCAGCAGCACTCGGTACTCGGCATTCGGCAGTTGGCAGTTCGTAGTCGGCGGTACTCGGCGATTGGTAGCGACTACAATCGCGGCGGCAAGCTTTGCAGCAAAACAAAAAAAAAAAGTAGAATAACAAAAAAAAACAAAAACAAATAGCGGCAAACAAACCAATGTAGCCGCACTAGAAAGAGAGTGAGTCAGCACAGCAGCAAAAATATGTTTCAAAATAGAAGGCGCTAGCTCTCTTGTATTTTGCGTGCTTTCAAAGTAGCATACTCATATTGTATGGACGAAGCTTAACAACAACAACATGCTTATGCATGTGAAATGGGCGGCGGATAACAGAAAGAGAGAGTGGGCGACACGCGAGAGTTTTCATTTTTTCGGCATACTGCACTCGAAACGGAGAGTCGAATCAGACACGAATTCTGTGATTGCGAGTCCTTAGACTCATCCAACAACTGTCATCCAACGTTGACCGTGCATGAGAGAGCCCGGGTAAATTTTCGTCAATTGTTAGTGAGGGGAGGAACACACAGTTTAGATATTTTAACCTAACACTTAAAGCTAACAATTAAAAATAATGAAAAACTAAATTGTTAATAAAATAAAAAAGTAAACCGCTAAATTACTACTACAGTTGATACTAAACAGAACTCATGAATCCGAAGATTAATTGGTTTAGGACAAATGGATGCCATTTCGCTCGCTTCAATGCACAATGCATGTATTTTCTGCATTCAAAATTTTTATTAATCAGTGTAGATTCGTTCTTATTTTTACTACCGCTGCGTTGTTGTAGCTGTAATTTTTTGTCTGTTAAGTTTTATGAAAATTTGCATGTCGTGCATTTTTATCGTTTTTAAATTTGGATTTATCTTTTATGTAGTACACTTTTTAAGCACGTTTCTCGTGTGCCCATTATAGCCATACGTACAAGCAAAATGAATGAGAAAAGCATACATATTTAACGTGACAATTTAAACAAAAAATCACGCAGACCACAGCATCGCATATTGCGCACTTATTGGAAAATTACCAACCGCGTGGCGTCGAAAAATAGACATCATTTAATTTTCTAATACATTGCAAAATTTTCTCAAGTTTACAATTTTCAAATCAAAATACCGTTTATTGCTTAAACATTAATAGAATTAACCATTGTTAAAAAACAAAAAATGCTCAATGTCGTTTTAAAATTAGATAAAATATTTCCAAAAAGTAGGTCAAAAAGCTCTGAAAATCCTCAACGAAAAAAGGCAAAACACACAATAAGTTAGATGCTGGGAACACAAAAAAAAGTGTACAGTTTTTGCGAAACCCGGTAAACTTAAAACTGCACCTAAGAACTCTTACGTAGTTACTAACTTTAACTACAAGAAATTTGCATACAGTCTTGCTGAAATTTGGCAACAATGTCACATATTCATTTATTTAAACAAATTTAAATTGCGTTCTATTAAAAATAATGAAAAAAAATAACATTTATAATAAATAAAACTGTGTTGGCAAAAGAAAGGAGAGAGCGTCACAAGCGTAAACATGAAAAGAATAACAACGGCAATAAAGATGAGGAAGCAAATAGAATCCTACAACAATAACAACTACAAGCCTGACATAATCGGAAAACACGTTGTTTTGGTTATTTTTGCCGTTCGTTCTAAACCCACAAAATAACACATGTCAAGCATACACAGAGGGCGAGAGAGCGATATTACATGTGAATGAAAGCACGCGCGGGGGAGAAGGGTTTATGTAGTTTCTAGAACTTTTTGAACGTATCAAAACAAAAACAAGAAAAGCGACAAGTGGTAAACATATGAGAACAACACACTATGAGAGTGCACGACAAAGAGAGCGCGTTGTGGCTAAGGTAAATTATTATGGCGCTCAGTATGGAGAGCACTTGCTGCATAAGCCACATACAAAAAGCACAAAGACCGGTATAACCACACAAAATGAGAAAAAGCAGCAAACTGACGCACGAAAAGTGTGCAGAAAAACGAAATATTAACGAACAACAGTCAAAAGCAACACAAGCTAAACGTCACGTAGGCCACAGTGGCCAAGTGCGGTAAAGCGTCGAAAGCGAGGCTGCGCTTGTAACTACGTCGCACGATATGCGAATTCATTTGTAATGCGATTTTTGTTTTTTTTTTTTTTCTTTTCTTCTCGTGCAGCAGTTCAAAACAAAGATGATGTGAAGCAGAGCAGAGAAGCATAGGTAAAATAATAATAAATATGTATGAGGGTGAATGACGAAGTGTGGCGATATTTTTGTTTTGTATTACACGTTTTGTTTTTCTTATAGTGTGTGTGTGTGTGCACAGTTCTACTGCGACATTTTTCTCAAATTTGTATCAGATATTACATGAATTTTTCCTACCTACCCTTCTCAGACGCTCAATTCAATAAAATGAAAACAAAAATGGAAAAAGCAGAAAACATTTTTTGAATTGCATGTGACTGCCTGCACGTACGCACATTGGGGTTCATCTTTTCACATAGACCGCTTTTTATGTTTGCTACGTCTGCCCGCATATCTAGCTAACCGTATCTGTATCTTTACACCAGTGCCTTTGCCTATATTTCCGTCTCAGTCACGCATACATAAAACTACCTGCCAACGACAAGCTTACAACAACAAAAATACATTCATAAGTGACAATACAAAAATAATACAAGAAATTCGCCGCATCTAAAATATTGAAAAAAGCAATGCAGTTCGACTGTATTTTGCTTTTTGTTTAAAAATTATTCGTACTTATTGCGTGAGTTCTTTTTTCCCGCATTAAAACGCATTCAAAATCCACCCACCCACATCACGCAATTTGCATCAAAATCGAAATTCATTCAATAATTCATCAATTTAAAATATTTAGCCACCCATCTCACATATTTTACGACAATTTTTATTACTCTAATTGTCTCCGAAAAAATAAAATGTCATTTGTTCGCTGCTTTTTGTTATACACGTCAGCAGCAACAGTTTTTATACCAAGTGAGCGACGTTGTCACACTCGTGAGAGCCGTGACGAAGCAGTGTCGACGTTGTGGGCGAAGAGGTGCAGCATGCGTGTGTATATTTTACGCCAGTTCAACTGTCTGTCTGTCTACTTGGCTGTCTGCCACGCTCTCTTTGTTGTGCGCCACTCACGCAACACTTGCACAACATTTCTCTCCCTCTCTTACTTACACTCTTTATATGCTCATTCTATTTTGGGTAGTGAAAAATGCACAAAAGTGCAATAAACGTCATCAAGGTTATATGCAGCGCAGCATTGTCTGTGCTGCGGTGCTACTGCGCAGCGACTGCAGTCAATGTTATTGTGCTGTTTTTCTGCCTTTAAAACATGCTTTTGTTTACTGTCAATGTATGCTGCCTGCCTCTGCTGAATGTGAATTTATTTTTGTTTTTCTTTATTTTCAGTCTAAACTTTGTATCTATCGATTTGTTACAGTTTTACAAGATATTAGATATAAATCGCAATTTATATTACGATTTTCGACAAAATATGTTAACAAAAGCTCATTCTTTCATCAGCCGTGTTTGCATGAGTCATTTCCAATTTTATACTCAAAAATAATAAAATAAATAACCGAATGTACAAATAAATAAACAAGAAAAGCAAAAAAGTTAAAACAAAAGAAAAAAATAAATTATTAACTTTTAAGACGTCAATATTTGCGGAAGTACAATCAAGAAAACGAGACTCAATTTCAGAGCTTCCTACTCGACTCGAGACAAAAACAACAACAATACCACGATTATTGTTGCTAACATTCTCTAATTAGCATTTATGCAAGCAGTATTCGGTGAAGTTGGCATGCTGACACACAATCTGTGTGAAAGTCTATTAAGTTGGCAGCTTTCTTTGCATTAAGATTCTTCGTTTCGGCTAAAATCCCCTTAATTAACGCTAAAATCATTTTCAATCGCATCTAACATTATTAGTTTGCCTTAGAAACTACTCGTGAGAAACGAGTCACGGTTGACAAATCCTTGTCATTTGTTGTGGTCGTGGCTGGTACATGGCTGCTAAATTACAAAACATTTTAGATATTTCTTTTATTTTATGCATTAGCGCAAAGTACACAAAAGACGAGACTTTTGAGTATATAATCATATACAGTAGTAATTCAATAATCCGATCTAATTACTGCAAGACCCCATTTGGGTTATTGGATTGTTTTAATATCAATTGTATGTGTAACGCTTTTTAACTCATTACGTTTTTGTTTTTAGTATCGGAGATAGTAGAACTTCCTACTTCGAATTGTTCAGTTATTTAACTTGTTTTCCTTTTTTAAGTCACATTTTTATTTTGTCTACATGTAATAAATTTTTGCTGTTGCTTCGTAAATTACCGCAGCCAAAAATATTACACATCGTAATATTTCCGTTACATTATTCAATTCGGATTCAAGCAATCAACTCGGATTACAGATTGGCTTTTAATCAATGCTGTGAAAGTAACCCTTCGAATTACTGGATTAGCGGATCAGCGAGTAGTCGCATTATCGAATTTCTACTGTATGTTGTTACAATATTTTAGTTTCTCAACCAGTTACGCCCGGCCGAATTTGTTGTGAGTCATTTTCATTAGCGTTCAATTTCTGCTCAATTGTTGTCAGTCGGACAATTTGAGCAGATTCTGCTTGTATTGGGGAGATCGCGTAAATGACTGCAGAAGTTTAATCAATTAATGCAATTTGTTTCAATTAGTATTTCTAATTAGTTGTGCTGCTTTTTGGTACAACACAAATCAAAAAGCAATTGAAACGTGGTACGACTTTTTGTGTATAACTAACGTTATCTGTGAGCGTAAACAATTTCCACATAGGTTTGTGCGTTCATTACTTCAAAAACGTACTAACGGAATTTGTTTTGATCCAATAGTATTTTTTTTTCATAGTGCGAGGCGTAGATAGTGAGTGTCATATGTTATTTGTTTATAAGTAAAAGAAACTACGCAGATAATAAGTTTTCGTGAATCATTTATGCGAGCATTTAGTGCGAATTTTAAGGATTTGCCAATGAAAGAAAGCTAGCAATTTGTCACTGCTGTTTATTTTTTATCTCGCATAATATAAACAGCTGTTCGAGTGACGAAATTCTGGCGAAAACATGCGAAATCACTAAATAAACTTAGCAACAAGAGACATTGCACATAAGAGGAGGGAGAGCCACCCAACAGTTGCACTTACTAAATTCGTACCAATGAGTAATAAGCAATAACTGCTTGACCCTAAATTTGCTCTGCAAGTACATGAACGTCAAAGCGGAAAGTAAAAAAGTATGAATTGGGCTGCTTTAATACTGGCTTAAATATATCTTGTATGTATCTGAGACGAAATTCAACTCACCTGATTGACTTTGGCTGCAGCTGTTGTCCGTGTTGCTGCAGGAAACGCCGCCTTCGCTGCTGCTGACGCCGCTGTCCGCCGAGACACGTACTTTGTTGTTGTTGGCAGCACCGCGGTTCACTTTGCTCGCAGCTGCTTTGCTGGAACCTTCCTCCTCTATGCGTTCGACCATGTTGTCGCTTCTACACAACTTTATCGCGTCGAATGCAGAAAAACAGAATAGAATTTTCCGGTCTACCGCTGCCGCTCGTCTCACTCGTCGCTTTCTGCTTTGCAACGTTGCGCTATCTGCGCTCGAAAACTCCAATAGGAAAAAAGCAACAATAAGTGCCGATTTTGGTTTTCTTATGTTATTTTTGTTGTTTGGAGTTCTCTCTCATTCGTACTCGTTTGTTTTTGTACTTTTGCGTTGTTGTTTCGCGTTGACGCTCGCTCATTCAAAATGGTGGCTGCAATGGTATTTGTTTTCTTCTTCGTCCTTCTTGGCAGAAGATGACAATTTTTGGCTTGAAATAATTTCTAAATCTCTTTTAATTGCAGTTTTTTTCCTTGGTTTGCTTGTTTGTTAATGAATGACGAAACTATTGCAAATTATCGGGCGCTCTCTCTTCTCTTGCTAGTAGTTATGTGAGTGTGGGAGTAGCAGCAGACGTGACAGCTCTGCTTGCGTAGGCAGCGTGCAAGTCACGCAGCATCGGTTTCTTCAATTCAATTGAAAATGTCTGAAAATCCGCACATTTGTTAGATCATTTAGAACAACAAATTGCACAGTTTCTAGGAATTGGAATTCGCTGAGGGAAAGTACTTAATGCTGCTTAGTTTTCTTTGCTGCGCTGCTGTTGTTTTTTTTTTTTCTTCTGTTTTTGTCGTCGCAGTCGTGTCGTGGTGGTATTGGTGGCAATAGTAATGTTGTTGTTGCTGCTCTTACAAATTGCTGTTTTTTCATCACATCGAGCAAAAAATTCTCGCTCTTCGTTTTCTTGCGTTTTTTCTTTCGCCTTCTTTTTGTAGCTGTGAAATATTTTTTCTATTTTCTAAATGGCTGTTTGTTGCTGTGGTTGTTGCTTTTACGTGGCTGTGGCGGTAATTGTTGAATCGTTGATTTTGTTAAACTTTCTGAACAAAAAATTCGCTGAAATAGCGGACAAAAGCCGTTTTCTTTGCGTTTTTCGCTATTATTTCTGTAGCTACCGACCCATTTTTCGTACACGCAAACTCTTCGATGATGAATTTCCGACTGACCGCTCTCGACAATCGTACAATAGTTTCGAGTCGAAACTCGTTGTCACACGAGCGGTTGCAGCACTTAATGTGTGTGAGAGTGAGAAAGAATGCCATCGTGCTCTGCAAACCCTATTCCTCATCAATAACACTGAATCAGTGGTGAACAACGTAAAATCCTGCTTCGTGGGTCCGGTCCAGCCTAAGCCCTCCTGAAAATCGCCGACGACCGGAACCAGTCTTGCGACGTAGCAGCTGGGAAGTTCAGTTGTCAAGTTGTCAAAAGATAGTGCCGCACCATACGTCTGAGTGAAAAGCAACGGTTTCGTGCAGTGGTAAACAACGCAGAATTTCCACCATATTCCATTTCTATATATCGGTCTGATTATGCGAAAACTGCAGCGTCAGAATATATATAGCCTGCCATGAGTGTGAAAGAGATGCCCAACTATTGCAAGCACATTACCAACAGTCATGTGCTCGTAAGCCGATTTACGCTTCTCCGCGACGAGTTTGTACTGCGAATACATGATTATCTCCATGAAGGACACTCTGTAAATAACGGTTTTAACCTACACAACTGGTTTCAAAATTTTAAATACCGACTTGTTGAAAAAAGCGAGCCGCTTATTGATTTCTTCCCTTCAACTGGCCTTTAGTCACGCCCCTTGCAGCAAATTGCACCAATTCCAGTATCCAATCAGCTACGTTTCCAATCGTACGAAGGACAAACAACAACACTTGCCACGCGGCGCTAGAACCTGCGCCTGCTCGCACTGCGATTGCGTAAACAAATAAGCCTTTTACACTGGCCAGGCCACGCTTTGCAACAATTTTATGGCCAAGTGTTACCAAAATTTAGTTTCTTTGCTCAACTCGTCATCGCTACAACCGTAAATCGCTACCATACAAGCATAGTAGCCTCAACAGTATTAATTGTTGCAAATCATTACTCATACGCTGCTTAATTTAAAACGAGCGCCCATGGCTGCACAGCCGGAAAAACTGGCGACGTCGCTAAATGGCAAAAAAGCGCGCAATTCCTCAAGCAAACCCTCGAAATCCATTGAACCTCATACCACCCGAGTCTCAAACCGTGTGCCAAAGTGTGCGCGTTGCCGTAATCACGGCATCATCTCCGAGCTGCGTGGCCACAAGAAACTCTGCACCTATAAGCACTGCAAGTGCCCCAAATGCGTGCTGATCTTCGAGCGGCAACGCATCATGGCGGCGCAGGTAAGCAAGTTCGCATATGTTTCACAGACAGCCGTTACCGACAAAATGGTTGCGTAATAGCTAACAATTAAAGACATCATTGTCATTGTATGCCATAAATAATTAACTCGAAAATAATACAGAAACTCGTGCCAGTGCCAAACTTCTGATACTCGAAGAGTCAGTAGTTCAAGCATTAACGCAGTTGTCCAGAGCCATTCCCAGCGATAACAATCGAACCGCACGTCGCATTTGCTTCATTTGTTGACAGTGATTTTTAAGTTCTCCGTCTTTCTACTACAAACGCACACTGTAATATCTCGTCAAAAGGTAGTAAATTTATGTGTATTTAGCCAGCTGATGCCTCGCATAGACACGGTTATGTCACGCTCATGCAATGGTCTGTTACTCTGTCTGAAATCAGTCGGTCTAGAAGCAATCTGATTGGGTTCAAATTATCCTTTTCAACTAGAAGTCGCAGTGGTTTTCAGTCTCTTTTTTTTTATGCTATATTTAATATTTTCTTTAGTGCCACTGGTCGGTTTAGTTCTTTTAAATATATTGTAGTTGTAGTCAAATGGCATTTTGCTGTCGACGGCTCAAGCGTCAGTAGAAAAACAATTGGTATTCGTCTAGCTTAGCTCGAGTTACGGCGCAAAATGAGCCTTGAAGTCATTGAAGATTACTTAGGGAGGATCGAGTGCAGTAAGCTGACTCGTGGCGCCTAACTGAAATGCGCCTGTAAGGCATTATATGAACGTCTAAGCCAAAAATAATATGAATTCATTGTTGCTGCCAATGGTCGGGTTTACATTTAAACAGTAAACAAATAACTGTAGATAATGGAATAATTTTTTTATAAATTTATTTATTTAAGTTGAGCGACAAGCAGGAAAATGCATTTGCAAATATTTGTTTAAAAAATCTTTTATTTCCGAGTAGACTATCTAAGCCACATAAAATGTGACACATCTGCTGGCTGCCCCTTAATAAAATAATAATAATAAAAACAAAAACATCAGCACCATTGGCTGAATAAGCGCCACATGCCGTTTAAATTGCCAAAGTCAACAGGCAATGAAATGCTACCAAAAGCTAATCAGCCCAATGAAAACAAATGAAATTAAATCAGTTCGCGCTGTTGTTGCTGGCGATGGGACGATGTGCATGTGCACGTTGCTATGGATGATGTTGGTGATGGAAAGTTGTCAAACGAGCAAATCGAGTGAAATATCCGCTTACGAACGTTGTTTGCACAAGTGTGCACTGCCCGGGCTCACATTACGCTTAAACAGTTTTACTTCCCCGTCCCAAAGTCCGAAAGCATTCCCGCGAGACGTCGACTATTTACGCAGAAAAGAACTGCAGGCGCAGGCTGAGGCTGGCAGTATCCGACGCTTTCGTCGAAGCGTATTTGAGTTGAGTGAAAGCCACACTTGTCGCATATTAATTTCAATTGCAGGGCAACTTGAACGCAAATAAACCATTCCGACTTCATATGTATAACGTAAACTTGAGCTTTGTTTTTCTTTGCATTTGCGTTTGTCTTGTGCTGCGTGTTGTATTCTGTGTAGGTGGCCCTCAAGCGCCAACAGGCAGTCGAGGATGCGATTGCCTTGCGTTTGGTTGCGACCAAGACGGGCAGACAAATCGAAGCTTTGCCGCCGGGCAATATCTTCGGACTATCCGTAACGGAGCCGAGCACGGACGATGGCATTGCGTCGGATGAGGGCAACGACGATGCCGCTGAAGAGAAGCAATTTGCCGAGGATCTAAGTCAGCGAAGCGCAGGCAAAGTAACGAAAAACGCCGGGACCCTGTTTCTAGCAACAAGTCATTGTACGCTGCCTAGTGCAACACCAAGTGCTAAGCATTTTCATATGACGTTTTCATCCAAGCAGGTGCAACAACAACAACAACAGCAAGCATAGCAGCTACGAGCGCCACAACAACAACCGTCTCACAGACCGCCATCGACATGCTGGCACAACTTTTCCCACATCGCAAAAGGTCCGTGTTGGAGTTAGTGCTAAAACGCTGCGATCTCGACCTGATCAGAGCCATAGAGAATATAACACCGCCTGCGAATGAAGCCTCAAAAACAGCCACTGCCGTGTACAAGGAATACACTGAGCCAGCACAACCGCGCAGCGCATTTCGCCCGGTGGCTGTGGATAAGGTGCGTGTGCCTGGGCACTTTGCATTTTGCCGATTTGGCAATTTATTAGTTATTTTTGTCTTGTCTGCACTTCAAGTATCCGAAAGCCGCTCTGGAGCTGAAGTCGGCCTTTACAGCGACAGGCACACAGCTGAGTAACCTGGCAGCTACAACGGCTGCACCTGCTGCCACCATCTGCGCCTATCCGAAGTGGATTGTGCCGTTGTCATTTCCCGTCACCATGAGTCATCTGTCGAACTTGGCGCCACGCTGCACTTTGCCGAACTGCACTTGCATGGAGAGCTATCAGTTTAATTAAAGTTGCGAATTCAGCAAATTCAAATGTGTAAATGTTTCTATGTTACTTTTGTTCAAAATTAACAATAAATATGCTTAAATGTTTAATTTTATGCTTTTTGTTGTGTGAAGGTAAGGATACTGGAGTTTTGTTCATGGAGTTCTTATTTTGTTTTTTATAAGTTGAGTTGTTTATAAAATTTAAAAAAAAGATATAAATTTTTCAGTTTCACATTGATTTATTCTAATGTTGCCTAACAATTAAACTTAACCTGACAAATAAAATTAGTAAATTAAATAACCTAGACTCTCATTTGCGTTGTGCCGCGCGATTCATTTCCTCATCCGTATCTTCTTCCGCTTCGGACAGATACAGCCGATCATCGTCATCCTCCATGTTGCTACTCGAACTTGGCGCATTTGTTGTTGTATTGGCAACAGCATTGACGACGGCATTGCTGCCTGCTGCGTTGGTTGCATTGGCTGCGCGTTTTGTCTGATTCGCACGTCGCCATTTTGCACGTCGATTTTGAAACCATGTCTTCACCTGTCGGTCGGTAAGCTTCAATTGCAGCGCCAGGTGCCTGCGTTCCTCGGGTGACAGATATTTGGAGCTGGCAAAACGACTCTCGAGATTTTTCGTTTGTTGCGAGGTGAATCGTATTTGGCCACCTTTGCGCTTGACGCCAAAATTGGACATGTAAAAGCTGGTCGCAGGATAGGCATTGCAGTAAAGCGCGGCGGCTGCGGTGGCCGGATTATTGAAACCTGATTGAAAGTAATTACACAATGAATTCCATAGTTAAAATGACAACAATTTATATTTAACAGAAAATAAAGAAAAGCAAAAAACCAAACAATCCGCAGCCGCTAAGCTTATAAGATTCTGATTGGCTAACAGACTGCCATCAAATACAACAACAATAGCACACACATACTGCTAGCAAAAGGCAACGCCCCCTTGTGAAAGAGTCGCCATTGCGAAACGAATAACGGCAACTTTAACAGTTATGACGGCACTCTGTGGGCCGGTAGCGCAGTCAGGCGGGCGTAGCCTGATAAGTGTGGCCAAACATATGCGCTGGGATACACAACAATGCAATACACCGAAATCAATTGCCATAGTCGTTATCACTGCGTATATGTATGTGTAGCAACACTCTGCTCGCCTACTTAGTGTACATACACACGTACAATATGTTTAAAATTGCGATAAGCAATTAGCGTGTTTAGTGGGTTTTATCTGCAATTTTATTTTAAAATTGTTTTGAATATGAAATGCCTTGGCACGTGATGCCGGTAATGATCGCTTAGCATTTAAAATTCAATTTAGTTCATTTGACATTTAAGCGTGACTATTGAAATGTCACCACAAATGGCCATGCAATGCTGAAACCCCGCCCCAAACGAATTTACCCCTTTTTAGTGGTTTGCGTAAGCACATTTGCGTTTATCAGTGCTTATTTCGATAGCTTGCTGTAGCTAAAGTAAAATCCCTATTAACTGCACAGCTTAGAAAATTTGTTTTTAATAATATGATGTTATAATTACATATGTAAATAGTTTTTGGCAGCTAGATCATATAGCAGCCAGAATATATTTTTTATATTTTATAATAATTTGAAGCAATTTGCCAAGATCTAGTAGTTCTTATGTCTACACAATTAAAAAATAATGTATCTAGTATGGAACGGAATACCATGAATTCAGCTCTTAATTCGTTCACCTGAAAAACTTATTAAACTAGCAAGTAGAAAACATGCATTTTAATCCAACGGAATAGGAATTTTGTTTGCCAACTCATGCTGTTTAATATAATATACAGTATAAAGCTGATGTAGCTCTAATAGATGAAAGAAAGAGTTTTAAACGAATTTAAGACATAAAAGCCCCTTTCTTATCGAAAAGAAAATAGTACGGCTGTATTGCAAAGAATCAATTACATGTACAGCCAAATCTTCCTCATCTCAAATCTCATAAACGGCCATATTTCGAAAGTTTTTGATAATTTTTTCTGTTCATTCGTCTAACTGAACAAAATCATCGTGGCCGTCGGTGTCCGGTGATGAGAGATTCGGCTGTACATACATATTTATGTTAAACTTGACTGCGGGTTCTCATATATCACGAGACGCTTTAAATATATTGTGACTATCTTGTGCGTTTTTACTGTATTTCAGACAAAGGAATATTTGCGAAAACCCAAAACAATAAATAATAAATTAATTAAATGTTATAATTTAAATCGGTTCAAATAACGTTATTAACGCTTATTTTTATTAAGTGGCGTACGTGATAAGCTTGTTTTTTTTTTTATTTATTTATTTTATTTCATTGTTTATAATAAATTGTATTCCTATCCGAGTTCCATGCCACTCAACTTTAAAATCGTAATCACAAGAAATTGAACTCGTTATTGGTTTATAATGTATGTACTCTCCTACGTCGGTACAACTAAACTGGCTGCTTATCGGCAACTGTTGATGATGTTGATGTACATCGGACAGCGCTTATTAATCGCTACTAATAGCACCTTTCCAATAGATAAGCTGCGCTTCTCAACATTTTTCAACAAAAACAAAAAGCAACGGCAAGTGACAGTTTTTTATACAACGAATTTTGATAAAAGTAACCTTTGTGTTTTTATGTTTTGGGATAGTAATTCCTGCCGGCTGTGGTTAAAGTTATGCATACATGCTTAACCGTTATGCGCCACAAGAGCAGTTGCAGTGCGTGCTCCAAAAGCGAAAAAAATTAGTGTAAATACGCGTATAACGCAATGCAACCGTTTTTCGAGTGCTACTGGCGCCAACACTTGACTCGGCAAACAGAAAAAAGTTATAAAAAGGGGAAAAAGGGCGTAGATTAAATGCATTGCCCAAATTTTAGTTTGATATTTAATTTCAGTGGAGTGTACATATGTAACGTGGGAGCGGAGATTTGTGCAGAGTTTCGGCTGTGTGCAAGTCTGGGACACCCAATCTATGTGCTGCAAATGCCTATCAATTACAATAAACTCCAAAGCGGTTATCCGATGATATAACAAGCCGCCGGTCATCACTTGCATAGCCAAGCTTTTAGCTTTATGAATAAATTACTAAAATCATACATGTTTATATGTTTTCTTTAGCATTTTTATTTATAAATTTTAAACTTTCGACTTTCATGCAACAATAAAGAAAATGTGTGTAAATGAAACTGAGAACACAGAAAAACAAAGGCGACGGACAATTCATTTAAAACTGCGTTGTAAACTTTTATACAGTGCGAATTGTGAATATAAACAAAATGGTTGGCACGGCTTGCGTCAACAAAAACAATGACATTAATTTCTCTTTTGCTTTTATTGTGGCTGTTTAAACGTGCAGCCCTGACGCAATTGATCGTTACGATGTGCATTAGACATTTGGCAGCACTAGAATATCTAACTGACATTTTTTAAACAAACACAAATTAATCCTAATTTTAGCATTATAGAACTGTAAGACCTGTTAAAATGTCTGGCATCTAATAAAAGATGAAAATAATAACTCATTCACACGGTGTATTGTCTGCCTTTTATGCTAAAAGTAATAATTACCTTCACAATCCAAAAAAGGACTGTATTGATCACAATATGCCGTCGGTGTTGTTGCAGCCGCCGCAGCCATGGCGGCTGCCTGAAAGTGTGGCATAAAAAGCGAAGGATTCTTTTGTAGATTTAAAACCTGTTGATAGAAAATTGAGGCAGGATCGTAGACATGGTTGAAGCGTAAGCTTGTAGGTGGCAGCAAAGTGCCGCTGGATTCATGCGCGGGTGGCACCATATTTTTAAATAAAAATGCTGCCGAATCCGTGGGCAAAGCATAGCCTAGCGGATGCGTTGCATGTGCACTTTTCGTATTGGGAACATTTAAACTGGCACCATTGGGCAATGCCGGACGCGGAGTTGTTGAATGTGTATTTGGAAACGGCTGATCAACCGTTGTCGAGCTGTCGACCATTGTGCCCGAAATTTGTGTTTTACGCTCGAGTATATTGTCTATGGAGAATACCGATTTATTCGTCGATTTAGTGATATCCATGTTGCCGAACTTTCTTTGCCGCCAGCAGCAAGCAACAATCTACCGAACTGTAGAACACGCCAGCGCACACTGAACTAATTGTTGGCCGCCAATAAATTGTACAAAATCTGATTTCATATAAAATAATAAATAGATTGTATAATGTGCTGCTAATGGTTAGATATCTTTATTAATAGTAACAATACATAATACCGAAGGAGCACAGATATGCGTTTTAGTTGCCAGTTTGGGTGATAATGAATGACTTGCTATCGACGATAAGGCCAGTCAAACAGCAGCGGCCGGCAGGCAGGCAGGCGGCAGACAGTCGAAGAAATCGATGTCGGCACAGAGAGACATACCATACAATGTCGATTGTTCGCCCGTACATCCAATCGGCGATCGTACAGCTCATATAAATCAAAACGTTCAGGGGCTTATTAAACATATCCGACAATGTGCCACTGCCACCAGTCACCAGCCCCCCCTCGCTTTCACGCGCATTCCCAGCAATGTCGTCACTCTTTCCTGCCGAGCCACCCTGGCCCCTTCCTATTGAAGTAATATTGTTGGCCATATTTTAGTTTATGCGGTACTTTTGATCAAGTAATTGCTAATCACCCGCTTATCAATGCGAGTAGCCGAGTGAGTGCATAGTTGGAGTAGTCGTTCTACACTTGAATAATATACAATTATTATTGTGATTGTTGTTGTTCTAATGGAAAAAAAAGACCCAATTCCTAAAAAACTGCTCTCACATACAACCCTCACAATGAATGTTTTGGTTTGTCTTGTTTTTGGGTTTGTACTACCGACAGTGACTGAGGATCTTTGCTGTCTGTGCGCTTATTTCTTATCGCATTTAAAGCTTTACGTATGATGGATTACTTTTGATTTGTCGCATTTGGGTATACATTTGAGGTCGACACGTTAAATTTATTGGATATTTTTGATAGTCGTTAGTGTCCATTGTGGCTTGTTGAATTTCATAATTGGTGTGAGTCGTTGAATGTAGCAATTGGGGAATCTTTAGTAGCTACAAGCTACAAATATGCCGATGTGAGTAAGCCTTGCGGTTTGTACAATATATTTAAGGACGTACTTGGAACGATTTGCAGCTACAAATTATTTGAGCTAAGCTTGTCTTGTTTTATTTAAAACAAAGAAAGTGGAGTATAATCCTGATGTAAAAATAGATCGCGGCATAAAGACTTCATTCTAACTGAACTGATGGCAAATAAAGATAAGATAAAAAAAGGACTTTAGGACTATATAAATGTCAAAATATGTCTCTCACTCGAAACGTGTGCAGAATGCTTGGAGGTGTTTTAACTGAAATGTGCCTTCTTGCGGTACTTTTTTAAAAAACTGTGAGTAACACGTTGGGAGAAACGCACATTGTGCGAAAGTTAATCCGTAATTTGACTCAGCTAAGGATCTGAAAAAAATACTTGTCCAGTCCGTGGCTTATGCCGGCCATTACCTTCTATCCCAACCTATATTTCATGGTAACGCAGAATCAGCTATAGATATTTTGAATACGATTTTCTAGAATTGCCAAGCAGAGTTCTAAGACTGACTAAACGGTAAAAGTCTACAAGTCAAGTGAAGCTAAAGGAAGAAAGTTGAGCGCACAATTTTATTTAATTCAACAGTCCTATAGAAATTGTTCTCTAAAATTTTAATAATATTTTTTTTTTTCTTTTAGCTAGAAATACTAATCTTGGCATCCTCTCATGAACATCTCTCTCAAAGAAGCTTTTTGAATATTTTACGGATTTCTCAGTCCTACAAATGTCGGAAAGGAAAGTCAGTTTTTAAAATCTAAACGTTATATGAAAGTCCCATAAAATTCAACGCTCGTTAATTATCTCCGCATTACACGTAGAAGACCGCAGTTTGTTTATTAAATTGTTACTCGCAAACTTCGTACTTGGCACTTGGCTTTTTCCATAGACATAAGAATAACTGCCTGCCATAATGCAATTTCAATGCCAGCTTTGTCACCACAATGGCAATTTATTAGACACCATATCGGCAACACAACTCATGATATGAGTATCTCATACCGTTTTTGATTGGCGCAATTACACAAGTTCGTTTAATTAGAAACGAATGATTAAATGCTCATAGGCAACCATTTTGTCTCTTAGATAATTGTCGTTAATAATTTAGTGTCATTGCGCACAAATTATTAAGCCCCTTTATCATTGGCTGAGCGAGCTATTTGGGTCTTTCGAAGTATCAAATACATTACTTGCGTAAATACGAGAAACGAGAAACGGAAAACGGTATTGCATATCAGTTACCCATTTCGAACTTATCGAACAAGCCATAGATAACAATTTAGCAATTTTATCGTATAGTCGTGCATTATATTATGTATGTTAATTTGTTTAAAAGTACAACAAAATAATGCTGTACATTTATGTATATATTCTCATAATTAATGTGTAATATTGGCTGATAGCTGTGCAGGATTTCCGAAGCACCTGCAGCAGCGCAAAAAAAAACACAATTGGTTTAAATTTTTGGCTTTTGAAATATATTTATTATTTCTCCATTATCGCTATATATCTCTCTCTCGTTTTCATTTCGGAAAGCGCAGCAAAAATATCAATAATAATAATATTATTATAATATAATCTCGTTTTCTTTTAAATACATATATCTTTTGAAATGTATTTCCTACAGACGCTAGCTGCTGCACACTTTTAAATAGCATTAATTATAATTTTAAGTGTAACATTTCATAATAATATATTAGGCATACATAGACAGCACTACATTTTTGTTTGTTTGCAATAATTATTTATTTATTTTTTGTTTTATGCATGCGCATTGTTTATTGGCTTACTTTTCATTTTCATGCAATATACACATATTTTTAAATATAAATTAATAAATTACATTATTGTTTCACTTTAAATTTATTTGCTTTTCTTTCAAGATTAGCACATTTGGATTATTGTTACCTTGCGTTATGCTGCCTTTAGTTACATATTTTTATATAAAATAATCTTCAATATTATTTTAATATAATTTAAATTACAATTAAGACATATTACAATGGCGCCGCCACTCCTGCATTTCCTTCAAATTGTGGCAGCTTAAATAATTGCAAAATTTTCCTTTCCTATAATCGATTTTCTGTTAATTGTAGAAGATAATTCAAGCTTTTTTGAGTATTTTTGTTGTTTTTGTTTGCATTTTGAGATTTATGTTTGTTAGCTTTTCTAATTATTAACAAAAGTTTAATTTGCGCACTAAAATTTTTTTTGGTTTGTTGCTCTTTTGTTTGTTTTTTTTTTTTTTCTATAAATAAGCGGCTTATTTTTATAAAATATTAAATAAAAAAATAAAATTAAGTTATTATTTTAATTAGTAATTAATAGTTTAGGATTAGCATTAGTAAAATTATTAATAATAGTAGTTGTAAAAGTAGCAGGAAAGTTAGTTTGTATAAATACAAATTTATATATGTAAATTTATATAATAATAATAATTAGTTCACTTTTGTTTTTGTTTCGTAGGTATACGCTAGGTAGGATACTAAACGACTTGTGAGTCGCATATATAACCAACATTACTGTTCGGGTGTTTAAGGCATGGATTTTAATATTACTACATTAATCAGCATGGATTTGCAACATTTTTTTGTTATATCAATAATAATTTAACATTTTGCGCATAATTTAGCATAGTCATAATAAATGCTTACAACATTTCATTGTTTTGCTTTGACATTCACACTGCTGTGGGCTTTATAACATGAAAAAGCGTGCGCACAACAGATGCCATCACAACATTCCAAATCAGATTCTCAGCATTAAATGTACGCATCTTAAAGTTCCTTTTTTTGTACAATCAACAGATCTTTTGCATTATGCTTACCAGAATAATATACAAGCAAAGAACAGCATGAGATTCTTAGATGAGTCACTATATGCTATTGTAGCCTCAAAATAAATCCATTTTCCATTCCCCAAGCAGCATGCTTTGTTGAACGCTTAACTCGCATACCTCCTTACGATTGTAAGCATATTCGACTTCAAATTTAGTTCTTTTTTTTCTTTTTTTTTTTAATATTAACGTGTAGAAATATCTTATTGTTTGATTTTTCATTTTTTGTTCTTTCGTTTGTAGATTTTTAAATGTTTCTCAGTTAACCAATATTCGCAATATGAGCTGTATCCATGTGTTGTATAAGCGTGCGGATAAATGACATTTCCTTACGTGCATTCTCTAAGATCACCTTGGGATCGTCTGAGGTGCAACGTAAACAATTCGGCGCAAATACCATTGCCAGATTAGATGAGTCCATTTTTGTGCAGCTGACAACTTCTGGGTTTGAGAATTGTTGCAGGAAATTTATGAGATATGTTAGAACCTGTAAGTCATAAATATATTAGCATATGCATTGCAGATGGAAAAGGACTTATTTACCATTTTATTAATATCAGGCAGCTTATTAACTATTTCTTTGGCTTTTTCTGGATCCTCAGTATTCACACACTCCTCATAGTATTCATCAGGTATAAGTGGATCGTAGAGCTCACGATACCAGAGCTTTAAAAGACTAGCGGGCGCATGCGCATCAACTATAATATGTTACAAAATGGTTTTTAATCACTTTCTATTTAGACTTGTGCTCAATTGTGTAAACTTACCCATTGAATTCTTATAGTCAGGAACTTCCCCCCGATCCAAACGATTCTTCAAACAATTAACCTCATCAACATCAGCAGAGACACGAAAAATACCCTCGGTTTGCTTGCCATTGAGAAGCAGCACCTGTAGATAATTTTAACATAAAGTTTATGCTTGGCTTTTCATATCAACCTAAGCAGTAACTTACATGCTCCGATAGTGTAGTTTGTATCCACGGCAGCTTACGGAATGGAAACTTATCTTTTTGCAGTTCCATAACTTCGTTTAAGGTATTACCGAACATGCTATTACGCAGAATTTGATTCTGTAAAAAAAAAAATACTTATAATTATACAGCAATAAGATATTCGACAATAATGAGCTTACCCGTGCTTGTTCCACCTCATCCTCAGTTGGCTTTTTCGCCTGGCGGCGACCACTGCTGCCAATGCGATCCAAGCGACGGCAACAAACTGTTGCATAATGTGAAATCTGCACGTGTATAGGCCATTTACCAACCTCCGGAAATGAGGTCGCAAAAGAAGGATCACGATGCCGATTGACGTAACTAGGAAGATTGTTGCAAATGTTGATTAAACATTTTTCCGTCGTTTAATGCAAAAAACAAGGCTTACTTAAGTAGTGTAGGCTGAAATGTAGGCGATGGCGGTACGAATGACAAACAGATGGCCATCAACTCCCAGCCACGTATTAGCGACTCACGTTTGGGATTCTCTGTCGTCTGACGGCAGAGCTGTACATACAATTCATCACGTAACCTAAGTAAAGCGTAAAAATATTGTAAATAAAACTTTTAAAGCATGTCCCAAAGCATCAGAAGACTACTCACTGCTGTTGTGGCAACGAAGCGGTTATAATGTCAATCGCCACCGAATTCAGACTCATGCCAGCACGTGCTTTGCGATCGCCCATGTAGATTTGCACTAATTTAAAAAGCTCAATGGCGGTTTTCTTATCAGCCTTGTCGCGTGACAACGCCAACATCGGTCGACTGATCGCCTCCGATGTCCAACTAAGCATGTCACGCACTGAGGACTTCTTGCGAAAGATGCCCTTCGAATGCAGATTCAAGTTGTCAGCAGCGAATTTCTCAATATCACATTCTTTCATGCAGGCGAGCGTAGGCATGCCACCAACGCCACCATTGCCACCGCCGCCTGCACGCGGATCGCTACTGGGTGGAAATATATTTTGTATTGTGGGCTTAAGCGATGGTGGCGGCAGCTTAGAACGCGACATGCTCGACGTCGTCGTCGTTTGCTGCTGCTGTTGATGGCGTTCATTATGGCTACTACTAATATCATCTTTGGGATAAATGGGAAAATTCATGCGTGTAACGCTACTGCGCCCAACACCGGGCATATCGTTGACACCGCTGCCGTCTGTTGCACTCGCTGCTGCTATACGCGAAATCTGTCGATTGGGCGAGGGCAACGTCTGCGATTGCTTCTGTTTGGCATCATTCGGATCGAGTTGCAGTTGCTGATGCGGTGGCGGCTGCGGTGCATATGGCAATGGTGGTGTGTTGGAATAAAGCTGATGCTGCTGTTGTCCTGGATAATGATGTCCATACTGTGCTTGATTGGGTGCATGTGACACGGTATCGTAGTATGAGAATTGATAACGTAGTTTAGGTTTCTGCGGTGTCGTCGTTGAAGATTCATTACCGATGCCCTCCAATACGGCTTCGACATTGTCGGAACTGGAATTAAAATCAATTATTATAAGACCTTTAGATTTTGACTATTAATAATGCTTGCTTACATATCCTCCCGTCCGGCCGGATCGTATGGCGGATATTGGTAGGCATAATATGACACACTGTCGGCCATATTGGCAAAATCATCAATCATGCCATAATTATGCTCCAAATAACCGCCATGCGTATCCGAGCCGCCATCTGAATCCTCGTTGTCCGGCTCATGACCCGACAGCGAATGCTCCGATTGGCTATCCGAATGATACGAATCGGAATCGATGGGATCACCGAACACATAGCGACCCGACAGCTTAGCCTGCTCTATTATATAATGTTTCAGTGGTAATAAGTGTTCCTGCATTTCCTGATCCCAGTTACTATACAGCGGTGAGATATTGCCATTGTCATATTCCACATCGCTATTATCTGCATTTAAGTGATGCTGCTGACGGGAGCGACGTGAATCACGTTTTTCACGCTTATCTGCTGCATAGTACCGCTCATTCGAATGGCGTGAATGCTTATCCAAACTGGAGCTGTTATGACGAAGCGAACCGGTAGCACGATTATCTTGCTGCTGTTGATGATGATGCCCTGTTCGATTCGCTGTCGATGAGTTGGATTTCTGGCGATGATTACGTGAATCATTCGAACCACGCGATGAGTGTGTCATCATGCCAATATTATCCGATGAAGGAAAATTACGTAGCGAGGCCGTATTACCGATTTGATTATTTGGTGAAATTGAATTACCGCCACCAATAGTGCATATATCACTCATATGCGGTGATGTTGGCGGTTTGCTACTCAACGAGATACGCTCCAAATTTAACAGATCCAAGCCACACGTTGCTGCTGTCTCTTGCTTAAAGTGTGCGGCATGCGGTGGATATGGATGACTAGGTGTTGTGCCGGTTTGATTCGGCGAATGCACGGCTGAGCCATGTTGCGCTGATCCTGGTGATTTCGATGACTTTGACTTGTTCTGCAAGTTATAAAGAAATAAAATAGTTTAAATCAATATAAATAACGTGCTTTAGCTGTAGTTTATAACCTGTGGACTGATTGGACTCTGCGGGCTTGAATCACTTGAATGCTTCTTGATGCTTGTGCCGCTGCCACCGGTACCTGCACCATTGCCGCCGCTCGTCGTTTGCACTGCGCTGCCACCGCCGCTGCCATGTGACTTGGCATTTGTTGTGTGCCTACGCCGCGCAAGAGGCGTATTCTCCACCGACTTGAAGTACTTCTCATGCATGGAATCATCGCTTGCCGCACCACCGTTCGCCTCAGCACTCGACTTACGATACGATTTGCTATGATGCCCTGCAGCTGCTGGATTAATGGACGATGACATGAAACTGCCGGAACGCGCCAACGAGACATTGTATTCACGTTCTGTCAAAGCAAAAGATACAAATCATTAATAACCTGTGACCAGGCATACATAAGGATGATGCGCATTTACTGCTATCGCCGCCATAGTCCAAGCCATGGTGTGCGGATTTGCCACTGGCATTGTTGACGCTGCCACCACGTTGCACGCTGCGCTGTTTCTGATATGTTGGCGTAAATTGTCCACTTCCACCACCAATACCCGCACCCGCACCCACACCCGCTCCCGCACCCAAGGCAAGCGCATCTGGCGAGATTTTTTTCTTTGCTGCCTGCGGTGTATGTTGTTGCTGTTGTTGTTGTTGTGCATGTATCGAATGTGTAGGTGAGGCAACATCAGATGATTTTGACGAGCAATAACCCTGCATATGACTGGGCAAAAGCTGATGTTCGAAATATTTATCATTGCCACTGCCACTACCCCCCACGTAAGGTGATAATGAAGTTGATGATTGTGAAGCATTGCCAACATGCGGTAAATTATGTGAACTTGCACTCTCTTGCAACATATCGAAGCTAAAGAAAGTAAGAAAAGGGGAAAAAGGTAATGATAGACACACAGAGAAAGGATAAAAGCATATGATTACACAAAGTACACAACATTTGTTTATGTAATCCATAGTAAGTTAGAAAAGCCAGAATCTGCTGCTGCTGCTGCTCTAATATTAGTGCACAAAACCATATGCCATATGTCTGCTCTGGCAGCACTCACCTGCTGCATTCCTTAGCACCTCTGTGCTTCTGCAATGAACCCAATCGCAAGTGCTCACTGCCGCCGCTGGCATTATCGTTGAAGCGTCGATAGCCATGCATGCTCGATAAGCTTGAGTCACTCGACTTCCCCGACTCCTTGTAATGATTGCATGAATCTGTAAAGCAAATGCACACGCACACGCAAACATCAACCCATCAGATCAGGCAGTCAGTCAGTAGGTGTTAATATAAACAATCAACAGCACCACTCACCTTGCGAGCGTCTCGTTGAGTATTGCTGCTGCATGTCCATTGAACGTGTTGAATCAGCATCTGTGGCGCCGCCGGCACTGCAAAATAATTTTTTTTTAAATTTTTTTAATTTAAAAGAGGAAATAAACAATTTAATTTTTTGTGTTTTCTGCTTTGTTCTTTGTTTCCTTTTTGCAGTCCACAGACCACAGTCCAGTCGCTCATAAACAAAAAATTATGTTATCAAGCGACCACTTACCGATAACTTGGACGCCCACGTGGACTTGAGATCAAATCTGTTGCCAGTTTCTCCTCGGAGCTGGCATGCAAAGGCAACGGCGCCGCACTGCGTTCATCGCTGCGACTCGTATTTGTCGAATTGTGCGTTGGATAGTGTCCGCCACTGCTGCTGCCGCCGCCGCTGGTGCGTTGTGTGCGTTGTGACTTATTTGTTGATGCATTAGACATTGGCGAATGTGGTTGTTGCGGTTGTTGTTGCTGCAGCTGTTGTTGTTGCTGTTGCTGCTGCTGATTTCTATGCTGCGTACTGTTATTCTCTTTGCGATCACTCGGATCAGTATTCTGTTTAAGCGTTTGCAGCTTAGCAAGCGGTATGATGTCGCACTTGCTCGGTCGATGCCAGACTGTCTTCTGTGTGGCCGCATTGTAATAGTAGAAACGTTGCGTATTCGTATCGAATAATTCCCACCATTGTGATGAGTCGGTACGCTTAATTGGCACATCCTGTAATAAGAGAGCATGCAAGCATACGTGTGAGAGAAATAGTATATTTAGAATCCGCCAGAGAGCCAATTATCGAGAGATCACGTATGCTAGTGTGAGCTGTCAGTTTTACACTTTGTCATGAATAATAATTTATAGGCAGACTGACTGTGTTATCACTGGTGAATATAATAAAAAACCAATCTGATCAAGGTCCAGTTATACTGGTAGCTTTATGGGGGTTTTCGTAAAATCATATTTTAATAACATTGCATGCATTCAGCATAAAAGTATACATTGTCTAACCGTTGTGGGAATATTGGAAGGAATATTCTATTATAGAAACAGTGCATTTTTGTAACCCGAGAATCCCCAATGAAGTGCTTTGCATTACTGTAGTACCTAATTTTTTAATGTATGACTAAACACAAAGTTTAACCTATCAAAACTATTGTTCTTTTGACTCACTGTGACGCAGAGATTTGGGGTAACTAAAATATTACTTAGAAAGGGCATTATGCATTAAACACTCTGACATCACTAAGTATGTCTAAAAAAATTCAGTCAAACAGAAGCTGCTCTTTTGATGAACAATATACTCTTAGAACCATGCCATTGTGTGTGTGCATACAAATATGTTTTATAAATTTAATTTATTGTAATAAAAATCCATAATCTCTCGGTTTACACATGACCAAGCAGAATAAATCATTTCTGCACACTCTGCCATATGCTTATGCTATTCTCAAATAATATTAAAAAACGAAAAACTCGACGACAAATTAAAATACAGTAGCAACAATATAGACATGCAATACCTAAAGCCCAACAGAGATAATCAACAGCGCAAAGTTCTTGGTCAAATCTGACATGGCTGTGGCATCAATGCCACATCCGAACAGCCGAGCATGCACAAGCTGTAAGCTAGACCACTTCAGTGGAGACTGACGACGACCGTTGCCAACATAGAATAATATGAAACCGTTGCACAGTTATGTATGCTTGGGCAGTGCCACCACCCACATGCGACCAAAGTGCCTTCAGAGCATGACCTTGAACTCTTTGTGCGATTCAATGACGTTCCGTGCTTGTACTTTTGTTGTTGTTATTTCATCGTCAAGTTGTTCTTGCTGTTGACGACGAGTTGATAAAAGCAAATGCAAACACTACAGTAACAACAACCACAACAACAACAGCAACAACAACAACAAACGCCAACAATAGCAAGTGCAAGTTGCAGCATGCGTAGGGCTTCTATCGAACTTATGCAACACCCCGCGCACACCCAACGCTAGTGAGGCAAGTTACATGCAAATTTTTTGCACCAGGCTTGGCGTTTTCTTTTTTATTTGGTTTTTTTTTTCTTTTTCTTTTTGTTCTCTTTTTATTATTTCTGATATGCCAAGCCTCAACTCAACAATGTTGCCCATCAACAATTGCATAATTGTGTGCATGTCACCGCAGATTAAACAGGGTTGGGTCTCATTGCGCGTTGTTTTTCTTTATTATTTTATTTTCGACGAGTCTTACAGTACGAATTCGTTTGCGTGCGTGCAGCCCTCGTCGTTGTGGCGCGTGTCTCGGCTTGAATTTGTTACACTTTGCTGTGACCTTGCGCGATATTTGGTTTGAACAAATGCAAGACATACTTACATACATACAAACATACAAATATATTTCGTAATTATAAAAATAATCAAAAAAAAGAAAAAACAATAAAATAAAGCCAGAGCACACAAGTAACATAGAAGCAGCAGCAAATATTACTTGGTAAGCGTGCTTTTTTTCTCGCTTCAAGTGCGGTTTAGATTAGTGTTAGGCTGCAGCGGATATGCCGTAATGCAATAGAGGAAAAAAAATTTAAATAAGTTGGGAATAAAGAATTTTTATTGCTTAACTTTGACAGCATAGCTATGGAATACATATGCATAATGTTTAAATTATTATGTTTTACATGTTTTTTTTTTGTAATCATATAATTTTAAATATTAAATGTTAAAGGGCAACCATAATCATATAATTTGTTGTGAAGACATTCATATACACATGAAATAATGAGTATGAAAATGCAACAAGCTAAGATTGCTTTGTTTTGTTTTAGAATGGGTGATGAAAGGTTACATAAACAAGTACTCAATACAAAATTATACAAACATAAGTGCAGCAGGAGCACCGCTTTCAGTTGGGTTGACAGCATTTCCAATGAACTGAGAAGAATAAACTTTTTAGGTGGCATACAACTGGTAACAATATAAAACGGCGTTCAAAAAGAAAGGAAAGTTGAATAAATTCAAATTAAATCCAATATGATTCCACGATAACAACGATTCTGATGTAACAATTTAAAAAAACTTGACCAGATTTTAAACTCGGGAACACTCCACACTAATGAACCATATTTTTAGTTACCAAAATGTTTTTGACTTGATTTGACGAGTTTTGAAATGAATATACATGTGGTTTTTATCACAATGTCGGCAAACCTTACTTCGGTGTACGTTTCACTCAGTTTTAGATTTTTTTTTTGTAATGCATATGTAGTTCAATTTCCACAAGGCTGAAGTGACGTGCCGTTACAATTTCCCTCCGCCGGCAATGTGGCGTAAAATGAAGTCTATAAATTGATGTCTTATTTAATATTATTGACATAAACAAATTTTTAATCTCACTGAGCATCAACTGAGCATTGCCGAGGTCAGTTTCAGTTCATTCACTTACAGCAAAGTAAGCAAGCAAACACAAAAAATAGATTCACATTAAAAGAAAAACAGTTCGAAAAGCAGAAAAAAACAAAAGAAAAACTCTATGCAAGAATAAATGAGGAAAAATAACAAAGAAAACAAAAACAAAAAAAGGAAAAATTCATATATGTATGTATTTTTAAATTCATTTAAAATTAGGTCATCATCAATAGCAACGGCAGCAACACAGCATACTCATATATACAGACAGCACGACTCATGCTAATAAGTATAACCGACAATAGTAATAACCAACAAAAATAATAGCAATAACAACAACACGAAGAAGTTGAAGAAGCAGCAAATGTATCTTGTATATATGTAGTCATCATCATGTAGTCAAATAGATCGCAGGCGTCGTATATACACAGCAGCATAGCAAAACAAAGAAAAAAAAAAAACAAAAATAATAATAATAATAACAAATGAAAAAACAAATCAAATAAGAGCACACAAAGCACAATAAAATGAAATAAGTTGATGAGTGCAAACAAACGAACATGAACATGAGGAGCTTGCGAACTAGTAGCTGGCGAATTAAATGTGTAACAATTGCATATTTTCTGCTTGCGGCAGCATTATTAATTTGCTGCAAATGCGGCATAATACGGTCATAATAAGGTTGCGCAGGCATAGATAGCTAAAACCTACAGTGATGACACAATTTCAATTTCACACACTCACTCAGCAACTCAACAGACTGCGATGTGCGCTTTGCGCTTTGCTGCAACAGACAACAGTTTGGGAACTATAAAACTTATACATGGGTAACAATACCATAAATCCAAAATGCCTTTGCCGCTTTGCTGCTTTGTTTAAGTGCCAAATTTAGATTCATGTTAACGTGGGCAGAATGGCAGGCAGACAGACAGCAACACAGTTTGCCTCAAGTGTATGACTCAAGTGTTTTTTGTTTCTATTTTTTTTTTTGTGTCTTTTGCGTTGAAAGAGCAAATATGTAATAGCATCTGACTGGGCAACAGTCAGGCAGTCAGGCAGGCAGGTAGACGGACGGGCAGTCAGGCAGACAGTTTGGCGTCTATGTTGCTTATCGCCTCGCATCGCATCGACATTGCTTAACTTTTTCGTTATTCGTTAGCTAAATTATTGCTTAGCACTTTACTGTATAACGTCTTGAAACCAGTTAGTTGTGCGTGGTTTCGGGGCTAATTTTAGCAATAGACGTAATACTGTCAGTTAAAACTATCGTTAAAGCTTTGATTGCTCTTTATGCGCGTTAATTTTCTTGTTAGCTGGCATGTTAATGAAGCTATCACAAAATAGACCATAACATTATATTTAATATTACTCTGAATGACTTACTTAAGCGACAAGTTGCAAAGTTATCAGGCTTTAAGTCGGAAACGATTAAAAATGCACATCCATGGCGAAATTGAAACTAATTAATTGTTTATGCATTTTGCGTCGCATAAAGCCAATTGCTGTTGCTGCTAACCAATTTGAACAAAGCAACGCAGCCATGGCTTCTGCTGTTCATGAGCAGCTTTCACAAGCAATACGAGCCAAAATTACAGTCTAGATGGTTGCAACATTTACTTTTACCGCGCACTTTCCAGTAATAAACCAACAAAGTAAAAAATGAATAAAAATGTACACAGTTACCGCCTTTATGGCTCCTTGTTAACGTGTCAAACTTTGTTGTGGCACCCTGCGGCAACAGTCAATGAAAAACTCTTGTTTCTTTTTATTTTTATTATTTTCTATTTGTATATGCGTGTAAAGTGAATATAAAAAAGTACATCCCTGCTAATTATATGCACACTTACATGACTCACCGTTGAGTGCAGCATGCTCTGTGGCAATGAAAAAGACATTGTTCATCATTTCAATTTACAAAGACTCTTGGGCGCCAATGTACAAACACACAAATACTGAGTACTTTCAGCAATTAGTAATCATACGCATAGTTTAGTAAATGTTAAGTGTAAGTTACTTTTCTATAATTAGTAAACTGAGTTGCAGAACAACAAACTAAAATGTTGTAATTTTGTTTGCATATATTCCAAGCGCATTTGACAAGGTAAGCTCTCAGCGTGCAGCATGTTCACACTCACAACATCTGATGGTATTATAAATTTGTAAAAATAAAATAGACTTAAGACAAGCTTAAAATCAATACCCGCAGCACCAAAATGCCTATGAACGTGTCACATTAAAATAAAATTAAGTTATTAAAAACAAACAAGAATATGTCCAAATGCGTGTGCTCGCACAGCGCTTAACAGCGGAAGTCGGGCACGAGCCCAAAAAGGCAAAAACAACTAAAAAATAAAAACCTGAAAATATAAAACAAAAAAAAACTAAGTAATCTTAATGAAGATTACTCAATATGCCTGCATTTTGTACGTAGTCACACAGCATATGCCATGACGAGCCGCGCCATGCCATGCCATGTGACACCGTACCTTGGCATGCCATAAGCAACCGTTACAAAAAAGTCTAACTAAAATAACGATCGCAAACTCTATACTTAACCGGAAGTTTTGTGTGCGCCTTTTACCCCTCCTGGCGCTGTTATCGCCTCTTGAAAAATATTACACGAAAACGTAAAATAAAACAAAACAGAAGAAATAACTATATATAAAAAATAAAGACGGAGAGCATAGTGGCAGGCTGAAATGTGAAAACAAAAGGAACTTTTTTTGTTTTTTTTTTTTCGTATTTTATCTGCGTCAACGTCATCAGCATACTCATAAATTTCAAATCACGTACACGCACAAAAAGTATGAAATTTTCGTTTTTTTTTTTTTCGTTTCAGTTTTTTCTACTTATTTTTAATATTTGTTTAAGTAAAATGAAAGAAAAAAAGAAAAAAAAAGCAGAAAAATAAGTGTCACCAGCAACAGCATGGCAAGCAGCGGCAGCAACACACAAAAAGTAGTATGCAAGAAACTGTCGCCCAACTTGCTGTTTATGTGCTCATGTGCATGTATGTATGTATGTATGTATGTATGTATGTATGTATGTATGTATGTATGTCGGTAAAACGACGTCGGCATTTGTTGCCAACTTGAAGCGCACACCACGACGTTGCCCTTTTTTGTATTGCAAGAAAGTCGTTTTCGTTGTCGCAAGGCTTGATTAGCGTGCGGGCAGCGTGTGGGCCGTGCTTTAGCATCAGCGAACAACGGAAGTAATGTTGGCTAAATACACGAGGGTGGCCAACTGCACAAGGGAACGCCAACTCTTCGCTTTGTGGAGTATGTGTGTAATGGGAAGTTTTTGTGCGGCAAATAAATGCACACACACATTATTCACCCTTATGCATATGTAAATATTGCATGTATTGCATAAAGAAAGGATTATATGGTGCTGCGCGCAGCTAAAAGGATTCTCAAACACGAATATTATTGCAGCACAAGGCAAATGAGGCCAAGATAGACCTCAAAGGTCTGCTATAATGCTGCTTTTCGCACTCTGCGACAGAGTGGCATAGAGCTTATGACCAGCACATGACTGTCTGTATGTGAGCGCGCCTAACGAGAGTGAGAGTGACACGAGTTGTTGTCTTTACATACGAGTATATATGTATGTATATATGTATGTATGTATGTAAACTGTGTGATGCAAATGCAATGTTTACCTAAGTTAGAAAAGGCTCGCATAAACCACGACACCAAATGGTCACAACAACAACACCACAGCATATGAATTCCCACGACACATACAGATGTATGTAAGCACATATATACACCTTTTTGCCTAAGGACACTTTTGCATGCAGCGAGGACGTCTACAACGTCATTTGCAGTCAGTCGAGGACAATGTTGATGTGCAGCTCTGCATGTGCAAGTTTGTTGCTGCAATAACAACAACAACAACAACAAGTAAAATCAATGAAATTTTCACTACTTCCGGCTATAAACAGGACAACGCTTTCCTGCAGTCTTCCAAATAGGCAGGCAGGCATCCAGACACTTAACGTCAGCGCCAGGCTTAGCAGCATATTTGCGTTTTATTGCGGCGTTAGCAACAAATTGCACGAAGTCACAGCAGACAGACTTGCAGCCAGAGATAAACAGACGGACGGACGCACACAGCGACGTGCTAATATGAATAGCAGACAGCAGGTTATTAGCATTTTCATGGAAAATGGCACAAGGCTTGTTTGTCTAGTAAACGACTACTTCACTTAACTGCATATTAGCATTAATTATGTCATTGTTGTCTAAATGATTTACAGCTGCACTAAATAACTATGTCCATTTGTTTGTCATAATGAATTTTAAAATTATAATTGATATTACTATGACTTTTAATAATTTATACGCACCTCCGGTGGATCCCAAACGCATTCGCCGGTGGTTAGATTTGCATACATATGCTCCTTGGTGCGTGGTTCGATTATTTCCACCCAGACTATTCTGTAATGCATAAATAAAGAACAAAATAAGAGCATATACATAGTAGAAGAAGAAGCAAGAATGCTAATGTGTTAAGCCACTGCAAACAAATTATTTACGAAATTTGTAAAACAATAAATTCAACTCGATTGCAGCAAACACATGTTTGCGTTAAAATACAAAAGTGAAAAACCAACAACAACAACAACACCAGTAGCAATATACAACCGCACGCCCTATATACACCACACTCACACACATACAGTATGCATAAATACATAAGCAGCATGTGGATACAAATTTCATTCAATGTTTCATTCATTCATTTCAATTTGTTTTTTTCTACCGCATAATGGAATGAGGAGCGCTTTAAAAACTGATATGCAACAAACGCAAGAAAAATACAAAAAATCGGTTTCAGTTTGAAAAGCAAATTTGAAATTGCTTTAGTTTTTCTTTTTTACTTTTTGTTGCTTGCATATAAATTTAAACGGTTTTTCCTTATATTCCTTATTACAGACGCGCACACATTTTAACAACAACAAAATAAATTTTCCGGTTTTTCCTAATTCGAAATGCACTCCCGATGTGCGCTAACGCTCTCAAGTTTGCTCTCCCATAAGGTCGTTTGCTCTCTCAGGAGTTGTTCCCCTTCAGCGAAATTTGGTTGCCGCTCCTTGAAGAAAATCGATTTTATATTAAAAACGCAAAATGCGTTATTATAGCGTTATAAATTTTGTAGGAAAGGATCGCATGCAGAAGAGAGTTAATAAATAAAAACGAACGGAGAGTAAAAATGCAAACACGAGTATGCAAAAAACAAAATCAAATAACAAAATAAGGAGAAAAAACAACCCACACGCATACACTCGCACAGCAGTTACACGCATTAGTGCGTGTCGACTGAGAGAGTCTTTGCCTGCGAAGGGTGTGAGGGTGGAGGAGCTGTGCTGCACTGCGGCCGAACTTTTGCATTGCGTAGAAATTTTTGCATTTCCAGTTCATACCATTTCCCATTAAACCTATATTAGATTCGTTTTTGTTGCTGTTGTTGTTCGCAAGGGCCTAAAGCAATAAAAGGCAACAATAGCAACAAGAAAAAACAATGTTGCCCATTTTTAGTTTGTCAAATAATAAACTAATGTGTTAATTTTTATGGCATTCTACAACCAAATTTGGTTAAACAATAATTTCGGTGTCGAGTTTTCAAGTATTTCGCCATACTCGTTGTCGTTATTGGTGCTACAGTTGTTGTTTTATATTGTAACGGTACACACCTTTCACAACTTGAACTCATTTTTTCCACTTTTCTTTTTCTATGCGCTTTTCGTCGAAGTTGTAGTCGCGTTGTTGTAGTCTCCTTTGCTATTTCTGCTACTGCTTCTTCTTACTCTTCTTCTTGTTATTATTAATACACCCCACACGCAAAATTATTTTCTTTATTTCACTGCATTTGACTGGAACACAAAATGCACAGTAACTTAAGTATAATTCATTATTTTAAAGGCCATATTTGCGCTTTGTTTTGTGTTTGTTTAAATGCATTTGTTATTTGCACACTTTGTCACTGCACCATGCACATATGAAAAATTAAATAAAAAATACGCTCGTCCACCACCGCGCCGCAACAACCGACTTGCCTGCTTCTTCGCAGATAACTAACAAAAATTCACAAAATGAGAACATGCATTGTGAATGTTAGCACTCCACAACAACACTTCAAATGTGTTTTAACCCGTGGATGAAGCTTTGTTATTGTTAGTGTTCTTAATTTAATGGGTGTCTAGGATCATTGATACACCCCCGACGAGGGCACAGATCTTTCCACCCAGCTCCCTAATTCAAAAAATCGTTTCACAGATAGTTACAATAGTAATATACAAGCAACCGAACGTAACACTCAACACTTTTAGTAAGTTTTTTCAATTGTCAATCCGATCTATAGGGTTTTATGATGCAAATCGCTCACTGTGACTGTCAGTCAGCTGACTGTGTAGTGCTAGAAAGCTGCAAGCTACTTACTGCTCGATTATCGAAAACAGTTTTAATAAAAACTAGGAGAGTGGTGGGGTAAGGCGCGGTTGAAACCATTAGGGTTGCCACGTCATAAAACAGTGCACGGTCGCCGGTGAACATCTAGGCGAACCCACCGAACATGATTTTTAGGTTGCTCACTGCTGTTTCAATGTTGTTGATGGAAAAATTATGAAGATATACAAAGAAACTTGTAAAACTATTGCAGCTTTACCGCATTTGACGGTTGTTTATTTTTTACGAAAACAAAACTTTATTTCAAAAAATTTCCAAAACATTTTCTCACCTTACAAACTATTTGTTTCGTTCTAAAACAATTCACTAGGCTCACTTCAATAACAATCAGACACCATATTCTCATCATCTCGCTTGATCGCATGCAGTATGTCGTCTAGCAAGGAAACAAAATTTTCCGTGCCCTCGTGCCATTCCTGTTGCTGATCCACCAGCTTCTCAAGCTCTTGCTTTCGCATTGTCTCCAGGAACTCACTTACAGTTATCGCAAACTGTTTGTAGTAGAACTCGTCGATGTGTCGCGAGGCACCCGGCGTTGACGAAGACGAAGCACTGTTTATTGCCATTTGAGACTCAAAAGCCTTTTCAAGTAAATGTATATCTTGCGCTTGCAGAATACCCTCGATTACCTCATTGGCATGCTCTGCGCTTACACTTGCTTCTACGGATGGCGGGGGTGTTAAAGGAATTGCAGTAAAGAGACTAGCAGAGGAACGAATGTTTTCAGGGGGTGTCATTGCATTCGCCTCTTCAAGTAATGAATCCATGTCATAACTTTGCAACTTTTCGCACATCATCTTTACACCACATATTATATGCTTTTTAACTTCCGTGGCGTATTCTTCCTTAAGACATTTCAGTAATATTCCATAATAGCCATACTGCTGCATCTCAGAGATCACCTTGGCTATGCGCAATTTAATTTCACGCGGTGTCAATGTCACAATCTTTTTGTGCTCTTTGGAAAATGTCACCGTAGGAAAAACCCCATCAATCATGCCTTGGTTGCTGAGTTGACGGGAGAATTCGGTTTTCCAGAAATGTAAAGCGTTCATTTTCACTTCATAATGATGGTCGCCAACGATGCAATAATTGAGCGTTGAAAAGAGTGTGTTCTTGTACTTTGGTGGGATTTTCCGCTTCTGATAGACAATGGTAAGTGTAGTAATAGCCTCGAGGCGCACAATGTCTTCGTTTTCGTTGTACAAAACATAAAGCAGATGATCCTTCAAACAACAACTTTTATAAACACTTTGAAAGTAATACCAACAATATACATACCACCAAATCTAATTGGCTAAGTTCATTTTCCCAAATAAGGTTTATTGACACCATTTTTGAAAGGCATTTGAAGGCAGATGCACGCACAAAAGGCTCACAGTCATGCTTAACCATTTCATAGACTATAGGTGGTATTTTAAAGTCGACCAAAAAACGTTGGAATGCGGGAAATTCTGTCACCCGAAAAGCACACAATTAGTTAACGCCAAATTGATATAAGATCGAACTTACTAATTCGTGAAATACACGCTATTGATGTAGTCAGTTCCAGTGCTGTATCACGCACCTCCCAGGCGTTGTCATGCAAACGCTTCGCAATTATGGGTCCCAAACAGAGTAAACCGGATCCTTCCAGATTATCGACTAGCAGAGCCATATTTGGTGATAGAAAATGTTCTATGGCCAATTGTACAAGCTTCAGAGCCTGCACTGTGCACTGCAACATTTAAGGGAAATTAAAATTTAAAATTGTTTTGCGACTAACAACTGATCTTACACGCGAATCCAGATTACGATTATCAAGAACAAATGCCACACAATTGACCAAACCAATTGTTTCGACCGACTCCTTCCATGTGATCTTAAACCGTTCAATGACCTTCTGTAGTCCCACCATTACGGAATGTAGAAGTTTTGGATCCTGTAACACAGCCTCAGAACCAGGAGGAAACATTTTGCTATATCTACTACGATCTGGCAATCCCACGCTATCTTCGCATTGCATTGGTTCTGCCTCACCGCTCTGTTCGGTAATTGCGCTTAACATCACAACTTCTTTTAACACATACAGCAACGCTTGACACACCAACACTGCCTGCTCACGTTCCAACACGCGCTCTATCGACAATATGCTGTGTATACATTTGTGCGCCAACTCAGCTATATAATTAGGACTTACGACGCCATCCGATGTGAAAAACGCATCACGTAGTCCATAGCAAATGCGTAACGTCTGATGGCAGGATATTTGCAATAGTTTCATAATATAATTATCAAAGATTTCACCTCGCAAATCCTCATTATTCTTCATCGAAAAAAACAACGGCATCATATGGAAACAAATCAGTTGATTTTCGAATGCAACACGCTGCTCTTCGATTAGAATTTCTTTGGGAGCACGTGTGCCCAACTTCTTCCAAAGCACATGATTCAATTCGGCCAGCTTTATGAAGCTCATGCCATCATTACGTTGCACACAAAACTTCATCATATTAAAGAATGATAAGCCAAACTCATTGCAGGCTGCCGCATTGTCAGCGGTGGGATTCGCGTTCGACAACTTTTCATAAACCAAAATGGCAAAATTATAACTCGTCAGTGCGGTTAATATCTTGGCGGCAAAATAGCGATTGTGAGTCATTTCCATGAGTTTCCAAATTGTTATTTCAATATTGTGATGCACCTTAAGCAAGTGCGTTATATTCGTTCTATCCTCCGATTCCAAAGTCTGTTGAAATATGTATGACAGCAAGTCCAATGTGGAGGATATTTTGTGCAGCACCTCGCTGTCATCAACATTTATCATTATGCGTTCCTCATCGGTGTTGTACATATTCTCATGTATCGGTTTTAGAATTTCACCTAAGATTTCCAACACGATGGCATCGTCTTTCATCTTGGCCGAAAACTTGTACAGTAACTGATACAGTAAATTTCGCGCCTCACGCACCACATACAGCGTATGATCGTTTTTCGAATACTGTATTAACAGCGTCCATGCGCGCACGTGGCGTATGTAGGCCAACCCCATTGAGTAGCCATTGACGGTGGCCAACAGTCGTATGCAACCCAGCTTTATTGAAGGATTAAAATGCTGTTTTTCGCGTTGCAAAAAAGCAATTGTTCTGTGCGAAAGTGATTTTAGCTAAAGTAGTCAGACAACTTATTGCCATTGTTAAAGCAAATTAAACCTACCTATGCATTATTCCTCGTTCCTTTAGAGTAATAAGTACCCATTCATTAGAAGCCAAATAACTGCAAAAATTTAACATGAATGATATCACCTTAGGATGCACCTTGTTAAAATCCTCCGTCATCAGCGTGATGCAGCGGTCTACCCAGTCAATGGACATTGGCAGACGCAAGATGAATTCATTTTCTGCAAGTGAGACAAAACGTTTATCAAATCAAAAAAATTTCGCCTCCACCGACACCACCCCTTACCCGGCGCCTGTAAATGCGATATAAGTTTTTCAAAGTAAACATTGTTCGTTGTGGCGAAATTCTCACTCAAAAAAATATCAAAGATCTTTTTTAGGCGAGACGTAATCTCCTCCTCCTTCTCCATTTTGTTTAAGCGCAGAAATACAAACTATGACTGCTCCTGCATAGCAGTAACACAAATAATTATATACCAAATATTTTTATAAAAATTAGTTTCAAATTTCTTGCTCTTATCAGAAACACCATGAAAACAACTGATTGGCAAAGCGCAAAGTTGCTTCAAAGCGAGTGCAAAATAAATGCACTCTGTGTCTGTCCCTGTTGCTGTGTTTCGAGCAAACTTGTGGTAAACGCAAAGAAACAAGCTTAAGTTATTTATGTTATGTTAGTTATGTTGCGTGCTACGTAGCTTGTTAAAAATAATCATTATCATTACATTAATTGTTTTTCCGTGTAAATCGTTCGCATTTTCCTTCACAACAACCACACGCATTTTTGGTTCTTCTTGATTTCATGTCATTCAACGAACGGTTCCGATTCGCTGAGAACGGACGGAACGGATTCCGAATCGTATTACCATTATTCTGAGCTAGCGAATGCTATTTGAATTGAACTTATATGCTTTAAATTAATTAAAGAAACGCTAAAATTTGACTTTGGCTTAACTAATTCAAACACTAGACTATATAATAGCTAAACAATTAATTCACCATTTGTGCCGTTCGTTTTTTGCAGTGTATGCTGCGCTCGTTGTTGTTGCTGTTGAAAAATGGTCTGCTGCTTCTTCTTTCACAAATGAGATTGGTTTTTTAAACCATATATTTATTATTGAAATTATAGAAAAATTGGGCGGCTTTAGTGTACGAAGCATGTAATTGGCAATAAAACAAATAAAATTGACAAAAGTCGCTCATATACGTAGTCAGCAGAAAAAAGTTTACGCCAAAAAGATCGCATTAGCGACGCGTAGTCAAAAGTGAAAATTTCTTCGCGTCGCCACCTAGAATGGACAATGTAAAAACAACGACGACAACAGCAATTACGATAACATCAACGCAAAATCCATCAAACAATCATCACCAGCAGCAGCATACACAACCCCAGCCGCAAACACAACAACATCAACAAGAGACGTCAACACCAGCAGCGAATTCATTTTGGAAGCCAAGTATACGAGCCGTGCCCGGACGCCCAAGTCCAAAACGTATTGTGACGAATAGTTTGAGCGGTGAGAGTGAGCACTTTGTGGGTGCCAACGGTGGCGGCGGTAGTGGGGCTAACGTTAGGTTTAGCGGCAACGCCGGCAACGGGAGTGGCAAAATCATGGTGTCCACATTTCGTGACTATCAGCAATCGGTGAGCGATGCCTGGGATACAGGCGATGATGAATTCTGCATTATCAGCAGCAACGAAGCAGCTGAGAGTGGCAGCATAGGGAGCGTCAGTGGTGGTAAGCTAAATTCTCGTGAGATTGGTTGTCTTAATAAGCGGTATAATCATATAATCATTATCAACTGTAATTAGCATGTTATCTCGATTTGAAGTTGCTTTTGTTTTTGTTACTCAATGCTTTATTGTTTTAAATTTGACTCGTGCTTTTTTATATGTGTGTATCTCTATTTTGTAATTTTAGATGCGGGCATCTCCCGGCAAGTGTCTCAAACTGTTGCGCTAAGTGTTATCGAGACACATTCGCGCGGCAACCTAAACAACGCTTCAAAAAGTACGCTTAGCACTAGTGCTACTACCGCGGAAACAGCCTCAGCGGCAGCAGACGCCTCAAAATCAACGGACAGTACGGTGCAGCGACAAAATGAGCAAAAATCGGATACCAATGAGTACAGGTAACATCGCAGGCTTCATGCTTACTTAAACATTTGAAAATTTCTGCAGCCAGCAGCAACTGTATAAATAATAAACAACAATTTCACGCCGCATACTGACATTGTTTTAGCTGACGCGCTTTTAGCTAAATCAAGACTTCAAATGATGTCAGCAAAAACCAAATGATTTTTTGTAGTTGATTCTTGCGAAGTTAATATGTTTTTGTTTTCTTAATTTATTTTTGTACAGACCCAAACGTACCAGCTTGCATGCATATCCCGGGCGCCCGCAGTTGCAAAAATTCAGCTCAAACTCACAGGACAACGAATATGAGACAAAGATTGACAAATTCCAGGCTTTGCTAGACTCACCACTGTTAGATTTGGTTGCACTTAAGAAACTCAGCTGGTCGGGAGTGCCGCGTAAGGTTTGTTGCTGGATGCTTGGATGCTTAATTATATATATAAAAAAAAGTATTACTTATACCTAATTCAACAAACCAGATGCGCGCTGTCAGCTGGCGTCTGCTATCTAAATATTTGCCACCATCTGGTGAACGACGCAATGCAGTGCTGGAAAGCAAACGTCAAGGCTACCAGGATCTAAGGCAAAACTACTTCAAGGTAGACAGTCAGGATGAAACGCAGCAAGATACCTACAGACAGGTCCGCCTTAGATTTTAGATCTATGTTAAATTGTAAAACTTCATTGAAACTTATCAATTATTAGATACATATCGATGTGCCACGCATGAATCCGCAAATTGCACTCTTCCAGCAGCGTCTAGTTCAGGAAATGTTTGAGCGTGTACTCTTCATCTGGGCCATACGTCACCCCGCATCGGGTTATGTGCAGGGAATAAATGACCTGGTAACGCCATTCTTTATAGTTTTTCTACAAGAGGCGCTTGCGCCCGATACAGATTTGGAGAAATTTGAAATTGGCACTTTGCCAGAGGAGACTCGCAATGCCATTGAAGCGGATTCATTTTGGTGTTTATCAAAATTTTTGGACTGTATACAGGATAATTATATATTCGCACAGTTGGGCATTCAAGAAAAAGTTAACCAGCTGAAGGATCTGATTCAGCGAATTGATGGTAAATGCATTACTATTTACTTTTAGCTAAATGTAACTGCTTATTTTTATACTTGCAGGCAATCTACACCGTCATCTGCAAACGCACGGCGTCGACTATTTACAATTCTCATTTCGTTGGATGAACAATTTGTTAACACGTGAGCTTCCATTGCATTGTACTATACGTCTTTGGGATACGTATCTCGCCGAATCTGATGCATTCGCACTCTTTCATCTGTATGTCTGCGCTGCTTTTCTGCTGCATTGGAAGGAGCAGCTCATGCAGCAGCAAGACTTTCAGGTAAGTTTATCCTGCTGCTGCTTACTCAATATTATGTAGCCTGAAAAGCATGTTTCGTTTCCTTAGGGTCTCATGTTATTGCTACAAAATCTGCCTACACACAACTGGTCCGATCGTCAAATAAATGTGCTACTCGCCGAAGCTTTTCGTCTCAAGTTCACGTATGCGGATGCACCGAAGCATCTAGAGGCGAAGAGTTGACAGCAGACAGAATATATATACGTAACTTAGATTAGTTTTGTTTTGTTGTTTCATTATTTGATCGATCTTTTGATCGATTCCTAAACACTTCGCTTTTTATATGTAAAAAAAAACTTTTAACTCGGTGTACACGACTCGTCTTGCATAAATTTCGTAAAAACGTACCCAAACAATTCCACATTAGCTCCAATTAGCTCATAACATTTTTTGCTTAAATAAAAAAAAAAAAAACAAAAATCTAGAAAATCCAACCTAAGACTTACGACATTGGTGAGGAAAGCGTTGTAAATAATCAAAAAAGACGAGACATTTTCAAATTTTCCTAAATTTGCAATTTGTCTTTTATAAAAACAGTAAAAAAAAACACAATCACACTATGTGAAATTATATTAGCATAAACAATAAATAATGACAAAAATCAAACGGCGCTAGTGTCAAGTTTTTAAACAGTTATTTAATTTATTTTTTTTCTTAAATCCATATACAATTGCGCAAATCGCATGATTAATTTTGTCGTTCTGCGAGATGTTTTAACTGCTTCAGCACGGTTTCCAAAAGTTTTTTCTTATCGTTTTTGCGCAATACTGAAAACATGGGCTTCTTATCAGCCTCTCTGATCTTCTCCAGTATAACAATGATCGACTGCGGATGCACTAAATAATAGCGATTATCCTGTTTGCCATAATCATGCAAGTAAGTGCTCCACTCCTCCATAATCAGCAAATCCAAAAGTTGACGATTCTTCAGAAAGTACTTGGACAATTCGCCCTCATGTAGACCTGGCACCGGTTCGGAGGCTGCGAAAAACTCACATTGCAGCAAATCCAAATTGATTTGCGTCAGAGCGCCCGTCGAGATTTGTTTCACCTCCTCCTCATATAATACAGCGTAGATTTTCTCTGCAATATGTTCGCAGGTGCGCCGACAAGCCGCCTGTGCGATGTTCGGCAGCTTGAAGGCGAAATTATCAAAAGTGCTCCTTAAATACGATATCATATCCGTAATGTAAGCCGAGGCTATGCCAGGCGGCTCCACCAACAGCCAATCATATTCAGATAGTTCAAAGAATTCGTCGATCTTGGAACAAATGCGCACACCCACTTGTTTCTCCGCGTCCTGGCGTGCAACATGAAACATAGCCGAAGGTGTCTGCGAAATGTTACTTTCTGTATTTGTCATGTGGCAGACGAACTCATCGAGGAATGGGCCCGCCTTCTCCAGGTATTGTGTATCAATGATTATCTGTATGAGTTGAGTTAGCGTAATGCTGGGATTGCGAAATACCACCGACAAGCAACCACTAAAGCTGCGCGTAAGCAAAAGATTGGCAGCCTTACGCACCATGGCGGCCACTTCATTGGGCGAGAGTGTCAATTCTTCGGCAAATTTCATGCAGGCATACATGAACTCCTTGGCCTGGTGGTAAACTTCGGGAACCATGCGCGAAAATGGAAACTTTTTCGGGAACGGCGCATTCTCCAGTTGCTCGGAATGAAAGGGAAAACGTTCAATGATTGCCTCATACTCCTCCTGGTTTTGCACAACCATGGGCAGGAATTGCTCCTTGTCAAGTATATCGCGAAAGACATGCACCCAGCGTTGCAATAGGACCTAGTGTTAAGTGGATTGGAATGGATTTTGTTAAATGCAGATGGCATGTTTTTTTTTTAACTGGAACTTACCTCATTGTAGTGATCACGCATATTGTGCAATAGTTCCCAGAGTATGTTCACCGTGTAGCCATAACACTTAAAGGTGTTTATGGACAACATAATCAGATTCTTAATGCGAAGCAGTATATTGGGATCCGTGCATGACGAAGAACTCATACTGATTTCATTGACGAATTTCGTTAATGACGTTGACCACAAATCTTCAAGGTAACTGCTAGTGACAACATCACCTGCGGTATTCTTGACATGATCCTCGACCACAAAGAATCCCACTATTGCACAGATGTACGTCTTATACGCCTCCAGATTGTCATGCATATTTGGCGGTGGCTGCAGTACCAGCTTGGCCTGATCCCGCCGTTGCTGACGATAATCTTTCTCGAAGTATTCACGCTGTCCTAACACCATGTAGATGTGCAGGCAACGATAGATGGGTGAGAAATCAATTAGATCCTGCGCGCTCAGATTATTGCCATCATCGTCGCCATTTGTCTGTTGCTTTGACATCTTAAACTCTTGTATGATTGCATTTATGTCGCGTTTCTGCAGCTGTTTTGTGTGCGTGATGGCCACTTCACCAATACGTGGTGAAAATTTACGTATATTCTCGAGAAACTCACGAAAGTCGGATTCGGCAGAGCGACGTATATTCTCCTTAATGATAGGTATAGCTTGGCGCATCTGTGTCGCAAAACGATAATTCCTTAGACGTGCCAGGTGCTCCTTTTCTAAAGTTTCCAGCGTGCGCAGCGATTGATAGTACTGCTTGTTGCTCGCTTGCTGCGTAAACTTTGTGTAGCACTCCAATGCTGGCAAGCACGATTTAAGCGCTTCAATAGCACTGGCTAAATTCGATTCGATTTGACGAGCGCGCACCAAATCATTTCCCTGCTGTATAAGCGAAGCGCTTATCTGTTGCAAAGAGTTATCGAGGGAGTGGACCTCATCGTGCAGTTGCTTGGCTTGCGTACGCACCTGCAGCAACTCCTGTATAGAGTCGATGAAACCCTGGTAGTACAGATTACAAATGCGTTCAATATCCTTGTCATGACTGCGTATACGTTGATCAAGTTGCTCTGTGATAACTTTAGAATTGTCACCTGAAATGGGTCGCATAAACAAAAGACCGCGGGGGCGTAACTATTTGTGTTTAATAGATGACTAACGGCAGTTACCTTCTAGAATCGAACGGAATGTAGGACCCCAATAGTCATCCACAGCCTCAATATCCTGCACCGTCACTTTGGACATGACTTTATCAATTTACAAGCGTTTCTAGTTATTATTCATAAAAAGTTTTTATGCGGTACCACAAAAACAAAGTCAGCCAATTGGTTTTGACACTCACAATTAAACGCAAACCAGTGGCAGTCACACTACAACGCAGATTTGGAAACAGCTGTTGATCTAGGCGACCGTTTGTTATTGTTTTCCCGAAGGGAAGAGACGTAGGGGCCCCCGGCGCGGTATGCGCGTCTACCAAAAATAAACTTTCACTTTGACTCGGCTTATTGTAACAACTCTACACAGTTATGTTCGCGCTGTCAAACTCGAGAGTGAAGGTCCAAGTTTCAGTACTTAAAGTGGTGCAGTTAATTGAAGTCATACATTTAGACAACAATAATGTCAGAGTTAAAAAAATTAAAACAAAATGCAAACGCCAGCAACAACAACGACACAAAAGAAACTAAAACCAGCACACGAAATCCAAAGGAAAAAAGTGACCCCATGATTTATATTGTCTTCGTGTCACTAATCTTCGATTTGCTAGCATTTACCATTATTCTTCCGCTGCTACCCTCCCTTCTTGAATATTATCGCGTACATGACAGTTCCGGTTTATACTCCATACTCACTCTGCGCGTGCGCTGGTTTCAAGAACTGGTTGGTGCGCCGGAGCGCTTTATATCAGTGCTTTTTGGTGGCTTTCTTGGTTCCATGTACAGTTTCCTGCAGTTCCTGGCCAGCCCTATTTTTGGTGGCCTCTCGGATTACTATGGCCGAAAGCCAATGCTGCTAGTTTGTGCGGTAAGTATGCTAATTACAGATGTCTAGAAGTGTTAATACTCAATCATGATCATTGCAGTGTGGTATTGCCTTGTCTTATCTGATATGGGCATGCTCGCACAATTTCGCGCTATTTGTGCTGGCTCGTTTCATTGGCGGCATAAGCAAAGGCAACATATCGCTCTGCATGTCCGTCATCACTGATGTGTCCAGCGTGCGTACGCGCGGACGTGGCATGGCCTTGGTCGGCGTGGCGTTCTCACTAGGATTCATTGTGGGCCCGACCATTGGTGCATTGTTCGCCATTTTCTCTGATAAATCGTCGGCAACAGCTTGGTTTATACTGCCCTCGATGTTGGCTTTCGGATTGGCCATGTGCGATGTGGGCGTGATTGCATTCTGTCTGCGTGAAACGCTACCAGAGGTAAGTTAGACAAAAGCAGCAAACAGCAGGAATTATTACTCCTCGGATTCTTATAGGAAAAACGTGTACGCGAAATCTCATCCGCCATGTCTTACGCCGTGCAGCTCCTCAACGTCTCAGCCATATTCAGGTTAGTTGTATGCTCAGAACTGGTTTCTATATAATTAGCATTTGTCCGCGTGATGCCGCCGTTTGTTTTGCTCTGCTTTTATCTTTTTTCCGGTTTTTGCGCTCTTTTTTTAATATTCAATTAAAGTTTTGTTTGCATATTTTATATTTCGCAATCGTTAATTATTGTCTGCGTTTACGTTTTGTATTTTGCTGATATCGGCTTTGCCGGTTTGAAAATAGTTAAGTTTTGCTATTAGTTGGCGCTTGCCGTTCATTGCACACATTTCTTATCATGGAACGCGACAGCAACAACGTTTGATTAGTGGCACATTTCTGTGCTGTGAATTAAGTTTCCGCTGTCGTTTTACTATAAGTTAATGAATATCTGTACGCTTAGTGTCATAAAAAAAAATCAAATTGCCTACTTATCAAATATTTTGCTCATGCTAGCAGTATAATCAGTTGAAGTTCTTTTATAACTGACCGCGAAAATTGAGTCATGTATGCGATTGAATGTAACCATTATGCCATATGTCAACTTAGAAATGATTCAAGCAATTTGACAATTTTACCAATATTATCGATTATAAATCCTGACTTTACACAAAAGTTACAAAGAAACAATTTCTTTGTTCGATGAAATTAAAACCGTTTCAAATTAATTATCGCTTTCCCATAATAATTTAGAAATACGGCATCATGATTGACGGATATAAGAACAATTATTACTCGCTTAGCAAATAGTAAAGAAGCCGATCCCATGTGTCTAACTGCTATAAATTACTTTATTGATTAATCTACGGTTAATTCGCCTCTTGCAGATTCTCAGCCATTAAAAATGTACCAAAACATCACATTTCGGCCTTACGAGCCATCGGACTGATCTATTTCTTATATCTGTTTCTGTATTCCGGACTAGAATTCACGGTCACATTTCTTATGTACCACAAATTCGGTTACAGTGCAATGGATCAAGCGAAAATGTTTCTTACTACAGGTAATTTTATTGTTAAAATATTCTATATATATGATGTCACGCAATATTTGTTTAAAAGGGATCATTATGGCGTTACTACAGGGTTCCATTGTGCGTCGCCTTCCCGAGGCTTCCATCAAACGTTATACTGTGTTTAGTCTTTATCTTATCGTACCTGCTTTTATACTGGTCGGCCTAGCGGAGTCGAGCTACATGCTTTACGCCGGCATGGTGTTGTTTGCGATTTGTATGCCTTATGAAAAGAGATTTTTGAGATTGTTTAATTTAATTGTGTTTTGAATTTTAGCCACCGCCTTCGCCGTCACTAATCTTACCACTATGGTTTCCAAATATGGCAATGATGATCAGAAAGGTGAGCCTGAAGAAATTTTTATTTTACTATCATATTTATTTGTTATTTTATTATTATAATATTCCACCTTATCGTTTCTTCTTTCTTCTACTTCTTTTTCTCAGGCTCAGTATTGGGCATCTTTCGTTCGCTTGGCGCATTGGCGCGAGCTTTGGGTCCCGTAGTTGGCTCCATTGGTGAGTTATGTTTAAAGTATGAATGTTTTGATCGCATTATCCTTTCTTGTGTAGCATTCTGGTCGATTGGATCGAGGCTAACCTACATAATAGGTGGTATTTTGCTCACTTATCCAGCTCTTGCCATGCAACGAATGCGCATTTGAATATTCAATGACTAACAAGAGGATCAAATATTATTTATGTATTAACAAATAAGTCTTAATCGCAGGGTGGATCAGCAAAATCTAACTTTACTTAAAAATTGAGAAACACTGCAGACTATTCAAGTTCACATTTAATTTTAAGCAAAAAGTTTCGAACATGTTTAATGCACAAAGCCAAGGGCGCTCCGCAACTCGAGTATTATCCTACATTATTATTTGCACTTCAATATTGTACTTGCTTTAACATACTAATTTATTACATTTTTGCAATGCTCTTTTTTGAACAAACGTATTTTATATTAACCTCTAAAGATTTTTGTATGTAATGTTTTTTATTAAAACTTTACTAGATGATGAATTTGTTTTAATTGTTATGTAATTTTTTTTTGTTTGTTTTGTATTACCTAATTTTATGGCGTCACGAAAATTTAAACAATTCAAATGAAAACAGTAGTTCCAAGTAAAAACCACATTATCTTGCGTTAAATTTAGGCGATAAAACTTGAACACACGCCATCTTAACGTCAAACTTACAACAAAGTGTTTTCAGAATATATGATAAGTAAAATTCGAGCAGAGAATTCGAGGTAGCAGCCTGGATAAAATTGGAACAAAATCGCCGAGAACTATTTTACGAATCGTTCATAACGGCAAATGAACGACTTGTCGGTTTTTTTTTTCTCTTTTGACATGTGAGGAGCGATTTTTTATTTTCATTTGGTCTTTTTTAGCCACTTTTCGCCTAATCTAGCCACTTTTGCTCGTTGAGTGTTGGCATCACTGCTTAACAAGTAGTGTCACTCAAAGAGTACTCGATAAACTAGCGAGCAACTGACACCGAGTGTGAGTGTGATTCAGTAAGAATTATCGAAAGCAGTAGCAATTTTGCAAAGCAAAAGAAGTTAAATAGTTGTAATTGAAACGTAATTAAACTTCAGTCGTTTTTTTAATATTAAGTAAAGTCAGAGATTTGTGCGAAGCTTAGCAATTAAGTTGAGCACATGTGAAAACATTTTAAACGCTGTGCAACGCAAAAGAGAGCCAGAAAAAAAAACAACGACAAAGAAACGAATCGCCCGAAGTCGACAACGACAGCGAGGCAGCACCAGTAGTACTCAAAAAAAAAAAAAAAAAGTTACCGCCCGTCAATTCTTCTAATTTAATATTTTTTCTTCTTTTTTATTTCTTTTAATGCATATCGCTCTACGTTTTACGCTGCGTGTGTGTGTATTTTATATTATTTCTATGGAGTAAAGAAAGTTGCAGTGAACATAAAAAGCAGCAGAGAAAAAAAAACCTATAAACAAGTGGAAAAGAAAGGTTACAATTATTTAAGAAAATATAAAAAAAAAACACCAAACACAGTAACAAAGATGGGCGCAAGAGAAGATGAATATGATTATTTGTTCAAAGGTAATTACTTTGCTAAACTTCCAGTATTTTTGTGTGTTATTAATTAAAAATGAAAAAGAAAAAATCAGCGCTATGCCGGATGACGCAGTTCATTGTTGGCAACAACTATATCGACGACAACAACAACAAAACCACTTCTAAAAACAAAAACTACAACGCTTCGGAACGAAGAGCAGCACTAATTGAACCTAATTGGAATAACAAATGCAGCAGCCGCATTTGTTATTAAATTTTAACAAAATTCTTTTACGGAAACGCCCCCTCACTCTACCCCGCAAAACATAATCAATCGTTTTTCGTAAATGTAATTTATTTTGTCAAACATCAGCGGTGACACGTTGCATAAAATCGTAATTTTTTTTTGTTCGTTTCTCTTGTTCTTCGCCTTCTATTACCTGCTGCTGTCCGGCACTTTAACCCCTTCCGTCCCAATTGCCGAACAAACACTAGCCGATAAAAGAGCAACGCAGCTGATTTTTAACCACCCCATTTTTTTCCGTCGTTCAACTACTTTATGTGTACAATTTTCCGCTCTTGTTGCGACTTTCTAGACAATAACTCTATCTGATTAGGTTTGTTGCGTTTACTTAAGAAAATTAGCAAAAATTCTTATGCTGTCAGGACAGAGCAGGGCAGTAAATAAGAAACGTGTGTGTGAATACATTTTAATGCATCATACTTGTATTGAATTTTCACAATTTCGTTTTGTTATTGTTGTTGCGCCACTTTGCATACCAACAATGGATTTTGTAGTTGTATCACTTTCTTACTCGCTCGCACTTCGTTTCGTTGGCTTACTTTCTGCCCACATACCCACTCTATGCTTTCAATGGTTAAGTTTTGCTTACATTTAGTTTTTAATATGCCTTGTAGCGATAGCACAGTGGATATTAATTAGCCTTAATTCTGTTTTTTAAACGATAAATGAATAGGATTTCTTGGCCGCTTGTTTTTACTTTAAAATTTGACATAAAATTTAAACATTTGTTTTAAATAAATTGTAGCATTTTATAACTGTATGTAGCGTTACTCTTTTTTTTCTGTTCATCTCATTTTCTCTTAAGTAAAAAATTCACAATGAAATATGTTTTCTGAGCGGCTAAAGCTCAACTGTTATCGCTGCATTTTTCTATTTGACCTCCATACAATTTTCTCGCTGTTCGCCCCTTTTCTTTTATTATTATTTTTTTTTTTATTATTATTTTTATTTGGGGTCATGAAGTCTAGATTTCTTTCTTTGTTCTATGCTTATTCGCTTGCTATCTTGCTAAATATTTGCTTGTGCATTTATTTGCATTCTGTTGAAGTTGTTATTCTTGTTGTTTCTTACTTAGTTCTCATTTATAAAATAAAAAATTAGGCAACAAGCTTGTTTCTTGCAACCCACAGTAATGTTATGAGAAAGAGTTTCATTATCAACAAATCGCTTATGTATGATGACTTTCGTTGTATTTATGAGTCATTAACGTAATAAATATTTGACGGGCACAATTAGCAACAAGAAAAAATGTGAATTTGACAATTGAATTCTTTGCAACCATAAACTCATTTTAGTCATACTGATTACAGGCGAAGTTAAAAAAAACTAAATAAAACAGAGCCAAATTTGAAAAAATGTCTGAGAGACCAAAGGAAGCTTAGCAGCTTGCGTATCTTAATTAAGCACATTAGTAGAATTACAGCGCAGCAAACAAAGAAATAAAACAGCGAAATCTCCCAAATCGGACAGATCTCATGACCAGACAAATAATTTTTTCTATGCAAAATGTATTCCCATAACGGTCAAAAACATTGCGACCGTCGTTGTCAAGTTATGAGAGATTTTGCTGTAACTATATCTGATGTATTTATACATTTTATTTATTTGTTTTAGCTTGAATTAACTTAATATTTGTCATTAAAAGAAGGTTTGTTAATCCTAATTTATATGCTATATGCCATACTGAGTCAATCGATTGATTTTATAGTCTCTGATAACTTATTTACTGACTAATTACGCTTGCGCTAAGAGTTAACCTTCTTTGTGAAAGTCCAATCGCCTAAGGCAAGGACATGTCGGAATGTATATTTCAATTTATTTATTATTAAATGCTAATCGAATCAAACATGACACCTAATACTCATTTTTATTTTAATATCTTTTATTTCTTTGCAGTTGTGCTAATTGGAGACTCTGGTGTTGGCAAAAGTAATTTGCTTTCACGTTTTACGCGCAATGAATTCAATTTGGAATCGAAATCAACGATTGGCGTTGAGTTTGCAACGCGCAGCATAGAGGTAAGCAAGAAACGCTAGCAGAAATATATGTAATCAGCCGCGACATAAAGTGTAGACAAATGGGTTGTGTGGGTGTGCTAAGGGGAGGTATGGGTGCAGAACAATACAGTTACGTTTCGTGAGGCGTCATTGCTGTACTTGGACTGAGGGTCAAAGGAGCGTTGTTGGATTTACTTTTTCTCTTTCAATGCGTTGTGCGATGTTTGTTGAGTATCGATTTTCAAAATGGAAATTGCACCAGCAGCAAGACCAGCCAGCAATGCGACACCCCAGTCGACCCAGCAACCCACTGCGCATTGTTTGTCGTCAGCTGTTGTCAATTAGCCTGAGAGGTCATGGCGACGCGTAGCCGTAAGTGATGTTTGTTATTGCCACAGTTGTGGCAGCAGGACAAGACCATTGACATTTTGTAAAATGCAAAATAAAAGCTGACGTTCTTTTTTCTGAAAACACCTATTCATTTTGAATTTAATTTATATTTTCTTTTGTTCACTTTGCTCATTGTGTGCGACATCGATGTTAGGTCGATGGCAAAACAATTAAGGCGCAGATCTGGGATACTGCCGGCCAGGAGCGTTATCGTGCAATTACGTCAGCGTATTATCGCGGCGCTGTTGGTGCGCTGCTCGTCTATGACATTGCCAAGCATCTGACCTATGAGAATGTGGAGCGATGGCTGCGAGAGTTACGTGATCATGCCGATCAGAACATTGTCATTATGCTAGTGGGCAACAAGTCGGATTTGCGACATTTGCGTTCGGTGCCAACGGATGAGGCGAAATTGTTTGCTGAACGTAATGGTTTAAGTTTCATTGAAACGTCCGCATTGGATTCGACGAATGTTGAAACTGCATTCCAAAATATACTCACAGGTGAGTGTGATGGCAGTAATTGCCTAAATGTCGATAAATTGTGCATGAAGGCCATTGGCTATAATTTTTTATTTTTGTGCATTTGCAGAGATTTACCGCATTGTATCGCAGAAACAAATCAGAGATCCACCCGAGGGTGATGTGATTCGTCCGTCGAACGTGGAGCCTATTGATGTCAAGCCGACTGTCACTTCAGATGTGCGCAAACAGTGCTGTCAGTGACCGCCTCAAGCCCCCCGCAACAACAATAACAAGAATTACAACTACAACAGCAAGAACATAAGACGTTATTTTTTAAACAACAACACCTACAACAACAACAAAAACAAAATTGTCATATATGCATAAAACCAGCAAAAAACAAACAACAAAAAATAAGATATATAATATAGTTTAAACAGTTTTGAAATGCTTTGCAATGCATTTCGGTTCGCGTAACTTTTAAAGTAAAATAAAAACAATGTATTTAATTTTGAAGAAGGTGTTCTTTTCTTTATCATTTTAATTTTGTTTTTTTTTTGCATTAGCACGTAATGATCCATAATCAGTTTATTAAAATATTAAACAAATAAAAAACAAGAAATGAAAACAAAAAAAAAACTGCAAATAAATTTTAAAATCAAATTTGATGCAACATCAAGATCAAGTAAGCAAAAGCAAAATATTAAATAAACTAATTAAATAAATGAAAAATACATAAAATTTGATCAATTTTGTGTTTGCTACGTTAAGTGTGATTAAAAATAATAAACACAGATTAAATAAAAATGAAGCGGAGGGTTTTTATTAGCCAAAAACAATGGCAAATGTCGTATGGAACTGTTTAACATATTAATAAACGGCCGACAGTAGTTTCAACCGTCGGTTTAGTCCGATGGATTTCTTAAAAACATAGGCGTTTGTCAGAAGAGAAGAAAGTGCTTTACGATGTGTCAGAATGAGAAAGAACAGTTTCGTACTCTGCAAACTCTATTCCAGTGAAACGGTGTTGAACAACGTAAAATCTCGATTTTATCGTGTCCGCTGGCAAATAAAAGCATGCGATTCAAATTAAGAGGAAAAAAGTAGTAAGTATTTGTTTCGCATAATTTCTTTACTATATCTTTACTATTTTTATAGTATATAATATTATGCATTATAAATGCAATGAATACAAAAAAAAGAAAAAAACCGTGCAACTGCTGGCAGCATATCAAAAACAGTGCTGCCTCATGTGTAATATTGTAAATGGAAATTATTTAATAATAGCATATATAGCACCGAGCCACTTTTTTAAACCGGAAGACCACACATTGATTAAAAATCAGGTGAACATTGAATCGTTCCATTGTTCCAAAAGTTAATTACTCGTTAAATTGCTAACGAGAATCGATAGATTTAGGAAAGTACTCGACTTGCTCATAATATTGCAGCACTAGCAGCGCACACGCGGTTCGTTTTGTTTTGTAAATAAAAATATAATATTAAAGAAATTATTTCGACTTTACAAGTGTGCTTATAAAAATGGGTAAACGTAAGAAGGTGCATCCGAAATCCCGCACAGCCGCATTCAAGGCTTCAGATCCGACAGAAATTGTGGAAGCGCCACATACATTTATTATACATCGGGGTCTTAGCTGTCCGTATATAACCGATTTAACGTTAGACTTTCGACGTATTATGGAGCCTTTCACGGCGATGAATCTCCGTGAGACTAAAACCAATCGCATTAAAGATTTTGTGAGCATGAGCAGTTTCTTTCACGTCTCGCATATGGGTATCTTCAATAAAGCGGCCACGCAGTTGTCGTTTAAAGTGTTGCGAATGCCGCGTGGTCCCTCGCTCACATTTAAGGTGCATCAGTTTACTTTGGCACGCGATGTCATCTCATCGAATAAACGCCAGTTTATAGACGAAGATATTTTCAAACACTCGCCACTGGTCATCATGAATAATTTCACCGGCGATGGCAAACATTTGAAACTGATGGCGAGCACAATACAAAACATGTTTCCATCCATTAATCTGGCGCAGGTGAACATTGCCACTATCCGACGCTGTGTGCTCTTTTCGTACAATCAAGAAACAAAACTAATTGAAGTGCGACACTATTCAATACAAGTGGTGCCGGTTGGTTTATCACGAGGCGTGAAGAAGCTTGTTATGGGCAAAATACCTAATCTTGGAAAGTGTGATGATGTTGCTGATTACATTATGAAGTAAGTAGCCGATTGTAAATGAAAATTATTATTAATTCTTTAATATTTTAACAGTGATGGTGGCGCCTCCGAATCTGAAGCAGAGGAAGATGAGAATTCGCACGTTGTGCTGCCTCAGACATTAAAACGCAAAGGCAATATAGAGGATAACAAATCGGCTGTGAAACTGCATGAGATCGGACCACGTCTGACGTTACAGCTTATGAAGATTGAGGATGGTTTGCTGACAGGTGAAGTGCTTTATCACGATCATATTGTGAAAACAGAGGAGGAAAAGGAACTGATGCGCAAATTAGTGGAAAAGAAGCGGAAGCTGAAGGAACAGCGCAAGAAGCAGCAGGCTGAGAATCGCGCACGTAATTTAAAAGAACAAAAAAAAACTGGCCGGGGTAGCAAATACGCTGAAAATGGTGTAGACGAAGAATCTGAAGATGATGCGGCATATTACAAAGAAGAAGTTGGCGAGGAACCCGACGAAGGTATTTTAACATCAAAGTAGATTTCCATTGCTTTTAGTACAATAATCTTTCATTTTACTTATAGAATTGTTCAAATCTGATACGAAAACGCGTAAACGGCCCAAACTTCCCACAGGCATGAAATTCAAAAATAAGAAAGCTAAGAAGGAGTCAACGCAAAAAAAATAAAATGGTTTTTTCTAAAATGCGCAAACGTGTTTTATTTACAATGAACAATTAGTAAACTCCTATCTTAGAGAGATTAATCAACTGAACATTCGCTGTACAATTTCTTTGTATTGCGCATTGCTATCTTTCCAGCTGGCGGAAATGTTCTCAAGCAGTTTTGTAAAATCTTTTTTCTCCATAAAATTGGGCACACGCTCAATAGTGCGTTGCGCCTTTTCATATTCCTTAAGGTGATAGAACGCCTGTGCTCGTCGATACAAACTTTTCTCACTTGGTACTTCCATTGTTTCCACAAAAGCTGTTTGGTAAATAACATCCTCGTATCGTTTTTCATTTAACAGACATGCTGCCAAATTTGTTTGCACTTGCGTTAAAAGCAAAAGCATATCTTCGCCATCAATGCCATCCGTTTTTTGTGTAAGCGTGTCGAATGGTTTACATGAGATCAGTAATTTGGCCGCACGTGAGAAATAATCGTGCGCAAATTTTGGATATTCTTTAAACATTGTTACGCCGTTTTCCTTATAGCGCAGTGACAAAGCATATATTTCACTCGCATTCAGCTTATGAATCGCTTTGCCGCTTATAATCTTTTCCAGTGTTAATTGGAATCTGATAGTTTCATCAGCATTTTTGGTCGCTATCCTGCAAGAGGCTGTTTCGCCCACAATCATTTGTTGAAGCAGCAATTCAATGTAGCAGTCAACTGGAGTACACGCCGTTCCAAATTTCACACTTTGCTGTTGTCCTTGAAGTTCGCTAACCAAATATTTACTAGGTCGCTCGCCAAGTCCAGTGACATTTTCCACTTTGATCTCAACGCGACTGGTCACTTCGGGCTTATCGACGCTCGAGAACTGTAAGCTGAGTACTTCTTTGTGCAGGCCTTTACTTTGCTCTTGCCATACATTGCCAATATACCAATCCATATTTAGATATTTCAAAATGGTTTGCAATTTCTTGTTTTCAATGAGTAATTGTTTAATTTTTGCAATTTTTGGCGGTTCCACATATGTTCTTATAGAAATATGTAAATGTAAATGTTTCGATGTTTCGGCGAATGATGTTGTTGTCTGAAGAGAGAAGCTAATGCGTGAGAGTGAGAAAGAACGCTTTCGTGCTGTGCAAACTCTATTTCAGTGTTGAACAACGCAATCAACTATGCAAAAACAGCTGTTAGTAAAGCATAAATGCCGTTATTTTTTTAAACAACCTAAAGATTTTATATAGAAACATAAAACATGTGCGAATAGCTCATTAAATTTCAGTCAAAACAAGTCAATTAGAACTGAATCAGTCTTAATATGTTACTTGTCTAGAAAAAATTTCAGTGTATTTTATTGATTATAGTCGAGTTGGAAAATAAACGAACTGATACAATGAACCGAAAGAAGATTTGAAAATAAGCGTGGAAACACGCCCAATACCAGTAGAAGTAACAATTTGTCCTGATGATTCTACTGCAACATTCTTTGTCACAACTTTGAGTCGAAAACTTGAATTAAAAAAACCCAGCATTATTGATACATGTTCTTCATAGTTTACATTTAATTTCAGTTTTATTTGATTTTCTCGCTATGTTTGCCTTTCATTCCTGTTGGCTTATACAAATTTAATTCCATACATTCCTTTCTTCACATTCTTAATTCGTTCTTTTATATTACATAATAAACAAATTCTCAACATGCCTTTTTTTATACATCATAATACATAGTACTCAAGAGCGGCAATATAAAATTGCGATATTAGTTCATATTTATAAATAATATATAACTGCTAACGTAATATTTATAAAAAATTTAAAAATTAAATTAAGTTCTTGGCTCCTACTGCAGCAGTTGTTACTATTAAAACGGTTTAATAAAAGGTTAACACGCTTTAATTTTAGTTATGAATTGCTTATTGTTTCTATTGTTGTTGCTTCTGATGTACATATGTTAAACAACTTTGTATATGCTTTAATACAATCTTAGGTAATGTTTGTTCTTATTCCTTGTTGCTATTTGCTTTTGCTTTAAAGAATTATTTATTGGTAATTATCTAACTGCATGTTTTACATTTCAACATTTAAATGTATATAATATATTATTAATTGTTTTGTTGTCTTGTTGTTTTAACAAACTAGTCTTCTGTTCTGCTTGTATTTTATTTTAATAATAAAGTTTTTTGTGCTTAAAATTAGGTTAAAATTCGCTTTTAAAAGTTTTTTTTCCTAAGTTTGTTTTATTTTTTTTTTATTTTTTTTGAATATTTTTTTATTTTTTGTTTTATATTGTGCAGAATTTTCGTGTGTGTTCATGTGTTTGCTTCTTACTTTTATTTTATTCATTAAAATTGAGCGCGCTTATGTGCATTGTTTTTGTTTTTACATAAACTGTGCTTCAGCATTTATTCGTTGACTAGAAATAAACTTAAAACTTAATAACTACAATAATTAATTAAAAGTTGTGTTTTACATAATTGCGCCTCAAAAAAATGTTAGTTAAAAATAAAATCAGACCTTCATTGCATTTAAAACTAAATAAATAGTTTTTGTTTTTTTTTTTTTTTTAAATTAAACATATGTATATTGATTGATTATTATTTGTGGTATTCTGCACTTATTTAGGATTTATTTTTTTTTTGTTACTTTTTATTTTTGGTGTTTTTTAATAAAATTTTTTTTATTAATTTTTGTTTTTTTTGGACGACTGTTTTGCTGCTTTATTCATTACAAGCAAATATATTTATATACTTTTTATTAATATTAGTTTAAATACTTTAATTTACATAATGCAAGGCAATTCTTTTCTCAATAAAAAGCGTAAAGTGACGCCTGTTAAAACAAAATTAAAAAACCAATTCAATCAAAAAAAGCGGTTAGCACCAAAATGATTATACGCAAATTTTCACAAAAATTTTCAAATTTTGCACAGATTTAAATTTTTTTTTATTAACCTCTTTTTTTTTGAATGTGTACTTGCCTTTAAATATAATACTTTGGTTTATTCTCTACAACGTTTGTTATAAAATTATTTCACTGCGCATTCTGTTTTTTACAAAAAAATAAAGGAAATTTAGCATATAACAAACACTTTGCTTACAACTAATTTACGCACTTTGCTTAAAAAAATACAAAACCAATTATAGTCAATTAATTTTAAATCAGCCAATAAAACAAATCGATTAACATTCTTTAGTGATTTACACTGTGCGTGTGCGCCAAAATTTTAAACGTTTAAATGTTTAAACTTAAGCGCTTTCTTACACACATTTTATATCATACATAATTAAATCACAAATCAATGTATTATTAGCTCCGTAATCAATCATATGAGAGTAATATTCGTCAACATCATCATCACTAGGCAGCCATCATATACCTTAGACACTTGGTCGGTATATGCTTATAAACTTTCTTTAAAAAAAAACTTTAAGCTTAAAACTAAAATTCATTTAAACTTTTCTTTTGCTTTTCTATACTTCCGCTTATTATTTCTTGTTTCGTTAAATTATTTTCGTCCTTTAGTGTTTATCGATTGCGAGTTAAACGTTTATGCTCTTTCTTTTAGGATACGTTCAGTTGAGTTGAGTTTTGCAAGCAAATGTCTTTGCACTTAGTTGCTTAAGTTAAGTTAATGCATGCATGCGGGTGGGGAAACTTAAACGCTTCCATAAATATAATTGCATAATTATAAATGCACTTTCATGTTCACGTTGTGTATGTGCGTATGACGTCACGTATGACAGCGCGACAAAGCGGACACTGACCGCCACCCACGCCGCGCCACTGCTCAATCGCGCAATCGTAGCACATGCACATGTGACCGCATGCGTAGAGCACCGAATCAATGGCATTCTCATAGCAAATCGTGCACTCTGCTCCCGAATCATTGCTTTGCTGATCCAGACCAGAATCCTTATTATTTGATTGATTATTTGATGCATTGATGCTGCTGAGGTTCGTGCTGTTGGCGATGGGCTGTGAATAATAAAAAAAAAAAAACAAAACCAATGAATAAATTTCGTCTACTTCAGCTTTGAGTATATTAGCTACACACCTCAATGTACTGACTGCTTGTGGTCGAGAGAAGTGTGCCGCTCGAGATCGCCCCGGCCAGCACACCCGTCGTCACCGTTGCCTGCTGATTGAGACGCGCTTGGCTGGCTGTCGTCAGCGCGCCGTTGATATCATGCGATGATGTCGCTGGCGGCAAATTAACCACGAGCACAGTGCCGCCGCCATTTGGCTGTATCTGCAGTATATCACCGTTCGAGGGCATGCTGATCATGCGGCTGCTGCCATTCGAGCTGCTAGTCGTGGCGGCACTGTTCATCGCGTTAATGGTATTCACCTGCATGCAGTTCGACTGCATCGACGCAGCATGCGTGACATTCAAATGATTGGCTTGCATGGTTATTTTGCGCGCATCCGCCATTTGGCCATTCAGACTGTTCAAGGACTCGGAGACGGGTGCGTTCACTAGACGTGTCGCTGATGCGGCAGCATTGATTTGTGGCTGTGACGGATATGCGACCATGTTTGGCAGTTGCTGGCGGAACATGCGCACCGATTGCGTCGAACCGTAGACATCAAGGAAAGCCCACAATTGCAGTGAGTGATCGACATGCATGACAACCACAGCTGGGCCATTGTTTTTACTGATTGAAACCTCACCATTGAGTGCCACAAAGAAGGCAATTTCATCGCCACGCTGCGGCGCTGCGGCAATATCCTTGCCGACGACCCAATACTCAGGCCGGTCAAGCAGGAAATCTGAATCGTTTGGCAGATCTGATGGCTGCAATGAAGCTGGATTGCACGAGGTCAGTCCGAGCGCTAATGCGCCCACATACATTTGCTCCGTCTTAAGTATTTGCACAATGAGTTTCTCGCCAATGCGTATCGGACGTGCTGTGAACACATAACCCTGGCAAAAGTCCGATTCCGTGCGTGAGGCAACAAAGCGATCGTGGGACAAGCGCACATTGCGACCCTTGGTTATGTGAAAGGGCACTGGTATCAGACGTCCATTTGCATTGTAACGCAAAGGCGGCAGACCATTGGCCAAGTCATTCGCCAGGGCCGCTTGTTCGGCCGCCGTTGTGCCGGCTATGTTCAGCGATTGCAGTGAAGGCATTACATGACGCTCCAAGTCATGGTCCATGGCAGCGCCAGACGCAGGCAATGAGCGACGACTTTGCTGGTGTGGATGATGTGAACTAAGTGCCGCCATTTGTGGCCCAGGCAGTGTATTCGTGTGTGCAGACATGACACCATTTGTTGGCTGCATGCCGCCGATATGATGCTGCTGCTGTTGCTGTTGCTGTTGATACATATAAATGCGTGCATCTAAGAATTCAATTGCCGTGCAATTGCCATAGATATCAATGATCGTCCAGAGCAGGCCGCGCGTATCAATGCCCGACAGTATGACGCCCTTCTCCTCATTGTTAATGCCATAGATGACATCGCCCGCCGAGTTCACATAATAGTAGAGGATATTATCCTTTTCGCAGTATTGTTCGTGCAGCGCTTTGGCCCAGAAACCGGGACGATTCGTGAGATCCGGACACGCATACTTGGGCAGTGCATGCTCCAGCGAAACGGGATCATTGCTTGTGAAACCGAAACGTATGCCACCGTTCCAGTTATTCGATATCTCTGCGAACTTCACACAGATGCGCTCATTGATGCGTACCGGACGCGCTGAGAAGGTGATCGCACGACAGAAACTCTCAAAGCGGCGCGCCAGCGTGCCATCGCGTGATATGCGTATATTGTCGCCATGTACGCTATGGAACTGCAACGGTGGCAGGTTATTCGGACCGGGGCAAGAGGACGGCGTGCGGCGTACTAGAAATACCAAAAAGGAGAAATTCAAAATTTAACATGCGTTCATCTTTTGTACGTGAGATATCCGTGTTTAGATTAAAATATGTTTTGGGGCTTTGTCAATATTTAAAATATTTCATTTAGCAAGAAATCTTCAACGAATTATCGATTTATAGGCATTTCCACAGCAATCCCCATTAACGCAACAAATCACAGACAGTCACGTACAGCAGACGGACATTTGTATTCTTAAAATCAAATCGGATTATGTCGTGTAAAATGCTGTTTGAGACATGTGTAATTTGAAACCGTCAACGCTTGGCAGCTAAGCCAGTGTAGAAAGCAAATTATAAACGACAAAAAGCGCCAGGCTCTTAAGTGAAGTCCTTAATATACAAATGGTGTGAGCTCTTCGAGTTCCACACGCGACACGTTCACGTCGGCAAAATTCAACTATAAATTACGTGAATGTCTCGGCTGTGTCTGGGCCAGGGTGGAGAGAATATGAACTAGCATAATTGCCAAGCAACCCTATGGAACTATGTGTTGCCTATACATGGGCAACGTTTGTCTGCTTTTTGCATCTGTTTGCTCATATTTGTCTGCGTTCAATTAGAATGTCTCGCGGCCAAGGCAGCTAAACTTAGTTCACTTATTGCATAGTTTTTGTTTATGACTGCTGCAATGTCAGCTGTCAGCGCTTCAGTTATGCCAAAAAAAAATGAAATAAAAAAGCCGGCAAAGGTGTGTTGCAGCATACACCTAAAGCGTACCAATTTACAAGGAAAAAAAAATTAATAGCAATAATTGCAATGCTGGCATTTTGCATGAAACAAGCGGCATGCTGTCGAGTAGCAGAAGCGTTGCCTAAACAGGTTCACAAGTTCCTTAATTTTTTTTAAAGCGAAATACCAATCAAGAAAATGCCAACAGTTGCTGACATACAGACATTCGCTATTGGAGCAATAAATATGCGTGCATACTCCTATATAAAATAAAACGAGCTCATGCCGACAAAGTCGAACGTACGAAATACGACATAAGGACAATAATAATAATGCAAACAACAACAATGCCAACCACAATAATGCTGATGATATGCGGCGCGTGGCAAGAATTAACATATGAGCGACAGCAGGTCACATCGATGCATATGGACGGACAGACACGCAGACACAATACGCAACGCTGCAAGTCAAAGTTATAACGCTGAAGACGCAGGATAAGAAACAGCCGCGGCATGTGGCAGCTGCCAACCAGATAAAGGATCTTAAGCAGCTGATGAAGAAAATTTACTAAATACAGGTACACGGTGTGTCCTGCCGAGGATCAGCAGCGTGTATATCAAAACACATACACTGCCAGCCAGCTCACACACAAAAACGCAGCCAACAGCAACCCTTGAGCGCGCAGCAGTGAAAACTGCGTCAAGGGACTGCAGGAATACCAACTGCAGTCGCTTAGAGCAATGCGCTGCGTTACGTTTTCTTGATTTGGGGGTAGTTTTCATAAAAACGGCAGATGTTCAAATTTCCAAAAAGCAAAATGTGTACAAGAATAAAAAAAAAATACATATTATACATATATATATAAATAATAAAAGTGTAGAAGCAGCAGGATAATGTAGACAGACAAGGCAAAAGTATCATTGCGCGACAAAAAAAAAATAAAGAAATATAAAAAAAACAAGCAACTACTTATAGGCATACGCAGGGGTTGCTCCTGAGCTGAACGTCTTCAGAGGCAAGCAAGCCTGGCTTGAAATTCAATATGCCAAACGCTGTGCAAGTGAATGACTTCAGGCGTGCCCAGACACAGGAACAGGCTGAGCAGCATTATGCAGCAGTCTATATTAAATCTCTGGCAATGCATGCATATGAAATGCGCTTCCGGTCTGCGGCGGTGTTCTGCGCGACATGGCGCAAAGGAAATGAATCCAGAAGCAGCCAACAGCCAACAGCCAGCAGCCAGCAGCCAAGTAATACAATTTACTTCCGTTCCGCTTGCTTGTGCACACATTAGAAAGCGAACGAGCGCGCGATCAGGCGGCTAAGTGAATGAACCAATCTTCTGCAATCGTTGTGCCAGTTCTTCAAGTATTTTTTTCGACTTTTTTTTTTATTTCATTCATACTCCAGAACAGAGCTCCATAATACAAACAGCTGGCATAAATTTCCTTTAGATCAAAGCTTAAAGAGCACAAGACAGCAGACCATAGTAAAACAAATTAAAATGCTGTACGTGTAGTTTTTGTTTTTGTTGTTGCTGTTTGTCGTCATCAACGTCGCCGTCAAAGTTGAAATCGTCATGTTGTTTGCACAAATATAATAAAACTTACAAACTAACTCATTTCTAAGCAACAGACTGGCAGCATTGGCGGCTTCAGCTTGTTGCCTCTGGCCGACAGCAGAATTCTTCTGCTTTTTTATTTTCTTCTACTTTGATGTTATACATTGTCAAGTTGGCCATTGCACATTGCTGCCTGTCTTTAGCAATTGGACGGACTGTGTTTGTGCGTGTAGCATGAGGAAGTAGGAAATCACGTTTGTGCTCACTTTTTTTTAAGTGTGCGCGTTCACAATTAGTTTATTGACAGGATGTCGCGCCGACGCCAAGACATGTCTTCTGTCTGCGTATTTGTAGTACATGCCCACTGCAGCCACAATAGCAATCGAACGGTTTTTGTGTCGCGCAGTTACAAACTTTAGATCAGCTACTTAAACGCTTAATTAAAGCAATGGCGAGCGTTTGCTTAGCAGGCGCTGATGCTTTAATTAAAGCGCATATCCGTTTGCCGTTTTCTATGAATTTGCGCTGCGGCTCACACATAAGCTTTGACCCTTACCACAAAAAAAAAACAAAAAACAAGCATTTTGTCTAAATGTTAGATTCTTAAAATTTCATAATGCATTAAGAATGCCAAGCTAAACAAAGTTATAAATCTTACGCTTGTCCATAAGCACATTCGTAGCTACTTGAAAACGCTATCTAATAAAGACAAGGCAGCTGTAATTATGTGTAGCATCAGCAGAGCGGCAGGCAGAAGGGGCCATGCAGACATCATATTTCCCATTTACCACGTCTGCGCCGCAATGGCAGCAACTGCAGCTGCACCTATGCTGCTGCCTGCCAAGTAAGCATTGGCGTGCGCGAGTGTCAGGGTGCGGGTGTAGACGTGCAGTTAAATCAAAAATTTACTACGCTTTATTTATAAAAATAATTTGTTTGTGTAAGTGGAGGTAGAAAAACAAAAACAAAAAATATTGATGCAAGACTGCCGGCACTGCGCTGGCCGCAGCCGCTGCCGCTGCCACTGCCCTGCCTGCCAGTATTCGCTCACCGAATTGTCTCACAACAACATAAGCAAAGGCGTTCAAGCATGCGACCCCTTCTAAGAAATATGTATCTTACATAAAAATAGCTAAAACAAAATACATAAAAACCCAAGCACACACAGCGACACGACTTCAGCGAGCGCGAGCGCGAATGAATGTTGGAACAAACGAACTATGTCAGATAAGCTATTTTTACAAGTGAGTTTTCTTCCGTTTGCTTCTTTGTTTATCGAAGCGTTGAAATAAAGTTTTCTTTAAAAGTTGCACACACCACTCAGATATTTATGTATGTAGATATTTGTGTGCATTATTTTTTATTTTTTTTTTTGTTTATATAGAGTATAAAAATATGTATAATATTTTATAATATACACTTTATATGCACGGTGCAGCCGGTGTACACTTATACATATATGTACATACATATGTAAGTATCTATATGATAAAAGATATTTGCTGCAGTAATTAAATCACTCAAGCGTTGAGTTGTGCATGAGTATTTATGTATATGCTGCTCATCATAAGCATACTTAAGAACCAAAGCTATGGCAACAAGAGATAAAAGAGTTAATGAACACATCATTATTAGTGTGTTACAATTTTGGTTTGATTTTTTTTTGAAGTGCGTATTTTCATTTGGTGTTCTTAAAGCGCTTTTATTTTGACATTAAGTATACGTAAGTGGAAAAGCATTTGCTGCTTGAAATATCGTGTAGGCTTCAAATTTTGAAAGTGCAGGCAGGCAGGCAGTTGCTCTTTGGCACACTTTTACTGCCCACAATGTTTAATTTTATTATAATGACGCTTTTAATAATTATTTGAGGGGGGCGTCATCTTATTTATTGCAATTTGTCTGCATTTGTTAACGCGTTTCGTTGTTTTCATGTGGGCAGTTTCATTGATGCTCGCGTACAACAAATATCTGTCACGCACAAAACATTGCGTGGGTGACATGAAAAGCCCAAGCAAATGTTGTTTTTCGTTTTTCATTTTTATTTTTTTTTTTATATTTGCTTGATTCAAATTTGGTCAACACTCTTGTCCATACAGCAATGTAATCATTCACTTTCAGTGGGTGTTAGCAGAGCAGCTTATGAACAGCAAATGTATGCGAGACATAGCGACGACTTTGCATTTAGGCCGAGTAGGCATATCATATCAAAATAATGTTTTTCGACTTTCGTGCAGCTAATTGTTGCTTTAATATATGTTAACTACGTTGCATGCCTTTACATTTCCGGTTTTGTTTGACGTGCGTTTGCCGGCTGATTTCCGCCGTACACACACAACACAACACGCGCCGCCCGTTGCAAAGTCAACGCACACGCGCACGTTACCAGTTTAACTGCTGACACGTGACCTGTGTCGCTTTCGTAAAAATGCCACTTTGGCCCACTGCCAGTCAATGGCTCTGGAGTAGAGCAGCAGGGCGCAACCCACATGCATTGTCCGTGCGCTTGCGACCCACACAGAGATCTTTGCATACACACACGCAGGTGCTTATTGATCGCCAAACTTATTAAATGCTAATCGGCACTTGATTTTGCATTAATTAGTTAATCATTGATTGGCTTTACTACGCTTTTTTCATTCTTTGTGTTCGTGTGTGTGTGTGTTATTTTTGCGTGGTTGCTGCCACTTGTTCGCATGACGTAAAGCAGCTAAAATTATTTCTCATACGTTTGTTGGTGTCGTTGTTGTTTAGTCGTTTTTTATTTTTGGTTTTTTTGCAAACCACTTCCGTTTCCCATGATGATCAGCGTCGCTGTTATTATAGAAACCGTACAACTGCATATATTCTACACAAGCGTTGACTGCCGCTGCCGTTGTCGCTGAGCCTATCAGGCTTCCACTAAGTAATTTTATCGCAGTCATACTACAATTTTGCTGCGGCGGTTTGTTTTGTTGCTATAAAATAGCAACAGCAATAACAACAGCAAGTAATAGCGACAATAGCAAAAATAATAAAATTAATTGCACCACAAAGCATGCGCACTCGACCGCAGTATACAAACAACAATAACAACAAAAAACTGCAACAACAACCGTCTATACGACAGCAAAAGAAAATTGAGAGCGACGGCGAAGTTGTAGTGAGAGGTCAACTACTGCTGCTGGTACAATGTACTTTGTACGCGATTAAGCGAAATATGATGCGCTCAAGTTAGCTTCAACAAACTAGAAAGTATGCGCATGTGTTGCCAGGCAGCGCAAGAGGAGGTGTTTGTGGATTGTATTGGTCAATCGTTTTATATGAAAGCTACACAACGTAAAAGAAGAAGCCGCAACAAAGGAGGAAGTGCAGACATGCTTCACAGATTTAATTGTTTAAAGTGCTGTACAAAAACAAAAAAAAAAGGAAAACACCAGACTGAGTTTCAAATGGTTTCTTGGTATTTTGATTGTTGAACTGGCAACTCTAGCGTATTAAGTGTATTAGCCTTTTGTTAAAATTAAACGCATTCGTTTTATTTCAAATATTTATTTGCATAAAGTTTTTTGAGAAATCAATTATAGTTTTCTCTAACAGTACTTTTGCTTTTATTTTTTTCGATTAACAAAACATGCTAATTTTTTATTAGCACGCTTTGATTATTGCCTTGTTAATTACTCACAAAAAGTCACACAGTAATAAAATATGCTAAATGTGCAAACATTCGCCGCCCTATGCAATTGACTATGTCAATATGCACATGTTAATTCTCTGTTCATTTAGTACACAAGCAAACAACAATATTAGGCGTCAATAAACACTAAACAATTACAAAGGTAACAGCAATGGCAAACGACGAAGACAGAATAAACTTCGCTGGCATAGAGTTATCGCACAAAAGTGTAGTGTACAAGGCCTGTAATTTTAAAACCTTGGCCGCTATCGAAAGGCAAACGCTAAAAAGTTAAGCTTGGCGGCGTAGACAATTGAAAATCGTTATTGTTGTAAATTTCGTTAAATTACTGATAAAAGCAATATTTATTTGGTAACGCAGGCAAAGGCAAAAGGAAATGTTCAACAATTTAAATTGGCCAGAGTTCAGACTAACGTAGTTGATTGCTGGCGCATCCTCACCGAGGTTGCGCACACTACAGCTGTCTCACTTACACCACTTGAATTGAACGCAAATTTTCTGACGCTTACAAACAATACAAAAAAACCTGATTTACCGTATGGCGCATAAATTTCCCACGCTTTGCGAATGCAAAAGAAACGAAAAAAAAATTGCCAAAAATAGTCGTCACAAAAATAAAAAAATGCATCTACGGCAAATCAAATAAGTTCCCACGACACCAAATTTTGTATAAAAGTACGTAGAGAAGCAACAACTAAACCATAGCAAAGCAACCTAAAAGGCTTTATGGTAAGAAACAAAAAATCTCAAGCTCTGAAAACCTGTAACAAGGTAATTGCGCCTGTGAAAAAACAACAACACACGATTTACAAGTAAATGTTTGTTGGCGGAGGAGGCAAACAGCAGCATCACACAACGGTAAGTGAGAGACGTGTATGCAGTTGAGTTTTCTTCAGTGCAAGCTTGCATGGATGCTGCAGCATGCGCATGAGCTTTAATTTTATGTGTGCTCGCTTGGTTTTTGTCATGTTGATAAGTTAGTTTTAAGGAAAATTTAAAAGTCATGCAGGTGTCATAAAAACGACAATGTAAAACTTTAGTTTCCAATGCTAACATGGATTTGATATAAGTTTAATAGGCAAATTCGGATAGATTTAAATAGACAATAGTCGTAGTAATAACAGCAAAGACCTCTTCAAATAAGACTAAATGTGGAACACACAAGTCGTTGCAACACATATGTACTTCAGACTTGTGGCGCAGATTAAAAGACGCTGATTTGGCTACCTTTTTTGTGCGTTTGATAACGACTGCAGCTGTTATAATTATCTTTCAAAAGCCATTTTTATATGTGCATGCAAGTAAACACCAAAGTATTGCCTTCTAAAATCTATGTAGCCTAACTTTTCCATTGCTCATTATATACCAATATCATGGCATTCGAAGCCATGGCAAATTAACGTCTACACATCATATCGGCAGTTAGATTGTGATAGAGTTAGCCCGACTGCATTTAGGACGAAAATCAAAATTGTTATCGATGCAGCACGTCGCTTGCAGCGTTTTACTGTAAAAGCACTTACATGCATGTGTACATGCATATGACCGTGGGGAAGAGAAGAAAAACAGTTAACAATAATGCACGAAATCAAAATGAAAAGCAGATAAAACAATGCAATGCTAGAGAGACAGCTGAAGCAATCAGGCCAACAACCAGGTAAGACAAAAATCAAAAAAAAAAATAAAAATAAAAAAGAGAAGAAAACAAAAAGAAACTAATAGTAAGGGCATGAAATCAAACAGGTATGCATGCAGGCAAGCACCTTGAGTCAACTGCAAGAATGCAAGTAATTTAGTCAAAATGCGGCAGAGCATGGCATGCGGGTCTTGTACCACGAACAGCTGCTGCGTGCAATAGTAATGACTGACACAACAACGGTGTTAGACTGAGTGAGACTGCACACACACGGCGGCTAAGTGCGAGCTTAAGCAAGACGAAGAGTGAGACACAGCTGCGTGGTGCCTATGAGGCGATTTCAGGCATGCCACCGTAGTGTTGACGCAAAATTCAAAACAATTATCTACAATAAAGCATTATAAGCCAGCTAAGCTAGCTTGGCATGAGACCGATACGCTTAAATATTGCCAAAATTCTTTTAACTCATTTTCTTTTTGTTTGCAGCCAACTATGTTACAGTTAATAAATCTTAGTCGAATTTCAACGCCTACAGACTATATGCTGGACAGGCCAAAATGCCAAATTCCAATCACTTAGCAGCCAAATAAAACTCTTTTTCTATTATTATTGCCATTTACGTCTTATGCTGAGTTTCACTTCATATTTGCGTAATTAATAGACTACATAAGGAACGAGCTTTTCTTCTTTTGTTTAGCCCATGGCGTCGCTTTGACATCAAAGTCAAAAGCACATCTGGCGTTTAAAAATCATTTATGTCTGTTTATGACTCGTTCATTGTTCATAGGCGATATACAGACACACATACATATACACTTAATGTGGTTCGAGTTATTTAAATGAGTTCATGCTGTTAATTTCGTTAATTTAGCGAGTTCATTAATTAGGACCATGAACTTGTAAACCACAGCAAGAACAATATTTAATCTTTAATTGCTTAGAATAACGTATATTATGAAACAAGAAGAAAAAATGTATTTCTGAAATTATGTTACCTCATATTATTAAAAGTTTCTAGACCCATTTAGCTACCCTCCTAAATAATATTGTTGCCCTACCTAAGCATGTTTATAGTTATTTATTTATCACACACATACGTATTACATATGTTCCGAGTATTTTCGTAAGCTTGTTCATAAATTTTTCTCACATGCCATAAATACATATACATAAAACTATACAAATTTTATACTCGCATACGCAGATATGCAGCAAACCTCATGAGCCATGCGTCATCGACGCTTGAAATTAACTTCCTAAACCAACTAAGAAATACAATAGAAAAACGGGCTCGCCATCGCCTCTGAAACCATATTATCGCTTATTTAGCGCGCACGCACGGTGTAGGCGGTGCAACAGCGCAGATGTACGCATATAAGTACATAAACAAATACTTGTATGTGTGTCGACGCCATGGCTAAATAGAAGAAAAATGATTTTATTGTAGAAACCGCAATGACAAAGGTTTAAATTTATGGAGCTGGCAACTATTTGTTGCACGAAGGGTGCAATAAAAAAGGTTGAAACAAGCAACTATAAAAATATAAAGAATAATGTAATAATACTTTATAAAAAGTTTTGTATGAAATTTCGTTCGAAATCCTAAATTCAAAAAAAGCCTTAAGCTAAACCAGCTAAGCGCAGGTTGGCAGCGCCTAGCACAAAAGTAAACCGTGAGAAACGGCTAAAATAGCCTTTGAGATAAAGCTTAGCCACAGTTGATGACAGCAACAATAACAAATCACAAGCACAACAACAACAGTGACGATAACAACAAACAATGTTTGTTACCAAAAGGAAAAACAAAATATTTATTAGAAAGAGCGTACGAAAGTAATGCACAAAACGAAATGAAGAGAGGCAGCTGATTTTTTTGCCTTTCTTGCAACAAGAAAAAGTCGACTTCATTGATTACAGATACGCACGTTCCTTGGCTGTTATTGTTTATCGTTTGTCAGTCAGATATTAACTTCAAAGCAGCAAAAAAAACAAAAAATTATTCATTAAAAGTCATGTCGCCGCAGCAGCAACAAAAACATTTGACCAAGTCATACGCGCAGGTAATGATGAAGCAGGCAAAGCAGCAATCAAAGTACAAAATGCTTTTTATGTACGAGGCCATTCCAAGTATAGTCAGCTGCGGCAACACTGCCGCAAACTTTGTTGAGGCGGCTGCTTTTACCGGGCGGCAAAGGCGCCATAAAAATGTGTTTATATGCGCACACAATAGCCACGATATTCTCGTCGTGATGTGTTGCTTTGTTTTGACGGCGCTAAGCAACTTTTTAAAATATGTTAGTAAGAGACAACTAGCGATTTTATATGAATGAAGTTGGGCGCAGTTAAAAAGACATGGCATAAAGTGTAAGGAGGCGCGGGTGTTGTTAAATGCGGCTGGGCTGAGTTTGTGCTTTGGGGACTGGTTAGGTAAGTTAGCACATTTCCTGTATGTTTGTGTGTTTGCTTGTTTATTTATCTGTGTTCGTTTTAACATTTTCCCTCAAGACGAATATCAATAGCAAAATAAACGCCAGAAATGATTAAACGCGCACCAAGCAACGAGTGTTTTGCCTTTTGTTGCTTTTATTTAAACAAAATTGTTTATTTTTACTGTTTTATTTGTTGTCTTCTTTAATAAGCAAAATTTCGATTTTCAAATGAAAAAAGAAAAAAAAATGCTTTTCCCAGCCATCACTTCGTTAATTTATGCAGCAGATGTATGAACTCTTTGCGTTGTTTGCCAATTAGTTAATTTTGTATTGTTGTTTTTTATTAGTGTGTATAAATTAGCATGGCAAATATCGCAAGCAACTAAAGCTATGTTAATATTATGTGGGAATTGTTTTAAGCGCACAATTATGTATTTATTCTACAATTAATTATGTTCGGTGGCTCTCTGAACTTCGGCGTGCTTGAACCCTAACGGTTGCGAAAAGTCTGCAACTCGGCAAAGGTTTAGACCTGCGTGACTTTGAAAGCTTTGAATAAAAACATTTATAACGGGTTCAACTGTAGTTTGCAGCAGTAAAATATATTCTTATGTGCATTTCGTGCAATTAAATTAATTTTAATTGCAATTTTCTTAATTACTTGCAGTAATCATATTATTTAAATTGCTAATTCAATGTGCACATATACAGTTATATAATTAAACTTGATACTAACCTAAGCCAAATCGTTTCTTAATCTTCTTCAAGAGATGCATTTTCTTTTTGCTCGACATTTTATCCTTCGCACTTTCCAGTAGCATAACTGGACCGCCAGTATTTTGCGACATATAACCAGGTGGTATATCAGTTAGACCCATTTTTATATATCTTTTATAATTTTTTAACTTTAAATTCCCTTTTTTATCTTGTGGCGTATTTTCTTGTTTAGTTTAAAACTAAGCCAATTTCCTTTGCGCAATTCAACACAATTTTTTCTTTAGGGCGACAAAGTCGCTTTAACTTTGTTAATTTATTTTTAAGTTTATTTTTGTTTAAAACATTTTGGTACTGTTCTTTTATTGTTAAATTTTTACGCGTTTGTAAACGGTTTAATCCGATCTCTTGTAGAGTTAGTCAACCAAATCGTATTTAGAAATCTACCCTAAATGCGTTTGTGGTAGCAGCACAATTCCGACGAATTTTGCGACTGCGCCCGAACATACAAACGAACGTATCAACGTGAAAAACCGAACTGAACTGCTCGACGCGAAAATTATAACTGAACTTTTGCGTGCGGCAAGCAAAGAACAACAAACGAACGCAAAGCCGAATGAACTCGAGTTTCGAGTAAACATACGAAGCGTAGCTGCTGTTTTGTTGTTGCTATAGCTTTTTGCGCTGCAGCTGTTTATTTTATTTACTCGGCTTCTCCTTTTGCGCTTATCTTCGTCGCGTTTGTTTCGTGATCTTCCCAGTAAGGGAGCAAGGGAAGGATAATTTTGACTACCTATTGTAGTGGTACCGGTTGATTATTGTTCTCGTATGTGTTATTGTTGTTGCTATTCCCATTGTCTATTTTTGTTGTTGGCTCATATGCTATTGCAGTGTCTTCAGTTCTTGTTGCGCTGCATCGCGTATTTGCCCGCTCTCACTCTCTCTCTCTTTCCTATTTTTTAACCCAGTATATATGTTGCTGATGTTTTTTTTTAGTGTGCTGCTTGGAGAAGTTCGCGCGATCTGCGCCTTTTGGCTTCCTTGTGCGTCAATTTAATTCATTTTACCCACAGTTGGCTTGCTGAAAATGCTAAGTAAGAAATAGGCTTTCTTGTTGTTGTGTTGCTGTAGTAGTGAACTTTTTTCCGTGAGATTTTGCAGCAGTTCATCAAAGTTCAATTGGCACATCAAACAGTGGACACGAACTTACGAATGAACTTTCAAAATTTGTGTTTACTGTGGTGGAACTTGAATGTCGCTCACGTACATTTAGCAAAATCTCTCATAACCGGACACCGACCGTTGCGGTATTTTTGTTTGGTTATGGGAATGCATTTTGTTTGGAATTAATTATAAAAAGCTTGCGAAATTCGAATGATTATGAGATCTGTTAGGTTATGGGAACTGTCCGTTTTGTGAGATATTGATGAATTATAAAAAAAATTTTATAATTCCATTGAATACTTTTCAGCTGGATAAAACCCATGTTTGTTCCTATTGTTTTCCATTTGACTTAGTTTTTTTCTAATGTGGTTTAGATATTTAGTTGTATTAGAAATAAAGCAAAGTGGCTTTTATAAAAACAGTCTTTTCCTAGTGTCCTAAAGACCACATGTTGTAAATGAATCAATGGGGTCCAGAGTTTTAGAAATTGAACTTTAAATTAATATAAAAAATTTGCAATAGGCACTTCTAGATAGTTTTATTTTAAAGTAATAAAAACAATGTATAAAAAATCTTTTATTGAGTAGTAACGCAAAGGTGCACTGTACTAAAAGTAAAGCAATTAAGTCTATTTCGCTTATTATATTTCATTTTATGCTAAACAAAAATAAATCATGTTTTTTGCATTTGACACCACTGTGGGTTCAAACTGTAAGCAACGCAGAACTCACAACAGCAGAGGGGCAAAAGACAAACACGGCAAGTACAGCAATGAACAGCGAAAAAATGAACTTGGTGAAATTAAATGTCGAGGGGGTGGTGTGTACGGAATAAAAATTTCTGCAAGGCGCAAAGTTAGAAAGAGACTAACAACGTTCTGCAGATGTCGAAAAACTGTGGGAGTTTGTTTGCCAATCAATCGTACATTTTACACTGCGCACTGTAGAAAGATGAATGTTTAAAACACAACTAAATATAGTAAAGCTATATTAAGCCAATGTTGAGTTACCCCACATCGACTGAGAGTTCTGTGCAAACAGCAGCATAAGATTGAACGTTGCCGATAAGCGTTGTCGAGCAGTGTGAGGCATGAGCCACACGTCTGGCAGCACGACACAAATCCAACAATAACTACAACAGCCATAAAAACGCATATGTCGCCCTTTATAATGCCACAAACAATATTTATACAATGATGTCGTCGTCGTCGTCGCCGTCGTCACCGCGTTGCAGTTGTGTTGCTGTTAACTCTTTTGTTTACCGGCGAAATGCACGAAATAAATTTACACCTGGAATTTGCAAATAAAATACGTTTTAGATGCCGCCCCGCACTTCCGCGCGCCAACAGACCACATAGTAAATGCAGCCGCATATGCAAGTAAATATGTATATGCATAAACATTGCATACATACAAACATATAAAAATAGTTCCGATATAATTTTAAATTGGGGTTGTTTTGGTTCGGCCTGGACCGATCTGTGGCACATGTGTATGCGCATACAACATTGATCAAGGTGTTTTTTTTTCTTTTTTTGGTTTCCTACAACTTTACAGCGACTGCTGCTGCCTTGTCTCCGTTTGCAATTTTTTTTTTCTTTTCTTTTGTCCTGTTTCTTGCTTGTTTTTTTGTTTCTTTTTTTTGGGTTTTTGTGCGTTTTGTTTCATGTTGCAAACGCCAGCTGTAGTGTTTGTGTGTATGTGTTGCTGCTGTCGACCTCGCCAGGATGCTGCCAGCAGCCAGGACATGAATATGCATTTCTACTTTAATATCAAAATTTAAATGGTTCTTATTAAGCACTTTTCTCCCTATGCGCCAGTGTGTCCGTCTATCTGTTCAGCAGCATCTGCTGCCTTTGCCTTCTTCCTGATGCCAAAGTAATTATCCTTCATCAAATATGCGCTGAGCAAATGGTTTTCTGCATGGTTTTCTTCAATTTATACGCCTAACCGCAAGACCACGTGCCGAAGTTTGCCAATTTCATTTTACAAAAGTTTAAAGATCAAGACAAATGAACAAATTCAAGGTTCTACTAGCAAATTCAAAAAATAAAAAGAAATTTTTTTAATTAAAGCATATCGCTGAGGTCGTTCATGTGGTGAAAAGTATTCAATTATAACTAAAAATATCAACTCAAGTGCATGTTTAATATCTTGGCTCTGGATATCAAAAAATAGTCATCTGGCATACAATAAATACATATTCATATTCATTCATTTTTATATACATATACATATATACACATATATAGTATTATTATCTAACATAATTGAGACCAAAAAAAAAATCTTAATTAATAAACCAAAATCCCCAATATGGCAATCGTGTTCTTACTCACTATCGAAACAATTTCTAAGCCAGATAAGTTAACGTCCATGGGTCTCCAATTTTTAATCGCCAATTGTTTATTAACTGTTTAATAAAACTTGGTAATAACTGCATTACACAAATTTGTGCAATTAAGCAATTGATTTAATGGGGGAAGCACAACATAGGCATTTTCATAGATAAGCTTGTCGACAATTGTGGGAAAAATTTCTTGGTGAGTAATACTTTTTTATTGGTCTTAAGAACAGTTGAACTATTAAAAGATATTTTAAAGGTTACCAAGGCACAGAACAAGAGCGTTAGAACTTGAATAAATACAGATAAGAGTATTGTTACACCAAAAAAAAAAAATTCATAGTTGCTTTAAACTTTATGTAGCCTAGCTAATGACTAATTTTGCTAGGCAAATGCAAAAGAAAACTAAAATTTTCTGATCAAGGACCTAGCATTTATTTGTACAATTGTACTATATGTCTTTTACACAGTTGTGTCAGATATCATTATCATCCTTTGAATCTAAAAAAAAATAAACTTTGCAGCAGCTGAAATTCTTCTAAACAAACTGACATTTTCATAGTAATTTATTATTGTATAAATAAAAGCTGAAGGTAATATAATTTCCATCAGCGTCATTATAAAGAACAATTTGACTTCACTAAGCGACTTAGTGTCATTTTATAATCTCAAAGCTAAGTACTCCATTGTAGCAAGTAAAACTCTCAGACTCAAAAAACAATAATCATTTAGAAGGATGCGCATAAGGAGGCGCGGATCAAGGTGCTACTTGCAATATTACAACGCAAGGTGTACGGACTTTGAAATGTACCTGTTCGAATCTCTTGGAATAGCATTGAAAACACATTGCATCTTAAAAAATATGACAGAAATCAAAAGAAACAAAAAACAAAATCGAACAATAACAATGTTGGAATCTTTTATTTCCAAAAAATCATGCAATACATTTTTTCATTTTATAGACATTAATTGTATTAAAAAAATGACAATTGTGTATAGAAAAAAATAACATGTACAAAAAATCACATGAACAGTTACAATTGTGTTAATGGAAAACCCAATAAGTAAAACTGAAAGAACATTTCCATGCACATTTGTACGAATTCATTTTGCAGGTAAAAGTAAATGTCCCTGCGTGGGTAAAAGTTGTTGTTGTTGCTGTATCGACTTTGACCGTGTAAAAAGTCATTGGCAAATACATAGTTTTATGCACACATGTAGCAAAAGGTGCAACTGGCTAGTTCCAGGATACGCCACGCACCGCCGCCATGTGGTACTGCATGGCTACGCGGAATTTTACATTATTTACACACTTTTGTGTGGGGAAAAACTTAGTGAATATATTTTCGAACATTTGGTTTCACAGCAAATACAAGCTGCAACAGTTTTCGTTATGGTTTCGATTTTTATTTTATTTAATTTTTCTGTTTATTTCTTTTTTTCTTTTCGTTGGCAGCATATGTGCGCGTATCGGGAATTTTCAACGATCGATCGATCGTATGAATGAATGTCATTAATGCGCGTTTGAAGGAACAACGTCCTTGCATTATACATAAATGTTTGGTTAGCGTTCCGCAGCACACATGCAATTTGAATACGGATGTGCCGTCTCCCTTATGAGCGCGCAGAGCAATCGTTAGATTTCGATCCGTTTCTTATATTCGCTTCGCCTGCGCACACAACAGCCGTCGTTGCCTTTGCCTTTGCCGTTGCCATCTTAATGCTGCTGACTTTTACAGCAACGAAGTTGCATGCGTGAGAATATACTGCACACATGCACATACTGGTCAGGTAGCTGCAGTAACAGCACAAATGGCACTGCTTATGCATTTTCTAAGGTTTCTACATGCTGCTGTTGCACCCTATAAGACTGTGGCTCCTACTCGCTTGGGCGAAATGATCTCAACTGGTTGCGCAATTTCTTTGCTTAGAGAGTTTCTTGTAACATTGTTTCATACCGTTGCACCAAATGAAAAAACATATTGCATCTTAAAGATGTCTGTCTTCGATCAGAGTGCATGTGTCGTTTTTAATTGAAAATGGTTTGCCATGCTTAAGACGGTTGAATTTGTATGGCATTTTGTGCGGGTAATTTATTTGAAAATAATGTGCAGCTTGTCAGAAAGTCCTTTATTTACTTATTTTATTTAAGAGCCAAATAAAAGACGTCTCTGCTGCAAACTAACTGAGCTAGCCATATTCTAAGAGCTCGGTTATGTTACATAGCTCTGATATATTAAACAATGATAAGAGCATGACATTTCCCTGAGCAAACTTGTAAAAAGTAAAGTAAGATTATGCAGTTTTAATAAGACTTCTATAAACTGAGTCACTTGTACTTTCCTATGTACGAAAGAGGTTGGGAAACGACTATGTCAACGTCAATTCCATTCTCGAGAAATGTATTGCGGTCAGCTTCTGCCCCGCGAAAATGCTTATTAAAACATGACATTCTTTTTTAGATATTTTTCTTCAGTGAGTTTAAAGTGATTAGTTAAAAATTTCTACCTTTTTTTAAGGATAAGTCTGTTAAGTATAAGAATTCGATGTTGTAGTCCAACAAACCCTTTTTACCCATTTGTGGATAAATTTCAATTGCTGTCACTGATTTGTCCATTGACCACTTGCTTTTTTCTATTATATTCTATTCCATTAAAACATAAGAGCTGAGATAAGCTTTACTGCACACCAATGCAAATGAATATATAAATCTTTGAAAAAAATTCGAGGTAACCTTGGCAAAACTCATATAAATTTTTTATGTAAACAAACAGCCACCATAGGAATACAAATCGATTTCCTACAGCAATAGCTAATAGTAATAATCTTGCCTAAAATTTTATTGAATGCAAATAAAATACGTTTAGTATATCAGCTCCATCTTAAAGCCGGCTGCATTGGAATGTGCAAAGAACACACTCTTGTAGAGGTAATTGTTATTATACTTTGCAATGTCAACATTTGCGGTAAGGTTACCTTTTAATTGAAGTAATTTAACTTTTTATTTAATTAATTGTTGACAATAATAGTACTGCAACAATACAAAACACCAACAAAAACATTTTGAGTCCAACTAATTGACCGCAAGCAATTATTTCAGCACAACACTTACCGATTTTTCCTGCCGATTGACCCATTATGTACAGTCAGTTCTTTATAACAAGGAAAACATGCACATACACATTCCGCTCGTTTTTTTGGTTTTTCACTTTTGAAAATGAAATAATTTTAAATAAACATTTTATCAAAAAACAAGAATTATTGAACAAAACCAACGAGTATTGTATCGTGAAATGTCATGCAACTGTCATGCAGCAATCATATGGTCGAAGAGTTGGTCTGCATGTCATCAGCGATCATGTGTTTGCATAAAATATGTGTCAGGTAATGAGCAACACATTTTTTCCGCATGCGTATCCACAGCATATTCGCACCTGAAATTCATGTTGCGTCGATTTTTAACATGCGTTTATTGATTTTGAAAATGCTAATACAACAATTGACTTTAATAATATTGTCAATGTTGTCGCACTTTGGACTTCAGGTTAGCAGCTCAAAAAACGCTGTCGCAAGTTATATTCGAACAGTACTTGCGTTTAAGCAGAGATCTGCTTTGTTTCTTATCAGTTCATTACAAATTATTTTTCGCGCTTGAAAAAACGCACATGTGTTTTCCCAGTAAACCACTAATTTGACCGGTAAAATGGGGGGTTGAAAGTGTCCTCAGGAATAGTCATGGGTCAGCATATTTTGCGTCTGTGCTAATAAGCAGCTTCTTGCTTTCGTTGCCAATTACACTGTTCAAAGCCAATCAACATAGACAAAAGTGACATTAATTAAATTCTCACATATAAATCATGAGTGAAACACGTCTAAACTGTATTTATTTACTCTAATTGGCTTTTTCTTTACTTTATGATTATCTATGCAACAACATCGTGCTAAAAAACTTGAAAATTCTGTACAAACAAGGATGTACCTTTTAGGTACATACCTACATTAGCAGCCCAGCTGTTTTTCACATGTATATTATTTTAGCGTTCTGAGTTTTAAAGTGTGTTTTTGGAAAATCCGAAAAAATATTATATTGTTATCATTAACGAGTCATTTAATACACAACGATGAAAATGTAAGTGAAACATAAGTCATAGTTCACTAATCCCCTGGAAACTTTCTATGAATGCGAAACTATATCTTTAGGCGCGAGTATTTCTTGTTTGAAGAACTTAGATTTACTTTTCAGGCACGGGCATTTTAAAAATCCGGATGATGGATCCGAGGCCGATGAACTGGATGAGCTCGTAAACGATGTTGATGCTTTGGGTGCTCCAATTGTTGTAGCCGTGGCAGAGGCGAACGATACAGACAGCGATATCGGCATCGATGGAATCGCAAGTGCTGACAGTGATGTCGATTTCGCGCCAGGTGATAATGATGATGACGACGACGATGAGGACATCAGCAGCGATGGTAGCTTTGATCCAAATGCAACTGATTCCGATGATACCATGTCCGAGACCGAAAAGGATATGAATAAAACAAATACAGCAAACCGAAGAAAAGCCGCGCCTAAAAATGAAGATACGCCAGGTACTAGTGGTGGCAATGAGGACGCCGAAGTCGCTGGGGGCGCACACGAAATGAACGAAGATGAAGAGGACGATGACACCATACGAGCAATTATTAACGCCATTAAAAAACCACGTACCTCACCACCAGAAATCAAGTTGGATGATTTTATCACAGACATAAGTTTTCATCCTGGTCGTGATTTAATTGCACTGGCAACGATAATTGGCGACGTTTACTTGTATAAATATGCCAACGAAGGTAATACTCAGTTGGGCACCATCGAGGTGCATGCCAAGGCCTGCCGTGATGTGGAATTCACGGAAGATGGCTGCCATCTGCTCACGTGCGCCAAAGACAAATGCATCATGGTGACCGATGTAGAAACAAAAAAACTAAAAAAGTTCTATGAGACTGCACATGACGAACCCATCAACAGACTGCATGTCATCGATGAACATCTCTTCGCATCAGGTGACGACTGCGGCGTGGTTAAGCTCTGGGATCTACGTACGAAAGAATCAATTTTCGAATTGAAGGAGGTCGAAGATCAGATATCACAAATCCTAACAAATGATGCCAAGAAATTTTTGTTAGTTAGCAGTAGCGATGGCTATCTCACGACATTCAACATAGCCGCTCGTAAACTCTTTGTACAGTCTGAACCCTACGAAGAGGAACTGAACTGCATGGGCATCTATCGTGGCGATTCCAAGCTGGTTGTGGGGACATCCAAGGGTCGTCTATACACATACAATTGGGGACAATTCGGCTACCACTGCGACATGTATCCGGGCATAAAGACGCCAATAAATTGCATGATACCGATAACCGATCGCATCGCCTGTGTTGCCGGCGAGGACGGTAACATACGCGCTTGTCATATTACGCCATACCGCAATCTGGGTGTCGTCGGCCAGCACAGTATGCCCATAGAGGCGTTAGATGTAAACTCAAGTGGCGAACTTATTGCCTCCTCGTCGCATAGCAACGAAGTGCGTTTCTGGAATGTGAAATACTTTGAGGACTTTGCCGATATCAAATACAATGAAAAACATAATGCCTACAAAGAGAAAAGGCACAATTTACCCTCATCGAAGGTATCGAATGCTTCCGATTTCTTTGCTGATTTGGCTAAGGCACCAGGCGATGACGACGATGAGTAGTTAATAAGTTTATCTGAACATATATGTCACAATTAGTTGTATTTGAGTAGTAGATGTAAAGCGTATTGTAAAAGTAAGATAAAGGTACAATAAATCATAAAATCACATACGTTGGTAAGTTGTTGTGTGCACACCTAGGAAGGCTTCTACAGGGTGGCGCAAAAGTAATAGTATCCCGAGCTGTGTGAGCGGTTGCTCCGTCCTTTTAAAACCAACAATTATCGAGAGCCAATGCAGCAAATCGCGGCAAGAAAAACTGGTTTAGCATATGCCTGTAGCGCTCGCCATTTACGGTTACGGTGGCGCCACCGGTGACTTCCCAAAAAAAAAAGGGTCCAGTCACTTTGAGGGGTTGCAATGGATTTTCTTGCATTACATATGTATTCTCTGTGCCCCAGAACCGCAAATTTTGTTTGTTAACATAACCATTTGAGTGGAAATGGGGCTTTATCGTTCAATATGATTTTTTATGCGAAGCCATGCTCTTCTTCTTGCACCGAAATATGCATCAATTCGGGAGGTGACCATTTGATCGACATAATTTTTTTGAAAACAGCTCTTTATATATGATGTGTTAACATCTTTATCTGCGGCAAAGTGAATTTGAAATTTAATGCAAAATTGCGTTAGATTCTCGCATGATAAATAGCGTACGTTTTCTTGCTTATATAAGGTAAACAAATGTGGTTGTTGTACAACTATTAACTCTGTGTGAATCTGCGTCTAACGTACAAGATGTTTCTATTTAATCATCAACATCTGTTTGGTGCTCTTCAAAGTAATCCCCCTCAGATATAATACACTTGTGCCAACGCTTTTTCCAATCCTTGAAGCACTTCCGATATGCACTTTTTGGTATAGTTTTAAGTTCTTCCAGGGATGCAGACTTTATCTCCTCAATCGTTGCAAATCTCCGTCCATTCATTGATCTTTTCAGTTCTGGAAACAGGAAAAAGTCGCAAGGGGCCAAATCCGGTGAATATGATGGCTGAGGCATGATTTCGATGTTGTTCTTAGTCAAAAAATCTCTCACAAGCAACGAAGAGTGAGCAGGTTTATTACCATGATGCATAAGCCATGAATTGTTTTTCCACAATTCTGGACGTTTGTTTTGTATTGCTTCTTGCAAACGGCGCATAACCTCAAGGTAATACTCCTTATTGTCCGTACGACCTCTTGGTAAGAACTCTTGATGAACTACGCCATGATAATCGAAGAAAACCGTGAGTAAAACCTTGACACTTGATTGAACTTGTCGTGCTTTTTTCGGTCTTGGCTCTTCTGACCTCTTCCTTTCGAACGATTGGGCTTTTGTTTCAACTTCATAACCATATAACCATGATTCGCCACCAGTTATGACCCTTTTGAGCAAATCAGGATCATCATTGACGTCATTCAACAGGTCCTGAGCGATGTTCATGCGACAGTTCTTCTGATCAAAATTAAGAAGTTTTGGAACAAAATTCGCTGATCCACGTCTCATGCCCAAAACATCCGCAAAAATAGCATGGCATGAGCCAACCGAGATGCCGATATCATCAGCCACTTTTCTAATGGTGATTTGACTATTTTCCATCATAATTTTCTTTACTTCTTCAATGTTTTCATCAGTTTTTGACGTGCTGGGCCGTCCAGGGCGACGTTGATCATTGGCATCTTCTCGGCCTTCTTGGAAGAGCTTGTACCACTTATAAACATTTTTTTTACTCATGGTAGACTCGCCGTATGCTATTCTTAACATTTCAAGTAATTTCGAGCACTTAATTCCGTTTTTTACACAAAATTTTATGCAAATTCTTTGCTCCATTTTTTTCAACAGAAGAAAATCCCCGAGCACACCAAACCCTTTTAACTTTTTTAGCTGAAACTAGGAACTTTTGTCTTAAAAGACAAAAGTTACGTTACTTTTTGAACACCTCGTAATTGACTGTGGGGGTGACCCAGTGGGTTAGACCTGTTTGCATATAATGGGCGAATAGATGAATCCAAAGTGTATTTGCTTAAATAGTGTGCCTCAAGAAGTTCTGGCTCGTTCACGTCCATTTTCCGTTACCGTTTCGGAAAGACGATTCAACTGGGATATAACGATTGCCCACCATCTCCAGGAGTTGTATTAATCTAAATTTAGTTTGTTTAGTTTTATTAATTAGTTTTTTTAAAATAAATAAAGTAGTAATTATTATTTTATTAAACTCGCACACGGCGGTAAGTTGGCTGCAGTAACTCAACAGCTGATACAACCGAACGTACGTTTGCAGCACTATAACAGTTTTTGAGCAGAGAATATATATACTAAGAATGCGCATGAGATACAAACTGCGTGCCAACTTTAAATGACAGAATCAGGCAGCGGCGGGCAGCGAGTGTTGGAAGGCAAACTTCTAAAAATTCACCCTGCCAGATAAATAAATCAGGTTAAGTCCATTTTTATGTTGATACTTTGTTGTTTTGATAATTTTCAGTGTTTTGAAAATTTAATTACCCGAAAAGCGCAGAACATCATCTGCCGGGTCAGCCAGTTTGTTATAATAATGATTGTTTTGTTAAGTATTATCCTGTATGTCAAGTTGTCCCCTTAAATTAAAAGTTAAGTTTATGAGTGTAGTAAATGGAAGAGCTTCCATTATATAAAAATTACCAGTCTTTTGCTTTTTAACTTTGTTAGTGTATATTTCAAAAAATTGTTTAAATTTACTAATTCACATTTCATAATTATTACATTAATAATATTGCAATTGATTGTATTAAAATTATTTCCTTTTGTTTGTTAAATTTCTTATAATACAAAAATGTTTTACTTTAAAGAAACAAAAAAACACATATTCGTTAACTTAAATGTCGCGCTTGTTACGTATGTAGTATGTGTGTACTTCACCGAAAATATGTTATATAAAAATATTTTAAAATTTTTATGTAAACATTATTGTGTGAATATTTAAACAAAATATTAAAGCAGAATTTTGTACAATACACGCCAGCTAGTTTTTCTTTATAAATACTTCGCGATTCATTACATTTGTTTCAAGCAACAGAAAAATAAAATGCGCAAGGTTAATTTCAAAGAAAGATAAATATAAAATATTACAATAATAATACGATATGTTGGGCATAAATGCTCAGCTTTAAATGACTAAATAAATTAACTAAATAAATATATATTTATATGTGTGTATAGCTTTAACAATAAAAATAGTTACCTTTTTAAAGCAAACAAATTGCACGCATAAAAAATTGCAAAGGAAAAATAATAAATAAAATAAATTTAACTGAAAAATTCAACAAAAATATAAGCAAAAGAAGTAGTTCAAAGAATTTCGCAAAATGTATGTTGTTAGACTATGTATTAGGATATAGCGGAATGTTGGCAAATTTATTAACCAAAAACAATTATTCGCTTTAAAATGTAGCTGGTTGCAGTTGCCTTTATAGTGAGTGTTTGCATTTTGTGCACATGCCTTCATAAAATATTCGAATATTAAACAATACGGTTGTGTGCGATTTAAAAAAGTTTTGTTGTTGCAGTGACAACTTGTCCCAACAACAACACCTTGTGCTGCGCCTCAGAGCGTTGGCAAATTCCGATGGTGACTAACACTACTACTGCTGCTAGCACCGTTCGTTGTTGCCGCATCCTGTTGCGCTTTCTGTTTGGCACGACGTGTCTTTTGGCGCGTATGTTCGATTTGAAAGTCCTCAACGCGTAGATTTAAGCGTTGCATATTATTTATAATGAATTCTTCCTCTAGCACGTGTTCGGGTGGTGAACGCAGCACTTCGAGCGTTTCGCAAAGGCCCGTGCATTGTTTGCGTACCTTATGGCGACTAAGCGATGCACCGATAATAACTAAAGCCACTTTGAAAACGACACGTATGCCTTCTGCTAGAAAGCAATCCCAAACGCGTAGCAACGTTTCCCAGGGCAGCGTACGCGTCATGGCACAAAGAAACCAGTCGGTCATGTAGAGTAACGGTTCGACTTTATGTTTCTGAAGATGTCGATATACGGGCGGGCAGGTCTTCTTCAGCAGGCCCTCCAAGATTCCAGCATCATTTTGTAGTACTTCAAGTCCAGGTATGAAGTAGTCCTCCAGGTAACTAATTTAATAAATAATCTTACATTAACTTGCCCATTTTTTAGAGCATGTATTGACTTACACATCACAAACACTAACAAACACCCAGAAGGCATCCTCTGCCGGTAGGTGCATGAGCAGAAAGGCGGCAATTGGAGCTTGTGCCTGACAAAAACCAACTTTCGGATTATATATTGAATACGCCTTCAAAACGTTAAACAGTTCGATTTGGCCGACTTTTTGCTCATCTAAGAACATCTCATGAAACGGAAACTGGCGGTGTTTGTCCTTTTTGATTTCTTCGACAACATGCGGATTGCCGGGTTTCTCAAGTAACTCTTTGTAGACGTTTGGATTCTTTTTCTTTAACAGATATGCACCTGACAGATAGAACCATGCCCTGGGTCGCACCGATTTCGGTATGCCTTTGCGACAGCGATCGCGTATCTGCGTGCAGATGTTAAAATATTAATCTATCAATTGATGACAACTATAATTAGTATACACACCTTTTTGTAGTTCTTTGACATATATATAGACCAATTCTCAATCATGTAAAGCCATTTCTTTTCTCGTGCGATGATCTGCGCTTTTGACAATGGTTCTTTGGGTTTGTCTGTACGCTGAAACCCACCATAGAAGCCATTACGATCCGGGCAACTTGAGACTGTGGAGCACAACGAAATTGTATCCACGGAACGCGGTGATGTTGCCATAGCAAACTAAACGTGTATAAATGACAAATGTAGATCAAAATAAAATTTCTAATTTATTTTTTTAATTAAATGCGCAGCAGCGAAATATACGCCCACTTCTAATATACTTATGTGTAAACAAGAAAAGTTTCAAATCGTCTTAAAAATTAAATTAACATGTAAAAATAAATGCAAATTTTATTATTAGCGGCAAATTTGCTATTAAAAATGTTGAGGCTCACTTTGAGCATTTGGCTTATGAAAAACAACTTACACACAAATATTACTCATCCGCCAAAAGTAAATCAAAACAGTTCATTTCATGCTTATCAGCTGACAGTGTTCTTGAAACTAAAAATCTATTTCAACAGCGAGATAACATTTTTTAGTCTTTTAATCAATGAAATTTTACTTTCAATATACATGCATAAATTGTAATTTTTTCCATAAAATGTATAACTTTATGTAGTAACTGAATCAATATAACTTAAACCAGTATTTTACTGTGCGCTTTAAGATCTCTTTGCAAGTTTTCAGCAATCTACCGCTCACGGAGAGAAGTTCAATGACGGTCAGAGTGAACTTTTAATAAGTTTAAATTTTTGGTTCAGTGCAGGGAATCAGCAAAAATAACAAATGTAAATTTTTTCTTTTTGTTGCTTTCAATTGGCATATGAAATATGTATTGGCTAACTAAACACATATTAGCAAAAGAGCAAACTGACACAAAATCGTGTTGAATTTGCATTCACATGTACATATATTTGTATGCCTATTGCTTTTTTTTTATTTTTCTTTTGCAATTTTTGCATATACACATGCTGCGCACTTTCACGGGAAAACTTAATATGGAAATGCACATGTCGATTGGCTGTTGAGTGTGCGAAGAGTGGCTGCAACTAAAACAAAGGCTGCAACAATAGTAATAACAACTGAAATAAGTGCACAATGTTCGCACAACAGTATATTATGCACAAAAAACGGAAAAAGCCACTAGAACTGCATATTTCTTGCTACAAGAAAAGTACCAAGTACCTAAACCAGCTCAGCATGCAGAATAAATATACAGATGTGCATATGTATGTGCAATATGATTTATTTTAACGAAAATGTTGAAAATTTATATGTGTCGAAAAACTTGTTAAAAATAAAAACATCAAATAGCCACGAATTCTTTAGTGTATGGCTAATAAAATATAAATAGTAAGACAAACATAAACCAATTGAACAAAAACAATTTTACGCTATGAATTAATGATTTAAAAACATCACAGCCAAACATCTACAACTACGTACGCAATGAAAATAAACAACACTAACAAATCGAAAATGCAAGAGAAAACAAACACAATATGCCTATTTTTTTGGTGTATTGGTAATTTGACGTTTGTTTTTTCTTTTTTCAGCTTGCCGCCGCAACGACAGAGTCGGTAGTAAAAACAGCGACGAATACCTCCACCCACAATTGTCACCAACTAAACTAAACAACAAAAATACCCACACAGTCCCTTCGTAAACACTAAGCACACAACAAAAGTACAATAACAATATTAGCGCAAACACAGCTACAACAACTAGTTGTCGTCTTGCCTCTATGCCTCCCACCACCTCCTTCATACATTTATACACTCGCATTTCCACCCACACTTCCCTGCTTCACTTCTCACCTTTCCTGCTGCTGCGGAATGCGCAATTCCACCTTTTCTTCACAGTTGCAGCTTTCTATTAATTGTGGCAACTAAAACAAACTTTTTACCTTATTTCACGCTGTTTTAAGGATAAACAATCACATAACTTTTGCTTTTTGGTTCGATTTATTGCAAATTCTAAATATTGAAACACTTCAGTAGTATACGTTTTTTTTTTTTTTTGGCCCAACTAGAACGGTGTACTGGCCACAGTTGGAATTTTTTTTACTGCACTTGTTTTTGTTTACTTTGGTTGGTTTTTTCACAGTGTAGCATATGACTCTTTATTAATTTTGTGCTTACTTTATGCGTTTTCGTATTCAACAACGATTTAAATGCATTTTCGTTGGAAAACTATGTTATTTCTACTATTATTTGACGTCCTAATAATATCGAAAAACTCCGACACAGCACCGAACAAAAATCCAACTGGAGTATAACAGTGTTGGCAATACCGCATATAGCGTTTAGAAGTGGTAATGCCAGATGGTAGTCGAAAAGTTAAAAAAGTTGAAAGTATTCGTTAAAACTTTCAATGCGAAAGACTTTAATGTTAGCTCAGCACTTGAATTATGTGATTAAAGGCACGGCAATCCACAGCTACATTAGAGAATCATTACACTGGAACCTTACAACCTCTGGAAATTACTGTGTGCTTATTGTATTTTAAATTCCTCTTTACCATGACGAGTCGTTCAAGTGTGTGTGCATATATAAAAACTCTACAAGAATGGTGAATGATTTTGTTGCAAAAAACTCAGACTGGCAACACAGAGTTTTAAATATTACATGTATTATTAAGACAACAGCCTGGCAACAATCATTATAAATCAGCTGAGCTTATTTTGTTAGGCGCGAAATATTTGTTTATTGTATAATATATTTATAAGTATTTTATGTTAGGTGTAAAATGTCGCGAAAAATAAGTTCAAATAATTCTAAAAGTAAGCAGTTGTCCTTAAGCTCTTTTCTAGGGCTTAATCAAAACCAAAATCCAGCAACTATAAATCGAGGTGAAATAGAAACGAATAACTGAAGATTTATAAATTAATCACTTTACATAAATGTTTTGTTACAGATGAGTCTAACAGTAAATTATTAGCGGTAAAAACAATAAAAAGCAAAGTTTATAATCCAATTTATTTGGACTCCTCATCAGAAGATGAGGCTGACAATCAGTTGCAAAAAACCTCCGCATCAACAACATCGGCAAATACTTCAATTGTTACAAATGCCTCAATACATAAATACAGCTACGCCAGTTGCAGTCAGTCACCACTGGCGCCTCTGGACAACGCACGTCTCAAACCTAATGAAAAGAAAGTGAATCCCTTTGCCAAGCCAAAACTGCCGGCAGGTTCGCCAATCAAAATCAATTTAAGTAACATTGACGACATTTTGCAAAATGATTTGCAATACCAAAACACATTGTCAAAGCTTAATGACAACATGAAAAAACTAGCCACGACCAAACGCTTGTCATTGTCCCCCATAAACCCTGCGTTACTGCAAAGTCCTCCGAAACAGTCAACAGTAAATGAATCACAAGCTGACACAGATTCAGATGATAGTTTTGATAGGCTGGTTAAACGATCACAAAGAGAGGCAGGCGTGATGCTGCCAAATGAAAGCCCCCCATGTTCGGGTGAACAAAAATCGCAAACAAACAAGCAGAATGTAGAGTGTGTGGAACAGTCTTTGCCAGAAGAAACCTTACATGAAACGTTAAAAAGCCAAGTACTTGTAAATGATATTGAGAAATCGGCTGTAGATTTTAATCCAGCATTGGAAGTTAAAAAAATTGGCGAGGAAGTTATAGCAACAACAACTAAGGAAGACTGTGCTAAGCCGTATCATGATGCTAACATAAGAAATTCAACGCCGGCACCGACAACAAAGCCCAAAGTGCAAATTGTTTTCGAGCATGGCTTAAATGACTATCTGTGTGATTTAGTGGAAAATGCTAACTTCAAGTCGAATGACAATGAGCACATGCTTAAGGCAAACTTAAATTTTGTCAAGTCTGCGTATTTAACACTAATGGAGAAATACTGCAATATCATAGATCAAATACCAGCCGACTTCTTCAATGAGGTCGATGGATTCGAAACGAATACATTTCTTAAATTGAAAATAGTTCGGCAGAAATTTAAAGCCAAAACCAAGCTCATGCTAAGCAATTTGGAAAAATGTGAACGAGCGACACGCGAAGCAGCGCAAATGGCCAGAGCAACAGTGGAAGATGACGAGATCGAAATGCAGGAACACAAAATGCCTAAATCAGTGGATAACAGCTATTGCAATGGGGCACCCGACGATGAGGAGGATTTAGAGCCAATGCCGTCAACTAGTGTTAATGCTAAAAAATTGGATTTATCAAAAATCCAACAACAACAGAAACTCCAAGAAGACATACGCATACGCGAGGAACTTGTCCATGATTTGTGTGAGGACGAAGGTGACTCACTTGATGAGCAGCAACAAACTGAATATCTGGCACAAACATTGTTGCTCGATGATGACGATGACATAGATGTGCCGCCAATACAAAAGAAATCTTTGCCAGCTGATGACGAAAGCGAATTGGATGATCTGCTAAAGGACATTAAGGATGAAAATGCGCTAATAAACGGCAGAAAATCTGTTTACAATAGCTATGCCTACAGTGACTTTGAGTCAAATGCGTCACCGCGTACTAATCAGCCGCCCGCGCAACGCATCACATTCCCTACAAGCAAAGAACCACCTATTGCGACAGCAGTCGATGACGATGGCTGGCCTGTCTATGATGAAGCACAATTCGAGCTGACACATTCACAAGCAGCAGCGGCAGCAAACACTACAACGGAGTTGCCAGGAATTAGTCGCTATAACGCAATCACACACAGTTCTACAATTGATTTAAGTTGCGACGACGACAGTCCTGGTTGTAGCAACAGGGTGCCGCAGGCGCCCACAACCCCGAATGCGTATGTGCGCCCAACAGCCACAACGCTGCAGAAATCCGCACAAAAAATTCCTGGCAATTTTCATTCAAATGTGCACAATGATGGCATCACTGGCGAATTCGATGGCCAAGGCTATGAGCACTCGGAGCGTTTGATGAGTGCGCTTAGCTATAATTTTGGGTTGAAGAGTTTTCGCCCTAATCAGCTACAGGTTATCAACGCAGCATTGCTTGGCTTTGACTGTTTCGTGCTGATGCCAACTGGTGGCGGCAAATCGCTTTGCTATCAACTACCCGCCATACTCACGGATGGCGTGACAATTGTAATCAGTCCATTGAAATCGCTTATCTTTGATCAAGTCAATAAAATGGCCTCCTTGGATGTGAGTAAAAGGTTTATGATTAGCAGTTAAAATTTGTGTAATCAAATAATTAATAATCTTTGTTCTAGATCTATGCCAAAAGCTTGTCTGGTGACCAAAGTCTGGAAGAAGCACGTGGCATATTTTGTGATTTAGCGTGTCACCCGCCTCGTGTTAAAATACTCTATGTGACACCAGAGAAGATCTCGAGCTCAGGCAAGTTGCAGGATCTGCTTGATCAGCTGTACGAACGACACAACATTAGCCGATTTGTTATTGATGAGGCGCACTGTGTGTCCCAATGGGGTCACGATTTCCGTCCGGATTACAAAAAGTTGGGCATTCTGCGTGTTCGTTTTCCGAATGTACCCACAATGGCATTGACTGCTACTGCAACACCACGCGTACGCTTGGATATATTGCGCCAATTGAAGTTGACAGAGTGCAAATGGTTTCTTTCCAGTTTTAATCGTAGCAATTTACGGTATAAGGTGTTGCCTAAGAAAGGCGCTTCTACGATAGATGATATGAAAAATTTTATAAGAAAGCGTTCAAGTGGCATCATTTATTGCCTTTCACGTAAGGAATGCGATGATGTAGCCCAAAAAATGTGCACTATCGGAATACGCGCGGTGGCATACCATGCTGGGTTATCAGACCAGGAGCGTGAAACACGACAGAAAGATTGGATCACGAACAAAGTGCATGTGATATGCGCCACAATTGCCTTTGGTATGGGCATTGACAAGCCAGATGTGCGTTTCGTATTGCATTATTCAATGCCTAAGTCGATAGAGGGCTACTACCAGGAAGCGGGACGCGCAGGTCGCGATGGGGAAGCGGCAGATTGTGTGCTGTATTATAACTATGGCGACATGCAGCGTTACATGAAGATGTTGGATAGTGAGTACTTAAACAAAAAGTTTAAAAGAAATGTATTAAATTTCTTTTGTTTTACACAGAGGATAGATCCATAGCGTTGGACGTGAAAAAAATACACATTGATAATCTTTATCGTATCGTCGGATACTGTGAAAACATTACTGACTGTCGCCGTGCACAACAGCTGGACTACTTTGGTGAACACTTTACGAGCGAACAATGCTTGGCAGAACGGCAAACTGCCTGCGATAACTGCCTGAAAAAGCGAGACTATACCCAGATAGATGCACTCGAGCAATGCCGAATTGTAGCTCGAGCTATCAAGGATTTGTGCAGTGGGCGGTCACGTTTTACATTGCTGCACATTGCTGATGTACTCAAAGGTTCGCTGATTAAAAAAATTGTGGATTTTGGCCATAATAAGGGTCCGCATCATGGAGCACTCAAGAACTGGGATAAATCGGATATACAGCGGCTCTTGCGGCGTATGGTCATCGATGAGTATTTGCGTGAGGAGTTAATATTCGCAAAGGATATACCACAAGCTTACATCTACTTGGGACCAAAAGTTACCAAACTGATGAATGAAAAGCCACGCATAGACTTCTCACTGGTACGCAAAGAGGTCGGAAGTAGTCGTAATGCTCTTGCTACCGTTACCGATTCTAAAACTACTGAAAAGAGTGGAAGCAGTAAGAGCACACCGGAGATGCGACAGATATACGAACGTTGCTACTCGGATCTATTAGATATTTGTCGCACCATTGCTGCAGCACGAAATGTGACTATGGCCAGTATAATGAATATACAAGCAATAAAGTCAATGGCCGAGCAGTTGCCGGAAACGGAGTTGGACATGTGTTCTATACCGCATGTGACCAAAGCAAATTACGATAAATACGGTGAAAAACTGTTGGAGATAACCCGTCGATATGCTGCGGAGAAATTGAGTTTACTCATGGATTTGGAAGACATGCATGAAGCATCAAAAGCAAATAAAGAAGCCACAACTAATGCTGCCGTCACAAAGAAAAAAGGCACGGCTCCTTGGTCTATGGGTAGCGATGATGATGATGCTGCTGGTGGTGGTGACTGGGCTCAAGCAGCTGCCATGCAAGGTAATGCCCATACCAGCAGTTATAGTGGTGGCAAACGCAAACGCGGTTGGCGCGGACGTGCATCTGGTGCTGCAAAAAAATATAAACAAGCATCTGCAACTAATACGAGCTGGAGTGGCAGTAGTGCTAAGTCAAGTCCAGCAAAACGCGGTCGAAGCACAACATCTGCTACCGCTGGACGTAGGAAAGTCTCGACCGGAAGTCGTGCAAGCAGCAAGGCCAGAAGCAGCAACACAAGTAGCGGCAATTCCGCGTGGATTGTGAAGAAAACCGGGAGCAGCAGTGGCTTTCAACTCATGCCCATACCCAATTCCAAATAGCAAACGTTGCTTATTTCTGTGTCTTCTTACCAACTGCCTATGTGCATTTCATTTTATTTATTTATTTTTTTAAATTATATAAGTACACTTAAAAGCAAAAGTTGTCATGTGCTTTGCCTAGGGAATGGGTACTTTCGAGAAAATTTATATAGTAATAATAACAATAATAGCCAACTTTATAGCAGTTTGTGCTCATCACTTTAATTTTGTGGTGCATCGGTTGCTTTTTCTTCGAATTCGTAAGCACCCATGGACCAAATTAGATTGCTGTTAGTCTCTACTTGCACAAATTCCGCAGCATAAGTATTTGAGGTGCTGACCATTCCGCCAAATTCCATGCCCGCATGATCTAAAGTTGAAAGTTTTTTTTTTACATTTATAATTTTAAACGCTTTTGTAGGCTTACACAAATTCCATTTGAGTCCTGTTGTACTGACATTTCGCGCCGGTTCTCCAATTGGCATCAGCGAACACCAACGTTGATTCGTTACCAGATCCAGAGGTATTTTTATAGTATGCTTACCAGGTCGCAGTAGCCATGTAATTGAATTACCACTGAGCAGGTACACGTTGAACTTGTCTTTTTGCATTTTGTACAGTGTATTAATGTTAGCTATCACCTGATCAAAACGTCCGGAGCAGTCATGGAATACGACTAAATCCTGTATATTGCGTTGGTCCATTACGGGTTGCAATATATCAATGGCCTTTGTGAAATCGGTCGCACTTTGATCAGGTGTATGTATTTTGGGAGTTGCGCTAAAGAAATCTACAGTCTCTTGTGTGATCGAATCGAAGTCGCCTGTTATTACATCAGGCGGCATTATGTCTAAATCAGCTGCCTTACTCTTAATTGGCATTAAATGTTTTATCACAAACTCCCGCCAATGATTTGAGCCGCCGTCGACGGCGCATCGTATATGTGCTGTTGGAAGATATGCATTCAGATAGAAAACTAATACAGTTTCATTCATAAAAACTACAAAATACCTTTTTGCCAAAGGTTTAGTACAACTTGCACCGGCAGGGTTATTTGTCTGTTAAGTACTATGCACGCATGGCCTTGTGCGAATGTGTAGTGCTCGTTGATTAGGTTTCCTGGTAACCAAACTGGATACTCCTTTGGTGGTACTTGGTTGTCCATTTGCTTAAACCCTAAAACCAATTTCCATAAAAAGCGGACATGTGACCCGGGACGTAACAAAACGTTGTTCACTACAGCTTACCTATTGTGGTTTTTTGGCATAAATAACGGCAGAAGCGAGGGGAGCTATTGCTCGTTTTACGAAATGTTTTGAAAACACGAACGATCCCCGCAGGGGATATATGCCTTGCCATATCGTTGCGATTCGTTATTAACTCAGTCGAAAATTATGTCCAAGAAATGTTAATTCGGTTGTCTGGATAATCATGACAAAATTAGGATTTAACAGTAAATTAACAATAAACTCTTTGTTTACTTAATTTATGTTTATATTGACATTTTGGCAGTTGCGTGAATTTTTCGAGTGTGATGCTACCAGACTAAGTTGTTTGCTTTCATAGACTATTTTGTATAAAAGTGAATGTTTTATGTCAAAAAATTCATAGACCATTTTTACGTTAAGACTAACTGCATGTTTCTGTGGAAAATGCCGTTGTACAAAACACATTTATGAAGTGTCCCATTTTGTAGGTTAAACTTTTTGAGTAATTTAAGATAATTTTATCAACCAATCTGGCATCGCTCTTTTAATCTCACTACCAGCGAGACGGCGACAGAAAAAAATAATATTTTTGCAACAAATTTGTTTAAACAAAAAGAAATGCTGCAAAAAACAACAACAGTGAAACTTAAAGAAAATGCATTTTAATATGTTTAACCCAATTCGTGTTAGAAAAATATAAACTTTAATTAAGAACTTGTGGAACGAGTGTAGCAAATAATTTAGTGGTGAAAGAAAAAAAAAAAGGAAAAAGCAGTGATTGAACCTAAGAGACACCTGGCTTATAGAGAAAAACGAGTTATTTAAACGCACACACAGACAACATGGATCTTTGGAATATGTTTTCCACCGATTTTGCCGAAAGCGATGCGTCCAATCTAAATGAAAATATCAACAATGATGCTAATAATAGGCTGGTCAAACAAGAGGTGCTGGACGACGAGGAGGAGGAGGAAGATGGTGATAATGATGACGAAGAGGATATGGGCGAGCATGAACTGGGCAAGGAAAATCCAAGTGATAATAACAGGCAAATGCATGGAGTTGATGCAGGCGGCAGTGGCCATGGCAACGGTACATCTGCGGATCCAGATGACGATGTTATATTTAATTTCGATTTAAAGCCCATTATTAAAAAAGATGATGCACAAAGTCGCGTAATGCGTGATTTTCCTAGAACAACACCATCACAAATAAATGCGACCGATGAAAATGGCGTGTTGATTAACTATGAACTTGGTGTCATTTACATTTGTCCGGCATGCGGTGACGAATATGCTGCTCAGGATCAATGGAAGGCTCATATGAATCAGTTACATCATTACAATACACGACGCGGTTTGAATTTTGTGAGAGTTGACAAGTTGTATCATCAATGTTTGGAATGCCGGAAACACATAGCAATGCACAGCATGGAGAACTTGCTCAAGCATAAGTTCACGCATTTGCCGCATCGTTGCACCAAGTGTTCCATTTGCATGCGTCAGTATAAATATCGTCAGGACTTAATGGTGCATCTGCGCATGTTGCACCGTGATGATGTAGTACAAATGATGCGCGAGGGTATGGGCAATGCTGTGGGTGCCACATCTACGCGTCATCATCCAACATCAAAGTATTATAGCGGCAGTGTCGGTGGTAGTCGGTTGTCCATTACGGATGTCAAAGCAAATGCAGTTGAAATGTTTAGTACGGATGATGCCATCGAGGTCAGGAATGAGCCTGAGTTGGACGCAGAGAACGTGGATGATACTGGTAATGCATATGCTTTACGCTCCTTTCTCGACGACGAAGCAAGTCGCAGTTCTTCACAGATATCAGCTAAACGAGTTGCTACTGGCGATAATGGCGTCGTAAACGATCCCAGTGTCGCAGAGCCTGGTGTTGGCGGCAACGCTGGTGCAACAGATAGTAAAGATGAAGTCTGCGAGGATTACATACACTACATTTGCCCGCAATGCAGTCAAGAGTGCGAGACGCTACCACAGTGGAGTCAGCATATCGAGTTTGTGCATGATTTTGTTAGCAGGCGTGGATTAAATTTTAAGACAATTGGCAGTCAAGCACAATGCCAGGAGTGCAATAAGGTTGTATGCCGTATTAATATATTATTAATTTTATTAATGTTAATCACAATAACGTTTACAGCTTATCGAGCCAAGTTATATAAAATCGTTGCAACTGCACAAGTTTAGTCATTTGCCAAGTAGCGAGTGGATGCGTTGCAAATTGTGCTACAAGGGTTTCAGTGACCGCAAGGATATACAACAGCATTTGCTCAAGCAGCACCATTTGGACACGTTAGTGGGTTCAACGGAAGATGATCGTAGCCAACCGGCATTCGAGTCCATGGGCGTCGATGGTGGCAGTAACTTGGGTGACGATGACCAATTGCTCGAAATGACGGTGTCAAGCGGATTTGTAGGCATGTCACGCGGTCGTGGAGTAGCAGCGGACGATAAATATGAACCGCATATTGACTACCTATGTCCGCAATGTGGCACAGTGTTCTTCATGAAGAAATCCTGGCGCAAGCATGTCATGAAAACACATCGCATGAATGATCTGAGCACATTAAATTTTAAGTATCTCAATGATCGGCAGCTGCAATGTAACGAATGCGACAAGATTATAACAAACGCTTACGGCATACAAAATGCACAGCAACATCGCATTACGCATTTGCCGTATAAAGCATTTGCACGATGTCGCATATGTCATAAATCGTACACCGATCGTAAGGGTTTGGTAAAGCATATAGCCACACGGCATCGAATTGGCGTCGAGGGTAACGTTTCCAAAATAGGAAACAGTGGGCAAGGCAGTTTGTATGAATCGGTGCCACGTACGCAAAAAATGTCGGAACCACGTAAAGAGATTGTGACAGTGAAAAATCAAACCTATGAGATCGTCTTTCTTGATGACGATGATGAAGCCGTTTGCACAGCTGCTGACGATAATATCGACGATGTAGTCCACAATGATAGCGCGCTTGGTTCCAATGCCGATGTCACAGGCTATGGGCGTTCATCGCGTTTTAAATGCGTTGACTGTGGTTCTCTATTTCCCTCACAACACACACTAAAAAAACACATTAGTGAGGAGCATGAATTTCTAGACTATCAAAAGGATACAATGGCACCGAAGGATGAGCGTCCGAGCACCCCACCAACAAAACTTTTGCGTTCTCTGCTTAAAGATAATGAAACCGACGCCGTTGTACCTGCAACTGTGCCAAGCAGCAATTCGGCTGTTGAACGCCATTTTATTTATATGTGCCCGTCTTGTGGCAAGGAATACATGACCCAGTTCGATTGGCGGCGGCACATAAACGAAAAACACAATTTCGATAAGCGCGTCTATTTGAATATGAGACAGATAGATAAATGCCGTTACCAGTGCACACAATGCAAGGATATCGTATGCAATCCAAAGCTCAAGGGCCTCCAGGATCATCACTTCCGACACTTACCGTATCGTTTGTACTTAAAGTGTCTTGTCTGTGGCACGTGTTACAATCACAAACCGAACATTATGAGCCACTTGCGCACGCGCCACAATATTTGTGAGGAAGCTGTCGATGGCGTTGATCCGATCACAACATCCACATTAAACACAACGCAACAGACAAAGGTGCCATATGACGCCATACCGTCAATGGGAGCGAAATTAAATAAGCCTCGCATGCTGGACAACACCGTATCCATAAGACCGGCGGGCTTAAACACCATTGAGGACAACATCTCGTATCATAATGCGGTTGATCTGGACTTCATTACATACTACTGTCCCAAGTGTAATAAGAATTTCGACTCACATGCCTTCTGGCGTAAGCACATCGTCGAAGCACACAACTACAATAGTCGCGAAGGTCTCAACTTTCGGCAGATTGATAATCATCATTACTTGTGCTTGGAGTGCTACAAGCGCGTTACTGTCACACACACAAAAGGAGCCATTGGGCAGCTACAGTCGCACAAGTTCCGCCACTTACCCTATCGTTCGTTCAAATGTCTTAACTGCAATGGTGAATTCGTGCGTAAGCAAATGTTCTTCAAACATTTGAATAGGGAAACAAATCATTGTGACAACAAAGCAATCACTGATACATCAAACATGATTCTCAATGACGAAGATGATAATGAGAATAAGATTAACGAGAAAACAGAGGCCGACAATACCGAAGTTGTTACGCAAGTACAAACAGAAGATAATAAGCCAAATGCGGTCGAGGGACAAGATGTAGACTTAACCGATGCCGATAATGATGACAATGACATCGAGGAGGATGAGGAGATGCATGCGATTAGTGATACCTCGCCAATCGATCCAACGTGCTATACACTTTTATGTCCACAATGTGGTGTAGAATTCGATACAAATAGCAATTGGCGCGAACACATAAATATTAAACATTCGCTGGGCAAGCGGAAATCTCTTAATCTGACCAGATTAGAGAACAGCACTGAGCATTGCTACCAGTGTCACGTCTGCGATGAGAACATACTTACCAGTAAATTGCATCTGTTGCAATTGCATTGCTTTAAGCATTTGCCATTTGGCGCCTACATACGCTGTCAGTTGTGTAGCGTGGCAAGCTTTAGCACTATGCACGACCTACAGGATCATCTAAGTCAACGTCATCCGCACACCGAGCATATGCAACCGGAATTGGGCATTAGTAATAACTACGATGACGGCGATAACAGCAATAGCCACCAATATTTACCCATACCGCCACACATGCTGGACGATGACATCGACTTTGATGATCAATATCTTTTGGGTTAAACACTAGCACACACCCACATACTATAGATACCACAGCAGCCAACAAAAACAAAATACATATTAGGATTTAATGTATTACAACGTAGTCTAGTAGCTAAGTTAAAAAGTTTACGATATGAATTGTAATTTAAGCGATTAATAATGAAATTCACAGCAGCTGCTCTTTCCCTGATATAAAACTCACTAGGTTTATAAACTTAATTTGTAATAATTCTCTTACTTCTAGTTTTTTTTTTTACTTATACGTGCATATGCATGAATTCTTAACTCAAAAGAATAACATAAATATATTTGTTTGATTTTAATTCAATAAATCTCTGCTGCATTTTCGAAATTTTACTTTAGACATTTTTTTATTGTGTTCTTGTGTTTTATCGCTTCGAAAAAAAAATATATGTGAAGATAGTAAACATTTATTTCGTTTCATGTTTTATTTATTTAAATTCATTCATAATTATTGTTTAATAAATCTTTCATAACAGCAAATAATTATATATGTACGCATATCTTTCTTTTACTTCATGATGGAAGAACTTATAAATGTATTGAGATTTTTTAATTTATAAAACAAAAGAAAAGAAATACATGCTCTAATTATGCTTTCTTTCATTTTCATATTAAAGGTGCTTAGTAACAAATAATTGTATATGGCACAAAAAAAACGTAAAAAGTAAACAACACTATGCAGCAAAACGTTTAAACTAAATATTCAAAGACTTAAATATTAATTAATTTATAATATACAAAGTAATTAAAAAAAGTGAAAACAATGTAACAAAAAAAAAAATTACACATATGTATAATAGCTACAAATTTTTGGAAACATTAAACGTTGCCGAAGCAAATTGAAAAAAACACATTTTTCGGTTTATATACTCAATAATTTCATATTATAATTTTTCGTTATAAATGCATACAAAAAATAAACCCGAATTTATTTCACTTATGTATGCAAACAAAATTAAATTTCAATTATTGACAACAAATTTTCAAATTTCTCACAAAAAAACAATACTTCATCTCAGCCGAATATTTGAACATTTCATATTTTATTGCATTCATTTGTCTTTTTGTTTTTTTTTTTATTCAGTTAGTTGATGAAATGTTACTTCTTTTTTTATACTTGTGTTTTTGGGAGACGATATCTTTGAAATGTTTCTTCTTGAGAGTTTACCAACTTGTTTGAGTTTATTATTGTTGTTGGTGGGCTATTTGATGTCTTTTTTTTAAATTTGTTTTCCTTAACATTATTATTTTTCAAAGTATTTTTGTCGCGCTTACTTTTGTTTTTACATAAATATGCCCTGCAGACAATGTCATAAGGTTGAACTGCTGCCATTTGCAGCACCGCTCGAGAGTACATCTTTGGCCAAATGCGTTTCAATGTCCACACGACAAATGGGGCAGTGTTTGTTGGTAACTAGCCACTGATCGACGCAATCGGTATGAAAGAGATGCATACACGGTAGGCGGCTAAGCAATAATAGAAAATCAAAGTTTATTTAAATTTATATTTATTCTATATTTTCACTTACCGAACGTCATTCTCGATCTCGAAGAGGGACAAGCAAATGGCACATTTTTCAGCATCTTCATCGGTTTCACTCGGTCGTCTTACGCGCCGGTATTTGTGCGGCAAGGTATTTCTCTCAATGATTTCCTGTTTAGATTGAATAAATAAAACAATTTTTAATAATGGCATTCAAAAAGCATACATAAACATTTAACATGTGAATAAGAAAAGTCGAAACACCAAAATTAAATCAATATACATAAAATCTTCATGTGTCCAGTTATCCTGAACTCATAGAAACTCATTCTTCTTCTAAAGCTTCACTATCATGTGTTAGTTAATTCCTACATACAAATCACTTCTATTTGAAACAAATCATTTTTCCAAACCATTTTGCGAGTAACATTTAAGAAAGCTAAATAATATTCTAATCGTTCAACGTACCAAAGTGGCCCCACGACTTGAACGCGGCGGTCCAATTAAAATACGCGAGAGTGGCGTCGTCGACAGTCCAATTTCGAGATGCAACGGCGAATAGTGATGATGGAACATATGATGGTGAATTGCCGAACGGCGACGTAAAGCTTGTTGTGCCGCAGCTGCTGCCGCTGCTGCTGCTGCAGCAGCTGGTGAACTACTTTGTGGAAATGTCGGTACACCTGGAGCGCCCGCCTGCGCTGACTGAGGCTGCGCTTGCGCCGATGATGCCGTTTCATGTGGATAGTATGCTGGATCCAAACTGGACACAGGGCCGTTGCGAGCATGCACACAACTACAAATACTCGGTAGAAACCGCTGTCGCAGACTATTCGTCAGATTGAGTGGATTCGATGAGAGATCAATTGGTGTGGGCGTCATATGACGTCGATGTATTTCCTGCATGTTTTGCTGACGATGCCAAAGATTCTGATGCACTGGATATGGTGGTGCAGCAGGTGTGATGGTAGTGGACATTATAGCGCTGGCGCGATGTGGCGGATGTATATGGGCGTGCATCTGATTAGGTGGCGCCGCATGATGTGAATGCGGATGCGAATGATGGTGATGCTGATGATGATGGTGATGATGTCCCTGCTGCGGTTGTGGCTGATAGTGCTGACGATTAATAAAGCTTTCTGAGCGACGCATGCTAAACGGTGGCGATGAACAATAGGTGGGCCGACCAGTATACATTTCCAGTGGTGATAAATCAACAGCAGACGGTGGAGTTATTAAATCATTGCGAGTACCGTACTCGCTGTTGGTCGATGTTGAGGCTATGTGAGAAAAATAGAATTCTACATCAACTTTGTTTAGAGCTATGAACCAGTAAAATTACTCACCATCATTGTGTGATGGCACCGCACGTCCCGTAAGCGTCAACAAGTTGTTGTTAAGTGTTTGTGCCTGTGCAGCGGCAACAGCAGCAGCCGCTGCAGCAGCATTGATAGCACCTGACAGAGAGGAACGACTGCTACCGCCACCTACAATACCCGTAGGTGGCGGACCATAATGAGGAAGCATTAAACCGGCGGAACGTTGTTGATTGTGGTTCGCTTGAACCAGCGTAGGTAATGGCGGCATATTTGTGGAGGCCTGTGAACGTGCTGACGACGACATGCTGGTTCGTTGCACCAAAATCGGACGACCTGCAGCATTAATACGATAATGCGGTCTAAAGCCGTTGCTGGTAACAATATTAACGCCGTTGTTGCTACTGACGTTAACGCCGTTGTTGTCGCCCGAACAGGCATTTCCATCTGGTAATACAGTTGTATTGAGCGTTGTTGGTGGCGGTGGGGGTGCAGCCACGTAGTGCGGTACATAGTAGGGTGTGTAATTGTGATAACTGGTGGTAACGTATGGACTGCTGCGAGCTGTACTGGACAGTTCCAAAGTTGGCAACTGCATTGGCATGGGGCGGTTTGGTGTCGTCGTTGAGTGCACACAGCGCGTACGCCACGAATCACGTCCCTGTTCGATAGGCACGATGTAATGATGCATCCGACATGGTTGCGATGTGGCAGGTCCGAGTGATCCCGGTGCAGGAGCTGATGGTCGCTGATGTAACAGAGCAGAAGATGAATCAGGATTCGTATCATCGTCACGTTCACATCGCGTCTGCTGTTGTGGCAATGGCGGCGGTGGTGCTTGCGTTTGATCAAAGTGATAGTTATGATCGCGACGTGTATAAAGTGTAACGCCCAGATCAACTGGATCGAAATGACTGCTGCTAGGACTCGCTACATAGGACTGGCGATCATTTATAATAATATGATTTCGACTGCTAGTGCGGATGTCACTATGATTTACGTTGCCGACCATCATAGGAGCATGTAAATGCGGTTCCGTGTAAATATTATCCGTCGACGGTTCATCTATAGCAGTTGGCACTGATGCAGAGTCTGTAAAGGCTGTTGTATTTTGTACACTATTATTGCCATCATCATCTGAAGTCAGATCTATTGACAGTATGGGTTCGCGCGTCGAATGCACAAAGACGACATCATCCTCATCGCCATTTGTCGAATCCGATGACCAGTCCAATTGCAGATCAGGTGCTGTAAGTACAGCTGCTGTTGTTCCAGCTGCTGCACTGCTGGTGGATGAACTTGCTTTATTATCATCCCGATTACTCGTATTGCGAATTGCTGCTGCAGTTGCACTCGTAGATGGCATTGCATCATCGCCTGCGCCATTATTCTGCGTATTACCTCTTGTCGGTGCACGTCCTGCATAGGTTATAACATATGAACCGGCGGCTGGTTCATTCGAAGACGTCGTCTGTAGAAGTTTTAAAGTATATGTAGTGCTTCTTTCAAAATAATGTAAATTATATTTTTAATTTAGTTTTAGTTTGTTGGGATGGCATCTACCTATTGTAGCCAGAACTTAAGTTGAATATGTGTGGGGTAGAGAGGATTATTGGAATCCTTTAATAAATATATTATCTGTCTGGTAGACTATTTCTATGCGATTTGATTTGAAAAAGAGACTACCTAATTTCTAGTCGAACACGGTTTGTTTGTGTATAGTACTGCGAGGTTTTTTGAAAAGGATTACACCAGATTGGTAGCCAGGAGTAGTGAAACATAATACTTACCGAAATCATCCCCCGATAGTAGTTAAGAGGTGAGTAGCGACGGTTCGGGTCAACACTCAAGCGCGGCTGTTTTGCTGAAGGTGTTGCGGTATCTTCGTCATTTGCGTTAGGGTTTCCATCATTGGCAAGTAGGCGCATCCTGTTGCGACGTATACGACTTGAAAAACTAACGTTGGATGCATCACCACCACCACCACCATCACCACTATTACGAACATCTTGTCTTCCATTTGTTATCGCATTATCAGAGCGACCATCTATGCTATCAATTCTAACTCCATCGTTAACACTGCCGCCCTCATCATACTCTTCATTGTTGTTACGCCCTGATGTAGGTAGCCCATGTAGCACTCGACCACTGGCTGTTGTGTGTGTGGCAGTAGCACTTGCATTGGCCGCAATAGTTGAGTTATTACGACCTAAACAATGATAGTAATGCTGTCGATCTCTTTCAGCAGCCATTTCATCTGCAGCATTGCCTTCTCTGCCGTTGCTGCCGTTGGAGTTGCCCTGCAGGCGGCTCGTAAAATAATTATGCTCCCGCAGGCAAAGCGTAGTGTTTGTATTGTCTTCATCAGTACTGCCACCGCCCATTGCTATGGTGCTTAGATCTTCCCACTCATCGTCACCATCATCGTCGCCAGCATCGAGTAGTTCATCATGGCGATTTGATAGCGTCAAGCCACCAGCGTAACGCTCGTACACTGCATGGCCGTTTGATAGTAACCATGGCCCGTAACGTCCAGCACGTAGTGGCACATCAAATGCACTTCGCTGTTGGAGACCACTCGTACTGGGAGTAGCATCCAAATCAATAACCGAAGTTGAAGATGAAAGCGATGAGTTCGACGATGATGACGATGACAGCGTTTCGGCGGCAGTGGAGCCAACAACGCGTGCCCGCACCACTGCCGTGTTTGCCAATGTTGTGGACGTTGTCGACACCGACGGCGTTACCGATGATGATGATGATGGCGGCGTTGGCGTTAGACGCTTTGGCTTTTTGTGTGCACGTGCCGCCGAGGTGGTAGTGGTTGTATTGGTAGTACGCGTATTTGCGAACTGTACATGTTCCGTATCGGAGGCTGATGTCACATCATCATAACTGTGTGCAACACTATCATGATTGGTGGTGGCAACTGCCTCAAAGGAGCTGTTTGTACTAGGACTCCACATAGGCCTTGGCACTCTATACGCATCAATATTGTCCTCTGTTGCATCTGAGTCTTCTTCTACTAATGGTTCATGCCAGACGCAATCGGTGCTTGTGGATGCACAAACACTTGTCCTGGCCGCAGAATTGCATTGCTCGGTCCGACCTGACGAGCTAACTACTGCTTCAGTCTTTTTATAAGGTCGAACATTACCATCTGTTGTAGATGTCGACCTTGTTGCTGTTGGAATGATATCTACTCCTCGTCCTCTACCACTGCCGCCTGGGCCGCCACGGCTTGTTGTTGCCAACTCAACCGAGGACGCCATCCACTCATCGGCGAATTCACCGTCATACCCAGGTAACACAGCACCACTATCAATTATTTGTACCTGCTCATCGGTTGTGCTGGTAGTTGCGTTTGAAATTGTGGCGGTGACGGCTAAAGCTTCGCCTGCTGCTCTACTGATAGTTGGATGTACCGGCAATCGCAGCTGTTGTGTTGGTTGTGTGGAATGCACAAAATCGCCAATGTTAGCGACGGTGTGAATTTGATAATCAGGACTGGCAGCGCTGAAAGTTTGCGACAAAATGTTTTTGTTGTTATATTGTTGATTTTTTATTTAAAAAAAAAAAAAAAAAAATTAAATAAATAAATGCATACCTTAGTGTGTGTGTGTATACGTCACTGCCGTAATCATTGTATCTAAGTGCCGTTACAATTGGTTGCGCGAGTCTTTGATGATGATGATGATGGTGGTGGTGCTGTTCGGAATCTGGTGACGTTCGTCGGCGAGCTATTTCAGGTGATGTTTGTGAGTTGGCATGGCTTTCGTGGAAAAGTGAAAGTGTTGTGTGCGGTGGCGGCGCTACTGCTGCTGACTGTAGCTGTTGTGCGTGTTCGTCTGTGTAGGCGGCATGTGCAACAGCCGGTATGTAATGTGTACTTTGGTGTGTGATATACGGATGCACTAGCACGAATCCTGGCACTGACGACGCTACATTGCTGGCATCTAATGCAATAGTTTGCGGTTGGTCATAAAGCATTTCGTACGTGGTTGCTATGTGTAGTTAAATAACGTTAAAGTTAAGATTAACTTTAGAAATAAAAATTATGGAAACTACTTACACGATGGCCCGCCGACGACACCGCTGAGTATATCTGGATACGCTGCCATTGTTACCTCCTGCATGTGATTATGTCTGAGTTCATTTTGTTCATTTTCCATGTTTTTTTTCACTAAGAAATTAAAAGATATATAAATAAATTTATCGCTAAAGAAGAAGCATGCCAATTGTACAGAACAAATAGTTAAAAGCAACTTTAAGAACAAGAAATCTAATAGGCAACCTTGAAAAAATCGCTGCAAGTTTATATTATAATGTTTGTTTGTTTTTTTTTTTTAAATTTAATAAAAGCTGTTCGCTTCATTAATGAAAAAAAAATCACATTAATAATTTCTCATTTACTTTTTCTTGGAATACCTGCTTTGATAAGGAATTGCATACCTGCAGTGGTTTATACTGGCGCAGGAGGTCTGGGGGCAGCAAAAATAAAGCAGCAGCAAGCCAGACAGTTTGATGAGACGATGTAAAACGTCTGACAAGAAAATTACGAATTTCACAATAAAGAAGACATTTTTTCCATTTTTAGTTGTAGCTTATGAGCACAGAATTAAATACTGCAAACATTGAACACGTAATTGTTCGCACAATGTTAAAATTGATTACACAAAATTAGTTCAAAAACAAATGATTTGTAAGAATACTCGATGCGAACACGAAAATCCCAACAAGAATTGCTGCTACAAAGTGAATAACAATAAAAAAAAAGTGACAAAGTGACAGATGATCGAGCGGTGTTGCCAGGATGGTGGATTCGCAATAAACATACTGCACGTAGGCAAATTGGAACCAAATCCAACTTTATGAACACATATTCATACGAAACCTAAAAAGCATGTTGATCTCTAAGTATTTCAAGAGTTTTATCTTTGATTTTATTGCGATTTATGGATATTATTGGCTACCAATTGAAATTATAAGCGTTCTCTTCTTCTTTATATAGTTTAATGTTAAAATTAAATTTTTTAAATTAACAGTAGCCTTATCATTTGTACTCACCTAATTTAATTTAATAGTTAGGTAGAAAAATCCAAAAAATTTATGAATAAATCTTGCGTATACATATTAAAATAGGCCTTTTCGTCTGTTTTATCGGTAAGCTAATTATATGGCTGTCAAAACACTAATTAATACTTCTTAATCGAACACACAACGAATAAAAGATTAATATAAAGTACTTCAAAGCCTACTAGCTTCATTTCAAACTTATTTTACGTACTATGTTTATACCGCCAAGAATGCAGTTGCCAGTTGACCGAGCTTCGATTTAATTGTGAAATACATACCTTTTTAAAGAAAATATTCATTCGTGTTGGAAATTTGCAAACAAATAATAAAAAGTAAGTTTTCAATTTCGCTCCATGGTTTCGCTCGAGACCAAAAAACCAACCGCTTTTTATGTCAACCTTTGAGGAAAATTCAGCCAGACAACTCTTGCGTAGGAATAGAGTTTGCAGAGCACAGAAACCGTTCTTTTTCACTCGCACACTAGATTCTGCTAGTGCATTGTTGTCACCATGTCATGTTTAATTTATTCTGCAGAATTTAAGGCGAATTTACTGAAGAATATTCGTCAAGATAGGAAAATTTTCGTTGTTCAGTACTGGCTTTAGTGTTATTGACAATGACAATGTCTCTCGACAATAAGAATTGTTATTGACGTGCCGATTCTATTTTTAACGTTTTAAGCCGAATTTGTTTATAATAAATGAAGCACGCAAAATTATTAGAAAGCTGGATAAATTGGCATAGTAAACTAAAAGGAATTTGAGAAGCTGACATATGAAACTGATTGCCGAAGTGTCCACGGGGTGTGGTTATTAAAAACATAAGTGTATGTGTAAAAAAAGTTAAAAAAAATAAATAAATATTTTGCAATAAATGGCAACGGCCATGTAAATAACAACGTAGAACTAATAGATAATTAATGCGAGACTTGAACTCGTCATTAATTGGTTGAGCGAAAGTAAAAGAGTGAGCAGCAAATTTATGTAAATGTTTCGTCGCATCGTCGCATCATCGATGTGGTTAAAAGGCAAAAACAACAACGATTATAGTCACTAGAAATTTTTTTCTTTTTGCCTTTTTGTGTTTTGTAGATTTGGCAAGCGTAGCTGTTGAGATTGGAACCAACGTACTCGTGTTCATCAATAGGCGAAAGTCAAGGTAGTGGGCGGCGATGAACGAAAATTGGCAGGAGCAGCAATAACGCGTGCGAAATGTCCCGGCTAGCTGATTATTTTGTGATTATTGGCTATGATAACGATAAAGAAAGTGAGTATTAATTGCAACTAAAAATGCTTTGGCATTTTTATTTAGAAATTTCTAAAATCATTGTTGGTTTTAGAAACTGCCGGCACTATTAGTGGACAGCCAATATGCGGAAAGATTGTGCAACGTTTTCCTGAAAAAGATTGGAATGACACGCCCTTCATTGAAGGCATTGAATGGGTATGCAAGCAAAGCGAGTGCTTTTTATTATGCGTAATAAAATATGAGTAATAAAAATAAAATAATTTTTTTATTTATCAACTATGACGAAACAACAACAAACGAAACACAGTTCTGTCAACCTTTAGGCTGGAATTTATCATATGAAAAACAAGAACCGAAATTCTTTGTTTCTGTGCTGACTGACATCGATGCGAATAAGCATTATTGTGCTTGTTTAAGCTTCCATGAAACACTCGCTATAACGTTAACCAAAGTTGTCGACGAAGAGGATGAAACGATTGCGGCTGCGGCTACTGCAGCCAGTGTGTCGAAATTTCAAAATGTTACAAGCACAACGGCCGCTGAAAGTGCAACAACAACGGCAACAATTGCTGGCGTTGCGAGAACGACAACAACTGCACCAACATCTAGTGCACCGATAACACATCACAGCGTTATGTACGCACCCAAGTGTTTGGTTTTGATATCGCGGTTGGATTGCGCAGAAACATTTAAGGTGACACAACCGCTCCTAACTTAAAACTATTTAAACAAGTGTTTATCGTGTTTGCAGAACTGCCTCGGCACAATATACACCGTTTACATTGAAAATTTGCCATATGCTTTGGAGAATCTTATCGGTAATATACTCGGGTGTATACAAGTGCCACCCCCCGGTGGTCCGCAAGTACGCTTCTCTATTGGGGCTGGTGATAAGCAATCGCTGCAGCCGCCACAGTCATCATCGTTACCCGTCACCGGAAATTCCATATACTTCATTTTTAAACAGTTGGGCATCAAAAACATCTTAATATTGCTTTGTGCCGTCATGACTGAGAATAAAATACTCTTCCACTCGAAAAGCTACTCGCACCTCACGGAAAGCTGCAAGGCTTTGGTGGCCCTCATGTACCCCTTTCGGTATACACATGTTTATATACCGATACTACCGGCGCCGCTTTCTGAGGTACTCTCCACACCTACACCATTCATTATGGGCATACATAGCTCTTTGCAATCTGAAATAACGGAATTACTCGATGTCATTGTTGTCGACTTAGATGGTGGCTTAGTGACAATACCCGAGTCTTTGACACCACCGGTGCCCATACTACCTTCACCATTGTGGGAACAAACACAAGAATTGCTGACAATGATACTCTTCCCAAATCTAGCACAAGCCGATCTGGCATTTCCAACGGTGGAAAAGCCCACGAATTATCCAAAAACCGACGCACAGATTGATAAGGAGTTGCGTGCCATCTTCATGCGTCTCTTTGCGCAATTGCTGCAAGGCTATCGCTCGTGTCTGACAATCATACGCATTCATCCGAAACCGGTAATCACTTTTCACAAGGCGGGGTTTCTTGGTGCCCGTGATCTAATTGAGAGTGAGTTTTTGTTTCGTGTGCTGGACAGCATGTTCTTTACGACCTTTGTTAATGAACGTGGGCCGCCTTGGCGGCCAGCCGATGCTTGGGATGAGCTTTATAGCTCAATGAACGAATTGCTGAAATCGGAAGCGAATAACCGCAACTTGGTATGCATGATAAATACAAATAGAAATAAAATTGAATATTAAGTAATTTTCGCTTTTATATGTCAGATTGCCACACATATACAGGAATTGGGCAAAACGCTATACGAGAATGAGGCATCGAATGCGCAAATGTATGCGCAAAAGGTGCTACGGCCACCGGAGGGCGCATTTCATCGCATACATCAACCGGCTTTTCCGCGTATTAGTACCGAAAAGGTCGATTTGATTATAAACGATGGCATTCGCAAGAATGCAATATCCCAACGTTTTAATGTCACCCGCAATCAAAACCGCATCATTCCTATGGGCCCACGACTGCCAGAGGTATTAGATGTACGACCCAATGTCCTTAATTCGGCGCGTCGCTTGGAGGTTTGTGACATAGTTCGAATTAGTTAAGTGTGCGTGCAGCATAATTTATTTTTGTTACTTTTTAGGTGCTGAAGACTTGCGTAGCTTACATTTTCGAAAACAAAATTGCCGATGCTCGAAAATTGGTGCCCGCTGTCATGCGCACTCTCAAGCACCGTGATGCACGCCTTATACTCTGTCGCGAACTGTTTGGCTATGTGTATGGCAACAAATCCGTACTTGATCATCAGCAGTTCGATTTAGTTATCAAATTCATGAATAAAACATTGCAGAACTCCACTGGAGTGGATGAGTACACAGTGGCAGCCGCATTGCTGCCTATGTCGACAATATTCTGTCGAAAACTTACCACGGGAATCATACAGTTTGCTTACACCGAAATACAGGATCATATGATTTGGAAGAACTTGCAATTCTGGGAATCTACGTTCTATCAGGATGTCCAAGCACAAATTAAGGCTTTGTATATACAACAACGACGCCAAAACGAACGTAATAAAGAGGCAAATTGTGTGCTAGATGATGTGCCACTGGAGGAGCCAACTGCTTTAGAGATAACAGCCGAACAGATGCGCAAAAGTCCCACTATTGATGAGGAAAGAAAAGAGGTATATATACGTAGGATTATTCGTTGGATACAACTAATAATAATAATAAAATTTGCAAGGAATTGGCGAAATCTGAGGAATCCACGCTGTACAGTCAAGCAATACATTTTGCCAATCGCATGGTCTCACTGCTGATACCGCCCGATGTTAATGCTGGGGGTCACAAGCCTAAGCAAGCATTTCGGCTTGAAGATAATCAAAGCGTCTCGAATAGGTAAGTAGCAAAAGTCTCTGGTGTTTGTTTGCTTAATCTTCTGTGTTTGTCCATCTACAGTATTATGGGCTCGCATAGCCTAAGTGAACATTCCGACGAGGGTTTCGAGGAGAACGACGCACTAGAGGTTGGCGTTACTGTGGGCAAAATAATCTCACGTTTCATAGATCGTGTCTGCAATGAGGGCGGTGTTACATCAGAGCATATACGCAACTTGCACGATATGGTACCGGGTGTGGTGCACATGCATATCGAATCATTGGAATCTGTTTACATCGAGGCGAAACGGCAACCACACGTGCAGAAGCCGAAGATACAAAACCCATGCCTGCTGCCTGGTGAGGACTTTGTAACGGACCACCTGCGATGTTACCTTATGCCAGATGGCCGCGAGGATGACACGCAATGTTTGATACCCGCTGAGGGTGCTCTCTTTCTAACCAATTATCGCATTGTATTCAAAGGTTCGCCCTGCGATCCACTTGCCTGCGAACAAACGATTGTGCGTGCGTTTCCCATATCCTCACTATTGAAAGAGAAAAAGATTTCGGTGCTCTATCTGGCGCATCTGGATCAAACACTTCCCGAGGGGTTACAGCTACGTTCATGCACATTTCAGCTAATAAAAGTTGCTTTCGATACGGAAGTGACACCGGAGCATATTGAAAGCTTTCGTAAAATACTCAACAAAGCACGGCATCCTATTGACGAATTCGAATTGTTCGCATTCCAATCGTCCGGCACGATCTTGCCTGGTGTTACGCCAATAAAAACTAAAGAAAAATACTCAATAAAAGGATTCGCCAAAAAGACTCTGATGCGTACAGCCAAAAAGGCAGGCTTCAAGCAGAAGACGCCGACGAAACGTAAATTAGCCAGTCTGGACTTTGATTTAATGGGCTCAGGTACTGGAGGAGCAGCCGATTCCTTAGAGACGCGCTCTATCGATGATGAGCTAGAGGATGATGATGTATTCGATATGAACTCCAGTGAAACGTTACCGCGTGTACTGACTTCGAAGGATATCGAACGCATGCGTGAGCGTAGCTACGTAAAAGATTGGCAACGTCTTGGGTTTGATGCCGAAGCGCAAAATGGTTTTCGCATAACGAGTGTGAATGCCAGCTACATCGTCTGCCGTACATATCCGGCCATTTTCGTTGCACCCATACAGTGCAGCGATGCGGCACTAACGCATCTTGGACGTTGTTACAAAAGTCAGCGGATACCATTGGCCACTTGGCGGCATCGCAATGGTGCGTTGCTTATACGTGGCGCATTGCCACATAGCAAGTCAGTAATTGGCATGTTGAAGAATACAACGACGGGCTCCAATACCATGTCACACGATGTGACAAACTACCATGAACAAGATAAGTATTTGATGGCGTTAATAGAGACGATGCCCAAGAATATGTCGCTGGCGCTGACGCAATATCAACTCACCGGTATGAATCTTTCGATGAACTCGCTGCTGTTGGGCACAGCCGATGAGCATGGTTATCTGAATCGCACGGACAACGCATTAACGCCGGAGGTTTCACGCAAGCACAAGACAACGCTCAATGCAAACGATGGAAGCAGTGGAAGTGGCAAGAAAGGCGGCGGCACTATGAAGCATGGTGCAGGTGGACAGAGCGGTGGGGGTAATACATCAGCGAATTCAGCTGGAACATCTAGCTATCGAAAAATGCGCCTCTATGTCTTAGGTAAGTTTGCGAGGACAAAAGAAGATTTTTAAGAAAATCATTTGGCTTACTTTTATTATTTTTTTTTTTGTTTAGGCGAAAAATCGCAAACTAAATCCAGTGTGAATGCTGATCTTGGTGCAGAATTTATACCTGTTGACTATCCAGATATACGACATTCACGTGTCGCTTTTAAGAAACTCATACGTGCCTGCATGCCGTCAAATACCACGAACGATGCGGATCATACTCAAAGCTTTGCCAAAATGCTCGAACAATCCGATTGGCTGCAACAGATTTCATCACTTCTGCAACTCTCTGGCGCCGTAGTGGATCTGATTGATTTGCAAGAGGCCAGTGTTATGCTTTCACTCGAGGATGGCTGGGATGTAGTTGCACAATTGTCTTCGATTGCTCAACTCTGTTTGGATGCCTATTATCGCACAATCGAGGGTTTCCGTGTGCTAATTGAGAAGGAATGGATTGCTTTTGGACATCGATTTGCACATCGCAGTAATCTAAAGCCACCACATGCCAGTTCCAATATTGCATTCGCACCAACGTTTCTGCAATTTCTCGACGTGGTCTATCAACTGCAGCAGCAATTTCCCACAGCTTTTGAATTTAATGATTTCTATATACGCTTCTTGGCATACCATGCGGTCTCGTGTCGTTTTCGTACTTTCCTTTTTGACTGCGAGGTGGAGCGTTTCGATTTGGGCATTGCATCCGTGGAGGACAAACGTGGCTCATTAAGTGCTAAACATTTATTAGGTAATAGCAAATGTAAGTTTAAAAAGCTGCTAATTCTGCATTTAAAGGCCGTTTCTTATAAAATTTTTTTTGTTTAGGTAACAATGGTTCAGATGACGAAGCCATTTACTCGTTGGATATACGGAGTAGTCGCAATAACTCGAATCTCAATCGCATTGGCCATTCTATCTTCGACTATATTGATCGCCAGCACGTAAAGACGCAAATATTTTATAATTTTATGTACTCACTGCAGGACGATGTCTTGCGACCACAAAACTCAGTCGCAGCGCTTGATATTTGGTCATTTTACACGAACGAAGAGCTCGCACAAGGACCACCATATGAACTGGAACTCACAAATGTAGACGACGAACTTGATGTTTCCGATTTGAAAGGCAAGCGCATTGTAATAAGCGCTGGCTATGATAATATCGAGCGCAGCGATCCGAATGCTTTTGTTTGCCTGCTCAACGAGGTGAAACAAGCTGAAACCGAACGTGGCCATTTATCACAGAAATGGCAACAAGTTTGGGATAATTTGGAAGTGCCACAGTTGACTGATCTGACGCGTAAAACATCTTTAGGCAGCATGTTGCTACAATCGCAGGGCAAGCTGCAGCATAAACGCTCTACGCTTGAGATTATTATGAAGGGACGTTTATCAGGCTATCAGGTTAGTCACGCTGAAACAATCAATCTATTCTATAGTAGAAGTGTTCTTTCAGTCGTATAATATTCAAATATTATTCTAATTTTTGTTTTAATGGATCAGGATAAGTTCTTTCATCCACATCGTTTCGAGAAGCATCCTTATACGACACCCACCAATTGTGTGCATTGCACAAAACTGCTTTGGGGTCCTGTCACCTATCGCTGTATGGATTGTGGTAATTCATACCACGAGAAGTGCACCGAGCAGACCATGAAGAACTGCACAAAATATAAGGCCATAGATGGCGCAGTTGTGCCACCAAATGTCAACATCTCGCAAGGTGACACCGCAAGCATTGCATCGAGCGCAGCAACAACCGCGCGCACATCCAGTCATCACTTCTACAATCAGTTCAGCAGCAACGTGGCTGAGAATCGAACACACGAAGGGTGCGTAGTCCTTGGTGCAACTTTCGGCAAAGTATCCAAAGTAATTTCTCATTTTTATGTTAGACATTTGTATAAACGGGGTGCTCTGCTTAAGGGCTGGAAGCAACGCTGGTTTGTACTCGACTCGATCAAGCATCAACTGCGTTATTATGATACAGTCGAGGATTCAACATACAAAGGTTATATAGGTATGTTACTCACGATATGCTCCTGGTCCCGAAAATGTATAAATAGGGGGTGTTTGTTTTTACAGACCTTGCTGAAGTACAATCCGTCACTGCAGCTCAACCCGCGCAGATTGGCACGAAACGCATTGATGAGAAAGGCTTTTTCGATGTGAGTATTTCGTGGCTCTTAGAATAGACTATCCACGTTCATTTAAAGATTTGGTGCTGACGGAGAAAAATGTATTTTTGCAAAATAGCAATGCTTGTTATCAAAGTTACCAAAGCAAAGAAATGACCAGGTGTATTTTTGTCTTTCTTAGTTAAAAACCTCGCGACGCACTTATAACTTTTATGCAGTGAATGCAAATCTAGCGCAGGAGTGGATTGAGAAAATACAAGCTTGTCTTCAGTAGATGGTAAATGAATACACTATGTACGTTACTCTCCGCCTGGCGGACAGACTTATGTATAAAACCACACACACACATATACGCTCACAACACATACACAGGCAAACACGTAAACAATGCACCATGTACAATGTACGAGTATTCTTTTCCACACTTTTATATATATAGATAAACATAGATATATATATAAATAGTATAAATGTAACTAAGAATGTTTTGTATGTTATGTACCTCCTCCATATATATATCTATATATATATATATATATATATATATATTTAATAATTAATATTTTTTTTTTGTATTTATTTACTAATGCGCTGTATTTAACGTATTTTTTATGTGCGTAGCTTATTAACTGATAAGTCCAACGTTTAATTTATATACAAATATTAAAAACAAAATCCCCAAGTTTTCCCCTAAACAATTTATATTAATGAATACTATTATTTAAATGCAGTTAATACACATTCGATATCAGATTACTAGCAACTTTATTATTGTTCATATGTGATTAAATTAATGAAAATGAATGAAGACTAGCAACAGGAGCAGTTGAATTCAAAATATTTCATATGACAACTGTTAAAAATAATTAAATTATTTTTTTTTTTTATATAACATGAACAAAATACCAAAGAATATTCCACCATTTTTCGTTATGAAAATGCATTTTTGAATAAAAAGAAAATAATAAAAAAAATACTTTGGTTGCATTTTTAAGCTATGTTAGCCAATTTTGTAAGTGTATACTCGAATTTAGTCAATAAAAAATTAGATAATGAAGTCAGCGTCCGTCTTTTTCAATTATTTAGTAAAAGTTTATTTTTTTTGCCGTTGAAGTCCACTGCAAAGAAAAACAAGAACCTTTTATACGATAGTTAAATTTGTAATTGTAACGCTTAAGTCTATGTACATTTTTAAAACAAATGCGTTTTTTATTTTTAACTAATTGCAACAACATGGTAGCTTGCATCAGAGAAATGTGGTCCAATAGACAATGTTCAGTATGAAAAATGAGAATGGAAAAAAAAAACGCGAGAACTTATCAATGTAAATGGCGGTCGCATGGCCATGGCAAAAAGTATCATATTGTGGCTCTATTATGGACTCGCGATGATGCTGTAAATTGTAGAAAACCAAAACTTAAATTTTGTATAAAATCAGCTACAAACACTAAGTGGGATGCACACCTTTAAATCATCTAAGTCCGTAATGTTTTCATCTGAGTAACCCTTCATGGCTTTTGTGGCAATCGGACCCATATAATTATTAACGACAGCGAATTCCATTAGTGAGAGAAAGACAAAAACCGAACAAGAGGACATCCACACATCTATGGCTTTCACATACGACACCGGCGGCAATGATTGTTGCGATTGAGTATTTTGCGTGGCTAGTGTAAGTAGCGAGGTAACGCCTAGTGTAACACGTGCAGGAATTGCTTCCGGTTTGATCCAAAATGAAATCCAAGACATAACAACAATCAACGCGGATGGAATGTAGGTATGAAACAAGTGGTATCCAAGACGCCTACGCAGATTAAAAACGATGGCTAAACAGGTAAAGTTGCCTGCAACATATTTAATAAAAATTAAAACTACCACTTTTAAAATATTAAGCATATTTACCTGTGGAGTATTCAATCGTGCAATCTGTTGTGTAATTATTCGATATGTCAAGCTGAGGTAATTCTATCTCGGTATTGACCACAAGCGGATCAGTCATATTCCAAATAAAAACTAAATCCTCGACTGTGTGTGACACTAGAGATCGAATTTGATTAGTTGAATTGAAATAATTAAAAATTTTAAATTTACATACAACTTTCGATCATCATGGAGCAGATTTGTGTATCATGCGGATATGATTCAAATTTCATGGCACATGACAACACTAAAGTTAATCTGTAAATAAGTAATCCTTAAATAAAACTATAGAAGTTAACAAATATGCAGGTGATGCTTACTTGGACATGTAGAGCAGAGTTTTGTCATGATAGAGCCACAGATAATGATTTGGTATGCTCATCTCGTGAAATGTGACTTTTTTGGCATTTTTAAAGAAGCAATCCGGACGCCATATTGAATGCAGCCAATCGACATCCAATATGCGATATTGTTCGCTCATGTTCTCAGGCAGACGTAGACGCGGATCGCGCCAACTTTGTGCTAGGAATATATCCGTGACATAGGTCTGGAGAGCAATTAAGCAAAATTTCTGACGACTGTAAGAAATTCGATTTTACATGCACTCACCATTGACTCTTCGTTGATAGAATCAAGGGACAGCACAGTCACATGAAAGTAAACCACGGTTGGCTGACCGAGCAGCTTGGGTGCACGGTTCTTATCATACGTTTTCGATGGAATTGGCAATATATCCGGCAGCGATAAGCTTGACTCATAATGTGAAACTAGTTCAGCGCTTTCGGTATTATTTCTGTAAATGTTTTCTCAAATTAACCTTTATTTTCTTATATGCCATTTGCTGACGCAATACGCATTTATATGAGCTTAGATTCTAAAGTATTTTCATATAATTTACCTGAAACCATGAACACAATTGCATAGCGGAATCGATTTTTCTAGTATATATAAATAAATTGCAGCAATCACTAGAAAGCTATGTTGCTCGAATTGTCTAAATTTGGCTTTTTGCATTTTGAACATCTTTAGTTAAAAAAAAAACACTAAACGCTAATTGTATGGTTTTGTTTTGTCGTTTTTTTTTTGTTTTTGGCAAATTTCCTTATTGTTTTGTATTGTTGTTTATTTTGGCCAAAAAGAATTTATCCGCAAAGCAGTTGCCTTGCGGACTTAACGGTTTTCTGCGTTTCACTTTAAATTTAACAAACTTTTGAATCATTTTAGCTGCTTAAAAATTGCATTTTTATAGAATCTCTGTTTAACAAAAGTAATTTAATAAAATAACTGATTTTTTATACGCGTACAAATATCAAATGTATATCTGATTTTCACCATGCTGCGCTGCACACCTTGGGTGTGATAAATTAATTTCTAAGGTTTCATTTGCTGCATTTTGCTTTCTGCACTTCTTTTTCTTGCATTTTTATTGTATATTTCAAAATTGACATTTGTACATGCGAAATGTCTGCGATTTTGTTGTTGTTGTTACATGCTATAGACATTTAAAGGTTATGGAATGTTTGCGATTTTTGTGTTTAATCAACGGAACGTGCATGCATTTGTACATAATTGGATGCTTGTAATGTATAAGATACAAACAAATAGCAAAACCTTAAACCTAAAATTATTGTCTCAATTGCAATTGAAAACAAATTTTATGCCTTTTGCATCTATTTTACAGTTCCATGATTTTTGCAATTTTTTCAAAGTAACGTATTAAAATAAGTGTTGTAGAGTCCGTCGTCTTTGATGTTTAACAACACCTAGGATGGTTATTTCGGTGACGAAAAAAAAATTTTTTGTTGGACAACGTTTACTGTGACTACTAAAATATGGGCTGTCATCTCTTTGTGTCCGCTAACGTAAAGTAAAAATGCGGGCACAAATTGTAGCAAATCGCTTTAATTTAATATTCCCATTTTACGAATTTATTGTAAATAAATATAGTTGGCTTATTATAAATTACGGATGATCGACTCAGATAGAAAGTTGATCTCACAGAAATGGTTCACTAAGACAACTCTAGTTGTACTATTGATTATTATTAATATCTATGAGATATTTCTGTTGCGTTATATTGCAAATATGTAAAATCACTATTAAAAAACAAACTAACCACGGCAAAACCACAACAAATACATATTAAATAATTAAAGATGGAGTTTGCACAACAAATTGAAGGTAAGTATGATATGCAAAGGCAATTATTTGTCATCGCATCGCTCATGTCATCGTTATTTAGGCAAAAGATGTGAAAAAAAGAGGCGCGGGTAGTTGGGTGTTTGTTGTCGTTGTTGTTAGTTTTTCGGGGGGAGGCTGGTACAGGAATGCAAAAAGTGTTATCCGCTTCTTGAGGTAATATGACGACGTTGACATTGATGAGCCGCAGCAACTTCATTATTGATTAAATGCAACGAAAAAAGATACACATTATTTTCATTAAAGAAGTAAAACTCCTTTCCTATTTCATTATTAGTGTACAACTGCAATTGGCTCTAAATATGAAAAATTTATAATTGGCATAAACAAATCAATGCTAATATATGAGTATTAGTAATTTTCACTAAGACAAAATTCCATTAAAAACGCAGAGACACTTGTGGAGCGCCCACCACCAGCGTACGATGTTGTGATGGAATCACCCATTTACGCCTCGACAGCTGCAACATCAGCAACAGATAAAACTAACTACAACAATAACAAGATGAACTCAAGCATGAATAGCACGCTGGAGGACACAACGCCAAGTGATTCAGGATTACAAATGCTGGACTCCGAATCAAGTGAAATGGTAGAATCCATAAGCTCGCAAACTGGCGCAGATTTTGAGTACACTTCGAAGTCTGCACAAATTCAAAACTACGTTGTCACCGATGCCGTCTTCTCTGCGGAAACAACAGGAATCGACAACAACTCGAATGTGGCGCCTACAAGCATTAAACCACAGAATACTGAGAACGAAGTCGACAGGGAGACTATGACGGCAAGTGCATGCTCGACATTCGATACCACAGAGAACATTGTCTACCGACGTAAAGTGCGGAAGGCGAGTTCGACACCGAAAGCACCAAAGAAACGTGTCTCCTTCCATGAGGACATTCTGAAGAATACACGCACAGACAATATACATATTGAACATGGATTTGTAACCTATAAAAATGGACGTAAACTGGCTCAACATGTAGGTGGCGTTGGTGGTGTGGCAGGAGCTGCTGGTCGTTACTCTTGGTGTGCGGAACGTGAAAAAGAACGTGCGCCCACAGAGCTGTGTGGAGTTGGTTGCGATGAAAATAGCACCGGTGCAGAAGAAAATTGTGGAATAAACCGACGTCTGGTGTATCGTAATGCCTGCTCGGATGTCTTGGATTACGGCAACACGGATATTTACGATACAAATGAACCAAGTACCCTGAAATATGATAATTCGGGTGTTTTTGAATATACACCACGACATCCTGACGACCAGCGTGATGGTGAGCTTTACAGATGCGGCTGCTCGAGCTCCAACTCTAGTTTGGATTCAGATGAACAGGACAAGAACTCGAATCGTACGCAATATGAACAGGCGAAGAGCAGCTCTTGTGACTGCATTGGCATGAATAATGCAAATAATAACAACATAATCGGTAAATGTAGTATAGTAAAATACAATACTTTTTATTAAAAGTTATTTCGCTTTCCAGGTGACCATTGCTATTATTCCGAACCTAACATTGATAATTTAAATGCTGGCAGCCCAAAGCAAAAATCTGTTTGGAACAAAGAAAAGAAACCGAAATCAAGTTGTTTAAAGAAAAGTAAACGACAAACAAACGTAATACAAGAGCAGGATCTCAATACGAAAATGAAGAAGTTTAATGTGCACGATATCAAACATCAACTACTCGACAACAGCAGCAAAATGTTATTTGGATCGTTAAAGAGTATTTTTACCATGCCACTACCGGAACGAGGTGTACCTGAAGGATCCGAGGATTTAACAACAGTGGTAGAATGTGTGCCGGAACCAACGCCAGAGCACAAGCCATTTAAAGTGTTAACTTCGCCCCAGCCACTTTCACCTGGTTCGCCCCAAACAAAAGCTAAGCCTTTTCTAAGTAAGAGTCTGGATGGCAGCAAGCAAGTGAAGAAATTTGTACACAATGTTGATGAGCAGTTGCGGCGTAAAAACGAGGATACACTTTATGCGGCCACACGTAATAACAGCGATGAGCAAGAAAATATGGAAGAACATGAAACAGCGAAAATAAGCAAATCTCCATTGCAGCGGCAGCAGGAGTTTGACAATGAGCCGTGTGCGGGGATTGCACAGCAGGAGTTTCGCAATAAATTTATAATCAACTGCGAGAGCACAGTTTTCGAACACACTGGCGTTTCGTATGAAACTAGCGAAGTGCAAGAGCAACACAGCAGCGTCGCAAGCTTACTGGCGGCTGATACACCGATCGCACAACCAGCCATTCGTAGCACATTTATGGGCGCACCCATCGCCAAGTCATTCTCAAATTTCTTTCGAAGTTTTAAGGAGACGGCAACATCACCGACTGCTGCCGTACAACCATCATTGCCTAATAAGAAGGCACGCTGTGCAGAGCAGCAACAGGTTGAACGTAGGCAACAAGAACAAGAGGCGACGGAAAGCTATTTTGGTTTGTATTTGATTATTTGATTCGTAAGTAATATGACATATAATGCTTACTGAATTTTTAGCTCTAAAAATGCACAAAACATCTGACGCAATAGTAGCAGGCATGGCAGCCACCACAACAAATAACCAACAACAGTTACACGTGAACCAACTACCGACTACACAATCCTCATCTAGCATATCCGAGCTAAGCACGCCTTCAAATAGCAACTCCAATGCTGCTCCGGGTGGAGTTAAACATCAATACAAATCACATGCAACTGCTCAACAAACTATGATCTTAGGACAAGAGCTACGTCGTGACAATGAGAAACAAGGACGTCATCTATCTTCCCCGCTTAAAAAGCGTGCAAGCGGTGGCAATCTCCTGCCTCAACGTTATGGTGTCAGCAGCGAACAGCAACACAGTCGAAGTTTGCATAGTCCGGATTTGTTTAGCACCATCTTGCCAGGAACGTCCATGATGGCAACATCATCGCATACTTTCGGCAGTTATTTGGGCACACGCGGTGGTAGTGGACGTGACTCAAAGAGCACAATATTGAGCGAAGATTTCGACGATTTATTAACCATAACCACGTCTACGACGACGACGACAACCAACAATACAGACACTGGCAATGATAAGCAAGTGCTTACTGATTGCAGCAGTGATTTGGTCATTGTTGATTATGCGGACATTTGCGCTTCACGTCAGTCATTGACTTCGTCATCGGGTGTTTTCGTTGGCATGGATTATGGACAATTATTGAAACCGCCACAACCACCGGCCGCCAAAACATCGCTAATCAATCGTTTTCTACGCAATGTTACACAAAAAAAAATACTTGAATCGTCGATACGTAAAAATAATTTTTTTGCAAATAAATTGCGTAGCGAACAAAAATTGTCGCGACAACTGTTTGTGCCAGGAGCACGACCAAAGAATTACGAGTTAATCGATGATCTGAATGCGGAAATTGCTATGGAAATAGAAATGTCTGGTATGAATTCACCGCGTCGTGAGCTCGCCGTGGCCATGGATGATGAGCCAATGTTGTCAGCTGATGCAGCCCGCTTTGAGTTGGGCATCGGTGAGATAGCTATTGATATTTTTAATGGCAAGTGTTTGCCTATATTGCGTTCACCAAATGAACAACTCATGAAGGTAATTAATAACCTAATATTTTTTTTTTTATTATGCTAATTCGTCTTTCTTTTGAAGGTCTTTAAACTCTATACTGGCTATAGCTGCGAAGGCCATATGACGCCGGTACTCGTATTTCTGACAGATAAGACGCTCTACGTCACCGATTTAGTGCGCAATTGTCTGTGCGCCAAATTTGTGCTAGATTATGCTGATTTGGATGTTATTCTGGTTTGTATTCATTCTTTACACAATTATAGTTCATTTTGTAATGTTGTCATCTATTCAGATGGGTCCTTTTGGTAATACGGTTTTGCTCTGCAATAGTGCACGTGATATGCAGCAGGTGCTGCTCGCTGGTGGTCCATATCCCGCTGACGGTTTGGTTGCTAATCTGGAACTGTGTGCGCGTCGCAGTGGCGCTACACTGCCTGCTGTGGGCCAACTTAAGCTTGAACACTTAACGCCACTGCAAGCCTTCGTACGCGCCAATTCTTGTGTCGCAAAAGATGATGTTTGGCTTTTCTATGCTGTGGTAAATGTGCCTGCTGGAGTCTTAGGTGCTAGCGCAGGTGGTGAACAGGAGCCTCTGGGACCGCATGTCAAGGGTTTCCTTATGCATCGTCGCATTAAGGGAAACACCTCAGCATCAGCTATGGCAAAACTGGGCTGGCAACCAGGCTACTTTCTATTAAAGTAAGCAAAGTCAAACAATGCTTAATTTCAATATAATATCAACTGATTTTGTTGTATTTGTTGCAGAGCTGGCGTCTTGTATATGTTTAATGATTCTAGTCAGAAGATACCCAGCTGGGCTATGGCGCTCGCAGAATGCCAAGGTGCACGCCGTGCTGTTAAGGCCACTCGGCCGCATTGTTTTGAGATTATGCTGAAGGGCGGAGAGCTTTTGCAAATGGCAGCACCTGATGAGTATGTGGCTTCCGAGTGGTTGCAGGCGCTACTACAGGCAGCGAGTGGCGTAAGTTAGCATGCTTGACGCTTTTTTTGTTAAGTAAATAATTTTGTTGGCGTTTGCAGTTATTTGAATTGCAGGACAAACATAAGGTTCTGGGCTGCAGTTTGATTGTGACACAGCATCATTTAATAACTCTACGTGAGGATTTCAACGAACCACTGCGTCAGGTTAACAAGCAGCAGCTCACAGCTGATGCATCTCAACATCATGCATCTGAGCAGGTGCAACGTGAACTGGATGATATGATTACCGTATTGGAGTCTAGCAGTTTGGTATGCGAGCATATGTCAAACATTAATTTTTATATAATTATAATAAATCTTTTAATTATATTTTCAGCTTGGCTCAGCTATGAGCACACCTACACGTCTGACACAACGCTCTGGCTCATCGGCAAACTCTACACCTACCAAACTCTCGCAGCTCTCAAGGTCGACTACGCAGACAAACACCACATTTACATCAACTTCAAATGTAGCATATGGTAAACAGCCGCAGCAGCTTTCGCATAATACAAAGCTAACAAACGGTTCAAATACCTTGAGCAGCGTCTATGGCAAGAATTCCGGCTTGGAAATTCTTACCTGTGCTGATATAAAGGAAATGACAGGCATTAAAATTTCTGCACACGCTGAGACATGGTGGTGTATTTTAGAGTTTTCATGCCAGGAAGCGCCACTAGAATGTTCTGATGATTTGGTTTTGTTTTTCGCCAGTAGTTCGGAGATGCAACGATTTCTGCGTCTTGTCGAGCAATTGTGGCAGGCCAAGAATGTGCGTATTCAGTTTATAAAAAAAAAACATGACATTCTTTATTGATTTTACTTCTTATTTTTTTTTTATGCAATAGAACGATCTTTTTCCTATAACTTTATTGGATGAAGATGAATTGTTAGCTGAACAATGTAACACGCTCAATCTGGATATAAATCGCGCTTGGGAACCGCTACTCTCAGCAGCAATGGGTTATCCGTTGTAAGCTTCCAGTATAGAATATGCGGCATTAGCACTATATAACATATAACATTCAATACCTACTGATATACATATATATATTTTTTGCTAAGCATACTCAGAAAGTGCTACAAATGTAGACCCTTTAATGCGCAACGCTCTTTCTTTCTAATAACCAGAGATTCTTTGTCTATATATATACAAAACTAAACGTAAGCAAGTGGAAAAAGTTTAAAAGATTTTGCCTGGAGGCGGTGATCACATCATTAAAGTAATTAAAAACGTAGGAACTCGTAATAAGTATGATATTTTTTGTAAACTTTACATTCGCGCCATAAATGTGTATATTTCGTTTATTTGTTTATATTATTTAAATATTATATTTTGTTATTAGCTGAGTTTTATTTTTGAAATTCTTTATGCGCTTATATGCTTTAACATGTGATATTATTTTAAGTTATTTGCTGTTTTCAGTTTTGTGTAGACCATATATTATTTTCTATTTTTGTATACTTTATGTGACATGAATTATATAAACAAAAGCTAAGGTGCAATCAAACCTTTAAATGGATATTTGTAGTATATAATTTTTACCTCATAGTTTTTGGTACACCTTGTAGAAATAGCACAAATGAGCTTTACTACTTTTTTTCGTACAATTTATAATTTTCTATACAAAATAAAAACAACAAGAACAAATCATTATTTATGCAATGCCAAAAGTGTAGTAATTTATTTAAACAATACATAAAGGAAATAGTTAAAAAAGGGAAGTTAAGTATGTTTGTTGGTGTAAGTCGCTGACTTGCTGCCAGTTTATTTGGTGGAAAAATTAGCTGCATATGAAAAGTATTCAACTATATTTAAATATACGTAACAATATATTATTACATACAAAACTCTTCTATAACTAAAAGTATTTAACGATATTATTATATTTACTATGCGCGATGTTTTCATGCCAACTCTTATACTTTTCTTATTCAATGCTTTGCATGACCTATTTGCCTTACATTTAAGCTTCAAAAGTGAAAATTATTGTTCTTTGATCTAATATATTTTTGGTTTTCCAAACCAAGAGTGACAATATTGTAGAAGTAGTTAATTGTTTAGTTAATTGAAACAACTACTTATGTTACACTTTCAAGGCTTGTTAAAATCTAAAACTTACTATAAGTTAACTTTCTCATCTTTGTAAGTTTTTTTAAGGCATGTAAACATCGATAAAAGAAACTAAAATAAATAACCATAAAACCAATAAAGAGACTTTAATTTAACTTAATATAGTAGGATATAAGCAATTTAGCGATTTTTTGGTTAGATTTAGCCTTTTGTTTAAGTGGGACTGCCACAAAAATTTATGAACTGCATCCAGCCACGAATCTGGCGAATTTTAATCAAATGTAGCCCTTTTTTCTCATTTTTTCGATATATTTAAAAAAAAAAACAAAATAAATCTTTGCTAATAATTACTTGAAAATGTTACGATTTGAGTGAATGCGAAATGCTTAGCAAATTTTCAGGAGCGCTATATACCCGATAAATACAGTTATATTTATAAATACATTTTATATTTTTCTTAAACTATATCATTTATTCTGAGAATTTTATGTGTGATGTTTGTGCCGTGCATACATACACACACAAGACATTAAATGATCCTATGTGTCTTTGTGCAACGAAGATACTCGAGAGTTACATAAGTATGTATATTGGCAGTTATATACGTATCTTAATTCTTGATTAATTCATTGTAAATAAACGATGATCACTTCCAAAGTGTTATGTTGATGCATGTATTAGTAATGTTTACTTTTTGATGCACAACAAATGTCTTGTACACATAAGAAATTATTACATTTTTTTTTGTTACATTTTCGAGCCCACATATGTGCCTTTAAAGCTTTCAAGACAAGTTTTACTCTTTACTCTTGAGCTTTTGAATCTCACTAAGTTAACAGCAGCTTTAACAGTAAGACGTTACTTTTTTTCAATGCAATATGGCGCCTTGCGAACTGTTACAATAAGCACTTGGTGCTTCTTCTTCGTATATCAATGTCGTACAGAACAAAAACAATTGATCATGATCTTCAAAAAACACAATTTCGGAAAAATATTCATTTTATTACAAGTATGACTTAAATGGAACAGGTTATTTGCCTTTGATCCTTAGTTTAGGGCTGCTAATTTAAGCCCTTTGGGTTATGTGGCATTTTTTATGTATTGGATTTCCTATGGTCGTAGCACGACTTTTGCCTCTCAAAAGTACATTCATAATGAAGTTAAAGTGAAGTGGTCTTTTGTACATCGTTATAATGAAACATTTAAAGATAACGAAGTAGTAATCATCATTTCTAACACACAGATTATGTTTACATATAATAGCTCATTTCTTTAAATATCGTTTCTCAAAATTAATGACTACATGTCGTGTTTTAAAATGTACATCTATTGAGTAGAGCACACAAAATAACATACAGCTACAAGGAACAACAAAAGTGCAAGCAGTACTCAATTTTGCATAAAAGTCACTTTCTCACGGCACGAGACAGGAAATATTACAACAATCATATGAACTCTCTCATCGCCACAACTCTCACACATTTCGCGCTCTGTTACGCTCACATATTTCTATTTGGAACATATTCGCTTTGCATTTCTAAATCGATGCATTCAAATTCACTTTCGCTCTCTTGCAATGCACTTGCGCTCACACGCTTCGCACGTAATCCTCCCCAAACGAAATGGACAAAAAAAAAAAAAACTGAAGAAATCAAACAGCACAGAAGGTGAAAAATGTTAATATAACATCCAATGCAGAGTAAAATATCCACCCTCAAAAATAAAACAAAACAACAGCGAAAAAAACAACATACGTGCGCGCATAAAGAGAGCAGCATAACAACAACAACGATAATAACAAGAATAACAATAGCAACAACAACAAGAATAGGCAGCCATGCTGCTGTTGTGGCTCCGCTTCCGCTTTCTTTCGTTAGAAATTTTAGTTTGGCGACAGACGTACGGCGTGCCGGTTTGTGTTTTTCCTACTTCGCGTGTATTATCTTCTGAGTGTATCTTTTGCCTTGTTTTGTTGTATTGTATTGTATTGTGTTCTTATAGCGTGTGGTGCGTGTGTATATTGTTGTCGTTGTAGCTGTTGTTGTTCTTATTGCTCGTGCGTTGTGAGTTTTCGTTGTAGTAAATGTACTTGTCGCCACCGACGCGACGTCGGAGTCGTGTGGATTATAACTGTGTCCACTTTCTATGGGTGTATGTGTGTGTGTGTCGTCTATATGTATAACGTGCGTGTTTTTTTTTAGTTTAAGCGAAATTGAAAGTTGCTGCTCGTACGTTTTACTACCCCCAAACAGGCGCAAAAGCTTGTTAGCGCGGTAGCTACCCCCAACCTAATTGAACTGAACAGTACGGAACGGAACCGAATCAAAACCCAACCCAACCCAACCACCAACACAGCACAAAAATAACAAATATAAGAACAATAATCATAGCAACTACAACAACAGTCTAATAAGAACTCACTGCAGTCGCGCAGTTTGAATTCTTTTTGGGGGTTGGGCGTCAGTCGATCGACGTCGTCGTCGTCATCATCATCATCATCGTCATCGTCATCGTCGTTGTCGTTGTCGTTGTCGTTGTTTATGTTGTTGTAGTCGACGTTCGCCGCCTTCGTCGTCGTCGTCGTCGTCGTCGTGTCGTGATTAAATCACCGCCAACAAGCAAGCAACTCATCACATACATACTAGTAAGAAATCCGCTTCGAAAGTAGTTGGAAAACGAAAGTAGTTTCGTTGAGTGCGGCGCGCGTCCTGTCGTCGCCATTGTTTTAAACGCGCGCGTGTTACATTAATTAACCAAAACACACATAAACACAAATACATACATAATACGAAATTTAAGTTTTATAAATAAAGTTCAATAATCAGTGCACACTTGCAATTGTGTAATGATGAATTTCTCTGCATTCGGTGGTCCATTCTCTGGCATACATCAGTTTGCGGCCAAATTTGGTCATGATACGCAATCGCCGGGCGCTTTTGCAGCCACACCGCCGGGCATAAATGGCAATGCGGCTGGCGGTGCCTACAATCAGACAAATGGCAATCACTTCCAGCAAAATGCACCAAATGGTAAGTACAAAAAGCCATAACCAATAAAATTCTGCGGCAACTAGCGCTGCTGGCTAAGCAGTCGTACCAAAAGTAACGTTAGTCTACGCACATACATACATACATGTGTGCGTGTATGTGTATGTCTTGCTTTTAGGCTAGAAATTTAATTTCATTTTATTTTTATCGATTTATTCGTTGCGCGACAAAGCGACATGTTGTTTTTTTTTCGCCTTTCATATGTACAACGTACATGTGTTCGAACGTTCGCTAGCTTGCCCTGTTTTGAGTCATTACCACCCACCCCAAGTGAGAAACTTATGTACGCGCTGCTTGCTGTTACAGCTACTGCTGCTGCTGCTGCTTCTTGTTTTTGTTGTTTTTTGTTTTTTTTTGTTTTGCTTGTTTCGTTACTGTGGTTGTTGTTTTTGTAGTATATCGCTTGAAAATGCAATGAACTCTAATAACTTTTGAATTTTCTGCATTTCACTTTAATGTGTACGGGGGTGGGTTCATGTTGAGCTTCAATAACGCGGCACAAGTACAATTAAAAACACACGTATGTATGTATATATGTACATACGTGTACATACATATGTATGCATGTACTTATACCAGGCATATATGTATATACAGTATTCATAGGCTTGTACTTATGTATGTACATACATAAAAATTAACTTGCAACATTTTTAACCCCAACCAGGCGTGCTCTGTGTTGTTTTCTTTTCTAATTAAACATACTTTCTACTGCCTGAATAGCCACATCGCTGGGCTGTGGGCCAAGTCACCCCAAACTCAAGTTAGGTAGCAAGCATCAACAGCCCCACGGCCGCGTCAGTTCAAAGCTGCAACTCAAACTAATCAAACATGTATCGCACAGCTTCTGCTGTTGCTGCTCTTCTATTTTTATCATTCTAATTAGTGGCGACTTGCATAATAATTATGTACGATAGGTACATGTACGTGCTGTCCAACTCCTACGCATCACAGCTTCCATTTGCCATCAGCACTTTGGCGGCACTTACTTTGCACGCTTCGCTGACCATTGACTGCCCCTAAGTAGCATATTTCATAATTTATTTGCCATGGCAACAACAAGCGCACACACAACAACACACGTGCATGCTATGCATGTTATTGGAAAATGCTGCAACAACAACAACAGCAACAGCATTAATAATAACAACAACTGCAATGAAATGAATAAAAAAAATCAACAAAACACAAAAACAACAGGAAAAATAAAATACAGAAGTAGCCAACGCAGCGCGCAGAGTTCATTGATCTCCGTACTATGCAAGTAAAGGCAAATGCAGGTTTCTTCTTTACGTACCTGCAGGAATTCTTTGTTTTTTTTATTTGACTGCCTCGTAAGCTATCGCCGATATTTTACGCGTACCTACCGACCCGCGTTGTGTCTTAAGCGCCTCAGTGGCAGCACTACTGTTCTGTTTGACTTTCACGCTTGCCTACTTATGTTACCTATCGACTTATCGCTTTAGTTTGTTACAAACTCACTTGTAAAGTGTGTCCGTTGTCTGTCCGTTAGGCTGCCTGGGCATTGAAAAGATAAGCGCAGCTTAAGCAGCGGTCATTTATCAAATTGTTTTTTTTTTTTTTTGTGTTTATATTTTGACTGTTATACATGCACATATGCACATAAGTACATATTTATACTCTAATACATATGAATAGTTCGAGATTGAAATCTATTATAGTGTGTAACTAAGAGGCATACGACTGTGTATTGGTTTTGGGTATCATTTGAAACGACTATTATGAAAATTATCTAGCTACAGATTGTGATTATCTATTACAGTTTCCCTCCTAATTCTATGCGTGGAAATATGCATGTTTTTTATGTACTTGTTAAATTGAATATCTTAGCCAGGAGCCTTTGTAGAAATCAAATTCACTATAGTTTTTTTTTTTAAATATATTTCTGCAAAAAAAAAAAAAACAAATAGAAATGTTCTAAGATATTTAATGTGTTCGCATTAACTTTAAAAACTTTGTCAAAGCCACTAGAAATGCAAAAACACAAAATTTTTTATGTTTTTGCGAATTGTGCCTAAATTTACTTCTAATTTAGCTGCCTAATGCAAACAAGTTTGAAACATTTACTTCGACTTTGCTTCAGTAGGCATTTTATGCAAAGTTTTTCAAAAGTAATTACATACAGCCAAATCGATTTGTGTTACTTGTATTCTTTTACATAAGCAGCGACAAGTAAAAGCTGCTAGGTGTCACACAGGGAGAGGGAGAGAGGGGAATTTGAAAGCCCCTTACTGCAAATAAATCAAATTATACGCATGCGACAGAAACTTCTAGAACTTTTTAATGCGGAAACTGTAGAAAGCATATTTAATGATGTTACCAGGCATAGAAACCATACCAATCTACTCATCTACTCATATCGAACTGATGTCAGTTGAAGTGTTTGAGGCAGCGCACCTCAACTGCAGCTTCACCCCAAGTGTAACTCAGCAGGTGAGTGGGAGTGATAATTGAATTGTTTTGAGGCTATACAAAGCAAGCATTAGAGGTAATAAATGACAATTAAGAAGGCATGTGGCACAACCTAAGGATAAAGTTGCTATGGGCAGAAAATAAGCAAGATATATTATTAAAAATGGCATGAGGTGCGAATGCAAATAAACATATCACATAGAATGCAATTCTGATTTACACAAAAAAAAAAAAAAAATACCCACGTTATTATGTACATATTATACATACAATGAGAGCTATTGTACTTCAATCGCAAACAATTCTGTTTTTTCAGCATTAACCCTATCTTAAATATAATTCAATAATCGAACTTTTTGAGTACCATCAACTAGTGAAATGTTGATAAAGAAATTAAGATTTTTGTGTGATGTGCTCATATTCAAAAGATTTTTGTGTATTAAAAGTTTACAAAACATGTACTTAAACTAATTTTAAATATGAAAGGATTATGGATTGAAAGTCTTGTAATTTAATGATAAATTAATTAATTACTCACTTAATAAATCATTAATTTGCTTCTAAAATTTTTGACGCGTTGCTTATAAATTAAATATTCATACATATAAAAGAAAAGAAACCTGATTTGGGGTTAAAAGATAAGCAACAATAAATCGAACTGAGTTTTTAAGGTTTAATCAGATGATTGAGACTCTCTACCTCTTCAGTGATATAGATGCTAAAACATCAAACATCATCTATCATCAATTTGTAACAGTTTGTTTTTCATACATATCAACAATCAACTTTTTAATATGTAAAGTTCAAAGTAAAATACAAATAATGTTGGCAACAAATAAAAACTTTTAAAGGTTTCACTTTTAATGGTGAGACAAATCTAAATAAATACGTTAGCAGCTTCTTTATAAAACTAGCGACTAAAAACTAAACTTTTTCTTAGTTTATTGATTTTTTGTAGGTTGTGGTTCGCACAGTCAGCATAGATGAGCGAAATAATGAAAGTAAATAATGATTTTTATAATGATGATGTTAAATATTAAGTTACTGGAAAATAAATAGAAAGGAAACTGCAACACAGACGTGCCGATATATTATTCTTCGCCAACCACTTAACGATGCGTTGCTTTTTTGCTGTTTGTGTGCCTGAGCTTCTATGTGCCTTCTTAGCATGCCCACAAACAGCGCATACAGTATAGGAGCGCCTTGTTGTATGCAACACTAAAAATCGACATTAGTATGAGTGCAAGTGCTTTACATAGAAGCTTATGTACCCACATACATACATACACATGTACTTGCATGTAAAAAGCACACATGTGTTTGTGCGTTTATATGTACATATATATGTATATATATGGTTACATGTATGTGTGTGTCTGTTTGAAAGTATATGAGTTACACCCCACGGCAATAAAAAGCACCAGCAACAACAACGTACACTGCTAAGCTAAATTTGTAGCTTGGCTAGAAGTCACCCCATTGCTTTTTACATTACATTTACTTTGGTTTTTTGCGTAAAGGACTGCTTACAGTCACTAATAGAAGAAATAATAAAGGAATTCGCATGTTTTCGTATTGGGTATGCTTTAAAATTAAAGTGCCAGCAGCACGGCATCAAGTTGTCCGTTATTGCAAAAAACTAAAAAAAAGAAATTTAGTTTCTAATGCTGTTGATGACGCTTACGGCGTCGGTGTTTTTGTTGATGACTCAAACTCTAGACAAGTGCATAATGTTGTTGTTGTTGTTGTTTATGCTACCCTCGCCAAATCATGCGCTTACTCACATACCAAACTTCGCTTGACTGTGGCTTTCTGCTGTTGCTAATATCAACCCCCAACTCTAGAGGGTTGCAGTTTTTCCAACCAACGAAGCAACCAACCATACCAGAAAAACATACCAAAGCCAAGCTGTGTCTCCAATGTGCGCCTGTATGTTTGTTTGTGTGCCGGCACTGCACTATAAACACATTTACATATGTACAAACAAACATACAAACGCACATATACAACAGCGAGCTAACCCCCCATGTACGAAAGCAACAACAACGACAATAATGTGCGCTCCATAGCGCCTCTTGCTCCCGTCTCACAACATTTTCTCATCAGCAACAATATCCACACATCCACATTTAGATAGCTTCCACCCGTTTCATGCCATTTTGTAGCACGGTCGCGTGTCGAAAAGGACATGAAATCGAATGATAGCGGGCCTAAGAGGATAAAAAAACCATCAAGCGTACACAACTGGCCGCATTGGCTACACAAGCGCGACTGACTTCTGCAGAGACCAGCACACATAGTACTTCGATTTTGCATTTTGTTTTCATTAAGAAAGTTGATGTTGGCCAAAGAAATTGCCCGAATCCTTATGTAACAGATGATTGCAACAAAATTGTTAAAATCATCGGTTTTTTGAAGTTTGTTACCAGAAACCGTGTCTGTGTGGGGGGTTAAATTGAATATGTATCACAGTGTCTTCTGTTATTAACAGATGTTTACCACAACGGCGATGCTTTTTAACTGATATGTGTGCTAACAAAAACAATTCGTGGATCTTAGAGAGCCGACTTTCAGTTTCCGTGTCAGATCTATGATATTAAAGTCAGAGCAAATTTTCATCACTTGTGTGGTGTTGAGCGCAAAAATTAGAAAACTGTTAAAACTTGACTTACTTAACAGACTGTTAATATGTATTTCTCGCTCGCACTCTAAGTGGAATATTTGCGTGAGAGCAAGATAGAGCAAGTTTTTAGTTCAGTCCTATCTTACTCTTTGTTTTTAATGTTTACTGTAAAGCTCTCTCATACTTCAACGAATTTCTTTTTGTTTTTTTTTTTATTATATTATAATTAGTAAAAATTAGTGCTGTTTAAAGCGAGTAACATACAAATAACTTTAGTTTTTATTATGTGCATTCAATCACATATTTGAAATTAAAGTAAAACTAAAAGTAAGAATAAAATAGAAATACTAAAAAAAAAATAATAAAAAAAACAAAAAAAAATCCAAATTAATTATATTACTTTAATGATGTTGTTCTCATTCCCGCTCTTTGACAACTACATGCGCAAACCAAAAACAGCAAACACGCTCTCATACACGCGCACACACTGAAAAGCCTCCATGTTGGCGCCGCCATGTTGTTAGTGGTTTGAGCTTGCGCTACCGTGTGACTTGCTCTCTGCCTACTTTTTGGCTCACTCACGCACACTTCTCTTAGTTTTTTGTTTTTTTTTTTGTTTGACTGACTGCTTCACCGATTCAACTCGTTTCGCTACGCCGTAGGTTGCTCTACTGCTGTGCACTCTCTCTACGACAGCGGGGGTACAATATCCGTTTGTTGAGAATAAAAAGAGTCAGGAGTTCGTTGTGATTCGTACATTCGTTCGTTCATGTGAAAGTGAAGTGAAAAGTGAAATGTTGCACTGCGAAAATAGCGATGGCAATTGTTGACTCCCAAGACTTAGCTTATATTCGTTGAATATTTGATTGCTGTAGCAAAGAGTACGCCAAATAAGAGTAAGAGTAAACTTCTAGTAAGTTTGTTGTGTTGTGAAAACTATATGCTTTTCCCTACTTACGGTGGTTCTATTTTGTTATTTCTTTTTTTTTTTCTTTTTTGTATATTCGTGGCACTAACTTTTTACTTTTAGTGTTGCTTTGCCATGCATAAGATTCTCTTATTCTATTTGTCGTTTGTTTTCTACTGCTTGTTAAATTTGTGTTCTTTTGGGAATTTCTACTTTTACATTGTTTCTTTGCTATCTTCACTTTTTTTTTAACCGGTAAATGTTCTATCTTCTTGTGTGCTAAAAGTTGATTTGTATTCATTTGTTTCTTTGCAATTGTTTTGTTTGTTTGATTAATTACTGATTGTCGCGCAAGGAATTATTTATAGCTATTTTCAGCTTTAATTGATCGACATAAAAAATAATTTTTTGCCTTTTTGGATTTGTGGACTATACCGCTTTAAATTGGCTTCCCAGTTTTTACTACAGTCCCAGGTGTTATTGAGTAAAATAATAACTAATACGCAGTAACTTTTCCAAGCGATATTTTATAGTTTCAAATTTTGAAATACAAATATACCTAATTCTGCTGGCGTTTAAATTAGTCAGCGCCTTAGCATTATGACTCGCTACTCGGCAGCAGATATTTAGTTTATGCGCGTTAAGTGGATTTTGTCTTCGGCAAAGATGCTACAAATTTGGCTGATGTCATACATTTTTTGACATATATTTTAATATTTTCTTTTAACAAGGTTTTTGTTAGTTTCTACTAACAGGGATTATTGTGTCTTATGCTTTGTTTAAGCTTTGCAATTGATTTTTGTAGTGACCTTCACAAGTGAGTTAATGCAGTCATAATCGTTTTGACAAATATGCATAACCACCTAAGATAATTTAAATATTTGCAATGCGACGCATCGTAATAATCAATTTTGTGACTCTGTATTACTTAGAAAATACTCTTGTATAGTTTTAAGCGCTTCTTAACAGAACTGTCACATTTTCAATTTAATGAGCTATATGTATAAGTCAGTAAATTAAATTTGTAATTCAAGGTCACAAAGTCGACTGTGATAAATTACTTACTTATTATTATATTATTATATATATACTAACTGCTTAATGTCTCACATTGTATCAGCAAGGATATATCTTTCATTAAATTTTAAATGTCTATAAGAAAAATGTTTACATTTTACATAGAAAAAACACAGAAAATCAGGAACAAACAAAAAAAATTTACAACAGTTAGCAACAGCGATATAAAATTTATTTATAAGACGCAGCCGTAGTCAAAAAAAAAATGAAGTGATAAGAAAAAACAAAATGAAAGTACACACCCACATTGCGGATCCAACAAGACAAAAGCAAATAAAACTGAAACAGAAGCACAGACTAAGTGCAGAAAACAACAAAACGAGCAAACGTCTGTACGAAGTAAACGAACGAACATCAGTATAAACGATAGCCGACAGATGCGTAGACGAGCAAGAAGCATAGGAAAGTAATAAGAAAAAACCGGCATTTTCATATTAATTTTCCTTTTTCCTATATATGGCGGCGTTGACGGCTTGCGCCTACTTATTGCTGGCTTTGTTGTTGATTTGCTGGTTGTTAGGTGCCGCATATACATGAACAGCTAGACCTAAATATGTACATACATATATGCACATCTATGTATGTACATATAAATGTTCGTGAATGTATGTACATAGAAACAAACAAATATATACATGTACATATAAAACAAAATTTGGCCTTGGCAGCTGACAACGACGACAACGATATACATATGTATACATCCAGACGAGCACGCACGCAGCCTAAATCCAAATGTACCCAATGCTCAAACCTCAAATTCGTAGGCCGCCCAATACAAAAAATGTCTGTATTGTATGTCTGCGCCTAGTTTTATGCAATGATTATGGAGCCGGAGCTGCTGCGGGTGCCTATGTGTTATGGTTTACTTTTATATTAATACATATACATAAATATATATATACACATGTATATACAGAACAACAAATACATATTGCTCGTATATAAGTCGTAGCAAGCCAAGTTCGTGTTACTACCGACAGCTGCTGGCTGCGGCACCGACAACGACAACGAGAACGGCAACGGCAAAGGCAACGGCAACGAAATGTTGCCCAAATTCCGCTTGCCAACTGACAGTCCATGTCAGTCGGTGTGTGTTGGTGCTCGTGTGCAAAACGAGTCGGCGGCGTGAATTTCACTTCGACCCATTTATATACATATGTATATATATATGTATATGTATAACTAATACTAACTTTATACATAATTATTTATATACTGTGATAAACCAGTTCATCAAGCATGTGTAATAAAAATTAATTAATTTCCCCAAATAACAAAAATAAAAAAAAAATATTGCATATATTGACTTTCCATTAATTTTTTGTGTTTTATATCTCACTTACAGTTTCGGCCGCTAATAATACAATGCAATATGGGCAAAATATCTCCATACCATATTCACAGCCGCAGAGTGATCTTAATTTTCTGAATGCTGCTGCCGCAGCGGATCATAAGGGTAAAATACATCCAAAAATCGAACGCGACCGGGAAGAAGGTAAGCACTTAAGCACAAGCGGGCGGTTTGAGTAGGAGCATAGGTGAAAAGCACACCCAGACAGCCGACCGACTAACATACAGACAGCGACGTCAAACGGACAGACATACAGACAGTCAGACAGACAGACACATAGCGGCAACACACAGCAGAAGAACTTTTTTGGCGACGTCTGTATGTATACAGTTTCAAGGACGCACATTATTCTTCGGCATTTTCACTGGTTTTCATTTCGTTTCACTTTTTTCTTTCGTGTTTTTTGTTTGTATATTCTTGTGTGTCTTTTAATTTTTTTTTATATGCGTTACCGTTATTTATAAACGTTTGCTTAACCATTATTGTATAAATTTGTATAGCGCTGCCACTTACCCATACACTGACTGTATGTCGCAGCCACACACAACGCAGCCCGCACTCACACAATCCACGCGCCACTCGCCAAGCGCACGACGACGTCTGTTGTGTGTTTTGCATATGACTCCATTGCATACTTTTTTGGGTTACTTAAGCCATTTGTTTTTTGTGTCTTTTTTTTTCTTTTTCGGCAGCTGGCAGTATTTTTTTTTTCTTTTTGTTGTTTTTTTCTGCGTTTTTTTTATTTTGGTGCTTTTTAATTTATGTAACCGGCTGTCTTATGTTGTTTTTTTTTCTTTGTCCATTTTTATATGCCGCACTTTAATACGCTTAAAATTTAATTTGCTTATTTAGCTAAAAGCGTTGCCATGCTGGAGTTAGCAAAGCTGAAAAGTATGTCGTTATTAAATTCACAATTTTAAACTGTATACGGCTTAGGTTAGGCCTGTATTTCCTGTGTATATAGCTGCGTATGTATATGCATGCTGAATATAGTGTGTCCTTGGCAGTAAATGATGCCTGCAGCAACAGCAGCAGCAGCAGCAGCAGCCTGGGATTACTTCTAAGAAAAGCCACACACGCAAGCACACAGCTGGTATTAGGCAGTTGGTTATATACATATGCTTAACGGTACATTGTGCATACACATACATATACATGTATATATATATGCACATATGTATATAAATGTAATATAAACTGTTTGAGCTTAAGCATGTCTGTATATAAACGCTCTGAACTTTGTTGTTGGGGTAGGTTTTTCCTTTTTTCATCTTGAGCTTAGCCAGGAAGCTATTAGATAATGCGATGCGGCAACAGAAGCAGAAATATAAGGATTACGTTTTAAGCTCAGCGCCGGCTAGCTTTGATCATGATGATGTTGTTAGACTGTCAGGTGCTTACTTGCTGCTGTGCTTATGCTAAGCTGCTTGACAGCTGTGATGTACTATGTAGCGACATCGACTTACTAAAACTAGACGACTTTTACAGAATTTGTTTGCCAATCGTCTGCTTAAACAAGCCAATGTTTCCTCTTCTTACCACTGAACAGTGCTCAATCAGCAGATACTACAGAATGTCAACCAATCGTGGCAGACGTTGGCCAATACCGCCAACACCGTCGACTACTCATCGCATTTGCTGTCCGCAACACTGCCAATCTCTATACAACACTTCCTCAAGTATTCCGAAACTATTAAGAAGGAATCAGCCTCAGGCATTGTGGGCACACAAATCAACTCAGGGAACTTGAATCTGGATGGCTCATCGGGCTTCAACATCAAGGGCGATGTGCTCAAGAATGGCACAAACCTAGCGAGTTTGGCACTCGGCGGTGTGGCGCTTACTCCCACGCAAAATACCAATGGCGTCCACCACAATGGCAGTCTAGTGGGCATGGATGGCCATGGACACATGACAAATATTAACGATGCAAATGCTTTGACTAATGGCGGTGCGGCCACAGCAAATGGCGGCAATATCAATGGTGCGCCCAATGGTGCGCAGGGAGTGACCAATGGCGCCACAGTGTCCAGCACAGGTGCAAACATGGGCACGACCAATGCGAATGCTGCGGCTGGCGCAACCACCACCGCCACTACTTCCACGGGCAAGAAGACCAAAAAGAAGAAACCGCCAAAGGAGAAGAAGCCACGCCCGAAGCCGGGCGAGATACGCGAGACAAAAGCTTTGGACGGTTCGACGCTCTACTGTTGCCCCGAGTGCCAGATGGCCTACCCGGATCGCAGCCTGATCGAACAGCATGTCATCTCACACGCTGTGGAGCGTCGTTTCGTTTGCGACATTTGCAATGCGGCGCTCAAACGCAAGGATCATCTCACCCGGCATAAGTTGTCACACATACCGGACAGGCCGCATGTCTGCAATGTAAGTATGCCAAGCAGCTGGCTGAGAGTGCAAAAAGTGTAAAGTGAAGTTTAATAAACATGTTTAACTAACCAGATCTGCATGAAGTCATTTAAACGCAAGGAGCAACTAACCTTGCACATTGTCATACACTCCGGCGAGAAGAAGCATGTCTGTATTGAGTGCGGCAAAGGTGAGTGCACGAATCTTAACATTCATTTCATTCGGTCTATTTACTTTAATTGTCTGTCCTATTGTCCATCTAGGTTTCTATCGTAAAGATCACTTGCGCAAGCACACACGATCGCACATCGCACGCCGCGTCAAGTCCGAGGTTTCGGCGCAGAATGTCAACGGCGCCGGCGCCAACAACAACCAGAACAACAATCTACATGGCTCCTGAGGTTCGTACAAGGACTTCTGGTAAATTGTTATAGAAATTTCAATAAAAGTGAGCTTGCCTTTGACATTGGTGCGTTCGTCGATCGCGCTGCATGCCAAAGGCAAGATTACTTGAAATTCTATAAAAATTTACCATTGGTCCTGCTGAGCGTCACAAAACCGTATAACCGCATAAACCCTCCCCAGTAATTGAGTTCTACCACTTAAGTTCTTTAATTTTAGTTCTTTCATTTCGCACAAATTACAAACGAGATGCTAAAAAACTTTTTTAAATTAATATACAATATTTAGCAATTGAAATGTACAAAAAATACCAAAAAGAAATTACATAGTATGCGCATTTATTAAAATCTTAAAAACTTAAGACAACCAAACAAAGACGAAAAGGAACTCAAAAAAAACAAAAAACCAGAACTTAGTTGCTTTCATTTCTTTAGATCTGTGATCTGTGCTAAATTGAAAACATTTTAAAAGTAAAAAAAAAAAAAACACAAAACAAACTAAAAAACGAAAGCTTTTGAGTCCAAGCAAAAGTCAAATCATTTATGTGCAATTATTTTAATAATTATAATTTTAACTGTCTACGCGATGTATTATTATTTAATGGCAACACTGCGCAACAAGTTTAAATGCGTCATGCGTTGCCAACCAACTGCGTTTTGTTGCACGTTTTGTATATGTTCTTATTTCTATTGTCAAACGCAAATTAAATAAAGCAAGTTATAATAACATTAAATAATTTAATGGCAAGTGTATGCAACTTTTAATTCAAAAATTAATTAATTATTGCATGTGCATTAGTATAAGCCACAAATTTGTTAGTTTGTTTAAGTTTTAATAAAAAATGGCAAAAAACAAACAAAACAAAAAACAATTGCTTACATTAAAAAAAAAAAATGGCAAAAGTATTCAATAAATAATAATATATTTTACGCATATATTTGAGCATTGTATTAAATTAATTAAAAAGTCAACATATTTCTAGTCTTATATTTTAAAGCCATTTAACGCAAGAGCAGTCAAATGCAAAATACGAAAAGCAAATTGCTGCAAAGTAAAAAAACTAATTTTAAGCAAGTTGAACTGCAAATTGCAAACATATGTATATGCATACTTACAAATATGCAATATTACATCATTTGATTCCTTGTAATCCAACTTCCACGCTACATTTTTTAAATCAAACATAACCACATAAATAAACACATTACTTATCCATACAAAAACTCAACTCAATGCAATATAATAATCTCAATTCAATTCAATATAATAATTGTCAACTCAACAGCAACAAAAAATAAATATGCGAGCACGCAAAAAAGAAAAAAAAAATTAATACAGTATGTAAATCTAAAAAAAAAACAAAAACGAAATATGCAAACAAACTAAAGTTCAATAATGCTGACGAAATACAAAACAATTAATTCAAATGCAATAAACCATAAATTAATAAATATTTTTATATAAGCTGGATCAAACAAACAAATAAATAAAACAATAACAAATAAAAGTGCAAACACTTCATGCAAGTGAAAACGTAATTTACTGTTCAAATTCATAGCATTTGAAAACAAACAAAAACTAAGTAAATAGCAATTAACAATAAAACATATATACAAAAGAAAAACATATATTCCAACACATAAGAAATTCAAAGCGGCAAAACGAAAATAGTTGCAAATAATCTCGATTGTGTCGGGTCCCGGGGACTTATGCGCAGACATTTTTCTCTATGGTTACTCACCGGGATCCCAGGACGACGGCGGTCTACGGAAGGCTGTATTAGACTTGACTTGTATTAGTCGGGGTACGGCAAGGTCTACGACTATCGCACTTCGTGGAAATTCGACACAATTGAGTGCATAATTATTTTTAACGAATAGCCATGCCAATGTGGCATTATTTATGTAGTACACAATGCGTTGCCGTTAAAATACAAATCAATATGCAATATTTTTCATTATTATATAGTCAACAAATAGCTAAAGTTACAGTACAGCATATTAACTAAACTTACTACATATGTACGAGCATGTACTTTAAATTGAAAAGCAGAAAAATGCATTGCAATACTTGCAGAAAGTACAAATATATAACAAAACGAGCAAAACAACTTATTTACAGACAAGTATTATATGACTAAAGAGTTTAAACGAACTAGTAAAACATTAAACAAAAATTTACATAGCAAACACACAATAAGCAGGCAATTCTAATTTCATTTCGTTATTCGTCATGTATATTTTAAAACAACTCGAAATTCGCATTAAACAAAATATTAGCAAAAAAAAAGTTCATAACCCATCATCGATTCAAAAATAAGAAAATTTGTATACATACAATTACTTCGCAACTAATGCAGCAAATATAAACAAAAACAAAATGTAAAACAATAAAAAATATGAATAATTAAAAAACAAAAAGGAAAAAAAAAAACAAAAACAAAGAAAACATAAAATGACAAATGAAATTAAAACACTCAGGGATGTAATGAAGCCTCCAAAACGCAATATTTAAATATAAATTTAAACTAAATTAAACTTAAAAAAAAAAAAAACGAAGACACAAAAAACATAAAACGTGAATTTTAAATTAAACAAATATTTTAGTGTAAAATTAAAAACCAAACGAAAAACAAATTAAAAGCAAAACATTTAAGCGTTGTAATAAAAACAAAAAAAAACAATTTAGTAATTTGCACAAATTTTTGGCATTTTATAAACAAATGAAAGTAAAGAAACTAACTGATGAATAGCAACTTAAATGAGTTGATAAAAACTAATTAAATTAAATACATATGCGCATTTAAATTTTTTGAATTAATGCAGGCTAAAAAAAAAGAAACAAAACAACAAACAACAACCGAATAATCAACGATTTACTTCAAATAAATCAGAATTTTTTCGAGCATTTATTGCAAATGAAGAATGCGGCCAAAGATGATGATGTTATATGTAATTGTAGTTAGCAGGCGGTGAGGCTTTTTTGGTAAAGTGCAGTAAATATTATTATTAAACGGCATTAAGACGAACAAAGCAACATAATAAGTTTAGGTTTTCTTGTGAAAGAACTGAAGTTAAGGCAACGTAGCGTTAAAAGAAAAAATAATGTTGGCGGTTGGTGACACTTGAACGTAGGCTAAAAATTGTAGGCACTTTCTGACAAATTAATAAAAAGAAAATATTTTTGGTAAGAAAAGGAAAAACAAAAACAAAAAAACAGTAGTTTACGTATGGTATTTTAGTTTGAGTGAAGCATATTTTTATAACAATCTGATTTAAATCGATTTTTGATTTTTTTGACAACACCTGAAAAGCAAAGGAAATAATTAAATGGTTAAAAAGTATATTTAATTCAATGATTAAATGTGTGTGATTTGGCATAAAATAAATCAAGAAAATACATTATAAATAGTAAAAACTAAACACTTTGTAACTGTTTTGTAAAAAAAGGAGTATGAAATAAAACAGTATATATGTAAATGTACTTAAAGAGACACTTCAACCATTTACTTGAATTATAAATAATAATAACGACTATATATATATAACTTTGTACTTGAATAATATTTTATTTATATAAATTTAAGTCAATAAATTCAAATAAATAATCACTTCAAAAATGTTTGTTTAATTTGTTTTTTTTTTTTTTTTATAAAATGATGTGATGATTGCGTCCTGCAGTTACTTGTTTTTCTTAAAATTTAATATTTATTCTTGGAATATTTTAATTGGAGTTTATTTATTACGTGAGATATTCTTATTTATTATTTAATTAAATTGTAATCATTAAAAGCAATTTTAAGCAATCAAAGTTTAATATTCATATTTATCAACTTTTATCGTTATCTTATTTAATTATTCAACTCATGTAGTTGCACTGTGACAAATTCTAGTTAATTTCATATGCTGGTATTTTCCGTTTTTTATGAAAACGGTCACACTAGCTCCGACTCCGAGGTGGCAATAACAGCTGTGTCAGAGCAGAGTTTGCAGAGCACGAAATCTCATTTCTCACTCACACATAGCTCTCCTCTCTTCTGACTTGCACTCACATGCAACAAAACGTAAATAAACACTGCGTCATGGTTGTCAGGCCGCCCAAATGTTTTTGCTGATGAAGATTCACGGTGTTTTTGTTCCAGGTCGGTTTTACCTTGTGCATGACTGCTTCACAGAGTTCAGTGTTATTGCACAGCACTATATACTATTTCTGCTGTTCTTTCTCACTCAAACACAGAGGATCCCTATGCGAAGCCTTTATTGGCCACAAGAGGTGTCAAACTATCGATGATCAAACCATCGATAGTTTTCGATATTTTTAAAAAAACTATCGATATTATCGCGATAGTATCGTTAAACAAGAAATTAAAAAAAATTTTTTAATGGAACCTGCAAAAATATTAATTATATGTAATATGGACTCATTATGCGTTTACACAATTGTGGTGTATCACCTATCAAATATTCTTACCGTCTGACATCTTGAAAACTGTATTAAAAACATGCCTTCAGCACCACATGCACCACCCGCACAATTAGCACTACCTGCACAATCAGCACCACCACCGAAAAAATGTAAAATTGCACAAAATTTAATTATTTTAACAAATAGAATTTTCGGAGGGGAAATTACCTGCGCATCGAATGTTCCAGACAAATGTTAGTGATGGAGTTCACAATGTAAAGCGACAATCGATAGAATATTAAAACCATCGATAGTGTTTGAAAATTAAAACTATCGATACTATCGATAGTACCATCGATAGTTTGACATCTCTATTGGCCACCTACCGTTTTACGATATAATATATAATATATATATAATATAATATATAATAAATATGTAAATCTGTAAATCTTACTCAGTCTGCGGCCGACAGTTGGTTGAAGCGGTTGTGTCTTGTTCGATTGTTGGTGGGAGAAAACGTGGTTTTAAAGATCTGCTTAAATTAATTTGTTTATTTGGATTTACTACATTTACATTGAAAACATGGGTGCCGATAAAGCTGATAAAATGAAATCGCTCGCGTTGAAGCTTTTTGAGATAAATGCATTCAAATTCGGCGATTTTAAAATGAAAGTCGGCATAAATTCCCCGGTTTATTTTGATTTACGTGTGATAGTTAGCTATCCCACTGTGATGGTGAGTTTTTGTTACTCTAAAAAGGGAAAGCAATCTATTGCAGTCTGTCTAATTGTTATTAAATTAAATGGCTGATTTGTACCCTTTACTGCGACAGCAAACTGTTGCCGATTTGCTTGCCGCGCACATCAAGGAGCACCAGTTGAACGCCAAACATGTCTGTGGTGTGCCCTACACAGCCTTGCCGCTGGCCACCATAGTGTCTGTGCAACAAAACACACCTATGTTAGTGCGCCGCAAGGAGGCCAAGTCGTATGGCACTAAGAAACTTATTGAGGGCATCTACAGTGCTGGCGACACGTGCCTAATCATTGAGGATGTCGTCACATCTGGGTCCAGCATATTGGACACCGTGCGTGACTTGAAGGCTGATGGCATCGTAGTAACCGACGCAGTCGTAGTAGTGGATCGTGAACAAGGTAGGTAACTCAACAGCTGAGGCAACCAAACGTGAACACAGCGTGAGTTAGACAGACAAACTGATTCATTCCTCAGTGCATTTCTCTAGTAAATGTTTACCGATTCTCAAGAATCTGTGAAATTTTGCGTGTTCAAGTTGGACTGCTTATATCGAGCAACATGTTGTACCATCTGATTCCAGTCACTTTGTACAGTTGCGTTCAATGAAATAGTAGTGAAGTTGAGTTCTACATATTGAGTAGTAAAATTAAATGATATAAACAAAGTATTAACAAAAAATAATTCAACACGTTTATTTTAATTATATTTGAACGTTTTCAGTTAATTTTTGGTAAAAACGTAGGTTAATTTACCCTCCAGGGCGTAAACAAGAAAATATAAGAAAAATTGGCTATTCAGTGAAATAGTAGTGGTCACAACAACAGCAAAAAAAATGAAATCGATAAGGTCCTGGCAACGCTTACAGGGAGTTTGCATGCTGGTGGCATTTTTTGGCTTAAACGCACAATACGCCTATCTTCTGAAGCGGTCATTTTACGCTGTTTACCAAGATTTTCTGGCTTGTTTTTATTATTGATGGCATTACATATCATTGTAGCTGTGCTGCTCACAATATCTTCATTTTTTTTTTGTAAGTTTTGATCTAAGGCTCAGCCGAGCAATGCTTTCCTCTATCCACTAAAGATCAAATGTTGTTGCAAAACAAATAAATATCAATCAAAAATGTTTAATACTAAATTAAACTTACTAATGCAGCTTTTGGTTTTGCTAATTAACTATTATAATTTTTTTTTCAAAGTGTTCACAGCCAGCACTACTATTTCATTGAACAGTCAAATTTTGGGGTATTTCTCTAAAGTCTTCAAAATTATACAAATGCAAAGGCGAAGTTAACGGGACCTTTTCGAATTCCCTTCTTTGCACCCTAATCTATAAAAAATGCGAACACTTGTTCAACTTGCATGTTTCGACATGTCGAAAAATACCCGTTTAATGTTTCGAGGTGCTGCACTACTATTTTATTGAACGCAGCTGTATGTATCAGCAAATGAAGTGAAGTGAAAAGTCGCGTAATTATCTCAGTTTCCCCCAAATAGTAAATAAATAATACATTTTAGGGGGACGTGCAAATATATCCAAGCATGGTGTACGCATGCATTCCCTGTTCACCCTCTCTTTTCTGCTCAACACACTACACGAAGCAGGACGCATTGAGAAGTCAACCGTCGAGGCAGTAGACAAGTACATTAAGTCGGTACAGATCAACAGCGATGGTTCGTTTGTAGGCGACAATAAGCAAATTGGTGAGTAGATTACCGTTTTTATTCCGGTCGTTTATAATGCTAATATAGTTTAATTAATTTTATCTAAGTTTATTGTTGCTTATAAAATTTTGTATTATTAAGCGTGTATATCCATACTTCGTACTCTGCGCCATATTATGGTTTAGCTTATCCATTGTTTTATACTCTATCAGTCACACGTGCAGCTTAAGTCTGCGGTTTTTACGCACAAAGTACTTTGTTTAGCCGCTAGATTGGCGCAAAAATATTTTCATTTATTAGTTTTTGCAACACAAATAATAATCTTTAATCTTGATAATCATTCCCGATGCTTATCGCGCGACTTATAATGCACGTTTATGACAATGCTTAGTAACTTTAATTAAAATCGTAGATCGTGTCTGTCTAGTTTCCTAGGTCAGTTTGCTGCACAGTGGTGTTTTGCATGCAAGTCGCTTGGATTAACTTAATTAAAAATATTCTATATAACCTTTAGTTATATCCAAACCTTATTGTCAGCCCGTTATCTAGCTTATAGCCTAATATAGCTTATATAAAAAATATTTAATAAGCGCATTTATTGTACTAACACTAAATTGTTCAATCATTTTTACATGCGATTGAAACGCTACCAAACCCGCCGCTTACCGCTAACCACAAACCTGCAGTCAATGATTTTGTGCGCACAAAACTCAGCTACGAGAGTCGTGCGAATCTTGCTAAATGCGACTTAGCACGCCGCTTGTTCTTGTTGATGTCTGCCAAGAAGACGAATCTGTGCCTTGCCGCTGATCTGACGCGCGGTGATGAGATCTTGGCTGTCGCTGAAAAATGTGGCCCCTACATTTGCGTGCTGAAGACACACGTGGACATCATAGAAGACTACAGCACGGGATTTATTACCAGTCTGCAAGCGATCGCCACAAAGCACAATTTCCTGCTGATGGAAGATCGTAAATTTGCAGACATCGGCAACACGGTGGCACTGCAGTATAGCAATGGCATCTATAAAATCGCTGCCTGGGCGGATTTGGTCACGGCGCACACATTGCCCGGACGCAGCATATTGCAGGGTTTGAAGGCGGCGCTGAATGAGACGCAAAGCAGCAAACCGCGAGGTGTCTTTCTTCTGGGTGAAATGTCAGCCACAGGAAATCTCATCGATGAGAAGTATAAGGAAGCAAGCAACAAAATAGCAACTGAGGGTGCTGATGTGGATTTCGTAGCGGGAGTTGTTTGTCAATCCTTAAACTGCTTCGCGTTTCCTGGTCTGGTGCAGCTAACGCCAGGCGTGAAGATTGACGAGTCTGGTGATAAACTTGGACAACAGTACAATACACCGGAGCATGTGGTGCAGAAGCGAGGGGCCGATATTGCGGTCGTTGGACGTGGCATATTGCAAGCGAAGTGTGAAATACAGGCAGCGACTTTATATCGCGATCGTTTATGGGCTGCATATGAGGCACGTGTGGCTAAGTGAACACAAATGCTGGGCATTGTTTAGAAGATGGTTTTCCAATATGTTATATTCCCCAAAAAACAATCTTCCATTGACAGTAACTACTCAGGTTAGTTAAAAAATAAAATACATTAGTTGTAAGACTTAATAAAGTTGACTATAACAAAAGTAAAAACGCGTTTATATATCAGAGATTAGATCAGATTGTGATAGCCTAAAGCAAAAACGCGCTCATAATGTAGTGCGTTTCGTGGGCGACTTTCACTTTCAAGTAAAAACGCATTTGCAGATATGTGACGTTTGTGCGCGTTTTAAAGCGCCAAAATTTATTTATGCGAATATGATGTTAAAATAAAATAACGAAGCAATTGACAATTTGCATGAATTTTAATAATACATTTTTATGGTTAACTAGTATGAAGCCAATGTGACTAGAACGCTGCCATAATCCTCAGATAAATCATCCTGCAAACAAAAAAGAAGAAAAAGAAAACAATTTTTTTGAATACGCACAAATAAAAGGCGCGGTAAGGAGGCGTTTTTAATGTAACATATAAATAGAACATTTAGGTAGGCCGAAATTTCAGTAGTTGCAACAAGATAAAAAGTAATAGATATGATGAATTGTATGAATTTTCGTAAACACTCAAATTATTATTCTAATTTATTTGTGTTGTAATTTAGTATGAAGCCAACGCGACTAAAACGTTGCAATAATCGCCAGACAAATCATCCTGCAATCAAAGAAGTTAAAAAAACATTTTGTTGTTGTTTTAATTCAATAAGAAATTGTTTTTATTCGTAAAAACTGTTAAATACGCACATGATACGGGCACAATACTTTTTTTACTACAGCAATTTAAAAAATGTATACAAAATAAACAAATCAATTTGACATAGACAATAAAACTTGGCTTTAGCCACTTTTAAAATCAGAAATTTTGGAATTATAAAAAAATCACAAGAGTATTAGTTGCACAAGTAAACGCTTTTGAATGTATATATATAATAAATATGTGAAATACTTAAGAAATGCTCTTTGTTCGTTGTTTTTTTTTTCTTTTTGGCATTTTTCTATTGGCTGTTAAAATCGCGCGCACAAAAATCGCTGAAAAATCTACCAAGCGACGACAGTCGAAAGCAAATATCCAATCTCTGAGCCCGAATCCTCCTGCATTATGATTTTTGTGCATTATTGTAGCGTTGGAAAGAAAAAATATTTAGTTCGTTTAGCACATTGCATTAGTTTGATTTAGTGTTTATTTTGTATACATTTAGAAAATATGATTTTTCATGTTAGTTAAAAAGCTCATTTGCGCCAAAGCTTTTAGGGCTACGTGCCAGCATGCAATGTGATTGACAACGCAATCAAAAAGAAGAAGAAGCATATTAACCGAAAAAAGTTCTTACAAATTTAATTTTTAGTTTAGTTTATTGAACTAATTAAAAACGTTTACAATAAAAATTTGCAATTTCCGTATTTTTGAGAGTTTCACGTCAAAAGCAATTAACAAAAAATAATAATGAGACTCAGATTTTTACAATAAAAATATACAAGTCATGTTATGTGTATATTTTATCCATGAGTTTATGTAAAAATGTTAAAGTTTAATTTATTAAATGTAAACATGTGTAAAATGTAAATATGCATATAAATGTAGTAATTAACTTATATTGCAGCATTGTATACAAAGAAAAAACTTCTAAAAGAAGTTGTTTTTTTTCGAGGTTCTGTCATTATTGGCTTTGCTTATTATTAAATGCAATTCCAAATTTTATTTGGAGTATACAAAATGTATAATTGATTTTCAACTCTGTCAAGGCATGGAACTGTATTTATGAATTGTAAATAAGGCGTGTATTTATGTGCGTTTAGTTTATGTCTGAACTAATCTTTGCATTTTTTATCTTAGAATCCAACAATAGCCAATAGCGCGCGTTTATAATCGCCGGAGGTATCGCCCTAAAAATATACAGAATATTTGCAAATTTTAATGTTGATATGCAAAAACAAAAACAATGAAGTAGCAGTTGTACAGTTAAACTGAAATGCGGGTAATGGAGTATTTGCTTTGAAACTATGCCAACGGTTTTGATTGCTCTTGAATTTAAACGAAATTTGTTATGACTTATAAAAAGTTGTGATCTGTTAATTTAACTTTGGCAAATTATGTAGAGATGAACTAATAATGGATAGATATCTAACTTCAACTAAACACTAAAACAGTGCTGCCAGGTTGGAATAATCGTTATTTTAAAAATAACTGAATGTCACACTTTTTTTTAATGATATGGGAAAAGTGTAACGGATATTTAAACATCAAAGACTATAAGACTGGAACTATAAAGATGAAAATTAGGGTAAGTCTTAAAAACATGCACGAAAAATAACATTTGGCAATAACTATGCAATCGTTTCGAATTGGTTTTGCATATGCTTTGCACTTTACAATACAAGCAATACTGCATCATTAAATATTGTAAAATACTGTCGGTTAATAAACTATCTTTCTAATGATATTAACGTGCTGTTAAGCACAACCGGAAGAAATATTTCAAATCACAATAAAGAAACATTTTATACAAACTTAATTACGGTTGAGATTGTAAGTTTCACTATTCTTTGTTGTTGCTAAATTATCGCAATACAGAAATTCAATTGTTTTTTTAAGTTAAGCTGGTTAGCTTTAAAATGTATTCCATGTAAAATATGTGTAGTGTACGCGTGTGAAAAACGAAACTACAAGTAATGTGCGTTACATACTTCGTGCGTAAACAACAGTTATCGAATGCTAACATAGAAAACCAACACCAGCGGCAAGAAGAACAGCTAGTATACAAAACAAATATAAACGAAAGAGTAATATTCACCTTAATCCACGACTCCAAGCTCTTGCCGTATTTGTTCTGGAATGCTTCCTTGATGTCACCCAAATCGATCTCGGAGCGACTGACAACGATGCGTATCAAAGTCTTGTCCTTGGTGCCAATGCCATGCATGGAGTCATGCAAACGCTCAGCGAAGTAGTCAACCTTCGACTTGCAGCATTTGACTATTAGAGCAATGTGAAAGAACGCTGGTCAAAAAAAGCCAACACAACAAATATACAATTGCATCACTACTTACCAATAGCCAGGAAACCCTTCTCGACGGCGCCACTGAACTCACGCTTGATTGCCTTCTCGATGTCATTACCGGCCAGATTCTCGTATTCGAGGAAGATTTGACGTAGCTGTTGATATGAGCGTGTTATCAAGATGGAATTGAACACCGACTCATCTGTGCCCCATTGACCCTCGCCGGCATCATGCAGGCTCTGCGCATCGGCAATGGCAGCCGCCTCATCTACACCCTGGTTCTCATCGCGATTGCCTTGCACCAAAGACACGCACAAACGCTTGAAATGGCCGCTGGTGTCGCCTTTCAAATCCGATTCCAGGGATTTTCCAAAGCTTTGTTCGTAGAACTGTGCAATCGTCTTGATGCCATAGTTCGACAATGTGCATAGGATTTCAATGATGGCCTCCTCATCGGTGCCCAAGCCGGAAATGGCATCGTGCAGCTCCTGCGCATAGAATTGCGGCAATGGGGTCATCAAAGCCAAAATTACGTCTTCGAATTTGCCACCCAATTCAGATTTCAAATCCGAAATCAAATCTTTGCCATAAGAGGTCTTGAACGCCTCAGCGATCTCCAGACGCTGCACAATGCCGCGACGTGCCAAGATCTCGATGATTGCCTTCTCATCGGTGCCGAAGCCTTTCATGGCTTTGCGCAGTATAGCGGCATCCTCGACCGGATCGAAGGGATCAGCCGGGTACACGGTAGGTGTGCACTAAAAAAAACAATAAAATGAGCAAAACTGAAAATTACAATCTGTTCAAGTATTTTTTATGCAGCACACGTAAACTACATGCCTTGCCTTTCTAGAAAATTAATCATCAAAAAAAATTTACGCGTATTACTCATAATTATTTATTTTAAAAAATTCCATAATTTTATTTTTTTCAAATTGTCATTAATATGCAAAACATCATGTTTGTGCGTAAAAATATGCATAATGTAGCACAATAAAACACAATTTAAATTTGATAAGCATTTTTTTTGCATATGATTTATTTTTGATAAGATTAAATTTATCATGCTGTAATTGGTAGCAACACTTGACATTGCATATTAGTTTTCAAGTAGACTTGGATTTCAATTATAGGCAAGATAAGACAACGTATTGTCAAAGGCATTATTCCCCTACAATTGACACAGCAAACTTATCATTGCGTAATCGTGCTGCTGCGGTACAGAGACTTAAGTTGCCCGACTAGGATTTCAGTTTGCAGGTTGGAACCTTGACTCTAGACGCTGTTATCCCAAATTATTGTAATAGGTATGGGAACTGGTTGGCAATTTTTTTTAAAACATTTGCACTTTTTAGTCGAACACGTCTGCGCAGTGCAATGTTCTAAACTTATTCAGGTATGCATTATTCCACACAGACTACTGTGTTGGGAAAAAGGGCAAAGCAACTCTAACTTAATTGATCATTAACAAGTCAATTTTTCTTTTTTATATGATTATACAAACAGCCCTTATGACAGCGGTAATTGCTTGAGGCATTTTATGTAATTACGATTAAATTAAAACTCACCTTGAATGGATAGTACTCAGCGGAGCTCATTGTATTTGTAGTTGTTGTTGTTTTTTAAATATTAAGCTAGAAAGAGTAAGAATATAGAAATAAAAAATTAAAAAGACGCAGTCAAACACGTTTGCAGATACGCGTATACTAAAATAATATATTAAAGAAAATAATGCCCAGCACGCACACAAACAAGGCCAAAACCTATGGACAATCATGAATGTGATATTGTATTACATCATCGCCATCATCAACAACATGTACAAGGCACTAAAGGGCGACAACAAACCCAACACGCGGCGGCGCCTTAAAACTCATGGCAACATAAAAAATACAAAAAAAGAAAAAAACTACTACACAATCAACCACTATTCATCTATGCTATGCCAGAGGGGGTTGCGCAGCTTATGCAGCGGAAAAACCTAGTTTTTCTTTATATTTATTATATTACACATACGTCGTGTGTTCGCGTGGCGGCGCCATGTGTCGAAAGTGCTTCGCAGTCACTTGGCTGTTCATGATAGCCAGTTTATGTAAAAGAAACTTACCATAAATTCAGACAAGTTCATGGCAGCTAAAAGTGTCGCTATTAAAACAAGGCCAGTGACAACGAGTGCGCAAGAGTTCAGTGCACCGAGTGCCTTTCTCTTAGGTGCGTGGAAACCTACAGCTGCCGCATGCCGGTTGCCATGTTTCGTAGTTAAAATTAAAAGTGAAAGTCAATTTTCTATATGTGTTTAACCCTATACTGCGTATAAGTTTGCATGTGAATGGCAACACTATTTGCATTGCAGTGTACCGAGCTAAAGCTGCGTAAGTGCTAGGGAATGCTAAGCCAGAATTCAAATATTAAAAAGAAAAAATTATAATCAACATTCTAAGAATTAAAGAAATTATATAGCAATGAAAAAATAAAAAGCGTCTTTCGTCTTTTGCCTTGTACTTAATAGAAAGCTGTAGAACTTAGCTTTACACTTATGACGTGGCACTGCCTGCCAAAAGTCATCAAAACGCTGATTTTTTTTGTACGCCTCTGCGTTTAGTCTAAAAATTAAACAAGCGAGTAGATACATAATCAAAACAAACTGAGGCGGCAGCCGCAAAACTGGTTTATACTTTTGCTAACCTGAGTGTTTGACGCTATTGTGCTATTGTGGCAGTGGTGTTTTATTTGAAAAATTAAAAAAAACAGTACGAAAAACTTTGTTTGACTTGCGCATTTGACTTTTAAATTTAAAAAAAAAAAATACTCGAGCCCGCCATGTTAGTGGAGCTATGATTAATTGCTTGTGCTAATTACAATTCCGACTCTGTTCTGATGAATCATTAAAATAAAATGCGCAGAACAAACTTCGTGACGTTCGCTTAGTTTTAGGACTGTAAAATGTTTCTACAACTTTGCATTTAATTAACACAGCATTGGTAAATAGTTACAAATTTATCGGACGCAAGAAAATAGCAACTCGTGACTTATTGTACTGGCACAGACCTGTTTGTTGTTTAAACTCAAAGCAAATAATAGGAAACATGGAAACTATCATTCATATTTTTCGTGTATGTACATAAGATTTGCCAGTTTTCAGTACTATTTAAACAAGTAATGACTGTGCTTAGTACAGCTTAGGAATAACTATAGCAAAAAAATAAAAAGTCCGTGCCTAACAACACAATTAAAGCGGAAACTCAATTTGCAACGGCTTTATTCACTTGGAATTTTTTCTTTGGAAATATTTTAGTGGCACTTGTGGTGATTGACAGCGCAGATCATTTCTGTACCAGTGCGCGCATAAGCCAATTTTTTTTATTGAAAAATAACTGCATGTCGGCATTGTAAAAAAAAAATAATTAATCTTCACAAATGTGCTGCAACAATTTGAATTTTTTTACATTGTACACTTCGATTACTACATTTACGCTTTCTTCCCTGACATACATAAAAATACATAAAAATATGTAAGTACTTCTCCCCCCGCTCTGTAGAAGCTTGATGAGAGTGAGAAAGAGAGCGCGCAAGTGAATTAGCAACGCGGCTAGCCTAGCAGGCGCAGATGAAGTGATGATGTCATCTGTTTTAGTCATTTTTTCAGATGAAAGATAAATAAATGCACATATAGCATTTAAACTAAGTGTAGCTGATTTTTACTTATTCCTTTAACAAAAAATCAGAAAAACCGCTTTCTGTTTATTTAAGAGTAAACAAGAAAAGGAAAATTAAATTCTATTTCTATTTAAGTAAACCGCACCCAAAACAATTAAATAACGGTTTGTTGCTGTTTGCCCGAAACACACTTGTTTTCTTTTTCCACTTTTTCACAACCAACACACTTGCACAGAATAAATAAAATGCAAACAAAACAAACGCAAATGTTTAAAAAACTATTATAAATTACCAAGTACACTATTCAAGTCCAGTTAGTCTGCTCGCACCGAAGTCTCACAAAATACTAATTTAACTTTGACTTTAGCTATCAGCTTTTATTTGTGATGAGAATTCCGCACTAAGCTAGAGAGTAAGTGAGAGCGTGTGAGCGAGCTTTTGTAAGCCAAAAAAAAAAAAAAGAAGAACTTCCTTGACTTTTTTTATTGCAGCACGATCGCAGTGATGCCAACACTCGGTGAGCAGAAACACTAATAATTTTATTAAGTTAATTTATTAAAATCACGTTGATCGCTCTTACATTAACTAGATAATAGAGTTCAACTAAAAAGCTTGGAAAAAGAAAATAAAATATTTAAGTATTGATTCATTCATTCGATGTCAAATAGGAAAAAAAATTCTCGCCGGCAACAGGTCTCGACCACTGCTCTGGGTGGCAAAATGAGCGACCGGCCGAATGTTGAAAACAGTCGGCTTTAAATGCAGCTGTACAAAACGGATTCTTGCCATTATTAAATGTCAAAATCGTCAGATTTGTGGGGATGGTGGATGTCTGACTGTGTCTGACCTCCACACTGAAAAATGACGATAAATGAAATTGCATTGATTACATGATGAACATTATTATTAATTGCATATAACTTAGTGCTTTTAGAACAATCTTGCAAAATTATTTGCATTTTATTCTGTAATGTAATATGCTCTATATTGAACATTGCTGTTGCACATTGCACTGTTGCAATGAGGTAAATATTCGTGAAATCATTGTTTACATTCTTACAATCAATGATTCATCATGGGGGCAATTGCTCTTCTAGAGCGAAGATAAAAAATAGTACTGTGATTCATTTGTTCAACGTGATGCTGTTGAGAAACAAACGATGAGGTAATGAAATATAATTTGTACAAATAAACAACGCAATTCTTGTGTCGTCATACACATTACATTACTAGAAACATAACATTAGCAATACCTTTAGCAGCAATATTGTTCTTACAAAGTAAAACAAATTACAAGACACACTTAAAGAATCAAATTCTTATCTTTCTTAGTTTACGACGAAACATACATTTCATTATCAATTAAATTAATAAAAGTAAATATTTATTTTTCTTCTGTCAATATTCGATCTAAAAAAGCTTGCTGTCACCTTTTTATTAATTTTGACAGCTTATAATGCTGCCGTGTGTGCTTAGTGTGGCCAGGTTATAAGTCAAGTAGTGCCAAACAATTAGCGTTGTATGATGGTCAAAGTACCCGTTTTTCGTATTTATTGTTTTACACAAAGAAAAAATTGAATTGAATTCATTCGATAGATGGCTCTGTTTGGAATAAATACGTGTTTTAAGCGTGACAAAAAGTTTTCTGCTATGAAATTCAAGTAGAAATACTCGTATTTCATGTGGTTGACAGTTGATTGATTGACTATTAAACAACTTAAAAAATGAATAATTTTGCTATGGTAATGACAAACGCGAGGGCCGTGGTGTTACATTGCTTCTGCTTCACTGTGACTGCCAGAATAATACTTATGGGCAAATTCGGCCATGCATTACAGAACGGATTAACGGAAGCGGTTACTATATTTTTGTCTCGAACCGGGTAACATTTTGCTTATGTCGTCATGAATTCGAAAACAGACCGCAACAATAACGGTCGATTCCGGTTTGCGAGATCGGACGGAACATTCATTAGGGTAATTGCGTCTTCTAACTTTACAATGTTCAGTTGCAGTCTGCACATTGTCTTTACATAAACAAAGATTCGTTATAACCGACTTGTATTTACGCAAAATCCAGTTTGACACTCTGACAACCATGGGTGCTATGCGTTAAGGTTGGCCAAAGTGGTGGCAAGCGTTTCCCGCCAAAAGTTCGTTTGACCAGCTGTGTTTGAGATCTTCGTGTACATTTGAAAATCCTTTATTCAATTCCGCTGTTAAGTAAAATTATTTAAATTTTTAAGCATCTTATAAGTAATATAATGGAGGGATTTGATGAGGCAGGAGTATTCTTCTCGGACAACTTTGGCAACGAACAGCAGCAGGATGGAAATCAGATTAATATGCAAGCGGTGAAGCGCAAATACAAAGAGTTTTTGCGCACGTTCAACGAAGATAACTTTTTCTACAAATACAGGTAAGCGTGTAAAAGTGGCTCAAAAAGGAATGGACCCGTCATTTACGCAAAATTTGCAGAGATACGCTTAAGAGAAACTATCTAAATGGCCGTCACTTTCTTGAGGTTGAAATGGAGGATTTGACTGGCTACGACGAGGCTCTGGCGGACAAGCTAAACAAGCAGCCAACCGAACATCTGCAAATCTTCGAAGAAGCAGCACGTGAAGTCGCTGATGAGATAACAGCACCACGTCCTGAGCACGAGGATCAGATGCACGACATACAGATATTGCTTAAATCTAATGCCAATCCCACGAACATTCGTAATCTGAAATCGGACAGCGTTTCGAGGTTAGTGAAGATAGCGGGTATAATTGTTGCAGCTTCGGGTATCAAGGCAAAGGCTACACGCATGTCGATCATGTGTCGCTCGTGCAGCACCATCATACCCAATCTGAAGGTGAATCCCGGTTTGGAAGGTTATGCGCTGCCGCGTAAGTGCAATACGGAGCAGGCGGGTCGTCCGAAATGTCCATTGGACCCATTCTTTATAATGCCCGATAAGTGCAAGTGCGTTGACTTTCAGACATTAAAGCTGCAGGAATTGCCCGATTTTGTGCCACAAGGTGAAATACCGCGACACTTGCAACTTTTCTGCGATCGTTCGCTGTGCGAGCGCGTAGTGCCGGGAAATCGTGTATTGATACAGGGTATCTATTCCATACGCAAAGTGGGCAAACCACCAAAGCAGGACGGGCGTGAAAAGGCTGTTGTCGGAGTTCGTGCGCCGTACATGCGCGTTGTTGGCATAACAGTAGATGCGGAGGGCGCGGGTGCTATATCACGGTATAGCAATATTAGCGCCGAGGAGGAGGAGACCTTCCGTCGTATGGCAGCCTCATCAGACATTTATGAACGCTTGTCCAAGTCCTTGGCCCCAAGTATCTTTGGCTCCGGTGACATAAAAAAGGCAATCACTTGCCTATTATTTGGTGGCTCACGTAAGCGTCTGCCTGATGGTCTTTGTCGTCGTGGCGACATAAATGTGTTACTCTTGGGTGATCCAGGTACCGCTAAGTCGCAATTGCTAAAGTTCGTGGAGAGGGTGGCACCAATCGGCGTTTACACCTCAGGCAAAGGTTCCAGTGCAGCGGGTCTAACGGCTTCGGTCATGAGGGATCCAGCTACAGTACGTTGCAAAAAGCTCTGTCATGTTGATTCGTCTTAATTCATTTTTATTTTTATAGCGTAACTTCGTTATGGAGGGTGGTGCTATGGTCTTGGCTGATGGAGGCGTCGTTTGCATTGATGAGTTTGATAAAATGCGCGAAGATGATCGCGTTGCCATACACGAAGCAATGGAGCAGCAAACCATCTCAATTGCCAAAGCTGGCATCACCACAACACTGAACTCACGTTGTTCTGTACTAGCGGCAGCTAATTCGATCTTTGGTCGCTGGGATGAAACTAAGGGCGAGGATAATATCGACTTCATGCCCACAATACTTTCCCGTTTCGACATGATTTTTATTGTTAAGGATGTGCACGACGAGGCTCGCGACATCACAATGGCCAAGCATATCATAAACGTGCATATCAACTCGAACAAATCGGCGCCTTCTGATGCAGCCGAGGGCGAAATCTCGTTGGCTATGTTTAAGAAGTACATACATTACTGTCGCATGCATTGCGGTCCACGGCTCAGCGAGGCAGCAGGCGAAAAACTGAAAAGTCGCTATGTGCTCATGCGCAGCGGAGCTGGTCAGCAGGAGAAGGCTGCTGACAAACGCTTAAGCATACCGATTACCGTGCGTCAGCTGGAAGCTATTATACGTATCGCAGAGTCGTTAGCAAAAATGCGACTGCAGCCGTTTGCCACCGATGAGCACGTCAACGAAGCACTGCGCCTTTTCCAGGTGTCCACACTGGACGCCGCCATGACGGGCAGTTTAGCGGGCGCAGAAGGTTTTACAACCGAGGAGGATCAGGAGACGCTCAATCGTATTGAAAAGCAACTTAAGCGTCGCTTTGCCATTGGGTCGCAAGTCTCAGAACAGAATATCATACAAGTAGGTTATGCTTTGACTCTATGATTTATGATTTATTGAAATTTTCTTCTAATATCTGCTTAGGACTTTTTGCGTCAGAAATACGAGGAGCGCACCATACTCAAAGTTATACATACCATGATACGGCGTGGTGAGCTGCAGCATCGGATGCAACGTAAAATGCTTTACAGAATTTGCTAAGACATTCCTTCCCATATCTCAAATTCTATTGATTAATTATTAAAAATTAAAGAAATAACATTTGTTATGCATTTTCACCAAATTCATATGTATGTATGTTCGAATTTTGTACTTTTCAATAAATATGTTTAATTGTGAGTCCGTAACGCAGGCACAAATGGCTAATTAAAGCCGAATTCATGTCGAAGACAATGACAATTATCGTAAATTTTTTGACACGTGCATTTACACTCCGTGTGACAGTAGTAAATCATAACGTTGTCATTCGCAAAAAACAAAGTTTATTGCATTGAAAGATTTAAAAGTTGAGAATTATATAAAAACGGGATTTTACTTGTTTTTTTTTAAAGCAATAAGAATGATGGCCGGTAGGAAATTTTACACATTGAACGCAGCTTAATGTCAAAATTCCTATTGACTATGGGATTTTATAAACTGCATTCAAAATTACTAATGTGTGTCCATATAATTTTTTTTCCAATAAGTAACTATACAAAATTACTTTGTTTCGTTTTTACGTTTTTAAGTACGTATGTATTTGAGTATATATGTGTATACATGCAATGCAAAATTTTTTTTGACACTTAACAAATGATGTGTGCGTTAAAAAATGATTTTCAAATCCGATGTCTTAAATAATTAGGTAACAAAATATAAATAATTTCATTGCTTTGCTAACAACAGTAATAATAATAATGATTAGATTTACTCATGTTATGAAACTGAAGAATTTATGATGTAAATTATGCAATCATTATTATTGCAATTCTGTGCGTATAATTGCACCAAATGAGCCATCAGCAAACCAGGCTGTTTTATGTCATGCATGCAGCTTCGTTGGCTTTCTTCTGATTTCGGAATGGTCGATAAAACCAATCATGAGCACAGTTCCACGGTCAATTCCGGTTGTTATAATTCTGTTTGTTCGCAGTTTTCATTTAATAAAAAAAAAAAACAAAACAATATGATATATGGCATCACTCAGCGTCATGGCGAGGCGTGCTCCCACACAATCGTGCAAACAATTGGCTTATTGTTGTGCACTTAGCCGTTGAATTGGCATCAAACCATTTCCATTTTGTTTCCATATGTCAAGAAAGAAAAGCTTGGGTAACGATTTTCGTTTTACGTATGTTAACATATGTGAAACGTCAATAAAACGACTATGTTTAAAAATACAAGAATTATAAGACAGATATTTATGACATTTTCGTTTTTTTTTGGCAAATTTGCATTAAGTTAATCCCAAAAGGCCGAACAGGGAACAATTTTCAATTATTTAATTTTTTTGTGGTTATTTTTTTTCTCGTCCGATAGAGTGGCAGGAGTGAGCAGGTAGCTGAATGTTTATTTAAGTTTCCAATTTAATTCTGGAAAAGTCTCAAGTCGGCAAGTGGACGTGATTAGAATGTGTGGGTGGGTGGCTGGGTGGGTGTCTGTCAGTGACGTTTTCTTTTTATACTGTGCTTGAAAAAATTCCGTTTTATATGATAACTGTTTTATTTAGTAAACAAACTATAAATGAATGGTTTGTTGTTCCGAATCGATATGAAAATATTCCGCAATGAAAAATGTTTATTATCAGCATTTCTCATAAATCTATTAGCTTCTTGTGTACAATTTCTAATGATGTCGCAGCATTGTCTAAGCACTTTTTGGTTTTTTAAACAAAATTATTTATTTCGCATGTGGTATGTTTTCAACTATACAGTATTAAGCGATTTTTTAAAATCCTTTGTACGTCATTCGTGCAGATCATAGCGACCATTCATGTTCAATTTGGCAATTAGCCAGGTCTCTGTATTTTTCTGTTTCTGTTTTTTTTTTTTTTTTTAATTTCTGTTTTTGTCGAGTTTTTAATTTGTTTGTTTATTTGATTTTTTTTTTTTTTGTTATTCTCTGGAGGTAATGTGAATGTTACTTCCTTTTTTTCTTATTTATAACAAATCATAATTTATACAAAAAAAAATTTCCGCATATTGTTATGTTTTTCGTATTTTAACCCGGCATAAGAGCAAACGCTGTTTAAATACTTGCTTAAAAAAACAAGTTTAAAAATTAACAACAGCTGCAATGAAAAAAAACTAAAAAAAAGTATTGCAAAAAGGAATTGTCAATCTAATTTACATTACAGAATGTTAAAAGTTTAATGTAAAGTAACATTATGTTGTTGCAGTTGAACAGACTCCAAGAGTCTGTTGTAAGTACAAGAAGTCAATCATTTTCAATTTATCAAGTATCGACAAAGTTCCAGACATATTGTATGTGCCTACCATACATATGTATGTATGTATGTGCGCTCTTTGATGGTTGAAACTCGTTTGGCAGTGATCATCTCCGGGTTGAAAACTGTAATTGGATCAATTGACTCATTTATCTTGGCGAATGACGCGCATGGTGGCGAGTGACCGACGTGCTGTTTGTGACGCGTATGACGTCAAAGCGATCAACAAATTGCGCTAGCAAACCGTCGAGAAACCGATAAAATTATTTTCACTACGCATACCCAAGACGCACACTCCCACATGCATAAAAAAATATCGATACGTTAACCTGTGGAAGATGCATTGCTTTGCTGGAGGTCGCTATGTATTATTTATAATTAGACATACTTACATACATACGTACATACTTACATATTACAATATGTTTATATGTGTGTGTGCGTGTGTGTGTGTTTTGTATGTAGGTATGGCGTTGTGTGTTTGTGTTTGGAATTTTTAAACATAAACAAAACTATTTGCACTTTTGTGTGAGTCCGTTTGTTTGTATGTATATCCAATATGTACATATGTATGTTTTGGTTTGAATACTGTGCGAGGCACATTGCTTCTTTTCATTAGATATGTACAACCATTCGTACATTAAATAGTGGCTATGGCTATTTTTGTTGTAATCGGAGGAAATTAAAATCGATTTAAATTGCAAATTAATTCACCAAATAACGTAATTTGTAGGATTTTTTCGATTTTTTTCAATTTTTTCTATACCATAGAAAAATCTGAAAAAGTTGTATTCCGCAACAATCCAGCCAAGCTTTTTGATGGCCTGGTTTTTGTTGTAATACATATTTTCTTATCCGAGCTATAGCAATTGCAAAAGGATCTGCTGGAGGAACTTGCGTAAGACAGCAACATTTGGCAATTTTATGTACAAATCCTTTAAAAACACTGATATGCATATGTATGGGTTTTTCGTGACAGGCTACTCTGCTATTTAAAAAAAAATCATCCATCATTGGCGGGTTAAATGTCAATTATTCTTTGCATTTCCAAGCTAATTGAATTAACAGTTAAAGTAAGAACGTGTATAAAGTAAGCTCACACAAAGTTATTATACAATCAAGTACCCTACACCTAACTCGAGCGCGAGTCTATTGTCACTTGGACTCGGGCTACTTCAATGTAAATCAATCAAGCAAAGTGTAGTGTAATTCAAATTGAAATGTTTTGTGTTGGGACGCTTTATTCAATTACTGCTGCAGCGTTCGAAAAGTGGACACAAACCAATCTGCTGCCGCTGTTTGCTCTTCTGGTGCTGTGGCTGTTGCCATTGCTGTGGCTACACATGCATACATATGTACATATGTATGTGGCTACGTACGTGCCACCGAGCAAGTGTGCCGGAGCGCGCGGTGGGCTGCTGCAGCAGAATCGACTTGGCGCATCCCTGCAGTGTATACAAAGCATACAAATTTTGTTGTTGGCGTCGTTGTGGCTTTGTTGCTGATTATATTGTTGTTGCTGTTGTTTTTGTTGTACATACATATGTATCGTACGTATGAATGTAAGAACAAAATAACAATCGAACAGAGGAATTACGTGCAACAATATTTTTGTGCGTTCTTTTTTGTTTTTGTTTTTAATTAAAAATCATTAACGTCACCAGCATCCGCGCGAGCATTTTCCGTTTTGCTGGCAGCGGCGTGCGCGAGAGAGAACACGGCAGCAAGCATTCATATTTAGTCATTGGAGAAACGTTAACACAGCAACCATAGACCAGACGTGCACTCATACGTAGGCGGCGAGCGGAAGACCTATGCACACATGAGCATACACACACAAGTTGTCCAATTTCTGTGAATGAAGTGAAAATGAGAACATCGCCGAGCAACGGCTAGAAAAATTATTAAATTTGCTGGCAGTTGAGTTTTTCCCGCTGCACGAGTCAGACCTAAATCTAACCGAACCTAAATTGAACCAAACAACTAAATGCTCAATCGATAGACTATATAATAGACGAGCGGCGCGATACTTTTTGGAAAAATAAGGAAAATCTGTGCGCAACTGAATTTATTTACTTGCAAAGAATATTTGAAAAAAAAGTTCTCGGTATAACGGAACTACAGAGTGCGTTAAGCTTAAACTTGTGTACACAGTTGGATGAATAGTGTGCAAACAACAACAACAACAATAACCCAACGACGGTCATAGAAATGTACATTTATCCAAGCTCTCCAGAATCCGCATCCTCTTTGCAGTCGGAAGAGAGCGCAGCTATAAAAATACAAGCCGGATTTCGTGGCTATCGTGTGCGCAAACAGTTACATCGCTCCAACAGCGGCCATCAACAGCAACATCAGCATCAGCAGCAGCAGCAACATCAGCAACATCAGCTGAGTAACGGTTATCTGCCGCATCGTCACCATCGTGCACAGCGCAATCAGCCATCCAGGATGGAACGCAGCACCGGCGCAGCTGTGCCAACTGAGAATGGCGCCACACCGGCTGAGCACACAATCGAAGAACGCAGTGCGACCAAAATCCAGGCGGGCGTACGTGGCTTTCTGGTGCGCAAGAAGCAAAAAATCGCCACAGATGCCGCAACAAAAATCCAGGCTGGCTTCCGGGGCTTCAAGGCACGCAAAGAGGCACAGAAACTGAAACAGAAATGATTCTGCGAGTGGTTCGCACGCCGATTTCGTAGAAACGCTAAGCCAGTATAAATGCCACGTTCTGAAAGCCAAATGCCCTGCGATCACGTTCGACTTTTTATTTTTTTTTTTTATTAGAATCTTCTAGGCTAAGCAAGTCTGCATAAGCGCATGTATATACATAAGTATATTGTCCAGTAATGTATACGTTAAATTCTCAAACGAATATGTGAGCCAATGTTGGCTGAGAAATTGAGTAAAAAAAAAAATGTTTGTGCGCCAGCGGCTTTAGAGTAGACATGGCAAAAAAAGCAAATGAAAAGAAAAAACCCAACGTTTTGTTTATGCAAAAACAAAAAATTACAGTGTATAGTCATAATTATGAATAATTTTCTTCTTCGTTTAAGTGATGTAATAACATAACATAATATAAACGTATATATATATATGTATGTATGATGTATTCTAGCTGTAGATGTACACAATTTATTACTATTAAATAAACAGTAGCTATTATACGGGTAAACTACATGATAAATAAATATTTTACAAAAGCAAACTAAAAGCAAACTAAAAGCAAAGCCAAGTGGTTCAGTTTAGTCTCTTCATTTATCAACTTTGTTTGTAATGCTACATAAACATTTCTTTTTGTGTGTATTTATAATTTTTTTTTTCTTGTGTTATGTTTGTTTTCTTTGGTTTTTTTTTATTTTGGTTTTTGTTTTTTTAGTCAAAAAAAAAAGCGAAATTTCTGTAGCGTATACTTAACAGCACGGAAAACTTATGAATATTTGTTCGAGTTCATATATACATACATACATATGTATGTAGTTGCAGACTATATTTGGCCCAAATCCGATACACACAAACAGGCAAACAGATAGTCAGACAATTGGACAGACATACAAATAAACTTACATCTCTACATTCATCTAAACATGTATTTATGACACTGTCATGCATTGAATTCATTGAAAATCTAGGGCAGACAGGTTCTCATATATGCACATGTGCTTAACCAGTGGCCAAAAACATATAAGTGGCTCATTACAAATATTTATTTTAGTCCAAAAATATTTCTCATCTCGTTTGTTTTACTTTCAAAGACAAATATCAAATCAATTAAAGTTTTCGAAAAATTTAGCGGCACTTTGACAGGAATTTGTGCTGATGCAATTGACACTAATCAAGACTAATCAAGTGAGAGTGATGAAATGTCATTTTAAGATGCATGTGACCTTGAACTTTGTGTGTTTGTGAAATTAAGAACATGAGTGACTTGTCACTAATTAATATTAATTGTAGCCAGTTAAGTATGTGCAAGGAGCCAATGTTTTTTTTTTTTTTTATGTTAGAGGTCGTTCTGGTTTGCAAGACGCTCAGAGTTGGGAGATATCCTCCCACAGCTTAAACTGAAATGATACAGAAATTAACTGTCAGATGTCGATTTTCATATTTAATTGTTTTTGCAACTTCAAGCTTGAGTAATCAAGCGGCATATTATTGTTTATAAAATATTTATCTAATTATTTTCTACGGCATGCCTATTTTAATTCCATTAAGCTTTGGGTTCAGCAGCAACAGCCAAATTACGTATAAGTGATGAGTATGATGAAGCATGAGTATGTACAAAACAATAAAACTAATAATCGTGACAATAAATCTTTTGTTTTTTTTTCTCGATTTATGTATGTAACGTATAAGTCAGCATATGAAATGTAATTTCGTTGAGGTAAGCCTGAAGTCTATAAATCGGTTAATGAGATGCTTTAGCGCTGCGAGGGAGGGCAGCGTGAAGAGCAGGCTATGTGCATAAACCAGACTGCGAATAGTTAATATTTCTACTTAATTGGCAAAAAAGGGAATTGAAGTGCAGCGTGTATTTGATATATGTATTTGTCTGATCGATTACAATGTTGACTTGAAAATTCCTGCGAGTAAACAGAAATGCACTCATAATTTAAGCTCATGTTTATTAAATTTGCAAGTGATTTCTAAAGCAAGTGTCTACAATAAATATTGATATTTAATTATTTTTGGAAAAAGTGCGTCTAATTTTCTTCTCGTTCTCAGCGCTGCGTATGCGTTTGCGCATATGCTTGGGTATAACGCGAAATACTTCGCAGTCAATTTGCACAGGCATCGAGTTCTGGCGCAATGCATGCCAGTTCAATTTGTATTCGCTAAGAGATTTCTTGGTGCCTGCAGAGGACTTCGCCGCGATGGCTGCAAGAAAGTTTTTAATGATAAATAATTACATTCTTTGCTAGGCATCATTTGTTGCAGCTGACTTACGTGTTTTCTCAGTGTTTTCACGCGAATCATTGCCGTTGCCGCTGCTGCTGTGCTCCTCATCGGGCGTCGAATCATTGCGCAGTGCATCGCCCCGTTGCAGGGTTAGACGTCTGGCGGCCAGACTGTTCTCGAAGCTGGCGTCCTCTTTGGTGTCGTCTTGCTTACGCTGATAATGTTTGCGGTATGCTGTTTGTATTTTCTTGGCGGCTTCATCCTCGATGAGCCGCTCCAAGGACTCGCTAATCGCATCGTTGCCGAACGAAGCTTTGGTGTCCTGTGTAGATGATTTGGTGCCACCGCTGGTGCGACGTAAGCGACGTCTGGTGAGAAAACCTCTGGCCCCTGCTTGTATTTTTGTTGCAGCCGAAACAATTGTCGATTCGGTCTCTGTAGACGTGCCTGGGGTGTCGGCCAGTGCGGTGCTTATGTTGAAATCGTCATTGCTCACAGCCGAACGATCCATGCTGGTATCTGGGCCGTCGTGAGAAGCCTCAAAGTAGTCGGAATCGGCTTCAGACAGTGAGTAAGCCATCATTTTCTGACGTATGTTTTCGGAAATGTCTTCATCCAAACAGAAACTGCTGCCACTGGTCGCACTTTGGTCGCCATCAGCGGGTTCAATGTACTTAATTGTCTCATCGATGGTAACCGATTTGAATACGGTTTTCGGATCTTCACCAGCAATTGTGTACAGGCGCTTTAAAGGTGCCTTGGCAGTTCCAAGGTTTTGCATAGTAATTCGATTTACTATTTCCGTATCATTGTTGCCAAAAACCACAGAATCACTTTGAGCTGAGCTCTCACGTGTGTCTTCTCGCGGCAAGGGACTTAGCACAACAATGTCGCCATCTTCCACCTCAGTTGAGCTATTATCGTGCAATGCGCTCATGGGTCTTATGATCGGTTCGTCGAAGCTGGGCTCTTGCTTAAGTTTCTCGACTGATTGTGCTGTTGTTTGGGTCTCTGAAGCACGTCTTTGTGTCATTTTTTCAATAACTTCGTCAGCTTTGGATAGTTTATCTGCAATTGATGTTTCCAAATCGGTTTCGTTGGCCAAGTCAGCTGTTGTTGAATCACTGTCAGAGAGTTTGTCTTGCGATTCCTTATCTTTTGACTCGGCACTTGTTGCTTCGTTGGGATTTTCTTCATCTAAATTAGAAATCGATACGGTTTTCTTAATGCAAGGTTCCTCCACTACTTCAGAGGGGATTTCATTGTCGACTCTTTCTAACGAATTCAAAGCTTCATCAAAAGCTTCGGCCAAAGACTTGCTTGGTTGAGCGGAAAATGTTCTTTCATTTGCCAAAAAATCGCTTAACAAGAGTCCTAAATTTGCTTCATTCGGAAGATGAACTATGCTAGTCATATTATCAGCGGTTAATAAGGCACCTTAATGTATGATAATATTAATTTTTTCATCTTAAACTTAAGAGCAACCTAATTACCTTCACTAATGGGCGCAACTTTAGCAGTTTCCTTTGAATCGACTTCTTCACCAACTTCTTCCTTCGCTTCCATTATTTCCGCTTCCTTTGGTTCTTTACTTACTTCTTCTTTGGTTTCTGCTGTTTCTTCATTGCTTGCTTCCTTATTAACTTCTTCATTGACTTCCAGACCACTTCTTTCGGTTGCTTCTTTGCTGGCTTCAGGTTCCTGTTCACCCTCAGTCTGTCCGCTGTCGGTACCTACTAAATCATTGAGCTTATAGTTTTCATTAATTGATTTTATTTTGACCTCTTCATTTTCGTCGTTATTGCCAATAGGTAAATTTCTTTCTAGCGTACTACGTTGGCTAACTAATTCAGGGCATGCAATTGATTGTGTTTCAATCGAAGCGTTTACCAATACGGTGTTTATATCATTACTAGAATTACTTCTACTGGTGCTGCCTGTTTGTTCATTTCTACTTTCAGTTGTTACTATGGGCTCGTTGCCTACAAACCATTCCGATTTCGCATGCATGCTTTCGTCACTCGATAGCATTTCCTCGACGGGGGGCGCCGTTGCCTCGTAGGCATTCAAACTCTGCGCATCGATTATATCCGCACTATTCAAACTGTTGCTGGTATCCAACGAATTTAGATTGTCCGAATGTTTAGACTTGTATATTTCTGTTATTTGTGAACTATCCGGCGTAAGATCAATTAAAGCGTTATCAATTGATTTTCTTCTCAAATAAGAACGAAAGGCCTTTTGAATAATTGTTGCTGCAAGTATCTCAGCATTCGTGTGCTGATCTGAAGTAGTTTGATTTTTGCCAGATTTTGCGAGCAAAGCATCTAGTCTATTGGGTAATTCATTTGCTTTCAATTGTTGTTGACGTAAAATAAAAGTTCTAAATGCTCTTTGAATTTTAATAGCTGCTGACCTCCTCGGTTCGTTTGGGATATCAGCTAATTCGGTAACTGATTTCATTTTCGATTCGTCTGATTGGTTTGATCTTCGTTTTAAAAATGACCTGAATGTTTTTTGAATTTTAATTGCTGCCAAGATCTTCACATCTGCGGTTATTGTTTTATCACCTTTATTAATAACAGAAGGCTGTATAATTTCGGTTTCGTCAGCTGAAAGTTCATGACTGGGCGGTGTAGGTGCGGTTTGCATAATTTCGATGAAATGGTCGCTACTATCCTCATCTATTGTACTTCCTTTAATCACCGAAGACTGACTTACGGTAGTTTGTTTAATTGCATTGAACACTTGAGTAGGCATTAATAACTCGTGAGTTGCTAATGATTCAATTTGACCCATAATAGCACTTGATTTGGATTGATGCTCACTGTCCTGAATTGACTCAGTAGCCAAAGCTTCAGACTGGTACTTGGCTTCATCTGTATCATCTGGTTGTTCTTTCTCCTGAGTCGATATAGTAGAATTCGGAGTTGCCAAAGATTCAGATAGAGCCTTGACAACAACTGATTCTTGAATAGAATCAGTAGACTTTAACGTGGGCAATATTTCAAGTGGGTCCTTGAACACAGCTGTACCAGATGATTGTTCTTTCTCCTGAGTTGATTCAGCAGACCCAGGAGTTGCCAAAGTTTCAGATATAGCCTTAACTACAACTGAATCAGATGATTGTTCTTTTTCCAGAGTTGATTCAGTACTCGCAGGAGTTGCTGAAGTTGCCTCAACTATAATTGAATCAGATTGTTGTTCTTTGTCCTCAGTTAATTCAGTAGACCCAGGAGTTGCCAAAGTTTCAGATATAGCCTTAACTACAACTGCATCAGATGATTGTTCTTTTTCCTCAGTTAATTCAGTAGACTCAGGAGTTGCCAAAGTTTCAGACAGATCCTTGACAACAACTGATTCTTGAATAGAATCAGTAGACTTTAACGAGGGCAATATTTCAAGTGGGTCCTTAATCACAGCTGTACCAGTTGATTGTTCTTTCTCCTCAGTTGATTCAGCAGACTCAGGAGTTGCCAAAGTTCCAGATATAGCCTTAACTACAACTGAATCAGATGATTGTTCTTTATCCTGAGTTGATTCAGTACTCGCAGGAGTTGCCAAAGTGTTAGATAGAGCCTTTACTACAACTGGATCAGATAATTGTTCTTTTTCCTCAGTTAATTCAGTAGACTCAGGAGTTGCCAAGGTTTCAGACATAGCCTTAACTACAACTGCATCAGATGATTGATCTTTTTCCTGAATAGATTCAGTAGACTCAGGAGTTGTCAAAGATTCAGATATAGCTTTAACTACTACTGCATCAGATAATTGATCTTTTACATGAGTAGATTCAGTAGACTCAGGACTTGCCAAAGATTCAGATAGAGCCTCAACTACAATTGAATCAGATTCTTGTTCTTTGTCCTCAGTTAATTCAGTAGACCCAGGAGTTGCCGGAGTTTCAGACATAGCCTTAACTACAACTGCATCAGATGATTGTTCTTTTTCCTCAGTTAATTCAGTAGACTCAGGAGTTGCCAAAGTTTCAGACAGATCCTTGACAACAACTGATTCTTGAATAGAATCAGTAGACTTTAACGTGGGCAATATTTCAAGTGGGTCCTTAATCACAGCTGTACCAGTTGATTGTTCTTTCTCCTGAGTTGATTCAGCAGACCCAGGAGTTGCCAAAGTTTCAGATATAGCCTTAACTACAACTGAATCAGATGATTGTTCTTTATCCTGAGTTGATTCAGTACTCGCAGGAGTTGCCAAAGTGTTAGATAGAGCCTTTACTACAACTGCATCAGATGATTGTTCTTTTTCCTCAGTTAATTCAGTAGACTCAGGAGTTGCCAAAGTTTCAGACAGATCCTTGACAACAACTGATTCTTGAATAGAATCAGTAGACTTTAACGTGGGCAATATTTCAAGTGGGTCCTTGATCACAGCTTTACCAGTTGATTGTTCTTTTTCCTGAGTTGATTCAGCAGACCCAGGAGTTGCTAAAGTTTCAGATATAGCCTTAACTACAACTGCATCAGATGATTGTTCTTTTTCCTTAGTTGATTCAGTACTCGCAGGAGATGCCGGAGTTTCAGACATAGCCTTAACTACAACTGCATCAGATGATTGTTCTTTTTCCTCAGTTAATTCAGTAGACTCAGGTCAGTTAATTCAGTAGACTCAGGAGTTGCCAAAGTTTCAGACAGATCCTTGACAACAACTGATTCTTGAATAGAATCAGTAGACTTTAACGTGGGCAATATTTCAAGTGGGTCCTTAATCACAGCTGTACCAGTTGATTGTTCTTTCTCCTGAGTTGATTCAGCAGACCCAGGAGTTGCCAAAGTTTCAGATATAGCCTTAACTACAACTGAATCAGATGATTGTTCTTTATCCTGAGTTGATTCAGTACTCGCAGGAGTTGCCAAAGTGTTAGATAGAGCCTTTACTACAACTGCATCAGATGATTGTTCTTTTTCCTCAGTTAATTCAGTAGACTCAGGAGTTGCCAAAGTTTCAGACAGAGCCTTGACTACAACTGATCAGCTGATTGTCTTTTTCCTGATAGATTCAGTAGACTCAGGAGTTGCCAAAGTTTCAGCTATAGCCTTAACGTACAGCTGAGTCAGATGATTGTTCTTTTCCCTAAGTTGATTCAGTAGCCGGAGTTGCCGGAGTTTCAGACAAGCTTAACTACAACTGCCAGTTGATTGTTCTTTTTCCTGAGTTGATTCAGTAGACTCAGGAGTTCCTGCAGTTTCAGATATAGCCTTAACTGCAACTGGATCAGATGATTGTTCTTTTCCTGAGTTGATTCAGACTCGCAGGAGTTGGCGGAGTTCAGACAAAGGCTTAAACTACAACTGCATCAGATGATTGTTCTTTTTCCTTAGTTGATTCAGTAGCTCGCAGGAGATGCCGGAGTTTCAGACATAGCCTTAACTACAACTGCATCAGATGATTGTTCTTTTTCCTCAGTTGATTCAGTAGTCGCAGGAGTTGCCGGAGTTTCAGACAGAGCCTTAACGACAACTGATCAGCTGATTGTTCTTTTTCCTCAGTTAATTCAGTAGACTCGGAGTTGCCAAAGTTTCAGACATCCTTACACAACGTTCTGAGGCATCAGTAGACTAAGTTGCAAGTTGCAGGTCCTTAATCACAGCTGTACCAGTTGATTGTTCTTTCTCCTGAGTTGATTCAGCAGACCCAGGAGTTGCCAAAGTTTCAGATATAGCCTTAACTACAACTGAATCAGATGATTGTTCTTTATCCTGAGTTGATTCAGTAGCAGGAGTTGCAAAGTTCAGAAGAGTTGCCAACACTGATGCTTTAGAATCAGAGCCTTTAGTGCAAATTTCAACTGCCTTACTCACTGTCAGTGATTGTTCTTTTTCCTCAGTTGATTCAGCAGAACCAGGAGTTGCCAAAGTTTCAGATATAGCCTTTACCTACAACTGGATCAGATGATTGTTCTTTTTCCTGAGTTGATTCAGTAGACTCAGGAGTTGCCTGAAGTTTCAGATATAGCCTTAACTACAACTGGATCAGATGATTGTTCTTTTTCCTGAGTTGATTCAGTACTCGCAGGAGTTGGCGGAGTTTCAGACAAAGGCTTAACTACAACTGGATCAGATGATTGTTCTTTTTCCTCAGTTAATTCAGTAGACTCAGGAGTTGCCAAAGTTTCAGACATAGCCTTAACTACAACTGCATCAGATGATTGTTCTTTTTCCTTAGTTGATTCAGTACTCGCAGGAGTTGCCGGAGTTTCAGACAAAGGCTTAACTACAACTGGATCAGATGATTGTTCTTTTTCCTCAGTTAATTCAGTAGACTCTGGAGTTGCCAAAGTTTCAGACATAGCCTTAACTACAACGTTTTCCTGAGGAGATTCAGTAGACTCAGGAGTTGCCAAAGTTTCAGACATAGCCTTAATTACAGCTGCATCAGATGATAGTTCTTTTTCCTGAGTTGATTCAGTAGACCCAGGAGTTGCCAAAGTTTCAGACATAGCCTTAACTACAACTGCATCAGATGATTGTTCTTTTTCCTCCGTTAATTCGGTAGACTCAGGAGTTGGCAAAGTTTCAGACAGATCGTTGACAACAACTGATTCTTGAATAGAATCAGTAGACTTTAACGTGGGCAATATTTCAAGTGGGTCCTTGATCTCAGCTGTACCAGTTGATTGTTCTTTTTCCTGAGTTGATTCAGTAGACCCAGGAGTTGCCAAAGTTTCAGACATAGCCTTACCTACAGCTGCATCAGATGATTGTTCTTTTTCCTGAGTTGATTCAGTAGACCCAGGAGTTGCCAAAGTTTCAGATATAGCCTTAACTACAGCTGCATCAGATGATTGTTCTTTTTCCTGAGTTGATTCAGTAGACGCAGGAGTTGCCAAAGTTTCAGACATAGCCTTAACTACAACTGCATCAGATGATTGTTCGTTTTCCTGAGGAGATTCAGTAGACTCAGGAGTTGCCAAAGTTTCAGACATAGCCTTAACTACAACTGCATCAGATGATTGTTCTTTTTCCTTAGTTGATTCAGTACTCGCAGGAGTTGCCGGAGTTTCAGACAAAGGCTTAACTACAACTGGATCAGATGATTGTTCTTTTTCCTCAGTTAATTCAGTAGACTCTGGAGTTGCCAAAGTTTCAGACATAGCCTTAACTACAACGTTTTCCTGAGGAGATTCAGTAGACTCAGGAGTTGCCAAAGTTTCAGACATAGCCTTAATTACAGCTGCATCAGATGATAGTTCTTTTTCCTGAGTTGATTCAGTAGACCCAGGAGTTGCCAAAGTTTCAGACATAGCCTTAACTACAACTGCATCAGATGATTGTTCTTTTTCCTCCGTTAATTCGGTAGACTCAGGAGTTGGCAAAGTTTCAGACAGATCGTTGACAACAACTGATTCTTGAATAGAATCAGTAGACTTTAACGTGGGCAATATTTCAAGTGGGTCCTTGATCTCAGCTGTACCAGTTGATTGTTCTTTTTCCTGAGTTGATTCAGTAGACCCAGGAGTTGCCAAAGTTTCAGACATAGCCTTACCTACAGCTGCATCAGATGATTGTTCTTTTTCCTGAGTTGATTCAGTAGACCCAGGAGTTGCCAAAGTTTCAGATATAGCCTTAACTACAGCTGCATCAGATGATTGTTCTTTTTCCTGAGTTGATTCAGTAGACGCAGGAGTTGCCAAAGTTTCAGACATAGCCTTAACTACAACTGCATCAGATGATTGTTCGTTTTCCTGAGGAGATTCAGTAGACTCAGGAGTTGCCAAAGTTTCAGACATAGCCTTAATTACAGCTGCATCAGATGATAGTTCTTTTTCCTGAGTTGATTCAGTAGACCCAGGAGTTGCCAAAGTTTCAGACATAGCCTTAACTACAACTGCATCAGATGATTGTTCTTTTTCCTCCGTTAATTCGTTAGACTCAGGAGTTGGCAAAGTTTCAGACAGATCGTTGACAACAACTGATTCTTGAATAGAATCAGTAGACTTTAACGTGGGCAATATTTCAAGTGGGTCCTTGATCTCAGCTGTACCAGTTGATTGTTCTTTTTCCTGAGTTGATTCAGTAGACCCAGGAGTTGCCAAAGTTTCAGACATAGCCTTACCTACAGCTGCATCAGATGATTGTTCTTTTTCCTGAGTTGATTCAGTAGACTCAGGAGTTGCCAAAGTTTCAGACAGATCGTTGACAACAACTGATTCTTGAATAGAATCATTAGACTTTAACGTGGGCAATATTTCAAGTGGGTCCTTGATCCAGCTGTACCAGTTGATTGTTCTTTTTCCTGCGTTGATTCAGTTAGACCCAGGAGTTGGCAAAGTTTCAGACATAGCGTTGACTACAGCTGCATCAGCTGATTGTTCTTTTTCCTGAGTTGATTCAGTAGACCCAGGACGTGGGCAATAGTTTCAGAGATGGTCCTTGATCTACAGCTGCACCAGTTGATTGTTCTTTTTCCTAGCTGATTCAGTAGACTCAGGAGTTGCCAAAGTTTCAGACATAGCCTTACCTACAGCTGCGATCAGATGATTAGTGTCTTTTTCCTGAGTTGATCAGTCAGGTAGACCCAGGAGTTGCCAAAGTTTCAGATATAGCCTTAACTACAGTTGCATCAGATGATTGTTCTTTTTCCTGAGTTGATTCAGTAGACCCAGGAGTTGCCAAAGTTTCAGACATAGCCTTAATTACAGCTGCATCAGATGATCGTTCTTTTTCCTGAGTTGATTCAGTAGACCCAGGAGTTGCCAAAGTTTCAGACATAGCCTTAACTACAACTGCATCAGATGATTGTTCTTTTTCCTGAGTTGATTCAGTAGACCCAGGAGTTGCCAAAGTTTCAGACATAGCCTTAACTACAGCTGCATCAGATGATTGTTCTTTTTCCTGAGTTGATTCAGTAGACCCAGGAGTTGCCAAAGTTTCAGACATAGCCTTAACTACAGCTGCATCAGATGATTGTTCTTTTTCCTCCGTTAATTCGGTAGACTCAGGAGTTGGCAAAGTTTCAGACAGATCGTTGACAACAACTGATTCTTGAATAGAATCAGTAGACTTTAACGTAGGCAATATTTCAAGTGGGTCCTTGATCACAGCTGTACCAGTTGATTGTTCTTTTTCCTGAGTTGATTCAGTAGACCCAGGAGTTGCCAAAGTTTCAGACATAGCCTTAACTACAGCTGCATCAGATGATTGTTCTTTTTCCTGAGTTGATTCAGTAGACCCAGGAGTTGCCAAAGTTTCAGACATAGCCTTAACTACAGCTGCATCAGATGATTGTTCTTTTTCCTCAGTTAATTCGGTAGACTCAGGAGTTGCCAAAGTTTCAGACAGATCGTTGACAACAACTGATTCTTGAATAGAATCAGTAGACTTTAACGTGGGCAATATTTCAAGTGGGTCCTTGATCACAGCTGTACCAGTTGATTGTTCTTTTTCCTGAGTTGATTCAGTAGACCCAGGAGTTGCCAAAGTTTCAGACATAGCCTTAACTACAGCTGCATCAGATGATTGTTCTTTTTCCTGAGTTGATTCAGTAGACCCAGGAGTTGCCAAAGTTTCAGACATAGCCTTAACTACAGCTGCATCAGATGATTGTTCTTTTTCCTCAGCTAATTCGGTAGACTCAGGAGTTGCCAAAGTTTCAGACAGATCGTTGACAACAACTGATTCTTGAATAGAATCAGTAGACTTTAACGTGGGCAATATTTCAAGTGGGTCCTTGATCACAGCTGTACCAGTTGATTGTTCTTTTTCCTGAGTTGATTCAGTAGACCTAGGAGTTGCCAAAGTTTCAGATATTGCCTTAACTACAACTGCATCAGACGATTGTTCTTTTTCCTGAGTTGATTCAGTAGACTCAGGAGTTGCCAAAGTTTCAGATATAGCCTTAGCTACAACTGCATCAGATGATTGTTCTTTTTCCTGAGTAGATTCAGTAGACTCAGGAGTTGCTGAAGTTGCCTCAACTACAATTAAATCAGATGATTGTTCTTTCTCCTCAGTTAATTCAGTAGTCGCAGGAGTGGCCGGAGTTTCAGACAGATCCTTGACAACAACTGATTCTTGAATAGAATCAGAAGACTTTAACGTGGGCAATATTTCAAGTGGGTCCTTGAACACAGCTGTACAAGATGATTGTTCTTTCTCCTGAGTTGATTCAGCAGACCCAGGAGTTGCCAAAGTTTCAGATATAGCCTTAACTACAACTGAATCAGATGATTGTTCTTTTTCCTCAGTTAATTCAGTAGACTCAGGAGTTGCCAAAGTTTCAGATAGATCCTTGACAACAACTGATTCTTGAACAGAATCAGTAGACTTTAACGTGGGCAATATTTCAAGTTGGTCCTTGACCACAGTTGTACCAGTTGATTGTGCTGTTTCCTGAGTTGATTCAGTAGACTCAGGAGTTGCCGAAGATTCAGACATAGCCTTAACTACAATTACATCAAATTGGTGTTCTTTTTCCTCAAATAATTCAGTGGACTCAGGAGTTCCAATAGTTTCAGGCAGATCCTTGTCCAAATGTGATTCTTGAGTAGAATCAGTAGATTCTGAAGTCATCTTGGTGTTAACTGCTGCTATGTGTGATGATTGCTCTATGCGTTGTGTCGGCTCTGTAGATTCCATAGTTGGCAATGTTTCAACAAAAACAGTTTCGTTTAAGTTCTCATTCTGTTCATTTATTGTTTTGGTGTTAAATTTTTCGTCGGAATTTCCATCCGTAGTTGCAATTTCATTATCATTGGTTTCATTATCAGACATGCTTTTTAATTGATTATCATCTGAAATTTCTCTACGTTGCCGTGTAATGAAGGTATTATTTCCTATAGAGTCATTGAGTATTTGCGAATTGTTATTTTCTAATTCGTTTTCATTAGAGCTGGTCAAATGTTCTACTAAATCGTTTATTGGATTTGTTTCTTCATTAAAATCAATTGACGGCGAATGTGAATCATTTTCATTTTGTTCAGGTATAGTCTGAAGCGAGGATTTTAGGGATAATACTTCGCCCACTGTGTAAATGGCACTAAGTGTATTATTATCAACATCATCATCATCTTCAGTTGTTTCAAGAGGATCTTTTAAGCCATTTTCATGTACATCCTCGTTTGAGCTCAGTTTTATTTGAACTTTATCATCCTCGGAAATTATTTCTGAAGTTTTTTCCTTTTTTAATTTTAAATTCGGGCTCTGCACAGATTTCGGCATAATTTTGCTATCATCTGTAAATGGAACGAAAAATGAAACCGAAGTTTTTTCCTTAATGCCTCCTTCAGGTTGCAGTGGTGCACCAACGAAATATGTAGGCAAACGTTCACTTTTACTAGGAATTAATTGCGTCCTGATATTCGCAATATTGTTCTGCATCTCAGAATTGTTGATAGAATTATTGTGAAAATTGTTATAATTTTCCTGTTGATGCTGTGTTGCTTGTACATTCTCTTGTTGTACTGTGTTTCCAACAGTTTCAGTGATGATATTTTCAGAGCGTATCAATTTAGTCGAATTGATAATATCGGTCGTCACATTTAAGGGCTTATTAATGAGTTCTTCTGATTTTTGCTTAGGTATGCCCACATGTTGTGTAGTACTCGCAATGGTATCTTTTTTCTCAACCACTTCATTTGGTTCTATATGCACCTCGTACCATGGGCCAGCATCGTCGGGCGTCTTGAAAGATTTGAGCTGCAATTCAGCGATTGGTACAGGTATCAATCGGCCTGAATCCAAGCTGTGTGTCTTTTTTTCTTTATTGTTAGAACTGTGCGATTTCTTTGGATGGATTAGCAAATTTTTATTGTTACTAAGCTCAGTACTACTTTCAGTTAAATTTTGAGTGCCAATCGTTTTATTATCAACAATGCGTGAAGACTGATTTTTATCCTAATGCAGAAAATAATAATTTAGCAAAAATATTTTCATATGCTCTTCTTACCAATATTTACTTCATTTCCAACTGTCGCTGTTGTCCCAGTGTTCTCATGATCTGAAAAGAAATGTTTATATAATGTTTGTCATCGGATTCATCTTTCGGTATAAATTGTTTATTAATCATTTTTAAGCCTGCATATCTCGCAGTATTACCTCGGGTTCCTTCTACCTCTTTTCCTGGAGATAATTTCATAATTGGTTCCGCATCGTCAGTCATCGCCTTAGAAATAACTGTACTTGCGTGTATACGATTTTCTACTTCTTCTTTTGTTGATAGTTCCTTACTAGTAACCACATCATCAGAATTTCCCCCAGTGTTACCTTGATTTTGTTGTTTTGTATCGTCTTCTTCTTTTGCAGTAGATAATTCCATCATAGACTTCGCTTCAGTAGAAAATGGATTTTCGTAAACATTATCTTCTACTGCCTTTTCTGTAGACAGTTTCTTTATCGTTTCCATATCTTCAGACTTTATTTGTGTAGTGATTTGGATCTCCTGTGTAGAATTTTCCACTTCCTTAGTTGCAGATATACTCGTAACATTCGCATTGTTAGACATGGTCTTACTAGTATCTGGACTTTCAAGTGTAACATTTTTTATTTCTTTTTCTGTTGATAATTCCTTATTAATTTCCAAGTCATCAGATTTCGCCTCAGTATCATCTTGGCTTCTTTGTTTTGCGCTTTCTACCACTTTTGCTGTAGGGAATTCCATAATATATTCCGCATTGTCAAACTTCGAATCAGTGGCAACAGGACTCGCATGTATAAATTGTTCTCCTTCTTTTTCTGCTGATAGTTCCTTACTAGTTACCATGTCATCAGAATTTGCCTCATTATTACCTTGAATTTCTTGTTTTGTATCTTCTACATCTTTTACTGTAGATATTTCTATCACAGATTCCACATCATCAGACTTCGATGCAGTAGAAACTGGACTTTCATAAATAAAATTATCTACTGTCTTTTCTGTAGATAATTTCTTTCTAGTTCCCGCGTCTTTTGTTGTAGATAATTCGATAATAGGAGTCGTATCATCAGAAATCATCGCAGTACTAATTAAACTTTCTTGGGCAGAATCTTCTTTTTCCTTGTTTGTTGGTAATTTCTCAATAGTTTCCATATCATCAGAATTTTTCTCTGTGGTAATTTGCCTTTCAAGTGTAACATCTTTTACCTCTTTTTCTGTAGAAACTTCCTTAATAGTTTCCGTATCGTCTAGGCTAGCCGCAGTAGTATCTAGACTTTCATGTGAAGCATGTTCGATATCTTCTGATATAGATACTTTATTTATAGTTTGTGAATCTTGCAACTTCGCCGCTGAAGCTTTTTCAATTTGTGAATCACATTCATCAGTTTTTTTTCCTTGAGTAGGATCTTGAGTCTCTTTTTTTGTAGATAATATCTCTCCAGTTTCTTTATCGATCGAATCATGAGCCATATTTGTTTCGAAGTTTTTTTCTGCATTGATGCTGTCTTCCTTTACATCATTATTTGTATCAACTTTAGATATTTCGGATTCCTTGATTGGATCAATTTGAGAATCTTTGGAAGTGCCTTGCTCAGCGGAGTTCAAAATACTAATATTTTTCTTATCGTTATCTTCACCCATCACTTCATCAGTCGAGCTTTCTTGAATTACGTTTTCATTTGTGAAACTAGACTGAGCATCAGCTATTATTTTATTTTCGAGGGAAATACTGGCATTTAACGCCTCATCAAGCTCATTTTCATTAGTATTCAAGTTATTTTGACTTAAAGACTTTTCAATACCATCCGCTGAACCAATGAGTTGTTTTTCATTATTTAGATTCGTGTCAAACGAACCACTTTCAATACTTTGCTTATCTATGTTGGCCAATGAGTCATTCTTTTTAATATCTGCTTTCTCAACAACGCCTGAGAAAGCTTCATCATAACCCATTATTTGTCTTTCTTCGATAGAAGTTTCTTTTGTAACTGACACTTCTGAACTCGGTTTGGGTTCATTGTCATTATCGGTTGTTTTTTCATCTAGGCTGTTCGAAGTTGTTTCTTTAGTAGGAGTCTGCGTATCATGCTCGTCAACTATTTCAATACGGGTGGGAGTTTCGATTTTTTGCTTCTCATTTAGTGATGTTATGTTCTCTATCGGCTTATTTAGTAACTGATCTATAGTTTCTTCTTTTATATCGTCTGAGCTCTGTACAATTGTCACTTGCTTCATATTTTCTTCTATAGCGTCGGTTACGTTGTCAAATTCGCTTGAGTTTGTTGAAGTTTTCTCCAATTCATTTGTATTAGAATCCGCAAATGTCTCCGATTTGTCACGGTCTCTAACTGTTTCAGCATTATTTACTGTTTGTGCCTCAGTAGTATTGTTTACTTTAGGAGGGGCATTTGGGCTCTCCAGCTCAATAACATAATCATTTTCTCCTTCGATAACGCTCTTTATATTAACTGACTTCAATAAATCTTCGACTGTAATTGGTTCTTTCTCGAGATCTGTGTGTTCTTCGCCGGAATTTATTATTTCGTTTGAATGAGCTCGGCCTTCTTGGTTTGTGTCATTTTGAGCTAAACTTCTGTTTACATCCTCATCATTTTCTGAATTAGTTGCAAGTTTTAAATGTATTTCGGATTCATTTGGATCTGCCTTATTAACTTCAGAAACATTTTCATTGATATTTAAATCAAGCGATTCACTTAGCGAATGTGGTTCTTCATTAGATTCTTCAGTAGATACTTTATTGGTATCAACTAACGAGACGCGCTCAGCATTCGCTTTGAGCACAGTTTTTAAACTATCTTCAGAAACACCGGATGTACTTAAAAGGTTTTCGGCTGTTAAAACGTCGTGTTGAGAAGGTCCTGAAAATTAAAATTGATAATCAAATTTTTTAAACTTTATGTTTTTATTACCTATTTTGGTACTCTTTAAGACAGATTGAAGTGAAGAAACTTCCGTGACATAATCATTTGGAGTCACTATATTAGACTTTTCATCAGACAACTTATTAGAGCTTTCATCGTCGCTCCAAGGAACTTTTTCTAAATAAGTTTGGTTAAAGTCTGTGGTGTTTAATATCTCTCGCTTTTGTCTTCGATTGTTGGAAAATCTACGGAATGCTTTTTGTAAAACCAATGCGGCAGTGTTCATAGTCATTACTCCTTTCTTTGATTCTGCGGAGTCGACTTGAGGTTTTAAATTTGCTTCTGGGTAGTTTCCTGATATGTCGACTTGATCTCCACTAACTGTAGACACTATTTCTACATCAGCTTGAGAAGGCTCCGCTTTCGCATTTTCTAAAATTTGAAAATAATTTATAGTGATTTTGTGTTTACTTTAATGATTAATGTTCTTATATATAATTTATTATTTATCCAACTAAAATCAAAATGAAAATTACCTGATTCATTTGATATTTCAGTAGTAGCTTTAATAATTGTTTCACTCATTTCATCTTCAGCTTCTATGAATTTTCCTTCTGTTGAATCCTTTAAAATGGATTCATTGTTATCGGGTTTGTCAATGGATTCAGCTCTAGTTGAGGCATCTTTTGCGGAAGTTTTACTAGAATTTGCATTTTCTTCATGCAAAAGCTTTATATCTATTAATATAAGGACAAGTATAATTAGTTTTTTAAATATTATGCTAGCTTTTACTGACTTTTTTCATATTCTTTGGATTTTTTTATGAAAACGGATTGGAATTACCTGATACAACTTCTAATGGAGGTTCCTGTTTAAAGGGATCTTGGTTTAGTTGTTTAGTAATTTCATTGCCTTCTTCGGAGTTTCTTTGATGAACTTTTTGTAGTGATATATCTTTTACATTATCGCTTGATTCCCGAACGTTATGTTTGTCTCTTTCATTTTCCACAACGTCTGACTCATTGCGATTTTCAGTTTTTTCTTCCAACGAAGTTATGGATTCCAGTGGATCCGTACGAGTTATTTCAGTTTCTGACTGCTTCTGCAGCTCGTTGCTCTCTACAAGTACATATGATTAGTGCTGGACACTCACTTCAGTTTCAATATTTTATTTGTTAAGAAGCTTTTTACTTTACCTAGGTTTCCTGTTTGTTGTAAGGAGTTGACAATATTACTTGCTGCTTCAAACACTTCTTTAGTATTATCTACAAAATCATTTTGATTTTGATTTGTTGGTATTTCAGCGTTCTCGGAAGTTATTTTATTATTTTCTTTATTAGAAATTTCAATGTGGCCTTCCTCTTTTGTATACGTGCTTTTAATATCTAACAAAGACTCTGCATCCAAAGTATTTGATTTGGACACATCTTTCACATCGTTTTCTTCTTCTCTAACGTTTTCAGGATTATTTGACTGAACAGCAATGTCCCCGACATCTTTTAGTTCAGATTTTATTGATAATGATTCATCTTGTTCTATAACCCTCTCTACGGAAGCTGCTTTTAATGCAACTTTTTCGATTTGATTTGGTGCAACACTTTCAGTAGCAGTTCCCTGATTAGTTTCCCCTGTATTCGTTGTATCTTTGCTACTCGACAGTAACGGCACTTTTGCTTGTAGTTCAATGCTTTGTGCAATAATTTCCGGCTCCATGATGGTTTTCACTTCTCCACTCTTCACATTTTCAGATTTATCCAATGCTTTATCAGCAGTTTCGTTGAGCAAATTCTTAATAATTTGTTGCTCTTCATATTTCAAATTATCATTGTCATTTGGCGTACCTTTTGATTTGAAAGCATCTAAGAATAAAGGAAATGTAAGCATTTAATAATATTAACTAAATTCAAAAAAACTTTCGTCTAATATAGCTAATAAAATATTTATGATTAATCTCAGATGCAATCTACCTTTTTCATTTGAAACAATTAATTTTTTGGTTGTAAATTTATTCGAGCTGCATAGGCTTTTATTCAGATTCTCATTTTCCACCTCTTCGTCTTCGATAATGGTTTTCTGCAGAACACCTTCGTCGTAATTGCTACCGCCGAATTCGTAATGTTCGCCCGTTGATTCCGTGGAAAGCAAAGCCGTGGAGGCTGAAGTGTATGAGGCCGTTTCGGATACATTGTCGTTGGCTTCTTCGATTGTTTGTGCCGAGTGTAGGGGTTTCTGATTACGACGATTGCGATTGTAGAAGAAACTACGGAATGACTTTTGTATGATGAAAGCAGCAGTCTCCACTGTCATGCCTCCGGTAACTGTTTCCGTAGTCGTGCCAGTCTCGACCACTTGCTTTGCATTCGTGACACTTGTCTTTGCCTTCTTATTTTTTAAATGGCGCCGGAAATGTCGTTGTATGACATAAACCGCCTTGATGTATTGTACGCCATTGTAATTCATGCTGACAGTTCCACGGTTTTTCAATTCAACGGTCGCTTCGTCTTCGTGTGTTCCGTCGCATATTAACGATGAATTATCGACCTTTTTCTGCTCCTCGCTAGCTTGCTTCTTTCTGGCAAACTTGGACCTGCCGCCTTTCGTTTGACTTTGAGTAATAAAATTATCAGCAGTTGTCGCATTACCCAATGTTCGACCACAGGAACACTTCACAAATGGTGTATAGGTAAAACGATCCTTGCGCTGAAAATAATTTTCGTAGGCCGTGTACATCATGGGAGATGTCTGCGCCTCTTTAGCCATTATTTGCAGTTTTCGAAAGTATTCTACAGCAAAGGTGCAAATATTTTTTGGTTGCTCTCTGAGCACTGCTTTAATGAACTCCTTAATCAACTCCGTTAAGCTATCGGGTATTATGGCATAGACCAGTGACAATGGCACCTGATGTCGTACACGACTTTTCAGAATGGTTTCGTAACTCTCTGCAGGCTCATAACCGCGAACGGGTGCGTCTCGGCCATCGTGTAGAATATTCTCAAAGTAATGCGCCGAGAATTCATAGATATTCGGCGGTTTCTCCTTTAAAACTTCTTTAGTTAGGTTTTTCATCATATCACGCAGGCCCTCGGGCACTCTTGGAGGATTAATTCCAGGCATTAGAAAATTTTTTCAAAATATTTTACTTTCAAAGAATTTTATTTGCCGACTGCTTTCGTTAGAAGTTAAATCAATACTGTTGGTGAAAATTTCGCTGTTTGCACCTGGTAACCACAAGGCGACATATTAATGCCTCGTTTCCATGTGCACCGTAGGCCAAAACACTTTCACAGCTGACTCAAATTACCCCGTAGTCACACATTCGACATGGACTTGTTGCCTTCGATCCATCGTTGCGGGTCAACAGCCGCGGTGCACAATGCGTATCGCATGGAGAAAGGTTATGGTCAATTGGCAATTAAAAATGTGCAAAACAAATCGGAGGGCACAGCACATGATTAGGAAAATATAAATATGAATTGATTTGCTTTAATTATATTCAACTATCTGCTCACATATTAATTTTTGTTTTTATTGGTATATGCATAATGAGACAAACGAAATATATTTAAACAGAATTTAATCTGCAGTGGTCTCCATGATGCGGCACATGATGGGTATGTCATCAATCATCGTATGATTAGAAATTGAGTTCTGGTTTAAGTTGCTCTGTATGAAATCGTGCTTGAATTTTTGCCATTTGCGTGTCTTCAGAAAGTCATTGAAAAGCACCTCACGCGAGGGTATCGTGCAATCCAAATAAAAGCGTCGACGTTGCCAAATATTGCCTGGATTCTGTTGCTTCTCCATGAGCCAGAAACGGGGCAGCATCAGGCATTGTACGGTCGTCCTTGCCATGATAACGCGATGTTCGATTTTCTCACCAAGGCCAAAAATGCCACCAAATGTTAGGGAACCAACATCTATAAAGTGACTTTCATTGCGTACGCTCTGTAATGGAAATGTATTATATTATTTATTATATATTTATTTTATTTCATTTTTGTTTTTTTTTTTTTCAATGCTGCGCAAAGATTTCAACGCAACTTACAACTTTCTCTTGTCTCTTATTCATAATTTTCTTTATGTCCTCCGATGTGGAGGCAGTAATTATTTCAGATTCAGTTTCTGACTTTCGGTCAGTGATTGACGAGTCATCCTTTGAACTATGGATGCTACTCGCATTTGATGACTTTCTTACTGTCAAATATGCTTCTTCGGCAATTTCGGCTGGTTCACCAACTGAATAGTCGTCTTCATCATCTGTTTCGCTATTATAATCAAAACTATCTTCACCACCACCAAATACATACATTTGATTGAAGCCTGTATACACAACGGATTTCTTTTTTTCTACAACACCCTTACGCAGACCACAATTGATTTCTATGCTCTTGAGATCCATTTTCTTTACCTAAACAATGTTGATGTTCAAACTCTTATAACTATATCCAGATGTTTACTTAAGCCAATTTTAGTTTTCTATGGCATATTAATCGGACTTACTGATTTCTTGCGTCGTGCCTGCTCATTCTCCTCCTCCTCATTCTTATCTAAATCCAGCACCAATTCGTTAATATCAAATTCGTCTTTTGTGGCGTTGCTGTGTTTGCTAATAGATCGAAAAACATTGCTTGATTCCAGATCAGCAAGTTCAAAGGATTTCACATTACCGCGCTGTGTCACCTATTGAGAGCGATTCTTAGCAAATAATCCACGAATTAATCTTGCATACCTACGCGCATGTTCAGACATTGCAGAATTTCGCACTCCCCACTGACCACAAAGTGCACAAAGCTCACCGATCCTTTATCCTCATAGTAAATGGTCTCCAATGGATCGAACTGTTGCAGCTGCCCAAAGGTGCACGCGCTAATAACCTAATGATCAAGTTTACAAAACGTATCATATAATGCACAATATCACACAGTATATCACATTAGTGCACCCACCTGATCTTCGGTTAAGAAGTTAAAATATTCTAATGCTCTGATGGCTTTCTTCTTTTCCGCCCACTGCTTGGCCATATACTCGCCCAGAATCGGCTCAAAATCAGTGTCGAATAAACTGAGTAACTCCACTTGTGCTGTAAAACAGAATAAATGTTTATATGTCGCCTCTCATACTGCACGACTTGGCTGTAGTACAGCAGCATACAGGCAAAGCAGGCACGACATGGCGTTGGCGTACATCACTTGGCTGACGGGTGCACGGCGACTGACGCCGTCGTTGGCAAGTGAAAGCACAGCCGTAGGTACACCATCGCCAAAAAAGGAAAAACTAGAAAACCAGCACAACCCCAATTCACTTTGAAGAATTGAAGAAAAACAGTTGGCTGCAGGCGTTGTAGGGGTCTGGGTTGTGGGTTGTTGTGCTGTATTTTGATTGAATCGAATTAGGCCTTAGTAGCGTTTTTTTATTGCTGATTATGGCAGGGCGGGAAAGGCGTAAACCAAATTTGCACACTTCAAATTAACATTGTGCATAATAATACACATTACAAAGTATTTACATTTGAGTAGCTCAAGACGATTTGTACAGAATGTGGCGAAAACTTACTGATATGTGCATTTAAGTATCTGTTCAACAATTCTAAAACTGCTTTGTTTTACTGATATTAGAAGTCCAGTCCAGTGTCTGGCTCCTGGAGTTGCTAAACAAGTTACAGACAAAAGTTTGGAATATAAATCTTTCATGCTGAATATTCGCTACTGTATTTTTTCGAGTGTAGCCAAACCAATTTGATTTGGCAATTGTGAGCTTGTTTTTATTTTGTTTTTAGTTTTATGCAGTTTTTATTTGACGGAAAAATAACTCAAACAAAACCAATAAACGTTGCACTCACGAAACGTTTTCGTATTTAAACAAACAACGGCTTAAGCGAAAGTGATTTCTTATTACTAACCTAATACAAACATACATATATACCAGAATAGGAGTATATATAAAAACAAACAGCTATTTAACATAATTGTACTCGATAAAATTTGTCTAATACGTTAATATTCAAGATAATTTCTGCATGTTTTATTAGCAACACGCTACACTTTGCTAATGCCGCAAATCATTAACTATAATCGGCTCTCAAGGACATATGCAAATATTATGAGCCTGACATTGATTTTGTTTTAACTAAGAAATATTTGGTGTACATAAGAAGCACTATTCCAATTAAGCTTGAACTCACTCAATGTTACATATGTATTGCGTCTTAGGCAGTTCTCAACCATCTCGATGTCACCAATAATATCACCAGAAGCAAAGATGGCACGTGACTTAACAACCATCTTTTGTTTAACCTGAAACATTCAAAAATCATAATTTAATTATAGTTACAGAGTAATATTTACTGTCCTGTGCCCTTACATGATCAAACACTTCTTGTGTCATTTCCACTTCGCCGGATATTAAGAAATAAACTGTCATGGGAAAATCATGTTCTTTCATGATCACACGTCCCGGATTAAGCACCATGAATTTAATGCATGGCACCAACCGTGCGCGCATTTTCTGTATAAATAAATTATTTTTTTGCTTTAACATTTTAGTATAAATAATTTATGGTTTATTAATTACCGGCGGTATGCGGTGAAAACATGGCAAATTAGCTATCAGACGGCAGAGCTTTTTACGATCCTCAACACTACGTGTCCAAGGTGGTGAGCTAAGTAGTGTTTTTTCCTATTATGCAATGAAAAAAATAAAAATCTAAATACCTTTGTCCGCAGGAAGGGTTTTGACGAATACTGCACTTACAGACATAGTCAACATCCCGACTTTGTGCGACGTACGCACAAGCATCGCAATGTTCTTTTTGACATTTAGCGAGATCTTCTGGTCACTGGATTCACCAAGCCATGCACTATTTAAAATGACGGCCCGTACTATTCTACGAAAATGCGCCTTCACCCCTTTCTTGCGCTTGATTTCTTCCGCATCGCGACGCTTCGACATTTTGTATATACAAATATACAATATATAATTTTATTTGATTAAATAAAATGCAGACGACATTTGTTGTAAATTGCTTAAAAAATTATTGACATTATTTAAAACAAATCGTAAATCAAATATCGTATTTAAATGTAACTGATAACTTTGCTTGCCATAAACAGTGCTGCGCAGCGCAGAACTAAACACCAACGCTCTCTATAACTGACCATAATATGCAAAGTCTGTTAACCTCACAGACTGTTAAATGTTGATTCTGTGATTGGCGCTGTGCTTGGTGATTGGCAACGAAGAAAAAGAAATTATCTGAAATTGCGCTCAACTCGTTTTAGGAGTTTTCTCTTATAACCGGAAATTTGGCAGCTAAGGTACCGAATCTAACGATTAGCAACAGTTAAATGAAGTTGTTTTTTGCTTTTACCGCTTTCTTGGTAAGTTAAAAAAATAATAAACAGTGTGCAATTCCTTCTGAATTTTAATTTCTTTCGCAGCTGTTACCATCATCTGTTAGATTTAGAAATTTATGTTAAGTTTAACATTGCGAGTTAAGATTGAGTCAGCGAGTATATTAGTTCGTTTGTGAAATAACCCGCGAAGAATTTATAACAAGATGTTGCAAGCGGATTTGTTTTGAAATGTTCATTTAACTGCGTTTAAGTTCTGGACGATTAAAAGAAAAAAATAATACGTTAAAAACGAAGTTTTCTTTGAAATGGAAAACGAAATAGAGAGAGCAACTACAGCAGCGCGAGCCAATGTTAATGTGGGTGTTTGCTGTCGCATATGTGATTTTATTCGTTATAAAACTTTCTCTTTGCAGTTAAACAAGTTGACAGATGACAACCAAATTGGCGTTCCACTGCGTTCCATCTTATTGTTTTTCGCTGCAACATTGACCACCGCAATAGTTTTAGAATTTCTACCAATTAGTGACCGCCCCCTTTGGCACGCCTCCAATTATGTGAACAGCTCTGATGTTATTGCGGATAACGGGCCAAAATATGCCATTTATGGCCAAAGTCCAACGGAAGAGCACCTAGTGCATGTGATTAATGTGTTAGACCGATTGGGATACCAGCGTACGAAGCTTGAAGCGGATGACTGGGATCTGCTGTGGGCGCATGATTATCCCTATTTGAAAATGCCAAGGCTAAAGCAACTGGCCGCGCATCAAGTGGTGAATCATTTTCCCGGTATTGGCTTTATCACGAACAAAGTGGATTTGTGTACAACACCTTTGCCATTTTTGCCCCGGGCATTTCGATTACCCGCCCAGAGCGAAGAATTTCTCGCCTATGCAAAGGCGCATCCCAACACGATGTTTGTGGAAAAACACAATGAACATCGTCATATACACATACGTGCACCCAACGAAATCAAGCTCAATTCAAGCGACTCCTTCGTCCAGGAATTTGTGCAGCGACCATTTCTCGTCGATGGCTATAAATTCGATATTGGAGTCTATGTTTTGATCACATCAGTTGATCCGCTGCGAGCCTACATCTACACGGGCGATGTGCTCTTCCGCTACTGTCCAGTTAAGTATTATCCATTTGACGCAAGCGTCCTCGATAAATATGTGGTCGGCGACGATTATTTGCCTACCTGGGAGGTGCCGTCGCTAAGGAAATATTATCAACGTTTTGGTGGCAGTATGCGCAGTACCTTCGAGGCATATGTACGGGATCAAGGAATGGATCCAGCTGTTATTTGGCCACAAGTGGAGCATATCATACGTAGCACTTTGCTAGCAAAAGAAGCGGATCTAATGCGTTTTGTACGCGCGTACAAGACACGAAATTTTTTCGATTTGATGCGCTTCGACCTCATAATAGACGAGAAGCTGAAGGTGCATCTGATGGAAGCCAACATGTCGCCAAATCTCTCGTCGGCGCATTTTAAGCCCAACTCACTGCTGTATGAGCAAATATTGTACAGTGTGCTTAATTTGGTGGGCATAGGATCGCCACTCCGGCGTACCTCACTGCGGGCAGAGTAAGTCGAAAAAATTAAGATAATCTATAAAATATTGAATAATTTATTTACTTTTTGCTCTTAACTCAGCTCACACGATGTGGAAGAAATGATAACTGCTGAAAAGAATCTCGCGACTGATTTGAATCGTTGCGCTGCACACGACTGTGATAGATCATGTAATATAGATGCATGCGATTTATGCTTGCCTTGCCTCTCCGGCAGCGACTATGATATACTAGAGCAGGCGCATCGTGAGCATTTGCAACGCTTCGACATGAAACGAATATTTCCGACGCCAATTGTATGTGTTTTTACTGCAGTCTACGTCTCAATTAACTAATTATTGTAAACTTTCTTTTTTCAGAGCGATTTACCCAGCTACAAATTGGAGAACGTTTTGAAAAATAATACAACGCGCAACGCTTGGCTAACACGTTGGTACTATAACAAATGCGCCTATGATAGCAGTTGGTGCCTTTAATTAAGTCAACAAATTATAAGCCACGATGTATTATATTAGTTAAGCATAAGTGCCTCGAATACTTAAGAAGCAAAACATACGTTTACCTTAACCCAATTAGTAAGTAGTTTAATTGTTTACCTAATTTTATTAACATAGAACTATAATTTTGTTAAAAACACTCGATGTGCCCTCGAATATAATGAAAATTGTATATAATCTTTTTTTCTTTAGCATTTGTTTGAGCATGAATATATCTTTTTTTCTGAAGGCGGTTCAGTTTCAGAATTTTGAAAAATACTTAGTTTTTCCTTCATTAGTTCCTCGTTGCGGTCGAGATTCATTAGATAACCAGCCAGAAAACTTTTCGCATCCTGCGGCTGATGCAAGTGCAACTGTGCAAAAGCTCTGATCAGTATATGACCCATCATGTCTTTTAGTTCGTTGCCTAGTTTGTCCACTACTTCAAGGTTTTTGCCTGGAAAAAGAAACATTTCGCATTCAACAACATCACAAATCTGCTGCAAATATTTGCAACGGCAGCTCACCGGTCGGCAGCCAATCATAATCTTTGAGGCAGCAGCATTCGCAATAAGCCTTGGGATCCGACTCCTTTAGCATATTCAAAAAAGGCAGCAGTTCGTTCTCGCAGCGCTTCATGCTGGCGACTTCTTTCACAAATAGTTTATGCATTTCGCAGATGTCCTTGTCGCAATTCTGTATGACCTGCTTATCCTGGCTCAGCGTGGCTGTGCGTTTCAAATATTCGATGGTGTTATCGTGAAAGCCGCGGAACTTGCACTTCTCCTCATTGTAGGCGTTCATACACTTCCGCGCATACTGTATAATATTCTCACGTCGCTTCTTCAGCTCATTGGCCTCCTGTGAAAAGTGTTGCTTCAGCTCATCGACACTTGCAATCTGCTTCGCAAAATCCGTCAGTGTGTCGATACTCTCGCAAATCGGAGGCTTACGCATACACTTCATATCGAAGTTATCTAATTGCTTTTGGTATTCCTTTTGTAAATCACGTAACTTTAAATTGATGCGTTTCACATCGTTGTCACTGCAGACGAGTGTGCTCAGCATCTCGCGTATGCAGTTCTTATGTGGATTCGGCAGCTCATCTCTGCAAGCGGTCAGCATTTTCAAATTTTATTTTCTTTGACTGTATAATAATAAGGTATCAAGTCTCTAATGTATTTACAGTTGCTTCGAATGTGGAATTGTGGTGTCGATTAAATAAAAAATTTGACATTAGAAGCAATGTACAAAATTTGTTGCTTTTTTTATTAGTAGTGAAAATTTTAAGTAAGGTCAGAAAATACCACAATGACTTGTTTCTACATTCAATTATATTTAGAGCATAAATCCACCTGCCCATCGTTGGTTTAAAGGCAACTTCTTCCTACGAAACCTCAAGTAAGCAACATAGCCTCAAGTAACTTTGTAACATCGGAAAGTAAGCGTGTCTTTTAGTTGACTTATCCTTTATTTATCCTAAGCCAGTCAAAAGGCGGTTTATTCGCATAATCTGTCGTTGTTTTCTGTAGTTTGACATTTTCATGCGCACTGGCCACGGAATCAGTGGATGTGCCAGGTTTAAGCAGCTGGGAGCATACGTTTGGGCATTCTTAACTCGCATGGCGACGTGTAGTTGGTGTCGTTTCAATGCAATATGAGCTGAGATTAAGGGAACGTCTTTAGATAGCGTCAATACCTGGTTTATTATTATTTATGCTCTGCAGGCATATGAGAGTACCCACAGTCTTTGCGTTTGAGTTAAATATGCACAGCTCATTGCTTTTAGACATTGTGGCGCAGATATGAGTTGAGCAAACGACAAACTTGAACCAAGTGCGGACAGACGCCTCAGTCTGCCTTAGCCTGGCTGGCCTATGCTATTTGAATTTATACGCGTTGATAGTTTGTTGACATGCATTCCGTCTTTCTGCGTCGTTAAGGCTAATTGTGCCAGCCCAGTGTCGGTTACTCTGGCATAAATGCACTTCGTTTGCATACGTAGGCATGTGCAAATGCTCTTTAGGAGGATAACCCGTGTCTATAGCTGGGCCAGTTAAGAAAAGCTCTTCGCCATTTCCCTGATAGCGCAGTTCGAACGCTGGCACCTGCCTCGATTATGTGCTAATGCCACTAATTAAAATAAACATCTTGGTTGGTCAGGTTCTTTTTTTAATTTGCTTTCTTTTTTCCTTTGTCTAAGTTGGCAAAGTTCGATATACATATACCTGTTTTACGTTTGTATATTCGAATTTGTGCAATTGTGCTGGGGATGCAGCTTAGAATGCCTAACATGTTCCTGCTTTAAGTATTAATTAGAATTTAACAAAGCAGCACACAGCCACATGCAGTTAAGGCTCATAAATGAATGCATAAAAATCTGAAAAGCTCAACAAATGCTGAAGCTGCATTGCCTATGGCCATACTGTGATAGGTAGGCAAAGTTTATTTTTTATTTGTTTAGTTTCTTCTACTTTTTTTCATTACATTTTTTTTTATTTTTTTTTTCTTTAATGATTATGGTTACATTTTTTCTTGGCATGTGCTGTGTCCCCATTGCCCACAGCCCTGCATTTGCGCTGATGTTTGAATGCTGTTAAAATTTATTACATTTTAATAGGCAACGTCTAGATGAGTATTTGAAAAACGTTTCATTTGAAGCATCCCAGTCTATATGCGTTGCTGCCAACGAATAGAACCTGAGACACAACGTAGCACAACGTGCCATGCCGAACGCTCTACGCGGGCCATAAATTTGGCAGTATTGACTTGGTCGGCATGTTGAGACAGCAAGCAGCCTATGGTGCGTTATTCGCAACGTCGGCCATGGCCACCGCGTTGCGCCGACGGCTATGTAGTCTGCGGCGCATTGTGCGATTGGGCGTAATAAATGCCAATTAATGTACACCGGACATATAACAAGTAATAAATGTTCCATTTTAGTTCATTGCTGGCGAACATTTTAACGTGTAACCTTGGCAGGTTTATGGCCAACATGTTCTTCTCCAGTTTCCATAGACCAACGAAGAACGCACATCAGCTAGTCGCTTGCCTGGACTGCGCTGTGCTGCACTGCGCTGCACTGCCAAATAAATGTCTTTTTGTTTGTTTGTTTATTTTCGTTTATTTGCAAAGTGTGTTAGAAAACGCGAAATTCTCATGGAACTGCATTTGCGCGCCGGTGACTGTCTATGCACGGACCGACGACGACGCGCATACGCATGCGTGCATGTGTGCATGTGTGAGTGTGTGTGTGTGTGTGCGTAGCCGACTGCGCCCGATTTGTAATTTAGTTTGCTAGCCTCCATTAAGCTTGCTTAACTCTTAACTTCGCATTTGACTTAGCCTTTTAGCTTGACTTTTGTCTAGTCTGAATTAACTTGGCGATAAATAAACGTCAAGATTTTTTGCATACCAAACGAGTTTTGCGTTTTGTTTCCTTTCGGCGGCGAAAATTATTTTTAGCATCAAAACCATGCTTAGCTATATGTTTTGTATTTGTTGCTGTAAGTTTTGCTGTTTTTGTTGTTGTTTTTGTTATTATTGACGTGGTTTGCAGTGCCCAGCCCAAGTATACTTTTATTATTATTTTTTAAGCGGCATGCGACAGTGTTCCATGTTGACTGCGAAAATTCTCTTATCGTTGCACACACGTAACACATAACACATAACTCCCATAACTCAGTTCGATCTAACTGCATGGCTGGCAGATGTTAACAAAGCGTTAATTAATCTACGAATTGGCACGAAATGTATCTGATGCTTTGGCAAAAACAAATTTTGTCGTAGTCATATACAAATACAATTAATATAATATATGTGTATGTAAATATATGTGTTTGTGTGTGTGTGTGTGTTTGTGTTTGTGTGTGTTGTGCCATATTGAAATGTTTCTTAAGTAGCCTACGTGCGCCGTGTGTTTGTCTCCTGTCGCTGCCGCTGCCGCTGCCGCTGCCGCTGCTGTCGGTGTCTCTGCCGTCGCTGCGCTCTCCTCTTATGTTGCAATGCAAATAAGATTACTTTAATGGCTATAAAATATACATATGTAAGCCTGTACCTTTGCTGCGAGGTTTTTGGCGACAACCAGACGCGTGCCCAATGCGATTTTTTTGTAAAATCTGTATCTGTATTAGCAGCATTCCAATGGCATTTTCGCTTGCTCTATGTACAACAACAACAACAATAAAAACAACAATAGTAACAACAACAGGCGACGGCAAACATTTTGCGTGGGCAAGTCAATTTACTATGCCGAAGATATTGAAGACCGAGTGCTGTAATTTGTTAACAACTTTATTTATAGTTTGGCGCCTAGAAAACGTTTCAAGGTGAACTGCTTTAAACTTTTTTCTTATTAAAAATAAATAATATAAAACAAATACGTGTGTATTTGCGAAATATCTGTAGTTACATGCTTACAAAACTATTAAATGTGCGTGTTGGCTTATATTTGATTGGCTGCAAAATTAATGAAAGTATATAGATACTTTTAAGATATATTTATACATATATATATGTATCTTTGTATGCGTGCATATATTTATGTTGACTTGTATAAGTAATTCAATATAATAAAACAAAATGGTTATGCAAGCCTAAGCGTTCGTACGATAATTGGTTTGGCTAATCGAACTGGTTACGCTTATTAAAGCTCAATACATTCAATTTCGCTGTTGCGTAATGCTGCACGGTGATCTGATATCCAGCATGTGTGCCTCGGATGCCTAATATCATTTCTAATTTATAATAATAAATATGAAATGGAGCTGGCCGCTTTAAATTATATTTGACTTTTGCGTTTTTCTACACTTTCATTATTATTCTTTCATTATTATATGTTTTTTCTTGTTTTTCTTTTTTAATATACCTTTAATCGATATGAACAATCATTAAACTGTATTAATACCAACTATAAAAATGTAATGCCAACACATACCATTTATAAATTATATTCGCTCTATGTGGCGTTGTGTCGTTTTTCATACCGAACCGCTACGAACAGATGAGTGTGTGAATCGCACTGCGAGCCACTTAAGTCTGAATTGGTTAATGATAATAATGATTATTTTGGTAGAGGACAACTTCATGCTACAGACTTATGTTACAGCTTTAATTTAGAGCCAGTCAAGATAACTATTTGCTGCGATAAGCATCTACTGACTAAATAAACTAACATTCTTTATTATAAATGAGTTGGGGCCGCGGCTGCAGAAACTCATTTTCCCTAATGGACGCTTCGACTGATCTATAGATGATCGGCCGCAGTTTACTGCGTGAAGTTGCTGATTAGGCTGGACCATGGCTCTAGTAAATCGCAAATCAGTTTTTAGACATGCAATGGTCTAAAGCCTTATAGCAGCATTTTATCACAGACGAATTCCAAAATCCATATCTCTGAGAAATTCAATATACTTTAGCATGTGTACGTTGTCATTTAGGTTCTTAAGTATCATTTAAATCAGCAGAAATTAAATTTGCTGCGTTATTTTCGACATGCAGTGGGAAGTGCAAATAGTTTCGAATAGGTCATAGTGCAATCGTTTCCCAAATACTTAAAATAATAATAACAATTTTGTGAGACTATGTTTACACATACATAAATGCTTAACTCTTGAGCTGAGAAGTATTGTTGCCCAGCGGTTGCAGCAACTTGATGCATCTTTGTTTAAAAAAAAAAAAAATCCAAAATGTGTAAAAAAACAAAAAAAAAATAACGAAATTAATCAAATGGTTTGGCTTTTGGCTTATGGGTTCAATTGAAATGCAATCTTAATATGCATGTATATATTTCCCCCATGATTCTAAAGCATTTTCAACAGAATTTTTTTTGCTTTATGCAAGCACACGAATTTATGCTCCGCAACAAACAACTTTATAGGCATTAACTCAAAACTGTTAATGATACATTCTGCCCGGCGCAATGAGCCAAGCCAAGACAACTCAAGACAGGCCAATGAGCCAAGCGTCGAGGAGTCAGGTCTCGGTCTCGGTCGAGGCTTTAATTCTGTTTGCATATGTAGCTCGGTAGTTACAATATGCTTCTGCAAAGGCCATCTACACATGCAGACATACATACATACTTAGCAGCGCAGAGACGTGCATACTCGAACTCGTACTTGTACTCGTACTCGCATAGAGCAACCAATGCACAGACAAACAATGAGCAATGAAATTGCATCCTTTGATTGGTATCATGCTGAAGTTTGAGCGTACGTCGCTTTTTGAGATGATCCAAGTAAAAATAGCGAAAAAGGTCGTTTACCATTTAAGCGGAACACGATTTTCATCCGAAACGTAATGAGCATTATTGAAGAACTACGCTCCTTCGTACGCTCATCATCTGTGCGCTTCCTCTGCCTCTCTTCCTCTCTCACTCCATCTACATGTCTTGCTGTCTCGCTCGCTCTCTATGGGACACGTTGTGCACATGCCCTCGAACGTTACTGCTGTGTGGTGGCAGTTGTTTTTGATGTTTTCGATGATGTTGCTTTTGTTGTTGTTGTTGTTGTATTGCCATCGTCTAGATACGAATTGATGGAGTTAAGCTCAACATAATGCCTGCCCCCTTCTTGTTCTTATCAACAACGTTCTCGTTGCTGTCGTTCTGCTTCTTCTTGTTGTTGTTGTTGTTATTATTATTATTGTTGTTGTTGTTGCTGTTCACTGTCGTTGTTGTCGTCTTAGTCAGTGTTGTTGTTCAATGAACTTTGACGATGCAATAGCTTCAAGAAGCATTCGATTGGCAACAGTTTTCAGAGCAACCGAGCAAGCAAAAAAAAAAAGAAAAAAGAAAAAAGAAAAAAAAAGAAACTTTCAATAATTCTAAAGATTTTACGTTAGAAGCAGTTCGCTGAGAACTGTGGCGCGCATGCGGCCCAAAGGGGCGACTGCAATGCACATTCAAAGCCGTGTCATGCCCTTAACATTGACTGCATTTATAAATTGGAAATTCGTGCGAAAAAGTAACGATGAGCCATAATGTCGGCATCGGAGGCAAAGACGTTGACGTTGGCGACGACGACGACGACGACGACGATGACGATGACGATGAGACGACGTCGACGATGACGGTCACGCTGACTGCAACAGCGACGGCGACGTCGACGATGTAGACTATGCAATCATAGATGCGCACAAAATGCAGCATAACTAAAAATTTGATAAGATTTAAGTGTATGGTGTGCATTACCCACATACACACAAACAAGGCTATATACATACATACATACATGCACACATATGTATGTGCATAGCTTCAACTGTAAATACATTTAATATACATGTTGGTTACATGCCGACATACGCACAGGAACACATGCGAAGTAGACAATTATTACTTATACACATGCATACATACACACACATACATATATATGTATGTACATGCATAGTGCATGTATATGTCCAAAGGTCCTAAGGCATATTTTTTACATAAATTATTTTGAAAACTGCAACCATTAAAAAAGTGAAATTCCTTACGGTATCTCAAACTTAATCTTGTCGTCCAATAAAGCAACTAAGCGAGTAATAAAAACAAAAAAAGGTTAAAAACCGAAAAAGAAAAAAACTGCAAAAAACGATCTCAAATTTCATTTAATGTATGCTGTTGCTTTTTGTTGGCGAGCATGTTGTGTGAGCAAGCATGGGAACTGCGGAGGCAACACTTCACAAGTCTGCACCAGGCGCTGCTGCAGGCGTAGATTGGTACATGCATGCGCAGGCTCCCTTGGCCCTGCCTGCCGCTTTTCAATTAGTCGCCAATTAAGAATTCTGTGCGTAAACTAATCTTGTCACCAGGAAGTGCGTAAGTGAGCCAGGTGCACTGCACGATGCTGCATCGTGGCTGCGTCGCGGCTGCATCGTGGATTTCAATTAAAAGCAACGCTTCAAATTTGTATCGTATGCGCTTAAGAGAGTCATTAAAGAAAAACCGTACTTTGAAAGTAAAGCAACATTGCAACATTGGCAACATGGCAACATGGCAACATGGCGACAACGCAACCTTGCGACGCACTCTGGCAGCAACGCAGAAGCCATGAGCAGCAACAGGCAGCATGCAGTGAACAGCAAGCGGCAGCGAGTAGCAGCGAGTGGCAGCGAGTGGCGAGCAGCTAATTTATCAAATATGTTAAGTCCAGCCATCTAATCAAAATAGCCATTAGAAAGGATCATGCGCCATCGATAACTCAACGGTAATCAGTTTTGCCGTATGCACAGCGCACAGTGGACAGTGGACAGCGCAGAGCTGGCATTGTTATATGCTTAAATCAAGATCAGACTTGGCAGTTAGGCGCGAGCAGAAGGGAGCCCAGTTGGAGGACAACTGACTACGTCAAGCACATTCTTGTTTAGCAGCTTGGCACTGCCGGCAAATGAACTGAACTGAACTGGCATGGCTTGGCTTGGCTTGACTTGGCTTGGCTTGGCTTAGTTACAGTTGAGAAATGTAAAAAGCAAATAAAAACAGAAATAACCGCAGCAATGTGCAAAGTATGGACATTAGCATCGCGTATAGCCGGCAATGCGCAAGTGTAGTTAGTTGTGCATTTCCTGGCCCAGGCCTAGGCCTGGCGATTCTATGCGAGCAGCATTCGTCCATGCAGAGCGCAGCCAGGCAGTCAGGCAGTCAGGCCAGCTAAGCAGTCAAGCCTGCCGGGCCCCAAATAGTCGCTTGGCGGTGGCAGTGATTAACTCGCATTTGACTGGCGGCAGCAGCCGCTATTAATTACGCTGATGACATTGAAGAAAGCCAACGAGCAGCAGCCACCAGCCAACAGCCAACAGCCAGCAGCGAGGCATGCGCTCAAGTCTTGAAGCGCCGTTAAACGGAAGCGTAAATGGCTTTGCGTAACTTTGCAGCCGGCGCATGGCTGACGAGGGCACTTAGCTGAATCTGGAGTGTTTTTAACAGCTCTACAACCGTCAGGTGTCTAAGCCAGCATTCAAATGCGAGTTGACTTGTGCAATAAGCATATGAAATGCTTGCGCAAAAAAAAAAAAACGAAAAACAAAAAAAAGAAAAAATTATAAAATAAATATAATAATTTTATATGCGTATGTAAAAAATGTTCTCATGCATTGATGTTTTGTTTTTTATTTTTTTTCATTGATTTTGTTTTTATTATTTCATTTTATTTGTTTTTGTTTGTGTTTTTTTTTCTTTGCTTTTATAAACAATACATTAATGCGCACAAATAAGCAAGTAAAATAGTCTCTAAACGACCATTGAAGTTGGCGATAAATCCTGTTTGTTGATTAGCTGTTGGAGCAATAAATCCATCGCTTCACACCGCAACAAGTAATTGCCGACAAAGCGTCACACACAGCGATCCAGCACACAGCGCACAGTACACAACATCCCCAGACTGCGTCCGCGAGACGACGACGGCGACTGCAGCCACGACTCCGGCGACAGCGACGCGCGACTGAGATTGTTTGACTTTGAATGAGAGGTCTGCTGTATGCGAAGTATAAGTATAAGAATAAGAATGTTTTTCAGCCAATATTTTATCAAACTTGACATTTCCTCGTGTAGCTCCGATTATGGTTTGGCTTGGCTTGACTCGGCTCAGCTCAACTCGATGCAGCTCAGCTCAGCTCAACTCAGCCCAGCAGCTCAGCTCAGTATAGCTTTGGGGGTTTGCTTTAACTTAGCTGTGCGCTGAGAGCGCAGCTTGAGTCGTCGCCGTCGTCGTCGCCATCGTCATCGCCATGGTCGCCGTTGTCTTTTTCGCTTTGCTTGATTGGCGCTTAATGCGACCCAAGCGAATTGATTCCTGGACTTATCTTGGCCCAAGTCCACGCTCTGCAGAAATGCTTTCAACGGCATTGGCCGCCGTTGCTGACGCTCAAGCGAAAGTGTTTGTACTCCTTTGCGCGCCTGCATTGCGACACAAACTTTTCTGCAATTTTCCTTGGCTGTGCTGTGCTAAGAAAAAAAAACAAGTATAAAAAAATAAAAATAAAGGCAAAAAATTGTACAAACAAGCAACAATCATTTGGGACTGGTTGTCGATTGTCGGTTGTTGGCTGTTGCCTGTTGGTTGCCAACTGCCAACTGCCTTCGCTGGCTGAGTTGCCTCAGTTGCCTGCTGCCTACTCTGCCCAGTGCCTGTTGTGCCCGGTGTGCCTGGCAGCGGCGACTACACACATACCTCATACTCTCTGTAGTATTCCGGCGTTGTTCTTCTCGCGCTTCACAAAAAAAAAAAAAAAATGAAAATAAAAAAAAAAAATAACTGAAAAAAAAGCAGGCATTTGGCCATAGACATTGTTTCCTCTGTTGGCTGTTGGCTTAGCAATGTTGTTTACTCGATTCATGTGTCTATTTTGTCTGTTTTGTCTGTAATCCGCACACAATGCAGGCGCGGCGACGAGTTACCTGTGTCAGCCGCGCTCTGCCCCTCTGCCGCTCTTTGGCCACTTGGGCCGTTCGGCCGCTTTGGCGCTTTACATGCGCGCCGCGTACAATTCGCTTTCAAGTGGCATCCATAAATGCAACTTAGAGACATTTAACCTTGTAAATGGAGTATTTATTAGCAGCTTAACAACGAAAATGTATCCACAGATAATCAATTTCAAAGTTATGGCATAAATCAAGTCGAACAGTTATGGCGTTTTAAATATATGCCACGAGTTAAGCGTGTACAAATTGTTGCCTCATTAGGGACAATGTTTAACATAATCATCATCATCAGCATCATCAACATCATCATCATCACCATAAGCATCATCACCATCATGATGATGAAAGTTTTTATAGCCAATGGCTAATAATAATAATGCATAAGAAATGCTTATTAATTGTGTTGTGTTTTTGTTGTCGTTGTTGTTATTGTGTTGTTGTCTTAGGCTATCGCACAGTGTCCCCCTAGTAACTGCAATTGTCATTGCCATTAGAGTTGCTTTGCATTGCTTATGGCCTGCCTTTGCTTGATAAACACTTTATGTGGGTACGAAAAATGTCATAGTCATAATTTTACTACGTCGCTTTGAGTAGTTATAAAACCTATATAAGCATATATAAGAAAAATAAAAAAAGTCAGAGAAAAAAAAAGAAGTAAAAATCAGAAACCAAGCATATAATAAAGTGCTGCCCACTTCACATGCGGATGCTGATTGAATTCATTTCAACGATAGGCCAACTAAGATGCTTAACATGGAAATGCATTTACGCTAGCCAAATAAAATAATAAAAAAAAAGGAAAAAAAGGCCAAAACAAAAAAAAAAACAAATAGTAAGAAAAAAAATAGTTTCTACTTGCATGCAAAGCAGCAAATGTTAGTGGTCAGTTGGCTTCGATGAAAATTTATAGCCAAAATTGTAAAAGCCCAACAACAAGCAAAATACTCACAGCAACAACAACAACAATCACATAGTCATGCTGATGATGCGCCTTTACGTTAGCAAGCTGCAAGTTGCCAAGCCAGCGCGCGCGTCTTCAAGAAGTACTTCAAGTTCACAAATGCTCGTCCCTGACTTTGCATGGCGGCAGCCAGACGACGACGACGACGACGACATTGCAGTTGTTTTTGTTGTTGTTGTTATTGTTTATATTGTTGTTGTTGTTATTGTTATTGTTATTGTTGGCCATACTGATGCCGCCAGATCGCAAATGCAACTGTGAATTTTATGGTCTAGATCAATTTCAATGCCTTGCACCCGTTATGTGACCCCAAGAACTTTTAAGAATTTGAATAGGTACGAATACGCGGCTACATTCGTTGGCGCACACAGTACAGCGTAGCGGCAGCAGAAAATTATGGTACATGGGCGAAATTGCCAAAGGCTTAAGAAAAGTGTTAGTTGCTGCCAAGGCACACAACGGCACAAAAACAGCAACAGCAACAACAACAATAAGCAACAGTTCAAGCGTCTGCTCGTACTAACCTATAGTTACTCTCGTATACACACACACACACACACACACACACACACATACACACACACATGTATATGTACACGTACGTTCTGACGTTCGTATCTTCTTATAGATGCGCGGCAAGTAACTTTGTGCAACATGTGCTTTGTTGTTGTTGTTGTTGTTTTTATTCGTTATTTGTTGCTTTTTTCGCTTTTGTTGACGGTGGTTATGCACTTTGATTTTTTTTTGATTCAAAAGCAATGCAAAGTATTATTAGAGGAGGCCATTCAATGTGCAGCATGGGCATAGAAGAGAGTTGAGCATCGAAGCAGCAAATCGCATCGATGCTTGTCATCGACAAGAATGATCGTGTAGCATCGAAAAGAAAAGAAAAAAAAAAAAAAACAAAACGAAAAAAAGCAGAGTGCAGCAGAATGCATTCTGCAGCTCGTTAAACGGTTTCGCTTTGCGTTAGCTAACCGCTAGCTAACCCGCTTGCCTCCCATAGCCCCCCTTACTCCACCCCCTGGCAATGAGTTCAAATGCCTGCCAGCGTTACACACAACCCTAAATACTGGGCGTTTGTGTTTGTTGTTGTTCTTGTTGTTGGAGTAGTTGCGCTTGTTCGATGACTGCGCAAAAGATATGCATGTCGCGCCGTCATCTTTGTATATATGTGTGTGTGTGTGTGTGTGTGTATGTGTCTGCGCCTGCTGCTATGCCTGCGATGCCCCAAAAAACAATAAAGACAGCGAGAAGAAAAGTTGCCGTTCCTTTATCTTGCTGCGGCGATGCATACAAATTCAAAGATTATTAGAAAAATTCACACAACATCGAATTGGTTCACAAAAGACAAAAAAAAAAGAAGCAGTAACAATAACAACAACAAATCGACAGCAACAACATAAAACAAAACGTAAAAAAAGCCAAAAAAAAAAAAAGAATGAAATGATTTGAAAAAGCCCTGCCAAACTACTTTGTTGATGTAGGGTGCTTTGATTTTTTTTTTCCTTTTTTTGTTTTTTTTTTTTTTTTGTTTAGCCTGACTTGACTTAGTTTGGTTTTGCTTAACTTGGCTCGCTACGACTTGGCTTGGTTTGGCTTGGCTTGGGCTGTCGCGCATGCGCATAATTCGTATGACACAGAAAGATTTTCTACGATAATTTTTTTGTTTGTTTGTTTACTTCTTTTTCATTTTTTTTGTTTTTGCTTTTTTGTTGTTTATTTTATTTTATTTTATTTGTTTAGTTTATTGTTTTTTGTGTTTAGGTGTTTTTCATTTGCTAGCTTTGGCTGGCAGAGTCCGCGATAATTTATTGCAACAAATTCCAAACAAACAACAAACGCTAACGGAGCCCCAACCGCCGGCTGCTTGGTCGCTTGCTTGGCTTTAACGCGGACCAACCAAGCTGCCAAGCAACGAGTCGCGGCTCAGTTGTGGTCCTTAACCAGTTCCAGGTGTTTTGCTTTGCATTCGTTTTTCTCTGCGTTTGTATTTTGTTTCATTATTAATGCTTCGTTATTATTGTTGTTGTTGTTGTTATGGCTGTTGTTTGTTACTATTGCGGTTTCGTATTCTACTGTAATGCATTGTACAAGATCGCGTCCAAGAAGGAAAAACACTCAACTACTCAAATCAATTTCAGATCGTTGAACTGAAAATTGCCAGAAACGGGCAAGCATTGCCAAGCGTCGGTGGCGTCGACTGGAAAATGGAAAATGGGCACACTCAACGGTTGGCGGCGGTGGCCACCATAACCGAAGACAAAATAAAACTAAATAAATAAAATAAAAATGAAAAAGAGCCATGAGTCTTTTGCATTTGAAATGAAATGAAATTGATACTAATATAAAAACAAAAAGAGAATCAAAAAATTAAATATATATTTTTGTATATACTATATATGTATATATTCTAAATTTGGCTTTGAATTAGGACAAAAGTCGAATTGCGAATGCGCATATTGTGTTTCACATGCGCGCGCGTAAATTTATTTAAGTCATTAAAATTGGCAATCTTTTGGGCTGCCTGCCTCACGACATACATAGAGGAACTTGCATTGCCTAAGCAGTCACGTCTGAAGGGTATAAACAACAAAGAGCTTTACTTTAGGTCAAAAGTATTTTTATGGCATTTTATTGTGGTCTGCTTGCTTCATTGGCGTTGTGATTTATATGCTGTTCATTATGCTCTCGATGCAGTTACTATGTGTCATACAAACTGCAGACATTTTAAGCAAAATATATAACGAATTGGCCTAATTGCTAATAAGAAAACATATGTCAGCATATGGCCAAGTTAAGGTTCAAAGTGAGCCTGAAAACAATTGGAGACTCACATTAAAAGTGCTGCCAGCAACACAAACTGCCTCGAATGTCTTTTGAGCTGCTAAGACATGCAACGAATCCTCTAATTTGAATACAGATTTCTGTGCATTTACCCAGCATCTAATCTAAGAAAATAGCACTTATTTCTTAAATTGTTGCTTCTTGGGATCAGTTACACTTTACCTGTTGCTATTCCCAAGCTGTTTATGCCGCCACTTGTTGCCCTTTGTAAATCCAATTCTAAATAAATCTGCAGTTAAGTCTCATACACTCATGACCAATCGGCTATTTTAACTGTTGGCAGTAAAATCTAGTTTATGGAAGCTCTTTTTTTTTAACTTTTTTATGCGAGTCCAATAAAGGAAAAAAATAAAATCATCTAATACACGTATTCATGTCGGCTAACTACGCAATCACCACTCTAATTGCTTCGCATGCAGACTCATGCAAAAGTCAGACTAAAACTCATCGACCTGTTGATGTACATAACACGAAGCTAAACATTCTGCAACACATTCATCAAAATCTAACTGCATAAATAACACAATTATACGAATACGACACGAGCATGCGATTGCTATAGCAGCACGACAGTTCGAGTATTTGCCATTTGCATTTACTTTGGCTGTTTGGTGTTTTGGCGTTTGCAGTTTGGTTTATTTACATTTTTAGTCATTTATGGTTCAATAATTTCACCCAGCACATTCAATCGATTAAATACTTAAAGCAAACAAACAAAGGAAGAAAGCGAAAAGCGGATAACTCACAATCGAAGTGTAATGCAAAGATATTCACCGTTATTGGCCCACCTATTGCGCTCTCTCACTGCTCTTTGTGTGCTCACGTGCTCAGAGGTGCTCTCTTGCTCTTTTTCGGTTATTTGATCTGCATGGTAGCGGGTTTGGCATACGCAAACATGCCTATTGACAGTCTATTGACAACAGCAACTATTTCACTTCTACTTTTTATTATTGCTGTTGTTATTGTTGTTGACGTTGTTGTCGTTGTGTGTGTGTGTTTGCTTTTCGTTTGTTGTGTACGTTTGAGGCACGGTCGCAACTTGACAGACATAAACTCGTACATGTGCGGATGTAGCGCTTAACCCCTCGTTGGCGTACCACCCACATTGGTGGGTGCGTAATAAATTGCGGCGAGCATTTCGTGGAGGGGTTTTCCGCCTGTTCGAAACTTTTTGACTTGAATTCAATAAACAAACAGGTTTATTAAATCTTTCGTCCGCTCGCTGGCGTTGCGTTGCGTTTCATTTCGTTTCGTTTTGCTTTACGTTATGTTGCTTTTCGATTGGCTCAGGACGTGAAAATGAATTCTGTTTACACGTATGCAATTTGACTGATTTCACAATGCAAACAAATTGAAAGCAAAAGTTAATCGAAAATGAAATGCGAAACTCAAGCGAGTTCCGTTCAATCAATCGTTTTGAATGCTTCTCTGGTTGTTGTTGTTGTTGTTGTTATTCATTGTTGTTGCTGTTGTGTTTTGTTTGTTGGCACACGGCAGTTTATAGCCGCTCCCCTGCGCAAGAACGCCACTGGCAGCTTCGTCCGAGGTGTCAAAGTGAATGTTGCCAGGATACAGACAGCGGCACTTTGTTATTTTTATTTACATCGACAGTCGCCACGTGAAAATCAAACTCTGAGCATATTGCAGACTGTCGGCTGCTCGTGACGGTATGAGTTGAAAACTTGCGTCGCGTATTTTTTCGCCATTGTACTGCGCGCAAATGTTTAAACAAAAAAGTTTCACATACATTCACAATAGATTTATCCATTTGACAATGTCACGTGTTCTAATTGTTAATATTGAAAGGCTTCGTAATACGTGATGGAGAGCTTTAATAATTTTGATTATAATTTTTCCCCGGGTCGCCGTTTAACTACTGAAAGACGTTTGGTTTTGTCGGCGCGTGTTTATATTGAAACATGCTTCAAATATTATAAGTATGCCAAAAACTTTCAATAAATGGAACGCATTATGCGTGATTTGAACTTGGGTTAAGTTGATTGAAGTTGCGGCGTGCTAATGGCTGCTGGCAAATAGCTAATGGCTGTGGCCTGAGTGTGTGCAAAGCGCAGCTTATTAAGTGTGTAACGGCATTCCGCCATGTGCCTATGCGTATGCCCATGTCTGTCTGTCGGTCTGTCTGTCTGCCTATCTGCCTGACTGCATGGCGAGCTTCTGTAACTCATTCGTGACTAAGTCAAATCGTTGTCAACAGCGTTTGCCGCTTTGCGTCATTTTAATGACTTTACGAACTATTCAAAGCGCAATTCTGACACTGGCATTCGCGACATGCAATGCACTTCATTAAATGCTTTACTGCTCAGCCATAGTCATAGTCATAGCCGCAGCCGTAGCCACAGCCATATGTGCACAAGTGTGCCCAGCCATATGCGATGCACGTTCAATGCAAAAGTTATGGCATTTGGAATTTCAGTTTAAGCTTAAGTATAATTTATATATTTTATAGTTGGTTTTTTTTCTTCTTCTTATTTATAATACGATTTTGCAATGGATTTCAACTTTACGTAAATTCTTTTTTTTTATTACAACTCTTCAAATTTTGATTAGCTTTGTGTGTTCGGAATCAAAAGATTATCTGGTACTCAACGTCTTACGATTTTATTGATTGATCCGTTCAAGCATTTGAAGTGTTTTCATGCATTGCCATGTTAGTCTCAAATTGATTTTAACAACCTGCAGTGCCTTTGTCGCTACTTTGTTGTACGAGACGTTCGCTAATTATTCTCAACACCATAGCTTCTCTTTGTGTAGCTTTTATTATTGGCACGCTTGCAGCTAAAAGAAATATATAAAACCTTTTAGCAGTTTCAAGTATATTTTATGAGTCCTGCTTTGCAGTTAGAAACCCAACTGTGTCGCTTTGCTGTATACCCTGTAAATTGCAATTGATGGCTGAGTGCTTCAACACTTTTCTTTCACAATTGAAAGGTTTTTATGACATATAATAAAATTATACAATTTAAACTATAACCTGATGCTGAAGCGATTTCCATATTCCTAAATTCTTCTTTCTACATTTCTTTATCTCATTTGATGTCCTAAATGATTGTCAAAAATGCTTAGCTGTAAAAATTCATTTCAATTCGGCTTCATTTTTTCATTACACTATCCACAAAAAGTATTTGTGGTCTAGTATTTTTATGAAATATCTATTGCTGGCTGCGATAACATTTTTCGCTGAAGTTGGCTGACATTCAAGAACAATTCTTAAAATTTTTACAATGCGGGAAGCTAAAAGAGTTTTAAGCATGACGAATGGCGCTTTGACCTTAGAACAAAACTGATATGCTAATAATTACTTCTAATTCGGCCAACCAATAATTTTCTACAAAAATACTTTTTGTTTTACAATAAGAAGAACAATAAGAAGAAGCAAAAACTTCATTACTGTCTTAGACAACTTCAACATTTTTTAGAACAATCATAAATCATTTGTATACGCAAATGTTTTCGTCTAATTTATAAATTATACTGACCTGTTTTCCGCAGACCGATACAAATGAAAACAAAGTAATTTGAAACAAATCTCCAGTCAAATGCTGTCGCCACACATACACACACGCAAATCCATGCTGAGTGAAAGTAAATTCAGTTAAACTTCAATAATTCAGAAATCGTGGGTGTGTGCTGTTGTGTGTACGAATCCACACAACAGCGCATAAAAAAAAGTAATTAATGCAAATCACAAATAATTAAATATGCCAAGCAAAACCGAACGAACCGCAAATACGCGTGGCAAACAAAAGTCGACAAAAAACAAAGCAAAATCAAGCAAAACAAATCCTTAGCATGCAAATGAAACCTCAACAAGTCAAACTGGCAACATTGAGGCATAGAGGCTAAGGCCGGAAGTCGCCTGCCGCAGCATTGCCCGCCACCCAGTGCGGCTTGCCCACACACTCAGACGCTCGCCGCCAGTGTCCGGCAGTCGGCATTTTGCTAAACCGCAAGATAAAGCAACTCAAAAAAACTTCTATTTACTGGAATAGTATTTCCGCACTATTTTTGGTTTTTTTCTTTTTTGCTCTTGTTTTTTTTTTCGGTTTTTTTGCTATAGAATTTGGTATGCAAGTAGATCGTTTGTCGCTGCTACTCGCATAGTTATGCGCGCTCTCTTTCTCGCGCACACTACTCCGTTGGGCCGTGCGCTGGCACTCTTCCTTCAGGCGCACGGAGCATGGCGCAGCACATTATTTATTCGTCACAACATTAGTTTTTACACAAGTTCTCACACCAAAGTTTACTCATTTCAATAAATAAGTGGAAAGTCCAGTTGCGTTTGGCTTGGCTTGGCTTGGCTTGGCTTAGCCTTAGCTGGCCAACGCCATCACCGCCACCACCGCCACTACCGTCCTTGTCATCGTCAACGACACCAGCAGCAGCATGAGAGCGTCGTTTGTTTTGACCATGGCGGTTACCATGACTCTAATTGGTTTCCGCTCCTTTGCATATAGGCGACTGCCAGCCGAAGAGGTCACACCAAGTACAAAGATGAAAATGTGCAATCCAATGCCTGGCGGGCAAATGTGTAACAGCCTCAAGACATAATCGCAGCCTATATGCATATGCCATACGCTGCTCGTCAGCGTAATTTCAAATCACATGCAAATGGCGCTAAAAATTAAATGAACGATGCACAGCTCACTCGCGCATACGTACACTATATCGTCAGATACTCGTATATACTCGTACATACATAGATATAACATGGCAATCGTTGTAATTCAAGACTTTAGCTGTGGACTTCGTGTGCCTCACTGCCTAACTGCCGGCTTCACTTGCTGGCTTCCAATGCGCTGCGCAGCAGTACGCCCAACAACAGAGCAGAGCAGAACACAACACGAAGGTGGCCAGCAGCGCCAAAACGCGAATGCCTCCTCTATTTATATTCCAGCACTGAAAATGTTCAACAATAATTCGAGGCAAAGGCTCATTTGTGGCACATGCAAATCGAAAGTCCTTTAGACGTGGTCAAGACTTTGTGTTCAACGGTTGCAAACGTTGCGCCGCGCGTGAAAATTTATTCGCTGCGCTTCGCGTTGGCTCGAGCAGCCGCATTCACCTCGGCAGTTCGGCAATTCGGTTTCGTAAAAGCGCAACCCACGGCAATTTATTTAAAAAAAAAAAACAAAAAAGAAAAAAAAGTGGAGGCGAACATTTACCTAAATTAAATTATAATAAATAGCGCGCAAATGATTATAAAAGAGAAAAATCGCTGAAAATTTGCCCGCACTTTATTTTGGACTTAACTGTCTTTAGCCGCAACACACGCGCGCGCACAAGCGAGCAGCAGACGTTTGTAAGTGTTAAATGTATTTCCCAGATCTTTTTCACATTTAATGGCAGCGCTTCCGGTTTTCACTGTGCAATAGTTATGTGGATTTCTTAGGCACGATCTGTACGTGCGACGTGCAATGCGAGTTCAATAAACCCACATTTGGTTCGAATGAGATTTAAACAAATTAAATCACATTAGCTTGGCATAGATACGATTAAACCAACAGCAGCCGTCGCAGTAGCAACAGCAGCAGCAGCAACAGCAGCAGCAGCAAAAGGCAGCAGCTGTGTCAGCGCTCATTCATCAAATAGAGCCGCCAAAAGTGGGAGCGCTTATGTGCCACCTCAATTGTGCGCTTTTCACACATAAAACTTTGCAAGTTTTCATAACGGTTAGCGAAGCTGCTGTGCTGTGCTGTGCTGCACTGCGAGAAAATATGCGCACATGTGACATATATATAATTGAGTTTTTGTAGATAATTGTCGGATATAGCTAATTCTTATTTGTGCATATATGTAACTTATATATGTCGTTGATCATTTAAATATTTTAAAAAATAAAATTTCAAAACTCAAGTAACTAACAATTACAGAATTTAGGAAACTATATGTTATATTATGCAAAAGATTGATAAAATCATAAGTTTATAACAAAACAAAAATGAAATATTAATAAAGTCATGATCAGCAATCATTTTCAGTCAAATGTGCAACAGCATACCATTTGAAAATCAGTTTGTGCCGGATATTTTAAAAAGCATTCTCATGAGCGCAGACATTTGCCTAAAACTCACAACATTTTTTTCACAGTGAACATGAGGAAGGTCTTATGTATTTTGTCTACATTTAGTTAACTTTATTACAAACGACTAAAAGCCTTCTTTTCAAAATTCAACTATTGCGGCTTTAATTATTGGCTTGATTACGTTGCAGGTACGTGTGTGTGTGTCTGTGTCTGTGTGTGTGTGTTTGTTTGTATGTAGATGCAGATGAAGTCAGTGATCCGTAGATGTGGCCACGACTACGCGCTAGGCGCAGCAGCCTGTAAGCATTTGAATGTCTTTAATGGTAAGTGAGTGAGTGTGTGAGTGAGTGAGCGTCTGATTGAGTGATTGAGTGCACGATTGAGCGGCGAGTAGGCAGTAAGACAGACCTGTGGCAGGCTGCCTGGCTGGCAGTTGGCGAGTGGGCGAACATGTGAGTGACGTGCGTGTTTCTGTGTCTATGGCTGAGCGTGATGTGTTGTGATGTGATGTGCTGCGATGTGTGGCAAAGGTCAAAGAGTATAACGAAAGTCATTGGCCAGAGCAAGTCGTGCGTCCCGTGGCCGATCAATAAACTTTAGACAAGCACATAAAGAACTTTTCTAACAATATCATATTAATTGCTTCCTATATGCGTACAAATGCACTCACACGCACTCGCACTTGGACTCGGTCTCTCTCGCTCGCTCCCTCGCATGCTGATTGTCTCCGCTCTGGCTCGGTGCTTCTTCACATGCGGCCAGCAGCGCTGCAAAGGTTGTTGTACTTCAATTTAGTTCAAATATATGTAACTTGAGTAAGATAAAACTCAAAATTAAAAAAAAAAAGAAAAAAAATAAAACCAAAATCAAGTAAACAAACAAAAAACTACAAAAAAAAGAAATGGAAAAAAATCTGGGAAAAAAAAGTGAAGAAGAACAAAAAAAGCAAACAAACAAACCAAATGCCAGACAAAATAAATCAAAATGCTGTAATATTGTGTGCAATTAACCTAAATCGCTGTGGCGCGAATATGCCGCTATACGTTTAAAAGAGCAGAGACTTACATTTACATGCATATAGTGTAGACACAGCCATGCCCCGCTAAATATAACTTCACATACACTGGCATAGGTTTACTTAGTTCATTGGTTCCTGATTCTAAATGAACCCGCTGTGTTTTTGTGCGCCTTCACACCATTTCAGCATTTATTCAGCATTTCGTTTTATCTCAAGTTCACAATGAAAACAACAGCTTCGCACATCGCATATAGAACCCCCCCAAGACCAGGCATACGCAGCCCAACAGCTTTTGCGCTCAAAGGCAACCGAAAACTAAAACCAACCAACGAATCAACGAACCAAGAACAAATAGCAAAAGAATTCTACAGATTAGATACTGCGATAAAGTAGATTAACATGCGCAGCAACTTTAGTACGTACCGGGCACCATGCTATTTTGCCAAAAATAAATAAATGTAAAAAAAAAAACACAAAAATAAATTAAATACCGAGTAACAGTGAAAATGAATGTAGTAAAGGCAGAACACACAATAAACAAACACACATACATACGTACTTAGAATATATATTTTGCAGTTCAATTACAAAAGCATTGTGTGTTCTTCTTCTTGTTTGCCATTCGCTGTTGGCTTTGCTTTGCCTTTGCCTTTTTTTTGCGTCAATTTTCGTCAGCATTGTGCTGCAGGTGAATGTGCCTTTGAGCCTCAAACGCACCACAGTCAAGCGTTTCGCAATCTCAGTAGGCCTCAAACGTTACACATCTTGCTTCTAATGATTTATAAAGACGGTTTTTATTTTTTAAATTAACCTTTGTGCAGATTAATTTTAATCTTGCTTTCAATTATTACTTTATCTAAAGAGTTTCTTATTTTATAATCAATCTCGCACATCCTACACATGAGCACTTTCAATGTATAATTTCTGACTTTCTATGAACAGAATATCAATTAATTTTCATTAATGAATAGTGCTAAACAAGCATTGTTATAAGTATAAATAATAAGGCAGCCTAAATGAGTTCCTCCTCGCAAATGGAAGACTGAAATTTTAGAAAGATTTTGGCGAGCAGTTGGTTTTATTTTTTTTTTGTTTCCTCTTTTGCTGCCGGCACTTCCGTAGGGTGAAGTGCGTGCTACGACGGGTGACTGAAGTAAAGGAATCCAACTTCATATGCCAGAGCTGGGTTTCATTATTGAATTTTTATTATTTTACTTGATTTGTTAAATATTTTTTTCAGCCATTTTTAACAAATTTTTTTTAAAGCTCTTTTGATATTAAATGTAGCTTTTGCTTGATAAACAAATGACAGTTTAATTAAAGGGAGTCTTTCTTGCAACATTTTTGCAAAGAATAAAAATTACTAATTTTCTTTTTTTTTTTCTTTTTGTTTTTTTTCTTTTGCAGTTTTAAAGCTAAAAAAAACTTTGTTCTAATGATAATTATTTTCCATGCTTATCACAGCAGTATATCAGATGTTATTCGTTTGATCTTCGTTTTCATTTAAATGACATTAGTAGCTTGTTGTTGTTGTTGTTGGCATATAGCACGCTGTTCACTATTCTGCACACACAACTCAAGCAACTGCCCACTTAAACTGTTTAATTAATTCTCATACCCTGCTTCTCATACGTGGTTCAACGTCGTCACATTGTAAATATTTAAACTAAGCAATTAAAATATTCTAAACAAGTTCACAAACGTGCTAGCAAAATAAAGTTCATATCCTTGTACTACATAAGTAAACGGATTGCTGAAATACCTTACGGTGTGCATGTATACATATGTATATATATAGTTCGGTTTAGAATGTATGAAGTTATATATTCGTATATCGAAATGTGTGCGGATTGTTCCCAGCAACCTTGTTATGGCTTGGTACTAAGCCCAACAGCCCAGATTTGAAATGTTTAACTGGCAAACATGTTGATTTAGATTTTCTTTTAATTTTCAGATACATTTTGTATATATGCTGCTGCCATAGAACACCATCCAGATACCAGATACCACCGCCAGCGTCTGCTCGTTGCCATTGGCATTGCCTGCCTGTGCACAGTGGTTCGGACGAGTGCTCTTAGGCTTCACTAACGTTCGGTTGTCATGTATCGCGTGAGTTGTGCCAGACATGCAGAGCAATTTGTAACTAAAAGATAAAAACGTTACATGGCAAAAATAAAAAACTAAAAAAAAAAAGCGAGGAAAAACAACAACAACTACAAAATAGAAAATAGAAAATAAAAAACCGAAAAACTAAAGAAGCCGTTTAAAGAACCAATGAGAAAAACAAACGAAACTGACATTGGACAACCGCAACAAAAACTAAAATCAACAACAACAAGAACAATAAGTACAAGGAAAACAACAACAACAACAGCAGCAGCAGTAGCAACAGCAACAGCAACAACCACAAAAAGAAGCAATAAAGAAAAACAATAAAATAGAAAAAAAACACAAAGTGCCTCAAGAAAAATTAACGAAAAATAATTTAAGAATGCCTTTAAACATTCAACACGTTACGTGGCGAGGAGCGCGAATGAGTTTTGGTTCGGCGAAAAGTGTGTCTCTGTGTTAAGTTTTAATTGTTTGTTTGATAAAATCCGTTGTTAACGTTATTAGTGACAAACAAAAAAACACAAAATAAATACCACAAAAAAAAAGAAAGAAAATAAAACGTAGCAAAAAAAAAAAACAACAAAACAAAACAATATTCGCCTACACTTAAGTTGTTAAATGTGTCAAAAATAATTTCGTCTGATGTCCATAAGAACCTTCAAATTGCCATTAAGCGAAAACATGCCGTTATAATAATTAAAACGTCCATATAAATACAAAAAAAAAAGAAAAAAACCCAAAAAATAAAAACAGAATTTTTGGCTGTGAGCTGCAAAAATGTATGGACATGCACGAATTCAATGCGTGCCTATAAATTCGAAACGCGGTGCTGTGGCATTTGGGGTTTGCACCTAACACAAAGCACAAATTCTTCAAATGAGGTAAGTGCGTGCATATACATTACACACTCACACTCGCACACACACACACACACACAAACGTACACATAACTTAACTGCCTACCTATAAATATTTTCATAAAGAACAATAGCTGCATGCATATACGTAATACATATGTGCATATACTTATATATACATACATAGCTAGGTACATATGTAAATCTAATTTAAATGAGTCATGAAAATGTTCTCGATGCTCATATACATATATATGTGTGTGTGTGTGGCTGGTGATTGCGGGTTTTTCTAATTAATATGTAAAAGCTTTTGTTAGCAGCAACAAGAACTGCAGGCGCTGGCTTTGAGCCTGAAATGGCATGGAATGCATGCGAAATTCTTAACAGCTTTTATTGAAATTTAAGTTCAGCTGATTATTTCAGCAGAAATGCCAAACCACGCCAACTGCCAGTTACACAATTTACGACATTTGCCATGGTCACATACGTATTTCCAAATGTGTATTAAAATTAGCCACAAAAATGAATAATGTGCTGCCAAGAAACCTAGTTATATGAGTGTGCTTGTGTGTGTGTGTGTGTATGTGTGTAAGTTTATGAAAACATGTCCTTCTGTTCATACTTAACTTTGTCGCACGTCTACTCAAAATACACTCAACACTCAGCCATGACATTCAGTTATTTTTGTTGTGGTTTGCGCTTATTTCTTTTACGTCTTTTTTATGACGGACAAAAGTACAGAGTAGAAGAAACACTAAAAGTATTTTCCATAAATTGCCGCATAGGAAGGTCAGCAATAGCCAAATAGGTGTATTAGAAACAATAAATTATGCCCAAGGACAATTTCGCTGTAGTTGATGATTAAACAGGACATTAGAACACAATTAGTCCACAATTCCATTGAAGCTTACGTCAGACGCATGGCGGTCAATTGATCCATCATCAGTGATATGCGACAACTCCCCTCTGTGGCATGTGCGTATGTCTGCCTTGGCTCATAGCCATGTAATAATAAAAGGGAAAAGAAAATAGGGGAAAACACACAGGTCATGGTTAAATTGGCCAACATTATTATGCCTGCATGGCTGCGTGGTTGGCTGCCTGATTGCCTGCCTGGCTGCCTACCTGCTAATAAAGTGTGCCTATAGCGCTCATCATCATTTCAACGCAATGTGACGTATACTAAAGCAGCAACAACAATAACAACAACAACAAAAGCAGCAACAGCAAACCACAAGTTAAATAAAATCATTACAAGACATTTAAGTTATAAGTAACACAATGTTTGGCTGTCAGTCAGCATGTCTGCATGCATGTCTGTCTGTCTGCCTGCCTGTCTGCATGTTACGATTTGACAGATATCGCCCGCTAGCTAACAGCCGCAGCCAAGCCAAGCCGAGCCAAAATAAATGTCTCTACTCCAGTTACTGCCTGCGCTTGGTTAGAACAAGCAACAAAAAAACAAAAAAAATAAATAAAATAAAATATCATAAAAAAAGAGTTAAGGAAAAATAGAACTACTTACGTGACTCAGCGAAAAGTGTGTCACCACGTGAGGCCCAAACAAGCAGCCAGGCTCTCTAAGCACTCCAAGCGCTGGCAGCCAGCAGCTAGCGCAGCTCGGCTCAACTCAGCTCAACTCAGCTTCGCACAGTTCAGTGCATTTTGTGCTGTATGTACATGGCTGTACGAGTATTTAGCAGCCGCAGCCGCAGCCACAGCCGCAGCAGAGTTGACAAGTTTAGCCAAAAGGAGGTTAATTCAAAATGAGTTCAGGCTCCATCTGCGCCACAAGTCTGCGCTGCATTGTTGTACATACCCATACTCGCTGATCGCTGATCAGAGTCGCGTCGCACTCTCGCGTATGCATTGCGGCCGCCGCCGCCGCCGCCGCCGCCGCTCTGGGCTTTGCGTATTTACTGGTTTGGGCATAGTGAAACCCGTTTTAGGTTGCCGCCCTCGTTATGTTTTATGAAACCGAGTTAGGTTCCCATATTCTCGCATTAGACACAGATTCAGGTCACAAGATAAATAGGGCTAATTGAATGCAATCATCGATTGAACATGCAGTCAGAGAGTTTTACGATTAATTACGGCAACTCGTCGCTGTCGATGATGCTGCACTCATGCACTCATGCTCTCATGATGGCCATCATCATGCCAACTTATGCCGAGTTATTTAAGCGAAGACTATAAGTCTTATAGTAAAATTAAAATACTGCCCCAGCTCAGCGCAGCTCTTTGCTTTGCAGCATATTAATCGCATGTAAACCTCTGAGGCGGAAGTTGCCGCCAGAAAGTGAAGTGAAGTGCTTTGCTTACCTACTCACTTCAGTATTTATTGCCTGCGAATGGTCTGCGGCACTAGGCCGCCCATAACCAAGTCAGTAGGGCATGCTTGGCCTACAGGCTTATCTTATTTTTATCTTTATTTTAAATCTTTTTAATTAATACAAATTTTCTAGTCATTTCGTAGGCACCTAAAGCGAAAGATCCCTGCCAGCAGTGCGGCTACACGCATGTGAGCGTCGCTTGCGCTTTGATCATTGCAATGTATCTACTTAGTTTCCTTATAGTTCATCCTAACTGATCGACCTGTGTGTGAAAAACTGTAATGAGTTTTAACTGCAATTTTAATTGCAAATTTAATTTAATTACGCAATTTTTTTACTGTCACAATGCCTAATATAATTTTCACAATAAACCCTTTGAGGAAATAGCTTACCTTGGGACCTCACAATGTCAGCTGTTATGTGTAATATCTCAACTTAAAAACCACAGTGCAACAATAACCATGTCCTCACAAAATACCTATTAGCATTACTCTCCTATAAATATATACTTAATGAATGCTTATTTTTATATATGTATGTATGTAATTCACAATTAAGCTTAAACGTTTTTTGCATGAACTTTTCGAATCGTTTGCGTATGCACACGCTCCAACATCAAACTGAAAATGCAAAGTGGCTGCACACACGCCTGGACCAGACACTCCCCAAGCTCGCATCGCTTATCAGCGACTTCCGCATAGACAAAAAATTCTTGTTGCGCGTTTGCTGGCATAGCTGATATTTCTTGTGAGCTACCGCTGCAGCATGTAGCAGCTGTGACCTCAGCGCCACTGCTCAAGGCAGAAATTGACCTCGGCAGCGCAACAGAACAGGTTGGGTAATAGCTGATGTGTTCATCAGCTTGGTATTCTTAAAAAGCATATTTGCATGTAGCAACATTTTGATTGTAAGTAACCACGTAGCTGACGACAATTACATTAAGAAGACAGACGCCTGCCTGACTTAATTTATGTTTAGCCGCTTACGAACTGAACTTTCTCTGCTTTTACTTCTTTAATCAGAACAAAGAACAATGTTTGGCTCGAAATGTAGCTCATTAAAAAAGAATATTACGTAAGTCAAAAAAAACGGCTTGAAAAGTAAACAACGTTTTCAACACGCGTTTTAATATAAATGTATGTATGTTTCTCTTAATTATAATTTCTTTTAGACAAGAACGTCTATTTATGTTATCTAAATTACTTTTTATTACCAATTTTGCTTTCGTATTTCATACGTAAGAATACATGGGCAAGGGCAGAGTATCGCAAAAAATATTCAAAACGTTAACATCTCGTACTATGAAAGATAAAGACAAAACAAAAAATTAAAACTCACAGTTGTTTGAGTGAAAAGCCTAAAGCACTCAAGAGACAACTGCACCGTAGATCTTAACTCTACGCTTGGTTGCATGGCTCACCTCAAAAGTTCGAATTTTGACTCAGCTGTACACGATGCAATTCAATTTCAAAATCGTAAACTTACATAGATGACTTCGCAGTGAACTGAATTTTTTTAAATACACAGAATGTTAAAAAGAAAAAAAAATCTGGTCTGCATTGGGTGATAAACCACTCGAACTTTTGAGTTGCACACAACCGTTTGAACGAGTTGGTTGAGTGGAAACGGTTGCAATGCAACATAATAATTTCAAAGATTTTGATGAATTTATGAATTGACTTAATTAATGCATAATTAATAAACTCAAGAAAAAGTGAAAAAAAGGGGTGACATGAAACTTGATAGTTGTTTTCGATTTTAGTTGTTACGTTTTTATTTTATAATTACTTTAATAGCTTAACTATTGCTAATACAATATAATGTTCTCAATGATGGGAGTGCCAGGAGCAGCATTTGGTAACTTGTATAAGATAAAAAACAAGTATATATCCAGCAAACAAGTCAGTAAAAATAACAAAAAACAATAGGTGATAAACGTAAAAAATAAAAAATAAAACTTTTCTTTGAATTGTTGTTTTTTCTTTTGCTTCCGAAAAGTTGGCAACATTGCTTCAGACTAAAACTCTTTGCAAGAGAATCAAAGCACAAACAACACACTAAGAGAGTAATAACCTAGTGCAGCAACCGCACAACAAGACCAAGTTTAGAAGAAGCAGGAAAAAAAAATCAAAACTAATTGCAACAACAACACTAATTATTAGAACCACATGCGCTACCTTGAAGAGAGAGCCGCATTACCGCTATTGTTGTTGTTTTTGTTATTGTTCAACTTTGATGCAAAGTATTTGTTGAAACCGGCTTTTTTATGTTTTTGTTGTGGTCACAGCACTGCACGATTGTCGGCTTTAACGAAGCTGCTGGCTCAGCCGAGTGCGACTCACCACTGTGGTGGGTTAAGCGAGCGTCAAAGACTGACCGAGAATTTCATGATGATCACACCACTCTGAGTGGTGATTACGTACTCGTTGTCTTGTTGCTTGTGTTTGTGGCTCGATTTTCATGAATGCGCTCCCCAACGTGGAGTCTTTCTGCACGATTAGACGCCAGTACCACAGCGACCCTTTAACGGCAACAACATACAACCGACAACGCGCATAGTTGCTTATTTTATTATGTGCTGTTTGCTGAAGTTCAACAGCGTAAATGTTGCAAGCACGCAGCCGCAGATACTGAGTTTAATTTAGATACTGGGATGCTGTTTACCTACAGCCGTCAAGCCTTGATTTGTGTGCATTTTTTTCGTTTTTTAATGGTTGCTGCTTTCGTGCACGACTTTGACGAAATAACACCATCTGTATTTAATTTACCTGAGGTATAAAAAAATAAAAAAAAAAAATTAAACGGGATCAAAATCACAAAGTATCGAATGTTGTGTATCTTATGTCATTAGAGATGATAATCCGTCTGCGAAAACCATAAGCGTAAATAGTTTAAAGTGCATAAAAAAATTTATGCAGCGCGCGCGCGTGCGTCCAAGTTTCTAAGTTAACGCGTATACGAGTATCTAGATACGAGTTTTGCATACATGATTGCTCGATCAAAACAAGCAGCTAAATTCTAAGCATAAGCATCAATGTGCAACGTAATTTACGCTTAGCTAGCTGAAGTGTCATTAAAACATTTAAGTACGTCTAAAAATGTAAAAACGTCAAGCCAATCAGCCAATCAGCAAATCAGCGTTGAAACAATATACAATTCTATAAATTTCTAATAAGATTTCCTGGTTAAAACTTATAAGTAAAACTATTTGTTTTGTTATTTTTTCACATTTTTCAATAATTGAATTGAAACGAAATACAAATAATTCTTAAGTGCTGCGAGCCACCAAGTGGACGCGTAACAAGCAAACCAAGCCAAACCAAACCTATGCAAAGATAAGCAAAGCAAAAAAATAAAAAAAAACAAAAAAATAAACAAAACAAAGTCGTGTTGATTTGCGCTGAGCTGTGCTGAGCTGTACGCAAGGTCGTTTGGAGTGCGCTGAACCAGCTACGACGTGAACGGCAAAGGCAAAGGCAGTGACAGCGACAACGTCAACGTCTGTGATGCGTTTGCGTTTGCGTCTGCGCCTAATGAGGTACAACAGCGCCAAACTGATGAACAAATAAACAAATGGACTTGCAGACGGACTGACGGGCAGGCGAGCAAACAAAAAAACAACGACTAGAAGTGTTAATAACAATAAAAATAATGAAATAATAAGTTTTATGTAGGCGCGCGAGGCAACATTACAAAAAAAAAAATTAAACAAAAGCAAAATCAACAAAAAAATAAAAAAAAAAGAAAACAAAATACATATACAATTTAATTTATTGGTTTTTTTTCTATTATTTTTAGTTTGGATTTGTTTTTTGCGTTTCCCAAACGTCTTTCGTACGTTGCGTGCATGTTGTGGCATAATTTATGCTAAAATTTACATAAAGTGCAAACAAAGTGTAAGAAAAACATAAAAGTAAAAATAATAATAAGCAAGTAAACATAAAAATACACAGCAGCAAAGAAACTGTATGCCAAACATCCTGTGAAGGTAAACTGGAAAAAACGTTTAAAAATTTATGCGACGACTACCGTTGTGCAATCTTCAAGACACCGCACTCACAAACACACACGCACAGTCACAAACACAAACATACATAGGCAGACTGACAGACAGACAGAGAGACAGACGGCAGACAGGAAGACAGACTGTGAGTGCCGTGCATGTAGCGAGCAGCATATGTTAAATATTATTTCGAAATTCCACTCACGTTCGAGAATGTCGGACACTTGATACGTACACGCCGCACATACTCCGCACTCGCACTCGCTCACGCTCACGCTCCCGTACTACAGTGAATACAGTGCAGCGAACCTGTGCCAGCAGCCGCCCTAGCATAGCCGCGGCAAAGCCAAACTGATGGCAAGCAGCAAAGCGTTGCCAAAGCAAATAATACAAAACATTTGGGTTTTGATTTGGATTCGGATTTAAGCAGCATCAGCACACGAACTTATCAAAGGTAAACATTTCATTTAATACTCACTGCATAATCTTAAGTTGCAGTTTTGCTTTTCTGTTTTCATTTTTGTTATTTTTTTGCTTCTGCATTTAATTAAATATGCGCATGAAGAACATGTTTAGTTAACAGGTGCCTTAGGCATAAATGGCTAATGTCAGAAGACATTATAGCAGCCGTGCCTGCCTGGCTGCCTGCCTGAGGCATGCGTCGTCATACGCATCTTGCTGCGGCTTAACTCTAGAGCAGTTGATGTGGCTTTTTTATGAGTTTAACATTTTAAATAGATTTTTTAATTAATATTTAGAATTTCTTTTTTAATTTTTCACCAACTAAGCTTAGTGTTTAAACTAACTTAGATATTATATTACTGTGCAGTTTAGGCAGAGTTTCTTGTTACATTAAAGGCATTCACTGCTAAAGTTGATAAACTGCAGCATCATTATTTTATTAAGCTTTTATTGTATTCAGAACGAATGTAGTCTAACAAAACTTTGCTGAATTTTAACAAAGTTTTAGTTTATGTAATCGCATAGAAGCCATGCGACTTAGCACACGATGCAACGTTTGAGTATTTGCTGCGTTCCCACGTATACACAGATTGAAGAGCTGCAGCACACATGGCTACGTCGGCTATTATGTCATCTGCAGAGTTTACATTCTCCAAACGTTCTAACTTACTCGAAGCATAAGTCCGCATGCGTTTGCTGCAACTTGCCTGACAATGTCCGCGACAAGGTTCCTCCACAATAGCAGCAACAGCATATAAACTCACCTTTCCAGTCACTGCATGGCAAGGTCTGTGACAAGCTGCTGATGTGAGACTACGCTGGTGTGTCTGTAAGCCTTTGACAAGTTCTGCTGCCGTCAATGTGACGGCGTTCCTTTGCTGCTCAGCGCTGTGCTGTGACACATGCTATCACAACTTATCATAACTTATCCGGCAAAGTCGATGTACGCTGGATTTAGTAGGGTGCGTCACTAGAAAGTATTTTTTTCTTTTTTTTAAGTTCGGCAGGTTTTGTGCAAAAAAAAAAGAAAAAAGATCTCTAAGCTGATTCTTATATACATATATCAAATATGATAAGTACATAAAGTGCAAAAATTTTAAATTTATAATAAAAATTGCTGCGTATGTTGACAAATTTCAAGGTGCCGCCTAAATCCGCAATGAAATGCCAAATGGCCATATTTAACTAAAAGACAGATACGAACCAAAAATGAAATAAAAGAAAAAAAAAAATCAAAAGCACAAAAAAAGAATTATTAAAACATTAAAAGTAAATTAAATAAGTTTTGGTTTTTTCCCCCCACTAATAATTTTCGCCAACATGCGCCATCAGAGTTTCATGAAATTAAGACAGACTGAGTCGCCTACTCTGGTTACCAGAGTCTGGTAACCATCTTGAGTACCACTCAATTTTTATTACAAAAACTAAACAAAAACCAATTATGAAATAGAAAAACAAAAAAAAAAAAAAACCAAAAATATGTAACCAATGGACGCTAATTGCGGCGGAAAAAAACATAATAATACTTGAACGCAATTAATTGTGTCTTTACTTATTTTTTAGTGTTTTTTTTTTTTTCGTTTTTTTTTTTTTTTTAAATTTTATTTGTGCTGTTATACAAGTTTTGGCAACTACGCAAACAAAATAATGCGACACAGAAGCAACAACGTCAACGTCGACTTCGACTTCGACGACTGTCGACTGTTGGCCACCATAAGGCAGCGCACGGTTGGACAGGCAAAGACAACACCAATTCGACCTTGTCTGACCTAGTTTTCGACAAATGCAGCAGCGAGTGCAGAATTGACAGCTGTGCGCCGGCAATTTATACGCTTCGATTTATGTACAACATTTTGTTGTTTTTTTTTTATTTTTTATTTATCTATTTTTTTTTTAATGCGCTTTTTCGCTTTTTATTTTGACTGTTTTTATGCGGCGGCGCCCATGCGTGTTACAGCTATGGCAAATATTTTCCTTAGCCAAAACCAAACAAACCGACAACATTTTGCTTGTATATTTTGTTGCTATTACTTTGCTGTTACTTTGTTGTTGCTATTTTATCACTTTTAAAATAAACAACTTTTTAAACGCCTTACCTACACTCACACACACACACACACACACACTCACACAAACATAGTCATACATGATGTGAGTGCATACATTGTCTGCATGTACGTAGGCATTTTTTTTAAGGCAAGCGCACATTGGCACACAGTTGTTTTTTATGAAAGTAGGCTAAATAAAGTAAAAGAGTTGTAATATTCGCAGTTGTAAGTCTTAAGTGGCGGCTGGGTGGCACAGCGCAGCGCACTTTGCGTCGTCTATCATTTATCATAAGCAACATGCAAAGCAACTTAATGCGCAGCGTACTAACAAATTGTTGTCATAATCAACGTTAAGCACGCACTTAATGCAAAAATAAACCAGCAACAACAACAACAACAACAACACGAATAACAACAACAGCAGGCAGCAGGAGCAACAAAAGCAGCTAAGAAGGTTGCCTTGCCTGCGTGGCCTGCATGGCCTGCTTGGCCTGTAACGACTGTACACGCGCAACTCGCACACAGCCCAAAAAGGCCAAAAGCGTTAAACGCAATGCAGTTGCCCACAGTCTGCTGCCTGCTGCCTGCCGACTGCTGCCTGCTGCCTGCCGATAAGTTAAATCACTTAGTTAAAGTTCCTGCGGCTAAAATGCGCGTACGAATGTGCAGCAGACTGTCAGACTGCAGAGGCACAGGCAGGCAGGCAGGCAGGCAGCAAGGCATGCAGATACACAGCGGCATAGGGACAGAGAGACGAACGGACAGACAGACAGACAGACTGACTGACTGACTGTTCAAGTCGGTAGTAGTTAAAGGCGGCACGCAGATTTATTAATCAACTTAATGCAGTCAAATGCGGGCGGTCGCTTGGTCGCTTAGTCGCTGCCCGGTAGAGTTGTCGATTGCCGATTGTCGATCGTCGATTGTTTAGTTACGCTTGGATAGTCGCACGTTGCTCTTTGCTATAATTTCCATTTGACTCGTAGCATTTTAACTGTTGCTCATAAATTAGCAGTAAACGCTGAACGCCGATTGCCGACTGCTGTCTCGTTTAAAACTAATTTAAAATGCAGCGTTGTCAGTTTTTTTGGTTTTCGATTGTTTTTTGTTTTTGTTTTGTTTTGTTTCGCTGCTGCTTAAGAAGTCATTAGGAGTAACTGCTGGAAAGTGTTAAAACCGACTTGCTGGGGAAATGGGCACGCAGCCATCATTAAAAGGAAAGCAGTAGCCACCGTAGGCAAAGCAGTTTAATTACAGCGCACGTCTCAGACCAGACCAGACCAGACCAAGCGCAAACCATTTAGCAAGTTTCGTTCTTAAGTCTTTTGATTTTTATGCCACACTTTGCTCTGCTCTGCTCTGCGCTGCTATACGCTACGCATAGCCTATTTATAAGCTATTTTAAATTAACGATGTCTTTTGCGCTTGCACATTAAATGAAACTTTCATGCTACACATGTGAAAATACACACTTAATATACAACAACAACAACAAAGCAGCAGCAAAAATATGCCCACCAGGTACTGGCTCGCATATCGACGCAGAACTACCAAGCTCAGCCGCAAGTGAAGCATAGCGCAAAAGCGTATTAACTGATTGCTGGCTGACGATAAGCCAAGTTAAGCGAAGCAAAGGGTATTACAGTTTCGTTTGTCAAGCCGTTTAAATTTTATCTTTTTTTTTGTTTTTTTTTTTTTTTTTGTACTCTTTTTGTTTTTATTTAATTCTTATTTTGCGTAATAAAAACTAGTTTGCATCTTTTTGTCATTGTCATTTGTTTTTGGTTTTCTTTTTGTTTTTGTTGATATTTTTTTTGTCAGTTTTGGGCAAAAGCTCTTAGCGTTGCTCAACGCCGCTCAACTTATTTTATTTCGAGTCATAAAAGTGTCATTCAACTGAAGTTGTAAACTCAATTTTGGTTTTTAGCGTTAGTTGTTTTTCTTAAAACAAAATACAACAGCAACAACAACAGCCATAGCAATAGCAATTACAACAACAAGTCATCGTAAAAGACAATTATTTATGCTTCTACGCCTACAATGTTCTTTGACGCTGTTACAAACAACTGCACCATGCCGCGCCACAGCGCTGAAGACGACGACGACGACGACGACGACGGCGACAGCGACTGCGTTTGCGTTTGCGTCTGCATTGTGGCACAAGACGATGCCGTAACGAATTATCAAACCGAGCTGCTTGGATTTTCTTACTTATAAAAGCTTAAAGTAAAATAAATTATTGCGTTATTGAAGAGAGTAATTGCTGTAGACAGGTCGACAGACACGGTGCGATCCCTTAAATGTGGGTACATAATAGATTTGTGTATCTCTGCGTGTAGCTGGCGTCTGTCTGCGGTCCGCCAATGCAATCAGCCACGCAGCCAGCCATCCAAGCAGCCAACCAGCCAAGCAAGCGACCAAGTCAGCCAGTCTGGCAGTCAGTCAGTCAGTCAGCAAGCCATACATCCATCCATCCATCCATCCATCTATACAGCGATTCGTCAATGGTTCTGTGTTCGTCCGTGTAGCCGTCATTTAGCTGTCTGGGTTCGGCTTGTTCGTCATTTACCTCAAGTTGCGTTTATTATTATTTTTTCATGTTCTTATGCTGTGCTGCGCTGAGCTGTGCCGTCTCTGTGTATATAAGTTTCTTCTTTTTTTTTTCTTACATTTAAATTTTCTTTTTTTCATTTTTATATTTACTTAGTTTGTTTTTTAAGTCTTTTGTGCGTCTCAATGATTTACAAAAGCCTACGCGTAGACTTAACTGCGATGCTTGAGTTGCGCCAACAATAACACTTATATATGCAAACACTGAGCAAAAATGCATACAATTAGGCATTAAGTTATGCACTTCAACAAAATGTGGCAGGGAGACACGGTTCACTCGGATTTATTGTTAAATCTTCAAGGTGCATTAATTATGTATGCGCCTTTGCTGGCTCTTCGTCAAAGCAATATTTATTTATTTTAATTTTCTAGATTTATCTTTTACTTCTTCTTCTTCTTCTTCGTCTTCTTCTTCTTCTTAGTTGCCCTAAACACAGCCAAGCACTATGCTTCGTTATTTCACTTGGCGACATTTTAATTTTTAATACTTTTTATATGCAATGACCAGCAGTTTTTGTAGCATATTTTTAAGCGTAAAAAAATATCAAAATGCATTCATAGGGAACAAAATTTGGTGGATTCCTCGCTGCATTAGCTTTGAAGCTTGGCTATTTGTTTGTTGTCATTGTGTCGATTTCATATTGGTTTTAGCTGCGGCACCCCACAGCTGGATGCCGCACAATATGTGGGTTTTTTGATTCGATGCTCGACAGCTTACTGTGAATAGAAAGTAATGATCCCTTGCTGATAAGCCACTTGTACTTGTTTCGTCCAGAATCTGTTGCTGTTGAAGTACAGACATTCTATATATGTCAGTGCACTTATAAGCCCACGCTTTGAAACATTGCTCTGCAAACAAGTCTTCGGTCATCAATTATTTTTGTACTTTGTCTACGAAGTTCTCTCTGTTGTTGTTGTATACATTTTTTGTGGGATTATAGTTTTTACAACATTTATAGACTATATCAACTTAATTGTCGAATAAGGGCACGGTAAGCATATAATAATAATTAAATCGCAGTGACTGGATGAAGCAGCCTAAATCATGTTGATCTAGGCAAAATTATGCCAAGCCCAATATAATAAACCTATGCAAAACGTATACAACAATTTGTGACAGTATCTTAAGAATTTCCGGTCATTTTAGAAATTTTGCATAATTTCTACTTTACACAGTTGTCAGTTACTATAGTTTTGTATATACGAGTATTCATATATATGTAGTTGCATTATAAACTTTTGCATTGCTGTGAGAAAACTGAAAACCGAAAATCGAGTTGTTTGTGACCAAGTTGCCTAATCACACTTGGACGCTCCTACGACGTATACTACTAAGCTAAATTCAAACCTGGGTTTGGCATCAGCCGACCCCAACGCAAATTGCAATTCGCACTGGTCCACCTTGCGCCGACTCGTTTGCCTCGTATGCAGATACACATGCACCTATGTGCGTGTCAGTGTGTGTGTGTGTGTGTGTGTGTGTGTGAGTAGTCTCCCTATTGCATCTAAGCGAGCTTACAATGCAAGAATTCTTTCATATTTAATTATAACTAAAAAGGCGTTGCTGGTATAATTCGATTTTCCAAAGTACTGCCAGAGTCAGTGTCAGAGTCGGAGTTTTGTGCGCCAAGAGGAGAGTCCAGCAGCGGCTGTTATTGTTACCTCTGTACTGACTATGCATTGAGTATTGTCGTCTTTGTCGTTGTTGCTGTTTCTGTTGTTGTTGTTGTTGCAGTTGTCGTTGCAGCAGCATTATGCGAAATAATTTCGCTGTTGCTTGTTGGCGACGTACGTCGTCAGTCAGCAGCTCGGCTGTCGCTGGCAATCCCACGCACATATTTTTTATGACTTTTGTAGTCGGTTTTTCTTCTTCTCTCTCTCTTATTATTTTGTTTTTCCTTTTTTTAATTTTTTTTTTTGATGCGTTTTATGTGTATGTGCTTTACGTAGTTTCAATTTTTTTTTATTAATTTTCTTTTTTATTTGTTGCATTTCATTTAAAAAATTGTTTATTGTAGCTGTGCGCATTCGACACGGGCACCAACTGACTGACTGACTGACAGACAGACAGACAGACAAATATAAAGACATGCATAAATGTATACATACATATATATGTTACCTACGTATGTATGTACATATATAAGTCATGCCACGCCACGCCTTGCCGGCCTCGCACGCCCCCTCCGGTGACTGCGCTTAAGTAAGTAAAGTTGTCGCTGAACAAAGCCGCAAAGCAGCATGACTGACAAAAAGCAAAGACCAAGACTAAATAACGAACAAATGAATAAATGAACAAAACCTCGGAATCAAACAATAACTTGGCTAAATTGTTGTTGAAGCAGTTGCAATAGTTGGCCGTCGGAAGGTGTTGCGAACCGCACAGAGGCCAGCCAGCAAAGTCGAATCGAGATCTAATGGACAGCGATTGCCCATCAGTAAATAGCAACATCAAACTCATCGTCATCGTCATCGCCATCGCCAACGTCAACGATTCGATTCATTTCATTATAGTTCGATTGTTGCTCACTAGCCCCGTGCAAAGATCGCCTGTCGATTGCCTGTCGATCGTTATGCCGAACAGCGAAGCGTCTGGCACCATATGCGCCTGAGAAATTCATTAACAATCCACGTTTTAAACGCGGCAACAGCGCGTTTGCGCTTAATTAGTGCGACAGCAGCGTGTGGCGCGTCTTGTTGCCAATCGCCAATCGCCACTCGCCAATTGCGAATTGCAGTGGAGCAGCAACAGCAACAGTCACAGCAACAGTCGTAGCAGCAGCAGAAGAAATCTGTGAGAACGCAAATGTGCATAATGAAGTTTTCACTTGCAGTTGGCAATTATTTTCCCTTGTAATAACACACATGTGTGTACCTACGTGTGTACATGCGAATGTGTTCGCTGTGAATGTGCATTCGTGTATGTGCATTGCATGTGCATTTCAACATTTCGTTTGCGATTTCATTAGCAGGCTGCCAACACTGCACTGCTGCTTCTGCTGCTTCTGCAGCTGCTCTGCCGCTCTGCTCGTTAATCGTTGTGAATGCCAGTTGGTGGCTTTCGCGGTGTGCTCATTCTTATTGTTGTGTTATAGTGCTGTTGTTGTTGTTGTGTTTATGATGCCACATAAAAAATAGACTTTTGTTTGCCAGCTACAAATGAAAATCAGCGCATGTACGTGCATTATGCTTCAAATTTATGTCATTGGCACGCGCTGCTTTATTTTTTATCGCTCTTTCTTTCTTTGTATCTAAGTTTATTTGTTACTTACATTTTTTTTCTTTGTTTATTTTTTTTTCTATTTTAATGTGCTAACACGCTTTATGATTTGGACCCTGTACGCTTTATGCGGCATTAAAAGCTTTTAACTTTCAAACAAATGCGCAGCGTGCTTAAACAAAAACACAAAATAAAAACATAAAAAAACAAAAAAACCGAAGATAAAATAGTAATAAAAACAATATAGATAAACAGAAACAACTTGTTTAAGTTTGCATATTTAGTGCATGCCAAGTGATTTGCTAATCGCTTTTGTTAGCTAAATATTATTTGATGCTTAGCTGTGTAACTGACCAAAAAAGTAGCAACAAAAAAACAAACCAACAAAAACAAAACAAAAATTTCGCTCAATCGCGAAACCAAACCCACATGTAATTAACTTTTACTTTCCACATTATTTGCTTAAACTAGAAACGGCAACAATTGCAGCGGCGGCAGCAGCAGCACAGCAACAAACGGTTTCAGAATTTTTTTCTCACGCTTTAATTTTCACCAAATCCGCAAACACACGGCGCATAATTTGCATATGAAAGAGACGCAAGTTTATCTCAAAGCGACTTTGACGGCATTTTCAATAACATAAATTATGCAGAGCCAACAAACGGCAAATGGCGAACAGCAAATGGGGGAACGGGCAACAGCCAATGGCGGCGTCAATGAGCTGCCGGATGCTCGGCGCATTTGTCATTAAGCTTTGAGTAGCTTGATTTTTATTTGTATCTATTTTTTTTATTTAGCATATTTGAGTAAGCTCGTCTATCTTATGTGGGGTATTTAGTATGCGGTTAAACTTGCTGTAGCTGTAAAGAAAATCAATTCAGTCAATTGATTAGCGCAATAAAACGTTAATCGAAACTGAAACTTGTGCACATGTCACTCATTTCAACGCCAATTTATTATTGTATAACCTCTCTGCGTGTCTGTATCTGTGTGTGTGTGTGAGTGTGTGTATGTGTGTGTGTTTGGCTTTTATAGTGCAGATGCGGATTTATGCGTTGCCAGCAACGCCAAAGACGTCATTGCAACATTATTATTATTATTGTTGTTGTTGTTGTTGTTATTGTTGGCGTTGCATTTGCCAAACTAAGCAGCAAAGGCTTTAAATGGTTTTAACTAAGCGTCTTAATCTTTAAATTTTATATTTATTATTTTTTAGTACATATACACTTTTGCTGTGTGTATGATTTTTTTTTTGCTAACTAATGAGTCTGGTTCACATAAGTTGCTGTGCAGCAGCAGCAGATTTATGGATTTCTAATGCACATAAAGCCAGCAACCAAAAGGCCGTCAGCTTAATTAAAAACTTATATAGTAAGTTGAATAAACCACAAAAAAAAAGTAAAAAATAAAATAAAATAAAACAGAAGAATTTAACAAGCAAACAGCAAATGCTTGGGCAAACAGAATTACGCAATAAGCTGCTAAGAATTTTTCCATTTTCTCAAATGATGTGCAGCAACTTTCCTGCAGCAGAACCGCTTAGTGTGGGTTTCTCACGTTCGTGCTGACGCCTTAAAGGCTTGAAAGCAAAATAAACCAACTGGAACACAAAGGCAGGCACTTTTTACGTTATTTGTTTTTGTTGTTGTTGTGGCTTTCTACAAAGTTTAAGTGTATGTTGAGTGAGTGAGTGAGTGAGTGAGTGAGTGTGCGCAGAAGCTGTTAACTAAAATGGCAAAACCATTTTTGGCGGTTCATTAAAATTTGACCGTAAAAGAGCAAGAAAAACAAAACATAAAAAGAAAAACTGTGGCAGCAATTTTTATTCGAGTTATTTTTAAACGCTTTTGCTTATTTGCGTAAAAACCTTTAGGCCATATGTGTTGGCCATTTTTTGTTGTATTTTTTCATTCATTTATTTTTTATTATTTATTTATTTTGTGTTTTCTGTTTTTGGTACATAAAATTGCAATTTTTTGTGCTGCAGTCTGCCGCGCATTATTACAGCGAAAAAATAAAAAGCGAAAATATGTTTTCATATTGCATTGTACTATGCATATGCATATCCTGCCTCTTATAACAGCATGCGCAGACTTCTTGCGCGGCTGTGGTCTGCTTTGGTCTGGTCTGGTCTCGTCTGGCATGGCATGGCATGGCCTGGGCTGGTCGCTGGCGTTTTTATGAGTTGCGTATGCATGAATAATATTTGTAAGGCAATGCAAGTTGCTCCTTACTCGCTTATTTATTTGATTTGCCCAGCGAGGCGCGCCCAGAAACACGCCCGCAGCTGAAGCTGGAGCAAAGTATCTAGATACATGCATTCGACATACATACGGCATACATACATATATACATATGTACACGTGTATGTAAGCGCTGAAAACCAGACATAACAGACACAGACAGACAGACAGACAGATAGACAGACGGACGTATCTACGTACGTAAGTACGTTTGGACTGACGGCCAGACAGGCGCGACACGGCCGACAGACATGACAGACTGGCGGACAGCCAGGCAAACTGTCAGTTAGCCAAACTGCAGTTGGCGCAAAGCGCAAAGCTTTTGTTCGTTCGTTCGTTCATTTGTTCATTCGTTCACTCACTTTGGTTTGGTCCATTGTCGTGAGGCAGATTAGTTTGCCATCGGGTTCAACTTTATTTGCAACACAAATTTTTTATTCTAGTTGTGCTCATTGCCGTCGTCATCATCAGCGTCGTCGTCGTCGTCGTCGTCGTTGCCGTTGCCGTCATCGCGGGTTTTACCATTGTTGCTGTTGTTGTTGTTGGTTTTCTGCCGCCTGGCGCAGTTTGTTACAGCGCATTTGTACCATTTTTCGACTGCAGCTTTGCCTCACTGAGGCAGACTCAAAAAAAAAAAAAAAACCACAACCAAAACAGCATGCAAACAAAAAATCGCGAAAAACAAAAACCCAAACCAAAAATAAAAAATAACAAAAAACTTAAAAAAGGCAAGGTACGAATGCACAACACACGAAAATGCAACATTTTCCGCGTGCAACAGTCGAAAATTGAACAACGCCCAAAATCTTGTTTTGCTCGAAAGTGAACTCACGATTTTAGTTCAGCAGCAGCAGCAGCCGCCGCCACCACCGCCACCGCTGCCTCCCCGTTGAGCCGCTGACAAATGAAGGAAACCAAAACCAAAAAAAAAAAATTAAAAAAAAAAAAACAAAAAATAAAAAATAATAAAAGGAAACGAAACGAAAAGAAACAAAGCGCGCAAAATTAACTTGAAATAGCCATGAAATAGAATACTCTTCTGGGTAAATGAGGCAAGAGGAGTTACAAAGTAGTTTCATTAGCAGAAAAGGATACTCTTTAGCTGACTGACTCCCTACCTGGCTGGCTGCCAGCCAGATTGCAAAAAGGTAACGAGCTGCATTTCAAACTGAAAAGATGCTGAAATAAGTAGACAGACAAACAGGCCGACCTACCGACAGACAGGCAGACGGACGGACAGATAGACAGAAAAATAATGCAGAGTTTTTAATAAAAAAAAAAGCGACGCAAAGGCAAAGGCAAACTTTGCTGACTGTTGGCTGGTTGGCTGGTTGGCTGTTGTTAAAAACGATCTTGACCTCCTCGTGATAATTTCAAACGTTTACTTCTGCAGCGAACGAAATAAAAAGTCTTGGCCTTTAGCAATTGCAAGAGTTTACTTACTCAGAGACATGGACAAACTCGTAAAAGCCACAATTATTGGTTTGTCATTTGTTTTGGCCAGCAAGCATCCGGGTAGCGGCCAGCCAGTCAGCCAGCCTGCCTAGCTTTTACATAAGTCCATAGCACCGACAGCAGACAGCAGGCAGCAGACAAAGCGACTGTATGATGACAATTTTAAGTCAACAGACTAAAGAGCCGCTGACTTGTGCGAATTGTCATAACAAACAAAATGAAGCGAAGCAGTTTGCAGTTAGACTCTTACACAGACTTCACTGTAAGCTGTCATATTGTAATAAGTTTGACTATAGACTTTGAATTTGTTTTATGCACACACACACACACACACATACACACACACATACACATACAGTGACATAACGATTTATGGGTTCTATTGAAACATCAAGCGCCAGCAGAAGTGTCTTAGAAGCTGCCGCCAGCACAGCTTAGCTGCTCTGCCATAGTTGGGCCATTTGCTTTGCTTACTCCTGCGTACAAAAAGTAAATGTCTTCTTTTACCATAATGCTGCACACTACAAAGTGACCGCTGTTGTCCGCTGCCCAAGCTAAGCTGTAAGTGTCGCTAATGCTGGCAACTGCATGCATATATGGCCATAATGTTTGACTACATGTGCCAGCGCACATTAATCCCTACGCTGCGGCCAGGCAGCCGACGCACTTATGGCAGCCACTTCCGCTTGGTTTGTGTAACCATGTACTTTGTCTTTGAAGCCTCGTGGCTGGCATTACTTTTGCTTTCGTTGCTGCAGTTTGCTCGGCTTTGCTTTGTAGCCGCAGTTCAAGTGCTCTCAGCAAGAATGCAGCCACATAAGCGTCAACACACCTGCAGTTTTGTGGTTTTGTAGATCTGCGGTCTCGCGTTTACTGTAGGCCGGCAGCTCTTGCTCAATTATGTATTAAACTACTTTCACACACACACACACACACACACACTCGCATACACACGAAAGCGTCTGCAGTTATTTGAAATATATTTTAAATGCAAACTGACATGCACAGCGAACGAATGCGGCAGCAGCATTGGACAAATGACCGAAACAGTTTAATGAATATAATTGCACGTAGATACGTGCCACAAAAAAGATACATACTCACAAAAGATACTCGCACTCATGCGCTTACCATGCCGTGCTATGCTGTGCTGCATAGCAATCAAAGTGACGCTGCGGACACTAAACAAAATAAATGCTACGAAATGCTACGGATTGGATTGATTTGGATTGACTGCTGTTTATGCTTTGGCAGTGAATTCATGAGCGAGTAGCAGCGTTTAACTTTAATTGTTTGCCAGCCAGGCTGAAGCTGAAGCTGAGGTGGCTGCTGCTGCTGCTCACTTTAGTGGCTGCCTCTGTAATTGGTTTTTAAACGTACATACAACTATTTCTTGAGCTGCTGATATGCAAAATAAATTCTATGTTTGGCTACTTTACCCATAATTTAGGAAAACCAAAAACAAAAAACAAAAGAAACAGCAAACAGAAAACAAAACGCATGCGCAGCTATAAAGCAGAGCATAGAGCAGCTACGCATATGTGCATGGTGTTTGTGTGTGTGTGTGTGTGCAATTTCCTTGAGAAATCAAATGAAAACATTGAAGTAATTACCCGTTTGCGAGCTGGCTGCGAAATTATGGAGCACAGTGTGTTACGAGGACTTTGGCCAAATGGCACAAATGTTTCGCTTACTCGCTCGCTTACTTTGCTCGCTTACTATGCTTTGCTTTGCCTGTTGTTGCTGTTGTTGTTGCTGTTATTGTTGGCTGGCTCGCCTGGCTGCTGCTGATACAATTGTTGCGCAAGCGCAGCCAGCCACAGTAGCCGCTGTTGGGCAGGGGGACGTGCGACTAAACGAAACGTCAGACCAAGCGAGCGACGAAGCGACCAAACGACCAACGTGCCCACCGACACACACCACAAACAGGCGACCAACTGCTTTCAAATATTGCAATATATATATATACACTACACTACACTATATATATATATAGATGGATAGTTTTTTATTTTAGTTTTATTTAGCAGCCTAATCCAAATGCGGGCAAAACAATATTGCCACATACTCGACCATAAATTCAAGCAGCAAGCGTCAAGCGTTAGATAGACACAGAGACAGTCAGACAGACAGACAGACAGACAAGCGCAGACAGCAGCCAAAAGTGGGGGTGGCGGTGGCAAACTGCTTATTGTTGTTGTTATTGTTGTCTTGGCCTAGCCTGACTCAATTCGACTGACATAACTGGTCATTGGCTTCATTCGTTCATTCGCTTGTTCGTGTGTTCGTTTGTTCGTTCGTTCGTTCGTTCGTTAAGGATTCAAATGTTGCAGCTGCATGAAACTGGTACTCGCACTCGTGCACTCCTAACCAAATGTAGCAGACAATGTTCAAGCGTAAAAGTGGCAGCAGCATTTGGCTGTTGCTGTTACTGCCAACAAACCGGATTGTCTGTCTGCATGTCTGCCAGTCTGCCAGTCTGTCGGTCTGTCGGTATGTGTGCAAAACGTTCACGTTTCAAGCGTTTCATGAACAACATGCAAGCCAAGCGGCTGACTAAGTGAGCGAGTGAATCAATAACAGCGCCATAGGCGTAGTGTGCACAATTGTCCCTGGGGTGCCAACAAATGCAGCAACAGCAACAAGAACAACAACACATGCGTTACCCATGCGATTCATGCTATTTATAGGCCTTGCTAATTGGTTTTTTATTAATAAAAGATTTATTAAATGGCCCAGCCATTAGGGTTCTGGCGCACCCAGCCACCTACGCCTGTGTCGCAATAAGCTGTGCTTGCCTGTTGCTGCTGCTGCCTGTTGCCTGTTGCTGGCTATGCTTGCATGCAACACGTGAGCAGCGAGCGAAACTCTTGCGTACTCGATTTGTTGCCACTCATTGGCTGCTACTGTTTCTGCTTACTTAATAAGAAAATATTAAATGCATTTTTCATTGTATGCGCACATGTTGTGTGCTGTAAGTGATGCTGCTGTGCCATAAGTACGCAGGAAATATAGTATCTCAGGCGTTTGGCATTTGTATGCCGTGCAGCAGCTTGCCCGCATCAATGCAACTATGTATGTGTGTACTTACATGTGTACATACCTATATACGTACCAGAATATGGCCAACGGGCATGAGATGCGGAAGCTGTGTAGCAGCAAGCAGCAGCAGCGTTAACCTTAAGAGCAGCTGCTGCGATTGATGTTCGATTAATTAACCTATATATGTACTCGTATATATGTAACATAACATATACATATATACACTGGCATGCATGCATGTACACACATGAACTTTGCCAAACGACTAAGTACAGCTCGGCTGTTGCTGCCGTTTTATGCTGCTGCAGCAACATAAAATTTACATTAGCATAAAAAAGAAAACAAAACCAAGTCAAGCCACGCCGCCGCTTGACCGTAACAAAATCATGCGTACAGTGCGCACTGGCATGTTACGGTTTCGTTTGCCAGCTAACTGTGCGTATGTGTGTGTGTGTGTGTGTGTGTGTGTGTGTGTTCTTTGCTTAAACAAGCAGCCAGCATTGTTTGTTTGTATTTTTATACTTTTTGTTTTGTACGTTATTTTATTTTATTTATTTATTATGTTATTTATTTGTATTATTGCCGTCATTGCCTCGTTTAATGACATTTGTCATTTGTGTCAATCGCACAATGCGGCAACTGCGGCGATGGCGGCCACGGCAGCAGCTTAAAAATGTGTGGTCTTCGCTGTGTTGTGCATTTTTCGCGTTGTGGCGTTCTGGCGTTGTGACGTTGTCTTAAGCCATTTGCCAATTCAAGCGGCAAGCTATTGTTGTCGCTAAATATACACACACACACACACACATATATACATATATGAACATATATAGCATTGTGTGTATTTATAAAGCTGCTAAATGGACTGACGTCCGCCCCTCGCCACTTGTTTGGCAGTCACGGCTGTATACGGACTTACATGTGCATATGTGTACAAACATACACAAGTAAGTAAGTAGCATACATGCATATACGCCATGGCTCATGCCTGCAACTCATGCTATCCAGCAGCGCAATGATAACGCAGAATTAGCGCAAGCCACGCTGAATGCTAGAGCGTTACATTTATACGCGTATCTGCCAGTTACGTACGTCCAACACACGATGCCAGCAGCAGCCACCATTGCCGGACAGACGGATAGACCATGCAGCCGTAGTATGTAACGCATGCGCGCAGCGAACGAATTCTGACATGAAAAGTGGCACAGTGAAAAAAAAGCAGAAAAAAGCTGAAAAAAAGCACAACAATGGCATCAAGTAAATGTACCGCTTGTAATTGTCCCGCAAGATTAAATGTTAAAATTATTTTGCGTTTAGAAATATACGAAAAAAGAAAACAAGAAGAAAAGAAAAAAATAAGCAAAGGAAAAAATGAAAAGAGTACAAAAACGTGACCATTATTGTAGCCACAAGCTACTTACGAGAATATTTTTGCTTAAGCAACGGCAGCGGCAGCAGCAGCAGCAGAGGCGGCAAAGGCAGCAAACGAGATGCTTCGCATATTATTTTAATTGCTTGGCGGCGGTTTTGTTTTGCTAGCGACGACACGTTTCGCAAGAAAATGTGGCTACCAGAAGTATATATGTACTTAAATAGCTGGCAGAGGTAGCTAACTGCAGCATGCAGCTGTAATCATCGCATTTGTATCTATGGCATAAACCTATTTACACAGTTAATTAAACCAAGGCATGCTGCACTGTTCTGCTCAATGTCAAATGTGAGCTAAACATGTAAAAATGCGGACTGCTGCTGCAGTCAGTCAGTTAGTCAGCAGTCAAGCCCTGTGTTTTAGGTATAATACTAATACGCATATGTAGCAGTCTGAGCAGACTGACCATACGCAGCTGTTGACAATCCCTACTTGCTGTTGCTGCTGCTGCTGCTCTTACACAGGGTGTGTCTGGTATTCACAAATTAACACAATTACTTGTAGCCGTTGGCCGCCGGTTCGTTCAGTTCGTTCGGTTCGTTTCGTTTATGCGCCTAAAGCCAATCAAATTGCAGTAATTACAATTATTTTCGTTAAAATTATAACAGCAAACGCAAACAAAGACATAACGGACAACGGCGCACGTACTTTACACAATTTATACGAAATTACTTTTAATAAATATGAATTTTCACTCGGAATTGTCTGATTAAGTAACAGTGCCTAATTTCAACGAATGCGGTGCAAGCGTATCGACGTCGTTTTCGTTTTTATTTCTCTCGCTCTCTCACTGCCTTACCCTACCTTAGTTTACTTATTTTTTGTTACTTGTTGCTTTGGTTGCGTTTGTTGTTTGTTGTTGTGGGGAAGAGTGTATTTCCTAATTTTTCAAGTGCTGCAGCTGCGACTGCGGCTGTGTGGCTATGGCTATGGCTGTGGCTGTGGCTGTGGCTGTGGCTTTTTTTTTTGCTAACTGCCTTCCTTTGTGATCTGTGCCTGTGTGCCCGAGTGTAGCTGCAGACAATATGTGCATGTAGAAAAAGCACACCAGCTGTTATTATTATGGCTGCTGTCCCACTGTGGCCAGAGACTTGCCTACTTTCATTTTTACGAGTAAAGTCGAGCAACAAATTCAAGTTGGATTTCATAATTGATACTCGAGCGCGCGGCACTTTCATTTTTATTTTATTTTTCATTTTCATGTTTTTTTTTTTCTTTTTGCGTTTTTGGTTTATTTATTTTTTATTCATACATACATTTTGTTTTTTATTTATGAAGTCCACAAGCACAAAAGCAACAACAAATGCAAGACAATAAGAGACTTTGACTAAAAGCGCACAAAAGCACAACTAAATAAAGTTGGTAATGCCGTATCAACCGTATCGGCCGCATTGGCCGCATCGGCCGTGTCTGTCTATATTCGCTTGACGCTTTTAGCGGCCGGACGGTCTTGAAAAATGCTCATAATTAAGCGGTTGGTCTATGGCGTCGTCGCTTGCATTTGCAGCTGAATTGAATAATTCGCGGTAAACAGAGCGAGCATGCCTGACAAATCGTTTTGTACAAAAGTTCGAATTCGTTTGAATTCGTGGCAATTTCGTAAGTTTCTTTTGATTCGAGGTTTGGGATTGTGGTCGACACACAGCGAGCAGCGCACAGCCACAAACACAATGATAGCCATAGCCGCATCAGCAGCACTCGCAGCGGCTGCCTTGCACTCAAATAACCACTTCTTTTGGGCCCGTGATGTGCCATATGCGATTGGCTGCACTGCAACAGCGTATTTATGCGATGCCATGCCATGCGATGCGATGCGATGCGATGAGATACGCGCAGCAATACGTATACGCCAGATACAACACACTCACACACACATATAGTCATGTGAATTATAACTCTTGTTTCCTTTTGCTTTTTCTGTTAACAAAACTAATTTCAGTTTTTTTTTCTTGTGTTCGTTTTTTATAGCTGCATTAAAAAAAAAAAAATTATGTCGTACGTTAATTAGACAATAAGCTTAACTAAATGCAATTTAACGAAAAAGTTCAATAAACTGACATGCGCTGTTGAAGTTTTTATTAATCTTAAATTTATTGTTTAATTAAAAAAAAAAAAAAAACGAACAAATGCGCATAAAAAAAGTTAATTTCAGTTTTACATTTATGTTTGGCTTGCACTGAAAGTGAACAAGTAAATGATTTTTAATGCATGTTCAAATCGACACAAAAGCATTCAGATTTCTGGTTTGCATTAACACTCACAGCACATAATAGCCCTGACATTTTATGCCATTATAACATAGCTGCCTATGAGCATACCAAATGCAAAGCACAGCCACACTCACACACACACACACACACACACAGGCACAGCCGCAAGAGCAATGAAAAGCCTGCAAATTTCGTGTTAGACATGGCTCAAGTTTTTATTTCTTAGAAAGTTGGTAAGCCATTATACGAATATTGGCTAACTTTGAACGGAAGTATTTACCGACTGACCAGAAACAAACCAGTCAACAGCTCAGCTACTGACGCATTAGAGATCTGCTAAGTTGCTGAACATTTTAGTAGTTATGACTGTTTAAACTGCACACTGAGCAGACCCATTTTGCAACGCAATAAGACTTTGAGGTCTCTGAGGCTGTATAAAAAATGTGTGCCAGTTTGGGGTTCCGGCTTTTGAGTGAAGTGTTCGGCCGAACTGTAATGCCTACACTGCACAGCATACCGCCACAAAATTCTTTAAATATTCTTTTACTCCAAAAAAATAAATAAAGAGCCACTTTATCCGCTTCATGCTGCTGCTTCACACCGAAGCTGTTCACTTTTTAAAAAATTTTATATATGTTGAAATTTTTTTATGGCTTTTGCGAATATTTTTGGTAGCCTTCTTCACACAATAAAAAAAAAAACAAAAACAATTTACTCGTAAACTCGCATTTTGTTTTTCAGTCTTTTGTTGTTGTTTGTATATTGTTAGACGATAAATCAGGAGTATATGGACAATAATCCATTAATTTGACCTTTGTGGTTTCATAAATAAGCCAAATTGGCTGATTACGTTTTACTGTGCGAGTTGGCATTGTCATGTTGAGAAATAACTTGGCCACTTAACGTGGTTCCTATTCATTTGACAATGACTAACAGACAATTCGTTAAATACCAATCATAATTGACCACTCTGCGGCCATGAGCAGCGCACTAAAATTATTTTTTTTTTATATTACTTTTTTTACTTTATTTTTTTCGACTATTCTTTAACAGTTTTCCCACATTTCCAAAGACGCAAACAGCACAGCACTGGGACCCAATTTTTAGGTCACACAAAAAACGATATACAAGTTTTTTCTCTTCTTCAATTTCTTTGCTTTACTTGGACACTTCCTATGCTTTGCCTTGCAGCTTTGCGCTGCTGAGTAAGTCTTCTCAAAAGGCTTATAATCAGAACAAAGTGTAATCATGTGAAAAGCAGCAGGCGTTTGGCGCCAGCTTACTCAGTGTCATGTAGGCCTGCGCAGCATCTTTTAACGATCCTATTTGTGCGCCCAGCACTCATCAGCGCTGATCCCGGTTGCTGTACGAGGCTTGTGCACTAAAATTTAAATTTAAATCATACGCACGCATAAAGCAAGTGGCCGCTCCAAACTTGACTCCTGTGCCCCCCTGGCCGTCACATCTTTCACATGAGGGTTTTAACTTCAAAACGCTGCCAATGACGACGTCATTTAATCGGTATGCTTGGCCGCTGCCGGTTTTTGCTGTTATTATAAGTTATGTCAATAATTTGTTTAAAATTAAAATATAAAAAAAAGTAAAACCTTAGTTGACTGCTTAATTAGAAGTCTGTGCATTTGATGTTGAAACGTTATCGTTTATTATGGTACATTCAACCCGTCTATTTTGGCATCTGCTCAAGCGCAAAACCAATCTTGATTAACTTTGCAGCTTGCCAAGCGTTTACTGAATGGAAAGGCTGTAAAATCTTAATTAAATAATTGATCATTATCCGAGCGTTGTTATTTATGCCGTTACAGCCAAACAAAGCACAATCGATTAGCGGCATTAATGTGTCAAGGCTTTGGTTACATGTTCCTTTCCTCTATGGCGGCTGCAACGAAGCCGACGCGGTGACCTTGCCCTGCCTTGCCTAGCATAGTTTTGTAAGAGGCGTCGTTGCCATGCAGCCCATCATGACGGCGGCGGCAACAGGCTTCATAAAGAATCTTTGAATACTCGCCGCTCTAGCTTATCGAATGAATTAATTTTTATTAAAGCAAGGTTCGTAACTCGACTTGGCTAAAACGCTTTCAAAACGTTTGAAAAATAAAACAAAAACACAAACAGAAACTCAACTTGCTGCACACAATTTATCGCACGTCAACAGCTAAAGACAGAAAACAATTTTATGTTTCATTGCTCCGAACGCAATCTTATAACTAATTTTACAACCAATTAAAAACTAATACCCTCAAACAAAAAAGAAAAAGAAAAAATAAAAATAAAAATAAAAATGGAAAAAAAAGGAATTACAAATTAATTTATAACACGTTTATATTGTTTATTAAGCAAATAATTTTGACGAATAGCCATAACAAGTTTACAGCGACGCCAAAACGACGCCAAGATCGCATTTCAAGATAGCCACTAAATCGCTATGTGCCATGTGCCCATGTGCCCATGTGCTGTGTGCTGTGTGCTCTGAACTGTGTGTGCCATGTGCGGTATGTGCGCTGTATGTGTATGTATGTGTGTGTGTGTGTGTGTGTCTGTGTTTAGTTAAGAAATCCCAAACGCAAACAAATTAAAAATTCAAATTGAAATTTTCAGCTTTGATTAGCGCGCTTAGCTGAACGCTACCAAAACAGCCGACAAAATGTTCTCAAATCAATTTTCCCAATGCCGCCGCAGCAGCCGCCGCAGCAGCCGCCGCAGCAGCCGGCGCAAAGATACAAATAATTATCGTGTATATTTCAAACGAGAGAGGTTACATGACTTTACTTGGCATTTATGCGCGTCCCGCATCAGCGCGCCACGTCGTTCGCGGAACTTTGGAGCTGCTGCAGCTTGAGAGGACTGCAGCCTCACTGGGGCTGTTCTGGCCGAGTGGCCAAGTGCTGCTGCGCGGCAAAACGCGCCAACGCGCTGCAAATGGCATGCTAAGCGATTAGATACGAAACGTGTACGAACGTACGTCTCGCAGAGTGGAGATCTCGTTTGTTAGAATAAATCAAAAGCGGCGGCGCCAAGCGTCTTAGACGAGTGTCAACAATGGTTACAATTATTCTAGATAAAGCTGGCCCGGCTGCTGGGCCCGTCGTACATTTGCCTGTTTTTCTTTTTTTTTCTTTGCTGCCTGACTGACTCAATGAATTGCTGGCTGGCTGCTTGGCTGCTCGGCTGGCTGGGTTGGCTGTTAAACAACTTATTGACTTTGACTTGACTATGTAAGTTAGCTATGGCTTACAGCATTAGATTCCAGCAGAGCAATGAGTCTTCGTCAAATGTCAAAACTTTGCAAAAAACAAAAAAAAAAAAAAAAAAATTACATTGAAAGAAAAAAAATTAAACAGCTAAAAAAATGACAAACATAAATAAATAAATAATTTAAAATAACCGTAAGGCAAAACATTTATTTTCATTTTCGTTAATAACCAAAACAAAAATTTCAATGATTTGGCAACAAACTTAATTTTATTTTTTTTGTTGTTTTCTTTTTGTTTTTCACTTTATTTAAAGAAAGATTCATTTGAATCGTGTTGTTTGGCTTGCTGCTGTTGTTTGCGTCTTGGCGCCAGCATAACAGCACAATGTGTTTTATTTTCGGTTATTTTTGGTGGCAGCAAACAAAACAAAATCCAAAAAAAAAAACAAAAAAAAAACGGCAGCAACTGAGGTCACTTTCGCTTATGGCTGTCAGTTAATGTTTAACTGCGCAGACGTAACCAATCGGGCGACAATTGCGGGCGCGCACGCTTAACCCAGTCAGCCGCTGCCACTCGCTTGCCTAACAACAGCTCCAACACAAAATGAAAAAAAAAAACCCTAAATTGTATAATGCAATTGAGTTTTTTTTTTCTATTTTTTTCCCACTCTTCCTCATTTTTGCCTTACGTCAGTCTTATTTTTAATTGTTTTTGCGCCACTTTGCATCGCATGGAAGCTGTTGGCTTATGCGTAGCTGAATTTGCTTGAAATTATTTTCATAAACTTCGCGTGGCTTGAGAACTTTATTAATCTGCGCATACGCGGCCTTGTTGCCACGTTGCAAAAAATGCTTTTCTTTAGTGCTTAGTTTTTTTTTGGATGGTCTTAGAGAAAAAGAAAAAAAAACAGTTTAGCCGCGCTTTTATGACCCTTGTCAAATCGACAATAATAAATCTTGCTGGCATCTGCATGGTTCCAAGACATTTAAATCCTTGCCAAGTGATAGCACAGCACAAATTTTAAAGCTTAACCGCAACCAAAAAAAAAAAAAAAAAAAACAAAAAATTATAAATTAGATATACAACGAAATAAAAACAAAAACTAATGAAAAAAAATGTTCAACATGTTTTGCATAGGCTTTGATGTCTTCAAGATTTCTTCTTTACTTTTTTTTTTTCTCGTTTTTTGTGTTTTTGCTATAATGGCCTTTGGCTCTTGCGCTTTTCTCAAGGTTTTATGGCTTGCACATAAGCGCACAACGTGCATTTGTCGTTAAGGAAGCGCACATAAAATGTGCACGTGTTTATTAGTTTGAAATCAAACAAAAAAAAATCGAAAATATATAAAAAACAATCGAGAAAACAATTCACGACTATGGGCTGTGTACGCGTCTGCATAAAAATTGCGTGTTGGTAAAATTAGCATATTAGTCGGCATTCTTAGTGTCATGCGGGCCGACCGGATGCAGTCTGCCGGCCGGCAACAAAAGCATTTTTTGTTTCCATATGTTTTCCTTTTTTTATTTTGATTTTAAAATGCAAAAGCAAAGAAATAAAAATTAATAAACAATAATAATAAAAATAAAAATAGTAATGATAATTGTTTTCTTTTTGTCGCCTTTTTTTTTCCTGTTTTGTTTGCAGAAATGGCTTCCAGCAATAGCAACGATTGCAGTCACAGTCAACGCCAACAGCAACAGCAGCGCACAGCAATAATAATCACAAGAAGAGCGACAGCAGCAGCAACAACAACAACAGCAACGACAGCAGCAGCAGCAGCAATAACGACGAGCGGCTTAAAGTTACAACAACAACAACAATCACAAGAACAACAACAACGGCAAGAGCAATTCGAAGCAGCCGCATGTACGCGCAGCATTTCCTACACAACGAGCAACAACAACAACAATAACGAAAACAACAAATCCACCCGCTGCTGCTTTACGCCATCGTCAACGTGGACATTGTCGTGGCCGACGTCGTCGTCGTCGTCGTCGTCGTCGTCTTCGTTTTCGTCTTTGTCGTCATCGTCAGCGTCAACGTTGTCTACTTCCTTTTCTTCAGTTACTTCTGCAGTTGCAGCAACAGCAGCAACAACAGCAACAGCAACAACAACAACAACAACTGGACAGAGTATTGCCCTGTGGCTGCGCTCGTTAGAACTGGGCGCATTGACCGCATATCGATTACTGACAATCAGCCTCTTAATTGGTATTCTATGCCCATATCACGTTCATGGCGTGGATCCCAAGTTCGATCCTTCGACGCGCATGCGACTGGTGCTTGTGCCCGCCGACGCGCAAGTCGGCTCGGTTATCTACAGATTGCGTGCCACCGATGAGGAATTCGACTATCCATTGACCTTTGAGTTCGTGGGCGACGCATCATCTTCCACCGTTAAGATTGAGTCGCTTCCATGCACCAAGTACAATTCGGTCTGTCAGGCGAATGTCGTTCTGCAGCGTCGCCTCGAGCCGGGCCGCTACTATGACTTCCAGGTCTCGGTGAAGGACACCAAAGGTGGCACGGCCACGCAGATGTGCTCGATAACGGCGACCAATTTCACAACGCCACACGACCTCATATTTCCGCATAAGCCCGGCATCATCATGATACCCGAGGTGAGTATTGCGTACGACGCGCATGTACACACACACACACACACACACACACACACACACGCATGCGCAATAAGTTGATCCAAGAGGCCACTTAGCCTAATGGCATATGTGTGTTATATAAAATAAATGTTTCAATGTTTTTTTTTTCTCTTTTTTTTTCTAAATATTGTGTAACAGTTTTGAGTTGCTCTCATGTAGGGTGAAATGGTTTAGCTGACCCTATGTTGGCTGGGTGCGCACTTTGCACGTCATTGCTTGCCTCTGCGCCTGCCTTTGCCTAATACAGTTTGTGTCTCTGCCTTAGTTTTGCATACATTAGCCACGCACGCAATACCCGTATCCCCTACAATTTAACAACAACAACAATAACAAAAGCAATTGACACAAAACCAGTTACAAGTATTTAATTACAAATAATTGTTTATGTCACGTTTTAAAATTTCCTATAAAGTCAAGTCTCACATAATGCGGACACACCCAAGTCAGCGATCGCTCTGTGTACCGTGTGTGTGCCATGTATGTGTGTGTGTTTGCTGTGATTTGTGTAGGCGCAGCAGATCCTCAACAGCCCACTAAAATTGCCATAAACATTTTCGTATTGCAATTCAAATGCATTTTATTGTTTTTAAACGCTCAAATTGCATATGGACAGACGCGCTTCATGTGCTTTGCTTTTTTTCCCCGTATTTTATTTTTTTTCTTTTTGTTGTTTAGTTCATTACATAATTTTTTATGGTTCGTCGCTTAGAATGGTAACAGCGCTGAAGCTGAAGCTGAGGCTAAGGCTGCGCCATGCTTGGCTGGCTATGTGCTTTTTTACATATGTACGAGGCATGAAAGCTTGTCGACAAGAACGTGGCCAATCGAAAGGTTAATTTACACGCCTTCATTCCGTCATTGCTTGACATGTTGTTAATCATCGCTTAATGTAACTAATTTTTGTAAAAGCAACAACAACAACAGAAAAAACAAAAACAGAAATAATACAACAAAAATTGGCATATTATGAATTTGAAGCAGTTATTAATGAGCATCAGTTTGAGTTATTGGTAAATATGTGTTAATTTAGTTTTGATAACTCAAACAGCCAACGAAAGCTAAGCGAGAATCGTGAGCTTGCAGCATGAGCGTGAACGTGTGCTAATTGACAGAGGGTGTGTGCCTGCCCTGGGAACAAAGTCGTACAAAAAATGCTGAGGAGAGCAAAAGAAAAATAAAAATAAAAAAATGAAGTACAGAAAAAAAAAAGAAACCCAAAGACAAGTTGAGAAATGAAATCATTTAGGCCTGCTTTTATCTGACAACGTGTATTCATTAAGAAACATCACAAAGTTGAGCGATTTAAAAACACAAAAAAAATAAATCAGAAAAAAAAAAAAACAGAAAAAAATAAAGAAAATCAACAATCGATCATTATGCCAGATAAATAGGCTTACGCAGCCTGATGCAGGGCTGCGCGCACGCTCCGTTACGATTTCGTGCCAGGGGCAGGCGTGCGGTGCTGCGGGCACGTTTCACTGTGTGCTGCTGCGCTACTGACAAATGATTTATTGTATTTAAATATGCTTCTGATTTTTTGTTTTAACTTACATTTTGTGTTTTTTGTTTTTGTTTTTGATGTTGTCTCTTCGGGAATCTGTTAGTTACACAGTCACTAATGGCGGTAATGAACATTAACGCTTGCGAGAAAAACATTCAACAAATATTTGATACGATTAATTGAGTGCATATGCTTGAAAAATTAACTTCTATTTTAGTTTAACTTATTTTAGTTTTTATCCGATTCTTTTTTTGTTTTGTTTTTGTCTTATTCTCTTGACTACCTGCTTTTAAATTTGAAGATTCTGTTAAGAAGATCATTATCAGATTTGATATGCCTAAATGTAGGCAGAATTCCTATTAAAATCGTTTAAGTGCTGCCTCTTTTTTTCACTTGAAATTAATAGAAAATTCTTTTGTTTTTTGTTTTTCTTTTATGTTATTGGCATTTATCGTTAATAAAAGTTCATAATGTTGAAAATGTTCTCAGGCAAATTGTTGCTTATACAGTTACTTGTGTTGTTGTTATTAGAGATTCCGTGGTTTATGTGAAAAAAGTTAATCCTGCTCCGATGATACGCATGAAAAAGTCAGTAACGATGCCTAAATGAGACTCACATTTATATTCATTAATTTCAATTATAACTACTTACGAAGCATATAAATCAGCTGAACCGTCAGCCAATAACGAGCCTGAGAAACTTATTGCCTTTTATCGGCAGAAACACCTTACACATTTTATATCTCTTGTTAGTGCCTGAAAGTGCCATATTTTTATTATGGCACATAAAACGTGTAAATGTAATCAACGTAAATGTTAAATATAAATACTCACATGCATGTTTATGTTTTTATGTTGTGTGTTCTTCGGTAGTTGCTGAGTTTTCTTATCTGATGTTGTGCAAGTACATACATTAAAGTTTAATAACTTGAAATATTATTTGCGCATGCAGAGGCTTTTCCGGCTATATTTCATAAGCCAAACGTTTTCTGTCTTTACGGCCTTTCACTACCAACATTGTCCGTTGTACTTTCGTGGCCACAAACTGCTTTAGAAACAATTGAGTAGCTGGTTAATCTTCCAACAGTTTCATAATGCATATAATGAAAAAAATTGTAATTAATATAACATTTGAAGTTATGTTAAGAGCAACACGATATTAATTATTATTATTTATTACTTTGCAGGATGCTAAACGCGGCACCGAGCTGGATTATGTAATTGCGCGCAAGAATCCATTATTCCAAAAACCTGTCTACCTCGAACTTTGGGTAAATACACCATAACAGACACTTTAGCTAACAATCAAATCTAAACTAATATATTATTGTTGCACATCCGCAGGGTTCGCCCCTCTTTGCCATAAGACAAAAAATTGTTTCGCCAGAAACAACCGAAGGAACTGTTTTTCTACTGGGACCATTAGATTTCGAGAAGCAAGCCATGTACCACCTAACGATACTCGCCAACGTAAGTATACACTCGTGCCCATATGCTTGCATGTCCGCACACACATACGTGTGTGTATGTGTATGTACATATGTTCGTATGTGCCAGCCACGACTTCTAACAGCAGCAGCAGCAACAGCAGCGGCAACAGCTGAACAGATAATTAGTCTCATTGCACGTTGCCACCAAACGTCATTATCTGCTACTGCTGCTGCTGCTGCTGCTGCTGTGTATACACTCACTCATACACACACGCACGCACGCGTTGAGATTACATATACGACGCTGATGCTTGAGAGATGCTGCTGTGCTATCGCGCTGCTATGCTGTGGTGAGCTGCGGTGAGGTGAGGTGCGCTGAGGTGTGTTGTGTTGTAGCTGCGCATTGTCGCAAAATGACATGTTAACATGTTACAACAACGTTGTACACAGCTAACAGGCGCTAAGAATTTGCAGACGAACGCCGTCGATCGACGCATAACGTAAGCTCTTTTTTCGTTCAAACAAACCAACGAAAAACAACAACAACAACAACAACGAAAGTCAAGAAGAAGCACATTGACGCCGGTGCAACGCATATGCACACGACGAGAGTTTACAGCCAACACACAGCTGCATATCAGACACACGCAGGCTACTGAGTATGTGTATGCATTTGTTGTTGTTGTTGTTCTCGTTGTTGTTTTTTTATTTGCTTATATGTGCTGCTGCTGCACAAAAGCTTTCTGCGCTCTCGTTTGACTTGCGTAAATTGCATTTCGTGAATGCATTCTCTTTGCGTGCAAAATTTCTTGGAATTGCGTTTCTTGCGTTGCACTTTTTGTTCCTGTTATTGTTGTTATTGTTGCTTTACTTGTAAACATTAAAAGTAAGCGACGATGCTTAAATATATTTTTTTGCTATTAACTTAAAAGTTATATTTCTGCGAAAACAAAAAGTCAACAGCAAAAAAACAAATATATTTTCTTGTTAAAAAATTATAAGTACAAGCGTATTAGCCTTGCTCCACATCCTGAAAATATTATTCATACATACATACATACATACATATGTAAATTCTTATTACAGCTGTTGGCCACGCACCTGGCCCACGCTCACTTTTGATGTATGTATACTCGTATACATATGTATGTATGCTTGTATGTGTGTATGTATGTATGTAGTACACAGCATACGAAAACGTCTGTGCTATTCTGAGCATCTCCGCAAGCCATTAGCGATTTGACTATCGCAACGACGCATATCGCAATCATACACAGCGGAGCGCGCATGGCCCGAAGCCCAAAAAAATCATTGTACATTGTGACGGCGCTGCACATGCTAATTTTGTGACCACAAAACGTGTGGCTCTACGTGTGCTGCTGCCGAACAAGCGACGACCCACGTAGCTTTTGTTGAGCTGCGCATCAGGTGCATTCGCCATGGCCCTGGTCACAGCCGCAGCCGCAGCCGCACCTTTGCTCCAATTGGTGTAATTATGAAATAATAAATTTTATGCATTACATGCGCGATTCTACTCGGGCTGCCGTGTTTTGCTTTGCTCGACTTAGCTTGGCTTTGCTTGCTGCAGCGCAAGAAATGCGCAAAAAAGTACTTAAAAAAGAATGTTATTATGCTATTAATCATTAGCGTGGCAACAAAAACAACAATAATACAACAACTGGCAGATGCTGCACTTGTGCAGATGCACAACATCAACAACAACAACAACAATAGCAGCAGCAGCAGCAGCAGTTACTTTGTTTCGCTGCCTCTGCTGCTGCTACTAATCGAGAGTCGCTTAGGCGCTGTTAAATAATCATAATAATACGTATACGCATACAATTCTTAATTTATGCCGAATGGTAGCGTTTTATTTGTTTCATTAATCAATGCCCAGTAATGCGAGAACACGCCCGTATATGCCATGCGAGTGCACACGGTATTAATGCTGTGTAGCAAGAATTTAATCGCAGCGTGGACCAGACCTCGCCGCGCAATGATCGCAGCAGCAGCAGCAGAGCCGCGCTTCCGTTTAACGGTGTTATGCCATTAATGACTTTCCCATCAACATGGCAGCGGGTATAATTAAAAGTATCTCATTCGCGAACACGTTCTCAAGTCGATATCCTAATGTGGCGCTAATTGCGTGCTCTGCTGGGCCATTCAGGCTGCAAAAGCAGTGCAAATTCTAATAGCTATGGTTGCTCGCTGCCTGCTGTACGTTTTCCACATGCCACATGTTACCTGTTGTTGTTCGTATTGTTGTTGTTGTTGTTGTTGTTATTGTGCAAGTACTTGCGTTTAAATGCGTTTTTGGTACGCCTCGTGCCAACATTTTCACTCTTGTTCGGCATGCCAAGAACACCGATGCGCTGCACAGCTACGCAAACCATACAACAACAACAACAACAAACAAACAATATAGCCTATCCCCGCTGCCCAGCCCGCGTAAGCAGACAATTGTGGGGGCATTGCGTTGCTGCATTTGCTGCATTTGCTGCATTACAATGCGAAGCGTTTGCCATTCCACTTTCTTTATTGGCGGCCGTTCATCTTCGCCGCAACGTGTTCTTGTTCGCTCTTTGGTTTTTTACTATGTTCGCGCCTTATCTTGATGCAACGACTTTAATTTATGTTCACTTTTATTGCTGCTCTATTTGCAGGATGCCTACGCTGAGCCCGGCCAAGATAGCCGCAACATCGCTGGCATGGAGATCGTTGTCATTGTGCAGGACGTACAAGATCAGCCGCCTGTGTTTACACTGGCACCGCCGGTTACGAAGCTGCCACCTGGCATACTGCCAGGCGACAAGGTAAGCAAACACACACCACACTCTCACACACACACACACACACACGCGCGCACACAATACCGGCAAGTAAAACTCAAATATGCTCTCAACGATTGGAAACGGTGAAAATTACTTTATTAGACGGTAATTAAAAACAAAAACACAGTTGTAAGGATTTTATGCGTGCGATATAACTATCGCAGTGCTGTTGTTTGTTCTTTCTGCTGCTGCTTCTTCTTCCTCTTTTTTTTTTATTTTGTTTTTATTGTGCCATGAAAAGGTTGTATTGCTGCACTGATCCTTATCTGTGTGGTCGTTGCTCTTACAGAAAATTTATGATGGCGATTGCGATTCGCGAAACTGCAAACCTGCAAAACTGAGAAACTGCGTACAGACTTGATTGGCTTAAAGTGCTCTGCCAGTAAAAAAGGCAAATGGCCATGGCATGCTTTGGCTTTGGCTTTGACTTTGACTTAGACTTTAGCCAAGACGCAGGCAGTTTAACTTCTGCCTGCACTGTGTGCGTGAAGTGTACATGCTAATAAAATTGAAATAGTGATAGAATATGCAGCTAAACTGCAACAGGAAAAACGTAACGCATCAAAAGTGGTTATGCGAAAATTGTATACTAATTTGGTTAATTGTTGTTGGTGCTAATGGTGTTATCTAAATTTATTGAGCCGATGTCTACAAGAATTTCCTAGGAGTGGCTGTAAAAAATCAAAACTTATTTACCAAACCGTATCTATGCTAATTTTGATTACTTGAAGGTATGTTCGGCAAATGACTTCAACTTCACTTCTCACGATCACGAGACAGAGGTGCGTAAGCCATTTGCACTTAAGCCTAACATATTGAGTAAAATAAATCCTTTTAAGCCATATATGAGCACGTAAAAAGTGTCTAACAGAGAAATGTTACGTTAGTCTTCAATCAAGCATGACATTATGGCCTTAAACATCAACCAGAGATAAGCCATCCTTTTAACACATAACACAGACATCCTTAAGTCATGCATCATTGAAAGTTTTCATATCAATGAGTTAGTTCAAAATGTAAATATATTAACAGTTTTTCAAAATAGCAGCAGCAACTGTTATCATTATAAACTGTTAACAGCAACCAGCAAAAAACTGTAGCAATCATGTTAATTACAGTCATGTTAAATACAGCAAGTCTTTTAATGTGAATATTCACTAAATTATATTAGACATTAAATTTAATTTAAATTTCTGCAAAAGTTGATAAATCTATTACTTACTTTTACATAGTATTTCAGCTTGTCTTGCCTCTTCGCAAAATTGGTTATTGTTAATGAAATTATTTATTGAACCTTAGCTAATTTGGGGTATGAGCTACTGCACGAGGTTAAAAAACTCTATGACCTCGACAATAGTGCGGCAGAGTACAGCAGAGTACAGCAATGCCGACACGCAACGGCATTCGTAAATTTGTTGTTTGTTTGTTTGTGAGTTGCAATCTTGACACCGCATCCCACAGCCATGACACTGAACTGCAGAGAACAGCACAGAACAGAACAGCAGCCATTTACCTTCACTTCGTTACAAAGTCATGCGACGACTTAATGGCCTTGAACATTAACCTCTCTTCTATGCAAATTCTATAAATTTTATGCTGAAACGTGTCTTGATATCATTTGCAAAAGCTTACTTCAGTTGATGTGATAAAGAAAATCCACAAACAGACATTTCACAGAAACAGCAAACACACAAAAAACAACAACAACAAACATTATGCTAACACCAACAAAAAAAAAAGGAGAAACATAGAAAACCACAAAACGAAAGACAACAAAAAGCCCAAATAACCAAAGCGCAATAAAAAAAGAAAAAAAAAAGAAAAGAAAAGAAGTCTTAAAAAAGGGACACAAGTCGATAAAAATTGCAAAGTCGAATGCTGCGGGTGAAGAATGTTCGCGCTGTGCCAAGTACACACGTACCTTTAATAGTCAGTTGCCGGCAAGCGGGCGGGCGGGCGGAGGAGTGGCCGAACCTAAGCCCAGGCCTATGTGAGGCTGCACAGCACAGCACAGCACAGCACAGCACAAGACAGGACAGCAGCCCCAGCCGCAGCCGCAGCAGCAAAACCTGAAAACCAGAATAATTTGCTTCTAAACGCTTGCAGCCATGGCTCGAGAGGAGCAGCAGCGTGCGCTGGATTGGTTACTTGGTTGGTTTGTTAGTTTGGTTAGTTGGTCGCTTGGCTGGCTAGCTGGCTGATCGTTGGCTTGCTTAGTTGCTCGCTTGCCCGGTTTTGATGCTTGAAACTATGTGCTATCAGATGCCTGCCAACATTTCTTGTCATGATAACAATTTAGATTCTGCTCAGGCGGCTGGCGGCTGACAGCTTGGTGGCAAAGCGCGCAGACGCGACGCGCCGCATCGCAGCAGTTTCATTGCTTGCGCAGATTCGTGATGGCTTTAATGCATTGCGCTGATTGCTTTCCGCGCTTAATAGTCGGCTCCGTTTTTTTTTTTCTTTTTTTCTACTTTTTTCATTTTTGTTTAATTTTTTTTTGCGCGCGCGCGTTTCTGCTTTTTTTTTTTTTTTTGTATATTATTTTTGTTTTTGGTCTTTTTGTGTGTGTGGCGGCTTTTGGGCACGCCGTGCGACGACGATGACGATGTTGATGACGACGAAGACGACGTACCGTACTGTGCAGCGCAGCTTGGCGAGCTGTGAGCTGTGAGCTGCAAGTTGCGAGTTGCTGAGTTGTGTTATTGCAAGTTTGCGGGCCCGTGAGTGCGCGTACGTATCTTGCAGTTAGTTTATGATGTGCCTGGAATATATTTTAGATGAGGCACTTACACGCTCGACAAAACATTCATCTCTAGCCGCAGAAAGGCAAAAATATTTATTACTTTATAAATGACTGACACTCATTCGATCTGTACCTGTGCCTGTACCCTGTAACTGTGCCGGTGTCGGTGCCGATGCCGCTGCTTGTGCCAATCTGTATGTAGGTACTGTGCATGCGAACGAACGATCGAACATGGTATGTAATCTTCATTAACCTTTTAGCTGATCTTTATGCAGTGTGCGCGCGTTTGTTGCCTTTTAATACGTTTTGGCTTAACTCAATTTTTTTTTATTTTTACATTTTGATTTTTATTTTGAATTTTTTTTTTTTTTTTTGTTTTCTTTTTTAGATTCTACAAGTTCATGCTGAAGATGGCGATAAAGGAAATCCTCGTGAGGTTAGATATGGTTTGGTCTCCGAAGGGAATCCATTCACATCATTTTTTGATATCAACGACACAAGCGGTAAGTGATGCGAACAATCCAACAAAGCAAAAAAAAAAAAACAATAAATAAGCAAAGAAATAAAAAAACAAAAAAAACCAACTGTCCACAAAACAATCAACTACTTGGCATAAATGCTAAAAAATATTTAAATTTTGCGAGTTGCGCATTTTAAGCATTTCATTAACATTTTATTTGCTTGCCAATTTGTGTTTCTTGGTACATGCTTTGCTTTGCCCACGAATAAACAATCGCAAGGAAAGTGGCTAATTGGAATTTGTACAAAAACATAACAATAAATAAATAAACTTAAAAAAAAATAATAATACGAAGCGCACATACATACATACATATATACAAATGCCAAGAAAAGAGTTTCACACGTACGACATTGAAGTGCGGCTTAGAATTATAAGTGACTAAGTGACTTGTTTTGGGTTTTGTTTTTTTTTTAAGTGTTTTATTTTTAGCCAGGTGTTAAAAATCAGCGCACAGTGAAAACCGAAAATATGCGAATGATTTCAACAATCGACTGCTACTTTTTTCAAAAGATTTCTCTTTTCACAGCATTTGCTCTGCTCTTTTTTTTTTTTTTGTTAATTTATTTATTGCGCTACTGTGGCTGCCAAACATGGGAATAAAACAAAACATGGCAAGCCAAATAAAATATGCAAAAAAATGCATATAAAGAGTCAAAGCCCAGTAATTAAATTCAATGCACAATAAATTCATTTGAAAGGTCAAAGCAAATTCTTTGTATCATAGTAAAGTACGTTCTATGGGAACATGCTAATAATTTTGTATTTATTAATTATTATTAAAGTAAATATTGTTAATATGAATAATTCAGTTTTTGTCCCCTAGTCAATCCATGACTTAAACATAGCGAGTAACTACGCCCCAAGCTATGCTCACAGTTATAAGACATTCAGCCAGCAGCCCAATGTTGAGATCTGCGGCTAATCATCATCATTGAAAGCTGTTTGTTTGATTTAAGAGAACCTTATTTTTTTTAATCCGTAATTAGCAGACATTTTCCCACAAAATCACTGATTAAATAGCTTCTTTTCTTTTTTTTTTTAAATTGATCACTTCACTTGTTTATTAAACAGTTTTTCAAAGCGAAAGCCATATGCGCCAACTCTGTGCGGTTCCCGCCGAATGAGATGACGCAACAGTTTCGCAAGTGTTTTGCATATAGCATATTGACAATTTGCAATCTCAGCTTGTTGTTGCTTGGAGCCCCAGCGTTTTTACAACGTAGTGCCGCTAACTATAAGTCATAAGACATTAAAAAGCACAAAAGTAATTTATCTTATGCATTAATGTCTCTCTAATTGTTTTAGCTTTTTACCATGCCCGGTTTGCCATCTATAAAACTGTCCACCATCCACATATGTATATGCCTGTTTATTAGATGTTTTTTAAGATTGTAAACCATTGCCAACTTTTCGAAAACTCTCCGCCTCTCAACTCTCCTTCAACTTCTTCGCTACTAAATCATCTTCGACTACTGCCATGCGAGTGCAGTGTCCAGCTACGTCGTTTCAAAATGGCAAAACCCTGCAGCACAATAGTAATAATTTTAATAATTCTGTCCCCTCAAGGCAGCTGGGGCAATGGCTCTAAAACTACGCACTTGAGTGTGTGCGTGTGTGTGTGTGTGTGTGATCATGTGTAGCAGCGACGACCTCCATGCCCACTTCGTTGAACTATTTTTATTAAGAAAGGCAAAACACTTACATAGCCGCGTGTAGTGCCAAGCAGCAGAAACTCGCCAAAGTTGTGCAGAATCGCAGAGCAGAAATTGCAGCAACAATGCAGCAGATCAATCGCTTTGACAATCGCCACCCAGTTGCGTTACTCGAAGCCAAACTGCTGATCCTTGCACGAGTCAGTTACTGATTCAGTTGAAATCAGAGTCTCCTGCTCTGGCTGCTTCTGGATCCAATTATCGTGGCGGCATTGGCTACTTCTTTTGGCGTGTCCGTCACATGCAACTAATCACTTGACTTCTGTGACTGCTGTGGCTGCCGACATTCTTGACCCTGCCCGACTGGGCTTAGTTAAAAAATGCCAAACATTGCCCATTTCCCATGCATGCCATTTATGCCTTCATGCCTTAGCTGCAAGAAGTAAATGTGCAAAGTAAAAGGTAAGCGAGGCGTACTTTAACAGTTGACAGCTGGACATTGCCAGTCGGTAGGTTTAACAAACAGCAGTTAGCTTCTGTAAATAAAAAAAAAAAAAACATAAAAATAAAAAAATAATTAAGTATTTCCTAAAACATATAATATTCAAGAAACTTGCAGTGCATGAAATATTTTTGTTGATTCAAAGTAAAGGCATTGGCTGATTTTATTATGCATATTAATTTTTTTTCCCAGCATTCAGTTGCGGTCTGATTCAGTAAATCACTGCAGAGTCATAACATATGCATAACTTAGCAAAATGATTTATGTGTGGGCAGCATATAACAAAAGCAAACATGCACAGAACTAAATATAAATGTTAAATTTGTTCTTTTGAACTGCTCCGTTCGATGCCGTCGTCTGTCCCATGATTTTGTTAGCATCTAGACAACACAACTGTTTTGTGTTTCCAAGAAGGATGCTAAGCGGGATGCCAATGCTGCTGCTGCTGCTGCTGTTGCTGCTGCCCAGCATAGCACGTTAAGTAAAACGTATGCCAAACGAATTGCTGCCAAGCGATCTTATCGTTTGGCTATTCTTAGTAATTCCCACATCTAATGACATTTACGCTACGTTACGCATACGCAGCCTCGATTTATGCAACACCTTCGCGAACTTGCCGCCAATTACAAGTGACTTTTAGCTTCGGCTGCCACGTACGTTTGCAAGTAATATTTTAGAATTCTTTAGCCAGCATTAACAGCTCAACGAATACCCTACGCAAGTTGCTTGGTTTGTTGAGTGGCTGCTTGGTTGGTTGATTGGTTGGTTGGTTGGTTGGTTGGTTAAAACTATGCCAATGCGAGTCCATCACGTACATATTTAGTTATTACATAATGCGTTGAAAGGCAATTGTCATAATGATGCCTCAAGTTGTTACTTGCAACGTACTCAATGTGGCAGCGAGTGCAAAATGATTAAGGTGTCGGTTGGGGGTGTATATTGCAGACAGAGCCCCGACATGGATGCGGTTAGCGGTGTCTAGATGGCAAGCGCAAAAGCATGCAGACCCGCACACACAAACGCCCATATAAGTACAACTGCACGCGAGCATGGAATAAATCAAGGCGAAGAAACAAAAAACAAAAAAACAACAACAATAGCAACAACAACAAAAAAAGCAAATGCTTAATAATAAATTGCAGGAAAATCAAAACCACAACAACAAAACTAACAAGAAACAGGCAAATCCAGCAAGCCAATGCCAGTCAGAACCAACAACAACAACAACAGCAAACAGCAAACAGCGAACAGCAAAGACCAAATAGCAAAAACAATAACAATAAGAAAAACAACAAGCATAGATTAACATAACTACCTACGATAGAACCAAACGAAGCGACCGCACTACACCGCTACCGCACCACGCGCTACACTAAACAACACCACGCAGCACACACCACACACCACACACCACACACCACTCACCACTCACCACTCACCACTCACCACACACAACACACCACACGGCGCACAGCGCACGGCGCACGAAATGGAGCCACAGCCTAATGTAGGCAAGTTTCAGTTGAGCTCTGCCTGAGCCTAAGCTGCTGCCGCTGAGCTGAGCCGAGCTAAGTTTGTGGCTTTTGGCCGTCGTTAGACTTGCACTCGTTAGATGATTTGTTGTTGTTGTTGGCTTGCGCTTGCCTGCTCGACTGACTGCCTGCCTGCCAGCCAGCCAGCCAGCCAGTCAGTTCCCCACACTTTTACACTACTCCACAGTTGCTTATTGGCCAGGCTGCAGTCGTTCGTTGCTTTTGTTGTTGTTGTTGCTGCTGCTGCTGCTGCTGCTGCGAATGCATTTAGTCACTTCCTTGTTTTGTCGCTTTGTGGTTCAAGTTCTCATTGTCGTTAACATCGGCGTCGTTGCTTTTGTTATTTTTGTTTTTGTTTGTTTGTTGTTATTAATATTATGTTGTTGTTGCATTTGTTATTGCTTTTGTTTTTGCTTTCGCTATGCTTACTGTAAGTGTCGTTGCTCTGTTGTTGTTCTTGTTATTGAGCAGGCGTCCAAGGAGCATTATTGTTGTTGTTGTTATTGTTGTTCGTTGGCTTTTGGCTTACTGCGATTTATTAACTACTGCACATCTGTCTGTACTTTGCCTTTACCTTTGCCTTTGCACTGCTTTAAATTTCCTTTTGTTTTGTTTGTTTATCTTTGCTGAATTTTATTTTCTTACCTATTTTGAATTTTTTTATTTTTGTTTTTTTTTGTCTTTTTTTTTAAGCTTTTGGGTGCCTAGTTTATGGCTATATAGGGTTCAGACTCATTTGGTGGCGGACGCTTGTGCAATATTTGCTTTTAGTCGCAGGAACTCATTACCCGTGAATGAGATTCTATGCTGCTGCGCCACCAGCTGCTGCACAGTGTGTCGCAGGCATGAAAAAAGGCATCATTAGCAAAACAGCGACACTAATGATTTATGCATATGCGTGAAGGTTTATGTACCCAGATTGTTATACGTTTTAATAATGTTACAGAGAATAAGAGTTCGTTAGTACAAAATGCAGGTGCCATTTTAGTAGGGAAGACTGGCTATCTTTTAAGAAATGCTATGAGCCTTTCAAAAAGGAGTCAGCAGATCAAGTTCAACCTAACAAGCTAGCCTGAGAAGTCGAGACAAAAACATGTCCTAGGCGCCTTGAAACCTTTAATGAGGAATGCAACAACTGCTGATCTTTGACCAGCTTCCATAATGCAATAACAGCATCAAGCATTTCTAGAGGCGGCTGCTCCTATTAGTTCCCATATGCCTGCATAAAAGTTTGGCAACACATTTTCTGAAACTTGCACAGCGGCAGCTGCACACTGTGCTGTTAGATAGCGAATTGAAAAGCAGCAAACCAGGCACATATTGAATTTCGAGTGTGGTCATAAATTTAAATTCCACCTGGATAAGTATGCCTGGATATGTCACGACTTGCGAGTTGCGTTATGGCCAAAAGGCAAAATCTATTTGATTGGCGCTTCGCAGATTGAAATTATGCGGGAATTCATCTCATTGCGATGGGACGCGCTGCAATGCGCTTTGCTGTGCAGTCCTGTGCTCTGCTCGGCTCTGCTGCCGATGTTGCTGCGTTACGTTGCGTTGCTTTACGCTGCAGATCATGCAGACGCTGTGTGCAGCTACTCTAAGTGCACACATAAGCGTCAGTAAGTCGAGGAGTTCAGTTCGATGCGATGCAGTGCAGTTGAGTTGGTGGTGGGTTCACTTTAGCCAGATTTGTTGCATGCACTGATGCCATACATCATCGTGAAGTGCTTCCCGAAAACGAGTTACCATGCTTAGTTAGCTGAAGTGCCAACAGCGGCAACAGCGGCAACTGAGGCAACCCAGGCAGTCAAGGCAGCCAAGGCAACTGCCGCCACCGAGGCAACTGCGGCGACGGCAACAGCGGGCGCATGCGTACAAATTGTTTGACTCGATGCGCAACTGCTTCCAGGCATTTTCTGCTTTATTAGAAATGAGCGAAACGAGCGACGAATCGCCTGCGTCATCATCATCATCATCATCATCATCATCATCATCATCAGCATCATCAGCATAACCATCATCTACTTCAGCATCATTATCATCTGTGTCGTCGTCATTGTTGTTGTCTTTGTTGCTATTGTTGCTGTTGTTGTTATTGTTGTTGTTGTTGTTGTTGTCGTTGTTGTCGTGGCAGGCAGTTGTTGTGTACGAATGTGTCCATGATGCAGAGACATACAACACAGCACTCACATACTTACATGCATAGATACATGCTTAGGACACCACCACGACCGTTAACTGTTCTTTGCAGTTCTATGTTGTTATACCGATTGTTGTTGTTGTTGATGTTGTTGTTGTTGCTATTGTTGCTGCTGTTGTTTTACTCGTTCCCGTAGTCGTATGCAGTAGCATTTTATGCTACAAGCCGATGACTTTGTTAGCTTTTGTGTTGACTTTGGTCTACGTACGTCTCGGCACGGTTTGGCTGGCGACGACTAATTTAAAAGTTTAACAGAACAACAACAACAACGAAAAACAACAACAACAACAAAGCATACAAAAAAAAATATCCGCATGGCAGCAGCCAGGCAAAGTGATTCTCATGCTATCTATCGACTTTCTGCAATTTGTTTCTCATGAATTTTGCATGGCATACAACAATAGCAACAACAGCGGCAGCTACAGCAACAACAACAACAACAATGGCATCAACAGCAGCAGCACATGAAACACGCTCGCAGAACATGTACGAGTAAAATTCTGCGCCGCAAAAGTCTAATTAAATGTCTTAGAAGATTCCCTGTGTGTGTGTGTGTGTGTGTGTGTGTCTCTGTATGTGTGTGTGTGTGTCTCTGTATGTTTGCGTGTGTTTTATGCTGCTTCGTGTTGTGTTATGCTGCGTTGCATTGCGTTCCATTCCGTTGTTTGCAGTATGCTGTTCTTTGTTGATTTGGCGAAACTAAACAAGAGAAAAAGAAGAAGGCAACTACGGGTGAAATTACTTTTCATTTTATTTGATTTGGCGATTTCGTGCTGCAAAAAAAAAACAAAAACTAAACACAAACATGCATGCGTCTATGATTACAAGCAATTCTTTATACAATTATATTATGTATATGATTTGCAAAATTATATAATGCCGTCATACGTAATTGCTGTATTTATTAATTGAGTTGCATTGCAGCGGCCATGCGTTGTATTTCGTATTCTGTATTTTGTATTTTGTATTCGGCATTTACCTGCCTTCTGTCTCAATTTACGTTGTAATAATTTTTTATAGCTAAGTGATTAGCCATGTATTTTTCCTTATAAGAAACTAAATTTAATAATAATCATTCTGTCTATGGTTAGACGTAATGTCGTTGCCTAGTTCAAACAGCTATGCGATTAATTTAATACACGGCTTATGTAGCAAATTGCCGCAGTCTGAAGTCGTAAAATCTTAAGTGGCTTTTAACTGTGCTTGGCTTGACGAGCCTAATCTTGCCAATACGCTGCAGCAGCATTCAACTTCAGAATGTGCCAACGTTAAGCATTACTTGAAGTTAGCTTATATAGTATGTAGGCAGTTGACTCGTGCTTTGCATACTCGAGCGTATGCCACAATAGGCAAGGCTATGCTTAATCCTGCTATATGCCAACGAACATCACAACTGTAACAGTCAGCCATGTGATTTCTGCAAGTGGCAGTCATAACTCATAAAGACAAGAACTGAAACCATTCCTTCATTCCTATTGTATGTGAGCACAACGTTGTATCTGTATCGAAGTGGAAGCTGCTTTTAGCCATATTGAGTTGTCAGCGCAGTCACGCCCACACAATATTAGCACAACTTAGCTCTTGCGAGAGCTGCGTAATGGATCTAAATTGCTGCCTTGAGCAATAATTTCGTATGTTCCCCAAAAAGGTTGTTCGGTTTTTGTTCGCTTAGTTGCCGCTACTCAGCTGGGCATTAAAGCAAAAAAAAAAAAAAAACCATTGCATAATTTTGGGCTAGCATTCTAATAATTGATAACAGACCCAAGGCGTGCTTAATTTTCATTTGAAAACTAAACAGTCCTTTGGCTTACATTGGCCACGACGTCATACAAAAATAATACAAAAACCAAAAACTAAGACCCCGACTAAAATTTCTCGGCACAATGCCTGTAAAAGGCAGTCATTTGCTTGCAGTCATTTTTTTATTATGCCAATAATTTTCCGCGTACAGATTCCCACGTTTTTCGTTGTCGCCAGTAGGAAATCCAGCAGCTTACTGTAAGAATTACCATTTTTTGTCTTACGCTTGGCTCATGTTGTTGTTGCTATTCCAGTTGTTGTTGGGCATTCGTTTTTGTCAGTTTAATCGAGAACAACAACAGAAAAAGAAGTAAAGTTGAGATTTCTTTTGTGTGCGCCCATTTGCGATTGCGCCTTGCAATTTTTATGACCACTAAAAAGACAGAAAAACAAGCAAAGAATAAAAACGTGAACTTGGTGAGGCTATTCGTGTACAACTGACAAAGGACCACTTAAGCGAAACTCGAGCGTCATAAAAAAAACAACACAGGATAATGCTCGCGAACGTGCACACATTGCAGTGCATTTACCCACCCAACAACAACAACAACAATAGCAACAGCAACAATCAAGTTAATATTTATATATGTATGTTATGTATGTGCATATGTGTATGTAGTGCATTTATACAATATTTGCATTCGTTATGGACTCATATTTTTTCCATGCATAAATGTAAGACCGAACAAACAAATAAGCAATATTTATTGGTTTTTCTGTTTATTGTATTTACATGAGTGTATCTTCTTTGAACCCTTGGCTGTCAGGCGAATATTTTCTCATGCATTTTGCATTTATGTATGTATATAGTACAAGCCACGGTCAAGTCTGGTTCAGAGCTTAACTTTTTCATGTTGCCGTTTTAACAACAATTAGCAGCATTGTCGCGTCGTCGTGCGGTTTAGCTGGCTTAGCTGGATAATGCGGCGCGTTTTATTCTCTCCTTTGTTTAACGTAGTCATTTACAAGTTGAGTAATTATAGCACAACGTTTATAGAACATGCCGTTGATGCTGATGCTGACAATAAAACAAAAAAACAAAAAACAGTTAAGAAAAAACTAAACAACTCCAGGCAAAATGCACTAATATATGGTTGGCCAATGCAAAAACCAACTAAATAACGTATCAATTGCCGATAAGCCGTTGACTATCATAATGTAATCGGTAAGCTTATGCGCATTATGCATGCATAATTATTATGCAGTTTAGGCTTTTATTAACGATAATTTAGACCGATAACATTGTCGTTGACAAGTATTGATGATGTTGGCAACTTTACGCTTACATGCTCGTATGTCTTCTTCACTACTTCTTGCATTGTCAAGTTGGCTTGCCTTATTTGCAAACGATTTCATATGCATTTTTGAATATATTTTCTTGTGCTTATATTATGTACTGCTGCTGCAACATCTTCTTTCTAGTCTTTTATTTTTTTGTTTTTTTTTATTCATTCGTGTCTTTTTGCTTATTTTTTTTTCGTTTTGTTTTGTAGGCGAAATCTTTCTAATGCGACCTCTTGAGGATATCGCAGCGATCACGCATGTGGGCGATCCCGTCTTGCTCACTGTAATTGCGGAAGAGGTTAAGGTTGGTCGTGACGAACCGCCAGCAATGGCATCCACAGTGCAATTGGCATTTTTTCTACCGGAGCGCAGTAATTCGCCGCCATACTTCGAGAACGATCAGTAAGTAACAATGTACATGCATGTATGCATAAGCAAACAAACATATGTACATACATATGCATCTATAAACATACACACACGCTAATGTTTAAGTTTGTGTACTTGTTGTATATGCAAGCATGAACCGCACATACGAAACTATAACAACAACAACAACAACAACAACAAAACAACTGCAACAGCCATATAACCAAAAACCGCAACCACATCCATTAGCATAACGTCGTCCTCAACGACTGATTTTTTGTATTTTTGACGACGACGGCGACAACAACAACAACAATAACAAGCACCACCATGATGACGACAACGACGACAACGACGACGAACGAGTACGTCGACGAATAAAACAAACAGACAACAACAACAGCAACTACATTGTAGACGACTATGACGACGACGACGACGACGACGATGACGATGACGATGACTATGTACAACAACATCCATTTATGCCAACTAACCTCAACGAAAATTCAAAATAGCAACGAACCAACGCCGAAAAAAAAACAGCCATGCAAAAATGAAAATGAAGAATCCAACATGCGCCGCCAACTAAAAACTTATGCAATATTCTTTCTCTTCTCTTCCATTTTTGTTTATTTTGTTTTTTTTTGGTGCTTCGGCACTTGCACTACTTCGTCGTCACCACCATTGTCTCGTCGGCCTCGGCAACAACAATACTTGGCTTTGTTTTTTGGCGTTGATGCAGTTATGTTACTCGCGTCGACGAAAATGCCCCTCAAGGTACGGCGCTGACGTTCGTCGATCCGTATGTGCCGCGCGTCTACGACGATGATACTGGCAAGAATGGCGTCTTCTCGTTAACGTTACTCAACAATAACGGTACATTTGAGATTTCGCCAAATGTGGCAGAGCGCAGCGCATCATTTCTAATACGCGTACGCGATAATGTGCTCCTGGACTATGAGGAACGACAAGCGGTGCATTTTCAGATACTGGCACAGGAGCTGGGACCGGCCACAAATCTATCGGCCACCGTTAATGTAACAGTCTACATCAATGACGTCAACGACAATCCGCCCATTTTCGAGCAACCTGTTTACACCGTCGAGCTACCCGAGAACATGACCGTCGGCACAAAAGTCGTGCAAGTGCAAGCCAACGATCCCGACTCGGATGTCGGCGGCAAAATACGCTACACAGCCATACTGGGCTATTTGAATACATCATTGAATCTGAACGCCGAAACCGGCCTCATCACGGTGTCAACTAACAATCACGGCTTCGATCGGGAAGTCATGCCCGAATACCATTTGTATGTCGAGGCACGCGACAACGATGGCACAGGCAATCGCGCACAGGTGCCGCTAATAATCAAAATAATCGACGTCAACGATGAATCGCCGGTGTTCGACAAGGATCTGTATGAGTTCATATTGGCGCCAGATCTGCTAGGCTTCACCACAGCCGCTGTTATACACGCCGAGGACAAAGACGCCACGGCGCCCAATAATGAGGTGCGCTACGAGATTATCAACGGCAACTACGAGAATAAATTTGCCCTCGACAAGATTACGGGCGAGCTGACGGTACGCGAGAAGATCAATTTACGCGCCAAGAAGCATGTGAGTGCGCGCAGTCGTCGCCAGGCGGCAACGCCACAAGATGCCAGCAACTCGGGTGGGCCAAATGCCGACGACATGTTCATACTGACGGCACGGGCCTACGACATGGGTGTGCCAGTGCGTTATGCCACCACGACGATACGCATCTATCCGCCGGAGAGTCGCAAACGCACCGTGACCTTTGTTGTGCCCGGACACAGTCCGGATAAAGCTAAGACCGAGGAGACGCTATCCACCATCACCGGCGGAAAAGTGATCATACACGATATACGGCCGCTGCGCGCCGATGAGCCAGGTGCCAAGAACATACCCATTGGCAATCCGGACATTAAGGAACGCAGCGTCGTCACCGCCACCGTGCTCTATGACAGCTCCTCGGTGGTGGACATCTCACAGATCCAGCAGCGTCTGTCGCAGCACAACAGCTCCTATGCCATCATGACACGCGACACGGCGGAGACGGATGTAAGTAGCAAACGGTTCTGGCTCTAGACTTTCCATGGTGTATTTACCTATATGGTTATAGAACTTAACACCCTTACAGACACTCTACAAGGAGGAGAACAAGCTGCTCTTCTGGCTGCTCATATTGCTGGCCACGCTGGTTGCACTGACCGTACTCATTCTGCTGCTATGCTGCATTTGTTCATGGTGTCCACTCTATGGCGCGGCGGCGTAAGTAACCATCCAAAAGTCTTAGCGCACAACAATTATGTATCATATGTATTGTATGTTTGTATCTTAAACATCAGATCTATTAAAGGCATGGCATGTAGCTAACACAAAATAACTTAAGTGCATGTAAAAGTATCTAAGATTTGCAGCTAAAGTGAAGCCGAAATTTTTGAAGCTTTTTAACAGCAATAACGCAGCACAGCGGTCACAGCGCTCTGTAAACAACAGAGCACGTTACAACAGGCAACTGTTAAGTTCGCTAACAGCTGGTAATTCTGCTAAAGCGCTGTTAAAATGCAGGCTTATCAAGCAGACATTTTACATTTAAGCAACTAAGATACTTTTGCACTCGCTTACATTCACGTAAACATCATTTGTGCCTAAAAACTCTTTAATGGGTCTGACGAGAGCATTTAGTTAATTAATAATTACGTATTTAATAAGAAATAACCAATTACCGCTTTGACAACAAACAAACAATCGAATCGAGTCGAATCAAAACGAAACGAAACAAATCAAATCACAAACAATCATGCATTCTATCTTTAATCCTTTGTTTTTCTCTTGTAGCAAAAGAATAGTTAATATCAGTAGAACTGATGACGATGTACATCTAGTGCATAGGGAAATGGCAAATGGAAAACAAACAAAATCTGTTCAGGTAGATTTTGAATACTTTGTTCATTTGAATACTTACTCGTGTACTATGCGATTCAATAATGCTATGCAATAGAACTTCCTCAAGTAGAAAACGTTGAAACTTAGTAAAATTACTTTAAAAAAAAAAAACAAAAAAGAAAAATCAAAAAAAAAAAAAAAAAATAATGCAAAAAGCAAAGAAATAAAAAAAAATCACAATCATTTTTTGGCAATTGCAATTTTGTGCACAATTTTAAGTTTTTCATTTTTTATTTCCTTATCAACAGATACATGATATTAGATTATTGGACGTGGTTGTCTCCTATTGTTTACTTACTTTCGTTACTCGCCACTAAACCCTAACAATTTCTGGTTTTTTTTTTAACACGATTTTAAAGGTCCGACCTTTGCATTACATTGGGGTAACCATTCCATACCATCACATTTTCACATGCAACATTCTTCTTTCTTTTTTTTTTTAATATTTAAAACGCTTCCACTGCTTCCGCCTGCCCGCATATCCACACGTCAATACCAACGAGCCAAAGTTGCTTGATTTGCGATTGCTAATTTTGTAAAACCATCTGTTTGTTCGCTTCTTAGGTCGCCGAGTGGATGGGACGACGCGAGGCCTGGTCCGCGGAGAAACCCTCCGATTCACGAACGAAGTCTACCCGTTGGGAGTTCCGCGATGGACGTCAGCAGTTTAACGAAAACATAAGCGTGGTGGACGGCGTTGGCGTGGGCGGCGAGCAGAGCGCAGACGAGCAGCATAGACGTCGCATACGCTCAGCCGAAGAACAACAGAGACGTGTTAGAATAAAGTATGTCAACCACGCAACCGCCGAGCAAGCAAGCATCCAAGCAAGCAACCAAGCAACCAACTGATGGCTTTTTGCATTTTCAGAAACTCCAATGCAGCCAAAGACGACATTCATCTAAGTTTCCATAACTCTAGAACTAATTTAATTAACGATCGTGATGTCTACATTGAGGACGTGATCGATGAACGCGAACTGGTAGTTGACGATGACAGAGAGCGCTTCCATCGCAGCCGAGCGAGACGGCAGCTGGAGGGCGCACAGCAACGCAAACATTACGAATCGGATGGCGGCGGTCGACCCATTGATGACGACTCAATGCGCCGTCACGAGATCGACCGTGGCAGCGACATTGACTTCAACACAGCGCGCAGCAGTCTCAAACAGAGACGTGAGTTTTTCATTAAGGATGGCAACGTTGAAATATTGCAGCTAATGACGCGAGACAAGACACGCGATGGCGCTGGCCCTGGCCCTGGCGCAGGCACTGGCATGGACGACGATAACATCTATGTGAATGTGCCAGTCAAGTCGTCGACGAATTTGTCGCACCCGCAGCTTCTGATGGTCGACAATACGGGCAAGGAGATACTCATGCGACGCTTCATTGAGGAGCAACCCGATGGCAAGCAAATCATACGGGAGCACTACCAAATCGTGCCTGGCGCCACGTACATACAGACCATGCCCAATGAGATCCAACAGAATTCAACGCTCAAGGGCGACACGTTCCCCTTGGGCAAGTCGGGACCGAACAGCATCGTCTACTCGCAGACCGAACCGGAGGTGAAAGTCATACACACACAGCCGGCACAGCAGGGCGCAGTAGCCATCCAAACCGACGCGTTTCCCGTGCAGCTGCAGCATGCCATATCGAACCAGTCGCTGACACAGGAATTGGAGAACTCGCTGAAACAGCAGAATGCGCTACTGCGGCAGATACTGATGGAAAAGGAGAAGCTGGAGATGCGCTACACACAACACGAAATAGCCTTGGAAACCCAAAGTCTTCCAGGTCAGTCCATGGCCATAGCAACACAAACCGATTGCGATGCCGGCACACAGACCGAACCGAATGACGATTTTGTGCCAGCCACGGCTGTGCAGTCGCAGGTGACGTTGCGTCGTAAGGCGCGCAGTGAGAACGACGACTCCATGTCGGATGGCGAATACGAATACGTGCGCTTTAGTCCGCCCAACAGCCCCGAAGGCGTCTACTGGATCAAGCGTCGGCGGCATAAGAAACGCTCCAAGCAACGTGGCGGCACGCAACCGCGCAAACGGATTGTCATGGTGGAAGAAGTCAAACGGAAAATACGCACCCCCATCAAGGAGGAGGAGGCCGAGTACTATGAGGCATATCGTCGACGGTCACCACCAAAAAAACCGCTACGTGAGACCAAAACAAGTCTGCTGCGCAAACAGAAGACGCAGGAGAGTCAGCGTGCTGCCGCAGAGGCAGCCAAACAGAAGTCGGAGGCACTCAATCGTGATGTGCTAATGGAAATTTCCGACTCGCTCGATGAGAACGCGAGTCCCGGCGAGCAGCGCAGACGTAAAATACAAGTGAAGCAGGTGGCATACTATGAGCACTCGGATGCTGAGCTTGACGGCGACGAAACCGAGTACTCACTGGACTCCGATGCCGATGAGATTGTTATCAAGAGCAACGCGGGTCAGCAGTACGCCATTGAGCCAAAGGACAAGCATCGCTTTGAGATACATGTCAGCGATATGCCACGCAACGGCCGGCGCTCGCACAACGAATACCATTCGCGATCCTCTTCGGATCATCGCGAAGTTCAGCTGCCCGAGGCAAAGCCCCGCTTGTCCCGCCGAGATAGCACAAGGCGAAGCCAGGGATCCCAGGGCTCGCCGCGCAGACAGCAGACCGCCTCCGAGCCGCCGCAGAGCAGAATATCCATATCGAAATATCAGTCGACCGTGAGTGACAATGGCAGAAAGCTGACGACAACCACAACGGAAATCCACAACTCCAAGCGGCAACTGAAGGATCGTGTTTACCAAAGTGAAACGGAGCTATTAGATCGCGATGAGAGCTTGGATGGCGGCGCACGCAACGTGCCCCGGTATATGGATTGGTACTATGGCAAGAAGAAAGTCGCCTCAAGCGGCCGCACATCCACAGAGTCGACAAAGTCGCAGCTGGCCACGAAGAAGAAAGCGCCCAGCGAAGTACGCCGGGTCTCAAAGACGCGCGTCAATATAAAAACCGAAGACCATGCGCCACAAGCGACAGCCGCGTCACAACACAACGACGATGGCAAGTACAAACCGGAGCCGGCGCCGCGGAAATCACCACCGAAGGGCAGTCGCTTGCTTAAGGAAGACATTGCTATGAACAGGCATCATAAGCCGATAATTGAGACCGAAGCGAATCATCCGCTGCTGCAGCACTCCGAACACCGTTTCGAACGTGAGAATGCCACAGAGGTACCTGCGCCACCGACAAAACTGCCCCACTACATGTATCCCGAGACTCCCCCACACGCTGGCGTCGAACCGAGCAGCCAGAAGCTCAAACCAAAACCCTCACCGATCAAGGAAAACGAAGTGAAGGTGTCCAACTCAAAGATAAACCTCTACATAGAGGATCGCAATGCGGCAGGCCATGCTGGCAGTAGTCACAATGCACAGAAACAACTGAACGCCGCCACATTGGAGGATGATCATGACTCCGGCATAGCCATGAATTCGCTGCTGAATAGCATGGGGCGACGCAATCCGATTGCCGAGAAGAAAAGCGTCTTCTCCATTGCTTACGACGATGTCAGCCGCGTGAAGAAAATCACTTCCGGCGGTGAATCCCCGCAGTACTCGTAGGCGCCCAAGTCGCTCATTTCGATCGCTAAAATCGAATAGTAAATATGTGATAGCCTGAAAGGCTTCTTCTTTTCCTTACGTATTCGAATACAAAACCATTAAAATAATACAAAAACAATAAAATGAATAATTTCGCACAGCTGTTAATTCTCAGAACACTCAATGTTTCAAAAACCGTTAACGTTAACATAACTTAGCCGTAAGTGGAATCCCAGCTCGTTTCGTACGTTCGTTACTGGTTCAAATAGTTTTCGCGCACCAACTCAATGTACATATGCATCATATATAAGAAGTATATCGTGTATACTATTTTTTCATTTGTGCCTACTCATACACATACATACTTACATGCATATATGGAAATTTGTTTGTTATCAAATTTCATGAAATCTTTGAAAAGGCACACAGAATGTACTTATAGTGTATAATATACATTTGTAATGGTACACATGCCATTATTATAAATCGTATCGCATATTTCTTTGTATGAGTATTTATTTTAAGTAATTTTTAAATGTTCAAATTTATTTGCTGGTCGCAAATATTTTTTGTATTGCTTATCTATCGGTAGCATTAGGTTCCAAGCAATACTCTAACGAGTCAAATCTTGTGTGCTATTCCTACTACTTTACTTTTATTTCTAATATGCGTATACATATTCATACATACATACATATATATATTATAAACACATAACATTTGCTTGAATTAATAATACTCCGTATGCGTACGCTAATCAATTCTAGCAGTCTAAGTACTTCTATATGACAATGGTGTAACAAACTAATTAAATAATACTATAAAACTAACTGCCATAACGTATCAAACGTTTTTAAGGAGCCGTCTTCATAAGGCATGACTCCAAGACCATGCGATTGTTTGTTACAATGAATAAATATTTTGTATATAAATGACATGTTTATTTTTTTAACACTATGTATTACTAATTTTATAATAGTAATTATTATTGTATTTTAAAACACACACAAAATAACCCAGACTACAAAGTATTTTGCTGTTACAAATCTAATTGTGGCGCATACAAATGACACATTAAATATTTAATGTTTATTCCAACTGTATAAAATTTTTTAACTATATACTCAAAGAATTTCTAGATAAAATATACACATAAACTTTAAAACTTTGTTTTATTTTAAACTTTTGCGCGCGTAACGGTAACAACAGCGGAAATGCACACATACACACATAAAGCATATTTTCGCGCATTACAAAGAGTTGGCTTGCCATGCTCCTAAATAAATTCAAAGCAGAACAGTACTCATTGGACTGCTGCCGTGGTTAGTGATTTTCAACTGCTATACAGAAGCGAAAAGAACTGTTTTTGTTGTATACTCCGAAGAATAGATTTATTGTAGCTACTGTAAAATGTGCAAGTGTCTCGTGGGGAGCGTAGCGTGCTGGTAAGTACCTTATTGCTATTGTAATGTGTAAGTGTATGTACAAACGCGTACATTTAATTCAAAAATGTTCTCCTATTTTGCTTTTGGCAATGGCATTTGGCACCCTCTGACACGATAAGTGTCCTGACTGTTTGCCTGCGCTGAGCTATTTCCTGCTACTCTACGCACACCCATCCAGCCATCCAGCCATAAGCACCATCTAGCGCATTCAAATATATTTTATGAATAGATAGAATATGCAGAAAATAGCCAAGCCGGAAAAGCGAATTGCGCAAAAAACAAAAGTCCCATTCACATTGAATTTTATTAACAAACATGAAATCATGCTCTCACATACAACGCGCGCATAAATTCCCAAATTTAATTGTATTCCCTTTAGGCGGCATATCTCACATATTATGTTGTTGTAGTTTTTTTTTTTTTTTTTTTGTAAATATTTATTAATTAAAAACTGTAACACGAACTTCACTAATCCATGAATTGGAAATGTGTTTTAATACCCACAGCTGCTTCAATTGCGCACTGAGCATGCTCATTTCGATCATCAGTGGCTCTTTAGTGATCTTCATTATTATCGGAGTTGGGGTCTACTTCTACATGAAGAACGAAGATGACATTGACAATGACATTTCCAACATAAAGAATAATTTTACTACAATTACCGAATCAATGAAAACTATACAAAACGCATCTGACGAAATAAATAAAGTGGCAGACAAAGCAAGTATTTGTTGGGATTTATTGCTGATCTGGATCAATATTTAATTGCTTTTTGTTTTTTTTCTTTTGCAGATAAGTCAGGCACATGAAAGTTGAATATCGTCTATAACTGCTACTATTTAATAATAATATTTTTAATGCTTTCCCCGACCACTTTACAATATATAATTATCAAGAGTTTTAAAGTATTTATGCTTATGTCCAAAGCCTTGCGTTAAAGAACTTTTTCGAATAAAAATATGCCTTTCAACAGTTTCTATATTTGCATATATAACTTTCATACAAACAACAAAAAACGTTTTTAAGGAGTCGTCTTCATAAGGAATGACTCTAAGACCATGCGATTGCTTGTTACAATAAATAAATATTTTGTATATAAATGACATGTTTATTTTTTTAACACTGTGTGTTACTAATTCTATAATAGCAATTAATATTGCGTTTTAAAACTCACACAATATAACCCAGACTACAAAGTATTTTGCTGTTACAAATCTAATTGTGGCGCATACAAATGACACATTAAATGTTTACGGTTTATTCCAACTGTGTAAAATCTCGAAACTATATAATCTAAGAATTTCTCGTAACTATATACTATGAAATTTACACCTAAACTTTAAAGCTTTGTTTTATTTTAAACTTTTGCGCGCGTAACGGTTAAAACAGCGGAAATGCAAACATATACACATAAAACATATTTTTTGCGCATTTCAATTTACAACGAGTTGGCATGCCATCCACCTAAATAAATTCAAAGCAGAACAGTATTCATTGGACCGCTGTCGTGGTTAGTGCGTTGGTTTGCTGAGTCGCGTCGATTTTCAATTGCTATACAAAATACAGAAGCGAAAAGAATTGTTTTTGTTGTATACTCCGAAGAATAGATTTATTGTAGCTACTGTAAAATGTGCAAGTGTCTCGCGGGGAACGTAGCTTGCTGGTAAGTACTTTATTGCTATTGTAATGTGTACGTGTATGTACAAACGCTTACATTTAATTTAAAAATGTTTTCCTATTTTTTTTTTATCACAAATAAACAATTTTAATCTGTTCGCATTGCAGCATGAGAAGTACGTGTAGTGTAAATTAGGCTAAGCTGTTCGCGTTACCATAACAAAGAGTTTATTTAATTTTTTAATATGTTTTTTTATAAGTGCAGTTTCTTAGACAGCAAGTAGAACAACAAACTATATTAAAGCAATATGTTTAATTCATTTAGTTGCTTTGCACTACATAAAGCGGCATTTGTTTAAACAAAAGCACAAAGCGAAATATAAATAATGCGAACGACAGAGATGTAAGAGCGCAACAAAAAGACGAGAGGAGCAGCGAACTGTCGGAGCAGTTGTTGCTGTTTATTTTAGCACCTGGCGCATTTGCTACAAACTGTTCTCAGGTTTCAATTTCGTTGAACGGAAAGTGGCTAAACAAGCAAACAAACAAACACTTGAGCAAATTACTTCAGGGAAAGGCGAGCTCTGCGTAAAGAAATTTGAGGAAGTGACGTTTTATATGAAATTGGCTAACTTTAATTTTATTAAAGCCTAAAATAAATATTGCTTTATTTAGACATGTACGCAATAAGATTTGCTATCATATATTAAATTTTTTTTTATATAAAACGCGCAAACTTCTCAGATAAAAGACCGCAAGGGTGTTCAAAAATTTGTATGCCCCACCCAAATATGCAAAACATACGTATGAATGCCATATGGAAAACACCTTAATTGCACCCGTTCACGCCATCCTTACACCGCACATGAGTCAATTAAATTTAACGCAGTCGAAAAAAAGCACAAATGCGCTGCGAACTTAACATAAACATTAAACAAAAAAAAAACATGTCCAACTTTTACATTCATTTGAACGCAGATTTAATATTTTAGCAAACTTCCAATTACGTCGCAAAGCCAAACAACTTACAAGCTTAGAAGTTCAAACGACATAATACTTCACATGCTTATAATAAGCTTAAGGGCTCGCATTGAGCTGAACGAAAGCTGCTGGCTTGACCACGCTTTTAAAGCGGGGTACACCCTACAGAGCAAGGAAACTTTTTACAGACAATGAACCATAATTGAATTAAAGGCATTTCTTAGGTACTTTATATATTAAAACATAAAGATGAATAATTTTATGATAAGCATTGCTAGGATAACCATATATCTACTAATTTCCATCTGTGACCAACCTGTGACGCGTTATAATTCTTCATTTAAATATTAATTAGTTTCTAAAAGAACGTGGAATTTTTTATTTAATACCATCCGACGCCAGCGAATATTTTTTCAACAAGCATTGAAGCATAGCATGTCTACGCGCACGACGAGACATTGGCGCCAATCTCGAGCAAGGATAATGTCGCCTGGCGATGAACAAAGGCAACAATGACGTCGAGCATAGCGAATATGGCAGTTAGTTTATGGCAACTAGCACAGGGACAAGCGTTGCGTATGCGTGTACGTGTGTGTCATTGTCTGGCTCCAGCTTGTGCTGTCTCCAGCCAGGCGCGACGCCCTCAATGGCATTTTGCACCCTCTGACACGATAAGTGTCCTGACTGTTTGCCTGCGCTGAGTTATTTCCTGCTACTCTACGCACACCCATCCAGCCATCCAGCGCACACAAATATATTTTATGTATAGATAGAATATACAGAAAATAGCAAAGCCGGAAAAGCGAATTGCGCAAAAAACAAAAGTTCCATTCACATTGAATATTATTAACAAACATGACATCATGCTCTCACATACAACGCGCGCATAAATTCCCAAATTTAATTGTATGTAAGCAAAGCACAAGTATTCGATATTCCCTTTAGCCGGCATATCTCGTATATTATGTTGTTGTTGTAGTTTTTTTTTTATTTTTTTGTAAATATTTATTAATTAAAAACTCTAACACGAACTTTACTAATCCATGAATGCAAATGTGTTTTGATACCCACAGCTGCTTCAATTGCGCACTGAGCATGCTCGTTTCGATCATCAGTGCCTTTTTAGTGATCATCATTATTGTCGGAGTTCTGGTCTACTTCTACACGAAGAACGAAGATGACGTTCACGGCCTAACGGATAAATTAGGCGAAACATTGGACGATGCAAAAAAAAAATATAATCAACTAACAACATAAGCAGGTATTTGTTGGGATTTATTGCTGGTCTGGCACAGTATTTAATTGCTTTTTGGTTTTTTTTTTGCAGATAAAATTGGCAACTTGAATATCGACTACAACGGCTGCTATTTAATAATAATATTTTTAATGCTTTTCACCGACCATTTTACAATGTATAATTACCAAGAGTTTTAAAGTATTTATGCTTATGTGCAAAGTTTTGTGTTAAAGAACTTTTCCAAAAGGACTCAAATATGCCTTTCAACAGTTTCTATATTTGCATTTGTAACTTTCATACAAACAACAAAAATTTGCATTTTAAGTACAAACGTTTTTAAATAAAGCATAATGCGCATAATAAACAATAGGATTACAACATGCAAAGAAAATGTAAAACCTTATTTACCACATACACTTAAATTATAAATGTTCATGATCTATTTTAAGAATCTCATAGTAAACATTTTTAACATTCTATGTACACCCGAAAGGAAAAAAGGAAAATATGATATTTAACAAAAGTTGCAAAAATAAATAATTGTTTACGTATACAACAAATTTAAATGTATTTAATTATATAAATTGTTGCTTTATAACTATGAGATTATTAGAGGACACAGTAAAGTTTATTTTCTAGCTTGACCTAGGAGGCGGTTTCAAACAAACTAATTACTGATCGTTGGTTTGCTTAGGTGACTTACTTAGCTGCTTTATTTTTTATAATATTCTACTCACTGGCTGCGCAGTTTCTTCGATCAGCTGTTATATAAACAGTGTGAAAACTTTCACAAGCATATGTATTGAGAAGATGCTGTATGCGCTTTCGCTAGCGTGTTGGGACTTTTCTTGCGTATCGGTTCAGAATAAACCAATAAAGCTTGCGACTCTCCACTGTCTTTTACAACGTTTTGCAAAACGTCGACAATGATGACGGCGCCGGCAGACGGAAAATTCGAATTGAAGCTTAAATGCTTAAATGCTTTTTAGAAAAGCGTTCTTTAAGTTTATTTTGTAAATATCAAATCACATACAAAAAGTTTATTTTGAAGCGCTTTATGAAAGCGGTAAACTTAAAATGAGCCTCATTATGGGGAGAAACAGAAACAGCTTATATGCATGCAAGTGTGTGCGCCGTTTGGACATTTAATCGGGAGCTTAATTTCAACAGGCGCGCATCCTGCAGTGCGTTAAAGCGACAGCAAAACCGATTTTGTTAAATCTCGCAAAACAAAAACTTTGATAAACAGCGAAGCAACAACAACAAAAAACAGAAAAGTTCAACGTTGCTAGTGTAAAACTTCGAAGAACATTTTTTCTGCCATTGATGCACAACGACGTCACCTCACCACCTAAGTTCGTGTGCATAAAAACAAAAGCACCTACAATGCCGGCAACAATAATAACAGCAACCAACAAACTTGCGCATGATATCGAGAACTCTTTAGCGCACGTTTACCTCGCAACAACTGCGTCACTTATTGCACGACACCCTCTCCTCCCGCGGCTCGGACCCACCCAACACTACACTGCACCGCACCGCACGTACAACGGTGAGAGCAGCAAGCGCATGCACATGTTTCTAAATTTCTAATCACATGGCGGCCACTGTGGTCGCGGGCTACGTCGCATCTAATGCCATCTGCTAAGCTCGTTTAGAAAACGGTGAACATGTGAATATTTCAACAGGCGCACAGCAATGCCAGCAAGTAGCGCACCGAAATATCTAACGTCTAACAAACTCAGAGCATTAGATGTATGAAGAGCACAAGAGCGAACGAAGCAAGCCAAGAGCGGCCTCGGTTAGGCGCAAAACGACAAGTGTACGCAAAAACATGAGTTTTTGGTGTGCTGTGTGCGTGGCGCCAAATAACATGGCCAGCGTTAAACTTTTAGCGCACCTGTGTTGAAAGAGCGCCAACCTGCAAACAAAATACGAGTGCGAGAGCATCATAGGTTAATGCTGTTTTTATTGCTGTTGTTGCTCCGTTCACTTGTTCGCTTGCGTTGGTATTCAACTTACAATACAATTTTTGTTTTTCTTTTTTTTTAGCTGTGTGTTGTGTTGTATTTTGTTGTGTGTTATAACGATAGATATGTGTGTAGTGCCCACAAACAAATGCAAAGTAAATACAAGTAAACCTCTCATACTCGCCCATGTGCTACTGCACCTAGGTAAACATCAGTCACTTTCGGCATGAGATGCTTACGTGTGAGAGAGCTGCTGAAGGTGATATTTAATACATGTGCTTATACCTTTGCGCCAAGATTAGTATAATACAGACTGTGCATTTACGCATACATTTCGTGTTTAAACACATCGTCGCTCTAATGCAAAAGTGTCGTGAGTAGGCACGCGCCACTCTACACTGTACAAGAGTGTACAACATATACACACGCAGGCACCTTATGTGCCAACCAACTGCCTGTAGTATAGCCGGCGTATCTGCATGAGTATATCTGCATCCACATGGATGGTGTACGCTGTACACAATCGGTGGCTGCTTGTACGCGTATGTAAGTCTGCTTCCGATTTCCGTGTATGCGTGATGCTTGCTGCTGAAAGCATACGTACGTTCAGTTATTGTTTGTTGTTTGCTTATGTATGTATGTGGATACGTTTGTTGTAGCCACGGTCGTTGCTGTTGTATATTTGACATTCTCACCACTCCAAGGCGCGTCTACATGCGCTGCGAATTCTGTTTGCCTATCAGCATTTTCACACACAAAATTCTGTCGCAGTTGTGTGTTTCACGAATTTCATATCCGTACACGAGATAAATTCACTCACACGCAACGGAAGCCACAAAGACCAATAGTTTCTCCGAAGCAGCTGCGTATACGTACACGTACGCGATGCGTATGGTTAGCTGCATACTCGTGCATGTAGTGCCCATGTTGTGCCGATGTGACCATGTGCGAGTATATGCTGATGCTAAGCCACTTACACCGACCAACACACATTTAAACGGATTCACTTACAGTAAGCCCAGAAATACATCAATATAAACCGTTTTAAACAAATGAATTAATGAATTAACCCTAATTTCCCAAATGGCATAGACATGTCCAGGCTCACTCTGAGTGTTTATTGTGACTTGTTACCTAGTGGACTGCCTAGCTCCAACCAAAAGTATACGCAAAATACGCTCACAATGCGCCAGGACATGCATTTAATTGTCAACAGGTCATGTCTGACTGCACGATACGCTTTGTTTATTTTATATTACGCATACGACACCGTTTTTCGACTCACTACTTACACTGACGTCTAAAACACACCTTTTGAGCCGACGCCGCCGCCGCCAATAGTAGACAAGCAGCAGCAGCAGCAGCAACTCCACGCTGCCATGCTGCCATGCTGCCAACACCAGATTTGCACGTTGCCAAAAGCCGGCGCCGCGCTGTTGCGATTTTCTTTTGGCGGTCAAATGAATTCGCGTTCGTTTGATTTTGCTTGCCGCGCATCCAAAATACTAAATTCGTGCTGGTGACGAGGTCAGTGGTGCTTAAAATCAACGAATACACGAATTTCGCATCAATACGCGCCGACAGCCTGCCTGGCTGCCACTGCCTGTCTGCCGCTGTCGCCCTGTTAGCAACGACAGCCAAATGTTTGTTTGTGCGACCATTTTTCAGTTGCTTCGCAGCTAAATTTATTGCTAAACATTGCGCACGCGATTTGTTTGTCAGCACCGTGTCGCTCATTCGCCAGCGCCACAGCGGCGCAACGATGCGAGGGCCTACGCTGCTGCCTGCTTGCCTGGTCGTGTGGCTTGTTGTCGGCGCTTGAAAAGCAACATCGCTACCGACAATCGCAAAGCGCCGGCACAAACGCCTACCAAGCGAATGTTGCCAGATATTCGCCCGCAAAATGCCGTCTTAAGGCGCCTGGCGCGGCTGCCGCGATGTTGCTTAGTCTGCCAAGTTTTCGTTTCATACGAAATCGAGATTCGCGTCTACTGCGAAAAAAAGTTCGCCAAGCATGAACATGTAAGTGAAGGCATTAGCTCACACCGCAATACTACGAAAAAATGTTTGTTTGCCTTGAGTTTGGTCGCAAGTCGATCGGTTTGCTCGTAAGATTGCAAAATCTTGTTGCCACAAGTGCACGAGTCGACGAACATTGCGCAACTTTGCTGAACTTTTCGATTAGGCGGTAAGAAATGTGCGCAATCATAATGGTTTCACAAAGAGCGCAACAATGCCACGAAACTACAAAACTCTGCAAACTGTTCGCGTTTCGGCAGCAAAGCAAAGTTCAACATATTAATACACTGAGCAAAATTACAAAATTGTGCGCGTGCATTATGAGCTCACAAAAAATGGCAAAGCCTTTTCAGTTACTGGGCCCAACAACTTTTGCACTGTGATTCCCAACATTCAAACACTAACAAACATACATGAGTGATGCCAAATAAAGCAACGAAATTTCCATGGAGCGTCCATTTGATTTTTAAGCTGAGAGCTTAAGCAAGTAAAAAGATTTTTATTACTCTATATTAATTCACTCAGCCTGGCACATATATGTCGCCATTATTTTTCGCTGTGCAATGGTAAACTTGAGCAAGTCGTTATCCACTACAAAATGACGCTGTCGGTTTTGCTGTGCGCTTGTTTTTTACACAAAAAAATATTCAACCAGAGGTAGCAGCAATCTATGCGCTGCTGCTGCTGCAGCGGCTGTTATAGGCGTCCCTCTGTGGCCGAAGTGCGGCCTCAGCAACAGCAGCAGCCTCCTTCATTGCCTTTTGTTTGCTTCTTCGATTTCGTTCGGATTATTGTTATGTGTTATGTTATGTTTGCTCTTTATGCGCATAAACAACAACATTTCAATGGAGAGTTTTCGCTATGCGCCATGTTGTTTGTTGTCTGACTGTGTGGTAAAAGAAGAATTTTTTATGCTTCTTAAGAAATGTGGGGAAGTTGTTAAAGTACGCACACCAGGCGCCAAGCAAGCGCAAACAGATGCAGGTGTTCGTTTGGGGCCAGCGTGATTTTGTCTGCCGATGCGGGCGAAACCGGTTTTGGGCCTTATCAGTGTTACAAGTGTGTGTGCTGCAGTGCGCAGTCACATGTACTCTGCCCTTTCTTTCATCATGCCCTAAGCGCCCATCGTATTAATAATATTTAAGAGAGAAGAGAGCGCAATAGAGACGCAGAGAGCATGCGAATAACAGCTCAATTTTATACGCATTTAAATTTAGCGTGGCTTTTGCAACAAAACAAGTGACCTGTCTATTAATCGTTGCGGCATAGGTGCTCCCTTTAGATTTCAAAGCAACAAGTGCTTCCGTCTGTGCAGCAACAAGAGATTACAGATACAGACACACGTATACGGACGCTGTGCAAAATGTCGGGAGCACAACGTCGCGAAAGGTTTGTCGCTTGCTCTAATTTCGATACAGATTTATAACCCGTCTGCCTGCCTGTCTGCCTACTTGTGCCTGCCGCGCGGGTGTAATTGAGGCGCAACCGATAGGGCTCTACTATGTGCGTGAGTGTGCATAGCTCTCCGAGTGTGTCCGTCGCTTAACGGTATCAGGGTAACGGACGGACAATGGAGCAAAGTTAAACAGCGCCAAAAGCGAAAAGTGTAAAACGATGAACGATAAACGTCCGCACGGTGCCGTGTGTTCAATAGAATATTCGCAGTGTTCCGTTCCATTCAGTTCAGTTCAGTACACTTTAGTTGATTTCGTTTGAGTGGAGTTCGGTGCGTGTGTGCTGCGACGAGGGCTCCGCTTGTCTGTTTTGTATGTATCCAAATATAGGTATGTACATGTGTTCGTAGTGGTAGGTATGTAAGTGCGTTCGTTTGTGTATACTTTGGCGTTGCTGCTCTTCTTGTTTTTGTTACTGTTGCCGTTGCCGTTGCTTTGGTTGTTGCTGTTTTTGTTATTGTTGTTGTTGGCAGCTATTTGGCTTCAAATCGAAATCGTCGAGGCGATTGGCAGCAATCGGTGTCGGTGATTGGAAACACGTGCAATCATTTCTGTTAGCCTGGTAAAAGCCGAACGAGTCGATGCCTCCAAAATGATTTCTGTTATATCGATTTTATTGTATATTGCTGGGTGGCCGCCAATGCAAAGCTGCTGTGGGCGCATTTCCTGTAAATAAGTAGGCAACAGGACGCCATTCGGTGCGTCTACCCTTTTATAAGGGAGTTTTTGCATGCCTAATAAGCTGTCTGCTGCTTGCTTTCAAAGTTGTACTTGATTTTCAATTGCTTCAGTAAAGGCTTGCATCGGTTATAACTAAAGTATCGATAAGATTATGCGCAATCGATTCTAAAGTAGAGATGCACAAAATCAAATTGTTGATAAAATTTTTCTGGATAATTATAAAAAACCGGTCACTAGTCAGTGAAAGGCATCGACCTAAAACTCACGTAAAATCCATAAAACTCTTAAATCATGCAATAAATGGAATATCAATTGGCTGCTTACGGTTTGTGCCCAGAGGGCGTACATGACCTAAATTGATGTACCTCAGGAACCGTAATATCAACATCAGTGCTTGAAATTAGCTACACATGTGCTTGGTTCCACAAATGGCGGTCAATGTGATCATGCACAAATGTGCGTATTTTATGGTTTTCAGCATTAAAACTGTTAATATGACAACTTAGGGATGCTACTTTACACTTGAATCAAGTAGAGTAAATGACAATACTAAATTTTTTAATGCGTACATACATGCATATACATGAAAATAACCAACTTACCAAGTGGCTGTCAAATGAATATCTAATCACGGCAATTACATGCTGGCACCATGTCAAAGAAATTGCAGAATACAATAGCCTGTGAGAATGCATGCATAGTGCGATTCATAGCAATGTTGTGGCTGATGACATATGATGACAACACTTTATTTTTATCACTCACACGCTCTAGCGCCTGCCGCCGGCCGCCTGCCATTGTCTGACAGGCCTTCGCCACCTCCGGTGCAGGCTGTCTCGACTGATTGTTGATTTCAATGCTCGCTTTGCGGCGCTTTGGCTTTAAGTTATCGCTGTGAGGCCGAGGCCGAGACTCGAGAGTGTGAGTGAGTCAGTAAGTGAGAGGGGCCATTACCCAGTACAGTGGATGACGGCGTGGTCTGTGGGTATTTTACGCCAAACCAGCGGACTTTTGTTTTTGCTTTCGATTTCGCTTGTTGCTCAGTGATTGTCGGTGTTGGTGTTGTTGTTGTTGTTGATGTTATTATTGCCGAACCTGAAGTTCAACACACTCGTTTGCTGTTCTCCTAATCATTTATATATTTTATTGTTAATAGTAGTAACAAAAAAATTAAACATTTAAACGAAACAACAAACTGCAACTGTTCACAAGTATTTATTTTTAAACAAAAACCACATTTCACAAAATTCCCTGCAAAAGCCACACACTCAAATCACTTTTCAAAATTACTCAACGCGAAACAAAAACAAATGCCATTTATGTATGCATATGCAAACAATAGTTGAGTACGTGCTTGTTTATATTTATTGCCGCTTAAAATAATCTCTCAACTCCTGCGAGAATTACGACATGAATTATGCATCTGCGAAGTTGGCGTAATAATATAAACAGAATAAAACAAAGCTGCCAAGGGAAACCATTATTTTTGTTGTCACAACAACCATTTTCGAGTAACGAGTAATCGCAGATCAGGCACCCAGCAAAGCACGCAGGTTGACGCCATTCGCCAATATGGCTGAGTGCTTTTGGCATTTGTACAATTGTGCTTTTGTTGTGTTTTTGAGCAACTCATCCGAAAAAAAAAGAAAACGAAAAAGTGTTTTGTTGTGTTTATTTGTGTACTTATGTGTTTGTTGTTTTGTTTTTATGAAGGTTTATCTGCGCACTCTGTTACACTTACTGAAATAAGCTGAGCGCCGGCTAAATAAAGACGCAGCGTCTCTCATGGCATTGGTTGTGGTTGTTGTTTGCCAACGAGTCGTCGACCTGCACGCGACCGACAACTAATACTACTTTACTAAAGTAAAGCTAATCAAGTTAAGTAACCAAAAGAACAACAAAGGAAACAACATGGCACTGTGTAGCATTGACGATGACTATGAACATTTCGAGGCCAGTTTAGAGTATGTTCCGGAAAATGTACTTATGAGCGATGATGGCTCTGTGGAGTTCCAAGAGTTGCAGGATGACTACAATTCACAACTTGCGCCGTCGGCAGAATGCGTTGAATCTGAGGACTGCAGTGTACAATCAGCTTGCAGCCATGCCGGCAACTATGCAATCTCGCAAGCCTACGGTGAATTGATCCTCAGTAGTACATGCATTGAAGATGGTCGGCCAATACTCGAGTGTGGCCCACATTGCGGTTGCAGTGTAGACGTGTGCCGCAATCGACTTGTGCAACGCGGCCCGCGCAAGTATTTGGAAATATTTCATTCGCCAGTTTACCAATCTAACGGTCTGCGCACAAGCAAGCGTATACCAAAAGGTGGTTTCATCTGTGAATACGCCGGCGAACTGCTTACTCGAACGGAAGCCAAGCGTCGCACGTTGAGTAACGATGCCTCGGAACTGAACAAAAACTACGTGTTGTGCCTAAACGAACAAGTAGCCGAGCACGGCAGTTGCACCACAACATTTGTGGACCCCAGCAGACGAGGGAACATCGGTCGCTATTTGAACCACAGCTGCGAATCCAACTGTGATGTGCACGCGGTTCGCGTCGATTGCCCCATACCAAAAATTTGTAAGCAGTCCAAGCATATACATTTACGAATTCCTAAATTACTGTATTTTTATTACTCTAGGCGTATTTGCAAACCGCGATATTGACGCTTACGAAGAGCTTTGCTTTCATTACGGCGGCGGTGATGGAGATAGAGAAGGAGACTGTGGTGCAGCGAAGGCTTGTTTGTGTCGCAGTGTAAAGTGCAAAAAATATATGCCAAATATTCAATTTTGACAACAGTCTAGGCTTTATGTAATGTAAATATGTACATATGTATATTCATGTACTAAATAAAAACAAAATTCAACTATTGTATCACAGCTTATTCGACACATCACCAGTGAGTGGCGGCAACTTCTCCAATATCCACGCTTCCAAGTCTAACAGTTGCCGTTTTTTCAATTCATGCAATGTGCCCGTGAGCGGTGTGAACGTGCCGACAACACCTCCTCTCTGCAATTCTTTAAAACTCTCCTCGCCCCAATTAAGAGGAACCAACGTATCACGATCGCCATGAAACATGCGTAATTCGGGAAGTGTAGACGGATCAGACGTCTTGCGGTTGCTCAGCGATTGGTACACCACAGAATCACGGTTCAAAAAAGAAGAGCAAGCAAATACGCCAGCCAAGTCAGTTCTTAGATGATATGCGGTATGCAATGCGAGTGCTCCGCCCATTGAAAAGCCGCCAACTAAAATGCGATTAATTGGAATGCCTTGTGCAACTTCATCTTCAATCAATTGATGCACCATTTGATAGCTTCTAGCCATGCTTTTCCTACTCTCCAGCGCTGCAATGTTTACTGAACGTCGATCGAACCAAACGTTAGACTGTGCGCCGCCATTCGGGGTGTAAGCTTGCAACGGTGCTGTTGGATATACAATTCGTATATGCGAGAATGACAAATCCCGTCCGAGCAAAAACCGTACCCATTCGACTAAATTAGCGCCGGTATCACCTGATTTTAGCAATAGGTTAAAAAGGTTAATGACGTATTGAACAAAAGCATACCTGAACCATGGAAAAATATGACCGTAGCACTGTGCTTGCCGCCAGTCGGGCTTATAGTTGTCACCGGGAGCCGCATTGTATTGTTAGATACTTCCACACAGAAGATTTGACAATTTTGAAATGAATTCCAGCGAATTCGAAACAATAGTCATTCACAATAGATAAATTCATAGTCCATATTTCCAGCTGATTTTTGCCAGACAGTTATATTATATAAATTTACTATGAATTTACATATTAACTTCACCATTCGTTTAAACTTCAATCTGTATTAAAGTCATTGCATTTACAATAAATTTCCCATTGCTTTCGGTTTTAGTACATTTCCCATTAATGGCACTACAGTATTGTGAGGGTTTATTTGGAGCTGCAAACTTATATTCATATTATAATTTACGAATTGTTCGAGAATGACCACATGACGAAGAAGAAGACTAAAGTCGTAAATAAGTCGCAATCGTTCGACGAAAGCATACATTCGGTCATGAAGCAAATAACTTTTAGTAAATTCTAGTAATAGTTTTCGTATACAATAACTAAAACCAGCAAATACAAGTGTTCCAATTGAAGAAAACTGCTTTAGAAATACTCCATTAGCGCAGGTGGGTTATTATGCAAGTTGCAGGAAAAGTTGCTATAAAAAGGAATGATTAATTACGCCTTGTAAAACAATAAACAAAAAAACAGTGGCGAATATTAAATGAAACTATTTATGTGATGTAAAAAGACAAACAAAATTCAATGAATTGAGTCATAAAGTATATACTGTGCCATATCAATTCCAATCAAAAATACACAAAAAGTGGAACATTGAAAATCGAAGAGCCTTATCTCTTATAGAGATATTGATGCTTTGCTATTAAAGGGAAAAACGAAAAAGAAGATGAATGTGATTAGTAGCATGTTTCGAAAGATTGTTTATTGAAACCCTACGAGTGAACGTGCGAGTTGTATTACAACTGTTTAAATAATTTTTTTTCTCTTTTGAATTCCATTAAACGTTTTGTAAATATTAATAAGTTAATCATAAATCTACACAAAGAGTAACTATTACGACTGTATACTAACACTGCTTTAGAAACCTACCTTCCTCTACGCTACTGCCCCTTCCTAGGCACTTGCCAGATAAGTTTTCATCGTGCGATGCCACTAACAACTAAACCGGCTTTTGACAACTCCCTTCGACCGTCACTATTGCAAAAGTGTTTATCAGCTGTTTGCCACACAGTCACCCACACCCCGCTAAACGCCGCGTTGTTCCGCGCCCACTAACGTGCAATAGAATTCATTCACATTTACTTTACGTTCGCGGTTATCGTCTTCGTCGTTTATATATACATAGTGCCATCTCGATCTCTCACATATGCTCTATTGCGGTTCCGAGCGCATTCAACAAGTTGTCGATGTAATACTTTATTTAAATATCTGCAAAAAAATTACCATTCGCTGTAGTGAATAATTTGGTTGAGAAAAATACAATTCAGTTATTGTCCGTTCTCTGATTAACAAATGAGTAGCATACACGTTCATACCTACAAACAACTGTATCTGGAATGTTACCGAGGGTATACAAAAAAATAACAAACAAAATCGAAGCGTGTGTATTACCTCTTTTGCGTTCTACAACGTTGTTTCGTTCCGTCACCATGATTTGGCAGTTTCGGCACAACTTTTATAATTTTTGTTTGTGTTTAACGCGCATTTTATTAAGTTGCATTTAAATATACGAGACCGTCAAGTTCAGATGTATTAAAATCTTGAAAAATGTCATTTGAATACACATACATACCCGGTGCTTACCTTTGGCCTTAAGCTTATAAGATGCAACTTATTTTGTAACGGTAAATTTAGAACTTTTACTTGCACTTTCTTTTGATACGCATTAAATACGCAGCGCAAATACAACGATGAGATGTCGACATCTCTGCGAGTACAACGTGACTTTTGAAGCGAGCAATTTAATCTCCGGCCACAAACATGACATTGCATTTTTATTTACCATGTGTGTTCTTAATATTCTCGTAAATTTATGTGCGTTCGTATGTATACATCACATACGCTCCATGTCAGCACATTAGAAATTCATTTAAATATTGTTCGCAAAGAAGGAAAAAATCAACGCTAAATACGAAAATACGAATATATTTTATATCGAAGATGACAAACGAAAATACGAAAACTGGCCGATCACCATGAGAAATCAAAAAAAAAAAAATTAACATATGGTAATTTCTTTCGTGTGTCATGATTAAGCAGCATTTCCAGCTGCTTACATTTTCACACCTCTTGTTTCTAATTAACTGACGCCGGCTGTGCTTAAGCCAATATAATTCGTGCGCGCACATTATGCTGCTAGCTCTTATGTGTTTTTCGGATTTGATTTGATTATTTGCTTGCCGCTTTTCAGCAGGTACAGCGTCGAGTACGAGCATACGGCGCGCAGTCAGTAGTCGGAATCGGATATCGTCGTAATAATCGGAGCGGTGCTCATAGAGCCATTGGCTGTCGGCTTAGTTTTGTTGTGCGGTACGGTCAGCTGATTTTAAGCATCTTGAGCCGTTCTTTTGTCTTCCAATTTGTTAATATTTTTTAGAAACTTCTCGGATCTGTCGATGTATTGGCATAGAGGCACGTAGCACAGCGCGCATAACTTGTTATCGGCTCTCTCACTCTTTGCCATTATACATGCTCATGTGTTTGATAATACTTTTTTGAGTTCGATTTCAATTTTGGCCGTCGTCAATGGACTTTGTACGCTACTATTATCATTAACTCTTTGAAGGCATTAGCGTAGCGGGCGCGTTTCGTTAGTCTAAAGCAAAGTCAAGGTGCTAACGTGTGAAAGAATTGTGTCAGGCATAAAAATTTGTGCCAAAAAAAAAACAAAAAAAAAAGTGAAGCGCCTATGCCTAGCAGTTGACCAGCATAAAACACCAGCATATAAGATGCAGCAACAAATTGCGAATAACATAATATCGAGGGGCATGGTGCGCACCCCGGACGATAGCCAGCGTTGGAGTCCGCAGCAGATCAGTTACAACACAAATAACACAAACTGCGGTGCGTCCTAACTCGAACAACTTGTAGTTGACTTGACTTTTAATGTCATGTGCATGGTGCATGTATAACCATTAGTGCCCCCTTTTGTTAGCTCAAATGCCATTTCGCCCGGTCTGAGAGTTTCTAAGTACAATTTAACTGCCCATTTGTAAGCGTGACAATGCATTTTAATGCCTTACTTGGTGATTATAAGCGCCGGGCATTATCGCCGCAGTTGGTTTTTTTTTTTTAATTTTTTATTTTTTTTTTTTAATTTGTTTATAAATACTAAATCGGTTTCTTTGTTCAAGTTACATATATGTACATAATCTAATTCCTAAAAACGTTAAACTTTTCAACATAAGTAGTTAAGTCCGTGAAGAAATTAACCGAAACAGGAAACATACGTTTAATAATTATAATTGTGCTTTTATCTGCAATGACCAAGCAAAAAAAGCCAATTAATGATTTTGTTCGCTGATATGACTTTTCGACCGGGTTTTTTTTTTTTTTTCTATTGCAAAAATTCACAAAAGACAAGAAAAACTAGAAAGGCAGGGCTATAGTCGGGCGTAACCGACTATAGAAAACCCTGTACCGAAGCCAAAACTTAATATATTTTTTTGTTGCTTTAATATTTTGTATTCATTATGTAAGGATATCTCAAGAAAAAATAATTTTTTTTTTGTAAAAGCCATTTTTCGGCCAATCGTTCCAATGGCATCTATATGTTATAGTGCACCGATATTTATCATATTTAGGAATATGATTTCAATTTACTTAGAATCAATAAATCCAAAATTTGGTAACGATATCTTAATAAACAAAAAAGTTTTTCTCAGTAAATGTTGTTTTTTGGCCGATCGTTCCTATGGCAGCTATATGATATAGTAAACCGATATACATAGTTTTTAGATATGTGATTGGGCATTAGGTAAAACAATTAAATCCCAAATTTGGTAAACATATCTTAAAAAATAAAGCGGTTTTTGTTACTAAATATGGCTTTTCGGCCGATCATTCCTATGGCAGCTATATGTTATAGATCGAATATCGAAAAAAAAATAAACTCGTTATGCCTATGGATTGGCAAAGTCTTCGTGCCAAATTTGGTGGTTGTAGGTGTTACCGTTTCCGAGATCCGTGCGTTCATACGGACAGACGGACAGACGGACAGACGGTCAGACGGACAGACGGACAGACGGACATGGCTATATCGACTCGCCTTTCGATGCTAATAAGACATAGTATATCTTTGTGGGGTCTGCCACGCCTCCTTCTGCCTGTTACATACATTTGCACAACTTTAATATACCTTTACCATTTTTTGGTACAGGGTATAAAAAGTACAAAAGAAAAAAAAAATACTTTAAAAATTGTACATCGTTGCGTAAAATTTTTAAAATGAAATTTAAGCCAAATCATTGGTTTAAAAGTCGAGTAAGACAGCTCCACCGTGTTATCAAAGTGCTCTTTCTTGTTGTTTATTATTTACCAACAAAATAATCCATAGTCATTTTATGACGAGGGGCAATTTTCCACTCAAATCAAAGAGGAACATTCCGGTCTTTCAGATAAAAAGTGTAATGTTAAATAAAGGCAATAAGTCACGTTTACCTTCTTTAGTTTACCCATGGACACTAAGAAGACTTGTGTAATTTTATTTTATGGCTTGTAGATATCAATATGAATGAATCAGACTGTACATATTCGTCGAAGTGTCGGTATGACTCCGCGCCATCAAACATGGATGATCACGACGCCAAGGACGAGGACATGACCTTTTGCATGTCGAACTATGCCAAAGAAGCATTGAAAATGATGTTCATGATGCGCTCACACGGCATGCTCACCGATGTCATATTGGAGGTGAAACAAGAATTATTCCCCGCACATAAAGTGGTGCTGTCGGCAGCTTCGCCCTACTTCAAGGCCATGTTTACCGGTGGCCTGAAGGAATCGGATATGTCGCGCGTGCAGCTGCAGGGGGTAAGTTGTTGGTGTGCGGTTATTCTCTTTTACAATTTAATAGATAAAAGGTACGACCAATTTCGTTTGCAGGTGTGTCCGACTGCCTTGGGCCGTATTATATATTTTATGTACACGGGTCACATACGTGTAACTGAAGTCACCGTGTGCCAATTGTTGCCGGCTGCAACGATGTTCCAAGTGCCAAATGTCATAGACGCGTGCTGTGCCTTTCTGGAGCGTCAGCTGGATCCGACAAATGCCATTGGTATTGCTGGCTTTGCAGAGCAGCACGGCTGCTTAGAACTACAGAAAAAAGCAAATCAATTTATCGAACGACATTTTACACAGGTGCGAAAAATCATAATATTTTTGTATGCATGCATAAATATATGCAAAATTTGCTATTCAACTTTTTAGGTGTGCCATGAGGAGGAATTTCTGCAGTTGTCCGCCTATCAACTTATTGCGCTGATTCGGCGCGATGAGCTTAACGTACAGGAGGAACGTGAAGTCTACAATGCGGTACTTAAGTGGGTCAAGTACGATGCGGAATCGCGGCAATGCAAAATGGAGCATATACTATATGCTGTACGTTGCCAGTTTCTGACGCCCAACTTTCTGAAGGAACAGATGAAGAATTGTGATGTGCTGCGCAAAGTGCCTGCATGCAGGGAATATCTGGCTAAGATATTCAAAGATCTGACATTGCACAAAAGGCCAGGCGTGAAAGAACGCACGCCAAATACGACGCGCATGATATTTGTGGCTGGTGGATTTCTGCGACATTCACTGGACATATTGGAAGCCTACAATGTGGACGATAAAACCTGGTCAGTTTTGCCAAACTTACGCATACCCCGCTCAGGCCTAGGAGCGGCATTTCTGAAGGGAAAATTCTATGCAGTAGGTGGGCGAAATAATAATGTAGGCTCCTCATACGACTCGGACTGGGTAGATCGTTATAGTGCAATTACGGAACAATGGCGTCCTTGCTCGCCCATGTCAGTGCCACGACATCGTGTAGGCGTGGCTGTCATGGATGAGCTCATGTATGCTGTGGGTGGTTCTGCTGCCTATGAGTACCACAATACAGTAGAATAGTAAGTCAAATTGCACACATAATAATTAAACAGAGAACCGGTTATTTAAAATAAAAATACAAATGACAGCTACGATCCGGAGCAAGATCGTTGGACACTAGTGCAGCCGATGCATTCAAAACGGTTGGGAGTAGGCGTGGTCGTTGTGAATCGGTTACTCTATGCGATTGGCGGTTTCGACAGCAAAGAACGCTTAGCCAGCGTCGAGTGCTATCATCCCGAAAATAATGAATGGAGCTTCGTGCCTCCACTGCGCACGGCCAGAAGCGGCGCTGGTAAGTAAAATGCAATACATTACTGCCAAACGATTTGTTTATATAAAGCGATTTTCGAACAGGTGTTGCTGCCATTAATCAGTACATTTATGTCGTTGGTGGTTTTGATGGCACACGACAGCTGGCCACTGTGGAACGTTATGATACGGAAAATCAAGTTTGGGACATGGTGGCCCCCATAACAATAGCGCGCAGTGCTCTATCATTGACTTCACTGGATGGCAAACTGTACGCAATTGGTGGTTTTGATGGCAATAACTTTTTAACGATTGTCGAAGTTTACGATCCTAAAACGAATACATGGGAACAGGGTACCCCATTGAATTCCGGACGATCGGGCCATGCTTCAGCTGTTATATATACGCCATCATGTGCAGCTACCTTTATGGACTGCGAAGAAAGCGAGACTCCAAAAGGTGGCAGTGGCGGCGCAGATGGGCGTAGAAGTGATTCGCCGGGTGAGGCTTCTGGCAGCGCTGGAGGTAGCACATGCACAGACAGTAGTTTTTGTGGCTCCTCGCAGATGCAATTTCATACATCGTATGGTTCCAGTGGTTGCCACAATTGCGAGAACGTAGCAGATGGCGATCAAGAGTCACGGAAGGAATATTGTGATGTGCTACCTAAAAGAATTGTGCGCGATGTGAAGCCAAGGGAAAGAAACAAAAAACGAAGGCGACGCTGTTATCAATTAGAGTCTTCATTTTTGAAAAGCATATTAGAAAATAAAGTGAAAAAGGAACCGATAGATAATGATGTAAAACCAGATTTAAATTGCTTAAGCTTAAAAGAAACGAGCCAACCCATCGTCAAAAAGAAGTGCGCCGTGCGCAGTTTACTACAATGCATGTTAGCCACGATTATTGCTAAACACTTTAATAGATTTCCCACAGTTTCATGATTAGAATAATCTCGTGCTAGTTTCATAGTCTTCTACATTACTGAACTAGAAAGCATGCCAAAAACTCATATTGTATAAAACTTTCCGTTCATTTAAAATTTTACTTTGTAAGCTTCGAAAGTTATTTGAATTCCGATCAGTGCGAAAGTGCAATGAGCAGCAAAATGCATGCAATCATTCCAGTCCAAAGTGTGACCTACAACATTTGTTTTTTTTTCCCCCTCTAATAGCAATTAGTATTTGTTTGCATAAGTTTATAGATTAGTTATACACATTACATTATTTGTCATTATTGCAATTTAGTAAAATTATAGACGGGGTTATTCGATGTGAAGATTAAAATAGTCATTTTTTATACATCTATAAAAAACAAAAAAGAAATGCGAAAATCACAACACATATGTATATGGGTTGCCTGTACAGTCAGTCATTGTACTTTAATTAGTTCTAATTAAGTTTTATAGTTGAACCAATAAATATAAATATCTATGTGCATATTTTCAATTATTTATTTCAAATAAAAAATTCTTTAGTTTATGCGCTCTAGAGACTCCTCTGCTTACGTGGACGAGGTGGATTCCAAGAAACCGGCGTGTTATCAGTAATTGAAACAATATTGAGGCCACCCATTTGTAAGCCTTTAATAGCAGACTGTAAATAAAAGCAAAGTCATTAAACTTGATAAGTTCTAAGCTTAATTTTGTTTATAGAGATTCAACTATACGCCTGAGTATCGATTAACAAATTAAGTTATCTTATCTGATTGTTTAAAGTGGTTTGACAACGTCATTTCAATTTGCAGAAGTATGCAATCACGTAGGTAGCATTACCCAAGCACCACATACGGTGACTTGCTAACTGCTTGTGTACAATACGGCGACATACTCTTGATAATGTCTATTACTTGTGCAAAGGCACACCCAGTTCTCAATGAACTGTAAATTGCTGATGCAATGTTATCTTACCATGCGTCCCGGCCCCAAACCCCGCACTTTAACGCGTATCGTTTTCCATCCTAACTCTACTGCTTTCTGCAAACAAAATTCAAAATAATTTGTTGCAACAATCTAAAGATGACTTCTACTTACAGAACTGATGCTTACGGCAGTCGCCTGTGCGGCAATATTCGTGCCTTTGCGTGTATTCTTAAAGCCTTCCACACCACATGAACGTATAAGTCGCGGCACACCTAAAATTGAAAAAAAAGCAGTTAGCGGATGGCAGTACACTGAGTTTAGACAAACTTACCCTTGTAATCTGTCACACAGATGATTGTGTTGTTGGGCGAAACGCGAATATTGCAAATGGGCAATTCATTGTACGGTGTGCCATTGAAGAGCTGCAACGCGGTGTCGGCATCCGGAAAAAATTTGGCTTTTCTGCAACATGCGAACAAATTAATTAGATTACGATTATTTGCCAGCAATTATGCGCGACTTACTTGTTCATAAGTGTATCAATATCCACCGAGCGTTCACCCGCGGTGCCTTCATCCTTTGCCGGCATTGACGCAAGCATTTCCTTGCGATCTTCCACTTTCCGTAAACAGGCGGTTGTGTGATATTGCAAACATTGCGGCGCGCTTTCTGTGAGCCGTCTTGTGGTTTGTAGAGCCGTCTTTAATAATGTTTTTAAAGACATAGTTTATTTTAGTATTTGCAAAACATCAACATGGAATTGACGTCAATTACATAAATGGTCACGAAACAGCTGATATCTATATATAAGTAGGGTGAATGACAAAATGCATAGTGGGCCGAGAAGAAGCAGCACGCCTGACGTTTCGCGGCGCATTTCATATAAGAGGAAGCAGCGCATTTCGGTTTCACGTGTTTTTCAATTTGAGTTGTATTCCAGAACTAGAATAGCGAAATAATGGCTTTAAAACGTCTCAAAAGTAAGTTTTATCTTTTATTTTTCTATGCTGTTGCTTACATGTTCCATCGTTACAGCAAAAAAGTCAAAACGTTTGACTGGCAAGCTAAAACACAAAATTGAGAAAAAGGTACGCGAGCACAACAGGAAAGTGCGTCGTTTGGCAAAGAAGAATCCGAAGAAGGGCAGTAAGAAGCAACAGCTCATACAAATACCGAATATTTGTCCGTTTAAAGATGACATACTCAAGGAGGTGGAGGAAGTCAAGAAACGTAAAGAGGAGGAACGTCTTGCACGCCGTGAGGCATTCAAAGCCGAGAAGGAGCAGAATAAATTCAAATCCCTCGAGGAAATGGTGGACAATGCTGATATGCGCAGCACAGTGCACTCGATCATGCATGCCGATGAAATCGTTGATAATGAAGTAAGACCCGCTCAATTAAGTTCCAAATTTACTGATTAACAATATTTGAAATAATGCACAGAAACAATATAAAAACGCCACGACAAAGGAACAGTCGCTCAAACAATACTTCAAAGAATTTCGTAAAGTCATTGAAAACGCCGACGTTGTGCTGGAAGTCGTGGATGCACGTGATCCATTAGGTACACGTTGCACGGAAGTGGAGCGTGCAGTACATGGTGCGCCAGGCAACAAGCGTCTGGTCTTGGTGCTGAACAAAGCCGATCTTGTGCCGAAGGAAAACCTGAATAATTGGATCAAATACTTCAGACGGCAAGGACCAGTTACAGCTTTTAAGGCATCAACGCAAGATCAAACATCGAGACTGGGACGTCGCAAGCTACATGATATGAAGAGCGAGAAGGCTATGCATGGTTCAGTCTGCATTGGTGCCGAGTTGCTTATGTCCATGCTGGGCAACTATTGTCGCAACAAAGGCATCAAAACGTCGATACGTGTCGGCGTAGTCGGCATACCCAACGTGGGTAAGAGTTCAATTATCAACTCGCTGACACGTGGACGTTCGTGTATGGTCGGCAGCACACCAGGCGTCACAAGGTAAGTATTGAGCATAAAGTGTCATCAGATTTATATAAAACTATAACTATTTCAGAGCTATGCAAGAAGTTGAATTGGATTCGAAAATTAAGCTCATCGACTGTCCCGGCATTGTGTTTACCAGCTCCGCTGGCAAGGATGAATGCTCTCCGGCAGTGCTTAAGAATGCGCAGCGCGTTGGCGATGTCAAAGATCCGTTTACAATCGCTGAGAGTGTACTGAAACGCGCGAGCAAGGAGTATTTCTGCAAAATGTATGATATAAATAGTTATGACACATTTGAGGAGTTCTTCGCCAAAAAAGCTGCACGCATGGGTAATATATTAAACAAAAAGTTGTTTTAATGTAATATTAAAATTGATTTTTTTAAATTAGGTAAATTTTTGAAAAAGGGCGTACCAGATGTGGTGGCCGCAGCGCGCAGTGTGCTGAACGATTGGAACTCGGGTAAAATTAAATATTGCACACAGCCACCCGAGCTGCCAGATGTGCAAAGTGCACATGTGAGCGCTGCAATTGTGCATGCAGATGCACGCGAATTCGATGTCGAAAACTTCGATGCCATGGAAACGGAAATTCTGAATAATTTTGATGTGAAGCAAGAAGATGTCATGGAAATTACATCTACAGGACCAGTTGAGCTGAAGCCAACCAAGGAGGATGAGCCGAAACCAGAAACTCAGATCGATGAAGCAGCAGGACCCGCGAAGAGCAGAAAACGTAAAATAGCAGATGAATCAGACAAGAAAGTAAAACAAGATCCCGCAATGTTGCTAGAAGGTAAATTAAAAACGAATTAAAAAATGTTGAAGTTTTCTTGAAAATGTTTGCTTATTTACAGAAAATCAAGCGTTAAACAAGAATATAAAACAGAATCAGAAGAAGCAGAAAAAGAAAAATGCACGTAACGAGAAAAAAGTCTCACAGATTGCCGATGTACTGGACAACTTCAGTTTAGGTGCTACTACTACAGAAAATAATGATGCATATAATTTCGATGATGATTACGTCGTTGAATAGTTGTTGCCTTAATAAAGTTATTTTTATTATGTAAGTAACTAATGTTTTATTTCAATTCGCTGAGATTTTCGTTTATTTTTCTTGAAGTTTAGTATTATTATTTATCTTATTCCCGAAAACTATTTGCCACAATCAAGTAAACATTGAAAGTAGTTTTCAACTTGAAGATGAGAATGTTTCAGTATTTAACCAACGCAATTAAATCAATATTAACTAAAAAGTGCACACGTCTGTATTGTGTGCTGTATGGCAGAGAAATCGACAAGACCACGCGGCTGCTGCGTTTTGTTTTATCATTTCTACTTGGTTGCTTGCTGTCGTATTTACTGTGGAAATTGATTGCCATCAATTTTGATATTTCGAAACATTTGCCGGGTATACCCTTGCATGGCTTATTCCTCACAATAAACGGTCTGTATCTATATGTAGATATATGTGTGTCTTAGCAAATTTGTGTGCTAGGTGCTTAATATTATTAAATTTTGCCAAGGTTTAAACTTTGCGCTGAGCGCGAGCGTTCGCTCGATTACGCTGCTGATCTTTGTAGCATTGGTGGGCACATCGGGACGCAGCTATCTGCGCGCCATGGCATTTGCCTTTGTCATAGCAGGCAAGTGGCACATTAACTTAGCACACATAATAATTACAAGAAGCAGGCTCTGGCCATTCCTTTATAGGCCCCATAGCGAATCTCACATTGAATGGTGCTGAAATAGCGCGTGTCTTCGCTTGCACCTCGGTGCTCACTTACAATTTAACCAAGAATCGCTTTGACCTTATGACGAAGCCGTTTACACAAACACTGGCGCACATGAAGGATAACCTGAGCGAGATCGAAACGAAGTTCAATGAGATGCACAAAATACTGGAACCCATACGCCAAGAAGTGGAAGTTCTCGAAGTCGCTGCGGAACAGGAGGAGCTCGAGTACAGAGAATTCCTTTTAGCCGTCGGTTATAGGAAATCCCGGCACGTGCATTTGACACCAACGCCAAATGCAAGTGAGGTGCAGCAAAGATTCACAAAGAACATGCGCACGCGTTGCACGCTGCAATTGAATCGCGCCAAACAGCGTTGTCGGCGCATGCACGCCCTGGCACATGCAGAATGTCAGCGCAAGTTCGCCGTCGTTGTGCGTACGCTGCTCTGCTGGCCGTATCGCTTGAATGCCGTCTGCAATGTGAATGTTTTCGGCGATCCTGACGTGGTCTGCGATCCGGGTGAGGCCATACCAGAGGATTTTGGCGACACCTATGTGCAATTGTCAGAAGCGGAGCATGTGCTGTACCAGGGCAGCGGCGATGTTCAGCTGAGCTATGAGTTTCAGCATGAGGCCATAGTTGGTGAACTGGAGACGGCGGAGGCGACTGCAAGGGCGTTTACCGATGAATTTGAGACGCACAGACGTGTCTTCAGCATTGTCATGATTGTGCTGCAGAATTTTCTATGCTTGTTTTTTATACGTCTGATCTGGGGTAAGTGCAGCACATCACTGTTTGGCACTGAAATTACAGATGTCGCTCCTTGCAGAGTCCTTAATGTATTTTCGCAACTACAGACGAAAAATCGACTTTGACAACTTCTACATAACCGACTACTTCAAGAAAATCGACAAACGCCGCAAGGCTGCACGCAAACGCGCATTGCTGCCCCTAAAGAAGGTGAGTGTGGGTGCGCTAGTTGGTCCATCATGTCAATGCCTCACTGTCGATTGTGTTGTTTCCGTTGCCAGCATGAACGCTCCAAGTACGTTGATGTGGACAACATGTTTAGCCGCACCCGCGAGGAGTCGAAGTCCGTTGTGTATCTTATGCTGATGCTGTCACTGGAAGTCATAACTGTGGCCTTTTTCCTGCTTCTGGACTATCTGCTGTCCAATGTGATGAGCATTATACGCGAGAATTCGCGGATAACTTACCTGCAGCAGGGCAAGCACACGATTCGCTTTCATGTGAGCCTTAGCAAATGCATTTTGATCTAAGCAGCTGACACAATTATTGCAGATCAACGGCACCGGGCTGCTGGCCCATGTGATGCGTGCCACTTTGCTTAACTTTAATATACACGAACGCATCTACACGACGTTATCGAATGAGGATTGCCTGCCAAGACCCACTCTGCTGCCACGCAGGTCATTTCTATGATTCGAGTTGCGCAGCTTTGGGTGCTTTAATATATTTTCCATTTTATTTGCAGCTTCTACATTAAACTTTTGCTTATCTATTTGACGATTATTGTGCTGATATGCCAGAGCACAGCGTTTCTCCGTTTGCGTCGCATTATCTGCAGTTTTTACTTTGAGAAGCGCGAAAAGCGACGCGTCCTTTTTCTATACAATCGCATGCTGCGTATGCGTCATTCCGATCACGATGTACTGCGGAAACAAGCCGAGCGTAATCTGGCCAATCAACGGGTCTACGGTACACTGAATATATTATTGGTATGTTCGTTAAGTGATGTTTCTTTTTGCTGCAGCATTACATACATTAAATTTTTACATTTGTATCACAGCGCTTGCGTCTGAAGTATCCCACAAAATGTGATTGGCTGAAGATTTTTAAACTTGCGCGTAGACTATGTCTGATATGTGGCGGCTTGGAAGGTATGGACATAGTGTCCACCTACATAAACAAATGCTACCCACAATTTCTCTAATAATTCATTTCTAAAATTGTAGATGGCCATTTCGTTATGTGCAGCAACTGCTCGTTGCCTTATTGCCAGGAATGCAGCTTGGAACTGCGGGGCGTTTGCATTTATTGTGATAACATGATTGTTGCTGTATATAAAGCAACTGACACAAAAACACAAAATCTAAAACTAAGCAAAAAATCAAGTATTATTCGAGAAAACAAATAAATTCGTTTTTCAATTCGATCTGATGAATATCTAAGTATGCAATCTTTAATCTATTATTTATTTACAAATTGGGGTAAACTGAGATAATAACGATCTTTTATAAAAAAGTTGAGAATTACAACCAAAATACCAAACTTCAATAACTTAAAGCATACTTTTAGGCTTCTGCTTTTATAGCTTTACGTTTGACTTTGATAACTTGATCGAATACGCGCATATTGTCAGAGCGAAATTGGAACAGACAAAATATGAAATGTGCAAAAGAGAATATAAATAATGCACTAATTCGTTGCCTTCTTAACCATCTGTAATTGACAAAGTAGTTTGTTTAAATCATTTTATATAGAAATTTTATTGTAAAAAATTTCTTAAAACTTAACAATATTAGTACAAATATGCACGAATTTCATACAAATTGAATTTTGAAATTTCACAGGCGCAAAAAAAACCGTTGTTTAAAATGTTTAAAATTCGTGTTGTGTTGTGTGGGTGTGGTTTTTGCTTTTCGTTTTGTTTTTTTCTATACATACATACAAACATACGCATTAGGATACATACATACATATATATTTATAATTATTTACTGTTACATACAATTTGTAATAAACATTTTGGAATTCATTTTTTAACTTATTTTTGATTTTGTGGTTTCGCTTTACTTGCAATAGAAAATTTGCATATCCTTTTCTTTGTTTTTGAAGTTTAAAAATGTTTTTTTTTTTTTTTATAGTGTGGCTAATATTAAATAACGGGAAGTATTTAGACATAAACAAATAAATTACAAAATTTCGTTAAAAAAAAAAAACAAACAAGTTTTACAAAAAATTTAAAGAAAATAAATAATAGTTTGGTCTAGATAATTTCAACTTGTTACAAGCTAATAAAATAAAATAAACTCATTGCGTTTATAAGTATGTAGTTTAATTTGTTTTAATTGCTTAATTTTAAATTATTGCATGACAGTTTTTTAAAGCTTTCTGAACGCGTTTTAATCATTTAAAATTTGTTTAATGCCAATTTTGTTGCTGCCATTTTTTTGTTTTGTTGCTTTCATAGTTACATTACTAAACTATTTAAAACGTTTCTCAATATTTTTCAGTTTTTGTTTACTACAGACAATCAAAAGCGTTGGATGGTGCAGTGGGTGGCTCAGTGAATATGTGTTTTGAATAGGAAAACAAAAATGTGTTTACATAAATTTAGACAAGCTCAGTTTTGCATTTTCGCTTAAAGAAAACGCAATTGAGTTCTGCACAAATGCGTATAAAATAAATATAAATTAAAATTATTGAATATGAATAGATGAGGTACATTTTTTTTAAAACAAAAAACGATCAACATATCAACATAACAGCACAAAATGTTTGAATATGATCTTCGCGATGAACACAAGACATAAAATTACCCAAGTATTTCATTCACTAAGCCACGCGTGACGCAGTCGCAGTCGCCGTCGCATGGCGTGCACACAAAAGTCAAACAGACAGCAACGTTTATGCGAGCACTTGCTTTATTTGAATCAATTAAATAATTTAAGTCAATTTCATTGTGCAATGCCAGTGAACAATAAAAATTTTAAATATTTTATTATTTGCGCACGTGAGATTCTGTGACTTAAATCTAATGCGCAAGTTTGCCTTTAAGCATCTACATAGTCTATAAGACTCTCGCATAAACGCAGGTCAAGGGGGTTCGGTTTCTGAGTTATCTTTTAATTGGCATTTGCATAACAGTTATGTTTTTAATTCAATTCATTGATTTCTCTTTAGTCAACTTAAATGAGTTTTTCGTTGAAGGCACACTCATTTAAATGAAACCACTGTCCAGCAGTTTTAAGTATTTGTCAGTAGTTTTTTTTTGTTTTTTTTTTTTTGTTTTGTTTTGCTTGTAATACCCTAAATTACATAATTAAGAATTTATGGTTACTCTATAAAATTGGTACAAGTAATTTAATTTTTGCTGGTTCTCTGCACATGCTTAAACTCTTTCAGACTTTTCTACTTCAGCGCAATTTAAATTTTCATTTGTTTACTATTTTTTTATTCCTTTTTTTTTTTTGTAAAGCAATATTTTTTTTTTCTTCTACTACTTCTTCTCTTTTTCTTTTTCTTCTGTTCTGGTTGTTGTGTTTGTTTCGTTTTACAGTTTACACAATTTTAAATATATAAATATACATAACTAATATATTATTAAAATTATATATATATATATGTACTAACTATAATGAATCACAGGATTTCGATTTTTCGCTAATATTTTACTCCATACTCCTTCACTCGGTCTCCTTGAATATGCTACCACGTTTACTGGTTACTTTTAATTTGTTTTCTTTTTGTTTTTGTTATATAAACTGGTTGCTTACATCTTTTGTTGTTGTTGCTTTAAGCATATTGTAGACTAATTTTTTATTTATAATTTAATTTACAGTCCTTTTTCGTTTGTTGTTGTTGTTTTGTTTGTTTGTTATAATTTGTGTTACTTATTGTTGCAGATGCTTTGTTCGCGCCGCGCTCCACCAAACCTTTATGACTTTCGCCACGATTTTGTGTATCTTATGCATTAGCTCCGTTTGCCTAGCTGCTGCCGCCGCGTGCTTCAAACGCAACTGCTGCCCGATGCCACCGAATAGTAGTGGCGGCCGCTTCTTTGCCGCCTCCCATACCGACTTTGACGCTTTGCTGCTGACTAGCTTAGTGTGGCTCTTTCCCTTGCCTTTGCCCTTGCCATTGTCCTTGCCGTAACCGTTACCGTTAGCGTTATCGTTACTAATATCCATGCCATGCTTCAACATGCGTTGTGTATTGGCCAATGATGCCGCGTGCACGTTTTGTCACCGCGGCTGACTATAATGCACTTCCAGCCAGCATGGACAGCCCATAATATCCTGACGTCGATACGAGTGGCCCCAGCCTTTGGCGAAGCTGATTTTAATGCTGAAGGGATCAATCGGACCCAGTTGGTGGCCAGCAATAGCACACAATTGTGCGGAATTTAAATGTGGCACTCTACAAGAAAAATTAGAAGGCGGTGAGAACATGTGTGTGAGCGGTAAGCCAAACCTAGCAGCTGCATACCTTTGCGTGTCAAAGGCTTTGAGGCAATAGCCTGGCATTACTTTGCATACACGATCCAAGCGTTCACACAGCGTTGGCGAGTCCACGAATATGGGCACCGTGGCGCGATTATACACCCAGACGCCATCCACATCGAGATGTAACGTCACACCTGGCGAATAAACAACAACACATTTGAATGAGTAAAATTGCAATTGTCGCTGGCATATAGCCGAGACTTACCCAAACCGATCTTTTGACGAGTTTGCTGCACCGCATCCGTTGTTATATTTTTCTGCTGCTGCATCAAGTCCTTGAGACACATATTCTCGCCAACATTGCCAACGGCACCATCCGAATAGACGTTTATTGAAGGCTTTTTGGCGCGATGAAAGGGACCGACGCGCTGTCCCAACTCCCAATAGGCAATCTGGCACCAGATTGCCGAACACGCCTTACGATCATCATCATCTGCAAACAAAATGTTGAAATGTGCTTATTTAGAGGTGTGTCACTGCCAGACATAAATTAGAATTTAAAGCTCCCAAGTGTGTGGTGTGTATATGTGTGTGCCTGCAACAAAACGTTGATCCGTTAATTTATGGCCAACGAGCAGCAATGCGGCACAATTTACCGCTGCTGCTGCTCCTGCCTTTTGTGGCCAATTAGGCAAATATGCGAGTCTCGACTTCATGCGCAGATTGCGCATCTCTTTAAAAGATTTTTTTGTGATTTTTTTTTTAACAAACATGGGTAGAATTTTTTTTAATATTGGCGCCTCAATGTGTAAGCAAACCTGATTTGAAAATAAATAGCTAATAACGAATTTTTCTTTTTTTTTTCTTTTTTTTGTAATGTGCTGCGCTTTCACGCGAAAGCCAGTTATTTGTATATACGGAAAAAGCGTAGACATTAGCAAATTAATAAAACAAGCGTACACACAACTAAAACTCATGCAATTGTTTGAGACCATACACACGCTTCACACTAACTGAAAACTTCGCTGTAAGCCAAAGTCAAAGCTTAAGTCAACAAACGCGTCAGTCTGTCGCACAGTCGACAGTCACGGGCGGCCGCGCCGCGCACTTGAAGCGAGAGACAAATGACCAGCCACAGCCAGACAGCCACACATATTCGTGTTCGCATTTGCAAATATGTACATTTAAATGGTAATAATTTTGGCGCCACGGCATTACGTAAATGGTCGTTTCGCTTCGCTTCGCAGCGAACGAATGAACGAACAAACAAACAAACAAATATACGAACCTTCCGAGCAACAACAACAACTGCCGAACAAGTGTAAACTTTTTATTTAAAATTCTTGTTAGGCCAACTACATTTGTCCCACTCTTGCGCGCACATACAGACACGAGTCTATACACTTGTCTGCCTGGCTGACTGCTTGCCTGCTTGCACACTTGTTTTCTTTTATTTTCGTTTAATTTTTATGACTAGCACACAATAATAATAAATAAAAAAAGAAAAACAAGAAAAAGTAAAGAAGCAAAAACCGGCACCAAATCACCCAAGTATTGAATACGAATTCACATTCGCAACTCGAATGCAATCAAATCGAATCAAATCGCAACGCCGCAGAAACAAATGACAACAATTGAATTTATGTTTATTTCTTTGCAGCACTTTGCATTTTATTGATGGATTGAGCGTAGGAGAGCAGCAGCGCAGGCGCTAGCTGGTAAGTCTTCAAAAAACTGAACTGAAACGCATTAAAATCCGATTTAGCTGACTTTGACATGTTGTGCGAGTGTGTGAGTGAGCGAGAGAGCAGGTTTGAGCGTGATTGCGTGTGGGGTAGAGGCAGCATTTGCATTGTAGTTTTGGTTTATGGGAGAACAAGTTTCTTTTTATTTTATTAATTTTTTTTTTGTCTATGCTTACTACGCTGTTATTTATGTCTTTTTTTTTTTGCTTAAGCTGCCTGACACTGGCATTAAGTGGTAACAAAATCTGCTCCTTACAATTTATACAGCCAAAGTGAGGTGGAACGCATGCAGAGTGACTGTGCGATATGCAGATTTTCGATAAATATTTTGTTTGTACAGTGAATGCTGCCTTTACAATGAATGTGTTAAATAAAAACACATAAACACTATTTGCATAATTTTTATTAATTGAGTATTGCATTGCGGTAGGTGTTGTTTTAATGCTCTTATTTATTTGCTATATAAACGTAAATATTACACTTAAGCAGCAGGCTGTATAAAAAATAAAAATAAGAAACCAAAGAAAAAAGAACTGTTTTTCTTTTGACCAAACAAAGCTGCATATTTTGGCAATGAACTAAGAAGCTGTTGGTTGTTGGCTGTTGGCGTTTGGCGCCAGTCGACGCCAGTGACGTCTGTAAATAGACAAGTATGTACGCGCGTATAACATTTTGACGGACGGCCGACGGCCAACGAGCAACGCCTGCATTTATGTATTTATGTCAGTCTGCATATACATATGTACGTACACATGTATGTACTTATGTGTGTACATACGTACGTACTTTGTACGTTAGTTTAAATGTAGAACGGCGCGACAAAAAAAAAAACAAAAACAAAAATAGCGCACACGACAAGTTGGCGGCGGCGGCACGACATGACGACCATGTCAAGTTGAATGGTCATTGGGTGGGGCGCACCAGGCGGTGTTCGGCAATAGGCGGTTGACGTTAGCTGACCGACCGAGCAACAAAAGCGTACAAACGCCGGCAACTATATTTATAACAATAACAATAACAACAACAACAACAATAGCAGAAACAACACGCGCAAGAGCGCTGCCATAAACAATGCGGGTGAGAAAAATAGGAACAACTGCCGGCGCCAAAGTCAAACAAACAAACTAACGAACGTACATAAAAAAATAGCAATAAATCCGTAAGGTTATTTTGCATTAAATTTATTGAAATTGCGAATGTGTCTGAGATGGCGGCGGGAGCAGCAGCAACAGCAGCAGCGAGTGGCGCCTTAAGTCGTTTTTCATTGTTACTTTTGTTTTCCTAATTGGGTCGCTTTTTTTTATTTATTTATTTATTTTTTCTTTCATATTTTTCGCTATACAACTTTTGCTAAACGCTTATTGTAGAATAACAAAAACGAACAGATCCAGCAACCCCATGGGTCACTAGTGCCAAGTAAAATAAGCCACAATTACGAAATAGCTAAAGCGTATAAATTCTAAACAGAAAATGAATAACAATAATAAGATGAAAAGGAAAACAAAAATGAAATCGTAATGCACAATAATGAAAAAATATATATAACGCATTTATATGAAAATTACAAAATAAAGACAACAAAGAAAATTCACAATTAAACGAGCAAAAACAAATAAAACAAAAAAAATGTTCATACAGAAAGCTTTAAGCACGTATTTTAATTATTTTGCAGTTTTTAATACTTTTTTTTGGCTTTTTTTTTTTTTGAGTAGGTCTTCGCAGACGACGTCGACGATTCATCTTAACTCAAACCATGTTTGCTGCTGCTGCTGCTGCTTGCCTCATTAGCAGGCACAGCGCAATATGGTGGGGCACTGATGTTGTTGTTGCCTGCTTTGTGCTTGCTTTTAGTTTGATTTTTAGCGCCATAGTGGCGCTCACACGACTCACGCCACACACTCCCCTGCCGCCAGCATGCCAATACCCTGCGATTTGTTTGTGCGGTTTGCTTGCTTGCTTATGCCGACCGCAGACTTTGCACAGTCGCAACCGAGACACACGAGCCACACACAGCGGTGGCGAAAACGTCAGCGGCGGCAGTACACTACATCATCTTTAAATTTAGAATTTTTATCTTGTATCTCACTATGTACAAATGTGCATACGCTATTTCAAATACATTGCTACAACCTATGTAAGTAAATATGTGCATATACATATGTTCATAGCTTTTTGTTTTTTATTTTTAAATATGTTAAACAAAATTAACAACAGTTAAGCGCCATGAACGGATTTTATCCCAGTATGAACTTTGACGGCTAACATAATGAAGGCATTTGGCAAAAGTTATTGAACATTTCTTCTTAGGATTTAGATTTGACTATTTATAAACTCATCATAATAAATAATAAATATAACATACAATACAGTTATCTATTAAATAAGCCTCTTCTATATGCCGAGTAGCTGACCTTCGGCTGCAGGCAGCTTGCGATGTGTACGGCTTGCGAAGCAACTACACACGAGCAAAATCCAAACAGAAAACTGTCGCCGTTTCTTTTCTGCTTAGTATTTCTATTAGCGTCAAAAACAAAAAAAAAAAAAAAAAATAACAACAAAGCCAAAACCAAATATTTTTAACCTAAATTTTGCTTTGTTTTGACTTGGAGCCGCTATTAATTTTATTTTGATTTACGCTAAATTTTATGCGTTGATTGCTTTATTTCCTTTTTTTTTTGTTTACTATTTATTTAAGCTTATTTTTCGTTTTTTTGTGTTATCCGTACATATGTTGGCGTATACATATTTAACTTTTTTTTTTGCTTTAGAAGTTGACAGTCAGAAATTTATCTAAATATATAGCTACAAACAGATAGACAGACAGACAAGAAGTGTTTTGTTTGGTGTTATTTAGATTTCTTTAATAATGCCACAAACGACGTTACGCACCTACACATGCACACACATATAGGTTTATATGAGTGAATATAATTGCAATAAATTAAACATTTAAACCGGGGAAGCGCCATTAAAAAATTGTATAAAATCAACACAGACAGACAGCTACCACACTCAGCAGCAGAGTAGACACCAAGTAAATACATGCACATGCACAGGCACAGATTCCGCATATGAATACAATGACAAATGGCGCTAAGTAAAGTGGCGTCAATTTGCAAATAACAAAACCAACAGCAGCAATAACAACAAAAACAAGAACAACAACAAGAACTTAGCAAGGCAATACGAATTGTCGGTCGGGTGAAACGAGGCGCTTGTACATAAAAAAAAAAAAAAATAAATACACGACACGACGACGACAACCACAACAACGACGACTTGTACAAAAACAAGAGCTACAACGACGAGCGGAGCACCCTATTTAACTTGTTATCATCATCATTGTCGACGCCGGCAAATGCCGACATAGTCATGCCCGCCGTCTCGTACTCACTCCTCCTAAAGTAAATTAAGCTTGCGCCAAAGAGCGCAGCGCAGCGCACGATATACCAAGCAAGCAGCGCGCCGGCGTTGCGGTGTGTGTTTTTTTGTGCAGTAAAAAAAAACAAAAACAACAAAAAAAAAAAAAAAACGACAAGTGGCTTTATAACTCAAACGTTGAAATAATGGCGTAAACTAAAATTGGTTTTTAATTAGGGTTAGGCAATAGAAATGAAAATAAAAAACAACAATCTTTTTTTCTTTGCATTAACTAAGACATAGCAATGTAATTAACTTTCATCTGTGGGCACTTGGCTTGTATGTCGTGCTATGGCAAATGTCATGACGTTAATCAGCTCATCTTGAGAATGCCAAATGGCTATGCTAGGATCTGCACTCAAACTTGTTGTTGCTGCCAAGAATGTACGCACATATCTGTGCATGTATGTATATGTGTGCATATACTTTTATGCATGTGTATATAATAACTCATTAATTACTCGTTCCATGAGCATTTAAATATTTATGCGCATATGAAAATGCAATAAACATTTAATAACTATATATTTTTAAATTTTTCCAACGACGATAAACGCTAAATGACAAACTACAATAAAATACACATTTCATATTTTTTTAAGAGCACACATCCTAAATAAAAAACAAATGAGTGCACGTGTACCTTATTTGTTAAATTGTTTTTATTTATGTTTTTTATTGTAGCTGCGATTGTTGTTGTTTTTATTTTTTTCCTCATTTTTGCTTTTATTTTTATTACGATTTTTTTATGTCTAATAATTTTTATTCAAGCGTTTGTTAATTGGCAAAAAATTAATGTTATCGTGCGCATTGATCGCAACTTTTAGCAAAGATAAACATTAAAGAGACAAAAAAGAAGCAGCAAAAGTAAAAAATCAAATGATAAACCATAAAAAAGTCATTCTACGGTAAGAAACTGGTTGTTAAAAATAAAAAAAAAATAAAAAATAAATTAAAAGAATTTGTACAATTGCGGGGTAAATTTTGTCTTTTTCTTGTGTGTTATTTATTTATTTTTGTTCTTGCTGCCAAACAAGTGAAGCGCACACAAACGCGTGCGGATAAATCGTGAGGAACCAGAACGAGCGCAAAGAACTTAGCATGCTAATCTGCGTACAAATCGAAAAAAAGATTTTTATTATTTTAAACGTTTTAAGAAACATTTTAAAGCCACGAGTCGGCGTAAGTTTTAAATAAATAACACATCTCAAGATCTTATCAATAAAAATTGAAAAAAAAAAACTGATTAAAATGTTAAGCTCCAAAACAAAAAGAAAACAGCACACAAAATTCCATGCGAGTGTGGGCAGTTAAAGCGCAACAAGGGCGCACGTTTTAGTTGATAAAATAATAGAAGATTCAAACGATTTTCATCATAACCTTCAAATTACTCAAATTACTTAAGATCTTTTCGAATAGAATAGAAGCCGAAGCTATGATTTAAGACACTATCAGGAAAAGTAAAATGAGTAGATTATCGATAATGCTGCCACCCCACGCTTATCGCGCAAAATTCAAACAACGATAATGCTATCTGAACTGAACGTTATGTGAGCTTCAGCACACAAAACTTATTCATAATACGGCTACGCGTATCTTGAACTTTGCCAGAGTATCTTTTATTAGCATTAATGTATGTACACTATTCGCACATACATAACATGATGAATGCTAACACGTGCAATCGATGAATGAAATCGTGAGATTTGCTGCTTTGTCTTATTTGATTTATTATTATTAAAATTATTACTACTTCTTTCATATTTAAATCATACATAATCGATCTCTAGAGCAGCTGACATCATCATCATCAGCGGCAGCATTGTCGGTTAAATGCTTGCGTAGAAAACATTCAAACGGATTGTGAAAAATAAATATGAAATACAATAATAAAATATGTATGAGAAAAAGATTAAAAAAAAACTAAATATATAATATTAATAGTACAACAAAGTAAACAAAAAACAACTACAACAAAGTAAATACTAAAAGCATTTAATTAAATTATATTTTTATGAATTTTTTCTCATGCAGGTTAGCGAACATGTGACTATAAAAACAAAAACCAAAACCAAAAAGGCACATTACTGTGTCCAGTACTGTGCGCTTGGAAGCACTCCTGCATGATATCACGGCCACGCCGGGTTGGACCGACAAACCCGCCGTCGCCAACAGACTTCAAAACAGGCAACCCGTGCCGCCGCCCGTCGTCGTGTCGTCGACAAGGCCGCTTCTGACATGGCTCTTCTTTTTATTGTTGTAGCCGTTGTCGTGGTCGTTGTTATTGTGCTATTGCCGCCGTTCGTGCCTGATTCACTTTGCTTGTTTTTGTAATTTTGCTGCTTTTTGTTTCCTCTTTTTTTTTATTTTTTTTTTCTTCTTGTTTTTGTTGTATTTTTTATGGCATCGCATTCGCTTAAAAGTTAATATCAATATAGAAAGTGACGACCTGTCGCGACGGCGCCACTAAAAACATGTTGACTGTACAAACACACGCACGCAAGCAACAACAAATTATGGCAAATTGAGCTTACTCTAAACTGGCTCTCTCATCAAAAAACTCACTCTCTCATGCCATGAGAGCACATTATATGTAGATATTGGCGCTCTTAAAAAGTGCCAACAATGAGAGGGAAATAAATACAAAAAAAAAAACTCTTTATAGTGATAAACATAGTTTTGCTCACATGCATACAATAATATGGCCGCGAGATGAATTTCGACAACTACAATACTTGTGCTTCTTTTCGAATTTGAGGGTAACCCCGGGATATTTTGATTTCGGAAAAATTCGCAAATTCAAGAAGAAGCACCTGTGGTTGTTATCCAAATTCGCCTCGCGGCCATATTGCATTCAAGAGTTCAAGTTGTGACTCGGTTCGATGCTCGTTGCTGACCTGATTTAAGCCCATACCTTAAAGTAGTTTTTAAGTGAAGTAAACAATCAGTTACGGCTAAAAAAAAAGCTAAGGTAATGTTAAAAAAATCGCTAGATTCGTGGCTTGTGGCTGTGTCATAATTTTTGTGGCGACCCTCCTTAAAAACGGGCTAGATATAGCCACAAAATCGCTAAATTGACACCACTGATATTGATTATAGTTCATGTGTTCAAAGCTCAGAAAAGGCCAATGCTTGTGTTAATGTATTATTTTAGACTATGTTTTTCGCGATGAAAGTAGCAGGACAGCAAGGAGCCAACGTGAGCGTGAGTAGTGAGTGTGACATAACTTCAGTAAAAATCATGCACACCGACGCGACTTTTGGCTAGAAGCTTATGAATAAGGCAACTCATGCTCATGCAGGTGCTGCTCAAGGCTGAAACTAATGTACGAGCTCTAGTTTCTATTTGCGCATAGTAACACGACAGCCGGGAGCACACAATTTCGTTGGCACAATGCAAGAATAGAACGCCAACAAAAACCGAAAGGGTGTGACTAATCGAATGCGCATTAGAGTAAGCGGCATGTTTGTACTTTTTGAATTTCGCCTAGCATGGACATTTTTTCTTTCTTCATGCGAATTTCACAATTATCTGTGATTAACATTAAAAGTTAAAAAACATCTGATATGACTGTAATACATATCACGTAGCTCCGTCCTAAGGCGAGCCTATATGAGCGTATGATAAGACATTTTGCACTAACAAAAACATTTTATATACATTTGAAAAGAGTTCAATGTTTGTTGAGCAGCTTTAGGGCAATGCTTGACCTATCCATAACATCTTTAGTGAAATATTTATCTAACCGTCTGTTAAACTGATCTAATATGGAAAACTAAAATTTGGAGCACTTTCGGGCACATTAAGGTCCCGAAGAATAGTACATGAGGCGTCAAGGGCGTTTGTTATATGTGTCACATATTTGTTTCGTGAGTTTTAAACTGAATATGAATATGCTTGTAATTTGCACTTACCATCAGTTGTAAATGATTCTGGAATTCGAGCATATAACCCGGTTTGGGCTGGTTTGCCAATGCTGCTGCTTGGGCTGCTTTGGATAAAGCCGCCAACGTTTGTCTTTCTGATGTTTTGAGAATTTTCTTCTGCGCCTAAAACGAAACATGAAAAGAATTTAAAGTTTATTAAAATATATGGACATAGTTAAGCAAGAAATTGATATGAATAAGGTGCCACTGATCTTCTATGCATAGTCAATCTGTACTCAAAAATATTGTATGCATTTATACTTACATGTATTTTTCAGTCTCTGCATTTTTGAGCGTCGATACGGTGGCGGCGCAGATTCTGCAAGATCATCATATAAAACAAAAGAAAAACAGTCGTTAATTCAATTATTATAGTTTTGCAGTAAAGAAGAAGACTAAACTATAAACTAAAGCGACGGCAAGTAAATGTGAAAATGTTTACAAAATGCTGCACACATATAGTACATAGTACACATGTATATATGCATGTTAGTACATATGAATGTGTAAACATGTGCGAGTACATAGGGCATTTATGTGCGTACACTCGCATGTTTCTGTGGCAGTTGGGCAAATGTTGTACGCATGTTTAAAATGCAACCCACGCGCAGCCTCATAATGATTTGTATTTATTACAAGTTCAGCATAAAATACGAGTGACGGCGTTTATAAATAAAAATAAAAACACTTTGTTAGGCTTTTATGTCCATTTAAGTATGTTTACGCGCATAAAAAATACCAAAAATGCGCATTAAATATTTATTTGGTAAATTGGTTTTTTTTTTTTTTTTTGTTATATAAATATTTGTGAATTGTGTGCCCTGATATCTGTCAGAATCTGGTTCGATAATATAATGTTGTGATTTTATTAATAGAAATGATAGCAATACCATTCAAATACACATATTTATTTGTACATTCAATCATTCATTTTACGCCGTGTCTTTGAGCCTCACTCAAGCAGCCGCATCATTCATTCATTCATTAAAATCTAAAGCTAATAAAATGGTTTTCTTTCCGTTTTGTTGGCCACTTCATGGCTAAAAGTTTCTCACGAGCAATGAGATAGTCATCTCATCTAATGCGCATTGAATGTATTGCATAAAAAAACAACAGAGTGATCATAACAAGCAAAGCATGAAAAGCGTGTGTGGCGCATAAAGATCTTAATCAATCCAACATTTTTGAGCAGTTGCCTCCATAAACGCCTTTAACGCATTCGGCGAACATCTACACCGGCATCAACATCAACAACGGAATCATCATCAGCATCGTAGCCATCTTCATCATCATCATGCTTATCATCATCATCATATCATCTACATGCTCAAAGAGAACAAACTAACAAAAACAACAACAATAATAATAATAATATTTGTCTGTATCTTGTGGCTAAGTAAGTTAATATTTTTTCTTATAAATAGCAACAAAAATGGCTTTTGTCATTTGATTTTATGACTTTATGGAATTGTAAACACAAATTTTATTGCAATCCATTTGAATTAATGCCGTTTTTAATGTTAATCAATTAGAAAGGTGCGCCAGCAAAATTTAAGAAGATATTATCTGCGCCAACAACTGCTGATGCCTCTACACCCGCTAGTGGTGTTCTGATATTTGACATTTACGCGTGTTTATTCGCGAATCGATGCCTAACATCTATTTTAAAATCTACATATGTATATATTAGCTGCAAAAAGCTACGAGTTAATATTTGAGCTTTAAATAATAGTTATTTGAGCTTTAAATAATTGTTAAATTATGACTCTTTTAGACCAAATTATGACAATAATATAATATTGAATATTAATTACATAATTGTAGGGAATGCTAATATGTTCCCAAAACATAAACGAACTTCAAAATCAGCTGGCAAATACTTCAATACAAAGTTTATAACTTTAATGATTCTGAAATATGGCAAACAAATAATCGAACTAAATTATGGTTTGATAAAAGATACTCAAGCAAAATAGATTTATAAGATCTTACCCGTACTAGAATAGTAAATACAGATAAAATTCTCTTGCCAAGCCAAGCTGTGACGTTTTTACAAAAATCAGCAATTGATCATGTCATTTTTTCGCAAACACCAGCCCAGCGCCAACAAACATACATACACACATACACACACACACACCGTAAAACAATAAAATTAAGCCGACAACTTCGTGCAATAGAACCAGTCGACAACACAACACAACACGCCACACCATTTCATGTCTTTAATGTCGAAGCAATCCGCTGGAGCAGCAATACGGGAACTCGGCTTGATTCATTTTTGAAGTCGTTGTGCGTCAATTTCGGTTTCAGATTCATTAACAAAAATTCAGCAAAGATTGGTTGGCGGATAGCGAAAGTGTGGAAGAACAACAAGATATACGTTGTTGTTGGGGGCAGGCGCGGAGTGTAGGCAACGACAAGAGCATTGATTACACTATTCCATTTTATGAGTTAGACTTGCGCACGTTTAAGACGTGCTGCTGAGATGAGATCATTTCATACACAAGTACTAAGTAAAAAAAAAAAATACTAAGTAAAAAAAAAAAAATACTAAAAAACAAAAAAGATACAAATATACAACAACACAATCAACGAACAACAGAACAGTAGAACGACCGTATGGACGGACGTTAAAAAAAAAAACGTCAAACACTAGCCATGATCAAGGCATAAAAAGAGCAACAACTATTGAACCAGCAATAACAATAACAACAACAGCAACAACAAAGTAAATAAATATACATATAATGTTTGCATATCAGCAACCAACAACCAACAACACTGGGGGACATTTTATTGGCGCAAAAATCTTTTGATGTTGCGTCGAAGCCGTGCCATGCCGAACGGCAACCATCGACAATAACTACGTCAACGACGGACGGGTGCTGGCGGTGGCGGCGGCAGGCGGCAGGCGCTCACTCGATACGATTCGAACTCATGATGTTGATCGCCAGCCAGCAAGCCAGCTAACTTACTTACTCACTCATACATATGCTTAGACAGGCAGGCAGGCAGGCAGGCAGGCAGACAGACAGACAGACAAACAGGCAGACAGACATACAGACAGACAGACAGGCAGACAGACATACAGACAGACAGTCAGTCACTCGATCGTTCGTTACCAGTTAAACCTGATTACATCGGGCCCGTCAGTGCTGTTGGTGGTGGTGCTGCCGCTGCCGCTGCTGCTGCTGTTGCTGCTTAGGTGAATCTAACAATTCTTGAGCACCAAAAACAAATTCCAATGTTGACTTTAATCATCACAGCAAGAGATGGGAACAAGCGCTCGCGCGCGCACTGAACTGTACGCCACAGTACTCACACGACGCCACTCGCCTGTGGCTACTCAGCCAGCCGAACAGACATCAAACCAACTAACAAAAACTTTTTTCGACATTTCGTATGATTGATGGGATCATTTTGTTTAAACAGAAACGGACCGCGGCATAAAAAAAAAATCCAAAAATCACTTTGAAGTAAGACAATCAAATAAATCCAACAAGAGTATACAAATTATTAACAAATGTCAAATGAAATGAATGAATTTCTCAAAAGCTGCAAATTTTAATATATGATGCATTTGCCCGCTTTCGGATTACCAGATACATTCATTCAGCGCCACCCAGCATGCACCATACTAACTATCAGCAACAGTATGATTTGTGATAAAAATTACGTCACTTGACATTGCTGTCAGAAGAGAGTAGAGAATGCTACAATGAGAAAGAACTGTTTTGTACTCTGCAAACTCAATTCCGCTTTCAATGCAACGATCTGGGTTGTCGCCCGATTAAACTAAAATTACTCTATTGCTTTAGCAAATTCTTTTATAAGAACTATTTTGAAATAATTCCATCTATGCAGACTCAATTTTCTTCTGAGGCACTTTGAGGTCGCTGACTCTATTGGGTGAGGTGACCACAAGCAAACAACAACTACACTGTGCCTAGAATGACACAACGTGTGACAGTTTTACGTTACATTCCTTGCATGCCACCAGTAACGGTTGGAATGGAACACTTATTAATTTAGCAACACTGACCCATAGTCATTGACTTGTGCAGTCAAACGTTTCGTTAAATTTAGTTCGATGACAAACTATCGATAATTGACTTTTGCTGCTTAACCCCCCAGGGCAGCACAACAATAACAATATACATAGGCGCACAAGCACAACGCAGTCAAACATAAAATTATATTCAAAAGAGGGGGAAATAAAAAAAAAACAAATCTGGACTTGTACTAAACGTCGTTTTATGTCTGGTGTAATGCTTGTCGTCGTTGTTGGCTTGTGCACGATTGTTTACAATCTGTTCAGTACGACGTTTCTTCACGTTATCTACCAATTTTATGTTCTGGTTTTTAGCCTCCTCCTTGCCTTGCGACAACACCATCGCTGCCATCGCTGCCATCGCCAACGCCATCAGCTAGGCTTCTTGCTGGCGCTGACTCTGACTCGGGCTTGGGCTCTGCTCTGCTCTGTTTTGAAATTCCTATCCTGTTACCGTTGATGTTCTTCATTTAGCTGCATGTCGTCGTTTTATTTGTTTCTCAGTGGTTTCGATTTTTTTTTGCCGTTTTTTTTTTTTTCGTTTTTTAGGTATATTTTCTGTGTGTTTCTGACGTTCTTTGCTTAAACAGCCTGGGTCTGGGGCTTCAGCTTTAGCCTTCAGTCATGAGCATGCAGCAATGTTACAATTCCTGGAATTGTGTTCGATGTGCACGGCATACGAATACCATTATCGACTTGTTTAATGTGTTCGGCGCCATCATTAAAAAACCTGTCGGTCGTGTCTGTGGCTAAAGTAAAACCGCTTCAGATGCTGCTGTTGCTCTTGCTGCTGCTGCTGCTGCTGTTATTGTTGTTGCATACATGTTGCAGATGCCGACACGATACGACGCTGTTCAATAAATGTTCAATAGGCGCTGCATGTTGCAGCGTAACGCGGCAACGCAAAGGGAGTACAGCATAGCAAAGTTCGCTATACCACAAGGCAGGCTCAGCAGGCTCGGAGTCGGGTGCAGGCTCGGGGGTTCGGCTCTGGCAATTTAGATTTCTACGAGTTGGCATTTCGCGATGTTATCAAAATTTGCTACGTACTTCTTTATTGACGCGTTGACAAGCGTCGAACACTTTAATGGAGTCAACTTAACGACATAGTTGAAATGTTGAAATGTCTGCTTAATCAGTTTATATATGCAAATGGCAATAAATTAAGCAAAACTATTTCAACTAATTGAGGTGCATAACTGTTGCATTTGCTTTGTGTATGCATATACGTATACATTAAATTTCATATAAAGAAAACTACTTAGACACACGAATCATTGAAGCACTTAAATCGTTACGCCGACTTGACGCACTGCTAATTGATAAGAAAATAAAAAAAAGCATAAAAGAAAATAATTGACGCATGCTACACCTGAGCAGCCAATAAGTTAGCAAACTATTGCGCCGATATGTACATATCTATATATGTATATAAGTACATGCATAAAAATGTATAATAAAAACAAAAACGTGCAAAATTAGCTATAAATGAAATTTACCTTAAGCCAAATCGAGCCAGAAAGCAACTGACACTTAAATTATTTACGCATTCAAGCAAACACAGATAAACAGCTAAGCGCTTACACATGCCGCAAACAAACAAAACATAATGTGCGCGGCGTTTAGTTTTATATTGTCTTTTTCTTTTTTCATGCATATTAATGTGCTGTGCTGTGCTGTGGTGTGCTGCTTCTTACGTGTGCGAATGATTCGCAAAATGATTCGACGCATCGTCATCGTACCCCCAATAACAACAATGCCAAACTAAGCCAACAAAGCCCAAGTAGACGCATCGCTTCGCAGCGCAACGCAACGTAACGAAACGAAACGAAATGAAATGAACAAACCAAATCCGAATCAAATAAAATGTATAAAATAAACCAACGCCGCAGTGCGAACCGGCGGCGGCAACGGCGACGCATAGATTATTTCCTGGCGCCAGTTTCTAAATTTACGCAAATTATTTTAAAAAGAATTTCGCCGCACGCCAAATGGGACCGACCGACCGACCGTCGGACCGATCAACAAACACACAAGCAAACTAACCGACCGACCAACCGACCGACCTACCGACCGACCGTACGCTTACACTCTCTTCCAATCGTTCGCACTCAATCCGCTGCCCCTGCGACTAACGGCGTACCACGCGCCCACTAACGCAACGACGACCGGCAATGAGCCACGAAAGCCGCACGCCGGACAGCAGCGGTACGCAGCAGCAGCAGCAGCCACAAACGTAAACGCAAAAGCGTAAGAAAGCGCGAGCAAAAGAAATTCGAAACATGCTGTGTGTGCAAATGAGTAACGACGCGATGAAACGTTTTTCGCAAATCGCTTATAGGAAAAATAAAAACAAATAAAAAAAAAATAAACACCAAACTAAATAAATAAAAAAGTTTAAAAGAAATAAAAAATGAAGAACTTATGCTTCGGGCCTCAACGCGGGCAGTTGTGGCGTAGCAGGGGCAGGCGTGTTGATTGCTTTGATATATCTCATACACTGCGCCACAGTGTAAAGGTAAATTATTTGAAAAATGTTTTCGTTTTCGTCTGCTGTCGTTTCTTTATTTACAAGTTCGCAAATGTGGGACCAGCAGCAGCGCAGCAGCGAGCAAGCGAGGCAGCGAGTAGCGTAAATGCGCAAACCAAAAATTAAAATCAAATGAAATGAAACGTAACGTAACGAACCGAAGCGAGATGAGTGAAATTGCTGCTGAACATTTTCACTGAATATTCTCCTATTGATTTTGAGCGGACGGTGGTGCAGCAGCACGCCGTCCGCGATTTAAATTCAAATCAACAAAATAATAATAAAATAATTATTTCTTTGTGTGGATAAGCATTGAATGCTAAACGCTTTGTTTTTGCTTTTATTATTATTGTTATTATTTTTTTTTATTATTTTTGTTTTGTATTGTATGTATGCTGCTGCTGTTTTTGTTGTTGTTGTTGTCTATGTTTACTCAGCAAATTTAGCTAAGTAGCTCATTGAGCTATTAAAATGTTAACACGTTCGCTTGCCGCGCTGCGCTACGCTCGTGGAACGGACGACGAACGAGCGAACAAGCGAACGAACGGCGTAATAGCAAAATGTAGGTACGAAAATTATATGTATTTGTCAGTATGTATGTGCACACGTAAAAAGTTTATTCGAATGCTGGCGCCTAATTGTTTGGCGCCACATTATGGCCACAAACACACACACGAACACGCACATGGTCGGCCGACGACTTGCGTTCGCACAAACAGTTGTTGGGCGTGTTATGTGTTGTGTATCTGTGTGCATGTGTGTGTATCTGTATGTGGCTGTAGCCTCAGCCTGTGTGTAAAATGTGCTTATTTTATTTATGAAAATTCTTTCAATTAAACAAATACACATTTTTCGTTTAAGATTTTGTAAACTATAAATTCATGCGATTTGGGCCAAGTTGGCCTTGAAAATATTACCAATTTAATGCAAGCAGCATGCGGCGGCGCATTTGCATATATTATATGCACACATATGAATCTTTATATAATGGAAAAAGTATGTTACAAGTATATAACATTAATTTTAATGCGATTATAAATTAATACCAAAATCAAGAAATCCCCGAAAAACATAAAAATAATTGCAACTCGTGTTACAATTCCAGTGAGGAAAAGCAGACAAGTTGCACACTATGTCAGTGGCTTTCTTAAGTCATTTGTATTGAAAATCAAAATTGATTTGAATTTGTTACGAATTTCAAATTTTTAAAGAGAATTTCATGATTCTTAAGCTAGAAATGCGATAAAAAGCAGCAATTACCCCAGCTGTATGTGTATTCGTATTTCTTAGAAATACATATTCTAAAATGCGGTTAACCTTAAAATATCAAATAAATAAATATCTTTAAAAATAGCTTTAAAGACGTTCTTTAACCTTTACTGATGACACGTCTATCTTGATTTCATATTTGACAGATGCATTAAAGGAAGTTAATGAGGGAGAAGAAGGGAGAGAGAGAGAGAGAGAGAGTTAGATCTCTCGGTGACAAATTGAAGTCTCTTATTACGACGATGCACACCCGGGTAACAAAATGTTTATGTGTGTGTGTGTGGATGTTGTTCAAATGGCTGATCGCCTGCCTACCTGTTTCGATGATTCGACAGCAGTGCAGGGGATTGCAGCAGACATAGACGCGATCGTATTCGCTCGGACAAACTGGCAGACGTTTCAGTTCGGCGGCATGTCTCAGATCGGACCAAAAAAACAGACGGCACGCGGTGTACTGTGCCTCGTCGATTGTGGCAGTGCGTTTGATTAGAATGCACTGCGAGTAGTTGGCGACAGAAGCAGCCGCAGCCGCAGCGACGGTGACAGACGCAGCGGACGTCCTGGAGGCAGTTGAGGCTAATTTGGTCGGTTCGAGGCGGCTCTTCACAGCTCTCAGTAGTTCGGCAATTTGCTTGTGCTTGAGTTGCTTCATAAGGGCATTGAAGTCTTGGCTGACAGTACGCTGTGCTGGTGGGCACCATTTGCTTTTGTTTCCCAATGCACATTCCGTTCCGCAATACACTTTTCTCAATGTGTTCGTTGGTGTAGTTCGTTGTTGTTGTTGTAGTTGCTGCTGCTGCTGCTGCGGCGCTGCCATTGTTGACGCATTTGTTGAATCCGTGAAAAAGCCGCCGCCGCAACAATTGCGAAACATATTCGCTGCGGTCGTTGCAAAGTTCGTTGGTGTAGATGGCGCTGACACTACCGTTGTTGTTGTCGTTATTGTTGCTATCTGTGCCATCTTTTCCGGACAGTCGACTAATGTCGGCGTAACTTGGCCATAATAGTTCCTGTAGTCGTGGTAACGTTGCTCGTCTGTCGTTGACGGCTCCGCCTCGTCGATAAGCATATCTCCGCCAGAGCTTCCGTAGCTGCAGCCACTTTTGATATAATCGTCCGGTTGTGGATAGTCCGGCCCGGTATCCGATTCCTCTGTAGCCGATATGGTCGTTTCTGTTTCGCCATCCGTTTGATACGTTGCCAAATGATGGCGGAACGAAGTGAGCGCCTCGCGTTGCAATATCTTTGCCGCTGTCGTCGTCACTGTGCCTGTGCCTGTGCCCGTGCTGGAGCAATCGTTGCCAATGCCAGAAGCAACTGACTGATAAGGTGGCGGGGGCGTGTACAATTGGTGACCGCGCTGTAAGGCCTCTTCTGTCGTCGATTCCGATTCCGACGCAGCTACTCTGCAACAACAAGCGTATGAATTGTTCGTCCGCGCCAATTGGCCTTCCTCCACATTGTGATGCTGTTGTTGATGATAGGGTTGCAACTGGCTGCAACACTGCGCCTGAGGGCGGCGTTGATGTGGAGGGTGACGCGGCCGTGGTGGCTGACTGGGTGGTCCATCGCACGTAGCCGGATTGTTTTCTGACGCATAACGCCATAGTTCTTTTTTCTTCTCGCTTGGAAATATCATGGAGGGACATTAATTTTTTTGGTAACATCGATATTATCGTATTTGCATTATTTGAATTGACTAACTTAGTGATTAGGCAGCCCGGCTAGTCGTCGTTGGCTCACGCGATCATACAAGTTGCTTTATTACTATAATTATTATTTTATTTTATTTTTTCTTTTCTCGTTTTATTTTTATGAATGATCGCACACGCACACACAGTCACTAAAGCACTTAATTCCTGAGTTTTCTTTTTTGCTTTTAAGTAATGTTTTTTATACTAAAACAAAAATACAACAACTTCCGATATGTTGGATCACTAGCATCACAATTTGATATGGACGCTGTAAAGAAGAGAGGGAAAGAAGAAAAACATAAATAAATAACATAAAATCAAATACGAAATTAGTTCGTTCACTTTTCGAATAGTTTACCTCAGGGGCTAAAGCCGACTATTGTGTAAATTTGCGAGTATAAGCGAGTGTGCATAAAATTATGAATGAATAGCGACAAGTGCCTAGCAAAGGTTTAAAAAAATGATTTAAAAAAAAAGTATGTATTACATATGTATATATAATTATATACAGGCATATGTATGTACTATGTATGTATGTGTGTATGTAAATAAATAAGCGCCAGTGGATTTGCATTCGGCCGCCGTTGCATTATAAAATTTGTTTGCTACGCTTCAGAGCTCTGATTGTAATTGCCAGACGCCAGACCAAAAGTCAAATCGGTTTTTTTTCAGTTAATGCCGTTCTTATTTATGCCTTATTAGTCGTTGTTAATGTTGTTTTTGCTGTTGATGTTGTTGCTGCTATGCTGGAGGTTCCCCTCGGCGCCGATACATTCTTATTTAATGCCGAGTATTTTTTTTTTCTTTTTTTTTCATTTAATTTTTGTTGTTTCATTTTTGTATTTACTCAACCGTGCTGGTATTTCTTGTGCTCTTTATCAAAAGCACACACACACACGCACAGAAAAGCACGTACACACAGTTACTTCTTGCTCATCATATATTACGATGGCAACAACAACTCACGGCACAGCAACAGCAACAGCAACAAACACATCAACTTTAGCCACGGCAAAAGCAACAGCAAAACGCACACAAATTCAAACCGAAAAAAAAGCAACAAAATAACAAAAATTGACTTGCTTGCGTGCAGTCGCGTCTGCAGGTTAATAGAGTCAGGGGTTGCTTCAATGCGGCGCGGCATGAGCTGTGCGGCACTGGCAGGCGCCAGTGGGCGCCACTGACGTAATAAAAGAAATAATAGTAACGACGTCGTCGGCACAATGGCGCCACGAAACGTATGTATATCAGACAGACACGAATACAAACAAGCAACGAAAATTGAGTGTAGCGTGTGTGAGCGCATAACAACTTGACGTGAGAGCAAGAGAGCACACACTACTTACGTAGGTGTGAGTGCCTGTTGTATGCCATCACAAAACAAATACACTTCCGAATTCTTTTGAAAAAATTCTCCACACTAAAAGAATTTCTACAAAAACAAAATAGCAATAAAAAACAACTGACACAAAAGAGCAACAGCAGCCACAATACGCTCGCATAACGAGTATACTGCGAGCGAGTGTAGTTGTAAAACTATATGATCAACTAAATGCAGATCGAGTGATATTGCTCATAAACTCTACCACTCTCGCAATAGTGAGCGTTCTCACAGTTCTCACACACACTATCTCAAGCACCTGCGGTGCAGCACACTGCTGCCCATTTAGCGATTTTGTGGACAGATCTATCCCTTTTTAAAGGGCCACTATCCACAATTCTGGCGATTTGTCACTTTCATTTGGCCCTTTTTGTCAGCAAATAATTTCTTCTCAAAAACCGATAATTTGTCGTAATATCGTTGCTACTGATTACCTGAGGTAGTTGTAAATGTTATGATTTTGCATGGCTAGACACAGTTTCAGTCGAAAATTTCCTCTAAGCGGATAAACATAATAACAAAGATATTTTCCTGCAACTTGATTTCTTTGTAATTAAACATCCCCACATGGAATGTGTGCAGCTTTAGCCACTCGCAACGACAACAAAACTTACAACTCTGCTATTCTCTCCGGTCCGATCTACTGTCCAACAGAAGAGCGAAAATTACAACAACCATATGATGTTCTCTCGCTGGGTAAACCAAAAATGGGAGAGAAACTTTTGTATGGAAAACAGACTCTCTCGGACCATGCGAGAGTCAACAACCGATGAGAAGAGTTGTCATTGCGTTACACATTTCGACTCTTTGATTTCCATCATAATTATTTTTTTTCTTCTTTTTTTATGTTTTTTATGTGCCCGATGACGACAACGACATTCTAAATTTATGCAGGTTTCATGATCTGTGCACAAACATATTTATAAAGTCATGTGTAAATATGTTTGGTAAGTAAATAAACGACATTATATTATTGTTGTTATTAGCTGCAGAGTTGCCAAGCTGCTACATAAGAAAATAATAGCAATAGAAAGTTTATTAGTTTCACTAAACGCATATTACATCATGTATGTATATACACATACAGCTATGTGCCTGTGTTGCACTTAGCACATACACACGCCAGCCAATGCACACAAATTCATGTGTATATGTTTACACTTGCCGAAATCAATTGATATTTATGCCTTCCATTAGAAGTCGGTCGGTCGTCACTTTGCCAAATTGGCGTCCAGTCGCTGGCGCATGGCGAAACGAATTCCATGTATCTCATTCTTCTTTTATTTAAGCATTCTCAATTTAATATGCTTCACTTAGCAGCGGCAGGTGAAATGTTTCCGTCTATGTATTGCGTTGGCGCCGTCTATCAGTCATCAGCTATTAGCCGTTTGGATGCATATAAAGTTCGCAACAAATCGGCATGATTCCAATTAGTTGGCACGTCCGTTGCACGGTGTGCTGTCCAATTGGTCGAAAAACAACCCAAAAATAAATTTCTACAAGCCGTCGACAGCAGCACGGGAAAATCCTACAACACGCTAATTAACACAAGCCAAATTTCCCCGAATTACCATTCTTAGAATTTGCATTTTTGTTTAAAATAGTACAAACACAAGCGCAAAACAGAAATTAAAAAAAAAAAAAAAATAACTATCTACTCGCATTTTACACAATAGTAATTTTTAGCTAATGTTTTAACTGGTAACTCTTACTTACTTTTTTTTTTGTAATAACGGTGGCGGTGTCGTTATTTAGCACTCAATCGAATTCTTCTTTTTCTTTGCTGTGGCTTGTGGTTTGATATGTATGATTGCAGTTATTATTGCTGTTGTTGTTGCTGTTCTCCGCAGCATTTATTATTTACTTTGGTTGTTTATTGTATTTTGTATGTTTTTCACTTTGTTTTAAAAATAACTAAAACTTTTAGTTATTTATTTATTTATGCAAAAAATATTCACATGCTCAGCCGGCGTGTATGATTCGTGTTTCGTTGTATTTTTATTGCTTTCGGCACAGTCAGCGTTTTTCTTATTTATTTATTAGCAGCTAGCTGTTTAACTTTTTACTTGCGTTGCGGATCACTTTTAACTGACGACCATTATGGTTTACCAAAAACCAAACCAGAAAATAAAATCGTTCACTTGAATTTCGCTGGCTTTGCTAAAAAAAACAACTTTTGGCAACACGCGATACTCGATATACGTCGTGACTGATAAAAAGTTATTAAGATTTTAGATATGCAAAAAAATGTCTTTATTACGACTTTAGACTTTAGGAAAGTGTCACTCAGACGCAGAAGAGCGGCAGTCGTTGCGTGTTGCGAATACCGATTGCAATATAGCAAGGCTCGACCACGGTTAACTTTGCTTGCCTGATACGGCCAGCACTGGATTTGGTTTACAGCGCACGTTCTGTTCGTTTGATATGTACGATAAGTATTCACAGCTGGTAGATGCGCTTTTATATAGTGTTTATTACATATTAATTGTATATACACATATGAACTCATATGCAATATGCGTAAGCATGTATATATTAAAACGATATGTATTTATGTATGTATGTATTTGTGGATATGTGTTAGACAATTGGTTTTTCATTCATTCATTAACTCATTTATTTATTCATTCAATTTGATTATTAATTTGCACTAGACTCAACGTTTTCTTCTTCTTTTTTAACTTGCTTTCGATCGATTCTGCTGCTCGCTTAATGTTGCTTGTTGCGCTTGTTTTCAGCAATGCTTGGGGACAATGTTTGCGTAGAACGACGATGCCGTTGTCGTCGTTTTCGAGCTGATGAGAAGTGAACTCATTCGGAGCGCCGCCAAGCAACGTGATCGCAAGCAGCTAGATACGGATACGTTTGCCTGTATAGGTTTGGATTCGCACTGTCACTGGCACACAGGCAAGTGGTAGCGGCGGAGATGCCGAAGGAGGCGCACGAAGAAACAAGAGCTGATGAAGAATCAAAATCAACCAGCAATGTGAGCAAACAACAACGATAAGAATGCAAAATCGACGTACCGACCGACCGACCGCACGACGTATATAGAGAGACCGTGTCGTCTGTCTAACCGTCTTATCGTCGTTCGTCCGTTTTACGCGCAACAACACTCACTATTGAGCGAGCGACGTATCAATGTGGTTGTTGCTTTGCCTTCGGTGCTGCTGCTGCTGCTGCTGCTGCTGTAAGTGTTGCTGCTACTGCTGCTCTTGCCAATGCTGTCGGAGACTGGATTTAGCAACAAATAATTGATTTTTGTCGTTTTCTATATATTTTTAATAATATTTTCTTTGAAATTTTTTTTTCTATTTTTTTATTTTTATTTTGTTGCTATTTTTTCCATTTATTGCCTTTTGCAGCATACTCGAATCAATATTTCAAATGATTTCGTGTTCAAGCTTTTTTAAACTTCGTTTCTCTTGCACAATATCCGCGGCGCACGTATATTTCTTTTCGATGCTTAAGAATTTTTGTTTTTTGTTGCAGTAAATGTATAAAATTTGTTGTTTTATGTTTGTTTGTAAAAAATTCTTTGCTACCGTAGCTATGCAGTAGCACACACAGCCATTTGTCGTATATTATTATTTGTAGTTATATATTTTCGCAGGCATTTTCAATTCGTTTTAATGCACACACATTTCACTTCAGCACATATGAATTTTGTTAAGAAATAACCAACGTCCAGAAACGACACCCGCACATGCTAAGCGCTCAACAACGTCTCAACTCTTACTGAATTTCGTATCTTTTCACACACTGTCTCGTATCAACGTACTCAGACACTGACTCACATATACACTTGCATACACGGAGCGCTCACGTCGTCACGTATGCAAACAGACGAGAGAGAGAATTGTTACAAAATCGAGCTCACTCAGAGAAAACTTATTTGTAAATTCCGCTATACTAACTAACACAAATGCGTATGAATGCGCATTACAAAATGTAGTGTAGTAGAAAGTATTCTTTGTCACTCTGACGCATATGACATATGACTCTCAATGAGAGAGCTTGGTATTTAATACACTGTGTCAGTGTTGCCATTTTTTTGGAAACAGTTTCGGTAGAATTTCTCAGGTCAAGTGTACCTTAGTAGCGCTACAGACTATAAGAATTAGAATTTGACAATTCCACATGATTTGACAGTTCAGGCAACATTTTGCTCATTCCATCATTAATTCAATATTCTGGTTCGCGAGAACAGTTCCGTAGCGTAAAAGAGATGATACTTTTTAGATACTGTAATATATAGCATTTAATATATAAATTTATATATATAATTTATACATTCATTTGAGCCAACTGGAGCTTGTCGCGCAACCTAAAACGGGAGTCGCACGAGGGTTAAATTGACCTTTACATGTTCATGTTGATGCCACCCACCCATTAATCAAAATGGCCAGCATTATCACTGAGTTGAATGCAATATTTACCATGCACCAATGGCAATAATAAATGATTTAAGATGTTGCTTTAATGGGAATCAGAAAGGTAACGAAGGGTTAATTGACGTTGGACGTGACTACTGATTCGTATAATTGCCAAACGCCTCTCAAGTCTAAAACGCAGGGGCAAAATATCCCAAAAAATATTCGTCGGGTCAATTTAGCGATTTTGTGGCCAGATTTTCAACGGTCAATTGTCAATTCCCCGTGTTTTTCGAGACAATTTCATTTGGTTGTTGTTAAATCCTCTCTTACTAAAACAATTCTCTCTCGACAAAAATCGAATGGGAGAATTAATTCAACATGTTGCATGTTGCTGTTCCCTTCATACAAATTTGGATAAATCGTCGAAGAACATCTAATTTTGTCTATTATGAAAGCAGAAATAGTTGAAATAGTTCGAGCTCGAACATGTTCGACTTACTCGCAGAATATTTATTGTTGTGTTATGAAAGATGTCAATAAAATACAAATAATCGCTTGTGAACTGCCAAAGACGGCGGAGTGCGGTGCAAGGCGTGTATGCGTCGGCGAAAGCAGTTGCAAGTTCAATACACGTGCAGTGCACAAGTTCAACAACGTTTATCGTTTTTTTCTCTTTTATATATTGTAGCTATGCTATACTATTGACTGACTGTCTGACTATCTGAAATCAAGTAGTAGAGTCGAAAGTTCGAGTTGTGAGTCGGCACACACTAGTTAGAGCAAGTTTGATGTGGCTAATGTGGTTGCCTCGCAACCAATTATTGGTTTGGCTAAAAAAAGAATTTGTTGAATGAAGCAAATTGCTTAATTACTGTATAATTCAAAGAAGGTAAAGTACAAATAAGATTTTCTATTCATTTAAGATGAAGGCTATGCGGCGAGACGATGGAAGTGTGTCAGGAGAGCAGTTCGATACAGCCTTTAGTAAGCTGTTTAAGCTAAAATATCACAATATAATAATAATCTATAGGTAGTTAATATATGTATGTTAATAGGTAAAAATTAATAATAAAAAAAAAAATCTGCTTTTTTAGGTCTTTTCTTTTTGTTTTCTTTTTTTTTTTTGCCATACTGTGATAAGCAGCTGTCGATTGAGTACAACATTTTGAGCTCAACTGGGGCTTTGCAGCATGAGGATATGATTTTATTCCTAATAGGAAGTCATTTAGATGTCGCTTAGTTAAAAGAATATTTGCATTGCATACTTGGGAATAAGTTATTTCAATTTCATGCAGAAGTCCTTATTGGCTACTCCGAGAAATCGAGTAAAGAAGAGCGGTAGTGACTCCCCAAGCGATCACACATGGCTACCAGTGCCCGATGTTGTAAAGTCGTTTTGCATAAATTATGGAACCCCAAGCAGCATGTGCACATGTGTGTGTGTGTATGTGTGTGCATGCACTTGCATGTCTGTTGTTGGGATACGCAAGTTTGCATCTTGTACGAACTTAGCCGTACATGCGCTTGTCGCCATAATTAAGCAGTCGAATGTACTAACTGTCGTTGGCACGGCGGACCATTGCCAGTGCAGCACGGCAGGACAAGGCATGTTAGTGCAACTCGTCTTGTTTATGTCAAATCGTTCAGCAATTATCGATTTATGCGCTAAAATGCGCCGATGCCGTTGCCGTCGCTGCCGTTGCTGCCGTCGCCGCCGCCTGTGTTGTGCAACAAGGTACATTTTCCACTACTTATGTCCACAAAGCGAATCGCTAATGTACGTTGTCTCAAGTCTCAAGTCTAGAGACTGTCGTTCTGCCCTGTTGTGCGGGTAATGTGGGCTAACAACCGTCAAGTTGAAATAACAACAACAACAAGAGCAGCCACAACAACGAACAAAGTATACACTTAAGTAGCCAGCCGCCAGCCGCCGCCTGCTGCATTGAAACTGCAAAACCGCAGAGGCAACAACAAATGCTACAGCAGGCGATGAAGGGCCAACGTTGTCGAAAGAGATCGAAACGATCAAGGGCATCCATCTGCTGGACCAGAGGCGCCTTCTCGCACAAACACACGCACAGCGTTGCCCATAATACACACATCCGAGCAGCCATAGTCGGCCGAATCCTCGCACGAGTATCACTGACTCCACAGTGTGGTGCGCTGCTCTGGCCAGCAGAGATAATTGACCGAACGCCGCATGAACGACTCGCACACACAAAAGCAAATAGGCTGCCATTACCTTAATAACAGGTCGGTCAGTCAAACCGATTGCTCCGACAGTTGGTTACTTTGTTAGCTCGTTGATGACTCGCACCTTCGTTCCTTCGCTGCTTGGTTGCTTTGTTGTTGGCTGCTTGGTCTTTAGCGCATCATTTCAGCGCAACAGCGGGACGCATTGCATTGACTTGGCTTGGCAGGAAATTGTTTTGCACAACTTTCTTGTGTTGTGTGCGTTTGCTCTTTGGCTTTGCGTTTGAGTTTGCACTTGGACTTGGGCTTGGGCCTGCGACTCTCGATCTGTCACTAGTTAAAGCGGACAATCGACGCATGTGCACGCATGTCAAGTAATCCGCAAGTGCCACACCGCGAGTACCGACTGCTGTTCAGAGACCCTTTGCAAATATAAAAATAAAACAAAAAGCAAAAATCTCCGCTGAGCATTACACATTAAATCGTGCTGCCTTCTACGTTTTGCATTAAGTTTTAGTTTATTTCATTTTTTATTTGTTTGTTTTTTGGCCCCAAAATTGGAACAACGAAGAAAAGCAGAATTAATGAAGCCAGCATCATAGTCAGCTTTTGTCTGAAATTAAGTTGCTTCGCTTTGAACCGGATCCACGTTTTCCTGGAATTTAGCGCAAAAACAAATAAGCAAATTCCTTAATGTGCATGGGGACGAAACGCAAAAATTCCTATATGTTGATGATTTGTTATTAGCTTTCGGGCCGACGCAGCCACATAAGGTCGCCGCCTGTGCACGTTCAATACTGAGACTCTGCCCCAAACAACCCGAGGCAATTATTCACTAAGAAAACAAACAAACGAACAAAGCAGCAAAGTAAAAACAAAAAAATATATATTTATACTCGCTTAGTATAAGCGGAACTGTCGCTTAGGTTGCACAAAATCACAAAAAAAAAAAAGGAAAAATTCAAAGCAATACTTTTGACTGTTAGTGTAGATCCTTATGCACTAGCATGCGCCTGTGATGCAGTTGATAGCTCACTCAGTGTGGTGCGCATTGCTCAGATACGCGCACATGCACCGTACATACACACATGCATAATTACACGGCCAACTATTCCCCAACGAAAACTTAATTAGGTACAGGCGCGTATTGCCGTACTGCCAACCGCTTTGGGTGGTCGCTACTTGGTCACTTGGATGCTTGAGTTGTTGCATTTTTCCGCTCTTGTTTCTTTTCTTTTTTTTTTTTCTTTGCATCTACCATGTCATGTTCAACGTTTTTTCATCTTTCGCTGTTCGTCTTTGCTTTTTCGCCTTTTGTGATTTTGTATTTTTTTTTTTTCTTTTTTGAGTTTTTTTTTAAGTGCACATTCCGCACGATTTAAGCACAATTAGGAGCTCAAAAACTAATAAGATATCATCAGCGCACTTCCTTTGAAGCGAACTTGTTAAAAAGCCATCAACAAAGCACACAAATACATGCGCAACGGCTTTTGGATCACTTTACAATGTGGTCCCCAAAGAGAACAGGTTTCCGTAGCTAGCGACAGCAGACTCAGGGGCAAACCGACAGACAGGCAGTGAGTCAGAGGGGCAGAGTGCCAGTCACGGCAACGGCAGGCAAAATAACTCAAAAATCCAAAGGATCTAAGTTCCATACCACATACAAAATGTGCCCGCAAATGCAACCAACTGAGTCTGCCGTTTCCTTTTTTTTTCTTGCGATTTTTTTGCACATTTGTTGTTGTTGTTGTTATTATTTTGTGTTCTTTTTTTTCCATTTTGGATAATCGTTTGCGAGCGTATCCAGCAGTGCCAAAAGCAGCCTACAGCAGATACATCGTTGCAATGAACAGGTATGCATGGCTGATGATTACCTGCTCGGCTTTCAAAACTTAACTTTTCATGTTCTGTTTTCTGTTTTATTCTTTTTTTTTAGTTTTTTCCTTGTTTCATTTTTTTTTTTTTTTGCTGGCTGGTTGTGGCGCGCAGTGGTGGCTTACAAAGCGCGATCGGACTTGAAATGTTGTTTAAAGTAAAGCAAAAAACAAAAAGAAACAAAAAAAATAACCATTAGGTTGTTTTACGTCTGTACTCGTACACTGCAATGGATCAGATCATGTGTATATCTGCTCATGTCTTTAGTGCAGATACAAATGTCTGCATAGGCATCGTCTGTCTGTCTGTCTGTCTGGCTGCCTGCTGTCTGTCAGCAGGTCTGTCTGGCGCTCATTCGTAGCTTGGAAATCGCTTCCCTTTACTGTGCGGCCCAACAACAGGCATTGACGATTTTTTTCCCTCTTCGTATTTTTTTTTTTCAACTCGATTGACAATCGGCGGCGCCAAGTGCTTAAAAGAGGCGATGACTCAACATGCGAGGGTTGCGCTGTTACTTCTTTCGTTCGTTCGCTTTGTCTGCGTTGCAATGTCATTAAATAGAAATTATGTAGCATGCGTCAAAGCGAGTTTTAATTGAGTCATGTATACTTATGCTTAACAGAGTCATTAAAATTTCACTAAAATTCATTTGATTGAAATGCGAAATGAATGCTCAGCATATGTCGACTTAATGAATGCTTAACGAAAAAAATTTTACCATAAAATTATTAAAATACAAATTTCGACTTAGCGTTTGATTATGTGCAATTAGGTTTTCGTTTTAGTTGATGTTTAATTATTTCAATTATTTGCATTTGTAAATTGTAAATTTCTTAAAATTATACAAAATTAACTTTTCAGAAAGTAAAAAAAAAGAAAAAATCCCCAAACAAATTATGCATGATTATGAATATCCTGCAACAATTTTCAAACATTATTTTTTTTTTGGAAATTTGTTTCACTTTTTTAAATTTAATTTTTAATTCATATTTGGAAATTTATTTGCACTTACCTTGCTGTAGATCCATGCACTTCTTCTATGTATTTAGTATTTTTATTAAAATATTTTTCTTCACTTTGTCAATTGTAAACAATCACAGTTCAATTTTAACGATTTGTTTTTTGTAATATTTAACAGTTTTTATAAAAAAAAAAAACCAAAACAAATAATTGAACGTAACACTTCAATTGTAGTTGCACGTGTTGTTGCGTCTTTGAAATATCCTTTCGCGGAATGTTGTGTCCTTTGCCATGTTTTTGCACAAACTAAGCCGCAGCGCTGTTCGACGACATCCTTTTATATGATTGCGCGTATGCGCACTAAGCTACTCAGCGCGCCAAAATGTCCACATTCGCCTTAGTCCTTTGCAGGCAGCCGCCGACATTCGAGCTGGACGCGTACGAGGACGCCATTCATCCTGTCTGCTGCCTGCTTGGCTGACTGAATGACTGAGTCAGAGACGCAGACACCGTCGCACAACGCCACACTGCCAGCCGTTTTTCTCCTCAGTGCTTTTGGCTCCAAATTATTGCGACTTTTGGCGCGCATCGCTGTTATTGTTTACCGCACAGTTTTGGCCACTGTTTGGCCAAGTGCAAGTTTCGGCAGCAGAGCGACGGATGAAGGTGCAAAGCCGAAGAACGCATGTGAGGCATAACACATAAACTTCAGTTTGAACCCAACGTGATTACGTGCGATTATTTCTATTAGCCTGAAGGCAATGCCGATGCTGATTAAGCTATAAGCAAATATAATTATCTATTTTTACTTTAAAGCAACACATAAGACATATTCGGCTTTAACGCACTTTTTATGCACTACATGTGGAAAGAATCAGTCTAGTCTACTTATACATAATATATGATTTATGATCTTTTACCCGAATATAACCGTGCCGAATATCTTTGTATTTTAATTATCGTGAATGGCGATTTCTTGCCGTATAATTGTGAATGATGCATTTTTATTGTTGATATTTTTATGCTTGGACTCAAATCTGCAGACACAACTGCTTTTAGCTGAACAAGTGGCCTAAATAAACAATGCCCTTTTTATTTTAATTTAGCTTATAACGCACAACTTTATGCAATATATATTGCGACACTTCTAATATATATATATAAATATTTAAAAACGCTGCAATTCGCGTCTTACCGCTAACGTATTTTAAATTTGACTGATATCACTATACAAATTTTCAATAATAATTATTTAATAGTGCTCCTCATGAATGACTTTTAAAACATCATCAGCAACTGCGCTTACTCATTGTTTACTTATTTGCAATATGAACACATAAACATGCATGTTAAGTACACAATTAGCACAAGTTTTCCTTGCATAATCTGCTGACGTTGTTTGAATGCAGCAATGTTTCCAGTTGTCTGTGAATTTGTTTGTTTTTTGTACACTATCGAATATCGAATACATGCTCAGCAATGATCGTTATTGCCATATGAGTATGTCTAGCTTGGCTGGTTGAAGTACCAAAATGATTGAAACTTTTACATAGCTGGCAATGAATTTGTGTAGGGTATTTGCACAGCACAAATTACGCACACATATTGGCAACAAATTACAAACAGTAAGAATTGAAATAATTATGGTAACTATTACACCATTCATCGAAGCAGAAGCTGCTAGCTACAGAGACGACAACATCAACTACAACAGAACCAACCAACAACAACAACAATAAGGCAGGGCAACAGCGGCGACGACAATAATGGAAATGAAAACAAAACACAAATAGAAAAACAAAATACTAAAACAAAAACGAAAACGAAAAAAAAAGTAAATGAATTTCTTTTTGGCGACACTTGTCCCCATGGTGTCGAAGCTGAAACGTATCTGTGGCGCAGTTTCATTTTCAAATAAATGTTGGCTGCCTGACTGTCTCAGTTCTAACGGTTTTCGCGCTTCAATACAGCATATCATAGCAGTAGCAATAACAACAACAACAACGGCAACAGCAGCGGCAGCAAGAATCAGAATCAGTGGCAGCGTCAGTGGCGTCGGCCAACAACAGACGGCGACAAACAAGCGGCCGAGAGTTGAAGCCAACTAAACAACAATAACAGCAACCCCAATACCGCTTAGCAGCCCAGCCGAACCCAGCCCAGCAGCCCAACCCCTCCGGCCCAGTTTAACGCTCAGACTCAGACTCATACACAATACGCGTGAAAGTGTATCATCATCAACAAAGTCAGCGTCAGAAGAAGCCGGCGACTGCTTCGATGATGGCGGCACACAAAACGCAGCCGGCGACCGGCGGCAACGGCGACTAGGACACATAATCACGTTGTAAATATGATGCCTTCATCATTTTTCGCCAATTTCAAAACGATAACGCGTCACATAAAAAACAATCAGGCAAACACAAACGCAAATATCATTAAAAAAAAAAAAAAAGAGTCTGAGCTAGTGATTGTGGAACAGAGACACAGCGAGTGTGAGTGAAAGCATTAGAAGGAAATGCAGCCAACTTTAACCTCATACTGCAAAGCCAAATGGCGACAAGTCTTCTCAAGAATCCGTGGACAGTCTTAGAGATTTGTCTACCAAGTGTAAATATGCATGTAAATAAGCGTATTCAGGTTAATACACTGAAAGAAAAAAAGAAGCAAAATGCATAACAAAATGAAACTGCTGCAAGCTGATAGACACCAAATCACCAGCAGATCACAAATTATTGTTTGTCTATGCAAGTGTGTGATTGGCTATAGCAAGTGTTGAAATATTTTTTTGAGTGTATTTAAGCGCAGTCTGCTTACTTTGAGGCTAGTCAACAAGCAACCCCTTAAAGGGGTTAGTTTGTGGCTAGCAGTCGCAGTGGGGCAGTCTTGGGCTGGGGGCTGGCAACAATATTGCGGAACGCACGCGCCACTCGTCATCATCGACAAGAGTACGCAAGGAACGTATACGACTTATTTCACATCTAATTGTGAAAGCAGCAGCATTTGTCGCGACAATGGCGGCAATAATGGCGTCCAACAGCGTTCACCGACTAAATAAGTTGCTGGCGGCGTCGCGTGGCGACCAGTCGACTCATCATCGCTATTTAAGTTTAACAACAACAACAGTGGAAAAAGCAACAGCGGGCGCACAGCAGAGACACTGCCGGCGAAAGCACTTCGTGCTACCCAACCCCGGAGTGGCGATACACAGTCATAAACTAAAACCAAAACATTGCCCACTTTGGCTTCTAAGTCAAAGTTCTGCGTGTACGTATCCGCCACATATCCTGTAAGAGTCACGAGTGTCGCGACGCTCGTTGTCGCCTGAAGACACGACAACGCCGTAGTCAACGTCGTCCTGTGCGTCGTCGCCGTCATCGCCGTCGTCGTCGTCGTACCGACTCCAACTCGCCAGCCTGGCGAGCCATGCTTGCCTGCAATGTGTCTGTCTTTCTATCTGTTTGTCTGTCTGTACGCCAGTCTGTCTGTCTCTATCTCTCTCTCTCTCTGTCTCTCTTTCCCTCCCCGCTTGTTTATGTTTGCATGTGCGTTGCGTTTCATTTCGTTTGGTTTCATTGAGAATTTAAGCAACACCGACAACTTGTCGACACACACACACACACATAGTCTTCGTGGACGCTGCCGCCACCATCGTCGCCATTACCATCACCGTTGGCATTGCTATCGCCATAGCCATAGCCGACGCAGCAGCTACTGTCGTTTTGTAAAATTTGCAACAATTTCCGAAAGCATGCCGCCACTTGTTACGCACTTTGGCGCCTTAATCATGGCCTGGCTGACGCTAACGCTGTCACTGTCTCCGCCATCAGCGCTGGCGCGTGCTGCTTTCTAGTCAGACAGACTTCACAAAAAAATATATGTACATATATATGTGTGTAGTTATAATAATAAAAAAAAATCAATAACAAAAGCCAAAACGCAATGTAAACACAAAAAAACACACACACACACACACATACATGCATGCAGAGACAACGCATACTCAAGCATATGTACGAATGCCTGTCGCCGCTGCCGCCGCCACTGCGGCCAACGTCGCCAATACTCTGCGTCATTTTCACTTCTTGGCTCGCCAGTCAAAGTGCTCGTAAAAGACATCAGATTGGTGAAACTATTGGCTAGCAATTGTCATCGTCGTTGTTGTCGCCGTCATGATTCTGTTTTCCTACACAAAAGTCAAATAAACAAACAAACAGCAGCAGCAGCAGCAGCAGCAACAATAAAAACAATAAGCAGCGCGTGCTTATGCAAAAGATAAAAAACTACAAAAAATGAGACAAGTCAAACCTATTTGGCGAGACGCAAACGTCTGCCTTTTTTCACTTAGGCTTTCTTCACGATTAGCATGTCAATTGCCCATTAAGTGGGTGTTCAATTTTGCCATTAAATGATTAAAATTAAGTCTTACTGAAGACAAGCCATTGACTGACAGACTGCATTGAAATCCTAGACATGCGTTGTGCCTGCGCGTGTAGTGGACCTTATTATGGCCTGCTATGAAACCCTTAGACCCAAAGACGTCTGAAATAACCATCCAGCTACAAATACTCTGTCTACTCTCTCTCATATTCCATCCATCCGTTTTCTCAACTTAAAACATCTATAACCAGTGACTCGAAAAATTATGCGAAGGGGAAGCGCTTGATAAAGTACGCCTGCACGTTCGAGTTAATATTTATGTTCTAGTATTCATAGTTTTCATACATATATACATTGAAAAAATTAGCTGTGTTCTTCAATCCTTAGGAGTGGCCCGTACTTGACCTAAGTTCCGAAATTGACATTCGTTCCGTTTGTTCTGGAAATTTTATCCCTGAACCGCTGTCCGGTGTAGACCAAGAATTTGCCATATGCATCGTCCTGTAAATTATTGATGATAAGCTAGGAGTTTATGGAAAGAAATGCGATGTTTTGTTTTTGTTGCTTTTTACGAGTTGGTATGTTTTATTTAATAACTTCGAAATCAAATGCAAAAACGTTTGTTTGGTTGCCAATTGGTAAACCAAAAATTTGAACAATTTTGTAACACATAATCATCACTAATTTATAATTGCAATGAAAACGATAAATGATTTTATGCACATTGATATTGATTTTTTTTTTGTTTTTGTTTTCTTTCTATGATTGTATATAAATATTTTGTTTTTGTGATGGGTTTGCTGCAAAGTTGTACAAATTGTTATCGTGATCATTTAAAAAAATGACTATATTATGTTTAGGCTTTTGTTTGGGGTTTTTACTTAATTTCATTTTACTATCTTCTAATTTATTGCTGTAGAAATGTGCATATATTTTGCACAACTATGTAGTACTGCAACAGAGGCAAATCCTATTATTAAACACAAAGCACAAACAACTCACACACGCGTCGTAGTTACACGAATTTAGTTTACATATCGGGTTTTCTAGTTTATTGCAATCGAAAATGTCAAAAGTGAAATAGTTTTGAAGTGGTCATGTCGAGTTTCGTTTAACTTAAGCACGTAGTGTTTTAAAATATAAAATTGTTATTGGAACTTTTAAATATACACAATTAAAAAGTTTGTTAAACTTTTAAATAATTTTACAAATAACTATATAAAGTTTGATTTTTTTTGTCTGCAATTGCTGCTGAAAATTCTTGCAACTGTCAATTAATATTTTTTTCTTTACAATTTTGGTGCATTTGTAGTCTATTGTATATTTAAAGTTTAATAATTAAAATAAAAATTAACATTTCACATACAATGCTTTTTTTATTTTTTGCATAATTTTAATGCAAAAATTCGGTGATTTTTTTTTTGTTACCACGATTTTTAATATAAACGTGCGGATTTTTTAAACAAATATTTATCCCACGTTGACTATAAAAATAAAAATTTAACAAATTATAAAAAATAAGTGCGCATATATTTATGTGTCGCTGCTTTTTTTAAATAATATTACCTTCAGCATACGACTTACATTTTTTGTTTACTTTTTTTTTTTTTTGTTATTAAAGTTAATGTTATTAAATTATAAAATGAAGCTGTGTGTTTTCCTGCAATTTTTGCCTAATAATAAATAAAAAAATTTAAACTAAGGTTAAACATGACATGTAGTCGATTTAATTTCTCTTTCTTTTCTCGCATTTTTTATTGCCATTTGTTTGTCAGAAATAAATAGCTAAGAATTGTTTAAAACTTTTTAAATATGTCTGTTGGTTAAATAATAAAATTTGTTGTTTTCTATGTTTTTGTCTAAATTAAATTCCGTAAAATTAAATCGTAGTGTAATTTACCACCAGCTGCATTACTAAATATTAATGGTACCACTACTTTTTTTAGCCCAAAAGTAAGATAAAAAATAACAAACTTTGATTCTACAGATATTTACAAAAACACCAAAAAAATAATATATAATAAAATATATGTGTACAGTATACGAGAATATGCGGCGTGCATGGTAAATTTATAAATGTTCTTAAAATTAAAATTGAATTTAAACTACTCTTCAAAACAGTTTGCATTTTGTTTTTTGTTTCAATATTAGTGGCTCTTGGGAGGGTGTAAGCAATTCACAAAAACAAAAACTTTAGCAAAAACAAAGCAGCACAAATAAAAAAAAAACTAAAATAAAAATGAAAACTCTCTTAACGCACAAATTATACAAAAACTCTGTTTGTGAAAGTGTATCCCGCGTGATTTTTTTTTTCGTGTTTAGTCAATTTGCTGTTTGGCTTCGGTTATTAAAGCCAGCAGCGCATCCAGTTTTAAATCCTTGAAACGTGCAAAATGATTCATCATCGGTTGTATTGAATCGGACTCGATTGCGGCCGAAATCGTTTGATGTTGTATAGTGCGGTTCAATGCGGAGGCAACAAGTGCCAGAAAATGACGCCATTTGTCTTTGTTGCCATCGTCGGCGGTTCTATCTGTGTTAGCGACAAAAATCTCCTCCGAACGCAAAATTAAGCATACAAGTGATAAAATGCCAAACTGCAATGAACACACAGAATACATTCCAGCTTAATATAATCTCTGTTAGGCAATGAAGAAGTACTTACACGACTACAAAAAATGCCAGTTAATTTCTTATCGTTAATAGTTATCGCTGAGGAAATCTCGACAATGGTCGCAAAGTCTGCATCCCTGATTTGTTGCTTAAACTCTGGATAGAGTGCATAAAGTAAACCGTCTGCGTCATCGCGATCCTTTTTGATAACATTCTGCAATGCACTAAAAACGCCAATCCACACGTTCCAACAGATTGACTGATTCACAATGAATGGCATAACTCGACGTAATAACACCTGCAAAATAAAAAAAAAATAAAAAAAAAAAAACCAAATAAATAAAACACTATTATATTGCAGTTACTGCATTTGCTGGCAAACGTCGTCATACCTTGCCTTTGCGCACATTCATCATGGCAACAACTTTCTCATATGTTAAACCGGCAATCAGTTTATTCACAAGCGCTGGTTTTGTTTCAATCTCGTAATTGAATTTGTTCTTGAGCGCCGGATTCATCGGTGGTGGATTAATCGCTTCGGCTGCGCGCTCTTCTGGCGTTTTGTTTGCATTCTCCAGTTGCTCCAGCGCTGCAATGCGTTCGCTCTCCTTCTTCTTCTTCATGATAATTGTGGCTATAGCATGTGGGTTTTCTAAATCCTCGAGCTTCAATAGATAGCGATATAGAGTCTCGATGTGTAACAGTATGTGTCGTGATTTGCGTAGCGTAGTGGGCGTTGCCTCACTGACAGATCCTAGCGTGGCGGCCGAGCCAGATGTACCGATTTGCGTTGAATTGACGCCACCGCCTGGTGTACCAGCTGTATCGTTTGCGTTAGACGCATCACTGCCCATGATGTCGGCATCGATGATTTTACGTGGCGCCGTCACACTGCCATATTGTAGCTTGCCCAGCGAATTCTCGAATTTTAATGGTGTAAAGACATACGGCAGCTTTTGTTCGCTGCTGCCGCCGATAACAGATGTGTTGCCGGAGTTAGTGCTGTTGTTCGTGTTCTCGGAGTTGCGTCGCTCGCGATGATGTTGTCCGTTGCGTGCTCCATTCTTATTACCTAACTGCACCAGTATGAGTTGTGCATGACCACGCGGCTGTGTGAGTGGATGATTTAATTGGTTATCCTTGTGCGCCTGACTGTGTCGCAGATCGCCATTAAGCACAGCCTTGCGTTCCCTGTACACCGTATAATAGTAATCGTCAATGAAAGGGGTGTCTGTGTTCAGCTGCGACAATTGTATGCCAATGAGCCAGTGTTTGTCCCGTGTGCTCATCAGATTCGCATACGCATCATATTCATCGTGTGGCAGGTTGCCGTCATTGCGACGATTGTGCTGCTGCTGTTGCTGCTGTTTAGAGCCAGCTAAACGCAATTGTTGCTGCTGCTGTTGTTGTTGCAGCTGTTGCTGCTGCTGTTGACGCACGGCATTCTGCAGCATCGGATGATTTTGTTGAATCTCTTGCACTAAACGCATGTTGAACATGTTGTACATCGAATTTGGTTGTTGATTTAGCAGATTGTTTGCCGCCTGCAATGGATGTGGTGGCAAATGACGTGGCGGTGGCTGCATAACTGCAGCAGCAGCAGCCGCCGCGGCTGCCGGATGTATGCCAGCGGCGCGCATTGCATTGAAGCTGGGATGCATTGCGAAATTGTTCAGCGCTGTCGGCAGGTGCGGATTTGGCAGTGGACGCGGTTGATTGCCCATTGGGAAATTAGGCGGCAAAGCACCGTGCTGGTTGAGCATCGGATGTGGCGGTAGATGTGGACCTGCTAAGCCCGGTGGATAAAGCGGAAAACCAGGTGGCAAGCGTTGATTGCCACCGGGTCCTAAGATGCCATTTGCTTGATGTGGCTGTTGACCATGCGGATGCTGCTGTTGTTGTTGTTGTTGTTGTTGAAGCATGTTATTTAGCGGATGTTGTGCCAGGTTATTGGCAAAGTTCAAATTCGGCCTGGGTGGTGATGTCTGCGCATTAGCAGCGAATCCGGGTGGCGCTTTTTGCTGGTTGATTATTGGCGGTTGTTGTTTTGGCTGTTGTTGTTGATGTTGTTGCTGCATTGGTGTTGGCGTCGGTGTCCCCTGTTGGCGATTTAGCGATTCTTCAAAAAGTTTGAGTTGTTCCTGTTGACGTTGTTTTTGTTGTTGGTGCAGATGTTGCTGTTGTTGTTGTTGCTGCTTCTGCATTGTTTGCTGTATGATCAAGTTGCGTTCGATGTCTTCCAGTGTGCTAATCTTGGGTCCGGGTGGTAATGGCGGCAAACCAAAATGGGAATTGAGCTCTTGCTTCAACGGCGGCTGCTGGTGGTGTTGTTGTTGTTGAAAGGGACTGCGAAATTGATCGCGAAAAAGTTGGTGATTATTAAGCAATTCTGGCTGAGGTTGCTGTCTAAAAGACTGCGGATGTGATGCCCAAACTGCCGGATCCATATTGAGTCTATCGGCTCCAATGCTGGCATTATCATCAAAGCCATCAATGTCAACATCATCCAACTTCATGGTCGATAAATTTAATTCCAAATCCGAATCGGCGATGTGCCTCGCATTGCGCATTGCCGGTGTTGAGCTACCAGAAGAGGGCGCCGACGAGAGAAAATTCCGAAATCCGCCATTGTCGGTTGCATCGCGATTATTATGGTTTCCGCTGGGAGCAAATCGACGCCGTACATTACTATATTCTAGATCTGAACCAAGCCGCACTAAAGTTTCATGTACTTCTTCCCAGTCGCCACTAGTGGCTGAACCAAATGTCTCATCGTTCAAAGCATCATATTCCTCCTCCGACGGTTCCGCAATGCGACCACCGCCGCCATCATCATCAAGCTGAAAACAAAAGAAAAAAAAGAAATCAAAGGTTATTCACACGTTAAAATTGTTCAAAACTTTATGTTGGTATAAGCACACATGAATAATTCCAAAACCGTTTCGCAATTCAGGCTGCATTTTGTACTTGCGAATTTCTCGCAATTTCTCTTGGCAAGCTAATTCTCATCGAAAGTTACACGAAAGCCAAATGCAAAAGCGACTCGAGCAGTTTCGCAGCCGTTTAACAATGTGCAGTGCGAGCGCCGTTTACCATTGTTTGGATGCTTTGCTTAATAAAGCTCATAAAATATTGCTTACCGGCACTGAAGTATCAAATCCAAAAAACGAGTCGTCCATCTAGAAAGTTATTTGTTTTATGCGAAATTATCATTAGAAACTAATGATTAAAAGATTTTTTCGTTTCGCCGAGAGATTTTTTTCGTCACCACATCACCAAAGGCGAAGCATAGATCGTGTGTGAGTGAGAAGCAAGAGCAGAAAAACTGTGCAATAACACTGAAGCTCTGAAGCAGTCATGAACAACGTAAAACCGACCTTGGTTTTGCTCACGTGAGCATACTCACGAACAAAAAAAACGCGAATCTTCATGAGTAAAAACATTTGAGCGGCCTGACAACCATGACGCAATGTTTATTTACGTTTTGTTGGCATGTGAGTGCAAGTCAGAAGAGAGGAGAGCTAGTATGAGTGAGAGATGAGATTTCGTGCTCTGCAAACTCTGCTCTGAAACAGCTGTTGTTGTAGTGCTTTTTTACAATTTTCTCTCTGTTTCCACATCCATAATTAATAATCTTATCGTCACCACATATGATTGAAATCATAGCCGAGCAGAGCAGAGTTGCTTACAGTGCGTCAGAGTGAGAAAGCGTGGTTTCGCGCTCTGCACACTCTATTCCAGTGAATCAGTGGTGCACAACGTGAAATTCTGCTTCGCGGGTCTGGTCTGGTATGTTTGCCTGGAGTATTCAGTTTTGCGACGTGTTAGCCCTATTCAGTGTTAGCAAATATGTCTGTTAGGTCCGTTGCATACAGTGTTGCCAGAATTTTTGAGAATAAAAAATAAAAAAGCCGAAAAAAAATAAGTTTGGAAAAAATTAGGCTGAAAAGATAGCTGAAATAAATGAAAGCCATTTTTAGTTTATTAAATGCGTTTTTTTCAAAGACAAATAGACTAGTATCAGTTACCCCCAGTTTATTTGAGATTTAGCTAGGAATCTGTGAGATCGGAATTTTAGAGAAATGAAATAATCGTAGCAACATTTATTGACCCTTCTTAATCTACATGTTTTGTTCCGAAAATTTATTTTGACATCACCCATATCCCAACACAAGTCCTCAAAATAAATGTAGTGCCCATTGTGTATATTCAAAATTGCGGGTTTTTATATTGTAGAGATGGACAGTAGACGAGGATGCAAAATCATGGGTGCATTTATTACCGATAGTCGATCAAAGCTATCGAGTTGCCAACTTAAATACAGCTAAGAAAAACCAAACGGGATTGAAAAATTCTAGATTTCCCGCCGCCCAATGTTTTCAAATTTTTTCGTTTAAAACAAGCAGCCAATAAAGTAGATATAATTGAGAAAATGGAAGCAATTATAGATAAACTAACAAATGATTCAGAAATAAAAAGTCGTCTAAAAGAAGAACGTAAATGAAAAAAACCTGATACCACTTGTATACCCTTTAAAACAGCAAGCTAGTTTCTCTTGATTTATTATGTTGTTTAACTACAAACAACTTTTTTTATGTGCGCTGTAAGTAAATTAGTGAATTGAAAATTGTCAATTTATGTAATAAGCGGTTTATTTTGAAATGGCATTTTTATTTGCCAAGTCATCGGCGTTCAAAATACTCTTATCGATATTTATATTCACACCTCGATATCGAATATCGGTCAGTAGAACCTCGCAATTATTTGTTTATTATTATTGTAAGCGAAGCACGACTAGAAACCAGACATTGTTAGTCAGCGTACCAGCACAACTGTGTGGGTGTTTACTTGCCTTCGTTGGAGTTGTGCACCAGTGTCTACGTAGCACTACTGCTAATAGAAACCGTGGGAGAATACGTTGGCGTTAATACCATTTGCGTTCGTGTCGGTTCGCACTGGAAGTGCACTTCACTCAATCTTAAATACAAATCTGCATCAATGGTGCCGAAATCACAACCGGATTCGGGCGACAAAGACAAAACCTATTTGGGTTTTGATCTAAGCACACAAAAGGTAATGTTTTCTCTCTCCTCCTAGGTTAGCAGCCATATCGGCAACGTTGATTGACCCTAATCCATAACGTATATATGGCATAAAATGAAGTCAGAGTGTGACGCACTACATGATGAGCAAATCATTGGCAGCAATGCTTTTAGCGTCTTATTACAAGGTCAAATCTCGCGCTTAAAAAGAAGCATCTATTGCCGTCAATAATCACATCTTATCGGCGCCTATTTCACTTATCAGTGGGCCTCATTAGTTTTATTTTTGCTATTTCTTATACAACATAATAAACTAAACAAACAACACAATATAGGCAAAACATGACGTAAACCTTACAGGGAGCTGTGCCTTCCCACCTTAAAGAAAATAGGGGTACACTTGTTTGGTCGTTAAATTTGAGGCGTGTCACGATTTAATGATGATGGCACAAATTAAATTGTAAAGGTAAAAAACTGAAGTATGCATACATTAAAGTTTATTTATTATATTACAGCTTAAAGCCGTACAATTGGGGCACAAGCTAGATATTATTGCCACCGCTGAGGTGAAGTTTGACAGTGACTTGCCTGAATTCCGCACTACGGGTGGCACCAATCCAGGACCGAATAAGCATGAGTAGGTGACGTTGAATCATAAAAAAGTAAATATTCAGTTAATCTATTTCTTCAGGTTCTTCGTGCAACCGGTTATGTGGGTAAAAGCCATGGACATCGTTTTGGATCGGTTGGTCATGCAAGGCGCAGATCTGAGTACGATTGCAGCCATAAGTGGGTCGGCGCAACAACATGGTTCACTCTACTGGTCACGACACGGCATTGCTGCTCTACACAAGCTCGATCCAGATAAGTTTCTGCATGCGCAAATCGATGACTCCGCTTTCGTAGTAAATCGCACTCCCATCTGGATGGATGGTTCAACTGCGAAACAATGTCTTGAAATGGAAACAGCAATTGGCGGACAAACGGAAATGGTTAGCATTAGTGGCTCGAAGTGCTATCCGCGCTTTACTGGACCACAGATTCGAAAAATCTATCAACAGCGCACACATGCATTTGAGGATGCCCAACGCATATCGCTAATCAGCAGCTTCCTCGCTTCTCTCTTCCTTGGCGATGTGGCGCCTATTGACTACTCTGATGGCTCGGGCATGAATTTGTTGGACATACGCACGAAAACATGGTCGAAGCCCTGCTTGAATGCGTGTGCACCCGACTTGGATGAACGTTTGGGCGATCCTGTACCCACCTTGACTGTTCTTGGAAATGTGTGTGATTTTTTTGTGCAACGTTTCGGATTTCCTGTAGATTGCAAAGTAGTTGCCTGCACTGGCGATAATCCATCTGCGTTGTCTGGCATGTTGTTGGACAAAGACTGGCTTAGCATTTCATTAGGCACAAGCGACACCATCCTGATGAATCTTGAGCAGCCGCCGACACTTGAGGAGGGTCATGTGCTGTGTCATCCAACAGATGCGAATAGTTACATGGGATTATTGTGGTAAGTTGTGTTTATATCTTCATAGAAAATAGATTTCATCTTAATTGAGGTTTCTTTAGTTTTAGGAATGGCTCCCTGGTTCGCGATGCCATTAACAAAACTGAAGCCAATGGCGATTGGAACAAGTTTAATGAGCTTTTGGATTCAATGCCGCGTGGCAATTTTGGGAATATGGCGGTTCATTTCAATGAAATTGAAATTATACCGAAGGTAAAGGGAAATTTACGTTGGAGCAAAGACATAAATGCGGGTTCACCAGATGCGGTTAAAGGACTGACGAAGTAAGCTATAATTGTATATGGCATTTATTTCAAAGATGTAGTATTTTATTTTTAACAACGTTATACAGATTTAGCTCACCGCAAATAGAGATACGCGCCTTGATCGAGGGTCAGATGCTGCACCATCGGGCAATTGCTGAAGATATGGGTGTTCATTTCGGCGAAAATACAAAAATTGTGGCTACGGGCGGAGCTTCGGTCAACAAGTCAATACTGCAAACAATGTCTGACGTTTTCGCTGCACCCGTCTATATACAAAACGAAAGCGAAGCTGCACTCTTAGGAGCTGCGTATCGTGCCAAATATGCCCTGTATTTGCAGGAGGCGCAAAAAACAGAGCCAAGCGAGTCTACCACCGATGCTCCGCCTGCAGTCACTACCTATCACGAATATATCCTGAATCTTATTCCGAATCATTTGCAACGTGTATGCGAACCGAGCAAAGATAGTGAACAAATTTATGCGCCCATGCTGCAGCGTTATCGCGATATGGCGCGTATTCTCGAGACGTCTGTCGGCCACCACTAAAATTGTAGTTTCAATTATTTTTAGACATTCCCTGTTACCATATACATACAAGAAATACTTTTTCACTAATGTTTTGATATTCCTTTAGATATTTTTGTACATATGCAGAGAAAGCATGTGCAAGTAAAGTGCAATTCAAATAATTTACTGTGATTAAAAAATAAATAAACTTTGCTAGAACTGACTGTTACCAATTGAATTTCTATTTCGATTTATCACTTGCTTACGGAACTTGAATTTATATGTTGATAGGACCTTAAAAAAATAATACTCTATATTTTCCAACAGACCCACAGAGACTCTCTCTTTTTCCAACTCTAAGCACCGGCCCGCTTAAACACTCTTCTCCTCAGTGTTATTAACTTTTTCTCTATCTTTAATCTCTAATCTTTCTAATTAATTCTTCTTACTCTCTTCTTTTGTGCTAGTTTTTCCAAAACATGTACATGACTGGCATCATTAGCCGCTAAAATAATATGGTTTTAACAAAACAACTGTGACAGTTGAGTTTCTGAACAAACCGCGATGAGATTATTTTTTTGAATGCCTTTTGGAAATGTGATTTAATTTTTTTTTTCCATTTACATATCAGATTTAGTACTCATTAAGAATGTTTTATTCGTATTGTTATGGTTGTTTTACAATATGTATATTGCACTTATATATGTATATAGCTACGTTCATAAAGTAATCTTGTATAATTTGCACTAAATAAATACACATAATTATTAAATAAGGTTTGGTTGGATTTACACTTCCTGGGTAATATTTTGTTGACTCTTTGATTTTCGTTTTTGCATATTACAATTAGTTTGTTAAATTCTTTATACTTTTCATATATGTATGTGTATTATGTATGTAAGCAAGTTTGAACGATAAATGGTAATTCCTTTGCAAATGCAAAGAACGCTTTAAGTCACTTAAGAAGAAATAAAAATTTAAGCTAATAAATTTAAATTATTTAACAATTTAAGATTTTCGCTAAAAGCGCAAACAAATGTATAAACAGCAGAAAAAAAAAAGAATTCAATAAGTTTTCATATTGGATTAACTCAATTAATGCTTCATTACAATTAATATTATTTCCCGCATTATTATTTTAATTATTTATGTATGATTTGTTGACGAAATTTGGATTAAATACATATGATTAATGCTGCTTATGCTGTAGTTAATCGGACTTTTTTGTTGTTTTGGTGAAGCTTGCCTTATAATTAAACGCTGGTTCCTATAAATTTAGCCAAATTAATGCAATGTAAATTGTGAGGAACGCTTTTACGCCAATATTATTGGTACATTCGCTTTATGCTGTATATCGACTTGACATGCAGGCTATACTTGTGCGATTGTTTCGATTGGCATGTGTTCCATTTTAGCTTTGACTAACAGCATACAGTCTATTGTTTACCAGAAACCGGAAGACTTGCCACCTGGTGGTGCTCTGACCTTAATACACGAGCGCGTGCCCGATCTGTCGAGTTCCTCTGCGACAAAATAAAATGGAAATTATTTTATATTTGTATATTTAAAAAACAAAAAAACAGATAATAACGAACCACTAATCGAGAAGGATGACTCTTGTAAATCACGCTTGCCATCGACACGTCCACGCGCCGAAGGAGTGCTGCAAACAGAGCCTTCAGCCGGCATGGGCAAGTTGCCCGCAAGCATTGCCTGGGTGATGGATTCCTGATGTGGTATTTCGATTTCCAACTGAGCCAAGTTAAGTTTCTTCAGCTGACCATTGACAGCATCTTCGCTGCCATTCTGTTCCTCCTTCTTCTGCACGCCGCCCTCGAGTATATCATAGACATACGGCGGACGCACAGGTGTGTTGAGGAATCGTCCATAACCCTCGGCAACTCGTACTATACTATTTTCGACACAAATGCGGCCACGCACAAGCACCAACTCGGGAACACCGTGACAAGTCATGCCCTCAAAGATGTTGAAATCACAGGCATGACTATGTGTATTCTTGGAAATGGTGCGTGTAGCACTGGGATTCCAGATGACCACATCCGCATCAGAGCCAACAGCGATGCGACCTTTTTGTGGATACAAATTGAAGATCTTGGCCGCATTGGTGCTGGTCACCGCCACAAAGCGGCATGGATCCAGCAGACCTGCATGCACGCCCTTCTCCCAAACAACAGACATGCGATCCTCGACGCCATTGACGCCATTCGGTATCTTGCTGAAATTACCTCTGCCCAATTCTTTCTGATCCTTGTTGAAGGTGCAGTTATCGCTTCCGGTTGTCTGCAGATCATCGCTGTGGGTTAAAGAAAACGATTATTTTGGTAGCTGACAAGTGTTTATGGTGAAAGAAAGCAAAACACATAACATAGCAGGAAATTAAAATGGCAAACAGCTGTGACTTGTGTCTGTTTTATACTCACTACGCCAAGGACTTCATCAACTGTCTTGGCGTCTCGGCGGATGCGCGTATTGGAGGACTTGTGACATAGTAAATCTGTTCTTGCTTGTGCACGCCATTCATGCTGCGTCCCACGGCACCGGCAACCGTCTCACCGAAGATGCAATAACCGCTGCGTCGTGCGCGGCCAACAATCTCCGCCGATGATTTGCTTGTGATGCCGGAGACATAAAGCGGCGCTTTCATCTGCGCGCGTCGGTGTTGGCGTTAAATATTTCATAGATAAAGCCAAGTGTGCGCATGTTAAAGCATTTGGTTGACGAGTATGACATAAGCACAAAGAATAACAACAATACCGACAAATAATTGATGAGCATTAATTGGTTTTTTTTTTTATTAATAATTTTTGTTTTGTGTTAGAGCGGTTTTGAATTTTCATATGTTGTATGGATTAGAATTTTTAGTAAATCGAAAACACCTTATGCAAGATTAGTACAAAAACGATAACTCGCCTTCAAACCAAACGACGAGAGTAAACACAAAAACTTACTTCGCTAATAGTTTCATCATGAATGCAGGTGTCGAAGGATCAGGACGCAATGGCGGACTAAGTACATGCGCTGCAGCATGATGGAAACACTCATGCTGATATTGTGTTCCATCGGTGCCAAGCGCCGCCGCTAGCGTCTCACCAAAGATACCCCGATTCTTGTAACGATTGCGTGCGCGTGCTAACTCAATGCCCGCCGACTTGCTCATCACATGCACAACGTACAGCGGGCAGTCGACCTGGTTCAGATCGGTTTGGTTTTGTTTGCCATTAACCATACATAAGGTTTTTATAGTTTGTAATACAAAAAGGGACAGAGTGCAAAAAGGCAGACAGTTTCAGTTTTATTGTGGTGTGTCATTATCGCGTTCATATTTACAAGTGGGTGTAGTTATATATGTAATTAAAAATCAAATAAAAATATAATAGATTAATAAAAAATGATACATTTTACAACAAAACAAAACAAATCATACAAATAAAAAATAATAAATTATATATCCATACTTGACATACTGTAGAATTAGCTTAGCTATACCGAAATTTACTTTTGACTGCACTTTTTGATTTTGTATAAAGTATTTAAAATTAGCTGCACTTTAGACTAAAGTGCATTCTTTTGGAGAGGAAAATTTAGAAGAATATTTGAAGCAAAAGAAATTTTTAAATTGACCAATGAGGTTAAACAAAAAAAAAATTACAGATTATAGTTAAGCTTATGGAAGTGAAATCAGTTGAAGTTTCGCAATAGATAACTATACGTTGAGTTAAATATTCATAGTTTTATTTATTTTTTTATTTACTTCAGTTGTGATTTATGAGGTAAATAAACGCCATAAAAAAGACCGTGCAAAGTAATGGAGGTAGCTAAGCAAATTTTATTGTAAAAAGTAAGTATGGATGTGAACGATATACAACAAAATCCTACGCATACATAAACAATAAAATATTTTTTTTTTCAAATAAATTAAAGAAAATTTTTAAACTTCAAACTTAAAACTTAAACCATAATTGAAGTAAATAATACTTTTATTAAATATTTGAATGACTGTTATGTCCTGTGACTGTTACAATTTGCAATTCCACAAAATAATTAAGAGATTTTATACATAATTTATTTAAATTGAAAAACAAAATTATGAAGAACATTCAAATAATTCACAATTGAAAGTAGCACCTGACCATCATTTAAACTAATTCCCAACTAATACACATTTTTAACCACCTCATAATGAAATTTTATAATTAAAGTTTTACAATTATGCAATTTGAATTTTCACTACTTTACTGTATGTATAATACATACAGATCAAATACTACTCAAAATAATTGTTTACAAAAAATCATAACTCACCTGATGCGCCAAAATGCAAGCACGGTTAACAGCTTCCGCTTCGACTTCCTCCTGTCGAGAAAGTTCATGACCTTCGGGGCCTGTAATACCCGCAGAGAGAAGCTTCGACACATTCTTGGCAATTATATCGCCATTTTCAGCATGTACCTAATGAGCAGACACAAAAGCAATTAAACACACTTATATACCATGGAAACTCAATCTCGCATTTACCTGGGCGACACCTCCTAGGCTACGTATGCGTTCAAAGGTATCCAATAAATCGGAGTCATTCAACTGATACAAGCCTTTGTAGGCCATGAACATTTTAAAAGAATTGATGCCCAGCTCTTCGCACATGATTTTCATTTCATCGGAGACCGATTTGGACCACCAGGTTATGCCCATATGAAAGGCAAAATCGCAACAGACTTTTGGATCTGCCCATGAGCGCCACTTGTCATAGGCTTCGACGAGTGATTCCCCTTTTTCAGGTAAGACGAAGTCAACTAAGTTTCAAGGTTAAACACAATTGATCATTTATATTTGGATTAACTTTGTTTAATAAACTCACTGATCGTTGTCGTGCCTCCCGCGACTGCAGCCTTGGTGCCATGATAGAAGTCATCAACCGACACAGTGCCGCCAAACTTCAATTGGAAATGCGTATGTGGATCGATGCCACCGGGTATGATGAGTCTTCCCGAAGCATCGATGGTACGCACTCCGCCGGGTATATTAATGTCAGATGCGGGTCCAACAAATCTGTTGAAATCAAATAAACCATTAATGAATGTTTCAGACTTAGTTTGCTGATGTTCATGATTAGCTTACTTGATAATGCCATCTTCGATGTAGACATCTGCCTTGAAGGTCTTATCGTGGTTGACAATCTGACCATTTTTTATGTAAACGCGATTCTGTGCGCTCTATATGAAAAAGAAGAGCAGGAGCATGTGTCTTAATGACTTTATTTGTGTTGGGTTGCTTGATGTATATGTTGATGATGACCAAAAGTAATGGTTAAACAATCGACGCTTACATGACACTCACCTGCAAATGGATCGGAACTTTTTTCACTGGTTTAGGGCTTGTCGACATTTTATTATTCTTCTGAAAAAATATATGGAAAAAAAAGATTTACACTTAGCAACTAATTGACGTATTATGGGTGAGAAGAAAAAGAATTGCAAATTCGTATGTGACCCTTAGAGAAACTATAAATAATAAAGTGCTGAGTTTTAAATTGATAAGCGCTATCAAATAGAAAGCAAAGAAAGCAAACATTCGCATTGGGGTCTGTTGAGTGATTCTAAAACAATTTTTTTTTGTTCATTCTGAAAAGTATTTCACATAAAGTCTAATCGACGTACGCATTTTTGCTTATCGGCATGTGTACCAATAAAGATAAGCTCTGACGACACTCTTGTGGCAAATCAGATTCGTTGTGCTTGTGTGCTGAATTTAATTAAACACATCTGATATAGTTCTGATATGCGTGCATTGCGTTTTATACGCAGATACAGTAACATCTTTTACAACGGACAGATCTCATATTTTCATATTTTTTTCATTCCCATAACTGGACAGTTCGCAAAAGCGTACAAAAAGATCGCGAACGTTGGTGTCCGGTTATGAGAGATATCTTCTGTAGCAGATATCCAACTACAGTACTTTACGCTTAAGGCGAACTTCTAGGAACTGAACAAAATGTTTCTTTTTAAACGAAGTACGCTATAAATGAAGACTTAAATAAAACAATTTATATATATAAAATAAAAACAAATAAATTAAAATTGGTTCGTGTTAGGCGAAAATTCGTTTTAAATGGGTTCGTTGTAAGCGAAATGTACTATATTTATACATTTATGAGGAAGGCAATGTCAAAGATATCGGTTTACTGGTTTCAAAGTAACCCTTATCATTTACAAAGTAAGGCCTCACCCCATTTTCAGTGGTTGAGTTCCCACAACACTCACCGTATATTAAGTACCTTGATAGAATGATGTCAGAGCAGATTAATATGCACTGCAAACTGCAAACTGCTGCCTACACGCTTGCTATTAGTAAATTGAATTCAACTTTTAAATACACTGCATTCGCGAAAATAGAAAAAAAAAAAAAATAAAAAAATACTTAAATCAACACTTTAAAAATGGCTTGAAAAAACAATTAAATGAAAACAACACAACACCATATGCTAACCACAACAGAATAAAAATAGAAGAAAAACGCTTCGTTTATTTGAGAATACATTACAGGAAATGATGTGCGTTTCTCTTCTGTATGACCGTCCGCGCGTATCACCATACCATTTGGAATGACCAGCAATGCGCTTTGCTTTGTACGCTACACGGCGTATTTATTAAAAACTAATGTCAGACAATTAGGAAGGCAGTTAGTTTGTCTGTATGACAGTTCGTCGCTCATTTTTAAGTGTGTGTACAACTTATAGTCAACGTTGCGTAAGCGCATTCTTTAATTAAACTAACTGTATTTTTTTTTTTTGTTTTAATAAATATCTTTTTGGTTTGACGCTTGGGTGAACGGAAGTACAGTACAGTTGAACTAAGTTATCATTTCGTATGCTCATTGTATGCAAAAAAGCAAGCCACAAACATTTCTAAATTATGTTTACGGTCACTATGTCAAAATATTGCGTCTTTGTTGCACGCAGCTAAATAAATCAATAATGAGCAAAAATGAACACGCAAGATTTATATTTTTTTTTTTTGAGATACGTATGTGCGTTTAACTGCTTTTGCATACAAAAAACATAATTAATAAATTGCTACTGACAGTGCCAGCAGGCGTCTAATTTTAGAATAACCAATCGACCACCGCGTCGCTTGCGGGGTTGCAACCGCGACCACATCATCCGACTGCATGCCGCAATCATTTTTAATGCGTTGCACAGCAGCGTTGCCGTTTGCTCACTCGCCAAGCTACCCAAGCAGCGAGACAAACTCAAACGTCCATCAAAGCAATGCTAAAACAGGCGCTGATTTCGCCCAATTTATTACTCATTCATGGCAGACTATGTGGAACCATTTTTTCGTTTATCGCCTGTGTTACTCACATGCCTGGGGGTTGTTTATGAAATGTCTATTGCTGCATGACCCCCTCCTTTTAGTATTTTTTTATTTTGTGTTTGTGCTTATGAGTCATTTGCTTAACTGAAAATCGGCTTAAACTCATAAGTCACTCATAAGAAGAAAGCTCACACATACAATTATTGCGTAACTCGAAAAGTTGCTAACTTGGCAATGTACTAAAATTAATAGTGTGTAAGTGTGCGCAAAAGCAAAGATAAAAAAGTCGAAAAAACCAACGCCTATTTGCCATGTACAACTTGACAGAAACACACATGATATTGAATAGGCATATACAATGTAACGCATATAACTTAACTGCTTTTTGTGAACAACACAGTAACAACAACAACACAAAAGGCTTTAAACTGCCGTCGCCTTTGCCTCCACCGCCTCGTTGACATCAATGGGTCGCAACAGTTTGCAGACACAAGAACAACGACAATGCGAAGTGAGCGGAATATGATAGCGGGTTATAACTATTGTGCGCCGTCTACTTAGCCTAAACTAGTGAGAGAGTGCAAAGGATAGAGTGCAAGGTTCAATGGCCGCTTCTTGGTGGATTTTTTTCTTGCCTTACATATTTGTTCCTCTTCTTTGTCTTGTGCTGCAGCTGCCATTATTGGAAATTTTGTTAATACTCAACAAGTTTCGCATAACAATTTATGAGCGCAACCAAAAATAATAATTTAATAAAATTAAACTAATCATATCATCGATATTACCAGCTGACAACAAATAAAAATGTAATTTTCCCATTTGGGGCATAAAATATGGAATCATTATATGAACGTTGAAGCTTTTTGAAAAGGAGCTAAAATTATAAGTGCTTCGGTCCCCCGAATGTCGTTATATGCGAAATGGAATTAAAAAAAATAAAGACCCTAAGAAAAAATTCTGCTCTTTTTGCTTGTCGCTGTTTATTCTATAAAATAGTGAGAACAGTCGAAATCTAAGCTGGAAGAATAAATGTTTTTTGCTAGTCACTATCGTTACCTGGCATAAAGAATTTAACTACTGCTCATCAGCATAAAATTTTATATTTATATTATTTTATGGCATAATTTACACTGAATTCTATGCGCCTAAGTTGTAAAAATAATAGAAAAATAAGAAATGCAATTTCTCGCTTAAATATTTATTACATCCTTCTAATTTTTAATCTATCTATAGATTTACAATATTCAAAAATCATGCTGTCAGGGTCCCTGGTTGATCTATTTAAACCATGCCGAAATTAAGCATTGTCAGCTAGCTTATTTAATCTTTAGATTTGACATGCTCAACATCATTAACCCTATCTAGTACAATTCCTGCTTCGCTGGCTTGGTTAACTTTTTGAGTAGCGGCATTGACCAATATGCCCATTGCGGTTCGCACATTGTTGTCCCAGTGGCTTACATCTGCATAGTGACAACGTTTCGAGAAACGATAGTGCCATGGTCCAATAAATCGAAAAAATCTGCGAAATACTCCAGTGTCAGTAGTTAGTTGCATTACAGTGTTAATAGAATAATTTAAGATCATTACCTTTGCGCCATAATCAAGAATTTTCAAATTTTTACGAGACTCATTACAATCAAAAGAATTATAAAAATAAAATTTACTGTCACCCATCTCAACAGTAAAAAATCAAAGTGAACTTATTATTTAAAAGTATTGTAATTACTTGGAAGCTGACGATAAGTATAGCATTGGTGCCATTGATCACTTAGGAAAAATAGTACAATGCTATAATTAAGCAAAGCTTCTTTAGAGAGGTCGAAAAAAACATACTAATCTAATTTTATTAAAAAGGTAGCGATCAAAGTCTCGATTGCAAGTTTATTCCGACTCTTTTTATATTTCACGAAGGCAAAACAGCCGGCATTAATAAGTAATTTTTATAATTAAGAAGTATTTCTGTGTGGCTTAATGTTTTGCGAGCGTCTTTTACTGATTCACGAAGATGGAAATGGGCAAGACCGGCTTAGGTAACCTGGAAATTAACGTCAAATGTAATGGATGATGTCGGCAGAAATAATCTAAGATAATCTAATAATAAGCTATCAGCGTACTAAGTCCACAGATGTAACCAACAAAGACAAGGAATATATATATGTATATACTTTCCAACTTCGAGAAATCTTTATTAGAGAATACTAAAACGCTATTTACACAAAAAAAAAAAGTCCTGCGAAACCTAAACACGAACTAATGGAGAAGCAAGTTTCCTTTTTTTTATAATAAGCCGGCTTCCTCTTGTATATGTATATATGTAGGCACCATCGGCTAGACCAACTCCATGACAACATTCTAATGAGTGATGTTTGATTTTGGTTTAACTTGGAATATTATTATTTGTATTCATATATTATTTAATTTTTTGGTTTGTACTTAAAGTGAACCAAATTGTGCTGAGCTTTCAATACAAATTGAGTCATTTTATTGTATTCATTTCAGTGCTTCACTCTAAACTTTACTGTTTTTCTTGTGGTTAGCACTTTTGTATTAAGTCAAGCGTCCATTGCTGCTCCACAACATGGTCACACCCAACATAACCTGCTTAATGTTGTTGATCGGCGATTTCCGCTCTTGTAATGAAGATAATTAACGAGCAACGCAAGCTGTTGAGAATTTATAACAGAAACATTGTAATGCTCTCTTCCCACCGCCTACACTCCGCATTCATTTTAAGAGCATACCAAAACAGAAGAAATAGAAAATTTAAAGGCAAACAGACAACTAAATAAATTTTAATGCAGCTGCGTAGGAAAAATCTATATATAACAATCTCTCGTTTATGCTAATCTCTTTACGGTTTTTCACACTCTCCAACCGATTCGCTTTCACCTCACTTTGATGCAAGTTCAGTAACATTGACTTAAAGGTTGTAAAATGAAAATTATTTGAACAGTAATGACTTTATAAAGTAAAACAAAACTTTCAATAAAACCATTGCTCGAAATTATGGAGTTAATTACAATGAAAATCAATGAAAATAATTTCCATATAAACAGAGCAGCTCCATTCACTGCAATCCATTTGCCATATATGCCTAGTTAACATTTTCCACCGTTACTTATGCATTGCTTTGTATTCCACAGCCAAGCCACAAGACAAAGCGGCTAAGACCCAATGACATCCAAATCAAATGCGCAGCGCCGCAACTTGGCTACGTCAATGAAGCAATTGCGGCTTGTTAAATCGATAACATAAGAAACCTCTCTTAAGTTGTTAAACAGTAATGTTTAACGCTTTTTCTATGAGTTTTGCTTTAGTGTTTTTGTTCAATATGGATATGTTTACATGTTGCTTTACTTTGCTTTTTTTAAAACTAGTAATTGTTGCACTTATTTGTTTGTCTATTAGTCGGCATAAATTTAATACACTTAAATTATTAGTTTTAAACAGACAAAGTTTTAAACTAGAAAATCTTTCAACGAGAAAATTAAGAACAGTTATTTTAATTTTTATTTAACAGTTGTACATACCTCTTTTTTAAAAAGACTTGAAAAAATTTATTACGTATACACACAAGCGACACAAATTCAACCCAATTTTTTTTATTTTACTTTTGCAATAAGCACAAACTTGGTTGTAGGTGTTTGTGTTTGGGATTTTTGATTTTTCTATTCGTTTTTCTTCTTTGCTAAATTCAATTCAACAGTATGGTACTCATTCAAATGATAGCAGTGTGAAAATTCAATTAATTGCACGCTTATTTAATTTGGTTTTTTAATATTAACCGTTGCTTAAAAATTTACCTAACTCTTGACCAGTTCTGTTATGGTTCTTAATCACTTTTTCTATTGCAACGAAATCAATAACAATCACATAAAAACAAAACACCGCTGTGAGTTCTTATTTATTATAAGAAAAACGACACCAAGATAACCTCACCAAAACGTCCAAACACTTCGAGCTGCACAATTTGACTAAAATAGTAAAAAAGCTTTGTCTACATCCAAAAACTTGAAAAGCGGAGGCGGCGCCCTCATTACTACTAAAGCTTTTATATATCCTCTTCTTTTGGTGGTGTAAGTATTAAGAAGAAGATATTGGCATATATGACGTCATCTTGTAGAGTTGCTTTGAGGTCTGGTTCTTTTATTTCACATCGTTTTAAAGGACGTTCAAAATTTAAATTTGACGAACAATATTTCTCCATAAAATTTATCAATACTCATTCAAAACAACTCAAATAGATCCTTAAGGGCACTAGTGACATAATAAGTATTGGTTTATGAATTATACCATCGCCGGAAAGAAAATTTTGAACGGAGAGCCCAAGGTACAAATATATAACAACACCAATATGTTACTGTTGTTGAATTGCATTGAAAAGCTTTGCAAACTTCATCAACTTTTGTTTGCAACTACACCTGCTTAGCGAGCCAAAGTGGGACAGATCTATCCATAAAATCGGTTAATGGCTCAAGAGTCAACAAAAACAAACAAAGGCATTGCTCAGTACTGTTGCAGTGTTGATGAATAAGAAAAGACTCTTTAATACGGTCTTCCAAGTCAAGTCTATTACAGTCGTCGGTTTTTCAAAGGATTTGTCACTTCAACACGCTCTCCATGGATACCGGAAAGTAAATCTCAGGACGTAAGTCCCGGGACATTGTTCATTGTCGTCATATTTCATTGTTCACCACTACTTCATTGAAACAGAGTTTACAGAGCTCGGAATGGTTCTTACTCACTCTCACTCATTAGTTTTGGCTTCTAGCTTTTTACAACAATAATAACGCTAAGTGCAAGTAGTTTGAAACTATTTTTAAAGTTAACAAAATAAATAATAATTTAGCCGGTGTTTTCCTGTGGAGCATATATCAATTATTCTATTAGTGATATCTACGCATTGTAACTTAAACAGAAATTTGTAAAAAAAAGCTTGCATAGTTACGGCAAATAATTATCTGTTATTATGTGTAAGTTTGTTTATTTCTGCTATTTAAGTTTAACTATATTTGTTTTTATGTTTTCTTCAACGAATGACAGTCTCCACAAACAGCAATAATCCGCTGGTATCGGCCATTATTTCGACCATACTCAGTTGTTTGATTTTTGCCACGCTACGCTTCTATGCGGATTGGTTTAATTCGGATCTGAATATAATGGTGGGCGGATTCATCGGCTCGTGGCTCTTCATATTTAGCCTGACAGCCGTTTCTAATATTGAAACAATTGTGTTTGGCAGTGATTTTCAGGCAAAGTTTATACCCGAAATTATATTTTGCCAGATATTGGCAGTTGTTGCTTCTGGCGTGGTGCATCGTGTCTGTGCGACTTCTTGGTAAGTGCAAAATATGCGCTGTATGATTGATACACACTTTTTATAAACCATACATATTTTTCTTCACAGCATACTTTTTTCTCTCGTCGGTCTCTACTTCATTAACCGCATATCGCAGAAATATCATTACAAGGCTGTTGCGGCTGCTAATAACGATACCGCACCATTTACAGTAATTCGTAAGACGGGCAAGAAACATAAGTGAAGTAGGAGACCTATGAAATCTTAAATAAGACTACACTAACACAAAACGCCTAATCATAACTTTTGAATTGTAGTCGGCATCTTCTCCATTCACATGCAGACAATCCAATGACTTTATTTAATTCCAGAACATTGAAAACAACTTGCCAGTAGAAAAGTGGATACTTCTAAAATACATATTTCAGATTTACCTCAATAATCGATCGAACTGGAAAAATTTAATACATATTTAAAAAAATCACAATTCGAAATACATATTATATAATATAAAAATAAATACTTGTTTGTTTGTTTTTTTGGTTGCACTAAATTATTATTCGCATTCATTGCATTTTAAATTTTGGAATTTGCACAAATCAGCAGAGTTTCATATCTGGTTATTAAGGCAAAAATATCTCTCGTATTCGAATTTTTTTATCAGAAATATTGATGAAAAAGTCCGATAGAATGGAATATCAATACCAATTGAATGTTGTGTTCGTGTGTAATCTGAAAAGAAATATCGTTTCTATGAATTAGCGTTGTACTAAATTACCTAATAATCATCTATCGGCTTATCGACGTTATCAAGATTTCTATTTTGAACGGAAAACAAGTGCGATCTTTTCATTTAAATATTTTTATTTTATTTAATATTTTTATAATTAAGTTTATAAAGTTTATCTTTTTCCATTATACATGCTTGTTTTTTCGCTTTTGGTTAATTTTTTTTTCAAGTTTTCTTCTCTTTAGTTACTTTTTTGTGTCTGTAGTAATATTAATTTTGGGATTTTTCTTTTTGTTGTTTTATTTTTAAATATTTATATATTAAGTCATAATTTAATAATTAAATTTGAGGGACATAAATTTACACGCTAAATATTAAACACTAATAACTACACTTATGATTTTATAGAGATAATCATCATCATCGATTTTTTTATATTTACTTTATAATTATGCAAATGTATGCATTTATATTTCTAAATATATTAAGATTAAACAGCTTTGCATTCATTATTGGGTTCTTCCAGTTTTATTTTACTGTGCAGTAACAACATCGTTTTGCAGGCATTTATTTTTATTATTAGTTTCAATTGCGCAAGGCGTAGCGCAAACGAAATTTTTCGATTAGACTTTTACATATCGTATAATGCCGAATGTTGCAAAAAGTTGTTGGTTTTCTTTTTTACATTAATTTATCTTTGTGTCTGCTTTATATAGTATACCAATGTACGTAATTCCCCTTCATGCAAGTTTTTAAACTGAAATATGTCGGCTGTTGACAAATAACGTTCACTATTTTTGATTTTGTTGTTGTGGTTTTTGCAAGTAATAAAGTAACTTTACTGTTTAATAAATGTTCTGTTTACATTTCAAATTTTAAATTTACAATTTTTTTGCCTTAACTTCTTTTGCATTTAATAAACTTTTGGCAAAACCCTCTGCCCTATTATTTTTTGTTTTTGCAAACGTTACATTTTTTTATACATAAACCGGGCTCAACCACAAATTAAACAAATACCGTCAACAGCAAAAACGAAAAATTATAAAAAATTCGAAGTACTAAAAAATATTTGCAATACAAAAATTTTGTAAACTAATCAAAAGAAGTATTAACTTAGAAATCTTTAGATATGACATGTCATTTAGTTGTAAATTTTAATTTAAATATTCTATTTGTTTTTTGTTACTTAAATAAATTATTATAATTAACAAAAAGGCTGCTGCTACTATGTTAAATTTATAATAACTCAAAACCATACACATATACAAAACGCCCAGCCGTCAGATCAGCACGGCATAAGCACACACGCGCATCATTCAAAAAATATAAAACATCCTAGATTAAAAACGTTAAAAATAAAGCAACAACTTTTTTATGTACAATATTCTCGGAAAAAGGAAAAAAATATAAATAGAAACATGCAAGTGTTTAACTAAAATTGCACTAATCGTAATTATTATTTCTTTTCTTAAATTTCTTCCGTTTCTTATAAGCATTTTGACGGCAATCCTAAATAAATTAAGCGGCGTTTATCCCAGCGCAAGCAAACGCATGCCTGTCGCGCATTATTGCGCAAAGTGATCTAAAGTAGTATCAAATATATTTACAAAAAAAAAAAACTAAAATAAAATTTAACATGTTTTACTTTACAATTATTTTCGTTTTTTATTTGAATTTTCTGTCTGTTGTTTATGTCTTAAACTGCATTACTTAATTGTTGTTATTGTTGTAATGCTTTTTAATTACAATTATTTATGTATATTTCATCATAATATTATATATATATATTCTTATATATTTATAATTAGCCATTATATAAGCATAAAGTCATCATCAGTTATTACCTATAATTTTATAGTAAATTTATATATGTATTTCTTTACTTTTACATGCTATGTACGCTCGCATATAAAAAATTAAACACTGCAGCTTTATATATAATTAAAATTTATTTAGCAAACGTATTTAACATACTTGCCAAAGTTGCAATGTTCTTGCCGCACTTTTCTTGAATGTATATATTATATTTTATTTATTAAAAACTATGCTCGTATTTATGAATATAATAAATCATGTATTAAAGTAGTATGCATTCATCTGTTTTTTTCAATGCTTAAATATTAATTAAATTTAATATATCGCTTGTTTGTTTTTTCATTTTTTCTTGTTGCACATTTTTAATTATAACATTTTGTTTTCGTTTACTTATTTTTTTTTATATATTATTTGCTGCGGTCGTCTTCTGCTATTTCAGTTTAACTTCAAAAATGTCATCAGTCGTTTTCGTTTTTTGTTTTTATTTGATTTTGTTTTCAAATCGTTTTTGTTGTTGTTGTTATGTTTAATACTTCTGCTGCTAACATGTAGTGCAATTTCTTTTCAATATCTTTAAGATTTAAAAAGAATCCAGTTGCCCTTACTGTGTTGTCGCGTGTGAGCCAGTTGCAGTAGTAAAATATTTATGTATGCGTATATAATAATGGTAAATTGTTATTGAAAACTATTTATATGCATTTGAATATAAAAGTATGAGTATGAAAGAGAGTGTGTGTCTTAAAAAACAATTTACAATTTAGTGCTTACTGTATTTTTCCGTTTTTTTTTTTCCTTTTTTTTTTAATCAAATTTCTTTAAGTTGGCGATTTTATTTTTTGCTAAACTTAATGTGTCGCGCTATGTTAAAAGTCATTTTTCATAAATATTGTTTAGACTATACATTTTTTAAAAAGTTGTGCTTTTTTTTTTTTTTGCTGTAAGATTGGCCTTTCTTTTGTTTTGCATGCTTTTATCTTTTCTTTATATTTATTCAAATAAATTTACAATTGTTTTTTACTATACAAAATTTAACATATGCTGCAGCTATATTGGAGCTACGTACATGACATGCTGCGCTAATGATGTGTGATTGCTACACATATTAAAAATCTTTTCTCGTTTTTTGTTATACGAGTATGCATATGATGCCCGCATTTAATTTTTGTATTTTGTGTTAAATAAAACATTATTATTTATTGTTTTGTCCACTTTTACAAAGTCAAATTCTGAGTGAGTAGTGAATTATATTTTTGCGTGGTGTGTGTGCTTGCGTACGTTGTTTTTTTTTTCATAAGTAAAAGAAGCGTATTGTGGTGTCCGATTCTAGCCGCCGCCGCTGCAACCGCTTTCACTACTGGCACCGCGTTGCCAATAATACGCCGGCAACATGGATGTATACTACGCAACCGCTGCTGTTGTATTTGTATTTGCGGGCGGTGGTGGTGGCGGTGGAGCACTAGGCGACATTGCAGCTGCTGATCCAGTTGTATTTGTCGAAGCGCCTAAACCGCCCGAACCGACGCCTGCGCCTAGTGCCGACGTCGCGGTATGCGCCACCGTTGACGTTGCTGTATTTAAACTAAGGTTGCTACAGCCAAGATTACCTGCTAAAGTTGACTTGCCGCTACCACAGCTACTGGCGCCGCTGAGCAAATGTTGGTGTTGTTGATGCTGTTCGCTTAAACTGCTGCTGTTGCTGCTGTGCTCCGTTGTTGCATTGGAGGATGTGTTGGATTGTATGCTGTTGGCATTCACCAGCGTATGACTATTGCTACCCACGCTGCTGCTGTTGCTCAGATTGCTGCTGGCCGTGCTGCAGCTGTTGCTGTTCGTACTGCTATTGCTCACATCATTGAAAGTGGCCGCTGGCGGCAATTGTTGCGTGCTGCTATTGCTATTCTCATCTGCCGCATGTATTGCATTCGATTGCAACGTCGCTGCTTTTGCACCACTGTCTATTGACGTCATACTCGCTTCCGATTTGATTTCGGATTTTATGCTGGCGATGGCAGCTGACATTGCTCCACTGCTGTTGGTGCTGTTGTGGCTATAGCTGTGACTGTTGGCATGTGGCTTCTTTTTATCAGCCAACTTTTCATGGTAGCGTTGCTGCTGTTGAAGGTGCATTCTATGCTCCATAGACGCATGCATCGGACCCGGTTGACCGCGGGACACTTGGAAGAGAACACGTGAAATGATTAATGCCACCTGCTGATCCAATATATGAGACATGACCAGGCCAAGTAGACGTTGCTCTTGTTGCATGAAGAGCGAACGATTATCTAGATGTTTGGCCAGATGTAACAGCGTACCAGCCGCGCGTCGCAACATATCTAAACTAGTGCCCATTGAATCGGGATTCTCACGCAGGTAATTGATGCCATGCTGATTGGCCACGCCGAGTGCCGTTTGCTCTGCCTGTTCTATGAATGCCACCAGGTACGAAATGCATGGTGATTGCAAGGCTACAGTGCGCGCCATTGCGCTATCAGCCGCCGCCAAATAGTGCAGTAGATTTACCGAGAATTCACGCAATACCTGATCCTCGTTGCGACACAGATGACGTGTGAGCACAGCACAAAGTTTCTCAAGGCGTGAAAACGGTGGCGTGGCAATGACTAAGTCTACATTGGCATCCGTAACGCAAAGTTTGCACAGTGCCTCCAGAGCGAGCCTCTGAGGCGAGAGCGCTGTATTCGGGCCCACCGATGGAAAGGGATCCTGCGCATGTGCACTCGGACATACAGCCCAATGTAGTAGACCATCAATCAGTGGTCGCGCGATCAGTTCATCGAAACGCGCCAATTCCAAATGGCCAGCGATGTTAGCTATCGCCACAAGCATATTTTCACGTATTGCGATCAGATAGTCCCACCACCATTCGCATTCACCTTGTAGTGAACTACACGAATCGCTGAAATCCGTGTCTTCCTCGCGATCATAGTTACGTGTCTTGGGTGTGCGCTGCAGATGTTCATGGTTGAGCAACAGCAAGCGTCCCAGTAGGGCAAGGAAACGTGTCGACTTGGCGAGCACCGTTTCGTTGCCGGGCACAAAAGTTAGATTGCGAAAGATGTTTGAGATAGCAATGCAACGACGTGCCAGTGAGTCTTGACTCTCATTAACCAAGTACAATGACGCTTCGTCTCGTGTATAGCACTCATCCTCATAAGTGGAGTCGCGGCGACGATTTAGCACGAGCGCAGCATCACGTACCGTTGTCTTAGGATCAAAATATTGCTGACAAGTATTCTTTGTTGTCGACGCAGTATCATCATCATCCTCAGTATCACCATTTGTGAGTCGTTGCTGCTGATGTTGTGGCGCCTCAATCTCCATGTCCACCTCACGGCAATCGCTGTCAGTAGCATTGGCATTAACCGACTGTGTTGCTGTATTGTCTGTCAATGTTTCCATTTCCTTCTTTAACTCTGTGGGTTGTGCAAATTGTGCTTCGCTATCCTCTTGAACCGTGCCCATCAGTTTTGGCTTCTTTGAATCAGAGGCTATACTACTTTTCTCTTGGGGACTACCTGGTGAGAGTAACCGCTTTTTATTGTTGTTGTCGATATTATGGCCCAATAGCGTTGTATGTAAGTTCTCTTCACATGACGTTTCCTCTTGCTTAATTTGCAAAGTTCCATCGGACGCCGCTGCCGGTTCCTGTTTGATGCTGCTTCTACTGCTGTTGCTGCTATTATTGATCTTAGCCCCCTTCTTATCACTGCTGTTGCGTATGAAGCGCGCAAATGGAATGTGTACAAACTCTGATTTGAAAACATCAATGATTCCATCCAGTGCATCAGGATCCGTAAAGCCATATGTCCACGCATTACTGTCAATTGGCTCCTGTTGTTCGTACAATTTACATGTGTCAATGTCCCACGACTTACGGCGTTCATCAACAAAAATATCATTCTCCGCTGGCATTATGCGCACGGGAATACCCTTGCGCGATATCAGTGTGTAATTGGGAGTCTGTGCGAGCAGCTGGAAACGTTCATCAGGATTGGCAATCACACGCATCTGACCTAGATCGATGCCTTCATCCGCATCCGAGTCATCGGCGGACTTCATGTCCACGCATTCGTAATGACGTCTGCGTGTAGAACTGCAAACGTTGCGTACACCTCGACAATGTCGAATACCACGCTGACGTTTGGGACCACATTCACGGGTCGGTTTAATTGTTGTTGTTTCAACAGTGCCACTATCAGCATCGTTTTCATCGTCGTTGAGGTTATTTGTGTCATCGGTGCCTCCAACATTATTCTTGTCGGTAACAGCGGCGTTGACTTCCTCGTCGTTGTCCTCACGTTCGACAAACATCTCTGCGAGATTCTTTTGGAAATGCTCTAGCAACAGCGTTAACAGACCTGGCAAATGAGACAGTCCAAAGTATTGCACCGTCGTATCATCGAAGAGTAGCACATTTAGCATGTCCAATGCCCAGGTGCATTCAGTAAGCAAGCCGGAACGCATCGACATAAATATGCGCCACGGATCAATGGGACAAACGTCAGCTTTGGTCAAACGCTTGCGTCGATATAGCACAGGTGTTGTGGCTTCTACACTGTCTGGCGGGAAGACTATCTCCTTTTTAGCCAGTTGCGCACTCCCAGGAGGTGGCACAAACGGCGCCTGTTGTGGCTGTGGCGGTAATTGCTGTTGCGGTTGCTGTTGCTGCGGGGGATGCACTACCAATTGTGCTGGCGGGCCACCCAACATGGTTGGCTTTTGTTGTGGCATTATACCCGGCGGCATTGGTCCTCCGGGTCCCTGAAGTATTTGATTAGGCGGTGGGCCACCCGCAACCATGTTTGCGGCACTCTGCTGCGCTGGTGGTGGCATTGAAAACTGTGTTTTCGCCACCATTCCACCAGTGACCGTCGGTGGCATATTAGGTTGACCCAACGACTGTGGTAATGGCTGTTGTTGTTGTTGTTGTGCCTGTGACTGCTGCTGCGGCGGAATGCCTGGTGGTCCAACAACAGTTGGCATACGTTGTTGTTGTGATCCAGGTGGCATGGGTGGCCGCAACTGCACACCCGGTGAACCAGGCTGTGGTGGCTGTGCAGCATTCATTTGCGCCCATTGTGGAGGTGCTTGAGGCGGCTGTTGTGGTTGTCCTGGAGGAGGTTGTTGGTATTGTGGCTGCTGCTGTTGCTGTTGCGGTGGTGGTGGCTGTTGTGGCGGATAACGATGTTGTTCCCATGGTGAAGCCGCAGCGGCTTGCTGATTCGGTGGACCGCCATGTGGCCCACCTGGTGGTGCCTGTGTTCGTGGTGGTGCGCCACCCCATTGCTGTGGCGAAGGTGATGTTGCATACTGTGGTCGATATTGATTAGTTCCACCTTGCCAGCCACCTAAGAGCAGTAAGTAGTCATGTTAATAAATCAATCATAACAGTAGACCAATCAAAAGCTTACCATAAATTTGCGGCCGCGTATTATAGCCCGGATATGGCTGTGAATCTTTGACAAAATCAGGATGTCGACGGGGTTGTGGGCTCTGCATAAACACAAAGTTAATAACATCAATTAAAGACCGCTTCAATAACTGCATTGCTGTCAAAACTCACCTGATCTGGCGGTCTGTAGTAGTCTTGTTGCGTTGGCGTGCCCGGTGGAGCATAATTTCCTGCAGGCGGCGCACCGGGCGCGCCAGGCGTTGGTGGTCCACCAGCACCCGCAGTTCCTGCTTGCGCCGGTGGTTGCGGGCCACCTGGTGGCGTTTGACTGTAAGGTCGATTACCATATGGACCATATTGATTAGCACCGCTTGGTGGCCTAAAAGTATAGGGAAAAGCGAAATTTTTTAACTAAACCATGAAAACATTTACAGCAATCCATTTAAGCTTAATTTAAATGTATATCGCACAAATCGAAACAGAACACAATACAATCAAATCCTTGCGTGTTTCGAAGTGCATGAGCATACGGGTGGGAGGAGAATATTCATGTCTATTTGTGTGCATGTTATCTTGTTGTTGCTGTGTGTTTATGTAGTTAGAAATGTTCACTCACGCTTCTCCCTCGGGTCCATAGGGAGGATACATATTGCGATTCTGTGGCGGATATTGTCCTTGATTTTGTCCAAATGGTTGACCAGGTGGTCCAGTTGCATTGTACTGATCACTTGAGCTGTACTGTCCGTAGGTGCCAGGCTGTCCTGGATATGGTGCACCTTAAAAAAGAAAAAAAAAATATTTTTTAAAATTATTATTTATATTTATAAAAAAAAAGGCGATGCCATTAAAATCAAATAAACATTTCTGCATATACATATGAGTAATTCAATTTCTAATGGTTCAGTATATTCCGAGTGGTGATATAGCAAGCGTATATAAAGATTATGATTGCAAATATTATTTTTATATGTATGTATATATGCAGGTTTATATAGATTTAAACAAATCGAAAGGAAGTAAGACATACATTTATATTAAATAAAGTACAAACCCAATAGAATTAACCAAATGGAATACAAAAAATAAAAAACAAATATATATGTAATAAATTTAACGCAAAGGATCCAAAGTTCAGTTATCCTTGATATGAATTTAGACTTTATTTTTTAAAACAATAGGGCAGCCATACTGCATTTAAAAAAAGTTCTAAAAAAAAGTCCTATTTTTTATTTATCAATTACAAATATACAAAGAGAGACCCTCAGCCAGATAAGCATATATTGCTATTGTAGCATTTATATATTTTAATGCATACATAAAAATAATAAAAACAAAGTTTGACCACAAATAAAGATCAGACATCGATTTTTTACCCTATTATTTCTATAAATAAATGCTTACTCGGATTCTGAACTTTCAATTTAATTTTACTAAAATGGCACAGGTTATATTTATTTAATTGCACTCAAAATTTCTGCAAAAGTCATGTTACATACTCAATAATACTTATAAGTGACTTCGTATTATGATATAAGGTTGAATAGAATTAGCTATTACAAAAATTAAGAAGACATTGCCGGAGTAATTCCGTTGCTCCTAAGCAATACATCAACAGATTGTAGATTGTGAAATAATAGCCAAGTATGATACAAGAGTTTATTTTCACCTTATCTTCCAGGCCTTGTACCTCTAAACAGAGCATAAGAAAAAATTTCGGTGTTTCGGAAACAGAAGCAGGTTTTATAAAATTTTGTACACAAACCAATCTTCACACTACTTTAAGACTTCAAAATCAATTTATTTACTGCTAAAGAGATGCCTTAACATTAGTTTGGATCTTCAGACTATCATTGCATAACTCTGTATCATAAGTAAATTCTATATAAGTTACAAAATTGATATAGAGCTGAAAATTTACTTTAAACTAATAGCATTTTCAGGAAAAATCGATCGAAATATTATCAGAAACATATATTTACAATTAAAGAAATATTCAATTAAAAAAATCAATGAAAGAAAGCAGTTTATTTTTTTTTCTTTTGTCATAAGCCAAAATTTGCAATAAACCCATACAGTGATAAAGCGATATATACTGTATGTATATATAAAAAAATAAAATAAAAATATATAATTATATGTATTTATGCACATAATTGGTAGCAAATATAAACAATTTTAAGTATTTACATCTTCTACAATTATTAGGCATGCACAAAAAAACAGATTCTTGCAAATGTCAGTAAATGAACTCAAAACTAACCAATAATAAAAATAAACATTAAAGTAAACAAAAAAAAAAAGAAAAAGAAAAAAAGGTAAATGAATAGAAATAATAATTTATTAAAAAAAATGAAAACAAATGAAATTAAATTAATACCTGGTGTTCTCGACACAGGCGTGGAATACGAACTACCCTGCTGCTGATATGGTGCATTGGTGGTGCGTGCGTGTGGTGGCGGCGGTGGTGGTGGCTGCTGTGCTTGTGGCTGCACCTGCGGCTGTTGCTGCGGTTGTTGTGGCTGTGGCGGCGCACCCAATGGAGATGGTGGGGGCGGCGTCGGTTGCGGCGGCAAATGTACACCCATATGCGTCGTACTGGGCACAATCGCAACGCCAACAACAACTCCACCAGCAGCAGCATGCGCACCACCACCAGCAGCAACAGCACCTGGACCAGTGACATTGGCGCCACCGCTGGCAGCAACCGGATCGTCAAAGGGATTGCTCACACTTATATTATCACCAACAGCGGCCGTTTGACTTTGATTGCCTGATGGATGAGATGGCGTTGTTGTTGTTGATATATGAAGACAGATGATGAAGATAGTCGGTAACGGTTGACACACGGTTGAGTTTGTGAATCAATGGATGAATGTTTGAATGGATAAACGAATAAATGAATGAATGAATGAATGTTGTATACGAATGAATGAATACCAAATAAAATGACAGTCGAGTTTTACGTAGTAGTATGATTGCATCAATGATTGAGTAAATTATGTTTTTTGTTGGTTATTTTTGCATGAACCCACGAACGAACAATGTTTTTGTTGTAGTTTTTGTGGTTTTTTGTTTAAATAATAAATCCATGTCGATTTGTGAACAAATGAAAAAGCCAAAATAAATAATTTTAACGCGTTTTTTTTAACGAAATATTATATTAAAACAACAAATTGTGCGCAATCAAAAAAAAATAAAAAAATTATTTAAACCAAAGGAACAAAACATACTTATATTTAAAAATTAACGAATTCAAAAGAATGACAGTGCGAATAGACTCTTGTTTTATTTTGTTGGTTGTTTCTGTTTATGTGTTTTTTAGGCATATCAAAATAAAGTTATAATATATGTTATGCAACGTACATAGAAAAATACAACAAAACATACAAAATTAAACAAAACTGGGAAACAGATGTGACTTAAAGCGTCAAAATAAAAAAATAAAAAATGAACAAGTGGAAAAGTTCTGAATTATTTTAAATTAACTCACCGGTATGCGACGTTTGTGCGTTGCTTTGTGAGGGTGGCCGCTGCATTTGCCCAGGGGCGCCATAATCCGGCTGCGCTCCAGGTGCCCCAGGATAGGCGCCCGCCGGTGGATATCCAGGATAACCGCTGCTGTCGATCGTTGCATTTGGCGGCGCACCAGGCGGCGCTGGGAATGAATCTTGTGAGTTTGAGGAACCTGTTGAGTTCGTTGTTACAGCATCCAAATGTCCACCAACAATTGGTTGCAATGTTGGTTGTTGATGAAAGCAATGAAATGATTCCATAAAATAAATTCACAATTAAAACAACATAGTTCAAACTCAATTAGGAAAAAAAAAAAAATGTTATTAAACATTTTTATAAACTTACCTGGCGATGGCACAGATACTGCTTTCGTTGTCTTTTTCTTGGTACCAGCCTCCACTTGTTGTATGATGGGCAAAGGATCGATATCACCACGGTCAAAATGACATTCAAAAGCAAGCAGATTTTTTGTATAATGCTTGCGTAATGTGTATGCCGCACTGCTGCTAGCGCCAATGCCGAGCAATCCAGCAATGTCCTTCCAGGTTTTGCTCTTCGTAACCTAAAGAAAATATATATTGAGATATCGTTACATTGCAAAATATAACACAGTCAAAGAATTAAAGGCATGTCAAATTCAAAACATATTTAAGTCAATCAAGTAGAAGTGCAATTATAACAGGCAATGTTTAGAGTTCATTGGATGCACACAAAAGTTGAACAAAAAAATAAAAATAATTAAATATTTAACGATCTTATATTTGCTACCAATTGTTTAAAAATTTTCATTGTTCAAAATATATTAAAAAACAATTATTTATTTGGTTCAGTATATAAACTACAGTTGACGTGTATGTAACTGCAGTCCTAATATTTGTAAGCGCCTCTTTCTAATCATCACTGAGTCGAAAGTTGCAAGTTTCAGAAAATGTAAGCTATGGAAGTTCATTTCAATAAAGAAAAAACAAAAAAAATAATTGAAATAATAATTAAAACTGAACTGTTGGGCAGCGAAAGTTTCCTAAATGTTATTTTAAAAAAAATTCTGAACTCGATAATGATCAAGGCATCAACATAACATATCTAGGCATACTTAAGAATACTTAAAATTAAACATATTTCACTAATAGGTTCTTAGGATGGGATATAACTACTAAGGGCTAACTACGATTACAAAAAAACAAAAAAAACAAGTTTTTCTTTACTAAACAATAAAGCAGTTACCGACTTTTCCCACTAACGTTAAACGTTTACATGCCAATTAAAAGTTTTTCATACAATAACGGAATAAACTTGTTTGTTTTTGAAAAATATTTGATAAATATTGTAATTTAAAACAGCTTTACCCGAACAAATATTAAAATATGAATTATAAAGAAAAAAATTCAACAAATGGGCGGCATGCAACATTTTAAAAAACAATTTTAACAAAATTGTAAAACAAATTATAGTTTTACAATGTTAATTACTTGTACCAAGAGTTTAAAATTTATCAAATATTCTTTTGAACAAATTCGGCTATGAATGTGAGCGGCATGTTTATATGATGCTTGGCTTGGGATTAAAATTTATTAAATGGAAAGGATTTATAATTTCTGCATTTTGATCGTTTTGAAGGATAATATGATTTCTGACTTTGTGGTTTGGTGTGTTGGTTTATTGATTAGTTGGCTGTACTTGTTTTATAGATTTTTTTTTTATTATTTATTTATGGTTGGACTTGATAGTTGTTGATTTTTAATGTCTGTTCGGTTGATTGGATTGATGGTGATATTAATGGGTTGGTTTTGTTATTTTACTTTGTGGTTTCGGTTGTGGTTTTGGTAAACTAATTGGGGTTTTTTTCTTGCTAGTAGTTTATCTAAAAAGAAGTTAGTAAAAGGAGTTACTACGGCACCTTGCATACCTCGACGAATCCGCCACGTTCTTTTACATAAATATATAACCTATATAAATCGAGTGGCTGTTTTGAGATGGTTGGACATGCGGTAATCGGTGTGCGGCGCTCCTCCATGAAGGATCGTAATTTGTCGAGCCAACCGCGCCTTTCCGGATTATCATCCATTTCATAAAGTTTACATAGCGAATCCGACTTTTTATTCGAAGTCACTGTGGTGCGAAATGGTTCTTGCGGAGGAACGTGACTGTTAAAGACCTGCTGCAATGACGTTAGAATGAAAAAGTTAGGCAAAAATAAAACCAGTTTTCTTTTTTTTTTTAAATATTTGTTGAATTTTATATAATCTGTACCGGACTAGCGGGTGGTCGCGACCAGTTTGGTGGTGAGTTCATATCATACTCCTCGCCAGGTCCACCGCTTGGATGTAAGCTGGCATGGGGCCCTCCAGGGGAGGTGCTTGGTGGCGCTAAATGACCTTGGCTATATGGATCGTTTTTACGGGACTTTGGTGTAGTGCATTGGGGATCCTCACCGGATGCTGTAATAAAAGCAGAGTATTATCAAATAAAATTTTGTTTATCAAGGCATTCAAAACCACTTACCCGCAGACGCATTCGACAGTGTACTCTGTTGACTAACTTCATCCATAGGCGTGCCATCTGGGCCAGTGGTTACAACCGATGTCACAGGATGCGGGCCTGACGCCGACGATGATGAACCTGATGAGCTAATGCCATTATCATGTGATATATGCTCTGGACCGATGCCATCTGCGCCACCACCCATCGGACCGCCGGGCATTGACTGTGGTGGTGTACTTGCTGGTGGACCCATACTCGTTGGTCCGTGTGGCGGCCCCATATGATGTGGGGGACCCATTGGCATGCTCGGATGCATTCCAGGTCCATTGCCATAGCCTTGAGGTGGAGTTGGAGTACCACCGTAGCCACCTTTGTGCTGCAAATGCTGTTTAAGATAGTTGAGTGGTCGCGGTGAGCCACTCCCTTGAGATGGCGGGGGTCCCACAGGCGGCGGCGTGTTTTTTCCTTGAACATGATTGCTCATTGCACCTCCGCCAGGTGCACCTCCAGACACTTGCGCTGACGGCGGTACCCAACTCTGATATGGTGGATACTGTGCGTGTGGACTACCGCCAGTATGATTAGGTACTGGTCGTCCTGGATACTGCTGTGGACCTGCACCTGGCTGCATGCTATTTGCAGCATTGGCTTGATTTGTTGGTGGTGGCCCAGCGGTTGCATAACCAGTAGCTGGATATTGTGGACGTGGCGGATAGTTGCCTGTAAGTTAACAAGTAAAATCCATTATTATTTCTTCCTTAGTTTAAATTTGCAAGCTTACCTTGCGGATATTGTTGTGGCTGCTGTGGCGGATAACCTTGCCCACCAGGACTTTGTCCGGGTGCGCCCATTTTATAACCTCCATGCATGTGAGGCGGCAACGGGTAACTGTTCGGTCCAGTACCTTGTGGTGGCGGAGGCGTTCCCATGTTGTTGATAGATTGATTTGGCGGCGGTGGCTGTTGACCCGGCGGTGGCGGTGTCTGTTGGGGCGAATTACTTGCCGATGATGCCGAATTCGCCTGCTGCTGAGATTGCTGTGTAGGTGGCGCTCCAGGCATTCCATGCAATGGCATCGGCGGTGGTCCGGCGCCTACTGGTGGCTGCGGCATCGAACCACTGCTAGATTGATTGCTCGCCGGACGCGAGATCGGATGATTTTGTGCTAAATAATAAAATAATAATATTTCGCTCTTAGTGCTGCTTTTGTTTGCACATTTTAAGAACGTACCCACTGCCGGCGACATGGAACGTGAACCAGACGAACCCGTAGGTGATGGAGTTGGTCGCATAACCTGTTGGGGATTGGGTGTACCAGGTGGACCAGAACCTAACCCACTGTGAGCGCCACCGCTTGAACTGTCGTTGCTATTCTGACCCATTAGTTCCTGCAAATATCAATAATAGTTATAGATCGCTTTAGTTTTTTTTATCTCGTTTTAGTTTATTACACGATAATGTAGTCGCTCAAACTCTTCCCAAGTTTTCCTGGGAATTTTAATATTATCTTTATTCATTATTTTTAAGCTTTATAAATAATGCTAGATATTTGATTTATTAAATATATTAAGCTGAATTCTTTTTATCGACAATAATATTATTCCGCTTGCCTAATAATATAATGTCGGTATAAGACTAAGATTCATAAAAAGTCAAATCTAGTATGCATGGAGAAAAACCTTAATTTAACAACGGTATATTGACGTGGTGAGTTGAAATCGGAGCATAAATTTGACCAGTTTTACTTAAAAACGTATAGTAGTATTGAACATTATTAAATACTTTCCACTTGCGTAAAGTAATAAGAGCAAATAAAAATAAAACAGAAATACAGAAGAAATAATATATTGGACGCACTACAACAACGAATACCATATGCGCCATCAATTTCATATTACGCAATATGCGCTCAAGAACACGCAAATAAATAGAACGCAACGCCGAATGTATGAGAAAACAGTAAATGAATGAAAATGAAAAGAGTTTATAATTTATTTATATCAAACCTAACATGAAGCCGGCCGGCACTTCTTTTTTTTAACTGAGCTTAAGAGAGAATTACAATAACAAAGGCATAAACAAAAAATGAAAACGAGCGACAAAAGGAGAAGCCATGACAATTACAAAACAGGTGTCTAAAAAGGAGGAACGAGAACTGTATGAAACGACTACAGACTATATTTAGCAGCACTGCGAGAAACAAAATAGTAAGAAAAGTAATGGGGACAGTAAAACAACAACAGCGTCAATTACAACAACAATGTGTTGCGTTCTTGCAAATGATCAGTAAAGAGATGAAGACTAGCGGAATGTGTGACTTTGACTTTGATAACTGAACAAACATTTTTTCATGAATGAAAACACTTTGTCTGCAAGTCTGTCCGACTATGTATTTGCGTTCACTTGAATATTACAAAAGATGAGTGACAGTTGCAGCTGAATTGTGTACTTAACAAGACAAGTGCCTCCATTTATAATACACGCTAAATAGCTTGAAAGATATGGTAATGTGGAATACACATTTGTGCAACTGACATTATAAAGAAAACTTAAAACAGTCGCCGATGGCGTATGTGTCTTTGGAGGAGAAAGTTTGCATACAGGGTTTTACTTTATTCATACTCGTTCGCATTGTTTCAAGACAAGGTGTCACATGTAATTATTTAATAGTTGTCCTACTCTACAAAATTTGCGTACATTGAATAAAACATTTCAGCATTTTTTTATTAGCGGCGGTGATAAAAAGTTTTATATAAAAATGTGTGCATTTTTATAACGTTTTTGATAGGCGATAACATAAATATTTCAAATTTATTTTTAATTTTTCGGAATAACTTAACCTTCTTTTAGCGCGAAATTGATTCATAAGCGATCGCTTTCAATTGCTTCGCCACACAACGCGTAAAACAACAATAGCAATGGCCGGCCGGACACAACAACATTAAAAAGTCATAAACAAGTTAAATATCAAATCCCATACACATGGTGCCTTCTTTTCTGAGTTTCTTTTTAAAACTATTTTCACAACTCAAAAACAGATAATGAAAACAAAAACCGCGCCATAAAAATACTAAAATCGAACCTAAGCAAGGGGGTTTCTGGGTGAAAAGCCAAAACCAAAGCAACAAAAACCTAAACCTTCATTTGGTAGTCGCAAACTCAAACGAAACGATTTGCGAAGCACTCATGTAATAAAGCGCGAGCGCGCGAACATAGGGCAGTGGCCGCATTAAGTGCATAAATGAGCATGCGAACAAATGGCCACCATCGTTGGCGACTCCAACAACAACAACGGCGACTGTGAGCGTAAAAAGCTTAAGTTAAAAATAAAAAAACAAAACAACGATTTCAGATGGTGCCAGCCAGTCAGCCAGAAGGCAAGCAATTGGCGGTTAAGTTGTTGAAGGGGATTGTGGCGATGAGGGCAAGGGGCAGCAGCATACAATACGCGGTATCTGAAAAATAAGTGAAGCGAAATACATTGGCATTCACTTCTGACTGCGCAGTGGAATAGCATGATTCCCAAGGAATGGTGGTTGACGCATGAGTGCGTGTATGTGTGGTGTACAGAATACAGCGATGGTGTGACCCGTGAGAGCAAGAATCGAACAACGAAACGAATGAATAAAATCACGAAAGTCGGCTCTCAATGCAAGTGAGAGATGATAACAAATCCATAGATAGATAGAAGTGAAACATTCGAGAGAAATATTTTTACAGTATTCGCTTGCTCCGTATATTTCACAAAGTCGTTCTGACAATAGTTTTAATTCTTTTTTCAGCGCAGTTCAAGTATCACGGAAACGAAATGGTGAGCGTTGCAAAAACAACGCAAGTTTTTATTATTTTTTTGAGGATAGAAAAGAACGCCACACCAAAGAAATAGTGCGCGCGGCATTAATAACATGGGTGCGAAGTAAATAAGAAAATTATTTCATAGGAATAAAAGTTTATTTGCGAGTCATTTATTATAAGTTTCTGGAAAATGTAGGAATTTGTTTGCATTTGAAAATCAATATATGATGTAGTAATTCGATAATCTGATCGTTTGACTACAGACCCCATTCGGAATATCAAAACATTCGGATTATTGTATTGTCTTAATATCAATTGTAAGTGTATCACAGATACTTCAACGACGTTCTACTACGAATTCGTGGACTAGTTCTTTACCTTGTTTTCAATTTTTGTAACTCTTCTAATATTTTTATTTGGCCTATACGTGGCCGTTATATTCCCAAGAAAGCAACAATGCAACATCCTTTTTTTTGTTGCTGCTTTGGTAGTCAAAGTTATTATATTGTCTTTGCATATACAGGTAACCCCCGTAAAACGTGGTACTTTTACAAGAAACATAAAAATCAGATAAACAGAAAAATGTTTAAAAAAATCCTACTGACCAGTGCTTTTTCTTTCATTCAAGGCGATTTATTCATATGTAAGTGCCGCATTTTATATTTTAAATATTAAAAAAGAACACTTTATTTCAGGCAGTATGAGATCATATCAATTTCCTGACACGACTATTACTAACCACAACCGCTCACACCGACATTTTGAGTATGAAAATCAGCTGATATTTTGCATGGGCCTCAACACATATTCTCACAGGAAATTTTAGCTTTCCCTAAGGGACTCTCCACAACAACAACAATTACAATTAAACGTCTGCGTGCAATTTATTTTGGTTTCATAAATTTCATAATTCAAATTAAAAAAAAGATAAACCGCACTCGCCAGCAGAAGAGAGAACGCACAGCTAGAAACTACTGGGATAGAACAGTTTCCGCGCTCTGCAATCTCTGTTCCTAAGCAAAGCAAATGAATGAGCTAATAAAGAAGAAACGAAACAGCTAGCAAACAAAACAAAGAGCGACAAAACAGCATTGAATAAGCTTAATAAGCCGCAACTACAATGAAACAGTACTTTTTTGTTGTGTGTACTTTCTGGCTGTTATTTCTTATTCGTTGTTTTTAACATTCGATTCATTTAACTTCAAGCTACGATTACTTATAATTCTCTTTGTGGTTGTATGTGTTTAATGGCTTAGCTTTGAATATTGTGTAGAGAAAAGTATGCGTCGTCGACGCAAGTAAGCGATATTAGGAGCCGTTGCGCTTTGTTTGTTATTAAAACAAAGAAACACCAACAATAAAAATAAAATAAATTGCATAAAATTTCAGTCAAAATATTAAAAGAGCAAAGCACAACATATCCTTATGTAGGTGTTTTCTAAGTCTTTTTCATTCGTGTGAAGTAAAGTTCTTGTCCGGCTGAAAATATCACACGCAAGAGGGGTATGTCCGTTTTAGCGCCCCTGCATTTGTAGCTTAGTTGACATGGCTTCATGAAAAATTTATTAAGCTAATGTTGCGTTCTCGCCGCAGTTAGCTTATAAAACAACTGCATTGTTGTTGTTTTTTAAGAAAACTCAATAAATGAAATGGATTGACGCAGTCATACGGCAGTTAACTCGTGTATACTGCCAAAGGCTGATGACAGCATAGCAGCTATTCAGAATGTGTGGGCTTTCAAAAACAATAGAATATTACATATGCAAACTTTTTTTTATAAGAAACTAACAAAACTTTATTAAGCTTTGAAAAATTGTATGGTGCTGCGTGCTAATGCTTGTTTTGGTTTACTCTCCACATCAGAATTCAGTCGGCATACAAGTAACACTATAAAGAATCATTTGTCACTTCTTTTCTCGGCTTTCTCTCCGCTTACACCAATATCAGCTCAAATAGAATATTTTTACTGTATGTTGCGATTTAAAGAAACGATAATCACCTGCTTACTGCACGAAGGTTAGGTTAGGAACTTTGCAATTTGAATACCCATGCGTTTCATAATCGGGCACTGGCGGTTGCAATGTTTTTGCCCGTTTTGGGAGATTTAAATAAAGCGAAATCTTAATCGGGACGTTTGATAATGGATCACCTTTAAGTCATTCTTGACTTGACAGAATTCTCACAGAGAAATTCTTTTTGTAGTTCAGTATGTTTTAAGGCAGCTCTTTTGCGGGCAGTAGTAATATATGAAGCAAGAAATAAGTGCATTGGACTACCCAAAAAAAGATAAGAATAAACAGTAGTATCTCGATTCTTGTACGCAAAGAAAACAGGCCTTAGTGCAAGTTTGAAGCATATTGAAAGTAACGAATACTTCGTTTTCATGGATATAAAATTAAACTATACTTCTGTTTCAAATCTACGTTTATTATTTCATTAAGAATCAAAAATTGTACTTTCCCGAACTTTTTTTTTTGTCAAAATGTGGCTCGCAAGGGCCAAATCGATGTCGCAAGATTGTGTGCAAACACCGCATACGAGCAAGAACCGAGATACAAAAAATGATGTGAGCGCATTATAGAAGATGATACTTTGAAAAATGGCCGATGCACGGATGACTCGAGTGTGCAGTTTGTTATTATAATCATGCATCGGTCGTAACGAAGTTACAACTCGAACTTTTGAGTTGCATACACCTGGTTAAACCAGTTTGAGAGAGTTTGATAAATAAAAATATTTGGTAACCTCGAAAAATTGCCCAAATTAAATAATGTTGATGACAAATAAATTTTTTTTTACTGAGAAGAAACTAACAAAACTACATGATCGTGTCACTTCTAGAAACTACTTACACTTACAATACCCTAGAACGTTTAGTTATTATCCAACCTAAATTTCTAGACTATCGCAAAACGTGCATTCGTTTGTTGGGTTAAATCATTATATGTAGCAACAAAAATATATACGTGCTAACATCGCCATTCCCTTCTTCCATTCAAACTACTTTCCATCTTGCTTACTCTCTTACAACTGTAGCACACACGTGTGCTGCATAGTGACAAAGAAACTCACAGTTGAGTTATATTGAGTTCGAAATGTTGTTCGTACCGACGGCGCTGCTTCTTCTTCTTATTAGCACAAGCTCAAACATTAATTCGTTGGTTGCCGAACTGACATGTTTTACGTTCTATCTGGCTTGCTGCTGCTTGGGTTTTATGTGCGCAACGAAAGTTTATTACGAGTGCCTGTTTTTTTCTTTTTGCTTCTTCTTCTTCTCCTCAGTTTGTCTGTGTTCGCTGTAAATTGGCACAAGGGAACGCCAACAGCACGCAAATATATACAGCAACAACATAGGCAGGCAAAAACAGCAACTGCGAGCGCCAGTGCCTGCGCGCTCACAACAATATAAAGTTTGTAGTCTACAGACAACAACGTACGGTTCGTTCGCTATGACTTGCTGTGCTGTGCTGTGCTGTGCTGTGATGTCTGACTAACAACAGTGACTGTGCCAGGCGGCAAAAGCAAGCGGTAGCCAGCCAGCCAACGTTCATCGTTTGTACGTTCATTCGTACCTTGGTTGGTTGGTTCGTTCGTACTTTCGGTCGTTTGAATCGTTCAAGCCACTAGCCAGCCAGCTATTTGCTGGTGTACGGGAGGCAAGCAATTTTAGCGACCGAGCTAAAACTCAACTGAACTAAACTGAACAGAATGCAAGCAAACGAATAAACGATGGTTGGAACTTTCAAAACGAGCAAACAAGCGACGACGTACGTAAAAACGGCAACAGCAAAGGCAGCATAGCAAAGCCAAAGTTGCTGCTTTTGCCGTTGTTGATTGGCATGGCCTGGCGGCCTGGTGGACGGACATACTGACTCTTAAAATGAAAAACGATGACGATATTTGTTGCAGTAGTGGTTACTGATGTTGTTGTTGTTTCTGTAAGCTGCTGGTGACTGTGACAACGAGACTTGCAAAAAAAAACTCCGCAGCATTCTGTGTCGTAAAAACCGGCAAAATTTGCCAGCGCTTCGGTTTTTGTTATTTATTTTTGTTACGCGGGCTGAGTGCTTTTTGCTCGGCCAGCCAACTTGCACGTCCTACCCTTGCGGTGTGTTACCGGTTGACGGTGGCAAGCGCGGACGCAAGTGCCAACCCCCAGGGTTCTAGAGGGGATCGTCTTTAACTTGTCTGATGAATGCCACCTTTTTTTTGTGGCCTCTTATGAATTGCCAACTTACGGGCAAAGATTTTATACGACTAGCCAAGGTGTGCTGATAGCACATACACATACATACATACTTACAAATGTGATCAGAAAAACAAGTATTGTTTTTTTTTAAACATGTTTAAAGAACTTTTAAAACTATCGATTAATAGACGATATTTTAGGGTTAGATTTCTAATTTCTAGACTGATTTCATTTATTTTTTAATAAAATTATTTAAAAGACATGCATAAAATGTTTGAAAATTAATAATCCTCTTTTTTTTGTAAGCAAATCTTTTTGAGGTCTAGAAAAAACTTCTTTTTAAGGAAGTTTTCGTTAGAGAGAAGCCCGACTGTGACTGTAATTATAATTATAACAAAGTTGCTCACCTATTTTTCTGTCTTCATGCGTACGTATGCATGCTTGCAGCCAAGCTTTTGCACAACAGAAGTAGCAGAAACGAGGAATGAGCAGAGAGAAAAGGGTCACTTGTAACAACAGCAACAAAAACAGTTTAGATTGCAATAACGACGTCAGCCTGCCGTACTACTTCTCCTGCCATATTTACTTTTGCTTGTCTCTCCGCAAAAAAACTATGCGAATAAGTTACGAGAACTTTAGCATGGCTACGTGCACTCGAGCTAGATGTGCTGTTGTTTCCGACCTAATATGTACATAAATAAGCATGTACATATATGACAGTAGGTTAGTCTGGCAACCAAGTAGGCAGTCGAAGAACTCGGCAGTTTTTGGTAGACCTTCTATATATCTTACATATGTACTAACATATATGAAACAATGCCGCATTCGCATGGTCATGACATATTCTGTACAATGTCTGATTAGCAGCAAAATGTGGATAAAATTTGTGAAATAAATGAAAATCGGTAACTCAGAGCCAAAGCCAACTGGTTATTTTCTTATATGTATGCATGTAGTTTTAAACTAAAATAAAGAAAATGTCCTGCACATTCTATAACTCATATTAAAAACAGAACAACAGAGCAACAGAGGGAAAAACACAATAAAAACTAAATAAAAAACTAATTCAAGAAAGTATTATCACATCAAACAATCATAATTATTTGTTTCAGTTCATGTCACTAAGCATGTCTGTATAATCTCCGTATATGGCATGCATATATGCGCACATGTACACATTTACTGGGTTGTTGTTACTGTCTATGCCTCCGCCGTCTACGACTAAAGTTGCTGTTGAGCGCGCTGTCCCAACAACAGTAAACGAACGAGCAAACGAAAACGTCAAATGTTGCCCGTTCAATCCATTCTATATATTATGTTGCCAACAATAACAACAACGACGACGATGCTGGTGCGATTAACACAGACAGAAAATTAAGCTGACAGTCGAACGAACCACCATGTCGAGCCAAGCTAGGCCAGGCAAAGCCACTCCTCGTTCGTTGTGCACGAATACAACGGCAACGGCTCTGCGAAGCAATAGAATCAATAACAACAACAGCAACAATAAAACCGGCTAACCAACAGAAACATCGTCGGCAACAGAAGTCTCAAGTAGTTAATGGCAACAGCAGCGCCCTCTGTAACATTTGATCCATTTGCTCATTTTGCCGCTCACTGCAACGGCGTTGCTGATGTTGGCATTATTCGTAATACTGTTGAAGAAGGTTCGACGACGACTAACACAATCAATACAATCTAGCAACAATTGTCATGATTGCTATTGAAAACGACATCGAAAAAACCGCACACACAGACACACGTTTTTTACTTCAAGTGTTTTTTTTATTAAAAAAGCCAGCAACTAACAAAGCCAAACGAATGAAGTAACAGCAAAGTTGTTTTTATGCCAAACGGTTTTGTTATTATTGCAAAAGAGTAGAAAAACGAACACCATAAGTAAACAGAAACAACAGAAACAAATACAACGACAATATAAAAAATAAATGAGTTTATGTGCACGACGTTTATACATCGAACAACGACGCAAGAGACTTTAAGTAGAAATAATACGCAAAATTCATATAAAAATAATAAATAACTTCTGTCAGGCTTCTTTTTTCTTTCTTTAATTTTTGTGCCATCACCGCTTTGTTGTTGGCCTGAGAGCAAAAAAGTGTATATGACTATACCCACAATATTTGTATGTGAATAAATACCACCAAGAGAGAGCGCACTTCATGATGAGGCACTGATTTCTGAGTGAATTTACCGTGAAGTCGGCTCCGAGAGCAACATTAAATTTTACTCACACTAAGAAAATGTCATGTTACTCATGGAAATGAATGAATGATTGTTATATGAAGAAAAAAAAAAATATTCCCAAAGTGAACTGTATTGTAGTTGCTTCATTATTTAGTAACATACAAACAATTGTGTGTTACCTATTGATAGCTTAAGTAAAAAATGACAAAAACAATGCTACTTTTGGCAGTTGCTTTAACGGACTGAGTACGGATTGCTGCCAAATTGTGCAGTAAAAACAAAACAAAAACTAAAGTGTGCGCTAAATGAAAAAACAAAAAATTATTTTTGCGAGAATTAAAACTATGTAAATGCGGTAAATCAGCGTTACTCTGAGAGGGACATACATGCACAATATAAATAGGTATTATTGAGAGCGCCAAACAAAACAAAATTATTTGCACTTAGTGAAAATCTTTTTGGCTTCGTTCTTTTTTTTCTAGTTTTTTATTCAGAATAAAAAAGTTTTATTTAGGCAAGGATATGCAAAACATACAGATATAACAAATGAAAAAAATAATTTCCTTCAATTTATACTTTTGTAATAAATGTTTACACGATTAATGCAATCATGCGTTTAATTTAATTTCATAACATGGTTTTAAATAATTTCAAAAAAAGGTTTTAGGGAAACAAGACACTGCATTATTCCAGTTTTGATAATTAAAAAGTCAACACCAATAATTAATGGAATTTATTTTTGTTAAATAACAACTTCTAACCTGTTTGGCATTCTACTTTCGACTCGATACCAGGAACAATTGCACTTTGTTGTACTGCAATGACCTGAATTTAGAATGAGGTCTGTGCTTTGACCAGACAGACAAATAGTCAGGAATATTTGGCTAAGACGCCTAATTCATAGAGTTGATTTTTTATCTATTATGCCGAACTTTTAAATAAACAATAAATTTGAAATAACTATATAGTTAAGCAAGCATTATACTCAGTACTACACTCCCATCCAAGATTGTTCTGCTTTTCATTTTAGTTACTTGCAAGCAAACTTGTTTATAGCAAGTATGCTTTTTTATATTTTTATTTTTTAAAAACTTTATTGTATATGTTGCGCGAAGTGTCACCCCCGCACACTCAACTGAAGCCACTTAGTAGCTTGCAAGTTAAATGTTAAGATGCGAAACGAATGAACGTTCACAATAGCCAGCTTAAAAATAAAGCAGCTTATATAGAAAATATAACAGGAACCTGCAAATGTAAGCAAGAAGTAGATTCCGTTTATGTTTTTATATGCGAGACTATATCTTTTTTTTCCCCCCGATAAGATATAAATGATTAAGGCAACGTCAACATGCCAATTCTTCTTTTTCTTTTTGAAACCTGGTAATACCAGGTGAAAGCTTCAGTTCAGGTAGAGTTTTTATTTGCGGTCGGGGCATTACAAATTTTAACTTGCTAATCTTAATTTGACTAAACATTTAAAATTTTTTTTTGTGAACATAGCGTTTTTTTTTTATAAAATTTTAGACTAGAAATTTTTAAATTTTCTTAAATAAATCTGTAACAAAACCAATCTGGCTTTTTTACCGAATGATATATTATTCTAGGAATAAATGCATTACAACAGCCTCAATGTGTAAAAGAAAGCGGTAGCTATAGAGGTTATTACTTTTTTTTTTTTGAAAGTTGCACTGATAAATGCGTATTTGCATATTTTGTGATTTTTTATATAGTTGCAGTTATTAAGGTAAGGTATGTATCGACAGGTTGCGATTAACGAGAACATTCTATAAATTAATGAGTAAGCCACTTAGCGGCACTGCTATGCCGTTTTATAATCAATCTTTTTTTTTTTTTGTTTCTAGATGGCAATGAAGTTGACGATAGCATAACAAAAATAAATGCCGGTACGTGTTGTGTTGTCTACAAACAATATAATCTATCTAAAATAGCAAAACTCGACGACTGCGCAATGTTTACAATTGCCAATAACATTAACATTACCAGTCAAAGAAGGAAAACAGCGAAAAACCTACTACACAAATTTGTTTTCCTTTACTGCTGACATTTTTTTGTATTTCTCAGTTGCAGTGCATGGTGCGTGTGCGCCTTATATTTTGTAGTTATTTTTTGTTTTCTTTATGTAGCTGTTGTTATATAGGCTACTCAAGCCCACAAACGAAAGTGAAGCTAAAACTTTACACAAGTTCATCTGTGTGCCACTTAAAACCCGATGCTGAGACATGTTTTTTCTTCTAGTTTTCCACGAACATTTTTCGCAAGTCAATTGAACATTAAAGTTTTGAAAAAAATAATTTTTCTATAGTTTTTTTTTTTTTTTTTAATTTCCGTACCTCCTTTGATAGACAGATATTCTGTCTGTCAGTTTATCTGTCACACACATCCAACATTATTTGTTTTTTGTTTTTCTTAAATTATCTCTGGCTTCTCCTTTACTTATTTACACAAAAGTAACAAGTCAAGGACATTTCAGCTTTTATGTTATCATTCTTATGGCTATTGCTGCTCTCCACATAAATCAAGCCACAACCTTTTGTCTTTCAGCTTCATTGCCGTTTGTTTTCACTTTATTACCACAAACACACCACGCTGTCTGCCATGCCACTTCACATGTACAACAGAACAGCAGAACACAATACTAACTAGCATATTGCCGTTCTTTCATTAATATGCGCCACGCTAGCTACTGTATCACCAACAGGGATACCGCCTTTTATTTTTTGCATTTACACATTTTACAGTTGAGTTCGTTTTTTTTTTTATTTTTATTTTTGTTTATTTTATTACGTATTTATTTCTTTTTGCTGCCTGCTGGCAAAACTAGGTCAATAAACTCTTTGGCAGCGGCAGCACCACATGAACTTGAGTCGTGACGTTTAACCCTTTGCCCACCACATCACCGTTATCCAACATCATCGTCGCTTGCCCTTTTTTTATGCGCTTTAACAAAAATTTCACTTCTTTTTGCTGCGCATTCTTGCTTTGCCTCCTTCTTTCTATTTACTTTTTCTTTTTTCTTTGTTTTGACATAAAAATATCTTTTTTTTTTATTTTATTCCTTTTCCTCGCGTATGCTACCTACCTGCCCTGGCCACCCTTCCTCCCTCTCAAAACAAAGAGGCCACAAAACCAGGGAATAACACAATACAGCATTTAACATATTTTTCTCCTTAGAATGAATTTATTTGGTTTTTTACACATAAAAGAAAAAAAAAAAATATATACTACCTAAAGCTTTTCATCTCATGCTTTGCCAATATTTATTTTTATTTTTATATTTTGATTTGTTTTGTGTTAAAGACCATCGTCGGCGTTTCGGTTTTTATTTTGATTCTGCTTGTGCGATTCTAAATGGTTTCATTTTGTTTTGATTACTATTTTTTACTCACGTTTTATTTTATTGGTTGGTTTAATTTTTTTTTCTACTAAGGCAATGAGGTTCACGTTATCGCTGGCGTCGATGCCATTGCTGCTGCTACCGTTGCAAAGATCAGTGTCAACATTGCTACTGTTACCGCGTCATGAGTCATCGACCTGTTGCCGTTTGCTACAGTACTTTTGACAAAACCATCAAACAGACCGACATTGCAGTATATGTTAAGTTTGTATACTACTTCCTCTTTAGTTTTCTTGCATCATTTCGCTTGCTGCTGTTATATGCTTGTTTGCTAGATGGCTTTCAAAATATGTTTTATTCGACTTGCATCATTTTTAACATATTTTTATTTTCTTGGAAACTATCTTCCACATATATACGTAAAAACATTGCATCTAGTTCACAGACGTTTTGCTGGCAAAAATGATGCTGTTACATTGCTGTCATCATTTAATACGAAAGATAACAAGAAATTTCTTAATAATCCCTACGGCTATTCAATGATTTAAGCGGATATAAATGGCTGGCAAAAAGGTATGCCTGCAGCAGAAACTACGCGAGGACTCAGTCGCTTAATCAAGAAGGACTTTGATAAATTTTTGACACAGTCATTGCTATAAGTCCAATATAATTGTGCTCACTGTCAGAAACTGTTTGCAATCATTGTAACTGCAGCAGCAGAAAACAATGTCACCATATCTAAAAAAAAAATCCTGTTGCCATGTAAATGGACTCCGTTTTAAATATACTATGCCACACTAATTAAAGTCCGTCAAAAATTAATACTTGCCAATTTAAGTAAACAGCACTTCGGCTTTAAGTGTTATTTTTATTAACGACTAGCCATTGCCACTTCACTTCATTAGGCGTTTTTTATTACCTTTGTCGAAGCACCCAACATTCGCTAGATGGCACTAAACAACCGCTAGATGGCAGTAATAGCTTTAGAAGTATTTTTATTCATACCTTACCAACACAGACAACTCTAGTTGCTACTTTCAAGAAAAAGAGACATGTGGAATTGTGCGGTTTCTCTTTAAGTTAAACTACCTATGGGTCTCGCTGGGGTGCACAATAGATCAATATTGTTCGCAGTGTATGTGATTTAATTGGCCACGCATACAAAGACCAACTGCTAGAAATTTTTAAAACGATTGATTGTGCATCTCACACAACCCATCAAACAACACACAATCGCCGCTTGCATTTAGAATGGGCTTGAATATTGAATAAGGCGGCGTTAGCATTCATTTGCCATAACCGCTATACTAAGATCATCACCAAGCATTGACATCGTCAGCACCGCCGTAGCAGATGACCACCGCAGTGAGCCATTTCAAAAATGCAAATTGCCTAGTGTTGACAATGGCAACGACTGTGATTTATGTCTGCACATGCATAGTTCATCGAATACGACGCTTTGCATGGGCAGACCGCCAACAAATGCAGTAGCAGAGTTGAGGCGGTTTAACTTGGCACATTTGGCCATAAAATCGTGCAAAATAAATGTAATTAGTGGTCGACACAAATTGTAAATTTTTTGCACTTGTGCATAGCATTGTTCTGTTTATTTATAAGGATTAATAATTACAGTAATAGTTCATTTGCAATTACGAAAAAAAAAGGTTTGTGGGTTGGAAAAATAATTGTCATAATTTACTCTAATGATCGAATACAAACGCAGTCCGGCTTATCGCCAGAAACATTTGAGTAACAGTCAGTATAGGAATGTTAAAATACAAGTGCCAAAAAATTGATACCGCAAACAGATGTAAGAAATTTATTATTTTCTACTTTGTATCACCGACAGTCTTAGCAGCTGACACCAGTCCAAGTAATCCATTTTTTATGTACTTATTCAGATGCAAAATAAAATAGGATTAAAAACATTTTCAAGTTAAGACCTCTCCCGTCATGATTATATTGCATAAAAGGTTTTTCAATACTTTGTATCAATTGAAAACTATCACATCAGTTTGATCTAGTGTGTACAGCCGCACTTCACGTTACAAAAAACGTCCGTGTAAGTTTGTCACCCGTGAGGTTTTTTTTTGTTTTTTACAAAAATTTATTTAAAAATTTTGCCACAACCATTTAAACAATTACATGCCAGCACGTACCTGATGTGGTGATGGTGACGCCTGCGACGGTTGGGGTGATGGACTCGGCGCATGACCCGGACTACTGCTCGGCGGTGGACCACCGGCTGCCGCGTGCGGTGGTGGCGGTTGCTGTTGCGGCACATGATGCGGCGATGCAGGTGGCAATGGATGACCGCCAGGGCCGGGACTAGGTGCAGGCGATGAACCACCGGGCCAAGGCCGATTCGGTTCTGGATACTAAAAAAACAAATTAAAAATTTTATTCAAATGCATATGACGATTGTTTAACTATACGTCCACAAGCAATATTAAAAAGCAGCAAACAAAATATAAATCATTTTTTTTGCTTAAAATACCTTTAATTTTTTTTTTTTATAATGATGCCTTACATACTTCCTGCCCCCTTGCATACAAAACACACCTGAGACAATTCTATGTCATTCACCAAATCGGCCGAATTATTAAAAGGCCCTATATTCTCCTCTTACTAAAAACTACCCTATTTAATACTCTAAACTTAGGAAATAATTTTGTAAATATTTAATAAATGCCTTTAAATACAATGCAATGATTATAGTTAGCATTTATATATATACTTTCTAAGCTGAAGTCTTGCGCTGCTAATGCTTCCTTCCCCACGGGCTTAAACTTTAACTATAAATTTATCTTTCAAATATATAAATAAATGCTTTTTCGAAGCTAAAAATCAGTTATATTCAACAAGGAGCTGCTTTTAAGTTATTTTTCCAATATATAAAAACACTTGGTACAATTTCTTCGCAATATTTGCAATTCATCAAATTTATAAATAAAAAAAATTCTTTCAAAATAAACGAAAATTGCAATTATAAATTACAATATTTACTATAGTTAACATAATCATACTGGTTATTTGCCCTGAACGAACATTTGTGCTCCTATTATTTCCATAAAAGAATTTAATTCTGATTAATACCATACCTGATGCGTCGAGTAGGCAGTTCGAAGATTTGGTCCCGTCGCTGGTAGACCTGGCGGCGTGGGATATCTTTGCGGATACGGTGAATATTGAGATGTTGGAGGTGGCGGTGTATTTTGTTGGGTTGTTTGGGGCGGTGGTGGAGGCCCACCACCCACACCAGGCGCACCACCACCAGGTTGCTGTTGTTGTTGTTGTTGCGCTTGTTGTTGCTGTGGCTGTTGTTGCTGGGGTGAACTTGGATAGGAACCTGAGTTTTGACCATGCGCTGGCGGATAAGGTGACTGACCTCTGGAAGTATTTGTCTGGAAATACAATAATAAATAAAATTTAAATATTTTTTTTTTATTACTAATTTAAAATGTATATGTATTTGCAGAATTCGGTGTGGTTTCAATATTACATATTGTGCTTAAACCACACATACTAAGTAGAAGGCTTCAAACTTTAACTTTAACTTAACTTACAATTTAATTTAAAAAAAAATAATAATAGTAAACTAAGTAAACATTTTCTTTATAATAAAAGGAAGAAGGTAGATAGTATAGAATATTCATTCTATTCAAACTCGTTTTATTTTAAATTTTCAATGCTATGAATGGTCTGTTCAGCCCAACAACTTGCATATTTATTTCAACGAATGCGGACATTTCAATTTTTCTAATACAAAGCAACAAGCTTGTGCCAAGGGCTTGTTGACAGCGCTTCCAATTCTTGTTTAAAAAGCTGATGCATTTCATAAAAGGATAGCCTAATAGGTACACAAACAAGGTATAGGACAGACAATATATAACAATTTCAAATACTATAGACTTATGAAAACAAAAACCCTTCCAAGAAAATATTATAGAAAACAAATAAATACAGAACAAATGTGATTTCTAAACGAAAGGAAATTGTTCTCAACAGACTATAATAGCAATAACAAACACAAGGACGATGACAACGGCAGCAAAGCTAGCAACAAAGAGTAAACCAAACGCAATAATTATAAGGCACAATATACTCGTTGTACCCAGGCGGTCAATAACATAACGAGTACGGCACGAATGAGCAAGCGCACGAGTGCGTACGAGAACATACGTTTGCCGAGCGCAAGGACATTTGTTGTATTATTGTTGCTGCAATTGTTATTGTTGTTCTAAGCTGCGCTCTCTGGCACTCACTCGCTTGTTCATTCGTTCATTTTTACGTATGCATATTTTATTGCTGTATGTGTATGTATAACTTTAATCGATTTTCCAAAACCCATTTGGTAAATGCAAACACACAAAACACAGCAGACCAATGCACACCATTTCAAGGGGATTTTCACTTGACAGTCACAAATGTTCAGATTAAAGTAATTCTAACAACAGCAGAACTGTGTGCGTGGATAAAAAATGCAAGCTTAGCATTAGAAAAAAAACAGTTATGCGGCAAAATATAAGCCAACCAGAGAAGAATGTTGGTAAGGATATTCCAAAATTCTTTTAAGGTTACCCATACTACAAGAGTGCACGCATTCACATACACAAGTATGTACACAAATTTATACAGTTATCAACTTAAAAGCAACGCACACACAAAGCGAATACATTAAAGTTGTGCGTTGACTTGAGATTAAGGGCGTTAGCATATAACTTAGCACACACTACTACACTGTAAATCGATATAATATAAAATTGTTTTTGTTTGGGTTTTCGTTTGAAATTTTATCGCGAAAAATACCGTCAAAAGTGTTGTATACATTTTCGACATTGATGAAAACCCAGCTGACAGCCAAAACAGCTGCAAAGGTTTTTTAAGTAGCAACAATGGCATTGCTGTTTGCAACAAAGATGACAGCAATTCGGCGATTAAGTGCCGATGAACTGGTTTCGCTTGCTCTCTCACTACTTATACTCCTTACCAACATAACATAGGAATTTTAAAAAATGCCAGCATTATTCGAAAGAAATAACAAACATTATATAAAGTTTTTTAAAAAGAGTAAAAATAAAATGACTAAATATTCAAAGTATTAGTATTAATTGAAAAAAAAAATCGTAAAAACTGGATAAAAGGTTCTCAGGTGTTCCACCGAATGTTTATGCAAACAATTATTTAGACGCTTTATGAAAACCTTAAATATGTAGAGAAATGCTGACTAAGCGAATCTGTAATCAGTTCAATTGAATTGTGAAACAAACTTACTGATATAAAATACATACATAATTTATTTCGGTTGCCGACTGCATTGCTCGAGTTTTCTCATTCAATTTTTTATGCTTTTTTCTAATTTTAATTGAGTAAATCGAATAATGCACAACTTTTTTGTTAGGTTTACTCTGCTTAGGTTAGGTCTGCCTTTGAAAATAAATTACCCTGAGCTTTACGTGCAGTTTCCTTCAATATGAAGTCATAGTGCCTCCTTTAAACCAATCAATTGTGCACATTTTATTTCATTATTGCAGGCCTCCGGTTTCGGCTTGTTTTGGTTTTGAACACATAGAAAAAAAAAATAAATAAATTTACCCTAAATAAAAAAGAATAAGACGAAGAAAACAGAAAGCCGGTGCCAGTAACCCCCGCTACACGCAGTTACATCTGAGCATGAATATGTTTGTGAATGTAATATCGTGCAGCAAAAGTGTTCGGCATTTTTTTTTAAATTTTATTGTTATTATATGTTATAACTAAATTGTTGCTGTTGTGCTTTACCATGTTCGTCTTATGCACACATTTAATCTAAACGAATCTATTTTTTTTCTTTTTTGCCCATATTTTTTAAATATTGAGTATTTTTTTAATCAATTCAAAATTTGAGCAATGATCTTACACCATTACAAAATCATATGACTTAAGCCAATGCAACTAAACTCAACCCTCTTCTTCAATAGCCCATGAGCAGCAGCACTATAGCATTTGCTTTCATTCAGCGCCTGTTGTGCACATTTCTAAATTCGCATTCGAAATAATTTCCTAACTTCCTTCCCCTTCGTCTCTCAGTTCAAACTTTACGTACAACTGCCTCCGTTGCTGCACATACGCATTAGCTTTTCAGTCTGTCTGTCCTTGCTTAAGTCCTTTGGTTGCATGCTCTGCGCGCTCCACCCTACATGCTTACGTCTTTTACTACCCCATTCAATATGCTACAATTCATGCCAGACCTTTGGCTGGGCAAAAAACACATCACTGCCATCGCTTCTCTTTATGTTTTCATGAAATTATAAACCCAAAGCGAGCCGACGTACGTAAAAGTTTATATATAGTATATACAACTACATGTTTCCATAAAACTCTTTTTTGTACATTTTCTATGCTGACTTGACTCTTGCATGCTATTTTCTAAGTTGGCCTGTGACGTTCGTTAGAAGCAAGATAGCAATCGTCCGACCCGACCCGGCGATATGGCTTTGCTTACCACTCAGCTCGACTGTCTCTCTGTTCTTCATGCTATGTTATATACTTTCACGGACATGCTTATCCACACCCATGCCATCGTTGTCGTCTTTGCCATCCGCATCGACAATGCATTCGTTTTATTTTAATATTAAAGCACACACATTTATACCGGCTTTTTCTTTGCTGATTTTGTTTTGTTTCATTTTCTACTGCCATGACATTCGTTCTGCTTAACTTCGTTGCGTTCAGTATTCTCGGCAACAGCAGCATTGTCATTTGCACGTTTCGTTCGACTGCACAAGCAAAAGTCCAACGTTCGTCTGTCATTCTCACCACAATTCGTTTCGTTCAGACGTATTTCAATGTGCTCTTTTCACCACTCCACACTTCACACTCTCGCTCATCTAGTCGCACATATACCGGGTATATGTTTATACAGGCGACCCTTGCTGCATTAATTCAAATTCCACTTCACCGTCGCTCGCTTGCATCCGCTGCCAACTGATTCTGCTTACTTGTCTTTCTCGTTATTCGTTTCGCTCCGCTCTCTGCTGCGTACACCTTGCTGTTGCTGCTGCTTTTGATTTTCAACCATGATGAGTTTCCCTTTTTACTTTGCTATGTTCTATTTGCCATTATTATTACTGCTGCTGCTGCTGCTGCTGCTGTTGGTGCTACCAAAACCATCCATTCATATTTCCTGTCACTCCGCCTGTTTGCCTGCCTGCCTGCCTGCATGTCTATCCCTATCATCCTGTTACTATAACCCTCGTTGAGTGCTTAGCACACACCATCACCATTCGTTCGTGCGTCACCCTGCAGACCATTTTATACTATGCTTTATACTGCTGCTACACAGTCTGCGCTACTACTTCACCACTTTTTGCTCTCTTCTCTTATCGATAGCATCATCATCGTCGTTCGCTCGTTTTGAATTTCCATTAGATTTATTGCTACATTTTACTCCGGCGTTCGCATCGCATTTTCGTTCCAACCTGCACTCATTTCTTCGTTTTATGTTTATTTCACATTGCGCATCCTATTGTGCTTTGACTCAAACAACCTACTGTCGGTCGGCTCGTTGAGCCTCTGCTAGTGTTATTGTTGTTGTTGTCGTTGTTGCAGACTCAATCTTACCGGTAACTACAACCTAACTCAACCTCAATGCGTTGTTGACACAGACGGCAGACTAAAACGCCCACCCAAAAGTATGCGCGCCTTCTTGATACACAAATGCTTATGTCCTCATTCCATGCCGAGCATCTGCTGCCGTCCACCGTCTTTGCACTCTCGCGACCCGCTCATTGCTGCTTGCACAAACATTGTCATCATCAGCAACACTGCTGCCATTCTCGTTGTATTTGTCGTTTTTTTTTTTATTATTTTTTTTTTTTTTATTATTATATTACATTTTATTTCTCTTCTTTTTGCTCAAAATAAAAATCCTTTCATTAATGGTGTATAAAAAGTTTGAGTGAAAATGTCGTTCGTTGGTCGATACGGCAGCTTTCTGTCGTTTCGGTTCTCTCCTCTGGTGCTGACATCACTACTAGTTGTGTGTATTTGTGTTTAATTTTTGTATCTATTTTATATTTTGTTCGTTCGTTTTTCAAGTGTTGCCGTTGCTGAGCCGTATGCGACATCAGAGCCAGCTGAAGTTTCATCGTATGCTTTATATCTCAACCGTTACACCTTACTCCCTTGCCCGTTTTCATAATCATACTGGGTTGCGCAGTTCAGTCTTTTCTTTGCAGCAATACCATTTCTGCTGATTTATTGTTTAGTTTTCGTTTATACAAGCTGAACCTTCGGCTCAAATGCTTAAGGTAGTTATCTTTTTTGCCAACTTTTTGGGTTGCTTGTACTCATGTTTGTTTGCTTAATTCGACGTAATCCAAAAAATTCCTATATTAAAATCAAACTTTATGAAATAGCAATTGGATTGTTGGAATCGAATACGATGACTATTGAACGTTACGTTATTCATCTATGTAAGATTGTAACTTACACAATATGCTCTGTATGATGTGTTGCATGGATCCGCGCTACTGCCGTCCGATTCGTTTCTTGCAGCTTGGTTCTCCCACGATACGGGCGGGCGGGCATAAATGCAAAATTATTTATTCTTTTGTTTTTATTTAATTTTAGTTACGGCAATTTGTACTATTTTTACTGAAATATCTGATGTAACGGTGCTTATTTGTTTTGTTATATTTGCGTTTTATTCCACTGCAGCTTTGAATAATGGATGTGTGCGTTTGTGGCTGCCTTCTGTAGCGCAGATGGTTGCGGTTTGAGTTTTTCTCGACTGGTTATAGAAGTTTGGTAGGAATGGATTTTTATTCAATGTAGATGTTATTTAAAAAAAAAAGGGCGTAATGTGAACTTTTTTATACATTGGCAATTGTATGACACACACAATAACGTAAATATAAATGATCCTTTTTTGGTATACTCTATACTGGGTTTAAAAAAGTACCGGTAAAAACTGTGTTCTATTTTTTACTAAAAAAATGTCTAACTCGTGTCAACTCGCTATAAAAATATTTCTCATTTTACATATTTATTTACGTAAAAAAAAAAACGACATTAAAGCAAATATTTCTCAATATATTATATCTATAAAAACTTCTTTGCAGTTAAAAAAATAAATAATATAAAATCGTTAATTTAGTTATCGTAATATATATAAGCACTTTGCATAATGTAAAGTACCCCGCATAAAACAGGGCAAGCAAGATAGTAATTGCGAATTATAATACACTTAAAACAACGCACTCCCCCTGCCTTTTAAATATTATAAACAAAAACTCAATGATCGTTCGAAATAAAGTGTGTATAAAGAAAAAAAAATGAAGTTAAAGCGCGCCTTTAATAACTGTTGCTTCGGCACTTTTACTCAAGGCAGTATAAACGGAAAAAGGGACATAAAATAAACAGTGCAAGATAAAAGGCAGCGTCGACGACAACTTTAAGCAGAACAAGGACGTGTACAACGCTGCAAACGACGTCAGCAGCATCGACATCGGCATGTGCTCCACATTCTTGAAGGTCAAACTTTAAAGAGAGCATAACCAAGCAAAAACGCAAAAAGAAAAAAATAAATACAAAATAAAAGAAAAAAAGAAACAACCCGCATACACAATTTTGTTTATACTCATGCAGCAGTTTACATATAAACCACAACAAAACTCGCAGCTTTAGCATACAAACTGGTTAGCGACGCTGTAGTATTAGTACCATTATTTCACCAAAAAACTCGAACATAATGCGGCGGCCGCAAGCAAAACCATACACACAGCCATTCAGAAACGTACACTCACTCGAAGTTCTTAAAATAAATAATAATAATAATGCTAACAAAAGTAAAAAAAATCAGGAAAAAAAGATTTATATAAATCAAAAGGTGAGGTTAAATCAAAGTAAAACATACAAAAAAAAACTTGAGCATAAACCGAGAGAACCCACAAAAATACAAAACAAAAAAACTTACAAATTGCGTAAAACTGAATATACGCATTTTTCCTTAATCCGGCTTTATATTATTACAGTCACACGAAAGTTGGTGTGCACACTGTTGCCAGACTTACCATTATCACAACGCAATGCACGCTAGACTGCACATAGTATTGCAATACAACTGCAGCAGCAATCCCTTACATAGGCCCTTACTCAATATTTTGCAGCTTTATTTTGATAAAATGACAAATAGTAAATGTCGGAAAATGGTAAAAATCTTTATTAAGTTCCACCGTGATTTTGGAGTTTAATTGTTGTGAGTAACGATATTATAAGGGTTTGCACAGACCTTTTAAAATGTGAATAAAAATTATATATTTAAGTGAATATACACCTTTTTGAGCACATGGAAAAGACAACAGACCGGCCAACCGCATATGGGATATTGTGCGAAAACTGGCTAACTGTTTATCAACATAAGAAATCACAGCTGAAGTTTGGTAAGCATATGTGCGTGTGTGTGTGTGTATGTGTGTGTGTAGTTGACTGCACTTCACAAATAGTAATAGTTATAGTGCTTCACTCAGCTGCAGCTGTAGTTGCATGTTAGTAACAAGTGAATAGCGCATTGTGGATGCCTTTTAGTAGTCAACGCTCATTGAAAGCTTAATGTCGACCACTCTACGTCACCGTTTCATTACCAGAAGTAAAGTGAACACAATGAAATTCTCCTTTCTCCCCCATGCGCTATTATTTATGTTGAAGGTCAAAGCCAAAGCAGACCCTACTTCTGTACCACGAATTTTCGGCAGGCCTCTTTGTATATCTGTCCGCCAGCTGTCTATCTGTCTGTACCCCTGTCTAGTTGACGGCAGCTGGCACATTCTTCATCATATCCGTTGCGAGTAGTACTACTCGTGCAGTTAAGTCGTCGTCGTCGTTGAAAACGTGTTGCCACAATATCGCTTCGCATCGTATCACATCAATGTTGTTAGACACACCGGACCATGCCAGGCCAGGCCAGGCGGTTATCGTTGCCGTTGCCGTTGCCATAGCCGAAGTAATGTGTTGTTTTGGTTATTTGTACAAATGCTTGTAAGTATAGATATATATGTGTGCATATACAACAAACTAAAATGTTGACCCCATCGTATGTTTGTATGTTCGCTTATTCATGCGAATTTACACAGGCATATAACTTTGTTTGCTACTTTTCCTGCTCTAAATTTCAGTTTTCATTCATAAAATACAAATAGGTTATTGCATTTCAGCAATATATAGTCGTAAAACCAGTATCGCAACAAACACACTTATCTGGGTACATACATATATACATATGTGTGTAACACCATCACCTTTATTAGTTTGATTTGAAATTAAGCCAACGTTTAAAGTTCTTCGCTGTATGTAGTTTAGCATGACTTTTATTTTTAATAAACAAAGTAGCCACCACCTCTGTTATTGTTTTCTTCGTAGCAATTATTTGTCATCACTTTTTGTTTATTACCCAAGGAATTTTTTTTGTAATTCGTTTTTTATTTTGTATTAAATACACATTTTTTATACACTTTTGTTTTCATTGTTTTTCGTTATAATTTTAATGCATGCTGTTGCTTCTTATTGTACGCGCCAAAAGCAGCGCACAGCACAAGCAAGTGATTCATTCACCGGCAATTTCTTTTTGTTAACCTTGTGCCAGCCACTTAACATTTTATATAGTAAAAAGTACATACAACGTAATTTGTTGTTGTTTCTGTCGCAATAGCAACTAGCCTATATATGTATATGTACATAAACAAATAAAACAAACTGTATTCATATATATATAAATTTTTTTTTGTTTCGTTTTAGCTGTTGCTGTTATTTGGTTGATTTTTTTTTTGTGGTTTTGTGTTTGCTTTGATTTCTGTCGTATTAAAATGTATCAGTAGAGCGCTTTGGCAGAATCAGATTTGTCTACATGTTGTCATGATCTTCATCGACGAGCCATCGAAATAAAGTTCATTGACATGGTTTGGCATCTTGTGGGTTGTTTCTAGTCGTGTCAAAATTGTAATTCAAAATTTATAAAGGCGTTCGCAAGTGAGTGCATAAAATTTTGTTTCGATATTTTTACATATTGTGTACATACAGTACTTTGCGCATATAGCGAATCCGTTAAAAACAAATTTTCGCCTGAAACTAATCAACTTCAAAAATACGCGCATTTTTTTATATACATATATTGTTATCGCTCAAGACTTCATTTTAAGCAAACTTCGTTTGAAACGAACATGAATATCCAGAACCACAACAAATTTTGAAAAAAAAGTTAACGAATTGCTTGCAAGTTTAATGAGAGAACTTCGAAAAGAGGTAGTTCCCATAACCGGACAAAAACATAAATAATTCTACAATGGAAAGTGATTACATGTTTTAGGGCATTTGACTTATAATATGCAAAAATATTTTAAAACACCACTCCAATCGTCTGACTTCAAACCCTAAATTAGTATACAAATGGTTTATACGCAGGTTTTATTTCAGAAGTATTTTTTTGCCAACATCAATTGTAAACTACAACGTCACACATCGTACTCAACATTGACACAGTTGCAGGCAAGTCATAGTGCAACGCTGGCGCGCCAGTTTATGGAACTTCTTATGCAATTCGCGCGTTACCATTATTATCCGCTTTTTCTGATTCCTGTTTCCTTCGTTTTGTGTGCTTCATTTTAAACTACGTTTTTTCTTCTTGTTTATTAAATGCTCATTGTAGTAAGGTAGCCCTCACTCTACATGCAAACACACACACACAGGCAAGCCAACCAAAACACTTTACGCTTCAACTGGTTTTATTGTGGTTACTGCAATTGCGTAATTCCGTTTATGTTTATGCGTTGATTGTATAATGCTTACATTGAGTCGTAGTTAGTGGAGTGAAATAAAGGTTTAGAACTACGTAATTATTTTAAATGTTATTATGAAGTTTAAGATATGTGGTCGTCTTTTGCGTTTAATTGTAAAGTATACAAAAAAAAAAGAAAAAAAAAACCAAACAAAGTCAGACTCCCATTCACAATGATCAGTTAAAAAATCTGAATTGATTTATAAAAATGTAAGGCAGTTAAACAGCAATGGGAGACGAATACTAGCTGACCTAACACAATGATTTTTTAAAATAACAAAAAAAAAAAAACAATATGCGAGATACTTGTTTAATTTTAATGCATAACGCTCCGGCAAATAATAAAAAAAAAAAAAAAAGAACAAAAACCATTAAAAAAGAGGGCACAACAAATTATAAATATGTACTAAAAATAAACGTGTACGATAAAAAAAAACAGCACGTGCCGGTCTAAAATATAATTTTATGCAGGAATGGCGCTATCGCAGACGCGACAACGAAGGTCATACTTCTGATGATTTTGTGATTGAATGAGTGACAAAGTGCGCACATGACTGTGTGAAAATGTATTAAGGCTAACGGGAATAAATGTGTGGGATGAAAAAATAATAATGCAGAAGTCATTTCGTAGCACTCATTTTCTTGTAACTTGTCATGCATTATGTACATTTTTACCAATATTACTATTACTCTTTGAAAAATGAAAATAACTGTTAGCCCGCAATTGCACATTAAACGATGAATGATTTTCAAATTTTCTTTATTTCACATCGAATATTAATATATTTTTTTATATAACATATTTGGTAATTCTGAAACCACAAAAAAATATCTTCTTTTTGATAAAAAGAAAAGTCTTTCAGAGACGTTTAATTTAAGATTATTTCTACATCAAGCAACCCAAATATGTTGCGCACTCATGATTACATATTAGAACTGTTGTGAACAATCTAAAATTGCAAAAAGGTGCAAGCAATCAACAAACACATTATTTTAGATTTGTCGGTAATAATTTATAGTAAGTTTATCGGTATATATGTATGTATGTATATTTGGCTGCCTGAATGCTGGCATGCTCTACGCAAGTTTATTAACCTTATTTTTTTCGTATATTCATTGTGTTTTACTTTTGCACACACAAGACGCCGCTAATATTTTTTGTTACGTCACATCAAAGTCAGAAGATAGACATGAAGCGCAGGCAGACGATGAATCATTATAATGATTTCAACGTTTTTTGTTTACATTTCTCTCTTTATTTTCGTTAAACTCGTATATATGCATGTTTACTGCGTCACCACCGCCTGTTTGTTTCTTCGCAATTTGTATAGCGGTAGCCGCAACCACTGTTTAGCACACGCTTTGAAATTCGATCAAAAAGTCAGCACAGAAATTTAAAAAAAAAAAAAAATAAATCCCATAACAACAAACATACAAGCAAGCAAGTGTAAAATTGGCACAGCACAGAAAAGTGCATCTCGTTTTTATTGTTGCTGTTGTTTCTGCCTTTTCGCATTCTTCGGATAGTTGTTATTTTATGTTTTTTTTTATATGTTTTTGTTCCTGACCTGCATCAAAATATGGCGCCAAATCAACAATACCAAAAGAAAGAAAGAAAAAAAAAACAAAACTTCTGTCTCACTCGACTGCCGCAGTCATATTTAGGAATTAAAAAATACAAATCTCTACCTAAAAATCGAAACTTCTAATCAAACCTACAGCTATGGCTAGAGAAATAGTACACTTTTGAATTTCATATAAACGTGCAGTTTACTGTTTTCGAAAAATGGTATACAGTGCCATCAAAATGCAAAGCCCTCTTCATGAGAACCTGCAGAAAAAGCCGCTAGGGCCATTACCAAGAAATCTAAGGTTAATCATTTCAACTCTTCACGCATATTAATGATTGAAATAAACTATGAATTTGAAATAAACGTTTCAAGCTGACTTGTAAGGCGACGACTCAACGGTGTTGCAAAAAGCCACTCCTATACAAAAAAAAAAAAACAATTAAGGTTCGGCTGAGTTTTACAAAAGCCCATATTGATAAGCACCTCCGTTGGTCGAAAATGGCGCTACGGACTGATGAATCGTAGTTTCATCATATTGGACCTAATGGCAAAATATTTGTGCAACTTATCTTTCAAAATATTAAGAAATTAACAAAATATGCACCTGCGAAACTGTACACCGTGGATTTTTGAGTTTCCTTGGTGTGTAGTGGGTAAAAGTGGGCGGTGCCACGGTCATATGTAACATAAACTGAAACAAAAATTGACAATTACCTAAGCAAGGTTGGGAATGATTTTTATTATGCTTTACAGTTGGATGTCTTGAAATAGAAAAACACAAACTCTTCGCTTAGAGCGGATAGTTTGCAATAAAAGAAAAATACAGTAGGTGCTCGATTATATGAACACCCAATGTACCAGCATTTAATCCTATTATAGAAAAAAAAGAAAGAAAACAAAGTCTTACTATAACCGAATACCGAATATTCGGCCAATATAGGCCAAATACCGAATTTTGTTAAATTAAAAACCCGCCTATTACAGAAATTATCACAGCTTTGAACGATGAAATGGTGTAACAATTATTTTTAATTTTCTGTCTTAATACTTTTGTTATAATCATGAGCGTGAAAGTATAGTTTTATTTGATTTATATTAAGCATTAGGGTAAACTTTTTTCAAATAAATGAAAAATTTTACATTTTGTTGGACCTGGGGACATAACTGGCTTCATATTTTGATTAATATGCTTTTAATTAGCCCGAGTCGAGATTTGCCTATACCATAATGCTCCATGCTATAATGTCTACTTACTCGCGCTTATACTTGGTTTTTTTTTTTTAATAAGAATCTTTTTTATTTTATTTGATTTCTGTTAGATACAAAAATTAACCTGACATGAGAATATAGCATTGACTTCAGTGGCATTCGACTATGCTTTAATCTATTATATTAATAGGCAAATGATAATCAGTTACATCCCTTTTTAACTGCCTTAAATACAAAGTATTCGCCTGATTTTGTTTTTGTTTGAAAGGTTGTAGGAGCACTGCATAATTCCAATTTTTTTTTAAATTTCTAAAATAGTTAAAATCCCGGTTAAAGATTTCACTAACAATAATGCCGACATAGACATCACATACTCATCTTTGGTCGTGTAATGTTGTAAAATGTTATTAACCTAGCATCGAACGTCGGGCTGTCATTAGTAAGAATAATATAATCTTGTGATTCTTTGTTGTTTTTTGTGAGATTTTGACAAAAAAGAAAACTTATACTGCCTATACCGCAACCTTATGGATAAGTTACGAAATGTATGGTAGGTTTGGCTATTGTGTATATACATATAAACTTTGGTGAGAACTTACCGGTGGTGGTGTCCGATACTGTTGCGAAGGCCCTAATTGTGGACTGTAGGGTCTTGGCGGTGGTGCCCAGCCGCCCTGTTGGGTCGCATACGGTTGCTGATGTTGTGGAGGCGGTGGTCCATGCGGACCATGTGGTCCAGGCGGAGGTGGCGCGCCTGGTTGTGGTGCGTTCTGTTGTTGTTGATGTTGTTGAGCCGCAGCTGCTGCCGCGGCTGCAGCCTGTTGCGGATCATAGCTATTAGCATAGCGATGTTGTGGCGGCGGTGGCGGATGCGATGACTGCAAAAGCGAATTAAGTGTAGGTGTGGGACCCTGCGGCGGTTGCCCGGGTATATAACGTTGAGGTGGCGGTCGACCGGGTGAACCAATAACACCAGGCCCAGGACCAGGTGGTTGCTGATGTGTCGGTTTACCGCCAGGCGGTGGCTGTTGCATGGGCGCATGACCATAACGATAAGGGTCAATGTTTGGATCAGCATGCGGATAACGAGCGTAGACTGGATGATGTCCACTTGGAGGTGGTGGCAAATGCCCATATTCTGGTTCTTTTGGCAAAACAGGATGTTCGCCTTGTTGCTGCTGCTGTTGTTGCTGTTGTTGTGGCGGTGGTGGACCCTGGCCTGGTTGCTGCTGTTGATGTTGTGGTGGCTGCCCTGGTACCTGCTGGTGTGGCATATGTGGCGGTGGAGGCTGTTGCTGTTGTTGGGGATGTGGTTGTGCATGCAAATGATGTGGATAATGTGACATCAAAACTGGATCGTGGCCACCAGGACCAGCACCTGGTGGGGGATAAGGATGTGAATGCGGCGTCGTTTGTAACGGTTCACCACTATTATTTGGTGTTAGTGGCCCAGATGTCGGTGGCGTATGACCACTGCCGCCGATATTTTGTGGCGGTCCACCCACAGCATTTGGTGCGCCGGGTGGTGCGCCACTATTAGCACCTGCCGCGCCACCTACACCACCACCACCACCACCCTGCCCAGAGGGTGATTTTATTTTCTCATTCATTAGTAAGTTTACGACGGCCGCTCAGACAACGCTGCGTTGCTTGTTGTCTTTTTGTGTTGTATAAATCCGACGACGACGTCTCCGACGACTGCAGCGGTTTGATTGAGGTTATGTTAGCTGTAAGTGGTAAATTGTTTGCAGATCATTATTAAAAAATATAGAAACACACACGGGTATAATAGTCTTTAGCAATGGCAATTAAGTCATCATTACAATTCCAAATTATTTAGACTTCCCTTAGGAAGACAACAAGCTCACATTTTGTGCCACAAATAAATTTTTATTTCTACTACACATACACCAAATAAACGCACGCATTGGCAACCCTGCACACACATACACTCTCAGAGTTCTTCGAGCGTCGGCGAATTTGTGCACTCTCACAAACACGGCACGCTCACTTAACTTAGTCATATAACTTGCTCACTCACGCATTCACATTTTTTGTAGTATTATTGCTTGCTTGCTTGCACTTAAGCTTGTATAAGATTTTATTTCATTTTTAATGATTTTTCGTAATTACATTTTCACTTGAGATGTGTACATTTCAAGAAAACTTTCGATTTAATTTGAAGCACAATTTAGTTAAAGGTACATTTACATTATTTTTGAAAATATTGTTTGAATTAACACTTATAAAAAACCAAGGTAAGTCCAAATTTTGTAAGACACAATCACAGTTAAACAGCACTTTTACAAAGCAATGGTAATTCGTTTGTTCGCTAACGTTTGCTGGTGTTGAGGCGGAGTGGCTATGCATATACATTTTGCCTCTCTTGCTTACGCTCTCGCGCACTCTCTTACTCTCTTTGCAATATGATTGCGTGTTTTGTTGTTGTTCTTGTGATACCTTTTTTTACTTCAGTTAGCAATTTTTCTATTTTAGAAGTGATTCAAAAGCGACTATTGTGTTCTTTTTTCAAATATTTTTCTTATTAAATAAGTATTAAGTTGAATTGTTCTACTTACACATTTATAACATCACTACAGCAATTTTAGCTCGCATATAATCATATGCACATGCGGGATTAATAATAGTAATATATTATTACAAAAACAACAACGTTGTATGATGTAGGTGATGTTGAGCGCGTGTGCAGGCGCAAAGGGGCGAAAATATATATATTTCTTTTAATATGTGCTAAAAATGAAAACGCAGCAAAACGAAAAACACACGATTAAATCGCTGATGTTTTTGCGTTAGTGTGTGTATTCTCTTTGCGCTATGCTTTCCTGGTAAATACGGCGTTTATGTACGAGAGAGAGAAATCACACTTTTGCAAGTTTCAATATTTGTTCACAAAAAATCCACCAAAAACAACACTAAACATTTTAACAATTTCTCTCACACACTATTTTACGTTCGCTAGTATTGGTTTGAACTTTATTTCTTTTTGTTTTGTTTTTCTTTTAATTTTTTATCCCGCCTTGTTGTTGTTATTGCTGTTTTTTGTGCTCGAAAATCGCACTATCTCGTTTGCACTTGCATGCGGCTTTTTGTTGTACTCTACAGATGTGCGAGAGCGCGATGTCGCTGATAGTCGTTCTAGTACAATTTTAATGCCGTATGCTAGTACTAAAAGACGTCTACGAAGTCAACAACAAAAATTGGTTTCACGACCCGACGGGTACCGTCTTGGATTTGGATTCACACTCACTCGCCACTTCTTTTTTCACTTTTTGCTATTAAATATTTTTCATCAGTTGTTTAAGAATAACTGTCCGTATTTCTTTTAAGTAAGGAATTATTCTAAGTAATATTGTGCGGCCATATTGTACTGCTTTTCTCGCTACTTTAGCGTGGCTTTGACTAATTAGTAATGTGACAATTTCAGCAGTTTGATAGACGTATTTGTTTATAGCCAATTCAGTGTGTAGTTGCACTATCGTTGATATACACAATACAGGCAAATGCGGATTGCTCAATTCAATTGCTCACACGAAAATTGAAAATAACCACGACGAACCAAGTATACAACGAAATCGGCAGGCATCCAAAGCAATACAACTAAACTAAATCCAACGCTTCTCTTTCGGGACACACGACGACGTACGACACAAATTTTTTTTATGTACAAAGCGAAATTTTCCGTCGTGTCGCCTTTTTTCAAATGCAGTTTGTACACAGCTAAAAACACCGTTTGTTACGTTTCTTGCGGTTCCCCTTGTAACTAGTTGCACTTATTACACGTTGCATACATTTGATACTAATTACTTGGCGTATTTGCGTTGAAATCTAATAATTTTACAACGACGTTTGTCGCTCGTAGATACCGAATCGAAGACGCGAACAATATGGCGACCGTAGTACGCGAAAACCTTTGGATGCTCGTTGCAACTCTACTTCAGAGTTGTCATACTGAAGAATTCATTGTTGAAAACTTAACATATAATGATAAATTTATGTATGGCGAAATGGTAAGAGTATATAATAAGAGAATAATAACAATGTTTAAAATGTAGAATTTATTTAAATTTGATTGTATCATTAATATTGATACAAGCGGTTTATAGAAGCTGCTCAATGCAGCATGGCGATCCCACAGTGGTCTTTAATAGATGCATTGGCTGCAACTTCAGCAAGTTGGCGTTTTCTGAATGACCAGAAAAAAAGAGCAGAATTTATTTCGCAAATATACACATATATCACACACTGTGACATAACAACTGTGTTAATACCGCTGAAAAGTGAATTTTCTCAATCTCGGACTCACAAAGTCTGACAATTGTCCGAAACCACTCGAGTTCCTTGTCAAAGTGGTGGCTACATTGGCGTTCAGGATAGGATTGCCAGATGGGTCAATCTTTCTCCTCTCTTCTGCTCCACCTCCTTCTTACAAATGTATTGTTGCGGCCAACTTATGCATATAACGATACAAATTGGCTACTTTTAGTTCATTCTTGAATTTTTTTCTTGCAACACTACTGCAATTACGAATTCTTCTGAAAAATCACATCGCTCGCTAAACCTTTAAAGTTGAAAGTTCTTCAGAATGAAGTGATTGCCTTCGCTATGACACGCATGTCTACAGAAATGCCAAATGCTAGTGAGTTCTTTCTAAGAACGGTTTCGTTAACCACTGTTTCAAAGTTGTTGAAGAGGAACTTACAGCAACAACAAAAATCTCACCGAAGAATCATTATGCGTGAGAAGAAGATAAAACGATTTCGTGCTCTGCAAACTCTATTCAATTGCAACAACATTGCTTCAGTAATATACAACGCAAAAACCTGCTTCGAATGTTGCGTATCATATTTCCATATTATGGCGAAACATTTGGGTTTAATATGCTGACAACTCAGCAACTCTTTTAGAATTTGCAGAAAAACAGTTCTTTCCCACTCATGCACGCACTTTTCTAGTGCTGTTCTCTTCTGACAACGTCATTCGTGTTATAAACTGAATCAGTAAGATACTGATGCGATTTTGACAATAAACCCATAAACAACGTGTGATTATTTTTGCAAAAAATAAAAATTTACTGTTGTATGAATTGGAGAATTTTTTACTCTGCATGTCAATATGACAAAAATGTTGTTTACGAACATGTCCGCCATGTTGATTGACCTCAATTATATGCAAGTCTAGAAATTTTGAAGGGTTTTTGCGCTCTTAAACTGCTTTGTTTCAATGGGCGAGTGAGGAATTGAGTGATTTGATTGATTTTGAGTGCGAAATGCAATTGCACTTGATAGGTGCTCTCTATGATCTCTATTTCTCAAAAACAATGTACATGCCAATTTGAAATTCTGAAGGGAATAATATGTTTTATTAAAAGTTCGACAACATTAAGACTTCTGTATAATCCATTCGAGGAAATGTTAATATAATAATCTTAATTATGAATTTTAAAAATCATTCCCGGTGTCCGGTTATGGGAGATCTGGCTGTGTTTAGTCAACAGTTCGTCGTCATCCTTTAGAAGGAGAAAACAAGTATTGTAGCATAGTGACAATATAGGTCGTCTCTTTCGCAGATGCGATGTGGATACGGAGAAGACCACATGGTTATCTTGGGTGTCAAACAGATACCGTGCGCAATTCCATTTGAGCATAACAAAGCAGGTTTTTACGTTGTTTAGTACTGCATTTAGTAATTAGTGCTTCTCTCGAAGAGACAACAACAACAAAATCTGACATCAGATGTAATATGCCACTAGTAGAGGTGTCAAACTATCGATAGTATTTAAAACCATCGATAGTGATGGAAAATTAAAACTATCGATAATATCAATAGCACCATCGATAGCTTGGCACCTCTAGTCACTACAGATTGTCATGCATGTCGTAAATGTTCTTACATGGAGAAACATAAGCAAACGGCTTTAAGTTATTAATGATGGATGTGGAAACAGAGAGAAAATTGTAATTGTTAAAAGCACTACAATAACAGCCGTTTCAGAGCAGAGTTTGCAGAGCACGAAATCTCATTTCTCGCTCATGCTAGCTCTCTTCTCTTCTGACTTGCACTCACATGCCAACAAAACGTAAATAAACATTGCGTCATGGTTGTCAGGCCGCTCAAATGTTTTTACTCATGAAGATTCGTGGTGTTTTTGTTCGTGGGTATGCTCATGTGAGCAAAACCAAGGTCGGTTTTACGTTGTTCATAACTGCTTCACACAGAGTTCAGTGTTATTGCACAGAGCTGTAGTATTTCTGCTGTTGCTTCTCACTCACGCACGATCCTATCGTATTGAATTTGGCTTCTTCTTCTGTAACAGAAGTTAAGTTAAAAAAAAAGTTGAGTTCGTCATTAAATTTTTGTTAAATGTTCATACACAACATTTGGAAGTTAAACTGAAAACAATAAATTAAGGAAATAATAGCATAAATAATGTACCAGGAGTATCTTAATCAACTACAACAAACAATCGCTCCTCTCGCGTCAGATGAACTCAAAGAGCTACTTAATAACGATGAGAAACTTGACGAGCGGGTGGAGGAGGTACTGCATGGGCTGAGTGCACAGAAGAACTCCCTCTTGGAGGAGAATCGCCACAAAGCGGAGATCAACATTGAAATGGAACCTCAAATAATCGAACTGCGTGCAAAAATCACTGAACTCGCTGACGAGGGTCGTGAATGCTGCATCGCCGTACAAAAGCAGTTGACACAAATTAAAGAAGCGTCGGGCGTTGTCAATCAAGATACCGCGCTGGCTTTGCTGCAAACGTCCGCTGCCGAGAGCGAGGAAAAATCAGAGGCCTTGGTCAAGACATTCACGGACAATGAAATGGGCGTTGAAGCGTTTCTAGAAGAGTTTCTGCCAACACGTAAGATAATGCATTTACGCAAATTTAAAGCGGAAAAGATGCAGGAAATAATGCGCAAGCCACAACAACAACCTCAGCGTGGAGGCATCGGTGGTAACTCAGCACCATATAGTAATTTGCCTGCTGCAAGTGGTTTCTATCCGCAAGCATCTGGTGGCGGCGGGGTTCCGTATCCAATGGGCCCAATGATGCCAATGCCGCCACCACGACCTTACTGAGCTCATAGCCAGTCGATCGTTGGAATCGGAGGATAGTGTTGGTGCGTGCGTGGATGCACAAAAAGGTCGTTGCTCGCAGATTTTACTTTTATTTCCTTTATAGCTTATCGCATAAAAATGTAAAACAATCAACTTCAGCAATTAGTCATCACGTTTTGATTTAGGCGTTTCTGTGTTCTTACCCTGTACAATAAGATTTGATAAAAGAAAATATAATAAACAATCATATAAATCTTATTTTAAAAAATTGCAACGTCAAGCATTTACATTTTTATTATTAACTAGCAACACTTTCTTTGCTAGGCGTTTTTTTTTTGCTTGAAGCACTAATCTTCTTATCACTGTAGTAAACCACCTTGGCCGTCCACTTTAAATATGCATCTTATTTCTCCCGATGTCTTTAGGTATGTACCAAATTTCATTCATCTTCAGCAAATACTTCAAGAGATCATATATGTTGAATGTATATTTTCGCATGAAAAAAACTATGCAATTTCTCAAGTTAAAAAAGATATTTTTATTTATTATATGTGATTCCTATTTTTAATGTTTTTAAGTACATATTGCTCATCAGTTTTGCCACTTATGCGATGCGCGATCGCGGTAAAATTAATTATATTTATAATTTGATTAACTTATTAGGCATTGTTAAGAAATACAAATATTCTTTAAAAAAAAAAGAAGAAAATTAAAATATGAATAAAAAATGCTGCGTAAAAAAATCAAATATGGAAATGACCTGAATTAAAGCCTACGTTGTGTATGAAAGCAAGGTTGGAAGAGAGGAAATGTTTCGTATTTGCAGCTTTTGTTACGTTATTTTCTTAAAATTGTTAGTCTTATTAATTACCACTAGATATAAAAATATTACGATTAATGTTACATTAGTTAAGGCAGGCCCAGGCATGCGCAAAAACTTTTCTATTTTTGCCTAAAAATAATAGTTTCGAATAAAAAAATTATGTGTATGGTGTTAATTCTGTTGATGTTATTGCTACTACCGAATTTGATGATAGTATTTAAAATAATGCTTTTGTTAGTAGTATACGATTTAGACCATCATGATGAACCGAATTCGTTCATCCACTTCTCGTACTTCTCCAAATCCGATTTGGATACACTTTTATTACAGCGACTTATGGCTTCATTAAAATCCTGATTGGATACAGGCAGATCAACCTCCTCAGTCGCCAATTGACGTATCTGTTCTGGTGTAAGGCCGGCGATTTTGCGACGCATTGACATCATACTTGCGTCCCTTGAAAACGAAAATTTCGTCATTTTTAATTACAAAAAAAAAAGCTATATAATATATATATCGCATTACCTGCACACATTTGTGATATCTGCTCCCGAATATCCCTTAAGTTTTTTAGCTATCGACGCTAATTGAACGCTCTCGTCTACCTTCACCTCGCGTAAATTGATTTTCAACAATGCTTCGCGTCCTTCATCTGATGGCAAAGGTATATAAATGCGCTTCTCCAATCGCCGACGCAATGCTTCATCAATATCCCAGGGAAAATTGGTGGCTGCCAATACCATTACCACTTTGCTAGCCTCCTCGCTGCCAACGCCATCCATTTGTACAAGTAATTCGGATTTGACACGTCGCGATGCTTCATGCTCCGATTCAGAGCCTCTTCTAGAGCATAGCGAGTCGATTTCATCGATAAAAATTGTACTTGGCGCATAGAAACGAGCCATTTCGAAAAGCAGGCGTACCATTTTTTCCGATTCACCACGATACTTCGATGTAAGCGTTGATGAACTAACATTAAAAAAGGTCGTGCCGCATTCTGTGGCAACCGCTTTGGCAAGCATAGTTTTACCAGTGCCTGGTGGACCAACCATCAACACACCCTTCCACGGACGGCGTATGCCCTAGTGATGATAAGAAATTAGAATATTAAAAAACTATAAGCACACTTATTGTCTAATTCAGCGTCATGAATGACGTATGCTCTAGTAGGCTGATACTAGTGATGATAAGAAATTAGAAAACAATAGCATTTAATAAAAAGTATAAACAAGTGATAAGAAGTATGCGAACGATAAGGTAATGATGTTGAGTCATACCAATAAAAATAAAAAACAAATTTAGGCGGCTACCCCATACAAAGCAATATAAAAAAAGTTCGATCCCAATACTTCACTTTGCATAATTACTATAAAAATTAAGTTATCTGTACATATTTGGGTTTCCGCCCTTTTTTCGGGGGCCCGAGCAAGAGTGAATGATAGGTTCTCGCATGCGAATATTTTTATATAATTATTATTCACTTAAGCTTTTGACGAGTTTACCTTAAAATAGCCCGGCATAAGCATTGGCAGCACAACAGCTTCCTCGAGCAGTCGCTTGGCATCGTGCAGATCAGCAATGTCGTTCCAACGCACTTTCGGATCCTTTTGTAAAATATCACGTTCTATTAAGAAGATGATAGTATTCATGTTACCATGCCACTATATAATACGAATAACACTTACCCAAAATATCTACCAACTCTGCTTCGATGTGATTATTCGGTTGAAATTTCTTCTCTTCTTCGTTTTCCGCAGTGTCCGGATCGCCACCCCCATTAGCATCCTCATCTTTAGCTGTTCCGCTGCCATTTTCTCCATTGTTAGCATTACGGTCGATGCCGGTATTTGTGTTTGATGATGTTGCTCGCCGCGATGATGATCGTCCATTTGTCGTTTGGGACGCATTTGTATTTGTTCGTAGAGATGTTGCTGATGCGCCACCCATACTTGTCGTACGACTGCGGCTACTTGGGCCATTTGGCATTCGCTGCGGAATTGTGCTTCGCGAATTTGTTGTTGCTTTTTTATTATGCATTGGCGCATTGCGTGCATTCCGCTGTGATGACTGCACGTTGCCTGCTGCCGGTCGCGGTGGACCCCACACATCTGGATCTTTAGGCGGTGGTGTCCATATATCCGGATCTGGACGAAACCAAGCTGAGGGATCTTTAGTCTCGGAATCGGTATTTAATTGTGTACGTAAATGCTGTGCAAATTTCGTGTTCTGAAAATCCAATGACATATCCTGTAACGTACGCTGTATTGCCTTTACCTGCGTATACTCTTTCTGTATTTGTTGGTTAATCTGTGGGTGTGTGACGGAAGGAAATTTAGCATCTTTATGCGTCTAACCATAGCGTAGCATGAAACTCACCAAGGTTAATTTACCTTTGCGCATTGGATCAGTTGTGGAGTTGATCATGCGTTCGAGCATGCCTTTTAGACCTTCGTAATATATTGAGGCCGAATCGTAGTTGCCTGTCATCGCCATATCCCTTGCTAACTTTGCGTTCTCGCATATTTCCGCTAATGTAGTTTTGGCCATTACGGTCATTCCTACACAAGATTTTGTTTTTTGCTTGCCACCACGCAATAACTGTTTCAAGCACATATAAAACAAACAAAAAGTGAGTAAAGTTAAAGTTGAAAAAATGCAAGGTGGAGCTGTAGGGGGGCACACCAGTTTATTACATTGTATTAAAACCATAGAACGGAAGCAAACTACACAGAAGTAAAAATGGAAGTGACATTTTTTTGTTGCTGTTGTATGTGTGTGTACTTGACTCATTTTGTCTTTTTTTTATTGGGTCGTTTTTTTCCGCGTGTGTGCTTAAAAATAACGGAAAGTTGCTGAGAACAAGACGTTGACACGATTAAAAAAAAGGCCGCAACAATTGCAGCGGCTAATTATACACCACTTCTCAGCTATTTGTTAAATAGTACTTAAATTTCCTTTTATTTTATTAATCGTTACTTTTATGATATCGCCGCGCACTAATAACACACTCTTTCGGTTGCACAAAGGCCGTAAGCCGGAATTAAAAACTTAAATTTCATATTTTTTCTTTTTGTTATTTTTTCGAAAATTTGTCGTTCCGTTTCTTTTTTTTAGATTTGAAATGCGGCTGTAACTGTCTGACTTATTGGCTGTTGTGAAACCTACCAAATAAGGCGGCTGACCTTGTTGTGTCTTATACAGCTTTGCTTTTAATGTTTTTGTTGTTGCTGAGTGGTGCTTCAATTCTTTCTTTGAAAGACTGGTGTGCGAGGCGACGATACGTATGCAAAAGTAGCAGCACATATGTATATATTTATGTTAAGTATTTTAAGCAAAGCGAAGAAAAACCCGAGTTTTGCTTAAAATAGTCATCGCGATTAACGTCGCAGTTAAGCAGCTTCAAAATTTGAATACGCCAAGAAAACGCACACGCACGCGAACACACAGGTTGTTAAAATAGTTGAAAAAGAATTTACTTTAGTAAATTTTTTTTAACATTTTCTGCGCTGCAATAAAGCTTAGCAAACTATGCGGGGGGGCGGTGTATCACAACTTCTGCTTTACTTACGGTAATGGACATTAGTACTCGCACGTTTCTTCAATACAATACTAATATTGAAATCTACTCTCTTTGTGTGCATAAATTAAAGTTGCACTTGTTTTTCTCACAGTATTTTCAAGAATTTCTAGTTGAATTTAATTATTCCGCGAAGCCGACGTCTAACCAGTGTAGTGATGCAAGCAGTATTGCGAACGTAATGTGGGTAGCCAAAGTTTGACAGTTAAGATAACTAACAACTAAAAACTAATTACAGTGTGGCAAATTACGTGTAAACAGCTGGTTGACACTGTGCTGTCTTGAATATTGTATCAATAAAAAGAATATTTGGCCAATATGCTATGAGCAATATATAGTATCATTAATGTGTTATTTTCTTATAAGCTAAATTCGCCTTATGATGCAGTATTGTTTATTTCATTAGCACGCCCGTGCTGGTTGTCTTTCGTTGTGAATGGCAATTTCTGACATTTGACATAATCTTTTTTTAACAGCAGGGCACACGTTGGGAACATAATATATTTATTTATTAGAAATACATTTCTTTCTGAGTGCCAATTATGACAACGCCATCAAAGCTTGACATTGAGGCTGCATTTAGAAATGTTGATGCGCTACAGCATTTGGCTGCACAAATTGTAAAAGGTGAGTTGTACACGCCGAACAGCTGATCTGAACATGAGATTTAAAGTGCATTATTTTATCTATAATTATAATAACTATAGATCTCGATGGAGGCATTTACGATATAGCGCAATTTCTGGATGTACTGGGCTTTGCTTTGACATCAAGCGTCGTGGATGACCGTGTTAGTGGCACACAGCTCTTGTCGGCGGTACTAGCAGCGCTGCCTATAGATGCGTTGAACGGTGCACAGTTGGAGTACCTTGCAACATTCTACATGGATCGATTGAAAGATCACCACAATGTTATACCCGCAGTAATTGATGGCATTGATGCGCTGATGCGCAAACGCAATTTACCAGTCAGCTGTGTGTCCCAAATCCTGCGTAGCTTTTTCCAGCACACGACTTGCCAAGCACAGGTCCGCAGTGATCGAACAAAGCTTTTTATAATATTCAAGTACCTGACAGAACAGTTTAAGGCGGGTATGTAGTTTCTAATCAATTTTTACATAGTATACTAAGCTCACTTTTTAATCGCTTTTAGAGCTTGTTGCCATGGGCGGTGATTTTCTGTACGGGCTTATCAACTCTATCGATGGAGAGCGCGATCCGCGAAATTTAGACTTTATATTTAGCTTCATGCCAAATTTCATAAGCAATTATCCGCTTTTGCATTTAACCGATGACTTGTTCGAAGTCTTTGCTTGTTACTTTCCCATTGATTTCAATCCGAGTAAAAATGATCCGAACACAATAACACGCGACAACTTAGCTGAAAAGTTATCTGACTGTTTGGTTGCGACACCCGAGTTTGCGGAGTCAACTGTAATCCTTGCGTTGGAGAAGCTGGAGAGTGATTTAGTCGTTGCCAAACTAGATTCCATTGGATTGTTGTACAAATCTGCCTTAAAATTTTCACCGAAAGTGTTAGAGCCACACTTTGAACAAATTTGGCATGCATTGAAAGCAGAAATTTTTCCAGGCACCGATAACAATGAAGTGGTCACTGCAGGACTCAAAGCCTTGGCTGCCTTACTAGAGCATGCAGCTTCTGACCCGGACATCAGTCACAATTATCAGACCACAATTTTGGGCGTAGTGCTGACACATTTGAGCGATGTCAATCAGCGTCTCTTTAATCCAGCAAAAGCCATTGCTTTAGTGTGTGTTGCGGGTGATGCGGCATTTGCGGCGGATAAGATTTTAAATACGTTTATGTTGAAACTACAGTCCATACCGGAGGGCGATAATACGCCAGAAAACGAGTTGCGCATTAAAATTTACAATATCATCACGCAAGTATTCAAAATCATTACACTGCGCAGCGACCTAAAGCATGTGAGCGAGGAAATTGCGCTGCACTTACAGAAGGATGCCATTACGGTGCTGCGCTTGGTCGAGCAACAAAACTTTAATACTGCACAACTTGATTTGCAGCGTGCAGCGTTGAGTATGCTTAACGAATGTGTGACCATCATACAAGAGCCACAGCGTGCGCTGATTTACAAAATCCTTGTGCTGTTCATAACACACGAGTTAATCGATCTCGACTTCACTCAATTCATAATCGGTTTGGGCGCACTTTATCCCATTGAGTTACAAACACACTTCATCGATGTGTGCATTAGAAACTTTGACATTTATAGCAATTTCGTAAAAAGGAAAATTTTTGCAAACCTACTGCCATTGGTACCGCAATTGGCATTCGCACAAAGGATAATCGATTTGTTTATGATGCATATTTTTAAGACCGAATCAAAGAGTGATGTGCGGCTCTTGGCACTGAAGGCGCTCAACAATATGCTCACGGAGAGTGATCAGCATTTTATTGTAGAGCTACAACAGAACACCAACCTAATACATAAACTAATTGAACTTGCACACCAAACACAACTGGATTTAGAGGCACTGGCCGAGTTGGCCGCAATACTAAGTAGCATTGTGCAGCAGCTGCATGTGGCCGAACAGTATGCGATTATTACAGAATATCTGCCAACGTTAAATCTACAATTAACCACTGATTTGTTCATTGCGAAAGGATTGCTGGGTTATCTGCACAAAGACATCAGTTTGGATGAGCACTTTGAGCGCTTGTTGGCAGATCTAACGCAAATGTCGTTACAATCCGAGAATAAAACTGTGCGCACATTAACGCATCATTTGCTTTGTAGTTTAGTCAATAAGACCAATTATAATCAAGAGAATCGTACTGCTTTGTCTAAAACAATTGCGAAGCTTAAGATGGCCATCAAAGTGGGCGACGAGAAGGCTGTCGAGGTGCTAGCCTGGCTAGCCAAAGGCTTAGTTGTCTGCGGGTGTGATGAATCGGCGGATATTGTTGAAGCGGTATGAGATGACTGTAATTACGAAAATGCTGTGCATATTTAAATAATCTTAATTGGAATTCCTTTCTCAAGCTTTCAGAATTGCTCGATCATCCTACGTTGCACACAGCCGCGACATTGGCCTTTGACATAATATCTGCGGAGTATCCCGAACTTGATCTGCCGGTTGTAAAGTTTCTCTATAAACAAAAACTTTTTCATACAATTCTGGCGAAGTTTGGTAAAAAACTTTTGACTTATTGTGAGCATCACCTCAACGCGTTCATCTACGTGCTAAAGGCCACACCGCATAAAGTACTGCAAATGAATATCGAAAAACTAGGACCAATACTCTTCAAAAGCCTTGAAGTCACGCACACCCATACGTTATGTATTGCACTGGGCATATGTGAGAATTTCATCAAGCACAAGGATGAATACTTTCGTGCGCATCTGCAGCATTTGATACCTAGTTGCCTGACTTTGGCTAAATATAAGCAATCCATGGTACGTTTGTAACATTAGCATATAAGTAAATACGTAATTTTGGTTTTTTCATTAACAGCAAGTGCGCATCTTGGCGTTGAATCTGTTGCATGACATCACATATTATCCCATATACGTATTGCTGCCGTATAAAGTGGATGTCGTGCTGGCACTTGCCATTGCAGTAGACGATCCTAAGCGCTTGGTACGAAACGTAGCTGTTCAGGCGCGTAATGCATGGTACTTGTTAGATGCGCCCAACGTTCCCTAGTGCATTGCCGCGCTATAAGTTTACAAAAAATAAATAAAATAAAAATAAACTTATTTTTTACTAGCAATCTTTGTTTGCTTGGCTGGGCGTTTCTTGTTATACCGATAAAAGTCAGAATAGCTTTACAGATATTTTTATTCATATCTTTTAAATTCTGCAAAATATCGAATTGGACAAGTTTAAATTCCTGAAATTGTTATTGAAATCCTTTGAGCCACTTGGGGTCTTGCCTACATCGTATAAATAGCAATTTTCAATTAAATTTGATCATGTATCATAGACAGATTCTTCAATTTTATTGTATGTATGTAACCGATTTATTTTGAAGCATTTTTCTTTAGGCAAGGTAATGTACATAGTGAAAATATACTTAATAAGGATGCTCACATTGAGACCTCGCCATTAATGCACATTTCTGAGCTCGTTGCACTACATCCGGGCAGCGTCGCTTGCGCAGCAGCCGACAATCCTGAAAGTAGCCCTCATTGCGCGGAAATCCATGAGTAAAATCTTGAAATGTAAGCATGCCCAGACCCCATATTTTGCCACCTCGAAATTCGCCCTCGTATTTCATGCCATCTGAACGCCAGAAAATGCCGTTGCCGTGAAACCAACCTTGGTGGAATTCACCCTCGTACCTAAAACAAATTGATTTTTCTTTTTTGTATTTTATGTATTATATAAATCAGCCATTTTGTATTATTGTACTTTGCGCCATCTGGAAACCATAAACAGCCCAGACCTTGACTTAAACCCTCATAGAACTGCCCGTCGTAGCGTGTGCCATCAGGAAACTGCAAATGTCCCAATCCGTGCTTCTGTCCACGCTGATTCCACTCGCCTATATAACGACTTGAATCCTCATAACGCCAGCCACCAACCTTAACCGCACCTAAGCTGTATTGCGATTGATGCTGGTTCTCGATGCGTGCCGTGGTCATCATACCGCCACCCGCTGTGCTGCCTGTGGCATTAACTTAGTAAAACCAGAAATATAATAATTTTTGCATTTACCCTGCTCATCATAATCATCCATGGCCATGTGTATCTAAAGGGTTTTTCCTTTGCAAAAGCGTTGCAGTACCGTGCTTTGTGAATTCTATATCTAGACTGAGTCGAAAATTTATGTTCGGAAAAGCAGAACGTGTTTGTTTGGCTTCATTTTGGCTTGCATTTTACATTGAATTGTGCGGACTTTGACGCAAATCTAATTAGCCATTCAAACTGGAATAGCTGATAACTTCCTAACACTTGTTGCGCTCTTACCTCCAAATGCTTTCGTGCGACATTCTGCATAAACAGGTGGGCATTGTTCAAAATCGTTGCGCAGATGAATAAAGTTGATAGCTTATTTGTCGACACTCTTGATTTCAATCAAAAGACACAAGTTATAAAGAAATTTCTCTTACATTCATTTCATTTATTTTTTTTTTATTAATATAAATAAATGGGTTAAGACCATTAGAATCTAATTGTTATAGTTAAAACAAAATCATAGTTAATACAAAAAAAAAACATTAAAAGAAAATACAAAACCGTTCAGAAGTTCCTCAAAGGCAAAATACAGTTTGATTTCTGTTTCGTTTATATGCATAGGTAAAGAAGAAAATAAATAAATTTAAGCCAATCAGCATGACAAAAGCAAACAGTAATAATTATTTATAATAATAACGAAACTATTACATTTTTTTCGGACTCTATTTAAGTTAATACATAATCCAAGTTTAAACTAAATTTACTGCTAATTTTTCTCTTATAGCTAAGCTAAATAACTTTAGTTTCTAAAACATTAAAATATATTTATATGTTCTTGTTGTTGCTTGCATTTGCGCTACATGCGTGCGAATTTCTGTGTTCCTGCAGAAAAATGGGATTTTAAATTCAGATAAAAATAAATACACTATTTGTGCATAACGTTAAATAAACTCACCATGCATACGAATGTCAAACAGGGCAAAGCTGCCGCTCCGTTAAAATATTGGGTCCAGTACCCCTTAAAGTTTCTTCAGGTAAGCGGCGCACTTGACCGCACTGCTGACTTGTCCGGTATTAATTGGATTTAATTTTTTGTGCTTGGCACGGAACTTCTTAACATAAGCATCAATTAAATTTTTGATCTTATGCGGATTTATTTCGCCCGAGCGACTATGACAAATCTGTTACCGATGACGACATAGTTTTAAAAACATTTTCGATGAATCAGAATATGTTGCATGTACTCACCTTTGGCACGGCGCGTCGCATTATCTCCTTGTAATCATCCTTGGAAATACTTTTCTTGTTGAAAAATGGTTTCAACACGTGTTTAACTTCCTCGACAACACGTTCCTGCCGATTCAACTTGCGCAAGAACTATATGTACAATTTTTAGAATCTTCACTCTAAAGGAGGCGTGTTTATAAATCATTGCACTTACTTTGTCCTTGACTTGTTGCTCCACGGCCGAAGAGAGGACATCATCATAAACTTTAAGATGGTCATCGGTTTTGCCAACTGTAATACGAAATATTGTGTTAAATTATCTTCTTTTTATTTGCTTATTTTTAATAATATTTAGTAAATACAATTAATGCTTTTTGAAAATGACAGTCTGAGAGGTTGCTTAAAAATTATATAAAATAAACCAGTTTATTAGAATCTATTGAACGATTTATCCATATACTTATGCATATATAAATTAATGTTTCTTGTCTTTATACGTTCCTATACCTAATAATAATAATAAAATGTACTTCTTGGCTATGGCTAATAAAAAAATAAGCAGTATCACGACCCCAAAGTAAGCGAAGACCAATCCTGACAACATATAGCCAAAGCAGGTTTGTTTACTCTCCTTACTGGTGTACCCATTTCTGTGCAAGTCCTTCCGCCCCTAGAAAACACTCTACTCAACCATTGGTTACCGGTCTTAATATATTCATTATTGCAGCTCGGTTCTAGTGTTGCTTTTTTTTCTATTATTCAGTTATCTTTGAGGCAGTTAACTAAAATATTTTCCCATACACAAACATACACACAGAGAGTGATAAAATTTACTTACTTCATGACAAATACATGCTTTTTGAGACATAAATATAAATGTCTTCAAATGATTTAGGTTAAAGGATATTAATATAAACTAGAAAGGCAGGGCAAGGCGTAACCGACTATAGAAAACCCTGTACCCAATCCAAAACTGAATATTTTTTTGTTGCTTCAATATTTAATAATAATATTCATAATGTAAGTGTATGTCAAGAAAAAAAATTTTTTTTTTTACTAAAAGCCATTTTTGGGGTGATCCTATGGCAGCTATATGTTATAGTAAACCAATATTTATCATATTCGGGAGAATGATTGAATATTATTTAAAATTATCAAATCCAAAATTTGGTAACGATATCCTTATAAACAAAAAAGTTTTTCTCAGTAAATGTTGTTTTTCGGCCGATCGTTCCTATGGCAGCTATATGATATAGTAAACCGATATACATAATATTTTGATATGAGATTGAAAATTAGCTAGAACGATAAAATCCAAAATTTGGAAACGATATCTTTAAAAACAAATAATATATATATATATATATATATATAATAAATAACAAAAAAAAAATAAACTCGTTATGCCTATGGATTGGAAGTTTTTGTGCAAAATATGGTGGTTGTAGGTATAACCGTTTCCAAAATCCAAGCGACTAGCCTTTCGATACTAACCAAAAATATACATACTGCCACGCCTCTTTCTGCCTGTTACATACATTTGCATAACTTTAATATACCCAATACCATTTTTTGTTTTTTTCTTATGGGTTCTGTATTTCCGATTGAAAAAGGTCAACAATCCCCTATCGAAAATGAAAATTCGTTTTATCTTCAAGAAAATATTAATAAAAGACGAAAAGAAAAACCTGTTAAGACAAAAATTTGGAATTACTTATATGGCTGGGAACGTTTCTATTATAGTGATAAGCTGGGTGTTTCAAGACAGGTATTGCTAGTTTATAATAAAGAACATATAAAAAAAAATAATTCTTTCAGTTAATATAAAATAATCAGATCTCAAAGAATTCTTTTAAGTAAAGAAAAAACTGTACAAATGGATTTGCAAACAAAGATTCAATAATCTTCTAATTGTACTCAGAAATAAAGACCGAGTAACTTAATAATCCTTTCTAATCCTTTTAATAAACTTACAGATTCTTGAAATATGTATTCAAAAACTACAAAAACAAAAAAAAAATATAAATATAAATCATTTTCATTATTAGGTTAAGGTAAACAGAACAGGATAGCCATCGTAGATTTCAGTTGAGTAATTTTTGAGGGTCTAGATAAAATTATAACTGTCTAAGGATTCTTAATTTTTACCAGAGCTAAGTTATATGTTCTATGATGAATGAAGACATTTAACACACATATTAGTAAGCTAACATCCGCCTCTTAAGCACTAATTTTTTTTTTCACCCACCTTTAACTTTCGACTTCCGATAATATTTGTTCTTAGTAGATTTCTTTACAGCACCTGATCCGAAATTGGACAAACGATGCTGACCAATTGGAGAACTGCTACCGAAAAGATTATCAAACATCTCGGTTTTGCCGCCGCGTTTACTTCGTCGCATTGACGACACGGGATTTTCGGGCGGTGGTTCAAATAAGTCCTCATAATCCGCCGAACCAGGTGAATATGGACTTTCAATTTCCACATTAAATGAATCATCCATTCCGGCTATGTTGTCACCACTTCCGCCAACACCCCCTCCTCCTCCACTGCCATTACGTAAATTTGTACGGTCATTCGTTGGAGGATTCAGATTAATGCCACTTCCGCTACTGGCGATGCTGCTGCCAGGCTTATTGTTCGACATTTGCGCAAGTTTCTTTGCCAAGCTTGGTGGCGTAGGACTAGATATAACCGGAATATGTTGTGCTCCTCCGCCTTGTGCACTGACGCTGTTTGTGAGTAGCACATTTGAGAGTACCGTAATAGAATTACGTTCCTGTGGCTCATCAACGCCCTTATCCTCTGTTGAATTAATCATACTACTGTTATGCATATGACTGTTACTATTACCATATTGGTTATCATTCGCCTTATTTGCACTTAAGTCAGTCGTACTGGCGGATTTGGAATTCATTAGAGCCATGACCAAATCAACTGGATTTAGTGCATTTGTTGACACCACGCCGCCAACAGTTGAGCTGTTGCTTACCATATCATCGTGCTTTTGCGCATTCGTGCGATCAGGTTGGTGAATGGCATCTGCACTGGTGCTATCGGCGCCCAGCGATGTTTGTGATGTATCAATGTTAGGCGGTGCCATCGGCGAACGTGGCGACATTGATGGAGACTTAGTCGGCTCGAAGGGATCGTATGCATCCGGCGAACAGGGTCCCGATTCTGGTGGTGTATTCGGTCCTATCTTTTGACCTCCACCACTGCCCATGTTGGATTCGTGCGCCTGCTCATGCAATACCTCATGCGTTTCGCGTGCACCTATGCTGTTGCTGCCGCCTTCGATGTCTGAGTGCAGGTCATCGTCATCGGCCTCGTCGTGCAAGGGATTATTGCGTAGTTTGTGTGATTTTTTGGCAGGTAATTGGAATTTGACAATTGGTGGCTCTGGCGGCGTCTTAGGACCTGTACTTGCCATTACAGAGTTTGTCGTTGGTGTAAGATTATCATAGGATGTTTCTAATATGGTCTCCAGACGTTCTGCCACCGATGACGGTGGCGATTTATCATGTGTAGGCATACGATGATGATCATCCCGGTCGCGTTCATTTCTGTCTCTGTTATCATGTTCACCATGATGTCCCTCGGATGTACTGCGTCGATTGCGTTCAATGCGACGTGTCATATTCTCATTCGTATCTTCACTATCCGTAAGCACAATGACATCGGCCGGCAACTGATGCACCTGAAATGGTGAACGCTCCAAATCGATAATTGCCACGGGCTTGGCCTCCAATTTCTTGCGTTTGCGCGTCCTTGATCTTGAAATCGCACCATTTTGATTGAGCCCATCAATTGAAACACGTCTGTTCGACAACAAATCTTCGCGAGTTGCCGGCAAAGTGACGACTGTAGTCTGTTGGGTTTGTGACAATATGCTACCAACACCACCACCGCCGCTTCCTCCTGGATTGTTATTGGACTCCTTATTAAAGCTGACACTAACCAGTATATTATTTCCCGAGGCAAAGACCTCTTTCGATGGCTGCAACTCAGGTGTTTGTGTACGTTGACGCTTTCGCCGCCTCTCCTTGCGTAGCTCACGTTTCTCCAGTTTCTTTTTCTTGGCTTTGGCGCGTTTACGTTTTTCTTTTGTTGTTTTAATCTGCCCCGAACCGCTGTGCAATACAAAATCATTAATGGGAGCAAGCTGACCCGTTGGTGTTCGCAAAGGCGGTGTCCACGATGCATTTTTATCAACCATGTCATGTAAAATATTTAAATGCGGCGGCGATAAGCTAAGCGACGGTGACCAACGGTGACGTCCGATGGCGCTGGCAATGACAGCGTTATTTGGCGAGACTCGACGTTTGCTGTGTTGAAGCTGCAGCAGATCGTCTGCTTCATTGAATGGATCACGTTGTCTCAATATCCTACGGTTGCGTATGGGACTTGCACTTGCCATGCGTTGTTTCTTCTTTTTTAGTTTCTTTATGCCTTTCTTCTTTTTTTTCAATTTCTTGGGACTCTTTGAACGACTGCGACTCAGACGCGGCGTATACCTAGGTGAGAATATTGCTGGCGGTGAACCATTTATACGCTTACCATCCGCTTTACGGTTGTTTACGCGGTGCGGCGTCATGGATCGGGAACGTACTTGCAAGCCGGAACTATTTGAACGACCACGTACTGGCGTGAAACGCCGCTGCGGTGGCGATGCACGTCGCAACGGCGAACGTGCGCCACCAAAGCGTCTTGGCGACAACGAACTACGTCGATTCGAAGAAGCATAATGACCGCCGCCTTGCGCCGGTTGCGGTGACGGTGATATGCTGAAGCTGCGTGCACGTTTCGGAGAATTCATTGAACGTTGCCTTGAACGCGAACGACTGCTGCGTGAGCAACTACGTGAGTTATCGCGGCCACATCCACCACCGTCCCTCCGACTAAGGCTCGAAGAGCGATCACGAAACTGTCGTGTCGTATCACGCCCATAACGATCCTTTTGGTACCCTCTTTGCGACTGACCTACCACATTGCGCACATCGTAGCGTGGCAATTCTCGACGTTTCTGTCGATAGTTATTACCATAATTATATTGTCGCGTGTTCCTTGATTGATTGAATCGACCCCTTGTGTAGTTGCTACCATTCCCTCTAAATTTGCGATAATTCTCTTTATTAAATTGACGACGTCCACCGCCGCGTTGGAGCGGCGAATGTGAACATGAGCTTGTGCGTGAAAAAGACCTAGACCTGGTGCGTCGTCGCCTAGGTGACCGCGAGCGAGATCTGGAACGTGTCACATTCGAACGTGACTTCGATCGTGAATGAGATCTTGAATGTGTACGCAATCGAGATTTAGATCGTGATGATTTTGAGTGTGATGTGGACTGAGAAGACGACGCACGTCGCCGTCTATCTAACGACTGCTGTTTTTCCGTTCGATAATTACGTCCCTTCTGGCGATGGCCTATCTTCTTAAAAGTGTGACCACCATTGTCACGCTCACGTTTACTACGTTCGCGCTTTAACTTACTATTATTGCGTCGACGACTGCGACTACGTCGTTTACTCTCATCATTGTCCGTGACGTCATCTTCGGTAATCAACTCAGTTTCAATATCTCCAACACGTTCCTGTTCACTGGCCTTCTTAGGTTCCTTAGCGTTTTGGTTGCTTACAGTATCAGAACCTATTGGTGTTGTAGGCGTTGCTAGTGATGACGTAGTACCTTTGGAAGTATCTGCTGCTTCGTCAGTGTTCTGTTCCACATCATTGTTTTCATCCAAGCATGGTGTATATGAACGATCCGGTTCATCAAGCATTTCCGTTGGTGTTTCTACATTTGGAACATCTAACGCTGTCGATGACGTTGTGTCAGTGTTCGGTTCATCGGTTTTCTCCTTTATTACTGGTCTATCAATATCTAATTCCTCCCAATCGCTATCATCATACAACTCAAGTACTCCTTTACGGCTGTCTGATGTACCGCCACGTTCATGCGCTGGCAAGCGTTTACTCGTTGGACTGTCGAAAGATTGCCCAGTCGTCTGCTTAGGTTCATTTGATCTGTCATTGGTACTTGTCGTCTCGTCAACCACTTCTTGTGGATTATATGGCTCTGTGCCATCTCCGACGCTGCTCTCGTTTGATGCTATTACAATGTCTTCAGTTGGCCTATCATTACTATCGTCCCGCTTATCATTATCGTCATTATCACTATCAATGCCATCCGTTGGATTTTCAGGTTCATATAGATTTAGATAATTGGTGTTATTAATGGGCTTTACCGACGCATTTGCTTGCGGTTCATCTAGTGGCATTGGTATATCATCGTCATCGTCTAATTGAACTAAATCTTCATTGATATCATCAGCTGTGTCATCCTGAGAATCGATAATGGGTTTGAAATTGAAAAAAGAGAATGATATGCATGGTTAGTATACCATAGTATTACGTAAATTTCTTATACGCTTCTATATTTAAGACGTACAACATATGGACAGTAGGTATTCAAATCTCTGCTAAACGATCAAAACTTTGTTTGATTTTAATGAAAAATTTTATGTAGACTCAAAGCTAAGACGTGGCCTATTTCCGAAACGAATTATAAATTAAAAATAAAATGTGTTAGAAAGGAAAATATTTAACTAATATTACAACAATTTTAACTTGAAACCCATTTACAAAAAACTCCATTTTATTCCGCTTAACCTCTATAATAGTTGCTCTCTGTTGTCATTTTCAAAAAGCACTCAACATTAAAAAAAAAGTTACTTGAAATTAAAAATTACATTAAAAAAATAACTACTTCATACCTTCGCTACCTTTGCTGCAGCATTAGTTTGTCTCTCATCTATGGATGACATGGTAGCCACTGCCTGTGATTCTTGCGAATAAACTGAAAAGTTAGGACAATTCGAGTCGTCATCATCGTCCTCATTGCTATAATCGCTATTCAGCTTAAATAATGTGTTGCTCCATGGCTGTAAACTTGGCGGCGGCGCTGGTGGTGGCGGCACGGTTAAAACGGGCGGCATAGCACCTAATACACTGGGCACAGCTGGCAAAACGGGTGGTGGTGGCATTTGATTCGTGGGCGCCGGCAGACCGGCAAAAAGCTGATTACTATCGTCATAACTTTGCCTAAAGGGTGGTGGCGTTAAAAAGTCAGGTCGACTACTTGATATTTGTATCGGAGGTGCCGGCTGCTGCTGCTGCTGTTGTTGGTTATCATGGCGTTGAGTATTGATAGTATTGAATGGCAACGAGTGACGTTGATTGTTGAGGTTGCGTTGATTTTGATTCTGGTTACGTGGGTTAAAACGCATATTGAATGGTGTAAAATTTAAAATTTGATTAACATTGTTGCCATTGTTGAGGTTATTGCTATTAAAGTTCTGATTAGAAAAACCAGCATTCGCTCCACTGCTGCTGTTATTCATCATGCTTCCTCCAGTGGAGTAACGTTGATATTGATTGCCACCGGTAGAGCCGCCACTATAGCTGTTTGTATTGCCATAACGATTGTTTCCGCCGCCACCACCGCCGCCGCCGTTACCCCTATTTGCGTTAAATTTGGGTCCTGCACCACCGTTGTCACGTGGGTACATTGGCATCTCAGTTACATTTTGCACTGGTTTTGTGGCTTTTGTTGTCGTTTCTTGCGATTGTATTTTATTACTTTGACGTGTTGCAACCGTCGGCAAATTCAAGCTGCCATCTTGGGCTATCTGTACCCGATTCATGTTACGAGTGGCATTATGCCAGCGATCCTGCATATCCATTATGCTCGACAAGATATCGGACGTGGGTGTGTACGTTACAGGCGCAGCAACGCTTGCACTTTTCTGTAGTTTACCAAATAGCAAAGCTTTGCGTGATCGAGCCGCGCCTATGCTGGCAATGCGCACCGATGTTTGCACTGCAGTGCCGCCACCGCCATCAATATGAATTCCATTGTTTATTTCATCATTGCCTCCAACATCGCTATCTGAGAAATACTCCAAATCGTTCGCATTTCCAAAAAGTGACAGTGTCGGCGCAGCGCCATTATTGAAATGACTGCGTGTGTGATCCATTTTGACGCCCATTTGTTCGGCCAAACGTTGACTGGCTGTCAAGCGTACACCTTGTTCATTTGCGGCACGGCGGCTGGAGCGCACCCTTCGCCTGCGTCTTCGTATGATCTTACGCGTCGTCTTGATAGCAAATTTCTCATCGTAATTGTTCACATCATACTCGACTATATAAGTGCGATGGCGTGCCCGTCGTCTACGGCGTCGTCCTGACTTTGTATTTGTGCTTCCACTACGTCGATTGCTGGTGTTGCTTCTAGTGCTTCTTGAAGTGCATGTGGTTGTGCTCGTTGTCGTAGTCGTGGTACTGCTACGGCCCCGGTGCGTTGTTGTTCGCGTCAAAGTGGTGGTTTCCAAATTACGTGCCGATAAATTCGAACGTGTTCTGCGAAGTACTTCGGCGCGGATCCGTTCATTCTGACGTGTTCGTAATATACGCGGTTGTTGCACCTCTCGTACGCGCAACCTTGTCTGTGGTATACCCATATCACGAATATCTTCATACAACATATTCAAATCCTCGGCTATATCACTATCGTCATCGATTTCATCATTGGAGTCAAAACAATTGTCACAATACCAAGAACCTTCCGGTATAGTATCCAGCGGTGGATCTAAGCAATCAATGTGATAACCCTGATTGCAACCATCGCACAACAACATAACATCTTCACGTTCTGGGCTGCTGCAGATTTCGCAGTTGGTTACATCATCTTCGACGATCTCAACTATCTCATTGTCTTCATCGAATGTTAGTTCCTTATTCGTCTTTTCTGGATTAATATAGATTTCGCGCACGATATTTCTACTTTCGTAAGATTTGCGTACTAAGATTTTATGGAATTCCAACCGATCAATTGGACAGGTCTGAACATTCTTCGACCATGCCTCAATGCAACTAACACAGAAATTGTGGGCGCAGATCGCGGGTGAGCCAATTTCTTGCTGACGAAAAGTGAGCAGACAAATTGGACATTTCTCAAGCAGTTCATTGTTGCTGCTGTCTGAGTTGAAACCAGCCTCATCCGTAGCCACTGCCGTTGCTTCTTTCGATGTACACGGTTGCACGTCGACTTCTCCGTCCGAAAGTACAATTTTTTTTGTTTTTTTACCGCGCGTTTTCAAACGTGTATTTATCTGGAATAAGAGGAGAATATGGTTAGTTATATATGTAAAAATAATTATTATTATTACTTATTTTTTAAACCTATTTATACGTATTTATCTCGAAAAAGCAGCTATACGCTTTAAAGCATTTCAAATGAACGGGATTAAAAATGTAAATTAATAAATTCGATACCTTGTAGAGTTTAGAAGATATGAATATAAACATTTGTAAAGTCAAGCCATTTTTTGATACCATAAAATAAACCCAGTTGGCTTCTTTATCTGACTTAATAATCGAATCGAAAATCTTGAAATTAAATTATATTTACAATGAATTAGCGAAAAAAAAAACTTATTTAAAACCAAGCCTCGGGAGTGTTCATTCTTAGGTCAAGAAATCTTAATGTGTATTTCTGTGATGTATAAGAGAAAATGTGTCTCATCAATTACTGCCAGTGAAAAAAAAGATTAAAAGAAAGGTGGCAGTGCTTAGAAAATCAAATAGCATACAATTCCCGATCTAGGGCTCATTAAATATTTAATAATATTAAATATTTGTAAAACTATATCTGCCATCTACGGGGTTGTATATTAATGGACTTGAAAAAAAATGCGCTTATATTAGGATGATTATATGCGACATATCTCTAATATCAATATATCATCTGATATTTAGATTAGTATGTGGAGATAATTTTTTGGTTTCTACAGTACATAATCAAAACTAGCTTAATCATACCGACAGTCGCGGTAATTTTTTCCGATTATAGGAACGGTTTGGTTATAAGGGAGGTAAAAAATTATTATTTTTAATCCAATTGTTCTTTATTTAAACATGTATGTATAGATATGTATATTAATTTTACAATAGTTGACTGTTCTAGCTTTGACTGCATTAAGATGTTAAGCCCCATAATGTTTTTCTATCTTTTTATATATTCAAATGCAATAAAGTCATCTCTCGAGAAATGCTTACGTATGTGCATACAAAGATCAAATTATTTGTCAAGTTTATATGACAGCATTGTTGCTGTATTAATTTTCAGAATAGGCAAGGTGCGTGCCGCAAAATAATAATTCGCATGCATGTTTGTGTCGTGTCGATCGTAGCTAAGTGTTAGCAATGACGTTTTAACTGAGCACCCGAGAGAGCTGGAGTTTAATGTGAGAAAAGCAAACAAAAAAAAAAAAACGCTCAGCACATTTTTTGAATGAAAGAATGTAATGTCCACGTCCGGGTATGGGAATGCATTTTGTATGGAATAATTATGAAAAGCTTGCGTCCACGAAATTTGTTCGGGTAATTATAATATATAATTAGAAGTAACTTGAAGCATGTTATGTTAACATAAATAAACAAACAAATTTGTGGGCTAGCTTAAAATCTATAGCTAATCGATTTTTTATTGTTACTGTAATTGGTAAAAAAAAAAAAACAACCAAATTCGAACATCCACTGCATATTGGCTATACTGCTGATTAAAAATTCATATGCATTGACACGATCTTAACTAAACTAAACATAATTTCCATATGCCAGGGGCCACTTTGGTCGCTTATCGTTTAAAACATTTGCATCAATAGTTGAATTCCCGTTATAAGACGCTTATATAACAAACCGAATGGATACAATTAGCTTATTTAAAATTTTCGCAGCTCAAATAAACACGAAAAAAAAATTCTATATTAATAATCAATTAGAAATTTGTTTACGCACAATTTCCAACTAAAAATAATGCATGATAGTAAATATCGAAAATACAAAATAAAAAAGCGAAAACCGGTTTGCCAGTGCCACAAAGCCACAATTCGCTAACGAGGTAATTGAAATTTATAATAAGCACATAACCGTAAGAAATTAAATAAAAAAACCCATTACCTCGCTGCCACTCGTTGATGAAGAGTTACCATCATTATCAGATTGGTGGTTCAGACGATTAACTCGCCGGTTACGCAGACGTCGTGGTGCAGCAGCATCATCTTCAACTTGATGTTGATTTTGTCGTTGTTGTGACTGTTTGTTATTGCGCATGTTGCGCCGACGTTGCGTAGAACATGAAGGTCGCAAGTCCAAATCTGTGTCAACGAATTCTACTTCACCGGTGATGGCAGCGGCGTTACTCAAAACTGATGCATCGGAATCATCGTCATCATCAAACTCGATGCGCATAACAATGCGACGTTTGCGTTTCTGGTTATTTTCATTACTAGTATTTGCAGTAGAGTTATTATTGCGGCTATATGTGCGACCACTGCTGCCACCCACACGACGACTGAAATCGTCACCGGAATCACTATCGCTCATGGTTGCTTCGAAATTAATGCAAACATGTACATATAATACATGCACGTCTGTACATACAGACAAATTGTGTTATGTACGGTTAAGTGTGCAAGTATATATATTACTTTATATGCTTTAGTTGTACAATACAGTATATACAAGAATGTTTATATAGTAGCACTTTGTTCTGTTTTTTGTATGTCTTTTTATATTTTTATTGTTGTGAAATAGCCAATGCACGAATTTAAAAAATACTTTTTCATTCGTTCGGCTATTTGCTGCAGAATGAAAATTTTTCTCGGAAGCGGAACGCTCAAATTTGTTTCAAGCACAAATTTTTGTAAGCTTTTTACGTTGTTATTTATACGATTATGCGGAACGTTTTAGTTACACTTGTTATTTAGTAGTTCTATTAGATTGTTTAATGGAAAATAAAGTTTATGCAAACCGAATTTATGCAAACTTTTCAACTTTTAACAATTGCAAATTGCACTGCTACTGCTGAAACAGCCATTTTTTTTTTGTACCTCTTACACTCATTATGGAAGCTAATGTATGAGAGAGAAAGAAGCGCTTTGTGCTCTGCAAACTCTATTCCTATGCTAGAGTTGTCTTACTGAACATTCCTTTGTTGTAAGCAGTGCTGCCGACTTGCTAGGTTTTGGTAGACTTATTTCTTAGTTTTAATATTTGGTAGATTGATGGGATTTTTTTTGAATGAGGCGAATTTGGTAGATTTTTAGAATTATTTCCTGATCCTATTCCTTTACTCTTCATTACTTTCACTTCACTTTTCCCTTTTAGCATCTCTAAAATAACTAGAGTGCAACTCTGCAATGAAAGTCACCCCTGATGGCGTGTAGACAGACTTGAAGTTGGCTGGCGGTTGACGATCCATTTGACAGCTCTCCACATCCGGCTGTTCTCTTTTACGTGTAGAATAAAAAACTATCAAGATGGGTCGTATGCACGCTCCAGGGTAAAAATCTTTTTTAAATTGATTTATTCAATGGTTTAGCTTACTGTGTGTTAAAAACTATGTGGACTTGCTTTTTTTTTGGTTTTTACTATTAAAATAACTTGTAAACTGATGTTTATTTGCATTGTAAAAGTGTGTTTTTGCAGCGCACATGTCGCGGCTCCAGAGTTTGTGTCTGACATTTTTTGTTTTCTTTTTTTTAGCAAGGGTATTTCCCAGTCGGCTTTGCCCTACAGAAGAACTGTTCCCTCATGGCTAAAGCTGAATGCTGAAGATGTGAAAGAACAAATCAAGAAGCTTGGCAAAAAGGGTCTGACTCCATCAAAGATTGGTAAGGATTGCGAACGTCAACCGTATTTGTATTTTTTTTAAATGCTTTTTGGTTTGTTTGTAGGTATCATTCTTCGTGATTCACATGGCGTCGCACAGGTGCGTTTCGTCAATGGAAATAAAATTTTGCGGATAATGAAGTCCGTCGGGTTGAAACCTGACATTCCGGAGGATTTGTATCACATGATTAAAAAAGCTGTTGCCATTCGCAAGCATTTGGAACGTAACCGCAAGGATAAGGATGGAAAATTCCGTCTAATTCTGGTTGAGTCTAGAATTCACCGCTTGGCTCGCTACTACAAAACAAAGAGCGTTTTGCCACCCAACTGGAAATACGAATCTAGCACGGCTTCTGCCTTGGTTGCCTAAGCAGCGGCAATTTTCGTTCTTTTTATATTACAAAAAATAAAACGCGCTTAAATAAAAACAAAATATGGAAAATTAAAAACAAAACAAAAAAAAAATCGAACTCGGATGTGAATTCAGTGTAATTGCGAAAGACAACTGTCAGATGTGTCGCAATTTTCGTTACCTAGGGGGAACGCTTTGCTTGTCTGAAGTGTACCCAAAATTGGGTCCCAAAATTTGCAGTTGAAATAATAATTTGCAACAAATGTTGATTGAGGTTTTTTGTAGCTGTCTTTTTCAACACAACATTATCATAATAGATTAATGGAGTCTAAAATTAATGTGTGATCATTAGATCAGTATTCAAAACAAGCAGTTGATAATTTTATAAAATGTAAACAAAACAGTTTTTTCGTATTTCACGATTGATATCTTAAATCATCATCATAGTATTGATAATTATGATCCAGCTGCACTCTTGAACTATAAGCTTATTTTCTAAATACAAGTTTACATTGCTGAATAATATATGGAAGACCAATAATAGACCAATGCCCGCTTACTCTATGTGTGACAGTATGATACTATTCAGGTTTTTCATAATATAAATATTGCATGCTATGAATAGATTTGAACAGTTTGAAATCCTCTAACAATTCTTGTCGCGAACAAGTTGTTGTCTTTGAAGGAGCATTTCACCTTTTTCAATATAATAGAAAGGTGGTTAGTAATCAAATATTGGTAAATTTCACTAAATATAAACTTTGCAAAGTAACAATTTGTGAATAGGAATCTTGAATACAAAAGTCTGTGTTTATCGCCGTATCAGTTAATCCTGTGGCTACCATGTCATTTTAAATAACTGGCGAAAGAGAGGAGCATGGTAACAGTCACTCTCAAGCTGAAGCATTCTGTGAATGACAACTGTAATTAATATTAGTGTGGGTATGGGAAAAAGTTCGGTAACAAATTGTCGTTAAGTGGTTCTTAAATGTAATATAATAAAAAGGTGTTGTGTTCCTTCGTAACAACAACGAAATTCAGAGAGCTTGGCTTGGTTTTGATGCATCCACCATATAGCCCGGTACTTGCACCTTCAGATTATCATTTGTTTCAATCCCTGCAGAAATCTCTTAATGGGGTAAATTTAAATTCAGTAGAGTCCTGAATTTCGTTCAGAAACCATTTACCCCAAAAATGACAAAAGGTTACCGATCAAAATGGTTCATATTTGGTTTAATAAAGCTCGCTTCAAATATAAAAAAAAAGCGTTTACCAAAAATGGTAAAATTTGTAACCGTACTTTTTCGAACAACTAATATTAACAATCATTGGTCCGGATCTATGTGCAACTCGCACTTAATATTTGAGTAGACATATTTTATTTTATTTCCACTCGCAAAGTGGTTATAGTTTGAAACCAGAAGCACTGCAATACTATGCTTGTTATTTGTCTCAACTCCAAACACGCCAACACATAAAAATCGTTCAAAGAATTTAAATTCATCCAAAAATGTAGCAACTTTGCACGGTCTCTCTTATTAAATTGATGATGGCTTTTAGACTTTGCAACAACAAATTACACGTGAAACTGAGCGGCGTGCTTTTGGTTTTTGAATGCGTGTATTTGTTTTTTTTCCCTTCCGCGATATAAATTGTCAAAAAAAAATGTTATACTGAAATGACAATGCAGCAACGTTATTCTCTGGGAGAATGTGTATCAGTACTCTCTTCTGAGTCGTAGTAACAATTGTTGTTATCTTCTTCTTAACACTGCTCACTTACATTTAGCTTATGTTTTTATAAAAATTCCTATTTTAGTTGGTTGCCGATTTTTGACGAGGCCGCTTGGTTGGCAGTTTATTTGTTTTTAGCGTAGTGTTTTGTTTTAAAGTGTGTGTTGTTGTATCAACATAGTCTGAACACAGCCAAGGTTATAAAAAGCATAAGAGATGCCGCATATTTGTGTATTAAAAAGTTCTAACAGAACTTAGTAACTAAATAACTCATTTGTTGATCCAACGCATGTCGGCAAATTTTCCCATGCCGCAAATGCTACGTTGTGAAAACAAAATTGATTAGATAATTTGTGATTTTCTATAAAAGCAATAAAAGGCATGGTGATGAGCTGGGCCCAGTATCAAGCAACTTGCTAATTGGTCTTTCTGAACAATAATAAAAAAAGAAAACAAACTGTTATATGTTGTCTCTAATTAATAACGGTTAACTCTGCATGACAGTTAATTTTTTATAAGTTTCGAAACATTTTCTTCACTATACGCCCCAAAATAGTGCTTTTATATGTCTGTTTGAGTGTAATATTAGTTTTTTTATGTCATCGTTCTGCGGCAAAAGAAAGCGAAAAAACAAAAAAGAAATTAAAACGCCGCATGTTAGAACCTAAGACAAAAGTTGAAAAAACAAAAGAATCACAATTACTGTTCGAATGAAACAAAAATATATTTCAACAATAGTTTGGTAAGTTTTGGTAATTGTGTCACAATTGATTCAAATGCACGTTAAAGTGATATCTACATATATTACAAAGTAAATGAAATAAATAAAATTAAATAATACTACCGACAACTAAAACAAGGTGAAGAAAAACTAGGTGAGTCTTATTTTTTTGATTCCATTGTGTTTTCTGGTGCACACTTTAAATTATATATTTATTTTTATATTTGCATTGGCATATGTACAATTATTTGTTTATAATTAATTTGCAAACATAGACACCTTTGCTTCTTGTTTAAAATAAACAAGCGGAAAAGCACGCTTTGGTGAAATCGACATAAATGTTTAAACGTAATAACCCTTTGTGTATAATATGAAATTGCTTAGATAATACTGAGAAACCAAATTCCGCTGCTGTGTACAGCTGTCAGACACGTATGTTCTGGATTCCATCGCTAATGCGCGGGGATCCGATTTTGAATTGAAATCGCTTCATGTATATACATATGCATGGAAATCTACGCTTTGGGAGTTCAGTGGCGGGTAATATCCGTGAGCGATAGAAACATTTCTTGGGGTAGTGAGTTCTTTATTTTTATTGAGATATTCGAAAGTTATGCGAAACTTTGTTTAATAGTGCTTAGATCAATTAATGAATTAACTTCTAGATTGCTGATAAGTTTAGATGATGGCTTTTCAAAGTCATTAAATTAAAGGAAGACCATTGTTGTCATTTGAATAATTATTTACAGATGAAAATATATGTTTTTTTTTTTAAATTCGATTTACTAGCTTAAAATCAAATTACACTATACAGTGTTCTGGTATTATTTAATTAATATGTCCTCCAGTGCAAGTTCGCACGGTTTCATAGCGCACAGGTGCCTTAAATATGCGCTGGCGTTCGCTTTTGATGAACTTGGTTGCGTGTCGTCTGCTTAATACAAATTAAAAGTAACTTATATCATTGATTGAATGCGCTTAGTTAATTAAAAAAAAATCATTCAACTGTCATGATGACATATACTCATTCCTTTTAAAATTTTGAACAACTACAAAAAAAGTAGTCTGATTAAAATACTGTTTATTACATTTGATTATTATTATAAAAAATTTGAAACAATTTTATGATTTTTTTGTAGGTGTTTAATTGGATTTTAATTTATTTTTTTCTTTTTAAATTTATTATAGTCAGTGCTTACTAAGTTTATTATAAGTCAAAAGATAGAATATTTTATATCGAATTATATAAACACACTACTTAATGATTGCGCGATTCAAACAAAAGTGTCCAGTCATTTAAGAGGAAGTATATACATATATAAGTTGAACGATAAAATATTTATCAGCCTTTATTTTAAACCGCAAATAATGTTTTTATTTTTTTTAACATTAAAGTGCAAGTTTAGTCAACTAAATGATAATTTATAGGTTCGATCCCTTATTCAGAGTGCAATAAAACTATTAAATATGTTATAAGTTTTCGCAATGCAAAATCAAAGGTTGTACGTAGTTCTCCCGGTTTTACTTGTATGCTGGTGTTAATTGCTAAAGGATTAAGCGGCTAATTGAAAGCTAATCAGATAAATATTTTAAATTAGCTGTTTAAATTATGTATATGTACATAAACGACTTTACTGTTACTATATTATTATATTTCCGTCCAAAAATGATATGTTACTGGTAAATATGTATAATATATGGTTAAATTTCATATATTTTTGCTGAATCCTTTTGCACAATTTATTTTCATCTTAGTTTGACATTGCTTGACAATTAATTATATTTAACTAAAATTTTTATCTACTGTATAATATAGTTCATACTTACCACATATGTATGTATGTAAAGATCAGCGGAAAAATTCATTGTATATTTATAATATATTTTCATTTTTTATATATAGTTTTATTAATGTTGTCTGCACCGTGTGACTAGAAATGTTAGTAAATTTTCCGTTGGTCAGCTTTATCGTAATCGTTTCCACAGTTCCCTAGTAATTTCACATATAGTCATTGTTGATGTTACCATCTGTATTTCGTGAAAATCGGTTTTGCAATTGTATTGTAATGACAATCAATTTGTTTAAATGGAAAAATTGAATGAAACCAATTTGTTGTTGTGTTCTATGTTTTTGTTCTTATTATTTACGAATGAAATAACAATCACTTGTGTGGCAGTAATTTAGCGATCGAAACTATACTCATGCCCTTTGCGCTTATACGGTATTCGCTCGTTTGCAATAGTATTGTTATAAAATGTATGGCGAATTATTAACAAAAGATTAATTCGTAATTCTTGTCTATATTGATTTCAGTGATTGATTCAAAATGCAGTCGGTTAAGACAACCGATCTGCCGGAAAATCCACGTGAGCGGGCGAACGTTGTATCGGCAATATGTTTTTGGTGGGTAACAATGATTACACATATGCACATGTTCTATGACTAAGAAAATTTATGTGTAAACCTTTATTACATCTAATATCTCGCAGGTATACTATGCCAACGTTCCTCAAGGGACGTAAGAAAACACTTGATACAAAGGATCTCTACTCTGCGCTGCGTGTCCACAAATCAGGTGAGGCCACAATTATATGTGCACATTTATTGACACATCATGCATATATATATGTGATTTATATCACCGGCGGATAAGATCAATCTCTCACACTTAAATTAGGATGCGTTTAGAAGCATATAGGTTTGATGGCCAGTTGTACAATCTATGTTACGGCTGACATAAAATTGTATGTCTGAATTCAAATGAGTTTAGTTTTGCTTTCTGGGACACCAATCAAACAATTCAATCTACTCAACTCAGTATACTGGCGTATAGATTTAAATGAATCGTTTGATAGGAATCAGGCCAAGAAGACAAAAAGATACTGTTTATTTTGTAAATTAATGTCATCTTTAATAAATGGGCATAATTGGTGACTTTTTTCTGTGTCGCAATACACATAAAACTTATAAGTCGATATACGCGGCAAATGGCACTATTGGGACTGTGAGACCTTCATAGTTAAAACTATAAATAAACAAAGATGAAAGAGCATTCTTGAAGTATAAAGTAAGACGTTGAAAATATTGAAGTTGATAAAATGTATAAACTGTTGAAGTCATTTTACTAAGATCGTGGTGTATGGACTGAATTAATTACTGATTTTCGTTTAGTTAACAGCTAAGATTATTGTTTCTTTGCATTACGGTCTTTAAACGTAAATGAAAGAAACCTGTTTTAATGTTCTTTTTGCTTTGAGTATGGTCTGCCTTCTGCTGCTGCTGCATAGAAACAAGGCTCGTAGAAATGGATAAATAATTATATTCTGGAATTGATGAGCATTTAATGATTGTTTTAGCAGTTCATTGACGCGGTTAACATTTTTGACAGAAATGATAGAATATGAAATGTGCTAATCATGACAATGCTTTATTACCCGGCACAAAACAAAAAATATTTACTCAACTTTTTCAACTTAAGCTTCTTTTTGTAATCAGTAATTGCCAGCTATGTGCAAATCAGTTAAAGTAGAATTACTTTTATCGAGCAATGCGGGATAAATGTGATAACATGACTACGTTGCTCAATTTTCGCATAAATAAAATATCAACTCGGAGTTAAACACAAACATGTGTCGCTTTGTCATGTCATGCTGCCATGCTGTTAGTTACCTAACTGAATGTGTTGTTAAAATTACTACATTCGTGTTCGTACCCATTTATATACATAGTAACGTATCTGGTACGAAGATTGTAATATATCGGGAATTCATTTCGTCATGTATTTTTTTTCCATTGTCTCAAATAATTGGCAGCACATTGACAATTTTGTGTATTTGTATTTATTTCTTTATATCTACAATCTAAAAATCAATCATGTCTAAGAACTTCATTACATTTTATCATTAATAGCATTATTTTTCTTCTGTTTATGGTAGCAGACAGTGGCAGGAGTACATAAGTTGCACACTCATTTAAGCGCGAAGTTCAATTAGTTAAACAACTTGATAAAGACAATATCGAAATGAAAATATGTCTAGGTTCATAAGTCGCGTGTTACCAAGAAAGGAGACCACGGGACATGTATTTCACAGTGACAAAATAAAACTGCATTATTTTTTTACTGTGTTCTCTGTTATCATCATTTATAATATTTTGTCTGTTGTGCGAAATTTATTTATTAATATGCTATAAAAATTTTAAAGTCATTGAACTTGTTTTCGCAATTATTAAACAATCTGATTTATTTAGCTTTTGTTTTATTTATTTTTGAATTTGTTTTATATTATTTATTTATTTTTGACAAACATTCAGTAAGGTTGTCCAGCGGAAGTTTCCATAGTTTGGCTTCCAAAAGCAAACTAATATTCACTATTATTAATAAAAAAATAAAAAAAGGTTTTTAATTGGCATTTATCCTTTTAATAGAAACCCTTGGCAACAAGCTTTGCACTGCCTGGGAACACGAAGTGGAAATTAAGCATAATACCAAAAAACAACCAAGTCTGCTGAAGACGTTTTTGCGAGTTTTTGGGCTACGATTTGCGCTCTACGGCCTTGTACTATTTTTGCTTGAATTGGGTTTAAGGTAAGCACAGCATATATTTAGATACAGATCTAGATAACGATACTGATAATTTTTTTTACTAATTGCGCAACACCAATAGAACACTGCAGCCGATTTTTCTGTTGAAATTGATAGCCTACTATTCAAATGGGCAAAGTGATATGTATGCTGCCTACTATTATGCCGCGGGCGTGGTCGTCTTAAGTGCTTTGAATGTGATTATTATGCATCCCTATATGCTGGGTACCATGCATGTGGGCATGAAGATGCGCATCGCAATATGCAGTATGATCTATCGCAAAGCTTTGCGTTTGAGCAAGCGTGCACTGGGCGAAACAACTGCAGGTCAAGTGGTCAATTTGATATCCAACGATGTGGCTCGCTTTGATTTGGCGCCGATTTTTTTGCATTACCTGTGGATTGGTCCATTGGAGACATTATTCATAACGTTTCTAATGTACGAAGAGGTGAGTCTGCGGGCTTATTTATATACGGATAACTTGACTTATGGCTTGATGATATTCTCTATATAGATTGGTATTTCGGCAGTTTTTGGCGTGGCTTTCATGTTGCTATTTATACCCTCGCAAGCTTGGCTGGGCAAGAAAACATCGGTGCTGCGGCTGCGCACAGCGCTGCGTACGGATGAACGTGTGCGAATGATGAATGAGATAATAGCGGGTGTACAGGTTATTAAGATGTACGCATGGGAGAAACCTTTCGAGAAGATGGTCGCCTATGCACGGAAAAAGGAGATTAACTCCATACGACATGTGTCCTATATACGTGGCATCCTGTTGTCATTTATAATTTTCCTAACGCGCGTTTCGATTTTTCTCAGTTTGGTTGGTTATGTGCTGCTGGGCACGGTGCTTACGCCAGAGATTGCATTTGCTATTACGGCATATTATAACATACTGCGAACGACTATGACCGTGTTCTTTCCACAAGGTAAGTTGGACATTAAATTGAATTAAAATTCTGACTGATTGCTTTGTGAATTTTTACTCAACAGGCATTTCACAGTTCGCGGAAACTTTGGTTTCCATTAAGCGGATTGAAAAATTTATGTTGTACGAGGATACAGATGTGCGTGATAAATCAATTGAAATGCCAGTGCCTAATTATCCGGGCAGTAATCAGTCAACGGTAAACAATGGCACTGATGAACAAGATAAAGAATATACGAAACTACTGGATAAGACTCCCGTCAATTATAACGCTGTGCTTTCGGAGGCGGGCATTGCAATAACATCGCTAAAGGCCAAGTGGGATGAAAACGCACCGGATTATACATTGGATGATGTCAATTTGCGTGTGCAGCCTGGCACACTGGTTGCGATAATAGGGCCTGTGGGCGCTGGCAAATCAAGTCTTATAGAAGCCATTCTTGGCGAGTTGCGTCCAGATGTGGGTACGATAAAAGTTAACGGTACCGTCTCATATGCTTCACAAGAACCCTGGCTATTTACGGGCACTGTGCGCCAAAATATACTTTTTGGACAACCTTTGGATAAGCGACGTTACCTGCAAGTGATCAAGAAATGTGCGTTGGAACGTGACTTTGAGTTGCTGCCCTATGGTGATAAGACGATTGTGGGTGAACGTGGCGCCTCGCTCTCCGGAGGCCAGAAAGCACGTATTAGTTTGGCGCGAGCTGTATACAGAGAGACTTCCATCTATCTGCTTGATGACCCATTAAGCGCCGTGGATACCCATGTGGGACGACATTTGTTCGATCAATGCATGCGTGGCTTTTTAAAGGAGCACATCGTTATCTTGGTGACGCATCAGCTGCAGTTTTTGCAACATGCCGATCAGATAGTCATAATGGATAAGGGTAAAGTAAGCGCTGTGGGCTCTTATGAGTCTTTGCGTGAATCAGGCTTAGATTTCGCCAAAATGTTATCTGATCCTGATCGTGATGAGAGTATGGATTCCAAACCTCGTTCACGTTCGGGTAGTCACACAAGCGGCAGAAGAAGTAGCCAACAATCGTTAACATCCATACCGGAGAGTTGTGTAGAGGAAGCGCCCGCCCAAGCGCAAGAATCACAGGAACAGGGAAAGATCGGATTGGATTTATATAAGAAATACTTCAAGGCTGGAGGTGGCATCTTTATGTTCATTGTCACGATGGTCTTTTGCATACTATCGCAAGGTCTGGCTTCTCTCGGTGATTACTTTCTGTCCTATTGGTGAGTAGTGTGGTATATAAATTAGTTATTTGTAGTACATTTGTGTACCATTTTTTACAGGGTCGCGAAGAAAAACAATATAAAGGTGTTAAAAACAGAAAATCAGAATCTCACAGAGACAGTGAAGACACCACCAACCACTGACCCAGCCTTGGAGTCGCAACTTTCACAAATATTTAGCGGATGGGGTTGGAAAATTGATCCCGAAATGTTAGACATTTACATTTTCACAATCATTACGGTGGCAACCATTATTATTACCATCAGTAGATCATTTTTGTTTTTCAATCTGGCTATGAAGGCGTCAATAAATTTGCACAATGCCATGTTCCGCGGCATTACACGCGCCGCCATGTACTTTTTTAATACAAATCCCTCCGGTCGGATATTGAATCGTTTCTCCAAGGACATGGGACAAGTGGATGAGATATTGCCGTCGGTAATGATGGATGTCATACAGATTTTCCTCTCACTGTTTGGCATTGTGGTTGTCATTGCGGTCGTGAATCCGCTTTTTCTTTTACCCACATTTATTTTGGCTGTTATCTTCTACCAGCTACGCACATTTTATCTGAAGACATCACGTAATATTAAGCGATTGGAAGCCATAAGTAAGTTAAACAAAGTGACATTAATATTTATCTTGTTAATTAAATTAATTATTATTTGTAGCACGTTCGCCCATCTACTCGCACTTAGCTGCTTCATTGACGGGGCTCTCCACCATACGTGCTTTTGGAGCACAGCGCGTACTCATCACTGAATTCGACAATCATCAAGATTTACATAGTTCGGCTTTCTATTTGTTCCTGAGCACATCGCGTGCTTTTGGCTTCTGGCTGGATTGTTTCTGCGTGCTCTACATAGCCATCATTACATTGAGTTTCTTTATTTTTCCACCGAAAAATGGTGGCGACGTTGGCTTGGCCATTACACAAGCGATGGGCATGACCGGTAATACACATATCTTTGTCTATATATTCATATTTTATTATATAAGTATTTTTTATTTATATTTTCAATTCCTAAGGTATGGTGCAGTGGGGCATGCGTCAGTCGGCAGAGTTAGAGAATACAATGACAGCTGTGGAACGTGTTGTGGAATATGACGATATCGAACCCGAAGGTGCACTCGAATCGGAACCGGATAAGAAGCCTCCGAAGTCGTGGCCAGAAAAGGGTAGAATACTGTTCGAAGAATTGAATCTACGTTATTTCCCCGATCCGAAGTCGGAATATGTGTTAAAATCGCTGAACTTTGAGATAAAACCATGTGAAAAGGTTGGCATCGTGGGTCGCACTGGCGCTGGCAAATCTTCGCTAATAAATGCACTCTTCCGTTTATCCTATAACGATGGTTCGGTGATTATTGATGATCGTGATACAAAGGATATGGGTTTGCATGATTTGCGCAGCAAAGTTTCCATAATACCGCAAGAACCAGTGCTCTTCTCAGGCACAATGCGTTACAATTTGGATCCTTTCGATGAGTACTCGGATGCTAAGCTATGGGCTTCATTAGAGGAAGTAAAGCTAAAGGAAGTTGTATTCGAGTTGCCAAATGGATTACAGAGTAAAATATCTGAAGGTGGCACCAACTTTAGTGTGGGTCAACGGCAGCTCGTTTGCTTGGCACGCGCTATACTACGTGAAAACAAAATACTTGTGATGGACGAAGCCACGGCGAATGTAGATCCACAGACAGATGCGCTTATTCAGGCGACAATACGCAGTAAATTTGAACATTGTACTGTTCTAACAATTGCACATCGTCTGCATACGGTCATGGACTCGGATAAAGTGCTTGTGATGGATGCCGGTCGAGTGGTAGAGTTTGGCTCGCCTTACGAACTGCTTACGGCAAGCGAGTCGAAGATTTTTTATGGAATGGTCAAGCAAACTGGTAAAACGACTTTCGATAATCTACTTAGAGTCGCACAAAAGGTTGGTAACATAAGTTCTTTCAAGATGGCCAGTTGTTTTAGATATTTACTTATTTATTTATTATACCCTTTCAACAGGCTAACGAAGTGACCAAACATCTTAAAACCGACACATAATTTTTAAACATCAATAAAATAATGGAAACTTGCTTGCAGCGTAATAAAGTGCCGAAACTATCTAACATATAAAGCTAAGGAAAAGAAAAATATTAGGTGCAAATATATTTATATAAGTACATAACAAAAATTCCGTTGCCAGAGATAACAAAAAAAAGGGAAAGTGCCTGAAGGGAAGTTAGTGAAGATGCCTATTAGGCGCCAGCAAGAAATTTATTTTTTTAAAACTGCGTTAAGTTATCGAATTGTAATTTTAAGATTAAAGTATAATTTTATATGTTTATATATCTCTGTAAGTGTTGTTACTTAATAATGTTATAATTGTAAATTATGCTAAATGCTTAACATTCTAGTGAGGAGCTTATTTTTAAGCAACTTTATACAACTATCAACACAATTTTGTAAACATTTTAATGTCGTGCCTTAAATACCGAACCAAAATGCAACACATGATACATTTATATGAACATATATATACAAAAGTCGAGTGTATACAAGTAAATCATATGTAAATCTGTTAACATAACATACTACATTAAAACATATAATATTTGATAAATAAAATATAAAAAAATCTCAGTAAAAAGTTTTATACCCTCATTTTGTTCCTGAATTTTTTGATTTTATCTTCAAGTTTCTTTTATTTAGCCTTACAAAGGCTCGTTAGAATCCTTTCTGTGTCTAATTTATCAATAAGCTTTGGGTTACTGTTTTTTGTAGTTACGTGGTGATTTGTTATTTTTTGAAGGGAATTTTTCTAGGTTCGTCCATAGTTTAAGAATGTAATTAGTATTTATTTTAAAGCTTTATCAGTTCTAACAATTTAATTTTGAAAATTTTATTTATGCACGATTCACTATACATCGCATTTTGTCACTTTTTGAAATATAAAGATATAGTTAGCGCCATCTATAGATTCAAATCATAATGTAAACATGTAGCCCTAGTCGTAAATTTATGTAACATGTTCAACACTAATACTGGATTAATAGCATTTTACAACATTAGGTTAGAGCTAAAATAGAAAATTAAATCCCAATTTTCATATTCGAACCCAAATATTTTCAAATAATTATCTAAAACAAAAGCAAAATTCCTTCCATTTGGTTTTAGTTTCATTCAATTTGATGCAGTAGTTTTTTGAAAATAAATGAAATGTGATGTAACACAAATTTCCCTAATTTCAATGCATTTTCACGTTATGATCAACGCTAAATGCATAGTTTTATTAAAGATACTCACATATACTTGTGACGTCAGAAGTGAGAGCCATTTTCGACATTAAGATTTAAAATTTCCCAACTTTGGCGCTACCCTGTAACTCTTTTGTTATATTGGGAGAATGACCAATTTTCAAGCGCGTTACAGTCCAAATTACGCTACTTTTTAATTCTTATACCATGATAAATTGGTGAATAAATTCGTGTTTTTTGCGGCTGCTTTGTGGCGCCGTCGCGCAACATAAGTTACATAGTATATCATACGCTCATCAGCTGCTGCCGGCGCTGCTCAGTTATGATGAAATTTTATTTACGTTTTATAAACGTTTGGAACAACGTTAACAGATAACACAAAGCGCCACGTGATTTACATAAGCCTCGGTTGCGCATCGTCGGGTTGTCTGATAGCAGTATCCACAATATATTGTGCTCAAAGTCAAAATCGCATTTAGTTGTTAGTAATATTGCGTTTGGTTAACGTATGTGTACGCCGCGTGTAGTTAGGATCCAACTAGCGCCTTTAGTGCAGTGCGGCTAGTTTGACGTCAGTTATCGCAAATGTGCTTATCAATAAAAGAAAAATAATAAATTACAAAGAAAATGCAGTCGCTTAAGGCAGACGAGTTGCCGGAAAATCCGCAAGAACATGCAAATCCATTATCGCAGTTGATGTTTTGGTAAATGGCTAAGCTTAGCAGTATGTTATAATTCATGACATCCCATATTAGCGAGTGTGACGACAATTTTAATTCGTTTTTTTGGATATGACCTACATATAACAATTAAAAAAAAAAATTCTTAATAAAAAAAAACAATTGGTGTGTAATATTTGAGGTCAAATCATTTAACAGAAGTTCTAAAAACATATTAATATGATTAACCAAAGTCCATTTTGTAAGCTGGGTTTATAAAAAACTCGGTCTTACTCCTTCTGTTTCCTACAAGTAATTCTAAATAAAATGTATTTGTTGGATTAAAACTTTGTTTAAAATTATTTCTTACAGTCTACCAGTTAACATGAAACCGCCTAATATAGAATTGATAAACGAACAGCTGTTCAGCAAGTTTAGAAGATAATAGCTTTAAAATACGCTTTGCGAAATAAGTATATGTACGTATGTATCTAAATACCTTAAGCATTTTTTTTATAAATATTTGTTTTTCGACTTATTTCATACAATTAGCTAGGAATTACTTTCTGTGTACATATACACATGATAATTGTTTCACACTCAAAACACTGATAAGACAAAATTCAACAATTATAAAAAACGATTGTACAAAGTTCTATATACAGCGAATCCTCCTATTACGGATAGCTCCGATAACCACACAAATTTCGTGGACGCAAGCTTTTTTTAATTTTTGCTTTACAAAATGCATTCCCATTATCGGACGCGGTCATTACATATCAAAAAAATTCTTCAAAACATCCCTCATATGCGGACAGAAAAGATAAAACACACAAGCAAAAAGTTTACAATCATGCTCAGTAATGGGACCACTGTCGAACTTTTACGGATTATTTGCGCCGTGTCTGGATAAAACCATCATCATTTGGCTGAAAAGTGATACTACTAAGCGAAGGAAGCTAGGATAATTAGTAGCAGCATTAATTAGCTGGGAACCGCATAAATAATCCATTGACCTGTAATTAAAGAATTTTAAACTAATCGATCAGTGATAATCGCCTTCTAATTCTAAACAATAACAATAACCGATTATTTTCTCTTTCTATTTACTCTCTTATGTCGCAGTTACGCGTTGCCACTCCTTTTTAAAGGACGGAAAAAGACGTTGCAACCGACAGATCTTTACACAACTTTGCGCGAGCATAGAGCAGGTAAGTGTCTGAACAGTTCCCCAAATTATTCTTTAACGCTGCCATCGTAGACAACTTGGGCACCAAAATAAGCCGAACATGGGATGCTGAGGTGGAATCAAGTCGTCGCCGTCAAAAAGAGCCGAGCTTGATAAAGGTGATAATACGTGTATTTGGAGGTCATTTGGTTTGGTCGGGTTTGCTACTTTGTGTGCTGGAGGTGGGCTCAAGGTGAGTAACAACAAATCAGATTTACATTGCTCATGACGTAATGACGTATCCTTCTTCCAACAGAGCGACGCAACCGATGCTATTGGCTGGACTCATATCTCAGTTTGCCAAAGGCGATGGCAATAGTACCACAGCTCAGCTTTATGCAGCGGGCATAATCACATGTATTGTGACGAGTGTGCTAATAACGCATCCATTTATGATGGGTATAATGCACTTGGCCATGAAGATGCGTGTGGCAGTGAGTAGCTTGATTTATCGCAAATCATTGCGACTCAGTAAGCAAGCGCTGGGCGATACCACCACAGGACAAGTGGTTAATTTGTTATCGAATGATTTGGGACGCTTCGATCGGGCTCTCATACATTTCCATTTCATCTGGATAGCACCTGTGGAGCTGTGCTTTGCAACATATTTCATGTATGCAGAGGTTAGTTGGGATCAGTTAGTCTTCTTTTACAAGTGTTAATTCTTAATGTTTGCAGATTGGAGCATCATGCTTCTTCGGCATTGGCTTACTGTTGCTTTTCCTACCGTTGCAAACGTATCTCGGACGCCTAGTATCCATCTTGCGTCTACGCACCGCTTTGCGAACAGATAAGCGTGTACGCATGATGAACGAGATTGTATCTGGTATACAAGTGATCAAGATGTATGCGTGGGAGAAGCCCTTCGGCCAGTTGATAAAACAGCTGCGAATTAAGGAGATGAGCACCATACGCCAGGTCAACTACATACGCGGCATACTTCTCTCTTTTGAAATTACACTCTCGCGCGTCTCAATATTCTCCAGTTTGGTGGCATTCGTGCTAATGGGCAACATTTTGACTGCCGAGAAGGCATTTTTTGTGACGGCGTTCTACAATATACTGCGACGCTCGTTGACGAAGTTTTTTCCCCAAGGGATTGCGCAGTTAGCGGAGTTGCTTATCTCTCTTAAGCGTATAAAAGTATTTCTAATGCGCGACGAGACCAGTGTGCGTGATAAATCGCTAGACTGTGACGAGGAGGAGGATGATACTGAAAAAGCGGTGCGTGAGAATGGCGCACTGATGCAGTTGAATAGTTCAAAAAAGTTAACGCAGCCAGCGGCGAAAGTGGACGCTGACGATATACTCGTCGAGATGCATGAGGTTAAAGCGAAATGGGATGAAAATACGGCGGACAACACCTTAGATAATATTAATCTCAAGTTGAAATCCCATCAATTAGTTGCTGTAATCGGGCCTGTGGGCGCCGGCAAGTCCAGTCTTATACATGCTCTGCTTGGTGAACTGCCACTTGACGGGGGTACGGTCAAGGTTAACGGCACGTTCTCCTATGCTTCGCAGGAGCCATGGCTCTTCACGGGCACAGTTCGAGATAATATTTTGTTTGGTTTGCCTTTGGATAAGTATCGCTACCGCACAGTGGTGATGAAGTGTGCGCTAGTGCGTGATTTCGAGCTGCTGCCACATGGTGACAAGACAATTGTCGGTGAAAGAGGTGCTTCGCTGTCCGGTGGTCAGAAAGCGCGTATAAGCTTGGCGCGTGCGGTGTACCGTCAGACAGATATCTATTTGCTTGATGATCCCCTTAGCGCTGTCGATACACATGTGGGCAGGCATCTCTTCGATCAATGCATGCGTGACTATTTACGTAAAAAACTCGTCATCTTGGTTACGCATCAGCTGCAGTTTCTGGAGCATGCCGATCTCATTGTCATTATGGATAAGGGCAAAATCAGTAGCATGGGCACACACGATTCGATGTTAAAGAGTGGCTTGGATTTCGCACAATTACTTGCAGAGTCGAACGGACTGGAAGAGGACGATGAGGCTGGCGGCGATATAGCAAAGCATAAGCAGCAGAAAATCGCACGTCAAAACAGCAAGCAGAGTCGTACGTCCGTCGAGCGACAAAACAGTATTTCTTCAATAAGCTCATCAGTTGAGTCTATTTCCAAGGAAGTAGCATCCGATGAGCATCTCGCTTCTAAGGGGGTGCAAGAGAGTCGCGCAGGTGGTAAAATTGGACTAAGCATGTACCGCAAGTACTTCGGCGCTGGCAGCAGTTTTGCTATGTTCGCACTTATTATTTTCCTGTGCATGGGCACACAGATTATCGCCTCCGGGGCGGATTACTATCTCTCCTTTTGGTAAGCTGGCGATAAGTCGAATTTCTATTGGTTTTAATTAATTTGAATTTAATTTTCCAGGGTAAAGAGTAATCAGGACACCGATCAGACTGACAAGATCTACTACTTCACTGCCATAAATCTAGCTATTCTTGTCTTCGCCCTGCTGCGTACACTGCTGTTTTTCAACATGGCACGACGTTGTTCGACCACACTGCACAATGACATGTTCAGCAGCATCTCGCGCGTGGCCATGTATTTTTTTAATGTAAATCCATCTGGACGTATTTTGAATCGTTTCTCCATGGATTTAGGTCAATTGGATGAAATTCTACCTTTGGTGCTGTTGGATGTCATACAAATCTTCCTCGCGGTTGGTGGCATCATCTCAGTGCTGTGCATAATGAATCCTTGGTATATAATTACTACTTTGGTGCTGCTGGTATCCTTTTACTATGTGCGAGAGTTCTATTTGAATACTTCACGCGATGTTAAGCGCATGGAATCTGTTGCGCGGTCACCTATGTATTCGCATCTTGGCGCCTCGCTTAACGGATTGCCGACCATACGCGCGCTGGGTGCACAAAAAATGCTTATAGCTGAGTATGACAATTACCAGGATATACACAGCACCGGGTATTACACATTTCTCTCCTCGAGTCGCGCATTTGGTTACTATCTTGACTGCTTCTGCGTGATTTATATTATCATCATCATTGTTAACTACTTCGTCAATCCACCACAGAATCCTGGCCAAATTGGCCTGGCAATTACGCAGGCCATGTCCATGACCGGTAATATATTTTTATTTAAAAAGTTTAATTTCTCTATAACGATGTTATTAAGTACGTATTGCATTTTCATAATTTTAGGAATGGTACAGTGGGGCATGCGCCAGTCGGCAGAGCTGGAAAATTCAATGACGGCTGTGGAACGCATTGTGGAATATAAAGATCTTGAGCCCGAAGGTGATTTCGAATCACACCCAAATAAAAAACCGCCAAAATCCTGGCCGGAAGAGGGTAAAATTATCGGCGACGACCTAAGCATGCGTTACTTTCCCGATCCTAAGTCGGAATATGTGCTTAAATCGATGAATTTCGAAATTAAAGCTTGCGAAAAAATTGGCATCGTGGGCCGTACCGGAGCGGGCAAATCATCGCTTATCAACGCACTCTTTCGCTTATCTTACAACGATGGCACCTTGTTGATTGATAATCGCGATACGGCCGAAATCGGTCTGTATGATCTGCGTAGCAAGATTTCGATAATCCCACAAGAACCGGTGCTCTTCTCGGGAACAATGCGTTACAACCTCGACCCATTTGGGCAGTACGATGATGCGAAGTTGTGGGCAGCACTCGAGGAAGTTAAACTGAAAGAAGCCATTACCGAACTGCCCACCGGCCTACAGAGCAATATTTCCGAGGGTGGAAGCAACTTCAGTGTGGGACAGCGACAACTCGTTTGCTTGGCACGTGCTATACTACGTGAGAACAAAATACTTGTGATGGACGAAGCCACGGCCAATGTGGATCCACAGACAGATGCGCTGATACAGACGACCATAAGAAATAAGTTTAAGGATTGCACAGTTCTTACCATTGCACATCGTCTGCACACGATTATAGATTCGGATAGGATACTTGTCATGGATGCGGGTCATATCGTAGAATTCGGAACGCCGTTTGAGCTGCTCACCGCAACTACGACGAAAGTTTTCTATGGCATGGTCATGCAGACGGGCAAGTCTTCATTTGAGCATTTATTGAAAATAGCACAGAAGGTTTGTTGTTTGTTTTTTTTTTATTTTTTTAATTAATTTTTATATATTCGTACATATTTAATTTTTAGGTGCATGAAGACGCCAAGGCTCGTAAATCGGAGATTTAAAATTTTGTATTCATTTAATGTAACTGATTAATTAATTGTCACAAAGGCAGTTACACAACAATTTGTACTTAGTTAATTATTTTTTAATGTCGAGCTTTTGTCTCTTGTATCAGAAATGCTAAAAAAAGGGTGATCAAAGAAAGTTAAAGATCAATGTATTGGCGAAGGTAATTTCTAATATAAAATTAATGTTCTGAGTAAACAATGTTAACTTATTATTAAAGATACCTAAAAGCTGTTCTTTTAGATGTTTCTATTTGTTTGATTTTTTTTTTATTTTATTTTGTTTAATAACTTGTTTTTATAATTCTAATAATAATAACTTGATGATATTTGAATTTAATCTTTTAATATTTAAAAAACAATTCGTTTTCATAAATGTAAATTTACTACATATAAAACTATAATATATTTTCTACATTCTATGTTTTTCTTATTTATTATAAACGTAAATTTTAAAATGCATGTCCAATAAAAGTTCGATGTAACAAATTCAGTTTTTCAGTCTGGCTTCAAACGCTTTTTGCCTGAAAAGTCACGTTACCAAAGATAAAGGTAATATACATTTGTTATATATAATATATGTATATTGTACTAGAGAGTTTAATATTGATGTATGTAAACTCTCTTTTGTTTTCTTTAATGTTTTTACTCAATAGCAAATTCTAAAAAAATTCAACTCATTTGTTTTAGTGAGTGCTTAAATATCACTGTAGTAGTTTATTATTGGTATTTTAATCCTTATTTTAGATAGATTTTTTCCATTAAATAATACATTAGTAAGTCATAAACGGATTTTTTATTATTTGGTTAAAATATTTGAGTATTTTGTTGATCTTAATTTTAATTTAATTTTTAATTATTCGTTTCATTTTTATTTGTGTTTTTTATATTGAATTCTTTTTTATTTATTTTTTTCTGTTTTTTCTTTCTTTTTGGTTTGTTTCTGTTAGCTAGCTTTCTTTATGACGTTTTTACGCTTGAAGAGGTAGTGCATACTTATTAAAACGCGAGTTTTTATTATTTTATTTGAATAAAATATGTGAGTACATATACATATAACAGTAACTGCAACTTAACCGTTCCTTTGTGTGTTCCTATTTAATGAAGTAGTTATCAGTAATGGTATTAAAAACTTTCAAGGTACTAAGTGTTTACAGTAAGTCACGAAAAGTACAGGTGGCTTAGGCACAAATAACTCTTTTGTGTCATATGTATACTTCCGACAGTGTTACTTTATTTTTTTTTTTTTATTATTATTATTGAAAAATATCGATGTACATGAGAATACTTATTTGTTGATATACAATGTATTAAGACATAAGATTATTTTTAATGTCAACTAAAATAGAGAATTTCTTTATAAATGTATACAAGTATATTTGTATTCAATAAAAAAACATGAGTACTTCATTTGAAAAGTGGGCATCGATTCTGTTAACAGACATGTCTGTAGTATAACTTATAATTTGTTGATTATCTCATAACGATTTCCACGATCATAACATGTACATACGCTACCTGATATTGCTGCCGTACATTGTTAATAATTTTTTTATTATTAAGTTTGCAGTATCATTATGAGTTATGAATTATCACATGAAATAAATTTTTTAACTAATTTTTAATAATGAAGCAGTCTACATAAATAACAAATTTCGTTTGTTTGTTTGTGTGTTTGTCTGTCTCTTCTACGTTGCTATGCCGATCAACCGATTGCCAAAAAACTTTCGTGAGTTGTTGTGTGCATTCCTGAGAAGATTACTATTATAGTTATGATTAAAAAAGTAGACGGAGTTACGCCACCCATATAAGCGATCCAAATTCGTTATATCCTCCTGTACATGGTTGAATATTTTTTAAAAGAAGGCTTTGCCACGCCTATATATGTAAGAAAAATTCTAAATTCGTCATATTACTCAACTTTTTAGAAGCAGATTGATAGCCTTTATTACATTTGTAAAGCGATCCGTGATACATAGGATTAATTGTAAATCACACTCAACTACACTAGTCAGCGCATTGTCATTATCAATTTTTAGATGCCCAGATTATATGATGACGACTTGGTATGAGATGGGGAATATATTAATAACTTAATTAATCATTTGGCTCCTCTGAGAAACGCGGCCTTAACCTCGGACAATGTGTGTATGTACAATAGTGACAAACCACATTTTATTTTTTTATTATATATGTTATCACACGCTGATAAAAGTTAGAACATTTTTGCGCGCTACAAATTGATCGCCGCACGCACCGACGCACGCTCGCGCTAAGCAGCGTTAGAATGTGTTGTGCCGTGAGCGTGTGCAGGTCTGTCAAGCGCTTGACTGAAAGTTTGCTTTGTTTTGTTATGTAGAGTACCGAACATTTTTTAATCGAAAAACGCGCTTTTAAGTATTAAATATGGAAAAAACCAATATGCGAGAACTGGAACTGAATTAAATAAAAGAAAAAAAAAAATAAATATTGTTTAGAATTTTTTTGTTTTTATCTACCAATTTGTGATGAAATTCGCGCTGCGTTGTGACATAGTTAAACAAACATAGATAAGCGCAGATAATATGAAAAACTTGCAAGTCAGCGTGAATAAATTATTAAGCTTTGAAGATTTCATTTTTTAATGTAAAAACTTGTTAATTATCGCAGTAATTCAACTCGTGTGTTTATAGATACAATTGCAAAAGCCGCTATTAAATCAATTAGGTAGCGAAACGCGTATAAAGCCAAATGGTTTTTGATTGTTGACGGAAGAACGAAGCCATTATATTAATGCGATTGCTATCATAAAACTAAAAAAGGAAAGCAATAAAATATAAATAAATAAAACTTTAAAAAATAAAAACAAATATGCAATCAATAAAAACCGATCGTTTGCGGGAGAATCCGCGCGAAAATGCCAATCCTTTATCGGCATTGATGTTCTGGTGAGTAGCCGCAGTCGCGCTTTGCAAAAGCGACATCGAGTGCCAGTCAAAGAGCGCCGAACACAATTCATGTTAAATTTTATTATTCATTGTATTGCTTACAAATATGTGTAATACGTATATACAGTAAAATCTCATATAACGCATAGCTCCTATAACCGGACAAATTTCCCATTTAGCTGAGCTAATCTGAAATCTGAATGTGAATCTGAGTTAAAGCAGTCGACTAGAACCAAAATCAATCAAAGTATGTTTTGTAATGTAATGTTTTTTTTTTTTTTTTTATATTATTGATTAGTTGTTAATCAGCATATCATATTGTGCTATGAGACACCTGGTGTAGTTGGAAATCGCCAGTTTTTGAACGTGTTAACCAAAAAGTGTTTCTAGGATTAAACATAATTAACATAAAATAATAATAACAAGGGCTGAAAGCCAGATTCTATAATAGATGTCCAAAGTGACGTCGTTTGAGAGTACATAAATAGAGAGTAATTTAATATAAAATAAAAATTATACGCCTCTTCCATAACCGGACTACTTCCATAAGCGGTCAAACCTACCACAACCGTCGGCGGCAGGTAATGGGAGAATTCGCTGTACAAGTTATACATACACCCAACGCAAAAAAATGGTCAGCACACGGTGCTGCTTTGAAATGAAACTATTGGTTAGAATTTTTGTTTTGTTTTAATCCTTAATACCGTCAATAGAATTAGAAATTCACTAAAAAAAATAAAAGAGCTTGAGCGTGAAAATTATACAATGTGTATGGATTATTCGGCGTTAATTAACAATTATTTAAAATTTTATTCATGGCATGTGGATGTGGAAGTTCAAATGAAAGCCTCAACAAAAATAGTTTTCTTCACATTTTTTTAAATAATTTCATATTTTTGTTTTAAATAACTATTTACAAATTCCAATATGAATTAAGACGCAGGCCTTTCAACTTAATAATCAAGAGTAGAACAGTGTGCGGACTTTTTTTGCTTGAGGTGTTCTATATGTAGAGTATCAGCATGCTGGCCAGTTGACAATGGTTGCTAATGCTGCTTAACACAATCATTCCACATTATTCAATTGACTGACAATTAGTCTGTGCAGTTCGATAACACGGCGAAGAGTTCAAGTGTTTTTGCATATGTATATCTACATAGACTTTTACACAAGTGCATACATATGTAAGAATATATAAAAAATATTGCGCCCAACTTGTTGCGGCTACATATTGCTCATTTGCATAGAGCAGTAATGGCAGTTGGAGTAAATTTGAACATACACACATTAAACACATATAGACCAAATTATTATTGCCTTATTTAGATTAGCTATCTAAGTGACCATAATATAGGATCTATCATTAAAGTCCTTTGCATTTTACCAATTCATACTAAAATTGTTCAAAACTTAAAATTACTGATCTGTTGGGTCATCTAAATAGAACGTGATTACTGCGGATTGCTGTTGCACGATATATGGGTATCAACAGCATCTAATCAAAAAACCGCACGTTCTTTTTAGATGACCCAATATTATATCTGAGATTTTCTAAAGTGCAAGGAATTTCTGCAACTTGGTTTTACTTGACGTTATTTTGAGAATGTAATATCATATTACTGTTGTTGGTATGCATAAATTTTTTGGCAATTTAATAGGTAAAGTTAGTAAATTTGGAATTATGTTCTAGTTAATCATATATCTCCATCATTAGTATGTTAATAAATTGTCATATGGAAACATTATGATTTATTTTTACAGCTATGCATTTCCCATACTCTTTAAAGGTCGCAAAAAGACTCTAGAAGAAAGGGATCTCTATCGTGAACTCAAAGAGCACAAAGCAGGTAACAATCAGAAGTCAGAAGCGATGAAATCATAATAATTACAATGTTCAAATATTTTTAGATTCCTTGGGCGTTAAACTCTGCAAAGCTTGGGATAAGGAAGTTGCTGAAAAAAGTCGTAAGGATAGTAAACCAAGTCTATTGAAATGCATTAACCGTGTTTTTGGATGGCAAATGATCCTTTCTGGCGTCATTTTGTGTGTATTGGAAATCGGTACCAGGTATGCATATAGGATTTCATAAGTCCATGAAGATATTAAATAAACGCTTTATTTTAGGGTAACGCAACCCATTTGCCTGGCAGGTCTCATTGCTTATTTCTCCGGCGCTGACGAAAGTTTGACCAAGGCACAACTGTATGCCGGAGCCATTATATTGACCACACTAGCTAATGTAGTGTTCATGCATCCGTATATGCTGGGGCTGCTGCATCTGGGCATGAAGATGCGCATTGCTCTCTGCAGTCTTATCTACCGAAAAGCTTTGCGCCTAAGTCGTACTGCTTTGGGCGATACAACAATTGGCCAAGTAGTTAATCTTATGTCTAATGATGTCGGTCGCTTCGACACGGTACTTATAAATCTACACTATTTGTGGTTGGCGCCAGTGGAGCTGATCCTTGTTACCTACTTCATGTATGAACATGTGAGTGTATTTTACTACTCATTAAGCGCTTTAATATAGTCTTAACATTTTCGTCGGATTTGCCCACCAATAGATTGGGGTTTCATCTATCTACGGTGTTGGCGTTATGCTGCTCTTTCTGCCCCTACAATCGTATCTGGGTAAGCGGACTTCGGTGTTGCGTTTGCGCACGGCTCTACGTACGGATAAGCGAGTTCGCATGATGAACGAGATAATATCGGGGATACAGGTAATCAAGATGTACGCCTGGGAAAAGCCATTTGGCACACTAATCGAAAAGGCACGAATTAGTGAAATGAATGCGATTAAGAGCGTGAATTACATACGTGGCATATTGCTCTCGTTCGCCATGTTTCTGTCTCGAATCTCGATCTTTGCGAGCTTAGTTGGCTACGTGCTCATGGGTCACATACTTGACGCTGAGAAGGCATTTATGGTAACAGCCTATTACAGTATACTACGTCGCACAGTGACAATGTTCTTCCCCATTGGTATTTCACAATTTGCCGAACTCATGGTCTCCATTGGCCGAATCCAAACGTTTATGATGCGAAATGAGTTTGAAGAACGTAGTGCAAAGACAGTTATGCAAGAATATTCTTTTGTAAAGGATGACAAGGAGCCAGATGGCGAGAAAAGCACGACAATAGGCAACAACGTTGAATCCAATGGACATGCAGTGAGTGTTGATGATTGTTTCGTTAACTTGGTTGATTTTAAGGCCAAATGGGACCCAGAATCAGCGGAATTTACTTTGGATGATGTTAAATTGGAGTTAAAGCCGCGTCAGTTAGTTGCTGTTATTGGTCCCGTGGGTTCAGGAAAATCTAGCCTCATTCAAGCAATACTTGGAGAATTGCCGCCCACATCGGGTTCAGTTAAGATCAATGGCACATTCTCATATGCCTCACAGGAGCCATGGCTTTTCACGGGCACCGTGCGTGATAATATTTTGTTTGGTTTGGAAATGGAAAAGCACCGTTACCGTACAGTAATCAAGAAGTGTGCGCTGGAGCGTGATTTCGAACTGTTGCCATATGGCGATAAGACGATTGTAGGCGAACGGGGTGTTTCACTCTCAGGCGGACAGAAAGCACGAATTAGCTTAGCCCGTGCCGTATATCGCCAGGCGGATGTCTATTTGCTTGATGATCCCCTCAGCGCTGTCGATACACATGTTGGCAGGCATTTGTTTGATCAATGTATGCTTGGCTTCCTGCGCAGAAAGATTGTTATGCTCGTTACACATCAGCTTCAATTTTTGGAGAAAGCCGATCTTATCGTGATTATGGAAAAGGGCAAAGTGAGTGCAATGGGCACTTATGAATCAATGCTCAAAAGTGGCTTGGACTTTGCTCATCTGTTAACCGACTCCAATGAGAATCAAAATAGTGATACGAAGTCGAATTATTCACGTCAAAGCAGTCAGCGAAGTAATTTTACGGAACGCCAGAACAGTATCTCATCGATAAATTCCGGGGCTTCATCGGTTTCGCCGGATACACCAATGCAAGTGCAAGAGACACGCGTTGTCGGCCAAATTGGGTTGACAATGTATCGAAGGTACTTTGGCGCAGGTGCAGGCTTCTTCATGATGAGCTTTCTAATATTCCTTTGTGTTATCACACAAGTCATCGGTTCTGGGGCGGATTACTTTTTGTCTTATTGGTAGATATCTAAATACGCTTGTATTCATGTGATTTGTTGTTGTTTTTATTTCGTAAATTTTTTATTTGCAGGGTCGGAAAGGAACAAAACCACGAGAGCATGAGGGATACTTCAATTGATATATATTATTTCTCTGCCCTCAATTTGTCTGTCGTCATTTTGACATTAGTGCGCACGTTGCTCTTTTTCAATGTAGCCACACGGTCCTCAAACAAGTTACATAAGGGCATGTTCGCTGGCATAATACGTGCAGCCATGTATTTCTTCAATGTAAATCCTTCGGGTCGCATATTGAATCGATTCTCGAAAGATTTGGGTCAGCTGGATGAGATACTGCCCTCAGTAATGCTAGACGTGGTGCAGGTCTTTTTGACATTGATCGGCATAATCGTTGTGCTCTGCATAATGAATCTATGGAATCTGCTCGTAACGGTTATACTCTTCATCATCTTTTACTTTCTACGCCAATTTTATCTGAAGACATCTCGGGATATAAAAAGATTGGAGTCTGTGGCTCGTTCGCCCATTTACTCACATCTCGGCGCAACGCTCAATGGACTCTCCACGATACGCGCTTTCGATGCAGAAAAACTACTAACCTTAGAGTTTGATAATTACCAGGACTTGCATAGCTCGGCTTACTACACATTTCTATCCACGAACCGCGCATTCGGCTACTACCTTGACCTGTTTTGTACTGTCTACATTGTCGTTATAACGCTGAACTACTTCTTTATACCGCCTAAAGATGGTGGGGAAGTTGGCCTGGCCATTACACAAGCCATGGGAATGACCGGTAATATATTTATTTTATATTGTATTTATGTATAGTATAAATATATATTGTTATTATTTTATTACATTCTAAATATATTTTCTCAGGTATGGTACAGTGGGGCATGCGTCAATCGGCCGAGCTGGAAAATACAATGACCTCTGTGGAACGTATTGTTGAATATGACGCTATAGAACCAGAAGGCGAGTTTGAGTCTGATCCATCTAAAAAGCCGCCGGCAACTTGGCCAGAGAAGGGAGAGATCGTTTCCAAAGAGTTAAGCATGCGATACTTTCCCGATCCGAAATCGGATCATGTTCTTAAATCAGTAAACTTCGAGTTTAAATCCTGCGAAAAAATAGGCATCGTGGGCCGTACCGGAGCAGGCAAATCATCGCTTATCAACGCGCTCTTTCGCTTATCATACAACGAAGGCAACTTGTTGATTGATAATCGCGATACGGCCGAAATCGGTCTGTATGATCTGCGTAGCAAGATTTCGATAATCCCACAAGAACCGGTGCTCTTCTCGGGAACAATGCGTTACAACCTCGACCCATTTGGGCAGTACGATGATGCGAAGTTGTGGGCAGCACTCGAGGAAGTTAAACTGAAACAAGTAATTACCGAACTGCCCACAGGCCTACAGAGTAATATTTCCGAGGGTGGCACCAACTTTAGTGTGGGACAGCGACAACTCGTTTGCTTGGCACGTGCTATACTACGTGAGAACAAAATACTTGTGATGGACGAAGCCACGGCCAATGTGGATCCACAGACAGATGCGCTGATACAGACGACCATAAGAAATAAGTTTAAGGATTGCACGGTAGTTACCATTGCACATCGTCTGCACACGATTATGGACTCGGATAAGGTGCTGGTAATGGATGCTGGTCGAGTTGTAGAATTTGGTTCTCCCTTTGAACTCCTAACGCAAAGTGACACCAAAATCTTTCATGGCATGGTCATGCAGACGGGGAAAACGTCTTTTGACAATTTATTTAAAATAGCTGAAAAGGTGTGTACTCATTAGTGGTGGTTGTATCCGACATGATATTCACTCTTTGGGCATTCAAACTTCGACTACCAATAGTAAAGAGATCTGATCACATTTTAATTTTATTTTATGCACTCATCATACTATCCCTCATTCTTTTCAAATGTCTTTTTCGACTTAATCATATACACATGTACATACGTAATTGTTATGCAAGTCGTAGTTCTTCTGACTTTCAATGAACGGATTATTTTGTAATGTGCATTCTTTATTTTCAGGCACATGCGTCAACAAAGAAGGTTGCCTGAGCACTGCGTGTAAATTATTTTTCCAACATAAGTTAAGAACTTTTAAGTGTCTTTAAAAGTGCATTTACAATTTACTGTTACGGTAGTCTTAATTCCACTTACAATCGCTGTTGAATATAATTCAAAAATCAAACTGTGTTCGAAAGTATTAAAAGAGAAAGTAAATTAAAATAAAAAATGTTTAATAAAATAAATACTTTTAAAAAAAAAAAAAAAAAAAAAAAAAAAAAAAAAAAAAAAAAAAAAAAAAAAAAAAAAAAAAAAAAAAAAAAAAAAAAAAAAAAAAAAAAAAAAAAAAAAAGGAGACAGGCAAGACAACTTTTGAAAATCTATTGAGAATAGCAGAAAAAGTAATTAAATTGTAATAACATAAAATGAAGTTTTTCAACAATAATTTTTTTATCGATTTCAGGCAAACGAAGGTACCTGAAATTCTTAAAGGAATTTAGCCAGGGATATTTGTGCTTAAAAATAGTTTAAGAGTGCATTTATAAATCAGAGTATTAAAAGTTTGAAACTGTTAAGAACAATAAATATTTACACTTAAAAATATTATTTTTGGGATTTTCTAATCACTACTAATATTTTTAAAACAACTGTATATTGCATCGATGACTTAGTATATAGATTAGATTAATATTAAATAAAGGGCGTGAGTTCCCTCACCTTACTGGGGATGATTTAACCGGCAAAAACTATCCAGTAGTCGTGTAGTCGGCGGTCCAAATTTTATGTCGCTGGTCAATGACCATACGGCGGTTATTTTTAAATGCAGCCTAAAATGCTGCCAATCGACTTGAAAATAAGAAGCAGAACTTGTGATTGTGTCTATTCGAAGAAGAAGAAGTGAAATTCAGAGTGAAGTGACCTTCTCTATGCGCATTTTACCATGTTCTATACATTCTTTGTCTCTGCTACTAGCTTTTTTTTTTCATTTAAAGCTTTACAAATTAATTGCAAACATATGTCTACTTAAATGCGGTGATTGATGCAAACTTTAAAAAAACCCGTTACCCATATATCGGCACAATGTCTTCGTCAATATTGACACAAGTTGTAACATGTGTATCAAATGCTGCAACTTGCCTGGATATTGCATATCGTAATTGCTTTTGTTTTGATTACAATATTCCGCCTCACACAACGCACACACACACTCATTTACCCATTCGGCCATAAAAAGAACGCACGAAATATCTTTAAGGAAAATATTATTTAAAATCAAATAAAAGTAATGCTTATTAGCACGCGCACGCTTTAAAAAAATTATTTATTAGTGTAATAGGTTTTCTTCAAACACATTTAACCTGTGGAAATGCGATTTCGACAATTATATTATGAGAAACATCAATACCCGTTAAGCGCTATAATTTAATTTCCTATTTGATTCATTTGAGTTTCAGTGCTAAATAGTGCAATAGCAAACCTAATTCGTACTAAACAAATTAAATGGTAATGAAAAATATAACATTTTGCAGACTTTAGTTCTTTTTTTTTTGTGGCGGGAAAATTCAATAAGGTCAGAGTGCTTGCCCAAAAAAACAACAACATCAAGTGATAGTGTAATTGATTAATTAAAACGCAGCTTCCTGTCTAAAGCAGCATCGGATTGATTTGTTTTTTTTTTTTTATTTAAAATGTTTTGTTTTTATATTACTTTTGTTTCCGTTTCTTTAAAACGTAATAGTTTCTTTCGTATTGTGGCGACACATGTTATTGCAAATTTAAACAAATTGTTGCCATTTTTGACGTAACTTAAGTTATTTATTCTTTGACAGGTACAAATTGTCTTATAAAAAATCCTTTTAGACAAAAAAAAAAAAAAACACTGATCTGTGTTGGGTCTGTTCTGTTTATGGAAGCAAAAAACCTATGTATCTGCTAGGTAAAATAAAATGAAGTAAAATTTTGTTAAAGAAAACCTTTATTCAATAACTAATTAATCAAAAAGAGTTTCAGAATTCGGGTGTATGAAAACTTTTTTTTCTGACTATGCTCACTTACACGTCGCTTATGTTTTTGATCATGTTAAGACTTGTTTATCAACTGTTGAAAGATAAGCATGGTGCCGAAGGCATTTCATAAATGAGTGATATAAAAGCAAACTTCTTTGCCAAACATCGTAGTTCTTGTTTGGCTTTCTTACTGTAAACAACGTCTTGTAGACACCTCTGGAGTTTTATTACATTTAAAATGTTGACATTTTCAGATGTGTAAAGCATTTGTATAAAAGAAAAAATGGCAACCTGCAGCGCGTATTTGGTGGTCTTTCCGTTAATAGAAAAGAAAAATTGACATTTAATGTAAAATTTGGATTAATATGAAATCGTGAATATTGCTTTTTAGCAATCAAAACAAGTTGTGAAAATTACACTCCTGTATACGATGCCATTAATTGTATTAAGTTATATTAAATTATTGTTAAACAAATGAAAACAAAAGTTCCACGAAATTGATTGTTCTAGAGGTAGAGATCAGAGAAATTTAGATTCTCTAACTCTAATCTTTACTATACGTTTGTTTTTAAATATCAAATTAGTTTGTTCATTTCCTTCAGTTTTTCTAGTTTAATAGCAAAAGAAAATAAACCTTTTTAAAGATAAACTCATAAAATACTTCAACCTATTTTTAAAAGCAAATAAAACAAAAATAAAACGAAGGTGTAATCAAGAATTTTAACTAATATTGATTTATTTGAAACTTTTCATTAATTTGCAGCGGCACGTGCCAAAAACTGTTAATTTAGTAAAATATGATTTTTTGTTTTTTATGTAAAGTGCAAATACAGATAAATTTTAATTTTAATTAATTGTAAGAAATAAGGGAACGAACGAAAAATAAAACACCAATAAAATGCAGTCAGTAAAAGCTGATCAACTGCCGGAAAATCCGCGCGAGCACTCAAATCCAATTTCAACTTTGATGTTTTGGTGAGTAAAATCGAAAAAAAATAATAATAAAAACAAAAAAACAAAAATTTCACACAATAAGCTAATCTTTTTTTGTGCAGGGAGCACTCGACAAAAGAGAAAATCAAACAAACTAATTTTTAGCAAATAATTTGGATCTTTAAAACGAGAATTTAAGTATAATGAAATGTTGTTGCTAAAACCTCCGTATTATAAAGGTTTCCGCCAGCGATTCCAGCCAATTTTGCATACCTGTACGATTATTTTGTCCTCTCCTTTGTCAAAACAGTTTCAGTGTTAATCTTAGTTAAAATACTATTCGATCTAAATCTCTGGCAAAGACGTGCCCATTGCCATTGAAAAGATTTTTATGAATGATTTATGGATATTTCAAAACCCCGGTGATTGTTTTAGTTAACTTCACAAAAATCCCGCTTAAATATGAAGAGAGAAAAACCTAAAACGTTAATGCTCTTGTAAATCTTTTCAGTTTTGCAATGCCGACATTTTTCAAGGGGCGGAAGAAGACTCTTGAGGAGGATGACTTATACCGTGCTTTGAACGCGCATAAATCGGGTGAGAAAACTAATGACAAATCCTTTGCATATCAGCCTCATGGAAGCACTTCTGCGTAACGCGGTTTGCGCAGAATTAGGTCCATGCGCCGCTGCAAATCCATGTTGTGGAGTGGCGTGTTCTTTATAAGAAAATTAGTTTTATTTTTATTGTGATAGAACACAAAAGCACATTCTGATTAAAATGTTTTTATAGCGCTTTTCTTTCAATATAAAAAATAATTATAAAACAAAGGTATTAGATGTGGTACCTATGTAGGGATGTGTGTATGTATGTTCTGAGTGGCCACTTTAAATATAAAGTTTCTAAAATTCTCGTAGATTTGAGAGAGAGACTCTTTCTTCTTAGGAAAGCCACAGCTAGTTTGACGCTTATGAGTTTCACATATGATGTATATATAGTTAAATTACAAGATGCTTGTATGGTCAGGTTAGACAATGTTTTTACGGTCAACACCCACCGGATCATAAAATTTTCTTAAATGTATTTAGCGTAGTTAACGGCACTATTAGCCCACTAGAGGCTTAACAACCTTTGCACTCGTATTTGCCTCCAAGCGCATGAAAAATTATCAATTCACTTCTGGAGTATTTCTTACAAACTCACATGTATTATAGGTTTAGTAGTATAGGTTCTCCAATTTTAGCCTTCAAAAGTATATTATATAAACGGCCTTAACGATTTAGCGGAAATAAGTTTCGAAGACTAGAAAGTTGTAAAAATTGTAAATTAGTCTAATTGAGATAAGATGACGAACTTTGCTGAATTCAGATGCAGACACCTTTCGTCAAGTCATGATGTGTCGACTTTGTTGAATTCAGATGCAGACACTTTTTGTCAAGTCATGATGTGTCGACTAAAATAGGTATTGCGATTAGAGAATGTTATATAATATTTTTTTATTACAATGTTTGCATTTATAGATATCCAACATTTTCTTTTTTTATGATAATAATTTTCAGTTGACTTTTAATTTCAGTTGAAATTTTAGTTATTATGTTCTTTTCATGAATTTCCATTGCATATATTTAATATGATGAGTTCGAATGTTACGAACTGTGGATTATCATTTAAGCAAAATTATTTAGAATTTATAAACAATGGAATGATTGGACTATTAGACTACGTCATTCCATTCAAACGTATTTATCAGCCAAAACCATAGATAAGGAGTAGATTAAATAATAGAATAGGTCGATAGATTAGATTTATAATTTTTGCACATTAATATTTAAAACTAAAAGAACCTCCACATAGTTTGACAATTCTTTGGAACAGCTGATATACGTATGCGGTGCTGACAATAGTAGAATTAGATTGATCGCCTTATATAAATATGTATGTATGTACATAAATCCCCATGACTGCTTCTCCGAGCAAAGTTTAAGTGCGAAGGAGATAAACTACCTACCTAGCTTTCCTCGTTTTCGGTCGTCTATCAATTATTCTTTAAAACAACATAGAAAGTCATGAGTATTTTAATAATTCGCTGTGATTTCGTGTGTATCGACTCGACTCCTACTTCCAATATGGAAACTGACAGATTTGAATTTTGCTTAAGTGCAGATAAGTTTTGTTTTCCTTTTTTTTTGTGACATTTATCATTTCTGATTGTTGTTTCTAATACAACGGCGCATGTGCATTTTGGCACACTCAAGTAAAGTTCAAGTGTGACCCCTTGAGCGTTACAAGTTTTAAGTGTGTATATACACACTGGCATAGAAGACAGATATTATTGTAAGTGGATATTTGAAGTTTTTCCGTAAGTCAGCTAAAACTGCCACTTGTGATTGTTGCCAATCATGGTCATACGCGAATTCCAACTTTCCTCTAACTGATTCATTTATCGTTGATTGTGAAAAATCTAAATTATTGGATTTTAACTTAAAATAACTGTTCTGAAGAATACATATTAGAGTAGCATATAATTTAACTTGATAACATTTTTGAAAAATGTTTTTTGGGGAGTCAATTACATCGTATGCAGAAGTCTTATAGGGAGAATCATAAAAGAATGTATTAGCATTTGTAATTTTCAGTCGACGGTTGGTTTATCTCTCAGGAAGGAAATGTACAATTTTTTTAAGTGACTGAATGCATCGCACACGTTTAACAAAAGTGTCACAACTCAAATTTCATTTATTTAACTTGTGCAATCTGTACGTTTAGTATAGAGTGATAAATTTCTGTGTATATTTTTTTTAATAAGCTTTAATGTGTTATTAAGATTTCTTGGGCAACAAACTCTGCAAAGCTTGGGATGATGAACTTGAAAAGAAGCGGCAAAAGAAAAAGGAGCCCAGTTTGTTACGTGCTTCACTTGCCGTTTTTGGTTGGCGCTTTGCCGGTCTCGGTGCGGTACTGTTTATTTTGGAAATCGGTTTTCGGTAGGCGCAGACCACATGACAATTTAATTACTCAATTTTATAACTTTACAATCTTAACACCAACAACGCGTTCACTTTGCCGCATGCACAGCGTGACACAGCCACTCTTCCTGGGCGGTCTCGTGTCCTTCTATGCCGACACCAGCAATAAAAATAGCGACGACCAGACGAAGGCATATCTCTACGCGTTGGGTGTCATCTTGTGCAGCGCTCTGAATGTACTCTTCATGCATCCGTACATGCTGGGCATGCTGCACACGGGCATGAAGATGCGCATCGCAATGTGCAGCATGATTTATCGAAAGGCGTTACGCCTAAGCAGGACGGCGCTGGGCGATACGACGGTGGGGCAAGTAGTCAATCTGATTTCGAACGATGTGGGGCGATTGGACATATCGGTTATACATATGAATTATTTATGGCTTGGACCCTTGGAACTTGTAATTATTACATGGCTGATGTACAGAGAGGTGAGTGGGACATGGCTAATGGGATGAGTTATTTAATGCAATTTTCGAACGTAGATCGGCATTGCGTCCTTGTTTGGTGTGGCAGTTATGTTGCTCTTTATACCGCTGCAAGCCTATCTGGGCAAGAAGACATCGGTGCTGCGGCTGCGCACAGCGCTGCGTACGGATGAACGTGTGCGCATGATGAATGAGATTATTTCGGGCATACAAGTAATCAAGATGTACGCTTGGGAGATACCCTTCGGCAAGATGGTGCAGCAGACGCGCATTAAGGAAATGAATGCCATACGCAATGTGAATTATATACGTGGCATACTGCAGTCCTTCATTATGTTCGTGACGCGGATTTCGGTATTTGTCAGCCTGGTGGGCTTCGTGCTGCTGGGCAAGTTGTTGACTGCGGAGAAGGCATTTGTCATAACAGCTTATTATAACATTTTGCGCACCACGATGACGGTTTACTTTCCAATGGGAATCTCACAGTTTGCTGAGTTATTGGTCTCGCTGCGCCGCATACAGAAGTTCATGCTGCACGAAGAGACCAAGGTGCGGGATAAATCCAATGATGCGGACAATGAGTTGACTCACACCAAACTGAATCGCACATCGATGCTATTGAATGAGAATGAGTTGACATTGAATACAAAGGGCGTACTGCGTCCTTTAAGCGGAGATTCGCGACGCGCTAGTCAAGCGGAACCAGGTGTTGTGATTAGTAAACTGAAGGCCAAATGGGATGCCAAGTCCACGGATTTCACTTTGGATAATGTTAGTCTGAAATTTAAGCCTAGACAATTGGTTGCCGTTATAGGACCCGTGGGCTCGGGTAAATCTAGCCTCATACAGACAATACTTGGCGAATTGCCCGCGGACTCGGGCAGCGTAAAGGTTAATGGAACCTTCTCGTACGCCTCGCAGGAGCCTTGGCTCTTCACGGGTACTGTTCGTCAGAATATACTCTTCGGTTTGCCCATGGACAAGCATCGTTATCGCACTGTGGTAAAAAAGTGCGCAATGGAACGTGACTTCGATCTGCTGCCCTATGGTGATAAGACCATTGTGGGCGAACGCGGCGCCTCACTCTCAGGTGGGCAGAAAGCGCGCATCAGTTTGGCGCGTGCCGTCTACCGCCAGACAGACATTTATCTGCTGGATGATCCGCTCAGCGCTGTCGATACGCATGTTGGCAGACATCTTTTCGATCAATGCATGCGTGACTTTCTTCGTGACGAAATTGTTATTTTGGTCACGCATCAACTGCAGTTCTTGGAGCAGGCCGATCTCATCGTCATTATGGATAAGGGCAAGGTGAGTGCAAAGGGCACTTATGAATCCATGTCCAAGAGTGGATTGGACTTTGCACAGTTGTTGACGAATCCCAGTAATAAGGACGAAAGTGGCGCTGGTGATGCGCCGCTCAAAAGTGAGAAGAATAACTTGTCAAGGCAGAACAGCAGGCTAAGTGAGCGACATGGCAGCGTGTCGTCCATGGGCTCAGCAGGGGAATCAATCGTTGATTCGCCTATGCAAGTGATGGAATCTCGCGAAGAGGGCAAGATCGGCCTCAAGATGTACAAGAAGTACTTCGGCGCCAATGGCTACATGCTCTTTGTGGTTTTTGCGTTCTTTTGCATCGGTGCACAGGTACTGGGCTCGGGTGGTGATATTTTCCTGACCTATTGGTGAGTTGGCTGCCAGTCGCCACAAACGAGCAAAGAAACTGACTTGTATTTATTTCTTATAGGGTAAATAAAAATGGCAATGTGGACAGCAGTGAGACCTTTGCAACTCGCCTACGCAAAGCGTTTACGCCGGAGATGCGTTTAAATAGCAATACAGATCCCAAGGATATTTATTACTTTACAGCCATTAATGTGTCTGTCATTATATTTGCCTTGGTGCGCAGTTTACTCTTCTTCAATCTTGCCATGCGCTCTTCGACTACGCTCCACAATTCCATGTTCCGCGGTGTCACGCGTGCTGCAATGCATTTCTTCAACGTGAATCCCTCCGGACGCATATTGAATCGTTTCTCCAAGGATTTGGGACAATTGGATGAAGTGCTGCCATCCGTAATGATGGATGTTATGCAAATCTTCCTGGCACTCCTCGGGATTGTCGTTGTACTGTGCATTGTGAACCCATGGTATCTAGTGGCGACAGCTGTGCTCTGTCTGGTGTTCTACTTTTTGCGCTCGTTCTATTTGAAGACATCGCGCGATGTTAAGCGGTTGGAGGCGATCAGTAAGTAGACCATTTGAAGATGACACTACCATTTATACATGCATTTCTCATGGATTTTAGTTTTTTGAAGTTTAATCCAAAAATGTGAAAGACTAAAATTTTCCTTAATGAACTCCAGATATGAAACATGTACACATATGCCAAAATATTAATTATAGTTTTAAACAAACCCTTAATATGCCAACAGCTCGCTCGCCCATTTACTCACACTTGGGCGCCTCCCTTAATGGTCTTTCTACGATTCGCGCTTTCGGTGCACAGAGAATACTTATTGCCGAGTTCGACAATTACCAGGATCTGCACAGCTCGGGTTATTATATGTTTCTCGCAACTAGTCGCGCCTTTGGTTACTGGTTGGATTGTGTATGCGTGCTGTACATTGCCATCATTACGCTGAGTTTCTTCCTCTTCTCGCCGGAGAATGGTGGTGATGTTGGCTTGGCCATTACACAAGCAATGGGCATGACCGGTAATACACTTACTTTTGTCTATATATTAATATTTTATTATATAAATGTTTGTTTTTTTATTTTCATTTCCCAAGGTATGGTGCAGTGGGGCATGCGTCAGTCGGCTGAATTGGAAAACAATATGACATCCGTTGAGCGTGTCATTGAGTACGAAGATATCGAACCAGAAGGCGAATTTGAATCTAAGCCGAACAAGAAACCCCCCAAGACCTGGCCGGAGCAGGGCAGAATCTTATTCGAAGACTTGAGTTTGCGTTATTTCCCCGATCCCAAGGCAGACTATGTGCTCAAATCGCTAAACATCGACATCAAATCCACCGAGAAAGTTGGCATCGTCGGCCGTACGGGTGCAGGCAAATCGTCTTTGATTAATGCGCTCTTTCGTTTATCCTACAATGAGGGCGCCATTCTAATCGATAGTCGTAATACCGTCGACATGGGCTTGCATGATCTACGCAGCAAGATCTCAATTATACCGCAGGAACCGGTGCTCTTCTCGGGTACAATGCGCTACAATCTGGATCCCTTCGATGAGTATTCCGATGCTAAGCTCTGGGAGGCGCTTGAGGAGGTGAAGCTTAAGGAAGTTGTTGCTGAACTGCCAAGTGGATTGCAGGGCAAAATATCTGAAGGTGGCACCAATTTCAGCGTAGGCCAACGTCAGCTCGTTTGCTTGGCACGTGCGATATTACGAGAAAATAGAATACTTGTGATGGACGAAGCCACGGCGAATGTGGATCCACAGACAGATGCGCTTATTCAGGCGACAATACGAAGCAAATTCAAACATTGTACGGTTCTGACAATTGCGCATCGCTTGCATACGGTCATGGACTCAGACAAGGTGCTCGTCATGGATGCGGGGCGCGCCATTGAGTTTGGTACACCTTTTGAACTGTTGACTGACTCACCCACGAAAATATTCTACGGAATGGTTAAACAGACTGGTGATACCACATTCGAGACGCTGCTCAAAGTGGCACAGAAGGTATATGAGTGATCTTCAGCATGCATGCTTCTGTATTGTATCATTGTTAATATATTTTATTTTCTTTCAACATTTAGGCGCATGAAGATAATTTGCGTGCGAAAAAAGACTCTTGACATTTCGCCGTGCCGAAGGCATTTAAAGACTACATATTAAAGATTCTAGAACCAATAACGAACCACCCGGTCGCCAATGCTCGACTACAAAAAACGTTTCTCTTTGCTGAGGCGTCCAAACAAAAATTTTTAGGTTAATTTGTTAAACTAAATATGTAAACATAACCTTTTTGTTAGCATTATACTTGTTAAAATAGAAAAAAAAAAAAAAAAGCTAAACTACATCAAGGACAATAATGTGCAAAATAATGCCAGTGAATATTTGTATGTATGTAAAATATTGAAATTTTATACAAAAAGATTTTATTTTGCGTTAGCTAACTAACGCATAGTTATATCCTTTAAAAGGATGTGAACATGCAACATAAATAAAATGTGTTCCAATAATGACAATAATGCATTAAACGTAATTAAAAAGAGAAAAACTAAAAAATTAAATATTTTGAAAAATATTTAAGAGAAATAAACAATGCATATGTATTGTATTTAAATGTAACTCATTGACCTGCGGTATGTTTAAATCTTTAAGATGTTTTTATTCATTATTACAAACTCGATAATTTTTCTGTGTTTTACTTTTTATTTTTATCAATTAGCACAACTTTCATTGTTAGTGAAAATATGCAAGGCAAAAGCATCTACACTTACTATTCTGCTTCAAACCTTTTACGCTGTTTTAGCTACAACTAAGCTATGCTCATAGTAATAAATTGGAGCAAATAGAATAAATAAATAAATTCACGTTTAGGATATAATGACAATAATTATAAACTGTGTAAAACAATTTCCTTAACTCAAATTACAAATATACAGAGCAACGCTTGCATCCATACTTTGCCAATGAAACAAACCATGGAAACGATTTAAACTTGATTTACGAAAATAACTAACAAATTTACATTTCTTATGTTTGCTTAAATTTTGTAAAGACTTTTAATGTGTACACACACGTAAATAGATGTTACTTTTTTTATATAAAATTATAAACTTAAAATATTATTGTACATGTGCTTAAACGACTAGCGATAGCCAGGCTGCAATCAGAAAGAAACCGCCCGCCGTGGCTAAATGCTGCAAACTCTTATCATCGCTCAAGGCACGATAGTACATGCTCCCGCTGAAAAGCGCAGTGCCTATGGTTATGAGCGAACCAGTCTGCAAATTAAAAAAAAGAACATTATAAATTTATCGATTAACGAAAAAGTATAAGAAAAAGGGAAAGCGTTATATAAACTTATTTATAAAAATAACCTTTATTGACTAAAATACCACAATACAGGAAATCTTTAATTTTTTTTTTAATAAAAAAAAAAGGCTGAAAGGTATTAAATCAAAACCTTAAACATAAAAAGTCAATAACTGCCTATTTAAAAAACTAATTTACGTATAAAAACTAAAATCCACATTAGGCTATAGTAAAAAGTATCTTCAAAAACCAATCAGAAAAAAGAAAAAAAAAAAAAATCGGGCATTACTTTTAAGGTGAAATTAGGGTTGTTGAAAAGTAGCTTTAGCTTGGCAAGATTTATGCGAAAGTAACAATAATAATAATGAAAACCAAACAAAATCACACGCTTAGCAGAATTCACGTTTGTAGACTACTGTGAAAATTTACGGATTAAATATAAACCAATGTCAATTAATAATTAAAAAATAAATAATAATAGCAATTAGTATATATATATATATGTCTAGATTGTCTGTAAAAAAAACGATAACGAGAGTTGTTAAAAATTCCGTTCAACCATTTAATAAAAAAAAAACTTTAACCAGTTGCGAAAAACGAATAAGCTTTATGAAAGAAAAACAATTTTCTTTGATATAAAATTTGCATAACTCTACAATCACGGAACTATTTTAAGAAATATACAAAAAAAAAATCAATTAAATTACAATTTTAATTTAATTAAGATTATACAGAATAAAAGAAATAATTTATTAAATTATGCTAAAACAAAACTAGTCAAAACACTAATACAAAAAAAAGGGACAATATTAAAAAAAAAATTAAATAACCGAAAATGCATAATGAAAAAGGTTTTACAAAATAGAAAGATTATTTTTTTTTGTTTTCATATAATTTCAAATGTACAAAATTAAATACGCAACAATTATGACTACGAAAACAATTTAAAATTATTTTGCAACATCCCACCTATGCTTTACATTTTGGAATTGACCTCTCCTTGTTGAATGTTGACATATCAAATCACATTTTATCTAAATTGGAAGGATTGTGGAGATGCCAGAGTACTCTTAAATAAGTTAGATATCTTGAAGCGATAAGACCAAATGTTTGGAGATTTGGGGAATGATTGCTGCAGAGCATATTCAACTTTGAATTTGACAGCAGAGTTTTGTGGAAAGTTAGGCATGACTGTCTGCTTAAGAAAAGCTAATTATTTTTTTTGTTGAAATTTTCCAAGCCAGATGCGAGCAGTTAAAGTTTAGCGACCCCCTTAAAGAATGGAGGAGCATCATCTATGTATATTCAGTGTACTTGTGGTTAACTAAGTCTTCAAAAAAAAAAACAACTGACTTCATTTATTTAAGATGATAACTAATACCGGTTCTTTTTTATTGTAATTTGTGAAAATTTTTTCCTGAAGTATGTCAAAAATCGCAAATGTAAATTAACCATTAATTTAACTTTGTACATTTGAAACCAAATTTAAAAACAAAAGAGAGAATTACTATTTACAAAAAAAAACCAAAAATATATTTCTATATATATAGGCGCATATATACAGTAAAATTCCTGTAAGCAAATCAAATACAAGAGAACCCCAATTAGGTTTACTAATTCAAAACACTATTGGAGGCACTATAGTTTAGAAAAAGTTTCCAAATGAAATGTTCTATAGTTAATAAATGAATAAAACTGTTGAAAAAATTAATATATTAGATCTTAAGATATCAATGTTTAATAATTTAATTTTGTTTCAATTCCTTTATGGTGATTAGGTTCAATTGAATTTGATAACAAATTCCAAAATTATAAACATCATTTAAAAAACCATAAAAGATAAAGTAAGTATATTATTTAAGTTTAGTATATTGAAATTTTTATTTAAAAACTGCAATCAGACCTAATCCTTTACTAATATAGAAAAAATAAATAATAAGAAATATAAGAATTAAATAAAGAAAGAATATATACATATTTAAAATCTTCCATATGAGATGGTTTTTGTTTTATTATATGTTATATAATAAACAAATATTAATAAAACATCTAAAGAACACATAATATTAAGAGACCAGAGCAAGATGAAACAAACAAAAAAAAATTTAAGATGAATTCAAAAGAAAAAGAAATAAATAACTCAAAATCTTCCAAAGCGAACAATCCTCATAACTGGAAGGTTTTTAAAATCGAATAAAATGACCCCGACTATCTGTGTCCGGATATGAGGGTAATAACATTAAGATCTAAAAACACAAAAAAAAAATATAAATACAAAACATTTAAATGAATAATATTTTGATTGCAATAAAATAAAATGTTATAAAAAAAAATAAAATAAGATTAAACAAAAGTTGCCAAAAATACATAAATGTGACCCTTGAAATAATGTAAAAATGACTAACGGAAATACTTATACATACATGTACCCACATATCAATTGTTTAAGCTGCAACTCAACAAATTTTAAATTAAAAAGTTCGCCAAAGAGCAATATGAACTTATTTTTTTGCAAACGTCTTCCGGTTTTTTGAATTAATTTTATTTGTAGTGAATGCAACACGAAGAAAAACATTGCAACTTAACTCACTTTTAAAATAGTTTTTGTAGCATTATGTCTGACTTGACACATTTCGGTCAAATAAAAGAAATCATAAAATATTTGTAAATAAATATATCAAACTTAAAAATATTTTACTGGATTCTCTTTGCATTATTAATTAATGGATATCATTATTCCGTTTGATTTCGTGTCTGTGCGCGAATTATTCTTGGAATTAAAACATATAAAACAATAACATTGAGAAGATAATTTTCGCATTTTATATTTTAAAAAGGGGAAGAACCGTCTATCCAATGAGGTCTTCCTCTCTCTCTCTAACTTAAGCACTTACCAGTACCGGCTTGTGTGCTATTGGCACTGCCACCAGCATAAAAGAATGTAGAAAATGTATACGATTGGCGACATCAGACAACGCCTGTGCTTCTAACTGCATTTTAGGATCCTCAATGGCTCTTATGTGATATTTGCAATAGGCGCCCATTATAATAGCGAGCGCTCCTGAAATACCACCAAGGCGCACAAAATGATAATGGCTGCCGGCAAGTTTGGCTAAGGTTGTGTCAATAGCCAGTATTTGTGGAATTTGTGCAGATTTCCCCATTTGATTGGAAACTGCTGCTGGTGCATGTTTGGGTTTTAATCCCTGCGAAAACGTGACATCCATTGTAATGGAGTTACAATAAAAAAAATTTTAATAACAGCGATATACTTACTATTGAACGCAAGACAGCGCTTCCGGAGGATATTATCAAGCGGCTTATGGGATTGCGCAGAGTAACGTAATCGAGCGTGTCTGCCACTGACATTTTCTTTTATTTTTAGTTGTTTAAATGTTGCACGGAAGAAAACCAATTTTGATGTAAGTGTGAAAAGTATAATTTTGTTTTTATAATTTACTCTGAGTAGTAATAATAATAAGTGTTTGACGCGCGTGTGGCGTTGCCGTACCAGTAGAGCACTTGGTATATTACGATTATTAGATTGTTTTAAATCTTTCAGTGCAGAATGCCCAAGCGAAATTACCACAAAGATATTTCAACTGAATATAGTTGTTGGCAAGGCTGAAGAATTAATTTGGTTAATGAATTTTATATCATAAATTTTGCTTAGCAGCATATCTGTGGTATTTTACAATACTGAATCCAAATTTAAATTTTGCTGCAACTCGTCGGTCATTCCGATTCAGTCGCCGGCTGAAGTAGTAGTGGTAAAGTCGTAGAGGCGGATGGTTTTTTAAATTATTGAAAAACAAACATTGGACTCTAAGATCTCTATAAAAAAAACTAGCGTGCGGGTAATCTTATTATCGGTATGTAGCTAAAAAAAAATACAAACCACAATCGCTTGAAATAAACATTGTATTGTTTGGTTTGATTTTGTTACGATAGAAAATGATTTAAATTTAAATTTTTTCACAGCATAAAATAAAAAATGATTAATTTTACATTGCGCAGCGCTTTTATTACCGTTGCGCTTGCATTGCTTGCTTGTGTCAACGCCATTGACACTAAGAAGCGTGCTCCATCGTACCGGAGTAGTTTTGTTAATCCATACCCACGCTTTAAATACTATAATGATGGTGTAGATCCTGGTGAACCGCTGTTCTTGACGCCGCTCATACACAATGAATCTTTGCCGAAAAAAGAAGTTCAGCAGCTTGCACGTGTTCAAGGCACACAATTTCACGGTGTCGAGAGTTATGCCGGCTATTTGACAGTCGATCCAGGGTATAATTCGAATATGTTCTTCTGGTATTTTCCCGCTGAGGTTGACAATAGCTATGCACCAGTTGTACTCTGGCTGCAGGGTGGTCCCGGTGCCTCGTCATTGTTTGGGCTTTTCACCGAAAACGGACCATTGGAAGTGGATGCACACGGTAAACTGCAGAAACGCAACTGCACCTGGACGCGCACGCATAATGTGATTTATATTGATAATCCGGTGGGCACGGGCTTCAGTTTTACAGATAGCGAAAAAGGTTATGCGCGTAATGAACGTGATGTTGGACGGAATCTGCACGAGGCTGTAATGCAATTGTATGAGCTATTTGAGTGGAGTAACACGTCGGGTTTCTGGGTTACGGGCGAATCATACGCGGGTAAATATGTACCGGCTTTGGCTTTTCATATACATAAGGTGCAGAATGCTGTCGATACGCGTCAGTATATACCGCTAAAGGGTGTGGCGATTGGTAATGGTCTGTCGGATCCGTTGCATCAATTGAAATATGGTGATTATTTGTATCAGCTGGGCTTAATTGATGATAATGGCTTGGAACAGTTCCATAAGGCAGAGGCCTTGGGCGCAAAATACATTAAGGCACGCAACATGACGGCAGCTTTTGACGTGTTTGATTCGCTCATAAATGGCGATTTGACGAACGGTTCGATTTTTAGCAATCTGACAGGTTACAGTTGGTATTACAATTATTTGCTAACTAAGAGCGATGGTGCGGAGAAGGCGTTGGGAGAATTTTTGCAGTCGGGCACAACAAGACACGCAATACACGTTGGTAAGCAACCATTCCACGATTTGGACAAAGAAAATAAAGTGGAGTTGCATCTAAAATCCGATGTTATGGATAGTGTTGCCAGTTGGGTTGCTGAATTATTGAATTTTTATACAGTCTGCATCTACAATGGACAATTAGACATCATCGTTGCCTACCCGTTGACACGTAATTATCTTAAAGAACTGAAATTCCCCGCAGCAGATCTTTATAAGATTGCACCGCGTGAGATATGGCGTGTAAATGGTGAGATTGCTGGATACGTGAAGCACGCTGGGCATTTGGTTGAGATTATGGTGCGAAATGCGGGACACATGGCGCCTCACGATCAACCTGAGTGGCTGTTCAATATGATCGACCATCTTACCCACTACAAGCACTTAGGCGGTGAAACTGCTTAAATTATTTTTGGTATGAAGATTTAGAGGGTCATATGTTTTTCTTGTTATGAATAAAATTATTTTATTAATAAAGCATAAAAGAACTAAGTTTTCGCATTGTTCTTAATATCGGCGAGTCCTTTGAAACCACGTCCCAGTAGAAAATGCTCTGCCGAATCATTGCGACTTGCGCGTGGTTTGACACGTTTCACTTGCTCATAGCAGCGACGCATATCTGCTTCCAGCTTGGGTACATCACCATTATCCCAGACTTTGACAAGAAGATGCGCACCTGTTGCTGACATAGAAACGGCAAAACTCAGCACAGCATAGCAGAGATTAATTATATGCTCCTGATCCAAGATCCGCACGCCCGTGGCGTTTGGAGCCATATCAGAGAGCACACAGTTGACTGCACGGCCGTTAAGTGCAGCCTTAAGGCGTTCCTGTGCGGTCGATTTTGTAAAATCCATGCCGCCAAATATTGTTGCGCCCTAATTGAGAGACATTAAAAAAAATTTTCTTTTAAGCTTGCAGACATACCGGCACCGCATGAAAATGCAGTAAGTCAATACTGTAGACTGCACCTACAAGGTCCGCCTTTTTGCCAAGAGCATTTGTCCGATCTACCGCCAGTTGTGACCAACTACCTGGTGCTGCACCACAATCAATTACAGCATCGCCCGGTTTGAGAATTTTATATTTGTCGTCTATTTCTATTAATTTAAATGCGCTTCGACAACGATAATTCGACATGCGCGCTTTTTCAACATATGGATCGGCGAGTTGCCGCGTAAGCAATTCTTGAGAGCTTTTGCTCTTGCCCTTAAGATTATTTGGAGTTTGTTTCGCATAATGCGCGATAAACTGCCTGCTTATTAAATGCTTTTTAGAAAATAACCTGCGCATTTCAAAACAGACTGTGGATGTAAAACAGCTGTTATTGTTACGATGTGAAATGTTATGTCGTTGCCAAATCGTTTTTCGCGCGATTGCAGTACTGAACAACACAACTGATAGGGAGTCAGGTCTTCTTCTTTTCGGCAAGAATAAATAACACCATGGTAACAAAAATAAAAAATTTTTGGAATGTCAGCCTCTTTGGCAATTTCAAAATGTTGCCAAAGTGAAGAGGACGGATATTATTTGCGTGGAAGTACAACAAAATGAGGAATAAGTAATTATGTGCAAGAATGTTTGGTTGTGTAGAGTTGGTTTTACTTGTTATCTCACCCCAAGAAAGAATGTCCATTGCCGTTAGGTATTTAGCCCTCGCCTGGAATTCTTTCAAAAATGTCAATTATTTACCTGCATACTGTTGTATATCGTCACAAGTTAATTTATTTCCTGGTAGTCTAGAATCATTGAAGTCAACACTCTGTGAGCTTGATTGGGCAAAAAAAGTCGCTAAAAAAGACTGAATGAAAGTGAAAAATCGCCAAAATGGCTATTAATTCCACCGCGACGGACGGGCGAAAGCATTTTCGTTTAAGACATATTATTCAATATTATTGTAAAAAAAAATGTTGGTTGTGTTCCATTTCGAATTTTTGTGGGAGCTACACTAAAAAAAGTCAATCTAGTCATAAAATCGCTAATATGCCAATTAGAGATAGAAACAATTTCTGCAGGGCAACTCTGGCATAGTAATAGAGTTTGCAGACCTCGAAGCTATCTCACTCTCATATTACTTTCCGCATTGAGTGTAAGAAGATCGTAAAAAAATATGGCAGAAGTGCGTTCTTGTACGTATCGCGAATTGTAAATTAGCAGTTTATTTTTGTAATATAGTGCAGGCTGAGCACTGATTTTGACTGTTAAATCAAGATTGATGAAATAAAATGATGTGATTAACGAGATTCTAATTTAGAATAGTGTTTTGAAAGAAACTAATGTAGAGTATAAAAAATTCTAAAGTGCAAGAAACCATCCAAAAACAATGCGCAATAATATTGTTAACTGTGCTGAAAGTGTCACAAAGTGTACTCAACAACTGTTCAGTTTCCATTTTTTTTTCTTTAATAATTAATAATATACGCAAATGTATGGTAGCATGACTAAACTGACTGTGTTTAAAATGAAATTTGTCTGCTGCTTTTGCGTACTCTTTTGTGCGATTGCATCAGCAGCGTTCGTCTCCGGCCACCAACCTGCCACCGTTTCCGACTCTGTCGAAGTGGCCTCAAATGAAGATGACGAAAAAGTCGTAAGTTTTCATTAAACGCGAATAAAAAAAATGTACCTAATACATATGTATGTATATGTGGATTTGTATACAGAACTGCACTGATTTAGCGCGCGATGAGGAGGCGTTGATGGTTTTCTCCACGCTAGGCGGCGGCCTTACAGCCATTGATCCAGTTACAAGTGAAATACGTTGGACAATAGCAGATGGTAATTATTCACATAGGCAGTGTACTTAGTTGAAAACTTGCACACATACCTCTTTAGATGTAATTGGTTTCCAATTATATATATGTATACTCGTAGTCAAGCATTTAACTAGAAAATAAAATTCAATATTTGTCGTTTAGACGCTCGCCACAACTTGCGTTTTTAATTGATATTGCACTTCTTTTATTTTATTTTATTTTTTCGTTTAATAACAGTTTCTGTGCATGTTTCGTTTTTTCCGGATTTACGTTTGTTTGTTAAGTTAAGATTGGCAAACAAATTAATTGTTTTTTGCTTTTTGATACGCTTAATCAAAAAGCTGTTCTACAGTTTGCTCAAGTGTTGCATATAACTTAATACATAAATGGTTTTTCCCCAACAATAACAAAAATTCATAAAAATCTTTGCTTCGTCGTGTTGGCAATTTTAGCTGATAAGCGCACACAGTCACCATGCCGCCTCCTAACTGCCATATGTCTTGCGTTAACATTTTTTCACCCTGTCTGTATAAATTATAATTTTACACTAAAAACAACAATTTTCTGTATACATGTATTAGCTATAAATTATTTCTTTAAGTTTTTATGGTTTCATGTCTTTTGTTAAGACTTTTGCGCAATATGTATTAAACTCGTGGTTACATTTATCAGTTGTTACCATTTGTAGACTAGGAAATTAAAAAGTTAATTGTCTTCAAACTTTAACTAGTTTGCGAACAACGTTGTTATTTTGCTGGCAAAAACATAAATAGGGAGTGAGACTGATATTAAGTGATCACTGATCATTTCAGTTTAGTAGTAGAGCAGTAATTCGGCCACTCGCTGATCAGGAAATGCAGTAATCTGTAGGGTTAATGAATGTAATGCATTGGCTATTCTGTAATTCGAATAAGTTGCAATTTTTCAAATCGAATTGCATATTTTCTTTATGTTTTCAATCGAAAAATTACATTATCAACAGCAAAGCTAAATCAACAACAATAAAGAATTTTGGATTGTTGCTTTCTTAGGAATTTAACAGCAAAGCGACAGCATACTTTGTTGTTAAATGCTAAGTGTTTGCGTTCATTTTTTGTAATTTAAATAAAATGTATAGTAAAATACATGCTCACAGAATATTGTTTTTATTTGACACAAAAAAATAAATAGATATCAGTTGAGTTATAAAAAGGAAAATCAGGTGAACAACTAAACAACCAAATCTGAGTAGGATGTTCTACTATGTATGACCTAATTAGAGCGTATAATTGAATTACTACTGTACTTCAAAATTGTAAACTCGAAAAACATGGCCATAATATATTGGACCACCTACTTTTCTGTTCTTGTCTCCCAACTAGGCACAGCTTTGTTAAATACATTGTATTCAAACTTAATAGTATTTCCAATATTTGACATCATTCGTTATCATTAATTGCTAAAAAAGCATATGGCAGAGAGAATTTTGAAGTTATTGCAAATTTTAGTTCTCTGTTTTACGATTATTACTTTTTTGTATTTATTTTTTTTCATCTTTTTTTTTTCTTCGCTGTACATATGCAAATAACAGAAAACATTTGGTAGCTGTTTCACCCCGTAAAGATTTCAATTGCGATATAAAATTTCAAAATTAGAAATTTAGCCATTAGTCGCCGTCGACAAACCATATATGAATTTGTTCTGAGGCAGCTGAGTGAGTGTGTTGATTATACCCTGTACCAAAAAATGATAAAGGGTATATTGAAGTTATGCAAATATGTGTAACAGGCAGAAAGAGGTGTGTCACACCCCATAAAGTACATATATTCTTGATCAGCATCGAAAGATGAGTCAATCTACCCATGACCGTCTATCTGTCTGTCTGAATGAACAGATGGATCACGGTAACGGTTAGATCTACAACCATCAAATTTGGAATAAACAGTCTCTCAATTTATAGACTTTTTTATTTTTCGAGATATCTTTACATAATTAATACAAAAAATTGAATCAAACCAAAAATTTGTTGAATTTACGGTTGGGTACAGGGTATTATATGGTCGGGTACGCCTGACTGTAGCCCCTGCTTTATCACTTTTTTTTGTGGTTTTGTTGAATGCCTTTTATGTTTTTGCGTATTAAATGAAACCCGTTATGTTGCCATATGCAACTTTGGCTATTAAGATGTGTAAAATTAGTGGGCGTTTTAATCTTTATTAGATGAATGACCCCCAGTTACATAAAATGTAATGTGGATCTTTTTTTTCTGTTTTACGTACTGCATGAGCTCTGTAAATGCAACAATGCAATACTTTCATTTTTATAAAATTATTTTCGAACAATTAAACTAAAACAATACATTAAAACTCATTATATGAGCAACAGCATATACCAGTACGTTGCTGATAAGCTGCGCAACAGCAATGCTTATGTACAATGGTTGTGCTACTGAAGATAAGGGCATTAGTCAGCCGTCAATGGTTTGGCTGGATTATGACCTTTTCTTATTTTTGAAATGAAAAAATCTATGGAAGTAATTAATTAATGCCCTCGTCTAAACTTGCAGATCCGCCGATTGTGGCTGAGCAACAACAAAATGTACAGGTTCCGCAATATCTGCCGGATCCACGCGATGGCAGCATCTATCAGTTGGGAAATAGGGGCAGCCTGAAGAAGCTGCCCTATACAATACCGCAGTTGGTGGCAAATGCTCCTTGCCGTTCGTCAGATGGAATACTATATTCGGGCAAGAAGAGTGACACTTGGTATATGGTCGATCCAAAGACAGGACGGCGTGAGAAGGTCATGGGCTTTGGAGATACGATGGATAATAGTAAGCAGCAACATGATCAGATTGGATGGGCAACCTCACGTGCGATTTACTTAGGACGCACGCAATACACGGTGATGATGTATGACAGCTTGGCGAAGCACAAAAATGCCAAGCCGTGGAATATAACGTTTTACGATTATAATGCGCTTACTGCGCCGCCAGAGTTGTCGAAAGAGTATGGTAAGTGGTGTGCGTATGCGCTAGAGGAGTTGATGTTGTAGTAATATAATTATATTTTTTGTACAGAATATATACATTTAACGACTACATCGAATGGTAATATTCTAACGCTAGATCGCAAGCTGGGAAAGTTTTTATGGCAGCATGATTTAACGAGTCCTGTAGTGGCGGCATTTCTACTTGGTCCCGATGGTTTACTCAGCGTGCCTTTCACAACGGTCTCCGATGAGGCGTTTGTAGCCATACTTGAGGAGTCCAAGACCGGAAATGTAAATACGGTTAAGTTGTTGTACGTATTTATTTGTATATGAGCAAAAGATAGAATTGTTTTAATTCATCTTCGCACACAATACGCAGTCAATCGCTTTACGTTGGGGAGCATCACAATGGGTTGTATGCCTTGCCATCGCTCGTGGATAAGCATACTCCACGTATATCAACTGTCCCACCCATCAAACTTTTGGATGGTCCTATTGCGCACATTGGCGGCAGCAATAATGAAGGTGATCCTCAGACTGTATACCTTAATGATCTGTTACAGCCAGGCATTGTGTTAGGACATTACAATATGCCAAATAATTTGCAAATACAAATATCTCCCACGCCCGCTGCCACTAAAGACGTGCACGACTTGGCCACCATACATAAGTTTAATGATGGCTATGGACTGCTGGCGAATATTAAGAAAAACTCTGTCGATATGAGTGTACAAACAGATCCGGTTGTAAAGCTAACTATTGAGCATGGCTCAAACACAAACAATGCTTTTAACAAGACAAAGAAAATTATTCTAGCCAATAGCAACCGCGTGCAAGAGTTCATCAACGAATGGTTCATGGAGCATCCGAGCGGCAAAGTGCATCAAATACTCATCGTCATTGTTTTGGGCATGATTGCGCTCTTTTGGTACACGTGCAGCACTATGCGTGAGCTTAAGAACCAGAGCGAGAACGGTTCGAAAACGTATGCGAATACACAGAACTCAAGCAAAGGCAGCAGCATTGGCAGTAATAACGGCACACAGGAACTGATCGATTTAGGTGATGGCCTTGTGCGTGTCGGCAAGATATCTTTTGACTTGAATGCTGTGCTTGGCAAGGGCTGCGAGGGCACATTCGTTTTTAAGGGTAACTTTGAGGAACGTTTTGTCGCTGTGAAGCGTCTCCTACCGGAATGTTTTACATTTGCGGATCGAGAGGTGGCACTTTTGCGTGAATCCGATGCGCATGAGAATGTTGTGCGATATTTTTGCACCGAACAGGATCGTCAATTTCGTTATATCGCCGTTGAATTGTGTGCCGCCACACTACAGGATTATACTGAAGGCGAAAATGCTGAGGAGTTGCGTGCACAGATCGATGTGTGGCAGGTACTGCTCCAAGCTGCCGCCGGTTTAAATCATTTGCATGCATTGAATATAGGTGAGTTATTAATGAACAAACCCATTGCTTGGATAAACTTTAACACCTAATTTTACAACAGTACATCGGGACATTAAACCACAAAATGTGTTGCTATCACTGCCGGATGTTAGAGGCAGTGTACGCGCGATGATTTCGGATTTTGGGCTCTGCAAGAAATTAAATATTGGCAAAGCCAGTTTTTCTCGCCGTTCAGGAGTCACGGGCACTGAAGGCTGGATTGCACCGGAAATGATGCGTGCGCAGCGAACTGTGAGTGTAGCATGTTTGTTAGCTTTTGTTATAAAACTGAAACCGGCTCTTCTCATGCAGACTACATCGGTGGATATCTTCTCGTTGGGTTGTGTCTACTATTACGTGCTTAGTGGTGGCCATCATGCTTTTGGGGATGCGCTTAAGCGGCAGGCTAACATTCTTTCTAATGAGTATAATTTGGCAAAACTACAACCAGCGCCCCATGAAGAGCATACTAAAATCGTGAGTTGCTGTTGTGGACATTAGAGTTTCCAAAGTTCAATTTAATGATGGGAACATTTTTAATACAGGTGCTTGCTGAACAACTCATAGCGGACATGATTCATAGAGATCCACAATCGCGTCCACCAGCGCGTAGTATTGGAAATCATCCGATATTCTGGTCGGAGCAAAAGATATTAGCATTTTTGCAAGATGTCAGCGATCGCGTCGAGAAATTACAATTCCATGTGGAGCCATTAAAGTCGCTCGAGAAGAACGGGCGTATAGTTGTGCTTGACGATTGGAATCTGCATTTGGATCCACTGATTACAGAGGATTTGCGCAAATACCGCGGTTACATGGGTGCCAGTGTGCGCGACCTTTTACGCGCGTTAAGAAATAAGGTATGTTCCTAATGTGTTTCTTCAACATCGCAGCACTTCATCTTTTACTATTTACAGAAACATCATTATCACGAACTCTCACCGGAGGTGCAAAATATACTTGGTTGCATTCCAAACGATTTTACCAAGTATTGGGTAGATAAATTCCCACAACTAATATCGCATGCCTATCATGCGTTCAGTATTTGCTCTAATGAGCCGTTATTTAAGCCATACTATAATGCGGATTATCACTTTACGCGTCCATGGTATTTTGATGCAGATGATGCGCTGTTTCCTGTATTAATGCGCGATCCGAAACCTATACCCAAACAGCAGGGTGTCACAGGCAGTCCAAAAAAATCACACGTCGTAAGCCGGTCATCACCGGAAAAATCACAACAGCAGCAGCCACAATTGAAGCAACGCAAAGGAGCTTATAATTTTCGGAAGCAACAGCCCAACGATGAGCCTAACCCTAATGTGCCTCGTGTTGGCTTGACGCGTAATATGGAACTAAACAGTCAAATTGATAACGGCGCGGAACGCGATGTTTTTGCGAATTTCAAATCGCGTCGTTATGGGAAGTCAACAAATCGTAACAATTACAATAATTTCAAAGAGGATAAGGACAAGAACGTCACATGGACATTGCCTCAAAACCAGGATGAGTAATAACAGGCGAAGCTTTAATGTTTTATTTAATAATATAGACTCGGGGCATTTGATATCTCATTGCAACCATTTTTTTCTTCTTTCGTTTCTTTAATTATTATGCTTTTGTCAATTCCGAAATTCACTTCGACAAATTAAGTGTTTAATTTAAAATTAATCCTGTCCATTTTTTTTTGTTTGTTTTTGCAACCAATTGCATTTTTTATATGCAAACAAATTAAATCTTGTGTTTTAATCCAAATATCAATAGTTTCAACTACAAAATATAGTTCATAGATTTATTAGTTGTTATACCTTTGTGTGTGAAAAAGTACTACATATGAGACAACTTATAACATATAAACAGTAAGGTCTTTTTTTATATTCAAGTGTAATGAATTGTGTCTGTCGAATGTCGACGTAACTTGTCTGTGATAAATTTTAGTTTAATTTTAAGTGAATATTACATAAACATAGAAAAGTTCGTAGTTAACTTTATTAAGAATAGAAAAGTAATGACACTGATGGAAAGTCAGAAGAGGGCTTATGTATTTAAGATTTTAACAAGAATTACATTTATTCACTTTTTATTTCAATAGAAAATGTTCGCTGTTCGCATATTCGGTTTATTTAAATTATAGTTACAATTTATTATTAAGTAAAAAAAGAAGCACCAAAATTCATTTCATATTTTTTAAAATGAAAAAAAAAAAAGATACCGTGTAGTTATTTTTTTTTTGTTGAATGTTTTTTTTTGTGTATAAACCCAATAACAACAAGATTTATAACTAATTAACAAATTATATTTAAAGCAAAAACACAAACAAATAAAAAAATTCAACATATGTTTCTTGCATTTGCGTTAATAATTTAAGAGTAACCACTTTATAAATATTTGTATCAATTTAACAATAATTTTGCACTATTTTATTCACATAAATTAATTTAAGAGTTTTTTGAACTATTTAAGCTGACTTGATTTAAAATGTTGCTAAATTTTTTGGCATATTCGTTTTACATACGGCAATTGCAATTATTTCGAAACAATTTTTGATTCATTTTTTTACATATTGGCGGACTTACGCATCATTTTCATTTCTTGGCGCACACAGAATTTGAAAGCATCCCAGCCTTCGGACTTAGCTGTGGACTATAAAGAAAAGTGGTTTATAGTATATACCGGTGTCGCAAGTTTTTTTTTTCGTTATGCAACGATTATGTAGCAACAATGTCTGTTTTTGTATATGTGTATTTCAACATTTTTTGCAATATAATGAAATAAAATGGAAAATGAGAATTTGATGTGATTTTGTAGCGAGCCGGCACAGTTTGAAAAAGGGGCTGTATTCGTAACTGGCGAATTAGAAACTTCAGGTCGACTTCTTTCGGAGGTATAGCAGGAACATCAATTGGAAACGTTTCATCGAGAGTTGGATGTATTTATTTTTATTCTATGTTCGCTTAGATTATAGAAAAATGGACAAAACTATTGGATAAATTATGTTTGCTGCACGACATTGTCTTATCGTCATTCGAGATGAATCTGTGTGGCATATATATCTGTACTCAATTTAATTCATACTTTCCAAGTCATTGCCAATGTTTTCGTACATGAAAGTAACAAATTTTTTTAAACCCCTTTTCGAAATGTGTGGCACGGTTTGTGACGTAATTGATGATGACAAAAAATAAATAAAAAAAGTAGCGTATTGGCAATACGGAAGTAATGTATTTGCGTATTTTTTATTTCAAAGCTTAAAAAGAAATTTTTCAATTAGCAACAGTGACTGAACAAATAGATGAGTTAAAAAACAAATATTCATGAATGTGGAGTAACATATGCATGCTTGATTAGTCATGTGATATAATTATTTGAAAAATAAAAAATAAAATTGACAAAAATACAGCCAATAAAATATTTGTGTTTAGATTCAAGCCTGTTTATTGTCCTTGTGGAGCATTTGTCATTATTGTAAATTGTCTTTTTTGTATTAATTTAAAAAAAATAAACATAGTATGGTAAAGCGCTTAACTAAAACATAAAAATAATATTAAAACGATGCGTACAAATAAGAACTATTAATAAAATAGTTGTGCATACAGGAGGCGCTGGGTTATCCAGTTTTTTTATAACATAAAAAAATGGAACGGCTTACAAAAAAACGAAACAAAGTGTTATGTGTTTGAATTTAGGTTTAGCTGTGCGCTCAAGTCAAGTCGTGTCAGTGAAAAAGCGCATCGGTGTCAATGAAATAGTCCAAGTGGCGACAGGCACGACTACGCCACATGGCGAACATCGGATAGTCGGTCTCATCGTAATCATTGAGCTCTTCATTGTACTCGAGAAAGCGACCACTTACTTTGAAGCCGCGATGCAGGCGATCGCGCATAAAAGCAATGAACTCCTTATACGAAAGCAAACCGTCGCCGTCTTCATCGAATATGGCGAAGACTGTTTCAATCAGATGCTTGCTCAGTTCGAAGCCTGTGCAGATTTTTACAGCGCGCGAAAACTCCTCTATTGTTTAATTAGAAGATGCGAGTGTGTTATCAAGAAGCTTATTGGTCTAGACGAGATTGACTTACCCTTGGATATTGCGCGATCCGCAAGCGTATACATGCGCATGGCAATCGCAAAGTCATCAAGATTGTTGAGAAAACGACAAAAGTCACAGAAATCCTTGAACGTGATGCCATCGTGTTCCTTCACGCGCTCCAGCAAACGCTCTAAAAATATGTCATACTCTTCCGTTGCCAAGTACGTGTAACGTAGCATAATCTTGGCAAAATCCATTTCGGTTATGACATTATGCCCTTTGGAGAATTCGTTGAATTCCAGTTCCAGTACCTCGGTTTGCAGGTTGTCCATGAATTTGTGAAATTTGTCATAGGTAATGACACCTGTGCCGCGCTTGCCAAAAAAATGCAGTTGTATGGTTGTGTCGACCGGGTGACGTCGCTGCAAGCCCTCCTCGTCGTTCACATAGGTCAGACCCTGTGCAAGCAGAGAGTAAAGTATAAAGGCCAGGCAGCTTAGCTTTTTGTTTTATGTTTGGTTTGTTTAGTTGTGTGTACATACGTGTACATGTACATGATGCAGCAGGTCATGGAAGTTACTAAATGCTCGCAAAAGTTTGCCTTACCTCTGTCAGGTTTCCAATTTTATTTACATCGTTGGTCGCTTCGACTTCCTGCGTCTGCCCGCGTTTTTCTTTCCAAGCGCCTCTAAATATGCGCTCCATCTGTTAGTTTTTTTTTTCGATATAATTAGTGACAAGGATTGTATTTGAAAAGAAAATACATTAAGTGCTGGGATTCGGTAAATTGTGGATATTCGGTAACAAAACAGTAAAAACATTCGATGACAAAAAATAAAACAACAAAATTGAAAAAGCGAGGTAAACAATTAAAGCAAAAAGTATGCGCAAATTTAACTTAGCATTGATATCAGTGTAGGGAAGCTTGGTAGTGGTGTGTGTACCTTTGTGTGTCTGCTGCACTTTCTCTAAAGCCTTTTTAGCTTAAAAACTAAGGCATAGCAGTTAGACGACGCGCGCGCGGAGAAAACGTCGCGTTTACGTTTCAGAAGTATGTGTAAGCAAGCCAAGGCTTATAAAGTAACAATTTAATTAAACAATAAGCGAAATAAAATATTTAAATAATAACGAAAAACAGTAAACAGAAACGATTTTCTTAGGTAAGCATTAAAATGCTTGTTGCTGCCACTTACAAAGCCACGCTTCTTCCGATTTTCTGGCGGATCGACGGGATTTTGAAATTGAACGTTTCGCGTAAGTTCTTCACATGAAATTAGACGCGCCAACTGCATTGGAATTTTTATATGAGTTTGCATAAATTAAATAATTGAAAACTATAAAAACACAAAATTAAAAAAAAAAAAAACTAAAAAAAAAATAAACAAAAAAAAAAAAAAAATGGGAAAAAAAACACAAATATCTGTTACATCAGAAAAGTCTTCTTACATTTGCGCCTTTTGCCTGCTTTCAAATGGTTTGACAAACACTTTGTTTTGTTTTCGATATTAAACACAGTGAGTTATTTTAAATTTTTGTTGGAATCATGTAAAAAAAAAATATTGGCTTACAATTTTACGTGTTTGCTCATCGGCCGAATGATATTTAAAAGCTCCCGCAAGAATAGAAATGATCTGTTTAGGGTTCATGGAATGGTTTAAGTAAAAATTAAAAAAATTATATACAAACGTAATAAATATAAAAGGTAATATTAACATTGTAATTTAAATGAAAATAACTCCAAAAAATTAGAATGTTTTCATAAAATTGTAAAAATGTGCTCATAAAAATACATATTTATATTGTGATAGCTGTGATATCTGCTAAAAAAATACCAGAACTTGCAAAAAAAATAATGCAAAAATCGAGTACTAAGAAGTTCACTTGCCGAGCAATGTCGTCTATAGTTTAATTAACTTACGACAAGGAACTCAGGTTTGTCCACGCGCTGATTGCCGTCAGTGTCAAACATGTTGAACGCAATGCGAAAGCCGGAGAGTGGTTCTGTGAAAACAAGAATGAGCATATGTGAGATTTAATAACAGACAAGCAAACACATAAAGAGGTTCATCATTGTGACCAGAGACGATTGAAATTTAAGTAAGATAAGTTCTACTATGTACATCCATAATCTCAGATCGATCTTAATGAACACTGCTATACGAAGTATCATATGTCTAACCGCCTTTGGCAATACATTATATTAATTTTTATTACTTACTGGTCAGAATCGAAAGCAGAAACAAATATTCTGTGTAGGAAATGATGCCTGCAAATTGAAAATTCGTTAATAAAACCATCAACTTCCGTTTAAATCGTCGATACCTTTATCTCTTAAGTCGCGGAAAAATTTATTTGAGCCTTTCGACAGCGGCGGCGTATTGTCCCGCATTTTGTTAATGTCCTGTGTGGTGAGCGTTCGTCGTTTAAGGCGTGCTGCATTATTACGTAGTGTTAGCATAGTGTTAAATGAAATTGTGCAAATCATAACTCACGTCTTGGTTCCTGTTCCACAACCGAGTCAAGAAAATCCTGCGGTGTCATATACAGCTGATCATCGAATTCACAGGAAGCAAACTTAATAAAGCGACGCTCGCGTGCTGTTAATTTAACGGACGGTTCCACATCTTCGCGTTGCTGCAAGTTTGTACCAATAATTATATTATAAATATTTTTTGAGTTGTGTGTGCAAGGTAAAACAAAAATAAATCTTCACTTAAATTAATAAACAAAAAAAAAAAATCAATAAATTAGTAATAGCAGCAGGAAATTAAGTATAAGTATAATATTCCCTACGATTTTCATGAATCACCATTATTTCATTTGTTTTCGCAAGACTCATTATATGTATTAATATATCTGATAAAATTCTTACATTTCATATGCAAATTATGGTTTCAATTTTTGCTCGCCAACTATAAATTCAATATTTAATTTTCACGAAGAAAAAGGCAAACCACTTTTCACACGGTCATAATTCGTGCCCATAAAACTACCCAAGCCAATCATTCAAACAACTTTATTTTCATCGCAATTAGCTATCAATAACGTGAAAAAAAAGTAAAAATAAAAAAATGCCAGAATCAAAATTGGAGTTGTCTGTGTGGATTTGATAAATAAGTCTACTTAATAACAATAAATCTGACATTTAACGCCACAAACCAAAAACAGTCCAACGACTCACCCATTTAAAAAACAAAAAAATAAAGTACGCATATGCGCATGCAAATTTCAGTCAAAAACAAAAGCCAAAGTGAGTCAATACCACAAAAAAGAAAAAGAACGCACAGAAATCAGTGCTGCAGTCATAATTCTTTTATTATGTCTTACGCTCGGCCAGACATGTCTGCAGGCACCCAAAGTTCAGATCAAGCGTTATTCAAATAAAAAATGCATATGCTACAATTCATTCAATATATACGTGTACGCGCATATAGATCCACCCACTCGTGATCCCATGAGTATCGCAAACATATCATAAGTGATAATTCTTCATAATTGACTGACATCATCCTTTCTGCTACAAAGCATTCTGGCTTTGGCTGCCAGGCTCAGCGTGGAGATTTACATTCAGCGCTCAATTTGTAGACAACAATTAAAGCTCCGAACTCATTCATCATCAACGCCGACAACTTTGCCGTCGTCGTGGCTGTCGTTAGTATTGCATTGAGTAGCGCATTGTGTCACGGACAGCGTCAACTCCGCCTATTGTGCCATGTTGGCATTGAAATGCAGCACCTCTGTGCCCCGACTCGCGCCTGTTGTAGGTGGCAATCAGTTAGCGATCAATAGATAAATATTTCAGTAACTTCAAAATGTCAGCATAAAATTATACTCGCACTACTTCTATGTGCTGCTGGTCTGGTTGCGGTTGCACCAATCCGAACAAAGTAATAATATAAAAAAAGAAAAACGAGAACAAGTGCGTGGGGGTTATTAATGTCGCTTGTCACTTCAACATGCCTGTGTGCATAACACAAGGTGTGTGGCATTCGATACTTTTGCATGCACATTTATTTTTTTTTCTGTTTGCTTTTCAATATTATACATACGTGCATAAATGCAAACTGTTAATTTCTAAGAATTACATGAATTATTTAAATGTTTAAGCTGACATTGATTTGCATGTCGTCAAAAATTACTTAAGGATAATATTGTATTTATACTTTTCGAAAGTTGTGATTTGGGCTTTCAGAATATTCGTCAATTTCGAATCGTCTGTGGTCGGAATTAGTCAAACTGTAAAAGCATTTTTTTTGTAGCAAGTTCAAAAGTCAATGAAAAGTGAGAGCAGAGCTGAAGCATAATATACAGATTCGGTTATAGGAGTTGTCCGGTTATGGGAATGCATTTTGTATAAAAAAAAAAAAATTATGAAGAGCTTGTGAAATTTATCCGGTTATGAGAGCAGTCTGGTTATCGGTACTGCCCATTTTGGCAGATTGCACTGTAGTTTCAACTACTAAATCATAATCTACCTTAGATCCAGTATTTATCTAAAATACGGTTTAATTTCTTATATCTTCCATTACACCAAGACGGTACAAAATTTCATATTTTTTTGAAGCAATTGATGGAAAGTTAACTATTAACATTAGATTCTTGTATACGTTTTTTTTAATTGGTCGTATATTAAACATTAGATAATCATTGGAAACGGTTAGCACAAATTCGAATTAGAATATTTACGATTTCAATTATGAATATCAACCTCCAATTGGTTTGTTCTATAATCACTTTTGGTTGATCTTAATCATGATTATCATCATCAACATAGTAAGTTACAAGCCGGTTTCGCCATTTGTTTTCTATTTTCAGTTTATATTAACATAAATCGATTTAACATTCTTTCATACGGTGTTGAGTAAAATTTGCAGATGATTTAAGGTAAACAAATGCGAATAGGAGAAACAAAACAAAAAGTTCGAAAAACAGCTGATCTGAAGTGCTTATCGCGCTTTAAAAAAAATGTCAACGCCGCCGGACATGGTAAAGAATTTGCAGCTAAAAATAGAATGTGAAAAAGTATTTTTCTCTACGAAATTTACCACTGGGAAATTATTGACTTTTCACAAGTACGTGCGTGTCGCAATGATAAGCTTTCAAATTGCATTTAATTTAAATATAATTTCTTATTTACCATTCTTTTTCGCAAACTATCCGCCTTCACAGAATTTGCATGCATTTTCAGCAGTGTGCCACATGTTAACGCCGTCCCGCCGCCCAATATTATCCACAGATATTTGCTAAAATCTTTTGGCACATTTCTTCCTCTATAAAAACTACCGAAATTTCTTGAAGTTATAGGCAAATTTTGTCTCGAGAAAAACACACGACTGGCTACTTTGCCTAAACTCGCCATTGCCGTAGTTTTGCAAACACACAATAAAATATTATTAATATCTTTGTGTTGCCGGACAAGCTAAAACGAGTAATAATTATAGAATATTTGTGTCCAGGCTGCCAGATGGGCATAACTTGTGCTGCATTGAGGCAGTGATTGTTGGGTTATTTAATGGCTGTGCAGCGTAAAGCTTGTTTTTCTGCTGGTGGTATAAAATAAAATCGATTTTTCCTTAGATAATTTGTTTTTGTCTAATAAATGCAACAAAAGCTTTTTTTGAAGCTTTTGAAAGTTTGTTTGGTGGAACTCGGCCAAGCTGGCAGCCCAGAGCAGGGCTGACAATATTAAAAAGCACCAGGGTAACCATCAATTTGTGTCGGGCCTCGAGACACAAAACTTCATTTAGGGCGCAGATTGTATACTAATTTTACTAATAAAATTTGTTATATATTGATTATTATACTATTATTATTTTTATTTCGGCTGCTATCTAAAAGAATGATATCTAGCCCATCGTCATCCACCGTAGGCGATTTTGAAACATTGCATTACCTTATTTGAACCCCGAAATTATTTTTTCGAAAAAATATATAATTCATCTAAAAACTTTGCTGCTGATATGTGACGATTTTGTAGTGTAGGTTTTTTGCAGGTAAAGTTGTTTGCTGCTCTGCTTTTGCTCCGTTAATAACAGAAATTTTTACAGTTTTTACAGTACAGATTGAAAAAATTTAAATGAATCTAATAAAATGTAAAAAGTATGATGTTGTTTTTTTCTGGACTATTTAGTCCTGAGGTTTTGGAGAAAAGAAATAGAAGATATCAAAAACAATTAAGCTGGATTTTCGCATTTTAGCGTTAGCACCGTTGTGAGCACTGCAGATCCTCAGCTGTATGAATAAAGAGTATCTGTTTGTACCTAGTCTCTAGTGAGAAATTTAAATCAGAACTAGTTAACCTTTGCGCGCTGAACGCAATTATTTTCTAGTCATCAACATCAATGAGATGGCCAGAAGCAAGTTCTCCATAAATATTCCAGTGCGTGTTGAGGCTCGTTAAAAAGGGCACCTAGGGGTCGTCTTGTGTGTTTTGGTTGCGGCTTTGACTTTGGTTAAGGCAAGGAAAGCCATTGATGAAAGAGTCAAAAGTTGCAGATTCACTTTCCGCTTGCGGTTTAAACTTGTGGCGTTGGCGTTTTTTGCGTAACTAGTTACGCTGATGATGATTTAGTAATAAGTTGGCCATGTTGCGGTTTTTCCGCATACTTTAAGGTCGTGTCCGGCATGTGGGCAGCAGAAAATTGATGAGCGAATATATGGTTTCTGCTAACCTGCGAAAACTGAAATGTATCTTCCCGTACTTCAAGACATTACTTTTCAATTGAATTGAATCGATAGAATTAACAATAAGCCACAAAGGATTTATATGGACATACAATTACTTGTAGAAATACCGACTTAACATTTAAATCAGGCGTATCAACGGTTTTTCGGAATGAAAAGATGAAAACGACACTATGAGTAAGACAGAACGTTCGAAATACTCATTTTAATAATTAATATAAAATTCAATAAAAATGTCCAAATATGTATATGTGTATTTCATATGAGCGTATAATAAAAAAATACATAAGTATGCCTTACAAGCCGACAATTATGTTGATGTTGAAGATCATGATATTAGTTGCATTTGGGAAAACAAAATAGACATGTTTTTCTTTCTTTCTGTTCACAAAAAAAAAATCTAAGCAAATGAAAATATCGATTTCACTTGATTTTATGCATGCAAAGGGTCATGGCACACCTTCGGGCGCACATACTACATGCAAGTGAGAGGAGAGAAAAACATTCAAACGCTTTCAGTTTTGGAGACATGCAGACAGCGAGCGAGCGATGCAGCAGATTGCCGCTTAAAAAGTAGTAAAAATGCGTTATTGACACTTCATAAGTATTCAACGAAATTATTAACTATATTTTTTTATTTGATTTTGTGGTATTTGCCTAACTGAGATCAAATCTAACTAATATCTATGTAAAAATCTGAAACACTGATCTTTATGTGGAAATCGCTTGCGTCCCGCTGTCTTTTTACACCGCAGTCATGTGTACACTCCGTCCAACAAATCGTTACATTCGACTACTTAGGCTCTAAGTCGTTCTTCTGAGTTATTTGTAAAAATTCGAAATGAGCTCGTAAATATAATTTTTATGTGTATCCTCTTCGATTTGATGCAACCCAACTCATATTACCAACAAATTATCTCTCTGCAGTTGTGGAATATAAACGTTTAGTTTTTTATTTGCTCTTGTCGTTGTTGCGCTTCGACTTCGACTGTTTGATTCTTTGAATGTTTGCTTGTTTTAGTGTCGTTAATGTTGTTTGTTTTCATGTTGTTTTGTAAAAAGAAGCGCCGAAAAAAAACCAGACGCCCATTTTGCTGTTCCATTTCATTTTGCACACATAAAAATATTTGTTAACGCCTTTTTGCTACAGTACGAGTATCCGCATGTTTTAATTTTCATTGTTCATATTGAACTGCATATCCTGCGGCGTTGACCGTTATTCGCAACGCGGCTCAAAATGCGTTCACTGTGATGTTATAAGTTAGTCGCCGCTACATCGTAATAAAGTCATTTTTTAATTAGTCTGCAATGTTTTATTCTCCTTTTTTGGCAGTTTTAATTGCCAATATTGAGTTGTTAACATGCTAACATGGCTTCCAGTTTGCTGTGCTGTAGGCTACAGTACCTGCATTGTGTAGTCGTTCCACGGGATGCATCAGACTTACCAGAACTGGATAACCGCATGCAGAATGCACTGACTTATGTGTGTCATAAGACAATAATAAACAGTTTGAATCATGGAATTAAGTCAATCTTTTTAAATTGAATAATTGTTTAAAGAATATTGGTGTTAAATAAATTTTCCATTTTCTTACCTAATATCAAAGGCTTGGTTGGGGTTTTAAGTTCTTGGCTGCGCAACAAATAAATATGTTTATTGTAGCTTTATGCAGCAATCTTGAGAAACCCAATTAAAAATAAAAAAATAAGCTAAACTATAATAAAAGAAAATAATTTATGCACTTATGCTAATTGTGAATCTAAATTAAACGAGTTTTCTGCAATTCCTTTAGGTTAATAAATTCAAATATCGTTTGTATTTTCTGCTTTTCTAAATTCAATAGGGTTATTTAGCATGTATAACTTTCTTAAAAAGAAAAAAAAATTACCAAAGTTTATCTCGCCTAGAAGTTTGATTATAATCAACATTTCACTGATGTATGCATATATATACAAATTTTGGTATGATCTACATAAAATAACTGAGGAATGTGAACCACTCTGCACTTGCTAAACGATCAATTTGATTTAACTCCAGTATTTGGGCCGCCGCTTAAACGATGATGAATATCTACCGAATACAAGGCATATCGCAAGAAGATCTTCAAACAGACTTGCCTTATTTCCATAGTGTCTTCGTAATAGTCTGATGTCGCGCACTAACAGCACTATCAATTTTCGATGAAAATATTTAATGATACTAATTTTGATTATTGTAACCAAAACATAAAAAGAAAAAAATCACAGCCCAACGATGCGTCGTAAGCATATCAAATACAAAGCAAGATCAAATATCAATTAAAACTATTAACTTAATCAGATAAAAAAAAAAGCAGAACAAGAAAATTTAAATTTATTGCATGCAAAGACAATAACAATTAATAAAATGTTAGAAGAATCTGAAAAAGCAATTAATGCCAAAGAAAATTATGCCAATACGTACAGAAACTATGTCTAAGTCCACGTCACTGCTGCATTGAGCGCCACAATGCGCAGCTCAAGTTTCTTCAACGATTAAAAAAAGACGACAAAAAAAAAAAAAAATTAAACAAAAACAAATACGATTAAGTCTGCAGGCTATTTTTTAAGCGCCAGAAGGCAAAGATTGTACCAAAAAAATAAAAAAAAAGAACGAATTAAAAAAAGAAAATAAATAAATAAAAGACTTGTGCTTTTGGCGTGCCTCATGTTTGTCATGTGTGGCCCACAGTTTCCTCGAAAGCAACGCGAGTCAGTCAAAACACTTCATTTCCATTCAGATCAGTTCTAACCGCTCCGTGCGCTTTGGGGCTTTAAGTCAGTCAAATGCGCAGGCGCAACTTGCCACCGCGTTTGCCTGGTGGTTTTCATTTTTACATTTCTTTTTTTTTATTGTTGTTTTCGATTGTTGGATTGTTGGCTCCAAGCCGTTATGCGTGTAAACACGTTAGTTGCGGGTCGGCTTGTTGCTGTCGCGGAGTCTGCATCGTTAACGCTTGAATTTGTTTGTAATTCTTTTTTCGGATTTAATCCTTTCTTTGAGATCTCGGACAGCGATAAACCCGAAGTTGTTGTGATTGCTGCTGTTCTTGTGTTTGTTGTTTCTAAACCAGTCAGATCTTTGTCGTTTGCTGTTAGTTTGTTGTGCTCTTGTTCGTTGTGCAAACATCCGTTTTATGCTTTGCTGTGCTTCTAACACCCTTTTGTTATTGTGTTTTATTGCCTCGAGGCCACTTGGCTGCTGCAAGTGATTAGCTGACACTAATGTGGCAGCCGTGGGAGATGATGAAGAGATCTTTCATAGATATTAACGGTCATTTTGCGTATTTTGATTGAAGTAATTGGAACAGATTGTGTTTACTATGCTAAAGCAAATGCACATGACTGCAATGTGGATTAATGCATAAATTTAACGGTACCTTATATACTTATCAAACGCCTGTGCACTGGAGTTTGAATTGAAATAAAAAGAATACAATAGCCAATACTGTTGTGAACATGTTTTTTGTTGTTTTTTTTTTCTTACTCAGACAACTGTAAGTTGCATTGGAAGTTTAAGATATATTATGCAAATATCAACATAGCACAAGAAGTCACTACTTGTGACAGTCAAGGCAATATCTCAACATGAACACCATGTTCAAAGTAGCCTATAGAAGAAACGCAAGCCCAAATTTAATTAATTGCTTTAGTTCCTTGTTTATGCCTTTAAGCATAATTAGAACACACGGAACACGACTAAAGATCACACACCACACACCACACATCACATACCACATACCACACATTCGAAGTGAGACTGGCAGGCAGGCATTGCAGGCGTGAAAAACACGTCGGTGACCATGGCGAGCAGCACATTAATCAAGGTGATTGCCAACGACTGTTGGCTGCGATGCAAACAAATCAAACGGAACTAAGCCGTGCTGGACCAGGAGATTTGAATAAAACTGAAATACTAAAACATGCGCCAAGTCCGCTGCATTGAAAGCGCAGCTAATAAGAAAAAGGAAAAATAATAAAGTGCGCTTTTACCTTCTTTCATGTATTTGAAAAGAAAACTAAAAATATATGCAACTTTTTAAAAAAGAAATAGCTCAAACACGACATTAAAATAACCGACAGCGCAGCGGTATGAAGAAAGACAACAACAACAATAACAACAACAGCAACAAGAGCAAGAACAAGAACAGTAAGAACGTCACCAAGAACTGAGCGATAAACCGGCCAAGCCGCTGGTCAAGCGCATCCTTTTTGGCTTATGTAACGCGATAGCGGTTTAAGTGAAAAGCGAAGAAAAAGTCAAGACAAGCAAACAAGGCAGCGAATGAGCGACAGCGGCAGCGCAGGGCAGGGTGGGCAGGTTGAGTTAGCGACATGACATGCAGGCCCATTTGCGCCTGGAAGCGCTTGCTCCGAACGACACATTCACTCAGACACAAACAGGTAAGCGCCTGCGCGCCTGCGTCTGCGCCTTTGCCTTTGTCTTCGCTTCGGCCAACGTCGAGAAAAAGCCAACGAAGCACAAACCCGAAAAAAACGTAGAAGAGATTTATGTGTGACATTCTCCAAACCACATGCGGTCACTGCTTAAACAATATCCAATGCGATTTTCAATGAAAAACGCTCTTGGTAAAATTATTTGATGTTATTGCTATTGAAAATATCAAATTGAAGATTAACTGAATTAAAACCAATAATAATAATAATAAAATTGAGAAATAAACGTAAAGAAATAAGTCACAGCTAATATGTGTGTGGCCCTTGTTGGGGCTAAAGAAAAGTTGAAGTGAACTTCTCTGTCTCACTTGTCAGCGTTTAAATAAAACTGTAATTACCTCACAATGACTTTGAGTTGCATGCCAGTTCAGCTGTTTGCCTAAGTAAAAACTTTCTTAACGCGCCCAGTTTCCGAGACAAGCAACAGGTGGTCCACGCGAGCGCATTGAAAGTCCAACACGGGCGCTCACAGACCAGCCACATTCTTATGTCACAATGAGTCAATATTCGAGAAATACGAAAATACGAATTGAGAATGATGACGACGACAACGACAACGACAACGACGACGACGACGACGATGAGTTCAATCAGATAATGTTCATGATAATAATAATAATAATAACAACGAATGTGCTTAACTGCACCAATACACTTGACACATTAATGTTTACTCACTGGCACACTCAATCGCTCAATCGCGCAGTCGCGCAGTCGCTCAGTCGTTGATGAAGATAATACTCTCGCATTGGCCGCATTTCACCTTTAACTGCTGAAGTCTGACTTTGACATTGAATTTGGACTGTTTGTGTATGCAGCATGGGTTGATCATGCAGACGTGCTCTCCTGCATTTTTTTGTTTTTTTGTTGTTTTTGTTTTGTCAATTGGGTTGAACTTTTTGTATATTGATTTCGTATGATTTTGTTTTTTGATTGGATTTCGGTTTGACATTTCTTGATAATCTTTATTAAATAAATGTTAAATGCATGAAAAATGTCATATATCAACATCAGATTTACCGTTGCGTCTGTTAACATAAGCGAACTGAGCGCCAGTTAAGCGAACATTAAGATTGAGATCTGCTTGATTTGAAGGTTGGTCACATTCTACTTATTTATTGTCCATCATGTGGCTGTTTGGCAGCAGTTAAAACTTCACAGAGCAATTTATGTAATGAACATTGCACCTCTGCATCTGTAGCAATTATTGAAATTATTTTTGCTGTTGCATGTTCATTTTTATTCAAATCAAAACCAGGTTATCAAAGTTTGTCATTCCAGTTGATAACACTTTTTTTTTTTTTTGTTTTTTATCAAAGCTACATAATAGAACCCAAACAATGTTCAATATGCAGCAAAAAAGCACAGCAAATCGAAGTAGCAACATTCAACTAGGCGATAGAACACAATCAAGCGCTGACAGCAAACATGACAAGCTATTTTGTAATGCAATATCGAACAAAGAACACAACACTTGCCATATGCCCATTTACTCATAAAATATACACTTATATGTTATATGTATGTATGTGTGTGTGTATAAGCAAGTTTCGTGGTGCTGCATATCCGACAAATGTCAAGCGCCACAAGGTATAAATATTTTACAAGTTAATCGTTAAAAAATCATTAAAAAAAGTAAATAATATTAAAAAAAAAAATAATAATAAAAATAAACCAGTAAAGCAATGAATCAGTGTATTGACACACCGGCGAACATTCGATGTTGCACACAAATTCAAGTTGTTACTTGTACGCGTGACATGTACACAAGACCGTCGAGTGTAAAATTATGGCTAAAGTCCCTTTGAGGCACACGCGGTTAACCTTGAAACGCGTAGAACAAGTCAATGTCTACTTGATAACGGCAAAGCAGCGCTCAGTAGTGTGCCTGTGAGAGCACAGACCAAACAGACAGGTGTGTTCTTTGTAAGTGCAAAGGTGTAAAGTGGCAACATTAGGTAATGCGCATCCATGGCCGGGCAGGGAAAGTTGGCTGAACAACGCACAAAGGTGATTAATTAAGAATGGCCAGGACTGCTGCATGAATTAAGTTGAATCATTAATAAAACACCTCCTTGTGTTGATGTATGCATACATATGAATATCCTTTTTTTTCAGATCGTTTAGACCTAAAATGCCGTCCTTTGCCTTGCATTTGTCTAATTATGCATTTTTTCAATTAATTATGCTGTGCAAGTGTGCGCTCGGTTTGGTTAGATTTAATTATTCATTTTAACTTCTTAATCGATGAATACCACGAAAAAGGGTCAAGCGGCTGGTTTGTGAACATTCACAGAAAATCATTTGCTAATTAAGTCATTATGCCAGAAAGAAATCCTTTTGTTGCTGCGGCTTTGTTGGCTCCTTCAGCTGTTAATTAATCATTTTCATTATTTGAAGGAAAAAAGAAATGCAGGAGCTAAGGTTTAAGGCGTCTTCTGGAAAACATGCCAGCAATTCTTGGTAGATGGTGTGTTCTTGCTGTCGCATATGGTGTTGTAGTGCAACTGAGAGGGGCAGGGCATCTGACATTAATGAAGTCAGTTTTGAGTTTTCGGGGACGGTTCTTTCTTTTTCTTGTTTTAGTTAAAATGTGTAAAATGAGCTTCTGAGTTCCTTCCTTTGTAAAATAACAGCTCATAACTATTTTTGAAATGCTATGCATATTCTATTGTTTTAAATGTATAAGCATGCTTGAAAATCTAGTACAGTATAACCTCGTAAATGTAAATAATCGGAATAATTAATTCCGTGGAAAAGTTTATTATCTTTTAGATAACACATTTTCTACTAAAAAGTTAATCGCTGACTAACATTTCTCAGTGAGATTAACTTTTACGAGGATTTTTTTCTTTATAAATGTTGCCAAGAAATTAATGGAAATTGTAACAAAATTCTGCGCTAGAACTACACAAAATGCTTGAGCTGCTTACTATTTGTACGTAATTAATAAACAATAAAATTCAGTTGAAAAGATTACTCGAAAAACTTAAATCCTTTGACTTTACGATTAACTTTTCCTAAGTTATACTGTATTTGTATTTACAAACACTCGAATTAATAATATGCTTTACTATTTATTAATGCATTTCACAAATTTTGTTAAAAAAAAAAAAAATGAAAAGAACAAAAAAATTCGTTCTTTGAAAAAAAAAAAAAAACCGAAAATTATTTTTAATTTTCATGTGATGTAATTTTTCTTTTTTAACGATTCGATTTAATTATCAAAGGCGAATCTGGCGCTTTCATACAACAAGCGTCTGAGTTGATACTAGTAAGAGTAAAAATTTTTATTTATAATTTCAGTAAAGAAATAAATAAAATATTTAAACATTTCCCCTATTATGCAGGACTACATATCTGAGACGGTAAGATAGCAGCACAAAGTGGCATTGTACTTTTAAAATGAGGTCATATTTTTTTAAACAGATGATATGTATTTTTCTGATATTTTTCATGAAGGTTAAAAGATCAGTCCTATACAAATTCCGTATTAGAACGATTTGCCATTAAGAATTTTTTGGGGCAAAGAGGTCGTGCCTTACTTAATTGAAATATTTGCACTAATTTCATCGCTATCAAAACAAAATCACAAACACTTGCCAATTAAACTCTCATATCGGCAACGAACCAATTAATAATTCCAGAGCATGCTTTTCCATACAGCTGACATATTTTGCTAGATTCATGCTTTTGTCTTGCTGTTATTTCACTTTACATACGAGTTGAGTTAGTTTATCTGACGCATTTAAAATAAAATAATTTATGTTAATAAAATTGTAATGACAAGTTTTGCACAAACGAATCGCACGAGAAATGTGCTGCGAGTGTAAGAAATACATCTCTGCCAGCGGCGACAGAGACATGACAGTTAAATCAATTAAATCGATATGTTTGCATTTGATTTTTTCATCGACAATTTATTGTTGCAGTACTTTATTATTGACATAAACAACAGCAATGTGGCTAGAGAAAAGCTGAGAAAAAGACAGCTTTGCATACATTTCGCTGCATTTCGCGATTAAAATTCAAAGGTGCTTTATGCAAATGCATATCTTTCAACTGTCGCGATAGATCCTACTGTGTGATCGATTATACTGGAAGTGCATTGAGTGAAAATAAATGACAAACAAAGTAAAATGGGTGCATTAGCATTCACGATAATAATTGATTTGTAAATATTATGATATTAAATTAATTAAAGTGGCATTAGCCACTAATCACTCGGCGCCAGGGTGTGTTCTGCGCAGGGAGTATGGCGGCTTAAAATTTCTAGAACAGTTCACTTTTGCCATCTGGTTTCTTCTTCTTATTTGGATTGGAATTTTAAATAATTTAATTTCAATTTGGCTGATTTTTTTTCGGAGTGTTCATAATTTGCAGGAATAGGTTTGTATAAAATTTTCGATGAAAAAATTTGGTTGGGTCACCCCCTCCATATAAGCAACAACCTAAAATCGTTGAAATTTGGTACATATGTAAAGGATATCGGGAGAAATAGGATGCATGTTAAAAGTGGGTAGTGACACGCCCACATTTGTAAGCGAAAATCTAAAGTCGTTAAATTTCTGAAACTAATTGTTGCAGATTGATTTTGTACATTTGTAGAGGACATCGGGGAAATAGGATACATTATAGGAATGGGCAGAATAACATCTGCTGGGTCCGCTAATCATTTACTAAAACGAAAATAGAAAATGTTATATTTCGACTAAGTAAACTTTGAATGAATCAATTTAATTTATTTCACTTTTCGTTAAAAAAAAAAAAAACAAAAACACAACTTTTTATAAAGTCCAATAGACAATATTTTACTTCAAAATTTGGTCGATGTTCAAGGAATATTGACATGGAGTTCCACCTATTCGACGTATGTATAGAAGAGCTGCCAGTAGATACACCTAAAACAAAGGCAGAGCTGAACTGCACAATCGCTAAGCAAAATGACAAACTAATCGTCGATGCAAGCTCCAGACTGTATCTATTGAGTAGCGTGGACCCAAGCAGCATGAACTGGCAGGATGCATTCGATTACATTAAATTGGTAGTGCTGAGCTCAATTCTTTTACTCCTGTAACCAACCGAACATTGATGCCAATCAAATTGCAGAAAATTTCACGTGCCAGACAAACGTTTGGCAATAGACTGCGCACTGTGCAGCTGCCTGCCGTGCCCTCAGTGACCCGGGACGATGTCGATGACTGCATCGCTGCCGTGACACAGGTAAGACACTTGGTTCATCGCTCGGCATAAAGATGTCGAAGTACTTTATTCATCAACAGATGTCCCATGAGGCAAACGAAAGCTGGGCCTTTACCAATGGCAAGACATATCTGCAGACCTCGGCAGCCTTGGACGTTATTGATGTGAGGGAAGCCTACAACTTGGCATCACAGATTTGCGAGTGGGTCCGTTCTTTGCGCTTGCAGCCGCGCCTTACCCGATTCTCACGCATTCTTATTGCACAGCCTGAATGCGCAGGAAGTTGTACGCTTGCTGGAAGTGGGCAGAGCTTTTACATAGAGTAGTGTTGACTATTTTGAACTGGTTTTTATTTCTTTAGTTACACTTTTATTTTCTCCACTTTCAATATCTGAAAAGAGAGAGTTATACTAACCATGCGCACTCAGGTGGGTGACGTCGAATAGCGTTGAAGCTTGGAGTTGCAGTATATCCGTAGATACAATAGGCAGAAACTACAGCTCACTAAGATATTTCTGATGTTTTTTTTTTTAGAAATTTTGCATCCATATAATACGATTTACGATTAAATACATATTTTCGAATAGTAGGAACTAAAGGGATGTGTTTTTCTTCGAGGTTAAAAAATTTATTGAAAAATTGGTATTTTCGAAGTATGCATTTAAGAATTCCTACACATATATTAAATGTTGACAAAGGATCGATGTAGAGGGCAAATATTCATGTGTATTCAAGTATTTATAAGAACATTTAGATTTTTATTCCTTAAAGAAAAAGCCTGCGTTTATGCTTATTATTATTTAATGATATTGCTAATCAGCAACTTGTGGAAGCACCAACTGTTTTTCCTAACAATTGATATATTCGTAAATACTAAAAACGAAAGGTGAGCAATTTATAAATATTAGTTAATATTAATATTTATCATGACAGTAACCATGACTACATTACATTTTGAAAAAAAGGGAAAGAGTTTAGTAGCAACCATCTATGAATTATTGCAGAGCGTCTTCATAAACATTTTACAAAATTAAATTGCATGTTTTATTATTATCCTCGTAATTACGAGTTAATCAACTTTTAGTGCAGTAATTTTATTTAATAACTGAAATATCGTTGAGCTAAATTCAAAAAAAAAATTTAATTAAGTTTGACTTCTTTGAATCGTTTGAATTCTTCATGCCTGCGGGACACGCAACTTTCGCGAAATATGACTTTCGCAAATATATTATTCTCTAAAAAGGATATTAGTAAGTCAAAAATAATATAAGCAATTGCTTAAGTTGACGTATTTATAGACAGTTCAAAGTATTGAATCCCATAAGCGGTTATTAAATAATAATTGCCATTATAATAATTGCATTTGGAACGATTTATTGAAATCCATTATCGAAATTGCAATGTGGGTCAGTTTCGCACAAGTTTAACAAAAACAACAAGTCACGCTCATAATAAAACTGATGTCGCATGTCACCAGAGGAGAGACTCCTCAGGGAGATTGTAAAAGTAAATCCCTTGCGTGCGCACGCAGCAAAAATGTTTTTTTTTTTCAATTAAGCTAAAGCATCTACGAGCAACTGGCACAAAGTGTCTAAGCAACGCATAATTAGAGAATGTTTGGAAGAAAAGCGGAGAAAGAAGGAAAAGTCGCAAGATATTCTCTACGCTGATGGCTGAATTTATGTGTGGGAACATGTTTCTTTGGTGACTTTGGCCGACTATGCTGTGATTGCTACTAAGTAAGAAATAAATTTCAGGAAAATCTTGTCTGTATATATATGATATGTATGTGTATATCATACAGTACAGTATAGATATGTAAAATTCGAAAGAGCCTATGAGGTAATAAGAAAAATACAGTGGCAAAATAAATTATGAAAAATGACAGAAGAACAGCAGCAACATCACGCAGCACTAGTACAATCACAACAACAACAGCAACAACCACAAATCGCACCGTTAAGCTGACAATGAAGAAAAGTGATTTGCCAATACTTTATTGACACTTTAAATCTTCGCCGCTAGCTGCGACTAGAACTAGATACAAGACGTCGGAGCTTAGCTACACGTACTCAAGCCAAGTCTGATTCACTGTTTGAGACTGAGTCTTGCCGCTGATACGCTTGAACAATAAATTTTTGAATAATTTTTGTTTTTGTTGGAATTTACGAGTATCATATCATAGTATCGCCTTCATCTTCAATGTTCCAATAAATAATTCAAGAACGAAGCGCGACGTTTAGCCGGCAACTAAACTGCCACGCCTATTTTTATTAACAGGTGTTTGAAGGCAGACAGTCTGGCTGGCAGGCTTAGAGACCCGCTGACAGATTGGCAGCTTGTTTAACTCGGCGTCTAGTTAGCGTACCGCCCACTTGGCTTTTTTATGTTCTGGATAATTGTCGCTGTTCTCGAGCTGCTTAACGAATTTATTATTCGTTATCGTCATATTTTGTCAGAGAGGCGCGATGCATGTGGGCTTGAGCAAGTGCGTCTTGTCAGACAGCCAGCTACTCGGAGAGCTCGGTGTTATGTAAAGAATAGTGCATCGTTAGAAAATGGTTCACGTGCAACGTTTTCGAACTCAAGTAATAATGTAGAATTTTATGCGATTTCTGTGAGAAGGTTATAGAAGGTTATTGTTAAAGATATTATAGAGGCGAGGGATTGCTTTGAGCAATATCAGTTTAGAGTAGACTGCCTTTGAAAATCCAGCTACTGTTAAAGAACTTAATTCTGTTGCAACGCTGCCAGTTTCACAATTATGACTCACACGCTGATTCTTGGTACATGCACAAACAATTTTGGCCACACGGAGGTCAGCAGCTGCCGAACTAAGCGTCGCAAAGACAACAAAAAAAGTTCATACTACATTTGCATGTCACGGCCAAAATCTGGCGGCGGCTAACTCGATTTTCGATTATGTTCTCGTTACAGCTGGGCATAAATATTTCGGCGCAGGAGTCGGCCGCCGGCGATAAATTATGACGTCTAATGCGCGGCGCAGTATGCGTCGACGCATTGAGGGAGCGATGAGCTTTATTACTTTTGATTATTTTGCACGATTTTTGGCCTTGCTGGGGCCAAAGTCAACACAATGACAGAAATATTAATTTCACATAATTTGTGAAAATATTTACGATCCCGAATCCGAAAAATGTTGATTTTTAGTTATTTTTTTTTTTAATTTCTTGCTTCTGCCGCTTTTAGTTTTATACAGAATCCACGTCGAAAGCCAAAAATTGAAGGTGCTTGATATTTTTGTTCAACTTGTTTTTGTTTTTGGTTATTTCTTACTACAGTCTGTGCCAAAAGTTTGCCAACTAGTACTTAACCATTCCATACTTTACTGAGATCTACCTGCTAAGCTTCATTACAATGCCTTGACTACAAATCCATCAAGTATTTGTGGCATCTACAGGAGCACAGGATTTGGCAGCATGTAAATTCATTAAAAGAAATGATTCAAAATGTAAGACTAGCGGAGTGGACCAAGATGGACACACCAAGCCAGTCACAGAAAACACCAAAATTAATAAATTTCAGATTTTTTGAATTTGCACTTATAAGAAGTCTCAGAACCTAATAGCTATTCAAGTTTTTTATGGTATTATAAAAATGCATCATTATGAATACCTTGTGTGCAGACTTTTGCTACAAAGTGTATGCGGCTTATTACTCAACTTAAGCTCTTAATTATGACATTATTTATCAGCTGAATTTATCATTTGCGTCCACATGGTATTCTTTCGCACATTTCATTTGAAAATAATTTCGGAAAGTGTTGACTGCTCACATCGTACGTGACATTTTAATTCCGAGCAATTTTTTTGGAATTTTTATTGACTTCGTATCTTTGATATATTCGTTGTCGAATTTATGACTTGGTTGTCTTTTAATGTGGGAACGAAGAGCCACAACGCCCAAATCTTTGCATTATTAATAAATTAGAGACTATGCATTTGTCTCTAGGCGTGGAAAATGTTTGACAACTTTGAATTCCGACCTTGACTGATTTGCATATGTGTGTGCTCTGCATAATTTCTCTTAGTGAATGTTTTAAGCAATAATTGGTTGCACTGTCAAAAGAGACAAACGTATTTAAAAGATAGTGACGCTGTTATCTTGCTGCACAATTTAGTAAAAATGATTGTTTTATAAGCACCCAACAAAAATAGCAGCATTCACCTCATTCATAGTGAGGCTTATCAGCAATAATGACGTAGCTGGGCAAACCGGCCACCAGAAGACTTTGCTATAGTAAAGAATTCAACAAACCAACATATTCTGATAGCCTAAGTTCAATGTACAGACCAGCGCACTGAGTCGAAACATGTGATAACTTTATTTTATTTTTATTTTTCGTTCTCTGGGATAAGATACGTAGTTATCTAGACACATTTTGTTAACACCGCCCATTGTGGTGTGAAGTTTGCGCATAATTAGAAGTTTTACATATACAACGAGATGGTTAACTGATTTGGAAAATAACTGAAGAGTAGTACTTGACTAATTATTGGATTGTATTCAGAGATTTTTTAACGCTTAACTGATTTAAGATTGCGATAAAGTGCTTGGAGGCATTCTCAGAATTCATATCGCATAAGGGCTGTGAGAATCATGTGCTAGCATTAGGTTAATGTTGATAAATAGGAAAAAAAATAATATTGTTGATGTTTACTGTAATTACAGATTTGGGGTTGGAAATTGTGGCTATTGTGTCTAATATAGCAACAGAGTTGAAAATTAAAGGGTTACATTCGTTTGTAATAGAAATATTTTAGATTTTGAGGAAAACTCTTAAAAACGAAAGAAAAACCTCGAATGTTTCTGTTAATGAGCATTGCTTAAGGCTACTTCCAAGCAGGTTGTCTACCCCAATTTAAGGTAGATGAATTGGCAACGGCGCTGCCCTTTGGCTAACTGCCTAACTAAGCAGTTAACATTCTTTTCTTAAAATTGAAATGATGTTGTATACGCATATACAATATATTTGCAAGGAATAATAATAAAGCTATAATATATTTTTTGATAAATACTTTAAAAACATAAAAAAACTCTTTTTTCGTAAATACTATTATTTAGTTTAGTATAAATATTTAATGTAATTTAGGAATCCAATTAGTGTTATGTGGGAGGAAATATTACTATATTACTATACTATATGTGTATCAAGTGATGGCAATTGAAGAAAGCTATTCGTCGAAGTCCTTTTTGAATCCTTCATATGATTGAATAAATATTCCATGAATGCTGTTTTTCGGTATACTTGCGAACATTCTATTTAAATAATTAAATAATATGGTTTTAATAGAAGTTGTTATTTACTAAATCTTCTAAGGTAAGCCTAACAATAATAAGTCAATTCTCTACAACTAATAAGCTGTACATTCATAGTACATCCCTTTGTCAAGTACTTTATACAAATTTTGTGCGGAAAGTCAAGTTAGCCGAAATGCTGCAACACCCTTCCCACGTAGTACACACAGTTATCAACCAACAAATAACAGCATTTCATTTAACAGTGCCACAACAGTATAAGCGAAACTGTTCCCAGCCGGCATGTGAATGCAACAGCGTAATAACAGCAGCAGTACAGCGTAATAACAGCAACGCCGACGGTGGCTGCGACGACAACGATTTTCGTTGCGGCTTGAAAAAATTGTAATTGAATGAACAGAATCAGTCGTAGCGGAGCTCGCACACGCTTGACAGCGTCGTACGGAAATGAAATATGGAAACAATAATAAAAAATCAACAACGACAAGCAACGATAAGTTCGTTTGAATATTATAAGCAAGCAGGGGACTAACATATAACATATCAAAATAAGCAGCATTTGAAGTCAGACGTGCTAGCAAAGTTATTTCCACACGCACTGCGCTTGACTAAAGAAAAGCAAATTATACAAGAATATTTAAAAAATTAATTAAAAATTTAAATTAATTTTTAAAATTGATTTAAATGTGTTGTTTAATGGCAACAAGTAATAAAACAAAAAAGTCAAAGGCTAACATTTGTTTTACGTACGATGCTGCTGTTGTCTGTTCAATGCAAAAATGTTATTGGTGTTTATTGTTGTTTCGTCTGTTACGCCACAGCAGCAGCAGCAACAATAATAACAACGACAACAACAGCAACTTTACGTAGTCGCTGCCGCTGCCTACGACACTAAGGAGCACAAATCGAAAAAATTCGTCGACACGAATTTTTTAACGCACGCAACCGAACTCAGTCTGCGGGCGCGTTTCTAACTGAGCGGTACGAAATTTCTTAAAGTAAAATTTCAACTCTTACACACAAACAAAAAATAAAAACGAAAACATAAAATAATTAAAATAATAAAAAAAAAAAAAACGCGCCTTTAACAACATAAAAATAACAGAAACAAAAAAAAAAAAAAAAATGTTATTTAATATAAAAATTGTAAAATACAAATTTTTGATTAAATTTCTATGATCCATGTTTTTATGCTAAAGTGTTTAAGTGTCAATTGTGCTTGCGAAATTGTGCGTTCTTTTCTAAAAAGAAAAATCACAAAGAAAAAAATAAAGTAAAATACCACTGCAAAAAATAAAAAAAAAATAAAAATTCAAAGATCCAAAAGCATAGCAAAAGCAGCAGATATAAAAAAATATTAAGAAAAAATATTTTTTATGTAAGTTTTTTCACTGAAAATTTAAATCAAATAAAAATGTAAAGAATGTTTACGTGATTTTTGTGTAATTTGTTTCGGTATTTCAATAACCAAATTAATAGGCATTTTCCGAAAAATTGAAACAAAGGTAAAACGGAAATGAAATTTTATAAGTTATGTAATTAATGGTTTTTTTTTTGCTCTTAAATTGTGTTAACAAAAGAAAACTTGTAAGTGATGAGACTTGTATACATTTTTTAATACTATTGTTCTTATAAAAAACTACTTAAACACATATTTGAAAAGAAAATTATTATAAATTGTTCTAATATCAAATTGCTCTGCCATATAAAAAAAATTTGTAAGCAACAGTTTAGGCAGCCCAACAGCACTCAAAAGAGCCGGTTTAGTCAAATTAGAGCAGCGAAAAATGTTGTTAATTATTAACATAATAATTTATGCGCCTAGGCATCTTATAGGTTCATTCGAAACTAAGCAGCTGTGTAAACTTTCTTTCAAATACAAGGCAAAAACAAAATTAAAAATTTTTTTTTTTGTATTTAGTTAAGTAATTTAGGTAACTCCAATATTTACAGAATTATAAATTTAATAAAATTTTTTTTGTAGACAAAATAATTCCAAATGACTTAGATTAAATTTAACGAGCTGCAAGTAAAGTTTTAAGGAAGTAAAAAAAATCTAATCAAATCAGCGTGAAACCGATTTATGTAAATATGACTGGAGAGATGCGATTAGTCTAAGTCAAACAAAACATTATTAAGCATTATTTTTGCAAAACCCACATTTGTTATCTAAAACTGACTTATCTGTTGCAAAAAAACTGACGAATTGTAGCATAGATTATCTACACCTAAACTAAATACAGCAAATTTACGCAAAGCCATAAATAAAAAAAAATAAAATAATTGGTTCGTCTCTCAAAAAAAAAAAAAAATATAAAAATATTTTAAATGTATTTAAGTTTCGAAAGTTAATGGTAAATTAATTAGTTGGCTTTCCGCTGTTAATTTTCATTTGAAAAGTACATAAGTACTGTATATTTAAAATTCTTACATAATTGCGCAGGTCATGCTTCATTTGCGACTGATAACTTGAGGCAAAAAGAAACTGTGCACGTCATATGTATCAAGCTCTCGAAAAAATCATTCAAATGACTTTTTGACATAGTTTCGCCTCACGTGTTCAGCAATCCAAGAAAAAATAAAAAAAAAACAAATACCGACTACGTAGAATATCATAAAAAAATAAAGAACAAAATTGATAAAGCTTATCTGTAAGCGCCAAACATTTGCTAAAAGATTGTAGATACGCGTAACAAACCGAGCATTGTTACACTTGCTGTTGTTGTTGTTGCTGACGTGTGTTGCGGCAACGGTTAAAAAAATGTTGCACAGCACACATGCGAACTTTTTCTTTAATGAAGCGCGAACAGAAAACCGCAAATACGCGACACACTTTTTAGCAGCAACTAAAACAAATACAAAAACAACTAAAACAATTATTAAAGAACGACATATGAATACAATTGCTGGTGTTCCAAGGCTTATAGGACGGCAGATATCGAATATTGCATCTTTTTGTACTTTAAATATTCATAAAAATACATCAGTATCATTATAGTTTTTATTAATAAAAGTATTTCACATGTGGTTTTGTTGTTGGACTTTTTGCAAAAAATGCATGACTTTTAATTATACTAAACAAAGTGAGTAGCAACAAACAAAAGAATAAAAATTATATTTTCAAAGAAAGTAGGTAACAAGATCCTATGTTTTTAAAATTCATAAATAAGATAACTATTTTTAATTTAAAATTTTTCAATTTTTTTAACCACTAATAATTCATATTATTTTTGACATTTTTTTAAAATTAAATTTAGGAATTTACTTTTCCACATCTATATTTAGAAAACAACTAAACCAAAGTGCGAAAGTTGTTGGTAGAAAAAAAATGACTAATATGTTCTATGTTTCGATAAAAAAACTAATCAGGAAAACATCGTTAAACATCAGTTGATAACATTCGTTGAGGGAAGCCATGAATCTGCAATCAATGATCAACTTGGCTATAAATTCAATTCACATTGAATTATCTAAGATAGAATCGCAGTCAAGCAGTTAACCTAAAAATAATAATATAAAAGAAAAAAACCAATCGAGTGCAAAAGGATTTAAAAGCATTATAAAAGCATAATTTGAAAAAAAAAAGAAAATTGAAATAATTTTATTAGATTGTCACCTTTTTATTTATTCATTTGGTTAATCTATCTACTGTGCATGTTTTTCTTCTACATTTATTTTCCGATGTAGTTGTCTGGCTTTTCTAATTTTTTTTTGCTTTTTCGCTTTTGATCGTCTGACACCGTTGCTTCGTCAATGCAGCCAAAAAGGCTGACAGCCAAGTGAACTAAATATTTAAAATACTTTTACAATCGCTTCCGGTTGAAATCGATTAAAGAAAAGTGCTGTAGTGCTTTTTTGTTGTTGTGTGTCTTTATCATAGAGTCTTTCCTTTTTGCTTTAGTTTTTGTGCTGTTTCATATCTTTTTCGTAGTCGCAGTCGATCAGTTTTTGTTGTAATGTATATTTTTATTAATGAAGTGCATAACAATATGTGCTCATGATGCACATTGCTCAGACAGGTTTTGCTGTTGGGTTCTTTAAAATCGTTGTCGGTTTTCTAAACAAAACAACTGCAGACTATCAAACAATAAACAATCAATGAAAACTTCGTAAACAAATGACACTTCAACAAAAGCAAACAAATCGCGGGTTTCAAGTTTGAAAAACAAACTGTGGAGGGGCGGGCAAACAAAGCGCCGTACTTAAGATTTTCAAACATTTTATATGTAAGAAAATTACTTGTAATTTTATTTTCTGTTATTATTTCAATTAAGTGAGTTCATATATGTAACTTTACTGTATTGAGTCTTTTTGGTTAAAATTGTTTATTTCTTTTTAAATATTTCCGATTTTTGTTCCCCTACATATTTGTTTTCTGATTTGTATTTTTCACTCGCGTAAAAATGAAAAAGAAAAATAACAAATAATAGTATTGAAATACAAACAGGCGACAGTTGTCACAAAAATGACAATGTGCCTTACTCAAAAAAATTGCTTAAATAATTATTTTAAATTATTTTGTTTATGCCGTAAAATAAACTGATATTTTACTTAATTTTATTTCACTCTGAAACCATCATCTAAAGTGGCTATTTTAAAAATGTATCTAGTTGTTTTTTTTTTTTATTTTATCGCTAAGCCGCAAGCATTATTTTTTGTATACAATATTTAACGCTTTGCCACCCCGAGCATTGGACAAGCGACTGGCATTGAAACTGATGCGCTCAATGTGTTCATATTGTATACACTGTAGCTCAAAAGTATTTCACCTTAGAAACAAATTTGTTCAAAAATATTCAAAAAATAGAAACAATAAACTGAATACATGCATGTTTTGTTAAAAATTATTTTTATAAACTATTTTTGTTGTTTTAAAGAGTTATTGGCTGAGCAACTTGTAAAATGTTCAGAAGAAAGTTTATTTGAATGCAGACAATTAGCTGCCAAGGAGAAAATGTCATCCGTCACCGATTGGGCCACTGTCACATTCTCTCTTTGTTGCCATTTGTGTGCGTCTGATTTAAAATAAATTTTTTTTTTTATATTTGAAATAATCGCTGACAGACACAAATAATTTTTTATTAATTTAATGTCTTCTAATGTTGGCGTCAGCATGGCTCGTCACATGTGAATAGCAAACAGGCGGTTGTGTTTTTTTCCCACTATATTTAAATAAAGGCATATACTCAGATTTTATCGACTTTGAAAAAATAAAATTTTGAGTATAATTTTTTTGTTTTTAATGAAGTTTTAGTATTTTTGCCGCAGTAAATAAAAAATATAAATCGCTTTTATTTAGATTTTTGACATTTAATTAGTGTGCGTTTTATATAAATAAAAATAGCCTACAAAGGAAAATGGAACAACTTATTTATATACACAAAAGTAAAGAACCAACAAAAAGTTACATAGTTCGCGCGCAAGTGAAAATGCGTGTCGAACTCGCAATCGCTCAAAGACTTGGGAAAGAACTTAGGCAAAGTAAATAAACAAAAAAAAAAAAAAAAAGGAAAGTGAGTATAGCATAAATAAAGTTTAGAATTGCAGCGCAAAATTTATGCAACAAAATCTGCAGGCAACATGCTGCGACTGCACAGTGGGCCTAATCAGCGTCAAAGTTACGCAAAAAGCTATTAAAAAAATGAACGAAAACAAGAAGAAAAAGAAATATTCAAGAAATGGCTACAGAGCAAGTAAAAGTGAAAACACATAAAATGACTTTTGTTAAAAAAAAAAAAGAGTATAAAAATAAAGAAAACCTACAAGAAATAAAAATAAATAATAAAAATAAACGGCAACAGCCACAACAAAAACTGTGTCGAATTTGAAAATAATCAACGCACTAAACTGCAACTTACACACACGCGGGACGCATCTCATAGATGCATTACATTTCAAGGAAATTGCATGCTGCTGGGCGCCCAAGGAGCGTGCGGGTGTGCAGCGGGCGATTGTATTTTGTGATGCCTGCGTCTCTCCACTTAGAGAAATTACTTGGCAGACAACCAAACTGTGGCAAATCGTGTGCAAGTCAACGCATTGAAAGTGTCTCATAATATGCAGACATGCCGTAAAAATAACCAAGAAAATTAAACAAGGAATTCAAAAATAAAAGCAATTTTTATGCAACATTTAAATAGAAGCCATTTGCCGCAAACGCAAACGCACACGCAAACGCAAACAGCCACAATAAAAATTATGATATTTTAATTAAAACATTTCACTCGAAAGTGTTAAAATTAAAATAAACAATAAAAAAAAAAAACAAAAACTACAAAGTAAACGAAAAAATCAAGTATTAGTAACAATGTTTTAAAATCGCATAGCAGCAGCGGTGCGCAGCAAATGTTTCTTGTATTTTGATTGTATCAAACATCACAACGTTAATTGCTTTCGCTGCACCGATAATCGTGTGCGACGCTGTCAGCGCCCAACATGTGACGGAGCGACCGCATGACTGCGCGTGTGACTTTTTTGTCAGCTAAGCCAGCAGCGTGAACGCCTTGGCGTTTTTAGACGCGTCGTCAACAACATCATCAGCAGCATCAGCATCACCAACATCATCATTATCATCATCATTATCGTAGCTGTAGCTCATTACGTAAAAACTGCGTCTGCGGTTTTTCTTGCAGTTGGTTTGGTTTTCTGTTTGTTTTTGCTTTTGTTTCTTTTTTTGGTGATTAACGTTTGTTCCAATTCCGTTAGTAATGTTTGCCATAAACTTTTTGTTATTTGTGTAAATTCTACCACAAAATATTAAACGAAATAGCACCAACACCAACAGCAATAATCGGTGCATCGAAGTGAATACGAAAATCTGTTTTTTTGGTTTTTGTTTTATTTTTTTCATTTCTGCTTGCGCTTGTTAAGTGCAAAAAGACGCACCTGGCCTCGCACGTAAACATAAAAATAAGCCAGCAGCAGTCAGCGATCGCTGCAAACCAAAGTTGAGCAAAAAATACGCATAGTACAGTAAAATGTTCATAAAAAAAACAAACCAAGAAATTTTACATATTTTTACTTGTACTTTTCTTTCCTTTCATCGGCATGGCCGCATGCCTTGTGCGGTTTTACACACTTGTATGTGCCACGTCTTCTTCTTCCTCTTTATTTATTTTTTTAGAATTTACATATGGAAAAGTTTTCGCATGTTGACAACGCTCATATGTTGCTACGACGTTATATTTTATGTATTTAATTAGTGCGTCGTGTGCAGGTGCTGCTGCCTTGCCGGCATACATACATTGGATTTGTGAGATTGAATTTTGTCACTTAAGACCAGAAGCTCATTAGTAATACTGTATGCCAGTACTGAAGTGCTGTTACGTTACAGTTGCTCATGTCTTCATTTCAAAAATATATTCATAAATTATTTATAAGTACAACATTCTCAGAAGTAATTTTTTAAAAAAGGGCTCGTTTTTTTTTTTTTTTGGGCTACAATTCTGTAAATGTATGTAAAATATTTTCAAACATTGTCGATGGAAACCAATGAAAATTCCCTGGGAGGAAATGGGTAATCACTATGGTGCTGTAAGACAACATTCCTATTTTTTTGTTATTCGCGTAAAAACCTGTCACTTAAAAAAATTGTTTGTTTTAGTCGGTATTACGCAGCATGCAAGGTCAGAATAAAATAGAATTAAACGTGGCATTTAATAAAACTATAAAACTATAAAAATTAAGCAAGATTAAAATAGATCTATTGTTAGCACGTGTAACCAAACGATCAACACTTTTTATTGACATTTGTTTATCGTATAAACAATGGTAATGACGTGAAGGTCAGTCACTGGCTGTTAACAACAGCAGCTGTTGGATAACTGTTAGAGTGGTTTGCTTACAGATAAGTCGTCATGTTTCGTTTGGTCAAGTTAAGCAACTTTTTGTAACATAAGCTTTACCACACAATATACCGACCAACTGACCAATATTTATGGTATTAAAAAAACAAAAAAAAAAACAAAGAAACATATGCCTAAAATAACATATAGCGTCAATCCTAACTCACTTTGCGCCCTTTTGCTTATTGGCTTATAGTTGATGTAAAAATGAATAAATGCTGAACCTGTTTAATTTCGAATTTAATGCAGTAGTTAATAAAAAAAAAATCGTTAAACATGAATCAAACGAACTCAAATTGGTTTATGTATTTTAATTTAAATCATTTCGTATATGTAAATATCTAAAAAGTATTTAACGGGTTTCATCACATTCATTATTAATTAAAAATCTTATCTGTATATGAAAAAAAAAAACTTGAATTATGTAGGCCTCAGTTTTATTGCTTTTTGTATAAGGCAGTGAATTAATGCTTTCAAATTTCCTTTCAATCGAATAACAAAAATGCTGTTGCACTTGTTACACGATTTCGCTACATCTGAGCCCGGTCATGACGGAACTGTACGAGTGTATAAACTGTTAACCGATTGATTGAATTTCACAATAAATACTCATCATTGCTGCCTTTTTGATTAACGCCTCAACTTTATAAATATTTCTTTTTACTGAACCGCCAATAAAAACATTCAATATGTGACGTTTAACAACAAATATGAAAATAAAATCAAGACAACAAAAATCAGTCAAATCTTTTGCTGCTTATTCATTTAAAGTTAAAGACGCATGAAAATAAAAAAAAAAACCATTAAATTTAATTAAGCAGAATACGACAAATACGTAAAATATTTCTTTGGCTTTTTAATATACTATTTGACATGTTTATGTTTATAATAAAACTTTTAATATAAATATTTAAGCTCGACTGCCTAGAAACAGATTATATAATGAGTTATTCCATAATAATTAAATTTAATAATTTAAAATACGTTTGCAAAAAGTTTGAACTTTGTAGTTTCAATAAGAAGAATAATTGGAGAAAATATTGGAGTGCAAATTTCTATATGAGGAAAAAAATAAAAAAAAAAAAAAAAATAAATAAACAAATAAACACCAAATTTTACTAATTCCTTTGTTCGGTTAAAATGCTATAAAAAAATAATTTAGATTTAATTCAAATCAGGTTGAACTTTTGTTGACGTTTTTTAAAAGAACGTCAAGAAATCGACTTTTCTAAACTTGTTAGCATTAAAAACTAAATGGTAATGCGAAAAAAATTATGTGCAAAAATTTTATTGCCAAAATGAATTTACAAAACAAAAGGTTTTTTAAATAAATACAAAAAAAAAAACAAAAAAAAAAATAATAGCTGAATTCTTGGCTTGTGTTATAAATATTTTAAATTAAATTAAAAAATGTCATAAAATCAACACTATTGACCTTGGAATTTTCTTTCTATCATTGCAGATTTAAACAACATTCATTTGTAATCAAAGCAACGCAGGTTATAAACTTAACCAATTGCAACTGACAACGCGCTCGAAACTCAAAAAACTAACTAATCTAAGTTTCATTTTGAACTCTTTTTGATTATATTATTGGTTTCTTTTTTTTATTGTTTTTTTTATTTGGTTGGTTTTCCCACAATATATTCGGTTCGTTGTGCGAATCTAATGAAGAGCCAAACAATGCAAAAATGCATTACGAACGAGGAAGACGAAGAGGAAAACCAACGTCAATTAATATTAAATTGTGTTAAACAAGTCTACGACATGATAACTTAATTATTAACGAAATGCAAAAACGAGCAAATGCTTCAAAGAAACATTCAGATTGAGAAATCAAAAAATAAAAAATAAAACGAAAAAAAAAAGAAAACACATAAAGTCATCTGGATCGCAGGCATCATAAAGAGCCATGCAGCCAATGCAATAAGCGGAACAGTAACGAGAGAGTAAAACACTCACAAAACGCAGACCCCAAATGTACTTAATACAACAACAACAACAACCAGAAATACAAGGGCGTGGCAAAAAAAGAATACCGAGAAGCAGAAACGAAAACAAGACATCGAAAGACAAGAAATCCTGAAAACTAAAGTTTATATCCGGTATTGCGAAAATACCGCAATAAGTGAAACTTGGAGAAAACAAACAAAATCAAATCATATACACTTAAAGCGTTTTATAAATAAATACATATATATGCGAAGAAACCTGCGTCTCGATTGGAGGGCCCTAGCGCTGCTGGGTGCCCTCCTCTCGGTAATCATTGATTGGCCGGGTTTGGTTTTTGCGCTGCCCGCGTTAAGTGCGCCAGCGCCGAGTAATCGTCCCAATGACAGCACTGCTGCGACAGAGGCAGCCTTGGTGCAGCAGCAGCAGCAGCAGCAGCAAAAGCTACAACAACAACGAAATTATACATACTCCTATGAAAATATTAGCAATAATAATAATAATAATAATGATAATAATAATAATGTTAGCAGTGATGTTGTTAATGAGCAATATAATATAAGTGTTAGTGAAATATCAGCGAGTTTAGCTTTAAGTGGCAGTGACAATAAATTTAAAACTAATGCAACAATAACAACAAAAAATAATAGTAATAGTACAGACATAGCGTTTATAAATCAATTACGAACGTTTTGGAATCAATCATTCGCCATTAACCAAGCAACGGAAATTGCTCAAGTGACAGAAACTACAACAGAAATAGAAACAGAAACAACGACAACGCCAGATGCAACAACAGAAGTCACAACAGCAACAAGAAAAATAGTTTCCACAGCCACTCCCGCAGCAGCCACACAAGTTGCGTCCGATGCTAATAATAATAATAATGATGATAATGATAATGATGATAACAATAATAATAATAGTAATGAAATGGCAGCTTTCGTATTCACATCATTACATAACTCACACATTGCGATACTTTCACGCACGGAACGTAGTGTAAGACGCAGGAAAGTTGTTGTTGCTCATGATCAACGGCGTGATGATGACGATGGTGAGAATGCCTTTGATAATAATGATGCAGACAATGATGATGTTGTTGATGATGAGAATGGCTTAACATTAAAGCAATTGCAACGACAACAACAACAACAACAACAAGAACAAGAACAACAGCGGCAACACAGATCATCACATAATTTGAATAGTGCCGGCATAGTCAGAAGATCATCCGATGGTATACCAAATACTATTAGTGCGTCGAAATCAAAAAGACTGAATAATTCTAGAAATATCAATAATAGTAATAAATCTCATCAACAACAGCAACAACAGATCACCAATAGCAACAATCTAGATCGCAATGAACGTTCCACAGTATCGCATCTGTCGGGCCCATCGCGTAAGATACAATTGTATATCAAAAACCGTTTCATACAATTACTGCCCGAGGGTACAGTGAATGGCACACAGGATGACCAAAGTGAATACAGTGAGTAGCACATACAAACAAAAAATAAATAAATATTTTTTTACATTTTTCATAAATAACTTCTAAGTTGGAATTGTTAAGGTCAAATGCCTGTGATGTGTTCAATTGTTAGTTTTTCTTTTGCGCTGTTTCTTTAATTAAGCAACACAGCGTACATCCAGCTGCGGTTGGTTCTTGCGGCAGTTAATGCATTTGTATATGGCTCCCGCCAATAGCAAATCCAATTATTGCTATGAAACATGACTATCGTTTAATTAAAAACCTTGTCTGAAAATTGCTTAAAAGTTTAAAGCAATTAAGTTAAAATTGGGAAATAGTAGCAATAATGCTAATGTCTGACTATAATATAATAATGCGATTTTTAAACAAAAATAAACGACTATAAAGTCAAAAAAAAAAAACACATTCACAAAAACAAAAAAAAAACTACTAATCAGAGAAGCTAGGAAAGTCTTTTTGTATCACTGCCAAATATTTTTCAACAAACACTAGGCAAGTTAATTTTATACATAGATATTTCGCAATATTTTTAAAACCAATCTGTTCTGAGCAGCAATAACGCATACAAATATTTATCTAAGTTTATTTTATGCTAATGCCACATACGTCATCAATTTTTCATGCTTATTTGTTAAACGCCCCCGTGTAAACTTAATTCCGTCTGCGGCAGCATATACAAAAGGCATGTACAAATGCTTTCAAAACGCACTATGAAATATGCCGCAAAAACGTGTCTCGCAGCCCAGACACAGACGCTTCGCAGTTGGCATTCATTTAAGGGCTGGCTTCGAATTTTGTGATTTGCTATAAAAATCATTTTCATAGCATTTGCAGGCGCGCTTATGCTGAGTTATGCAAACAAAGGCTGATTTATCACGCATACGCCTGACAAAGTTGTGTTTGCTTTGAATTTATCACAAATCACAGCCAAAATAATATTATGACTATTGCAGGTTATTAGCCGCATCACAAATGCGTCTCACAGCGTTCAAGTTTTTCGGCTAATAACATAAATAATTTACTTAAAGCTGCTGCCACTAAAAAATGTGGCAACAAATTATCATATGCTGCTGGGGCCACAGTCAGTTCACTGCCGCGTATCAGTTTTTTGAACATGTTGCGGCGCTGATAAGCAATTTGTAAACTTGAAAGAGCTGTTAACTGCCAGAGCAGCCGTTATTCGCATGGCTTTGGCATTGGGAGCAGGTAGCACAGGTAGCTGATTTGTACTTTTACTGTTTTGCACATGCATGTGGTTGTGCTTCCCCGTGTTCCTGGTCCCTTTGTTTTAGTTTTTGATTATTTTTTTCTTTATTTAATTTTTTTTCCCCTTTGCTTGGCTCTTATCGGCGGCATCAGGCGACTTGCCGAAACAGTCATTTTACATGTTGTCGTCATTTTGCACAGCCTCAGCAGTTTTTTGCTTTTGTCCCGCAGCGGATCGTCGGTTTCATGCGTGGTTACGTTTTACACTCGCGAATTTTTGCATGGCTTTTGCCACACTTATATTGCTGCGTGTGTACTTCATGTGTAGGATCGTTTTAAAGTTTATTTTTTTTTCGTTTATTTTTTTTTTGTTTTTAATTTTTGTTTTTTTTTTCTTGATTTTTTTTATTGCTTCATCAGCGGCAAGTTTATGCTTATGTTTGCTATCAAAATCATCCGCAGTATCATCATCATCATCAGCAGGAAAATAACGCGTGTCAGGTGTTAATTTAATTTGACTTTCTTTATGTGGTGTGTCTTGGTTTGCTGCTGCTGCGGCTCGTTGCCCCCAAGTTGGCTGAAGATAAGATTTTATTTTGATTTAAGCATGTTAAGGAAATTTACTCATACTCATATTCAACATCTGCTTAGCTGTAGATTCTCTGTTAGCAGCGTGTTGTCGTTTTTAAATTGAATTTTGTGCCTTTCATACTTACAATGCAAAGTCTAATCTCACTTCTGATTATATAATTTATTTTTTTGATAGTCCCCGTGCATTTTTATTATGATTTTCTGCTGTTAATCTTTTGACTTTTACAAAGTGTGTGTGCTGAACTATGAAGCACTGTGCCTTAAGTGCTATTTGCCAATTACCGTATGTTAATGCGTATATAAAAAGTTTCGTACTTTTATTTTTTGTGTATTGTCACGGCGCCAAGTACAGGTGATTGCCCAAGCCTAAGGCGTCAATGGCTGCATGTGTATGAAGCAACTTAATGGAAATGTCAGTCGACTGGCAATACTGAAAGTCGAGTTTATCATACGTTATCATATGTATATACTTATGACGCTAAAAGTCTAACTTCACAGTGTGTGCATATGTGTTGAGAAAATTAGGATGTAACATAGCATAAATTCCTGCATATTGAGTTCTTTGCTAATTTATAAAATACTTTTTTAAATAAAATTGGCAAATAAAGTAGCATTAACAAAGGATTCTGCAAATGCGCCATTAAAATATGCACATAATCACTCAAAAATGAGAATATCTCCATTCATGATGATTATTCGATTTCACATTTTTATATAAGAATTTTACTATGAGTGCTTTTGTTCTGGCCTAAACCAAAGTTTGTATGTGGGTGCAAAGGCCAACAAATACAAGGCAGGCAAATAAATTAATTGTACCGTGTTCCTATTACGCACGAAAGATATGCTTATTGTTGTTGTGGTTTGTGTGGGTCTGCGATAAGGTTAGCGGCAATGGCTTTTATGGCGTGCGACAACTGCCAAGCGACTGGCTGACAAATTTCAAAGAACTTACGGTTAACATGGATTTTATTGCGCATGTGGCAGTCACCCAATGACCTATATAAAAAAAAAGAAACAAATTTATAAACTACTGCAGCACAGTGGTATGCAGCAATAAAAAGCTGCAGCGGCTATAAAAAATAATATAAATTAAAAAAAGGAAAAACAAAGTCCACGTGTGTTAACAAAATATGTGTCAGTATCTGGCAAACAAATATCGAAAATAAATCTCCAAGCGCCCGCAGTTTTGTCAGAAAAGAAGAAACCCGGCATAAAAGTCAATAATTTTGTAAAAAATGTTGTAAATTTTTTTTTGCTTGGGGTTTTACATATTTTTTGTAGGTTTTTTTTTCTTTGTAAGCTGAGGTGAAAAAATGGACATTAAAATTGCTGTAAATAAGAAACTTCGCGCAAAATATCATTAATCATTATAATTTATTGAGACGGCCAATCAAAGAGAGAGAGAGAGCGAGAGAGAGAGACAGAGAAAGCAAGAGGATAATGAGTCCGAAATTGCCAGAAAGATAGTGAGCGATATGTTAGCGTCGATCGAAGTTATGCCTTTACGCATAATTTAAGGCATTTGTCACGTTGTGGCTGTGATATCGTACTTCTGTAAGCAGCCATGTGCTACACGCGCGCGTGTCGGCAATGATTGATAAGGCTGCGGCGACAACAGGATACGCGCATGCGAAATCAAAATCGATGCAGCAGACGCTAGCGTTTAACAGGTAAACGGTTCATGCTGCAGCATGTGCGGCAGCACACTGGGCCATAAAGCGGCGCGTTGCTTGTTACATAGTTTCGCTTTTACAGCCTTGTCGGCGCATAAATCTTTTGTTGGTCGCCTCGTTAATGTTGGCTGCGGCAGTATACAATAATTAAGTTGTGTACAAACCGCACATTTCCAAAAAACATTTCAAAACAAACCAACAGAAAGAGTTCATTGCCATTTGCTATAAATAGCCAAATGCGCATGCGTATGCAAGAGTACAGCGTCCGCCTTACAGCGCAGCAAGGTGTACCCTGTCCGATATTTTTAAGCTATTTCCATATATCTACTGCGCACAGCATATGTATGCTGTATGCTGAGCACTTAACTTATCTGTAAACGGCATAACATGTGCGGTGTATCGATTGTTGCTCAAAATAAAATTTTTTTTTTTTCATATTTCTTGACATTTTGTTTCACCCTTTTCGTTTTTTTACTTTTTGTATTGCGCAAATACGCATAAATCACATGGCTAAGCGCGCTACACTCGGCCAACACATACGAAACAGTGAAACAGTGACAATAGTCTGTCACCGTTGATGGCGGGCAGCTTCTATTCCTGCTGCCGCTGCTGCTGCTGTCGCTGCTCAAGCAGATAATGATGATGATAATGGTTTAGCACAAAAGCTATGAGGAAGAACCCACCCACGTTAAACGCTTAGTGTGCCTATATGTGCAATGCTGAGTGGAGAAACTTGGCGACAGTTGTGCCTAGCATTATGTCTGTGTGTGTGTGTGTGTGTGTGTATGTTTCAACAGAAGTTTGCTTGGCAGTTCGTTTATCTAAATCTCAATGCTCATTACTGTGTGGATAATTTAGACAGTTTCGCTTGGGGCAATAGAGATCCCGCAGCAAAGCAATACGAGAGACTGTGAAGTGTATGTCGCCGTTGGAACTATCCGACTAATGTATGCCCTGCGTAGGAGCGCATGTTGGCCAGCAAGATATTTGTCAAGAATGTCTTGTAACTTAACCTAGCCGAAACTTCATAAAATTATATAAAAACAGTTTATTTGCTATTTGCGAAAAGGTGCAGAGAGTGTGTGAGCATGTTTAGAAATTCGAATTGGTTGCCAGGCTCTAAGACTACAATATTTATCGAATTTCTATTGCTTCTATTCAGACTAATATTGCTGCGACGATTACGCATCAATGGGCGCAGCTGATGTGCCCCTCAATGCATTTAAAATATATGGCTGCAGGGGATAAAGAACTCGCTATGAATTTCATAATAAATTCTTCAGAATGTCTGGCGGAAAATATCGCTGTCAAAAATGTTTTTTCACCTAATGGCAAGTGACGTTGTTTAAGTGAATGCTGTTATTTTTTATTCTTTGAATTTTTTTTCTTTTTTTTTATGTGAGAATTGTGGCTGACAATTTTTTGTCTTCTCTGCGCTAGGGAGAATTTATGTACTTATTGTGTGAAACTGAGAATAGAAACAGCCTTTGCAATTTGTTTAAATTTCAACGTCATGTTTGACATTAAGTGAATCGTTTCAGCTTTAATGTGGTGGGATTTGCATGCACCAATTCTGATGAGATTTGAGAGTTGTGACATTCTTTCCCCATGTTGCTGCGGCTGCAGCTCACACCGGTGCCAGCCAAGTTGTTAAACGGTACAAAGCAAATTTATTATCGAGCATTTCTTCCAAACGTTGAAATGGAGGGGAGAGTACTTTATTATTTAATTTTCTTAGTTCTCTACTCAGCTGAATTGAACAAAATGAATTTATTTAGTAATTGTTATGTGTCTGCAATACAATTCGTAATACGCAAACAAGGCATGTCGAACATTTCCTCTTGACTTTATAATCCGCATAATGGCGAATTGTTGTCTTTGCAAAGCCCTCTCAGCAGCGCAGCCATTGCCCGAAAAGCTCTAGGGAAATGGCCAACACACAGACAACAACAGCGACAAATGAAGATGTATTAGCGCAGCTGACCAAACAACGCAACAAACCGAACAACCGCCAACTGCGCCGTGGATTCAAATAATTTAAATAGACGAAACAGAAAAAAACAAAAAAACAGAAACTTGAGAAGTCTTGTCTAGTCGCCTGGTTGACCTCCAAGTGAAAAGGCAGCATGTTCTACATAGGTTTTCTAGAAGAGCATATTTTCTTTCCTATAAATAGAAACGTAAAGTAGTTAACGGTTTTTTGTGCGCAACTTGCTGAGCATTCTGACCCTTTTGCAAAATCATACGAAAAACAGTTAAGGCGTACCACGCTTTAGTTGATTTATGCGCAAGCGCATCCCCGCAACACGTCGCTCCTATGCTGAAGTTGAAGCCAACGTTGGACCGCGCACGGCCTTATGCCAACGGCAACAATTATTTAACTGCCTTAACCATTGCATTCAGTTGAGGTGTGAATTGTGCGTAATTTTTTGAAGGCACTAAATGCTTCCTGCAAGGCAAACTTTTATGCGTCTTTTTTTCACCGCATTGCAGCAGAGTTGCTGATGTTTTGTGACTAAGGTGCAGGAGCTAAGGTTAGCCAAAAGAGTGTAATTTTTTCAGTTTAGTCTAGTGTCTGTTTTGCACAATTCTACAATATTCTTCAAAGTCCTCAATCCAAACACTTAAATGAAATTGTCTAAATAAATTTTAAATTTAAAGATTTATTAATCACTTAATTTTTTGACTACGCAGTAAAAATATCTAAATGCTTGATTTATATTTAAACATTGCTTTTGGTTTTGTTGGCGAAATCGTAAACAAAATTGAATATACAAATATAGCATTTTTTTTTTTTTTTTTTTTTTTGGATTTTTTAGTTTCAGTGAATCCTGTTACATGGAAACTTGTAAATTTGCTTAAACCTCCGAGGCCCGCGGCACAGCTTTTGTTCGATTTTGCGTATCTGTCTCATGCTGCATGCATGTGCACACTTGTTGTTTCGCACACGAATTCGTGTTGTTTGATGGCTGCAGCTCTTTCGTTTGTTTTCGTGTGTCTGCTGCGGATCTTCAGATGGCAACTTGGTGTTGACCGATTTATGCCCGCTTTAAGTTGCACGCACTGATTTATGCATTTTGTATTCAAATTTTTCTAACCTAAATTCAGCACAGCCATGGCTTGTATGTTTCACTACTCAGAAGTGCATTTTGTTTTTGACTATGGGTGCGGTTTTTTTTTTAGCAAAGATTTACGACTCAAATGACCATGAACGTGTTGGCATGTATTGCATACAAAAAAAAAAAAAAATAAAGAATTAAAAAAACTCTGAAGGATTTGAGTTGCATTGTTTTTTATGTAATTGCAATATGATTTATGTTTTATTGGGTGGTCAGCACAATAAATCTAAAACAATTCATTTCTGTGCTGCTTTGAACTTTTAAAGTGATAATATATGTATGCGAGTGTGTATGATTCTTGTGAAAAGAAGGTGGAGTATATGTTTCTATTGTTATCTTTTTTTTTCTTTAAATGAGATATACAACAAATAGCTAGGATATAGTTCGGACTCTTTTTAAACATAATGTGCATACACTATATATATATATTTTTTGTTTTAAACTGCGTAGTTTAATTATGTATGCATATTCATACGTATTTCTCTGTCATTTAAAAATATAAAAACGCAACTTGTTTTACTGCCATTAGCCACTCTTAAGCCGCCAGGTGTAAATAAAAATAATTTATTAATGACAATTTTAGCTTGTAAATGACACGTAAATGAGCATTTCAAAGCTGCCAAAAATTCAACAGCAACAACAACAATAATAACTGATAAAACAACTACAACGTACTTCGACTGTGACAGTAAAGTAACAGCTACAAATTAAAATCCATAAACAAGTCCGGTTTGTCGAAAATATGTACGAAAAGCGACATTTGCATTTACGCACAGAAATTTAGCAGTTAAAACTTCAAGTTTACGACGTTGTCGCTGAGCGCCGTCTCAGAGATGCAGATTATTTCGGCGACAAATTGAACGCTAATCTAGGCAAACGAACGAATGAACGAATGAACGAACGAACGAACGAATGAACGAATGGAATGACCGAAAGCCACTTCCATGCAAATAATCGTGCGAACACGCGCATAAACGTAAGTGGCGGCATTTTTTCGGTCAGTACGTCGTGCCGCGCACATTTCGTATGCGCGCAGCGTAGGTCGCAAATTGATGATTCGGTGGCTTTAATATGCGGCAGCATACCGCAGCAGCATAGTGGATTAGTGGAATAGTGGAATAGTGTCTCCAGACTCTCCACTGAGTGAGCAGTTGTGTGTAATAAAATTACGTTTAGCGTCGACGTCAACTTTGGTTGATTTTCGCCACTGCTGCTGCTATTGTTTGGGTGTGTGTGCGTGGCTAAAACGGGTTAAGTGCTGCGTAAGCAGTTACAATTTACTGATAAAGATTTTCACTTGCAGCGCATAATTCAATAAAATACACTATACTTGCACACAACTCGACTTCCGTTGCAGACACTGAGCTGGCTCAAGACAATACGCAGACACATTTGTGTCTTAAGTGGCGTGTGTATGCATTAGATGCAAGTAGGAAGTGTACCCAATTGAGGTGATGACACCAGCCACCATTCACCATTCACCAGGCAACAGCCAGCAGCAACCAGTCACCAGCCAGCAGCACCTACACTCCGCCATCGATGCTGGCTTTTTGGGGGTACAGGGCACACGCACAGCAAACAATATTCTATTCTAATGGCAGGCGAACGTGCAGAGTTTCGTTTTTGTAATTTTTCTCAATCAATGAGCTAGTGCGCATATACGAGTATGCTGTGCGTAGCTGCGACGAGGCGAGACATGAGACATGAGACAGTCAGTGTCTGGGCCATTGACTTGTGTACTTGCGATGTGCTTTATTTAAACTAATTGACGTGTGTTTGCGTTGATGATGGTGTCGTTGGTGGCTGGCGGTGTTGGTGTTACTGATGTTGTTGTTGTTGTTGTTGGCGGTGCTCTGCTGGCGAAGTCAACATTCTAAAGGTAGCAACGACATTTGCCGGCAATTTGCTATTCCTCTTTGGGTGTAGGAGTCTGCCTAAGTACGAGTATTTGCCTGCCAATGGCTGTCATGTTCGCTGGCTGCTGAGTGGCCATTGCCCGCAGCGCACTGCTGTCGGAAATTGACGCGCATCGATGTGCACATTGTGTGCGGCAATTAGTAACTGCGTAGCAACTTTGTAGCACATTGTGTGCAAACGTTTTGAAATTATCATATTGCAGACACATTTGCAACATTTGCTGCTCTTTCACCTGCGCAGCACAAGTGTCAAGGTGCAGGTTCCATCCCATTGAACTCAAGAGCTACACTACAGTTGCACATAAGTCCTATGCGTTGCCGCAAGTCTGCAAGTGTCTTTGTTTACACGTGGAATTGTCATCATGTGGCAAGTTAAGTGGCAGCCATTACACCTTGACTTTATGTGGCCAATAATAAAGAGGCGTTCTTACGCTGCAATTGGCTTCCATGTTAGAATTTAATTATGCAAATCGAGCAGTCAACTAATAAAATGCATAGAGTATCTCTGGGCAACTGCTGGCATAAATAACATGAAGACGTTTTTAAGGCTGGCGCTGATTGTGATTTGCTGGCACTCAGTGGCGCTTTTTTGTTCAATAAGCGGTAATCGCAGGGCTGCCTGAGAAAACAAACAAAAAGGAAAATATTGCATGCATGCAGTTGGATTTAACGAGCTTGCTAATTTCCCAACGCCATATGTGGCTGCGATATTTACGCAAAGCAGAAGACGACGCCAGACTGCAAACAGCAGCTCCAAGAGCCTTAGGCGCAGCACCAGAGCACAGAGGCATGTGCTGCTTGTGGCTGCCTAGATTAGAGTTTACATAGAACTGCGGCTGCGGCTGCGGCGTGGGCGTTGTTGACAGCCGGCACAGACACGGTAGCAGCCGCTTTGGTACTTTGCCTTGTAGCCATCAGCACTTTGGCTTGGCTTGCTTATTTGCCAAGCGTCGATCGCACACGTTTAAAGTGCGGCACTCTATTGCGTCTCGATTGACATGCCGCTCTGACAGCGTAATTACCAAAGCAAATATCAGCAATAGGCAGGCAGCAGTCTGCGGACTTGTGTACACAATCAAAGTGCTTTTGATTAGACGCCTGGCGGGTGGCTTTAAATTGCCTGCATTGAATTTAATTTTATTGGCCATTCATTGTGTATTAAGTAAAAGATGCAAATTGCCAGCGAAATAACGAGAGAAATACGAAATGGGCAACGCAAGTAATTCATGAACTCTTCTCGAATGTGCCTCCGAAAACCCAGTGACCTACTAAACTAAACAATGTTGTTGCCAACAAGTTTGTCGTGTTCTGCGCCAAAAGGGAAAAGAAACAAACAAAAAGGAAAATATAAATCAAAGGCAATCATTTCGCAATGCACATAATTGCAAGTTTGTCTTACATTGTACATTGTCGTCACCGCGCCACCCACGTTGAGAACCTTTGCCGACATCTGCTGCCGGCAGACAGGCCAGCAGCAAGACAGCGTTCAGCTGCTTACGAGCCGCTAACTGTAGACATTAAATGGGCAATTTTCTCTCCACATTCCACTTGTGAGTAGCAGACATGCTGTGTGTGGCTGCCTATCTGCCCAACTGCTGCCCGAGTGCCTGCCTGCCTGCCTCCTGCAGTTGGTCGTGTCAAGCAACTCTTCAAAATCAATGAATGAGCAACGACCGACCAACCGCGTCCGCGTACGAGCGAAAGACGAAATTCTATAAAAATGGTTGGGGTACCACTCAATCAGAGAAACTGTCGTTTAAGTGCTTCGTCTGTCTGACTTGACTTGACTTTACTTGAGTTGAGTTGAGTTGACTTGGTTGCCTCTGCTGCATCTGCTGCGGCTGCGGCTGATTATGCCGTTGATGTGCAGCATTGAAGGATGCTCGGCAAGCGTGTAGTTTGCTTTTTTATGTTCGTTTTAATGTTGTGCAAGAATCGATCGGGTTTTCTTTATTGCTGGGTAGTCTTTTTTTATTTTCTTTGTAAACTCTCATGAAATTTATTTTAAACAAAAAGATTATTAGACTGAATGTTTATGTGTCAAAATGATTTAGACTGTCGTAATGAAGACTAAAGCAGAGAAAATGCAGAAAATCTTATGCAAAGTCGAAAGGGCCATGAAATAGGACTAAGTTGGGTTGTGAAATTTAAAAATCAAAAATCGCATTTTTGCTTAAGCCAAGAAAAGCAAATAAATAAAAGAAAATATAAATGAAAAAAAAAAATAAAATAAATATATATAAAAGACGCACACAAAAATAAACCGCTTAGAAAAATTATGAGTCAGCGGGGGAAAAAAAAAAATTAATTATTACAGTGGCACAAAACTCAACCTGAACCCTTGCCATTTATCACACATGCCAAAAGCAGCCGTCAGCGACGACTGTTGCACACTTATCGTCAACACATGCTGCACACGCTGCAAATGCTGCAGCGGCAGTCGACGCCAGTCATAGATAGTTGGTTTGTTGTTGCTGCTGTTGTTGTTGTTGGGCTGGCTCACGTAGGCGTACAGCAGCCAAAGTTCGCACTGCCAAACTGTCACAACTGTCGCAACTGTTTGGAAAAGGTAATTAGCATGGAGCGCACACGACACCCAACAACGGCATTTGTCAACAATCTGTCACAAAGACATGCCACTGTGCTAAGCCCAATCAACCAGCTACTGAACGTATCCCAGCACATATTGCACATTGTTTTTGTAAATGTTCCTATTTATTCGTAATGCTTTGCAACAAAATAACACAAACGAAACTGTATTGAATTGACGCTGCCGCGAATTGTTGATAACCAAGCCATGAGCATTGCACATCTGTGATATGTGATATCGTGTGCGCCTGGCATTGGATGAGCCCAGGCTGCATGTGGGCGTGGCACAGCCTCAAATGCATTCGCCGCCAATGCGAGTGTCTATGTGAGCCTTTGAGCTTTGCTGGCAACGCTAATAGGATTTTTGTGAGTGGGCAGTTTGTGTGCGATAAGTTTATGTTGATTTATAAGTTTAAATTGTCATTTGCTTTCTTGTGTTGTTATAACAAATTTATTATGCTCACTTAGAGCAAAGCGCAACTCTGGCATTATCAAGCGTTTCCGCTTAGCAATTTGCCACTTGGGTTTATCTGTAAACGTCTTCCGCCAATGCTGAAGTGCCTGCCGGGCCACTTAGAAACATCGAAGGCTTTCCAAAATTGCTGACGGCTGGCAAGGGTTGACTACTGGCATCCCTGAGCAGCCACAACTGTCATTTCCTAATCACACCGCGCCAATCAAAATCAAAGTTCAAATGTGCCATGCGCAAACGTAACTCACTTGGAATAGAAAGCGCAATTATTTTTCATATGCAATAACATAAAAAACAAAACGAATCCCGTTAAACTGCCTAGCACATAAAAATCCGTGGGTGTTCCAGCAGCAAATAGAAAAGGCAGCTGCCTAGCGCGGCGGCAGCCCCTTTGCCGCGTTTGCGGCTTAACGTCAGGCAGTGTACGCGGCGTGCGGAGCGGGGTGAGCGGTGTGCAGTGTGCAGCGTGTTACAACAAGCTACAAATGAAATTATATGCTCCAAACTCAATTATATACTATTAAGGCATTAACTGCACTTAGCGCGGCAGACAACGTTGGAATATGCCGTCACATAGCTGCACTGCTTCACTGCTGCTGCTGCTGCTGCTGCTGCTGTTGCCTGCAGTGGCGTTGTTGTTGTCGGTAGGGGGGGTTGCTTTGCTGGCGGTAAGTGTGCGCTTTTCTTGTTTGCTTGCTTTTGTGTTTTTTAAGCAATATTATAATGTTTTACACTTGCACTTTTTTGTGTACTTTTTTGTGTGTGTGTGTGTGGGGTTTTTAGTTTCTTTTTTGTTTTTCGGCTGCCGACTGTGCATTATAATTGCATGCGCTGAACGCAATCTCAAAGTGTCAGTTCGACTTATGCGTAAGCGTGCAGGCAACTATAAAAGAAAGGGAAATGGGAAATGGGGAGGGAAGCGTGCAGCACTTTCACTGGATTCGCTTTACAGTAGAGAAATGAAATGAGCGCATTTGTCTGTAGTTTCGTCACTTGTGCTGCGCGCATTTGAACTGCGCCTGTCAGCGCTGACATGACACGACATGCACGGGTATGCTTTGCTGCTGTTAAGCGCTTAATGCGCGAGTTCATCGCCAGCAGCAGCAACAAATTGTGTGCAACACACTTCGAGCATAGCGTGAAAGCGATTAGTTGCGAGTTCTTCACTGTTCCAGGCACTGGGAACGCTGCGCGACTCAAGCTAGAAGACGCGCGTGTGTGCAGGCGCAAGCGATTATGATTACAAAATGCAGTTTTATTTTCTTTGTTGGCTTTTTTTTTTGTTTTTCTCGTTTGTAGGTTTTTCTGTTTGATGATGATATTGTTGCGTTATTCGTGCCTTTATTAGAATTTCATTTTCATGCTTGTAGCTGTTGAAAAGCTTACATCAATGAGCGATGTGTCAGAGACGCATAGCTGCTTTGGAAGTTTTCACATTTCTAAATATGCCAACAACAACGGCGAGTCTAGTGCCTATAAGCGTGAAGTGATTGTTAAGACCCACAGTTTCCCTGCTTGGTACACCTGATGCAACGTTCGTGCGCGGATAAGTCCCATGGTTATGGGAATACATTCATACATGCATATGTACATGCAACTGCAGTGTCACAAGCCTTAACGGCATATGTGCTGCCTTTTATTTCTCACTTTGAACATGTTAAGTCAAATCAAAAGCAAAAAAAAAGCAAAAACAAAACCGATCCGCTACCTGTTTAAAATTGCAAAGCCTCGCTGCCGTTGGTTGGTTCACCTCTCAAAGTGTGTTTGTGTGAGTGTGTGCGTGTGGATGCTTTTGCCGGCATGCACGCACACTTGCGCACACTTGCTTAGGCAGACAGTGTCCAAACAACACTTAACGCTATCGCATTACATCAGTTAAACTTATTTGCATTTATAGTCTACAACTGCCGTTGCTGCCGTGTGCATCTTTAGATATGCCGTGCATCAATGCATATGTATAATTAAATAAATACAAAAAATCAAAAACAAACAAAGAAAAAAAGATACTGCAACCAATAATGAAAAGTTTATACGAGTATATTAGCAAATTGATGCGTATCTCTTGCATTATGCGCAAAAGAGCAAACTAATGAAGACAAATGACGTTAGAGCAGTCTAGTGCATGAAGTGTGGAGTGTGGAGTGTGTGTGTGGATCGTGTAGAGTGTAGAGTGGATGGGCCGCACGTTTGCTTTGTAGCTAATTGTTGTGCGATATACGAGTATAGATAAACATAATTATGGCTATAAAATTGTGTGGCTTTTGTGTTGTTGTTGTGCTTTGCTTTTGTTTGCTGTCTGCTGTCTGCTATCTGCCTTGTGTATTGGCGTATTTTCCATATTTTCACTTTCAGCAGAAATTTACATGAACTTTATGTAATTTGACATAATTTGGTGCTGGCCTTGCCGCCGAGCTGCCCATGTGTACTCACTGCTGCTGCCATCAAAGTCTACACATTATACTCTTGATTTCAAAATAATTTATTTGTATCTTTATTTGGTGAAAATGCCTAAGCATTGTTATGCTAAGTAGCTAAATTAATATTTTTCTTAGATGCACAAACGAGTTTTCTTCGCTTTTCTGCGTTTTATTTCATCTTATGTTATCTGGCACGATTTCTTGTAAATACTATTCACTCATCACTTGTTGCATATTTGGTTTTGCTATTATAGCAATTTGTATGGCTCGATATTTGTCGGCGTGTTTATCCAATTAGCATGCCCAGTGCGTGTGTATGTGTGTGTAAGTTTGTGTATGACTGCGTGCCTCAGACCCATAATTTGGTTCATTAAAACGCGCAAATATGCGCTTAGCTGCTTCAAGTACACAGACATCTACTATACAGCAGCTCCTACTGTATGACTTCTTTGCGGCTTGTCCTCGGACAACATAATCACAATGCTCAGCTGGCTTGGAATGATGAGGTGTCTTTTGCAACATTTGACGTTGCGCGCTTGGGTAATGCGGCTGCGTTGCCACTGCGACATTGACAACTCAATGAGCAGCGGCGCAAATGTCAGCGCAAGACACGCCCAGTGCACGTCGTGCAGCCAGCAGAGGCAGACGTTTAACACCTGCTATCTGCGTAGCAAATCATTGCCAACAATTGTCACTGAGTGTTGAGCCGCTTATGCCGCTTGTGCCGCTTACCTTAATAACCGAGCACGTAGCAATTATGCGTTATCCAACAAAATCGAAAGTGCAGCCGGCATCTTAGGCTAGGCGCAGGCACAGGCGCAGACTTTTATTGGGCCGACTAAGGATGTCATTGAAATGCAGACAAAGTAATTGCGCATGCCTGCGGTAAATGCGCGCTTGGCTTTTTGCCGACTGCTTCCAGACCACTGATTAAAATAGATTATAAATTATCGCCATGCAATGTATTAGCACATGATCATGCCTGTGAGCGTGCAGACAAGCGCCAAGCGTATGCCGCAAACGAACGTCTGAATATACCAAGTCAAGAGCCCACTAGCCACCTACCGCTCCTCCCCCAGTTGCAGTCAGTCGATTGCACATTGATAAATGCCAGCGGCAGCGGCCGAAGCGGTGTCTGTGCCATTGTCGGCCTGCTGCTGCCTCGCATCTACTTTGTGTTACACTTTAAATGGCCAAACTCAAATGGCCGCCTGTCTGTTGGCAATTGTTCTTGCTAGCTAACAACAACAACAACAACAGTGTACTGCTGCATACATACGTACATATGTACGTAGGTACGTGCTCACTGTCGAGTTTTCTACAAGCGCGGCTTGAAGCTCATAACGTGGCTAATAGAAAGATTTATCACCTTCGCTTTGCTGCATACAGCTGAGGGCTGCCAGAGATTTCAAATGAAGCGATAAGCGTCTGCATTGGAGCTGGCGGTTGCGGTGGCGGTGTCGATGGCGGTGTCGGTGGCTCAGGCGATGGCAGCAACAGGCAGGCCTGGCTGTGGAAATACTAGAAGAGAGTAGAAGAAGAAGAAGAAGAAGAAGAAGAAGGTATTCTAAGCTGAGCTTATTGCGCGCTGAAGTTACGATTTCAATTTCATTTCATTTGCTCAGCGTCAAATTGCATTGCTGGCATTATTTCTAGCAACTGCAGACGCAGCCAGACAGTTGGAACTATATATGCTCAATAAATACGAGTATTTTGTTGTTGTTGCTGTTGTTGTGATTTTAATTTATGGCATTTAAATTGAAATTTCTTGTTGCATTCTTAGCGCAATTTATATTCGCCAAGTTGTGTGCGCTGAGGCGTTTTTCCGGCCGAACGAAAGCTGAAAGCCAAAAGAGCTGAGCAGTTAGAAAATGGCAGACACGTTTGTCCACGTTGCCAGTGTCTGTCAGTGGCGATCTTCTCTTTGCGCCATGCTAATCATTTGTCCATGCAGCAGCAAACAACAGCAGCAGCAGCCAGCAGCCAGCAGCAGAGCAGTCGCATCTTTAGTTAAGTTGTCTGCGTTGATTTTCACACCTAAAATGTAACGCTTCTCGATTCTCGAGTTGTGTTTTTCTATTAACGCGTCATGCCATTGCCATCGACATATGTGGGCACTTTTTAATGTAACCGATTTGTGTGAGCGACTACGTACAGATGTCTGCATCGGATGCAACTTTGTCACTCTCCCTGGTCTCCCGCTCCTCCGGGTCTCTCAGTCTGTCGGTCTGTTAGTCCGTCCGTCTGTTTGTCGTTCGGCGTTGCAGTGCGTCTTTGGCCAAGGCGACACTTGCGAATGTTCATTTTTTCGTGGGAAAATTATTATTTACAAAGTTAGTCCAATCTAACGGTTTTGCTTGTTTAGTTTTGCATTTCGCGGCATATTTCCTAAATGGATGTATGAAAAATTATGCGCTGACATCTTTTCTACAATGTTTGGGATTGGCTTTTCATATATTTTGCATGCAGATCGTTCGTCTGTCTATGCCAAACGTCATACTTATAAAGCTAACAAGGAAGTACTTTGCTTGGTTTGGCCTACACAATCGTGGGCTTGGGCTGCGATGTTACTGCATAAGTAATTTGAGTTGAAGCATTACATTTGGCAGAGCGAATAACTGTGGTTATGGCAAATGAGTATTTAAATATTTTATGCGTAGAACTTTGTACAATTTACTTGATTAGCAAGCGAAGCAGCACAGGACCTGTTCCACAATTTAAAAGCAGCTCACAGCAATCAACTAAATTATGACGCTTTAGTTAATTAGAAAATAAGACATTTTGTAAATATGAAAAAAAAAATAAAAAAAAATAAAATTAACAGACATAAAAAAATACACAAATTCATATGTTGAATGAAAGTTTGGCATTTTTTTTTTATTTTATAACTTTTTGTTAACAGTTTCAATAGTAAAAGTTTGGCAAACATAAATTGAGGTAAAATTAAAAAACTATTTTTTTTTTTCAAGTAAACAGACAAGAATGTATGTGGTGTAAAATTGTTTGTGCCAAAATGCAGTGCGCTGAAGCCTGACATGCATGTTTTGATTAACTCGCAGGCTGACTTGCCACTGACTCACTTGAGCGCTGACGCACTCATGCAGCCGCCGACAGTCTGCAGCCAAGCTGTGCGACATGCAACTGCTGCCTTTGCTGCCGATGCTGCACTTGCGACATACGCCAATGACGGTGGTGCATACTGTCTCGCAGGCAGACTCGTATTTTACGAGTGCGCCAACATCGTCATCATCGACAACGACTCGCATTTCTAATAAACAAATGCCAATGTCTGAAGTACTTAAAACAAGAGCCAATGACTGACTGCCCGACTGATTGCCAGCATGAGTGACAAACGTCAACGTAATGTCGACGCATTAGTGCACAGCGAAACTAAACTAAACTCAACTCGACTCAACTCAGCTCAAGTGAAGTCAAATGCAAAAAGTTCAACAGCTCCGTGCTGTTGTGTGTGTTAGTGGTGTGTAGTGTCGCGTCGTGACGTGTCGTGCTTGCAACAGTTGCACAATTAAGCCGTGTGCCACAGAACTACTAACTTACTGCCGTCTGCTGCAACGATGACGACGTCGGCGTCGGCGTCGATGTCTGCGTCCACGTCTTCGTTGTTGTCTGCGTGTTGCTCAATCAACAATCATCAATCAGTGCAATAATGCAAGCAGTGAAAGCCAATTGATTTCGACTTGTCTTGGTTTGTGTTAATTTTTTTACTTTTTTATTTCTTTTTTAAATATTTTTTTTCTATTTTCTTTACATTTTCGCTCTGCAGTATTTGTGATTTCCTCATGCCACACATAAATTACAAACCATTATGCAAAATTCCATGTGCAATTTGAAGACTAAGTGCAGCAGGTCATTAACTCTGCTGCAGACGTTGCCTTTGCTTGCTCGCTGCTTGGTATGCGCGGTCAAATTCATAAATCAGCGCATCATTTTTGCATGCACTGTAAATAAGCACATGTACAAATCAAAGTGCAGAAAAATTCAGCATAACAAAATTAAAAGCAAGTAAACTTGCCACGATGAGTTATCGCTTTTCCGTTTGTATGTTTGTGTGTTTGTGCTTTGCGGAGGCTTTGCCTATTTGCCTGTGCTGCTTGGCTGCTGCTTGGCTGCTGCTGGGCTGCTGCCTGCTAGCAGGAAAGCCAGAAAAGCTACGCATGCGCTTTATGCAAAAAGATAAATTATGTGTTGATACTTTTCGCTGATTTTCAATTGGCGAGCGTAGCTGCTGCCGCACCTGCCTAGCGCACACGCTTACTGTCTTTGAATAATAATGTTAGATTGGAGAAACTGATAAGCATTTTGTTGACTTTAGTTCTTTATGAAATAAATGCCATTAATTATTAAGATTAATAGTTCTTTTTTTATTGTTGTGCCGTTTTTTTATGGGTTCACTGTTTACCCGTATTTTTAGTTTTTGTTTGTGTTTTCGTTTTGATTATTTGTCATTTTGATTTTTTTTATGCGCAAAAAATAAAAGTTTTGAAAACTGATTAGCAAATGTGTGTAAATATGCCGCCACCACCATTTTGTTTATGTGAAATCTTATCGGTTATTGCTCCCGAAAACGCTGCCCAGCTGATAAGTTGTTTTGCCCATTAAAACGTAAATAAATAAATAGATACATTATGGCTAAATTAAATTCAATAATGCTATAAATAAATAAATTTTATATAGAGTCTGCATTTCTATTTAGCTTCACTTATTATATGATATTATATATCTGCTATACGAATTTTAATGTAGGAATTTAACTGAGGAAGTTTGAGTTCAGCTCAAAGCTTATTTCACATTTCATTGCTATAGAATCCTGTGAGTTAGAAGCTATTCGTATGAGTATGAGTTCTGAGCTATGTCACGTCCCTAAGTTCGGTATTCTAATCTGTTGGTTTTGTATTGAATTTATTTTATATTGAATTAAGCTAACGTTGGCATAGCATTTTCTTAATTTTGCATAAACTCTGCTATATGTTTAACTACGCATATTAGAAGTGCCATTTGCTGGCGTAGTTTTGTTCAGCAGTTTAAGCTGCCGATCTTTGCCACTTTGGGATTACAGCGAAACACTGTCTGCAGTAGTTCGGTTACACGCAAGTGCAAGACAATTAAAGTGAAATGTTCTGACAAATGCAACCGCATTACTCAAGTTCGGAGCAATCAGAGGCGATGTAGGCGCGTAACAAGACAATTCACATCGGTCCATTGGTGCGCCTGGCCACCTACGATAAATCAAAGTTAATCACGCGCCAACATTGCTGTTGCGGTTTAGAACCTGCGGCGCATATCTGCATACGTGCATGGACGGTAACCTTCGCGGCACTTGCTGCTTGCCATTTAAATTAGCTGCCGGTTAATTTAACGCAATCGAAGGCTGCGACAGTTGCTGCTTTTCGTACAGAGTTTCGTTGTTGTTGCCTGGTGCGCGCCGCGTAGCGCCAGGATGCAGCACAGCCAGAGGCAGTGACAGCAATGGCAAAGGCAACGGCAACAGCAACAGCAACTGCAACACAAAGGAAAGCCGCACAGCAGCAGACATTGGCGTCGATGGCAGTCTCAGCCGCGCGCGGCATTCAAAGTCAAGGTAGCTCAATCAAGCGGCGAGCGCAGCGTACAGTGGGACTCCAAGCTGTGCGCCTGCGATAATTACGCATATTTGCAGCTTGTTTTCATTTTCGATTTGTGGCGGTGTTGTTTTTTTATTTATCTGTTTTGCTTATAATTGTTTTGGTTTTTTTGTTTTATATTCTTTTTATTTATATATATAATGTAGCATTGCACACGCGTGTTGCTATTTGGCTTTAGTTTTTCTTGTTTTTTGTTGTTGTTTGTTTTTGTTTTTTTTTTTTGGCTTTTTGTTTCCTTATCGTTTTGTTTTTGATTTTAGTAGCTTTGCAATATTGCTTTTATTTCTCTTTTGTACAGTGTCTACAAAATGTCAGCACACAGTCGGTGGTCCGTGTTCCTTTGGATGTTTTTATTTTATTTTTTTTTGTCTTGTTTTGTTTTTGTATATCTTAGTGAGTCTTTTGCACTTTTGCAGAATGTATCTTCGTTTTAACACCAGCGACAAGAGCTCTAAATGTGCCTATGTTCTGGCACTCTTTGCATACATTTGCACAGTATCGAGTTTTATCGAAGGGCCATCGCCATCATCAGTGTCCTGGCGTGGCTGTTGTCGATGTTGTCATCGTCACCTTTAAGCTTATTTATGTACGCATTGCATGCGCGCTTTTGGTTTCACTATAGAAAAATAATTATAAATCAGATTTAATCGCACATCTCGTGGGCAAGTCTCTGGGCCACCTAGACATGGCATGCCCATGACTGACTTCAATGCTCACAGCCTATAGAATTGTTGCATTTTAGTTAATGACAAGAATTCCATATGCGCTTAGAAGCTGCCTGAGCTGCTAAATAAGTGTGGTCCCAGTTGGGCTGCGGAGGAGTTTTGGGGCTAAGGAATCATGCCGCCTGAGCAGGTGTATAGGCAGCTCAGCGATTTATGAACATGGCTGGTTGCAGAGAAAGTCAGCTCGATCTTGCTTAAGGTCAACTGCAAATCGTTTGGACAAGCCACCGACTTTTCGCCGACAAGCTATCACAACTTATCAAAGCCATTGTCGGTTGGCGACGAGCTCGTTTTGTTTTCTTAACTGCCGACAAGCTAAACGTCCCCGGGCCAGTTGGGAAATTCGCCGGTGACGCTGACGCTGATGCTGATGCCGGTTGACAAGTTGGTAATTGCTCGATAGGCTTAAGCCATTGCCATTGTGTAATGTGAGTACGTATGTGCGCACGATCTCTATTAAATATTTTTTTTATTATTATTTTTATTTTGTTTTTTTTTTTCGTTTTATTTTTGTGTTGCACAGTTCGTGTAGTTCGTCATGTTTCACCACGCCTCGCTGATGCTCATGCAGTTCGTTTCGTGCCTTGTGCATGTGCAGCGCAGGCACACACTCACTCACTCACTCATTCACTCATTCACTCACACACTCATGCAGTCATGCACTCAGTCACATAGTCACTCTTCTGGCAGATACAGTGTCAAGTTTAACATGCAGATTTTCATGTTAAATATGAAAAATTAAAGCATTTGCTAGATAAAATTTCTGGGTGTGGGTCGTGGCTCCAATTGCGAGAAAAATGTTAATTGCTGCATGCATTAAGCCAGAAATTGTGCAAAACATTCTTAGAAAAATCGTGCATGCAGCTTTCATTGTTATGCTGTTGTCTAATGTGATCTGACCTAAGGATGCGCCTAAGTCAAACCTGGGAGCAAAAGTTCGACTCTGTTGCGTTGCTTGTGCCCAAGTTGCAGTGAGAACATGTGTAGGTTCGCATTGTACAATTGCATTGTACATTTGTGTAGCTTGTGTGGCAAAAATCAAAGCTGCTGCTGCTGCTCTTCATGTGCAGGTCAGTTGAACCGGCTGCCATGTAGTCCTTTGCTTCCGCATCAAGATTGTCAACGCGATTGCACTTACAGTTAGCCAAGGCAGTTACATTAATATTACTTAGAAGGCAATGCATTTGATTAAAGATAACACGATGGCAATGTTCACGTATCTACGCTACTATGCAACTCATCAGCAACGTTTAATTGCACGATATGCTGCTCTTTGAAGTTGTTTCTGCTGCTGCTGCCGCATCTTTCCACATTTGCTTTCTTCGGTTCTGTTTGTCTTTATTTACTCCAAGTGCTGACTGTAGATTCTGATTAGCTGCTGAGTTATTTGCATACATCAATCCATCTAGCTTGGCTATCTTCGAGTGTGTATCTTTGGCTTCTATGGTACGAGTATCTGCGCATATGTCGAACAGTTCGATTGGCTTGCACGGCTTTTAGTCATTAAAGCGAACACTCGCGCGGTTGCTCATTTATGCATTCAACACGTTTGGCAATCAACTCAATTGTGCATGTCTAGAGACGTAAACAAAGGTGGCACAGCATGTTGCCCACTCAGTTGTATTGGCAATTCGTTTCGGTGGCACGATATGCACATTATGTAGATACATTTCAAACGATATCCAATAACAAAATCAAATCCAACAAAAAACAGCAACAGCAACAGCAACATCAACAGCTACAGTAACAACTACTACAACAACAACAACATCATTAAGATGTCTAATGTTTATTTGCGTTAGTTAATAGATTTGTAAGCGCGTTACTAAAAGGATTGTATCTACATAAACATCAACGCCGTCAGAGCAGCGCTGCCGTGACATGTGCCTTGCTGGCTGGCAGCATGGTTGCCTGGCAAGTTGGCAGCAGCTTGTTGCGTTTTGGAGAAACAAGTTTCATATTACACTGTCCGGTGGTTTATCGCAGCTCAAACTGCCACCGCACTGCGTTGAGGTGCGAATTTTGGGATACACTCGCACTAAGGTTGCCTGCTAATTGCTTGCCATGTTTTTGGTGTCTTACTAAATCTTAATTTATGTGTGCATTGTATAAACATAATTTTACCGGTGAAGATTTTATATGTATTAGATGTGCGAGTCTCTGGCATAAGTGCTTTGGGATTTGAAAAAGATTCACGGCATAATACTTATTTCATCTTCACTCACAAGTTGGCTGTCATAACCAAGAGAAACCAGTGCAAAAGAAAATTTAGCTGCCATTGCAAGAAACCGGAATTGTGAGTTCATACATTGATGGCAATGCTGTGTTTTAATCTTTATCATTTCCAATGCGCTGCTTGACATGCAATCAATATTGGCATATGTTTTTCTGAGTAAATATTTTTTGCAAAAATTAGTCAACCTTAAAATAAATAAAAGTTCCTATGTGTTCTTTGCATTATGAAGGAGTGAATAATATCCAAAGCACTCAAAAGTGTTTTTATAGTGCTTCTTGGTTTATTAGAGTTTCTATAATACAGAGTTTAGAGTACAGACCGTTATATTATTGTATTAAGAATAGCTTCTGGTTTACTTACATTTCTCATTTCTTGTATTAGTTATTACTACTATGAAGTCATAGTAGAAGAAGTAAAGGAAAAGTTCGGAATTTTATTAAGCTTTGCCAGTTTTGTTTTTTTCTTTAAACAAAAATGATTTACTGAATTTCTTTCTTAGGACAAACAATAATTCAGCAACTCTTAAATTTTATTATTAGTTTAGCCTAATACAGATACAGTCTAAATTGGTTGAATGGCCTCAAAAATTAACACTAGGCTGAGCGATCGTTGCGATGTAAGCGCGTGCTCACGCTTGTTCTCATTAATGATCGGGCTGGAAAATTTTGGTAGCATGACAGTTTTAACGAGTGGCATTTTTAGATCTCATTGAATATTCGCGTTTCGGATATACCAAGGTTCAGCGTTGACGTATGTTTGGAGTAGCCATTTGGAAATTTAAAATTTATATAAATTTTTATTGCCATAATATTTGAATATCACCTGGACATTTATTTATAATTATTGAGTTAAATTTTCTAAATATTTCACAGCTTCGAATTCGTTCTGTATATGCACAAGACTGCTTTGTTTTTTTATTTGATTCACACCCAACTCAAAGCCAATGTAAATCAGTTTTTTTTAAGTAAATTACTGCTACCAACTTAATGCCATTGGGCTTGTTGTCATGTCTACATGTCCACCTTAATTAAAACGACATTGGGAAATAAAAAAAAAAAAAAAAGCAATCAAATTAAAACTAAAAAAATTATATCCTCCTTACGAAATTTCATGAACTACTGATTTTGGTTTCTTTTATGTGCACATTGGTATGCCTTTATTGTATCACTTTTGGGATTTTAAATTTCGCTTTTTGTTTCTTTTTTTTTTGGTTTGAAGCGTAAATCTTAGTATGACAAAATACATTGATAAACATTTAAGGTCAGTCTAAAGACTTTAATTGCGTATTTAAGTCGTAAAGACGGAGAGAAAGGATTTAAACGAAAAAAAAAAAGAAAAACATTACACAAGTGCCAACACGTCTGTGTATCTGCATATTATATTCGGGCCAACGCGAAACGTGGCCCGTGGCTGCACTGATTTTTCTGGCTTGCCGACAATGTCAGCGCCAGCGTCATGGCCCGCGTCGCCGCCGCCGACGGACTGACTCACTGCGGCTGCAACGATCGATGATCGCATGCTAATGAAACGTACAAGTCCAATTAGTTGATTGTCGTGATTGCATGCGATATGCGCTATGCGATGCCAGCAACAATAACAACAAACATAACTCACACACAGTAAACACATAAATAAGGAACTATGCAGTGTGTGCCAGTGCTCGGCTTTCATTCAGCCAAAAATGCCCGCAACTGGCCACATTCAGCAAATCACTTGCACGCTTCAGCAGATTTGTTAGGCTGCTTAGCTTAGCTTGGCTTAGCTTAGCTTCCTGTTTAAGTTGTCGCATAGGTGCCCGTGCCACGTTGCTTTGCAGGCTCGGCTTTGACCCGCATTCGGTGCATGCCGCACGCTAGGCACGCTTCGATCGAAATTAAATTTTACTGTTGCGCATTTTCTCGCGCGCATGTGTAGTTGCAGTTGTCAGTAAATTTATTTGTAATAAATTTAAATAAATTTATTAGACGAGGTGTCGCCTTTCTGTGTCAATTGGTCTTTCTTCTCATATTTATTTGTCGCAGAAATGTCGGTCAAAAAATGCCACTTGCTACGTGCGCCTCTTGTGCTAATATTCAATTGGCCATGCCAATAAGCTTATTTACTTAGTACAGTTTATTGCTTGCCAGCTGATGAATCACCGTCAATGGCTAAGGGGAACGCGTTTCTCTTCTACTAATCTTGTGTGGTATAACTTTATGTAACACCATAAATTATACTGGCAGCCATTATGCAAATTATAAATACAGTAGGAACTCGTTATTACGGATTTCCATAGAAATATTAAAACGGAGAAATATTTATAAATAATTTTTCATTCATTACACACAAAAAAAAAATTTTATTTCAAAGAAAATTAAAACAATCCTTTCAAAGCATTTATGGAACGAAAAAATGATTGAAAAGTCTTACTTTTATACCATTTTATATTAAGTCGGGTAGCCCCCTTTTTTAAAAGTACGAAATAATGCGTAGATAACAATATGATTCAAATAATAAAAAAATATGTAATAAATTAAATTCTTGTGTCTCTATTAATTTGCGATTTTTATTGTTATGCGTTTACTTAACATGCACATCACTTAAACAGATTTCAGCTTCTTGGCAACGAGAGAGCTTTTTGAGTTTAGCCAACAGCAGCCCGACTCATTTAAAAAAGAAAAGTAAAAATGACATATGAACTATAAAAGCTAATTGCTGACACATTAGCAACAAATTAATGCCATAAGGCAGACGGAAGCAGCGGCAGTATGGCACAGCAACTAAATAAAACGCAGCGATGACAACTGCAAGTGAGTGCTGCTGCGTTGTGGGAATGAAGAGACACTCCATGGAACGAATTAACTGCAATTGTGCATAATTCGGAAGCTCAGGCTCATGACTCAGATCTTTTGCAGTGCACTTGGATATTCAGATATAAATGTTTGTGTGAGTGTGTGTGTGTGAGTGCATGGAGGGGCGCCAGCAGCTGTTGTTTTTACTTAGTTGCAAGTAGCTGAGTAACCGAGCAGCCGAGTGTGTTAAATGCTTGTGTAAGCTGTGCGCTTGGGGCAGTTGGGAGTTGTGTTTTTTTTCTCCTTAAGTGTAAGTGCATAAAAGTTTTTGATTTACGCGCGCGTCAGCCAAAAAACAAACAAAGTCGAATTATTTCGCAAGTGGCGTTTGATCTGGAAAAAAGAGTTAGGTGCGTTGGGTGCGTGCGAGTTATGGCCATGCATCTGGCATCTGGCTTCTGTTGTAAGTATCTTTGAATCTTTGGCTGCGCTACAGGTGTGCAGATATTTTGCGTTGGCGGCATAAGCTTGCAGGCAACATTGTTGCGCATTATATAGTGCGAGCATGTTATTGAATTGTATAAGACAAAATACAGATACAGATAAAGATACAAAGATACAAATGGTAATTAACTTGTTGCCGTTTTTTGTGTTTTGTTTTCTTCTCTTTTTTTATTATTTTTTTTTTGTGTGAGTTATGAATCAGCAAAGCTGACAGATATTACTGTTTTGAATAGTTTTGGCCCAGTTATCATTGTCTGGCATGTTAATGTTTATCTAGGCTATGTTCAGCTGAAAACGTTCTACATAAATGTGCCTCTGTAAAAGATTGTTGCTGTTACACCTGCGCATATGTAGACAAGGGCATATACATATGTATGTACATACAAAAAAACAAATTATGTGCACTCATTGAAAAAAAGCCGAAAAATCAGCGCATTTATTTTTTTTATTATTTTCATTTAAGTTTTTTTTCGCAAAATTGAAAATGAGGTTATTGACGCATGTTTTTTGTTTTTGGTTCATTTGTTTTTTCTTTTAGTTTTGGTTGCGATTCGTAATTTCATTTTTGCGTAGCGTTTCTGCACCAGATCAATAACAATCAAAATAATGCCGAAAACAAAAACAAAAGTGAAAAAAAAAAAAAAAAACGCTTTGCTTCTGATGAATGCTTGTCTGTAAATTGAAAGATTATTGCGTGTTTTGCAAATTACCAACAAATTGAAAATACCCACAGGCGATGTTCGTGTGCGATCGTGCCTATTTTTCTTTGCTGCTGCACAAGAAAAAAATACAACAAACATTTCCACATTTCACTTAGAAACAACAAACAAATGCCAATGCGATGCTTATGAAAATAAAACAATCCTCACTATTATGTTCATGCAAATGTATGTATGTTGTGTGTCTACCATTAGCCAAAAATGAAAAAGTAAAAACTTTATTTACTATGTGGCAACAACAACAACAACAACAGCAACAATGATAATTTATTTATATTTTTATTTATATAGATTCAGTCGTTACGCTAAACGGGTTTTGTGCTGCTGCACTTTACGTTCATCATTGGCTTTATAAATTGACAATATTAAAAAACTTGAAACGCCATCGAAATGCGTTAAAAGTGACAAAGTGAAATAATTTGCATAAATAACAATTACATGTCAATCGATAATGTAATGCATGAACGAACACGTTCCCATGTTGTTTTGGCTTTGCCTTGCTTTGCCCTGCCTTGCCTTCGCTTGGCTTGCCTTCCCTTGCCGCGCATTGTCTTGCCCTGCCTTGCCTTAGCTTGGCTTGGCTTGGCGTTGACGTATTGTGGGTTGTGTGGCTGCTGCCACTCACAGTTGGAATTTCGCATGCAAAATTTAACAAGTTGTTGTGATTGCACGTTGATAAACTATTGTGAGCAATTGTGTCTATGTACGCATGCGGTTACGCTTCACTCTACCCGCACTCAACCCCCTTGCGCGCCATAACTGCGGCGTGTGCGTTTTGTCGTGCGCTCGTTGGCGTAGCGCCAGTCGCTTTTATTGTTTAGTTAGTTCGCCATAGGCTCATTGTTGGCTTTTTAAGCCGATTTTGAAAAATAAACAGAAAAATAAATAAACAATGCAGTAACTTATTAAAAAATGCAATTGTCATAAATACTGAGCAGACATGGGCTTACATGTCCATATGCCTTAAATACAAATATCGTACAATCATAAGCACCTCACAGCTATCCATAATGGATGGTGTCTTCTAATGGGGGCATTTGATATACTATTTTATATACAATAGTTTGAGAAAAATGAGATTGGCATGATATGCTCAAAATGTTGCATGTCAAGTTTTACACACAGTACATTTTATTTACGCACTATTTCAGTAAGTTGTGCATTCACTCATTTAGTCAGCCATTCAAACATTCATTCACACGTCGCCAGCGCCACTTTGTGCTCTGCGAATCGCATATATTTGCTTTTGCGGTCTGCGGTTGCAGTTGCTTTTGCCAAAAATATTATTGATGTGTAAACAGTTTAAAGAAAATTAACAGTAAACACAATAAAAACAACTCAAGCCGAAAAATGCTCACAGTTTAGCACATCATAAAGCAAGAAAGCAACGACCGATATCTTTCACGCCTTCTTAATAGATTTTGCAAGCTTTTAAAATTTATAAATACAAAAATAAATAGAAAACAAGTTTCTATAAAAAATAAATAAATATACAATATTAATAATAGAAATGAAAATAAGTAGATATACATAAATATGTATTAAAGATTGTTTAACTGTTTTATTTTTCCTGTGTATAATCGTATGTGCTCCATGTTTACTGACTTGAACCCAAAATGATATTAGTTGTGCATGGGACCTTCAAATTTGCTTAGTAATAACATATTTTCTCTTTCTCAGGTAAAAATATTTTTTTGTTTTTTTTTTTTCGACTTCAAAGCATTGTCCGGTTTTATTATAATTTTATTGGCTATCTTTTGAAAATAATTTGAAAGATAAATGGCTTTATTATGCATGCGTTGTTATACTCGTATCAATCGTCGCTTTGTCTGCTTTTGTGCGTCGTTGGGCTTTGTGACTTTTGTTTTTATTTGATCGGTAGTTGCCAGATGCATTAAAATGCCATTAGCATAATTTGCAGTATTTGGTTTATTATGACAAACTCAACTTTGGTCAGTTGTTACGTTTTGAAGGTAATTTGATTTATAATTTACTTAGTTAGTCACTCATATACAGCAGCTACCTGTTGACAGTTGGCGGCGACTGTTGTGGGCTAATTAATTAGCACAGTAACCACAACTAAGCAGAGCTGTCAGAATGTCTATTGTTATAGCGAAGCTTTGGCTGTCAACAACAATAGAAAAGCTTCAAACCAAAAAAAGTAGGATTTTTGGTTAGTATGACAACGATAAATTGCCGCAAAGATATAAATAGAATACAGACATATATATATATATATAATATATATTTATAAAATTAGATGTACTTTTATAATGAAAGGTAAAAATAGCTCTATTTAAAAAAAGTTAATAAATATTTAATTATATCTTAAGTAGTCGTCGAATGATTGTGCATTTTGGTATTTTACCAAGGAAGTAGCTTCAATATAACCTTGACATTGTGATAACTTGCAAGCCAAAACTTTTGTAAGCCAGAGCTAATCAGATGCCTTTGTTGAAGAGCTCCCACGAAGAAAAGCATAATCATATATTTTATTACTAATATTATTTTTTAGATTTACATAGTTTTATTCCCAATGAACTATCAGCCATTGCACTCGTCTCAAAGCGCGTGCCAACTGAACGCTGTCCATTATGAAGATTGACAGCTTCATAATGAAAATAACAACGTCAGGCGCGAGTTCAAGGCCCGTCTCTGAAGAGCTTAAACTTGATGCATATGAGCTGCTGCGAAATTAAACTGTGTAATCCGATATTTTTTGGTTTGGAATTCATTTATTAAGACATGTCATGCTGTGCTACGAGTAACGGGGCTTCGGGTTAAAGTTGAATGCCAAGCCAGGCATTGCACTCGAAATTGAAAAATAAAAAAAAAATATCCCCCGATAATGCGTGTACAAAATTAGCAATTTAGATTTCTGTTATGTGGGCAGCCACACTGAACTGGGTTAAATAGCAAATTTACGAGGTACGAGTTGAAGTGCTGCCGATGCCTGCCGATGCACATGATTGCCGTAAACTTATTCGAAATATTAAGTAACAGATGTGGCTGATCGCGCATTAATCTACAACAAGCGTACGAATGTTTTTTGTTTTTTCTTCTTTTTTTGCTCTTATTTTTGTTTAAAGAACAATACCATAACAGAAACAACAAAATAAAAAAAAAAAAATTTCAAAATTAAAACAAAAAAGAAAACAAGAAATTGCCAAATGCAGTGAAGTTATACTTGGCTTCGAATATATATTTACAGTTGGGTGTAGTGTGCTAATGCGCAAAATGCAAACAACCGCAGTGACTTCGACACCAACTGAACAACACGCAAACAACCGCAATAACAATTTGCATGTGTGATCAATGAGCCACTGACCTAAGCCAATAAATTTTGCATTGCGAGCGATGCGCCGCACTTAGCTGTTTCACACACATGCACACACACACACACACACACACACACTGGGGCACTAATGCATGTGTATTTGTCTATACAGATGCGTCGTGTGCACAAGTACTCCGATACAGATACAGATACAGTCACAGATACTTTTCGTTGATCGTCAAAGTCTTTGGGTTCGACAGCGTTGTTCGTATTTGTTATGATTGTATTTGTTGCTGTGGCTGTTGTTGTTGTTGCTGTGCACAGTGGCGATTATGACGTGCTTTGGCTTTTTTTTTACAGTTGTGTTTTAAATTTTTTGTTTGTTGTTGATAAGCGTTTGTTGTTGTTGTTGATATATATATATATATATATGCTCTGGTGTCAATTGCATTTTCTTGTAACTTTTATTGCTGCTGTTGTTGTTGTTATTGCGTTTGTTGACTGTTAATTTATTTGGAGCATTTGCTGTTTGCTGCGAATTAATTGCTAATGCCAACTAAGCTTTGCAATATTTGCGCGCTTCTCACCCACACACCCACGCGGCGCGCTGTCGCACACACATGTCTGTGTGACAGTTACTCGTGTATCTAATAAGCGCGCTTAGCGCATGTTGACGCTTGTTTGGTTTACATTTAGCGCTGCTGGCTCTTATTTAACTACCGTTGGCCGTTTTTGTACGGTTGAAAATTGAAAGTCGGAAATGCGGAGCACATATACACTGCACTACTTAACAGTTGAAGTGAGTGAAGTGAGATGAAGTGAGCGCACTGTCAGTTAACTGCCATGACAGCAGCGAACTCTGCACTGCTTTGACTTAACATTTTGGCAGTTGCAAGCATTAGCGGGCGCAAATCAAACAGGACTTTGCACCACTGCCTGGCAAATTTAGACAAACACGGTAATGTAGCCGCGTATCTATATAGACATGTGCCTGCATATATGTGTAGACAACTTGCACACACGTGCTGCGCTATCTTCGTTGACAAATGGAGCGCATTAAACGAGACACTATTTCAGCGTCACCATAGATGCAATGCAATGCAATGCAATGCGGTCGATTGACTGCGGTCGGAGTTAGTTGAACTGAAACTCGAAATTAATGACGGCGACACATTTGCGCACGCATTACTTTCGGGCGCATAAAGACACCTGCTGCAGATATACAAACATACATACATACATACATACATGCATAAATATGTGCATACATATTCGTTTTGATAGCGTTTCCAATTGACTTAAATTAGTTAGCCTGCAACGGCGACAACTGCAATAATAAAACTGCAGCAAAAACGCCATAAAGCGAAGGTAATCAATGTGGCAATCAAAGCCAAAAGTTTTCACAAATTTCAATTAACGCAACAAAAATGCATCAAAACAAAAATAAACCCAAGCATAAAATTCATTTACAATGCCATAAACAACAAATTGTGCATACCAAAACGAATCTTCTTCGAAGAAAAGCACACAGCACATCACGCGAGTGTCTTTTTATAGACGCACGGCAAATCCGAACTCTGACATTCGTCGCCTGTGCGTGTGCATACCGCGGACTGCAGTCAAAGCGAGGCTGCCCGCATCCGCACAGGAGTCAAGCGTTGCGGGGCGCGTACATGTCAAATGTGTCTATTGATGACAGGCAGCGCGTTGACATTCGACGATCTGCGGAACTAGTCAGTCTTGCTCCAATTTCTTTGTTACTTCTTTCTTTTTTGGATGGCATGTTTGAAGCGTGACTATTTAAAGCTTCGGCTTTTGGCTTTGTGTGTGTGCCAGACGATATGTAAAGCTTGTATGCGTTACATGCATGTATCCATGTAAAGGTATGTTCATGTGTGTGTGTGTGCTTTGGTGGAACTTGTTTTTGTTGCAGGCCGAGTTACGAGAGCATGGAATAACTGTCGGACTTCGATTGAAGTGCTTAGTGGTGGGCTGCAGCTGAGGCGACATTTGCCTTAAACTGAAACTGGTTTGCTTAGCTGGCTGATTGAATTTGCCCTTCTTAATAGCATCAGCTGATATTTTCTGTAGTTTTCTCTTTGCTCAGTTTTTTCTTTTTTTATTGTTTACATGCGAATTTTACTTTTTAGCAATCAATCCAAGAATCAATTGTGGCCTGGCTTTAGGTATGCAAACAGTTTGCTCTGTGAAGCATATTTCATTTGTATAATACAAATCCCTATTGTATTTTTCAATTTCCTTAACTTTCACACTCTATTAATTTTGCTCTGCCTAATTCTCATTTCGTTTGATTTGCTTTTGCAGTAACTTGCTTGCTTCACCTGTCACTGAGCTTTTCAATATTTGCCTCTCTGGCTGCTTAAGGGGTTTTTGCACTTTGACCTGTTTCCCGTAAGCCTGCTAACCTAATGCCATTTTTGCCTTCAACAATGCGCTCATAGTTTATTGAACCACATTGCCTATGGCGCTTGCATAGTTGCATTTTCGGATCTAGCTGTCAGCGCGCTGCTTGGGCCAATATTTGATTTTTGCCTTAACACATCATATCAGCGTCAGCAATTTGTACGGCATGACACATTAAATCTGTAATTAAATCACAAATTATGAAAATTGTCTAGATACTTTTTCGCAGCGCGATAAGCTTGTCAAAGCAAGAGTAACGCAATATCTATCTATAACTTTGTCAAAGTCTTATCACCATGAGATTAGTGCGACGACGCTGCGAAGCCGCGGTTCAAAGCAGCAACTGCGCAGTGGCGGCGCAGCAGCAGCACAAACAAATCATTCTCGTTGTGTGCTTCTTGGCTTTGCAGTATGTACACATATGTATCATATACATATATGTATGTACATACACGCATAGGCTTCATTGAGGAACTACAGTGGACTAACGCCGGCTGCTATCAAATGTTAGCGTTGGCCTTTGACTATGAAATTGTTATTAGCATGTTGGCAATTTGTTTTCGTCGACAGACAGAGGTAAATGTAGCGGAACCTACATGGCAGCCATGCTCGGCTCAAATCAACGCCGGCTGAGCATTAAGTTTCTGCAATCGCAGTCTCGCTTAGTAAGCCGCAGGCTGACAACGCACACATTTCACAATCGCCAAACCATAATCGATTCGAGACCCACACAGCAGCCATAGGAAAGGAAAGTTTGGCTACCCATTGCGTCGCAACAATTTAACAAATAGCCCATAATAAAAAACTATTAGGCCGTGGCGAACTAATTGTCACAAATCAATTAGCAAACTGTGACGAACATATTTCATTGATATTATTAACACGAAAATATAAAACATGAATGCGGACATGGCCAGCGTCCGACAGACAACGTCCGACCGACAACGGACAGCGGACAGCAGCCAGCAGGCAGCAGGCAACAGCAAATTACTCAATGTCAACGTTGAAGATTATGCGTGGCAAAACTGGAATGAAATGTCGCGAGAGTCTGAGCGTGCCGGAATAGATTTGATGACAAAGTAAATAAAATTCATAAATTTGCAACAAAATTCGTTGTTTTTCTTGTTGTTGCGCTCGTTTATTTTTCTTGCACTTGTTTACATGATTTATGTGCCGCCCAGGCAAGAAAAAACTTGACATGTGAAGTCAACAACTAAACTAAAAATTAAAGAAAAAAAAAAAATATAATAACGTAACGAAAATAAAAGAAAACCTATGTGTAGTAAAAAAATGGTTACAATTTACGACAAATGCAAACTGCCAACATTTAATTATTTTGTGCAACTGGATGCGGTTTTTGTGTTTTTTTTAAATTTGTTTTTTTTTTTGTTCATATTTTTTATGTTCATTATTTGTTTTTCACTGCTGCGCTGCATGCGCAATAGAGTCGCCGGCCTGGCATAGCCCAGTAAACAGTTAGACTCGCGTTCGTCGCCTGTCAAGCGCTTGCGCCGTCAACGAGCGTTTGGCTGTCAGCACTAACAAATCGCAGCGCCCCAAAAGCCAAGCCAACAGCTCGAAGCCACTTTGCTGCTGCCCGTCTGACGGCATTTCTACGCTTTATTGATATACGAGTAAAAGACAAATAAAACGACGATTAAGTGTAAGGAAAATTATTACCTGCAATAGTGCACAAAAAAAAAAAGAAAAAAGAATAGAAAAAAAAAAAAACCCATATACGAAATTGTTGGCATTTGCAGACATTTTGCTTTTAAAATATCTCACATTGCCATCAATCGACTGCAACAGTAAAAACGAATGAAATTATGTTGTTGGCATGTGTGGCATGCCCCAGGCATGAAATGCTGCAGAAATGTTGCACTATTTCAGTATATTATTGTTTCCTTCTTTTTTTTTTTGAGCTTTTTTTATATTTTCAACTTTTTCTAGTGCTGCGTGTCATCAGCCTGCGTCATGTGATAAACACAATTTGACTTAATTTTCAGTTCATTTGGGAAACGTTCAAAGTGCCTAATGTCCACATTAGGGCATGAGGCACGTCAGCCAGAGCACACCTGGCAGTGTCGACGTTGTGTTCCAAATTAATAAAAGCCTCATCTGCATACTTGGTAAGCGCCAGGTTAGCGTCTAACGGCGGCACTCGCTGTGACTGAAACAGCAGAAAACTGCACTGACTTGTTTGCCACAAAGCAAGAGCCATTGCTTAGAGGAAAATCAGCTTAACGCTGACTGCTTGTCTGTCCATCTGTCTGTGGCTCTGTCTGTCTGTCTGTCTGTCTGTGTCTGACATGCGTCGCAAAAGCGTTAACTTGTCTAAAAGTCAATGGGCAGCCATGCCTGCCTGCCTGCATCCACGCCGGCCACGCGCACCAATCTGTGGCTTGTCTCAATTTTACAAAAGTGTTACAAATACACAAATGCACACAGTCAGAAACATATGTGTGAAACTATATACGAAACTCAAGTGGGATTAAAGTTAGGTTCAAACTGAATCCGCCTACTTTTAGGCAAATTATAGCGGGGCGTTACCTTGTAAAGCGTTGTAATCAAATGTTGTACAACTTATTGCCTGCAGGCAAGTTTTGTTTGTTGTTTGCTTTTGAAATGCGTTTTCCAAACTCTTTCGATTTCTCTTGTAAGCGCAAATGGCAACGTATTATGTTATTAATTTGTTAAGAACGTTTAACATTTGTAAATTTTTTTTTGTTTGTTTTTTGGTTTTTTTATTGTTTATTTTTTTCGGTTTTTTTTGGTTTTTTTTTGTTTATTTTATAAAATTAATAGCGACATTTATTTCGAATCAACGAGCGCGTTAACTGCAGAGGAAAAGCAACTTTCACTGTGGCGCTTCTGTCATTTGTCTGCTTTTGAGTTAGTAATTTTCCTAATATGTAGAAACTTTTGTGGCATTGGTTTCTCGGGTCGTCTGCCTTTGTTTGATACTTTACACTATTTTGAACTAGTTTAATCAAGTTAATGCAGCGTAGGGCTTTGAGCTTTTATTTCACTATTAACGTTCCGTACTCTGGGTTTCTTACATTGTGGCGCCAGATCTACTTAAATAATCTGTCGATTGTTGTCTTCTGTTTTAATTAAGGTAGAAAAATCAAATGCCGTTGCAACGCCAGTAGCACAATTTTGGGTTTAGGTTAAATCAAATCATTAAAGAGCTTCATATGCTCATTATCAGTAGAAATTTGAAAATATTTTTTTATTATATATGAGAATTTTTAGTTTATTTGATCAGTTTGTTTAAGCTAATAAAGCTGCTCGCATAGTTGAATTTCTTGAGGCGGCTTTTTATGTTGGCGATGACTGTGAGATTTGTTTATATTTTATGTTTTAATAAAGAAATGTTAATCGCATTTTTTGGAGTTGATAATGTTGTTATCGCTTATGTTAGTAAATTAGGCAGGTATGAGTATAAGCTGAAAAATTCATAACAAAAATATATCATTTAATGCATCTTTTTAGCTAAAATGACACTTTGACCTAAGATTAATATATGCAACAAATTAAGAAAATACAATTTAATTTGAGTAGAGGCGAGCCTTTTGAGAAATAAAAAAAAAGAAAACAAAAGAAATTAAAAAAAAAAATAATAGTTAAGTTGAGCACCTTTTTTTTGACAATTTGTCATATTTCGCAATTTCAAGCCATTTAACCGTCCGGGCAATAAATGGGTGCCCGGCTATCTAGGTATCAGCTTCGATGGTAGAATTTATCCCTTAAAAAATTTGATAACCTCCCGGATTCACAAAATTTAAGTAGTTTCAAACCATTTTTCATTAAAATTATTTGTAATCAATCATTAAATAACGGTTAATAGATAGTTAATATCAAACTCAATGTGTCAATTTCAATGATCCAGTTACTGACTGTTCGGCAATTAACATAATTTCACGCCATAGCTGCTAAGGACTTCAGCTAGAAATGAGTGGGTAAATGTTGCTATTATATTTTGCTTAAATGTAAAACTTTACTAATTTTTTAAAGTTAAATTTTTTAAATATTCCTGCCTCGGCCTTCTTTTGTTTGTGTATGTATAGGTAAATATATGTATAATAAGGAATGTGGGCGCAAACCATAAACGCTTACAAATATTAATATCAACATAAAACAAGTCGCGTGGCATACTTATCAAGAATGATGTGTTGCCAACCCTCAATGCAAGTACAACCACAATAACAACAACAACAAACAACAACATAAATAATAATGACAAACAACAACATAACACAATAAATAATAATTCGGCTTAAGTAAGAAATGCGCAACTGGCAACTAAAAAAGGAAAGAAAAGAAAAAGAAATATAAAAAAAGTAATAATGACAACACACAAACATACAAATACACAGACACACTTCCGCATGCCGCAAACCCCAAAACGTAGAGGGTACTGAGTGAGTGTGACATACTGTGGTGTACTGTGCTGTGTGGTGTGCAAGAAAGAAAGTATGCCTGTGCACACAAATGCACGTATCATGCGATCTGATCTGTCAACGAAATTGTAATTTATATTTTTGCGTATTCCGCACAACAAAACATTTATATCGGATTATATCAACGATAAAAGGATATCCTTGCTTGCGCACAAAAGACGGCCCAAAAAAATGCATTCAACCGATATGACAGTATGACGATACTAACAACAACAACAACAACCTTAATATATATTGAATTTATTGAAAACCAACAGTAATTATTGGTGACAAAAAAGTGGTGACAAAACAAAAACAAAAACAAAAAAAAAAAAAAAACCAGAAAACAATAAAGAAGCGGTTATTTTACCACAGGCGTGTGTAGCCAAAGCATCCCTTGCACGAAGTACCAAGTGTGCTTAGGCTTTGTTACCACGCCGACATCCGACATCCGACAGCCGCCAGCTGAGAGTCGCAGCTTAAGTGCAATATCAGCAGAAAATCAATACTCCTCAATCACCGGCAACTGTTGCGCTAAGCGATGCATGAAATTTGATTTGATACTTTGGGTTAGTTTCGTTTTATTGATAAGAGACAAAGCGGCACAGATTTTATGAAAGGATGAATAAACACCGAGTGACATTAGTTGAAGCTGGGCATCAAATGCATAAGAAAATAATAAAAATAAGTCGCCTAGAAAAGAAAAACAGACGCGGGCATTAGGCATGCAGCTCGTTAATCAATGGAATTTACATAACTATTTATTTAAACACCAAAAAATTTCACTTCCACATAACATAAAAAAAAACAAAAAACAAAATGAAAAAAAAAAAAAAAAATGTCAAAGACAAACACACAAAAATGCAAACGAAAACCAAATTAAAATTGCATTTACTTAACCAATTTAGGCACGCAACAACAAATGCAGCCATAAAATGCGCAGCAGACTGAGATGAAGCAAAACACATATGTATAAGAAAAACAAGAAACAGAAAAAAAAAAATAAAATAAAATGTGATAAATTTTTCAGCAGCCACGCAGCATGGGTGCTACTGTATATATGTAGCATTTGGCTCATTCGCCTCATTTCACCTTTGAATGCTTTGAGTTCGTGCCACACTTGCACTTCCACTGCCACTGCCAGGGCTGCTTAAGCCCTTGATTATTGTGCAAAAGGTCTCAGCTAGAAAAATACGCGTATTTTCATTTCTGAAATTAATTACATATGAATTTCGTATGCTGCCCGACGGCCGACCGATCGCCTATGGGCTGTGGAAACGCTTGATTTATATGTGTACAGTGGACTAAGATCACATTGGGGCAACTTGCAACTCTAGTGGCAAGCGGCAGCTTATGTTTTGCTCGCTGCTGGATGTGGGAAGATGAACATGCAAAGTGTGGCGACTTTTCACTTGCGGCAACTTTATTTGTCTAAATTTTGTTGAGGCAGATTTATGCGGGTTTCATTTGGCACATGAGCAATCTGTGAGTTATGACTGTTTGCCTTTGTTGGGGCGTTGTTGACTTCTATTTAGCCATGTTTAAGCTAGTGCAGCTCCACTTTGAGTGCATAGGACACTCTGGCTTACTATTTGTTATGGCTAAAGTACGTGACTGGGTTTATGTGTGCAAAGTGGAGTCAAATCCCCATATGACTTTGTTATGCATATGCTTCTTCGGTATAACATTGTGTCTTATGATGGGTATGTCTGCATGACCTAATTAAAATCAACTGTAAGCGAAGTTTTAATTAGTACTGCAAACTGCATGATGGCACACTGACTGCATGTTAAAACTGGCGTCAGGCGGTTACAGCTCGATGTGAAGATTTATCGTTGATAGGCGCATCATAAAATCTGCAAGAGCTGTCATAAATGCATTTAACACGCATAAATAATAATTTATTTTATACAAATGTCACAACGAAACAAAAAGCGTAATAAAATGAAAAAAAAAAAAAAAAAAAAAATTTTAAATAAAATGTCGAGTCGATTTCTTTTATAGTTGCTAATAACTCACACTGAACTATTGTCGCCTTCGCAGTATTGGCAACTGGGGAAAAGCGAAGGCAGCCTTTTAGAGACAACAGCTGATGATGAATGCGCATAACACGTTAAGAAATTTAATGCCGCGCCGTTGTCTTGCTTGTGCAGAGGACACTCTCACGCTGCTTAGTCGGAGTCGAAGCTCGTTTAAATTGTTGCATGGCCAAACGTAACAAAGGTAATAAAATCAACGCGACGAAGGTGTCATTGCTTTGGCAGCGCCAGCAAATGCATTTTGATTGATTTTCGTGGCCATTGCATTTGCATATTAAATTACTCTTCAATATTATGAATAACAATAAATGCATGTACGCATATGCTGACGTGTTTTGTTTGTGGCGCGCATTAACGCTCATTAGCATTAACTGCGTTTAACGGTTTTCGCTTTTGCCTGGGCGCAGCAGCAGCAGCTACACGTCGACTTGGGTGCGTGCCCAATTAGGTGAAGTGCCGGCAGCCGAAATTTCGATTGGCTTTGGCTCTTCTTGGCTCTTGCCTTTCACTCTGCGCTCGCCAGCCGTGAGGCCATCAAAGCCGCAGTCGCCCTGTCAGAGCGACACCTTGACATTTTCATTATGACAGGCGCACTCGCACATGCGTCGTTGGCAATTGCTGTACGTCAAAGTTATGAGTCGCGTGTAAATTGGTTTCTTCAATTGTCAATTTGTTCATGATGTGTTCTGTATTGGCTTGATTGCGGCTGCGTGAGCAATTTAAAGCAGCGCAAGTGTGTGGCCAGCATTTTGATATGTTATTTCGCACTTGTGGTTCGTTGAACTGCTCTTGCCTTTGCAGTATTAGTCAATTTCATGGGCTGCTTTGGGGCAAGGTATGAATCATATGGCAAATTGGATTCGTTTATGATAAACTTAAAATTCGCTTAAGCCTCATTTAAATGCAAAGTGCGCACGGAGCGGCAAGTATAACATGAGATTACCGCGTGGAGTGGTATAAAAGTGGAAGCCAGAAGCTCCCACATCATAAACCAATTTACACAATGCTATGGAAAAATAAATAAAATCGCTGCAACATTAATTTGTGAGCACGCGAGAATTTCTATTTCTGTTTCAATAAGTCATTAGGCAATATTAATTTTTCACACTATGCACATAAATCAACATAAATAAACAGCAGGCCAAACCATATAATTATGTCAAAAATGTTTAAGAATTGGTAGCTTCAAATAAAACTAAAAACCAGCAAATTAGGCATAAGTTTCGAGCTTTTCAGAAATAAAACTAATTTACACTTTCGGATGCCAAGCTCACTTCCAGAAATATTGGATGATATTGAAAAGTATCCGAGTTGTTGGTACCCATTTATTGAGCCACACTAAACTGTTTTTATGCTACATTTTTTGATGAAGACAGTATTGTAATTCATGGCTCGTGTAAAAAGTCACATTGATTTGAAAATGAGTGAAATTTCTGTAGAAATGCGCTAAGCTAAATCGCTGCCAAAACATTGAGGAAAATTTATGCGGCTTGCGTTGTGGTTGTTATGAGTGAACAACGATGCCAGGATTGGTGTCGTTTCCATTCCGGAAATTTCGAGCTGCATCTCACTCTGGTCGCCCAGCCACTCAAAAACCCAATGAAAAGCAGTTTTACACCGTTGGAATTCTGAAGTTACCTGAAAAATGGCAAAAGTTCTTAGATAAAAATGGTGAATATGTATTTTATTAAAATTGATTTTTTATAATTTTTGTTTAAAAATGTACCAAAAAAAAAAAAAACACCGCGAATACTTTATCACCAAAAGGGGTCATGGGTCCAGCTTGTTGCTGAAAGTTCCCATTTAACTGCATTTTCATGTCTAAACGAATCTATGGCTGCTAATATGTTGCTAAGAGACTCAAAAGTTCATCCTTAAATGAAGAATATTAACTTAATGCATAAGCAGACACTTTCTTCTATTTAAAGAGCTGCCTTTGCTTTTCAACAGCAACAGCAAACCACATAAATAATAAAGCAGAACAAAAGTTGTACAGAAAACGCACAACGTTGCAGCTTTGGAGTCCACGACGCCGACGCATAAATCTTTTCACAGCGAAAGCAGCAAAGCGCCTGCATTCATAAGGCGGATATTGGTGGCCCGCGTGCGTGTGAAAAGCCACTCGGCAGGCAAATTGGAAGCAGCTTAGAAAGACAAACAAACGCTGTTGTGCTGCTGCGGGGCAGACATTCGCTAATGAACTTACCATATTAATGGCCATTTGACAAATGACAAAACACAAATGCCCCGGCTCCGCTGGCTGCGGCTGGCCTGGCTGCCTCTCCACTGTAATCCTACTCCCACGCCCACGCGGCCAACACGACTATGGCAAGTGAAGCGATTTGGTGAATGTGGCGGAAATTCTGCGCTGTTGCGTGCTGCGTGCTGCGAATGAAATCGAAAGTGTGCATAGGCAAATGTTATGGGCTGCTAACTGCCATACAGACAAGCTTTCCCATGCATGCTGGCCGGCGGTAGGCAGCCGAGCGTGACCCATATATGCGCCATATTTGGCTGTGGTAGGGCGGCTGCTCGTTTCACTGCTTATTAATTAATTGTTACTGTGCGAGTATTTAACAAACATAAATACATCAAATCAACATTTGTGGCAATCCATCAAGAGCGTGTTTGACAAACATATGTATGCTATGTAAATGACGAAAGTGAATGCCGCAAAATGTTGCAACGCGTCATTGTCGTTGTTAGCTAGTGACTTTGAAAACAAAACAAAAAAAAAACGAAACAAAAAAAAATTAAATGAATGAAAATGAAATATGAAATGAGCACAAGGCATGTCAGTTTAGCTGCGCCGCGGTTGCAGTTGGCTGCTGATGTTGTCGCAACCATGACAAAGTGTAAACGGATACGCGCCATGCTCCAAATTTGAATAATCAATTAACAGAAGAACTGACTGACTGACTGACTGTCTAACTAGCTGACTAACTGACTGGCCAGGCCAGCAGTAGGGTCCAAGTGATCTGGCTAACTAAATCGAAATAAATCGTTTTTTAAATGAACTCCAGATAAAAAGTCTTTGGGCAGCACTGTGAAGCCAAGTGCCGCCACTTGGCTGGCAGTGGCAACTTCGAGGCAACCAAAACTAAAACAAATGCCGCGCATTCATGAATAAACCGAAACGTTTTACTTTCGTTTCTCATTTTTTCAGCTTTAATGCCGATACTCAATTTTCTAAACATATTCTGTGTAAATAAATGGTCTTTGTGCATTTATGTTAACATGTTATTTGTTATTATTGCGTTAGCACACAAAAAGGAAAGCCAAAAGAGTTGAGCAGCTCGGCCAAGCACCCAAGCAGTGTAGCAGCCATCATGGGGCAGCAACGTGGCCTAGCTGCGCCTTTGCCTGGGCCAGCGACCCATCCAAGTGAAATAATCAACTTCGCGCAATGCATTTGCATTATGAATGCAGCATTATAAATAAGAAAAAGAAAAGAAAATGAAAACAATTCAATTGACGTTAAGATTTATTATCCTAACAATTAACCAATGCACACGGCAGTTTGGAATTTACTAAATTAAGCGTCTGTCGACTGCATTTGAATTATGCTTTCCTATGCGTTTAGCTGCAACTTCCTGAGTTGTCTGCATACACATGCACACCGGTAAAATAAACTGACAACACTTTTTCCCTTTGCATTGTTTTTAGGTTGAATTTGTGTGTAAGCTGCTGCATTGTTTCAGAGTCGTGTAGGTGCGAGTGAGTCAACCCTAGGCATGCCTGAGGGTAATGTCTATAATTGCGCAATGCCGCTTTCGGTGTTTACCTTAACTTGCATTACATTGGCTGAAGCAGTGCAGACACACAGACAGACGTTTTATTATTTGTCATATGATGAGTGTTTTTCGTTACGGTTTGTGTCGCTTTGTATGCCCTAAATTGAGTGTAAGAATTATGTAAATATGCACTTGTGCCATAAATTCATTTTGCTGTTGCCTTTAGACAGATCTAATGGTGAGATAAGCAAAGTAGGACAGCCAGCAGCATTGCACAATTATGCTGCTTGACAAAGAGAGGTCGGCTTGGGCGTGTAGTGTTGTATAGCATCCACACCGCAATTACCTTGAAAACAAGTAACTAACTGCGCTTGACTTTCGAAATACGAACTAAACTTTTAAAACAAATTACGTTTAATGGCCACTTTATCATTTACCACATTTGTAATCTACAACGTTAAATTTTTTAATGTCAATTTTTATAGAAGCAAAGACACTTTGTTTTTAATTTATTAAAATGAATTTGAATGCATAATTGCGTAAATTGTTTAAATGCATATATTCAACGCGACTCAACACTCTTCGACGAAGTTTTAAATAGACAACTAATAAAAACAAACTTTTGAAATAAAACATTTCACTTCCATAGAAGTGCAAATAGACAACACGCTCAAACAAATGAGCATAAGTGCATTGATGCTTGCACATAAATCATTATCCAAAAAAAATAGACCCAATGCATGTCATATGCATGTCCTTGGCACATGCACACGGCGGCTCGTGTGCCGAGAGCCAAGGAGACGCAACCATTTTAAACATTCGAAAAAACAATTTCGAATTATTGTGTGTGCGGCGTGTGACAAGTCACACACACAATTGTTTGTTTCCGACTTTTATTTGGGCGTTCGCTTGCATTTCTTATTATATTGTCGCCACACAAATATTTAAACAAAGCACATTTTCCTGCGCCAGCGACAATTTCTTCGCTTGCGTTTGATTCGGCTTTTTATTTTTCTACAATTACCAACGACGACCTTAATGCCTGACTGTCGTTGGGGAGGAGGGGCAGGGTGTTGTGGGGTTTTGTGTACAGTGTGCGTAAGCGTGTTTCAGTCAAGTGGCACACGGCGCGTCAGCTGAGAGCAGCGGACTGCGTCAGGTTCCGGTTGTAAAGTGTAATGTACCCTACTCATAATTTTTTATGAGCTGCCGCATAAGCATAAAGAAAACTGTAATAAATGCTGCTCCTGCTTGTTGTTGTTGATGGTGTTGTTGTTATTATTGCCTGTACTATTTACATGTAGAAATAACTGCTCGATAATATAGCGCCAAGTGCAGTGTGTGGCATAGCGTGGCAATGCAAAGTGTACGCACCATAGTGCCCTTTAGTGTAGTCTAGTGTTGTGTAGTGCAATCAAATCGTGGCAGCTTGACGGTGGTGGTGGTGTTGGCGGCGACCTTTTGAAGCGTTTGCCTTTGCCTTGCGCTGCATACTGCTGCTGATGAAGGTAAACAAGTAATGGCAGCCACAGCATCCCACATTTTTTTTTGTTTTAGTTTGTGGCCACATTAACAATCTGCCGTTATTTATAGCTTATAAAACATATTGCAAAGCAAGTCGAGTTCAACGAACTCTTGCCATATCATTAGGCAAGCGCGAGGCAGCTACGCACAGTGGCAATCAAATTCTCTTTGCACCTGAAGTGTTTTGACCTTAACCGTTGGCAGGCCAAAAACATAAAAATGTTATTACACGAATTTGGCTCCGTGAGCACATGTAACAGCAACGCATGCCTACGCTGGGTTCGGCGTGAGGACCGCATATGTAAGCGAAGTGTGAGAAGCTGCTGGAATGACACAAGTTCAGCGCAGACAATTGATCAAATCGTGCAGCCGGCTGCGCACGTCTCTGCTGCTGCTCTAGCTGAGTACTGTGTACCTGTTTTGGCTTATATATTATACATATCTATATGATGTCGGCACAGCATAAATAAATAATTGAATTTCTTGCCAATTTGGCAATTGACAAATGTCAGTGGGAACCGTTAGCAGCCGACAGATGCTAAGCCGTTGGCAATATGCTATATTCTTATATATATATGTATATTATGTATGCATGGGTATGTGTGTATGTGCGTGTGTTTGCATGTTTATGTGTGCGTGTGTGTGTGTGTGTGCGGTGCATGCCGCTTTGATTTGGCGCGCACAGCGGTTGGTAGGTTGGCATGCATGTCAGTGCTGCCTTAAACGTGTTCCTTCGCTCGCTTGGCACTTGCTGCGGTCGGTAATTACGCAGCAGTAATTAAAGTGACCAACGTGATGTGCTGTCAGTGCGTATGCGGTTTTGGTTAATTCTTTTTTCATATTTTGAACATTGGTTTGACACCTTTGAAGGTTAAAAGCGGCTCATCGCTCGTTTTGGCAGTGAAACGCACAAAATGCGAAATTTAATAAGAAGGCATAAAAAAACGCGTTTGAGTTGGATTTGCTGCGCGACGTTGTCGTGCTGTTGCATATGTGGGGCAGTGGGTCGCAGTGTTTATGCTGATTGGAGTTCTGTGTTTCCTGTATTTTTTTTTGTTTTTTTGTTTGTCACTTCTGAAGCTAAGCTTATGACTTATGTGCAATTTCTTTTTGATCATTTGCAGCGATACTCCAGCGATCAACTGTCGATGTTGGACGTATTAAAATACAAGGCGTGGCCACGTGTCTCTACTTGTGCATGGATGCGTGCGGCGCTGTTTATGGCTCGGTAAGTAAAATTATTTGTTGCATTCTCACGATGCTGCAAACATTTTTCCACATCATAAAAAAAAAAAAGAAGCAAAATCTAATATAAATAAATCCAGACAAATAATCTGAACAAAAATAAAGTATGTGTGTTAAATATTACGGAAAATGCTTTGGCACAAACCAAAGAATTGCCTTGGCGCCGCATTAATTTCGAGAACATACGCCAGATAAAAAATAGTAAAGTAAATAAATAAATAAAATAGAAAGGACAAATCCACACGAGCAAGTGTCATGCGCAAGGGCAAAAAGACACGCAAAGTGTCACATTAATTTCGTACGCACGCAGCAGGACAAACACAATAAGGACAAACTCTAAGTGAAAGTAAAAAAATACAGGAATAAAGGATGCGCGTGAGCAGCGCAAGGGACCGACATCACTTAACACTTGACTTGCGCCGAACTCTGCGTATTAGTTTCGATTAGGTTTCTGGTTTGCTGTAGCAATTGCCGCTGCGGTATCATTTTGCCTTTCGAGGAATCTGGCAGCTCTTCGCTCAGTCAGCCTGAGTGAAGTTTTCCCACTGCGTGCGTGCGCATTACTGCAATGAAGTGGAAAATTGCTGCCTTTGGGTTTTGATTTTTTATTTATTGCGATGAGTCGGCTTAGAGGGTAATCTTTCAGCAATTGCTTTGTGACTGTAATTTTTTATATTAGGGGTTGCTGTTCTTCACTTCATGTTTTTCTTTTTTAAAAATTTTTTTTTATTTTTTTTCTTTTTAGAAGTTAGGTATAGCATGGTATAAACGTTTGAGATAGCTATTTTTTTTTTTTTGTGTTATTTAATTTAATGGACTATGCCTGGCATAAAATAAATTTCAACTTTGTCACAAATTCGTTCGTATAAATATTTGAATTGTTAATTAAAAAGTCATTTCTCTTGGGGCTGCCGTGACGTTTATATTAACCAAAAAGAAATGCTGCGCTATTTGCATATTTTCAAGAACGATAAAACAAGAAAACAGAACATAAACCAAAAACAAAAGACAGCGACTTTCAAAAGCCGCAGAGTGCACTTTAGTGCACTAAACGGGACCGCCTACTGTGTGTGTGTGTGCCGGCATTCAGACGCACGTTACAGTTCAAGTTGCAGTGACGCAGACGTCGACGTCGAAGATGCAGACGCAGACGACTTCATGCACCTCACGCCGCGCGCAATTAATTGCGTCGCTTTGTAAGCGAACACGCGTGTGCACACTTGCTCTCGCTGCCTCTCCCTCGCCGTCGCCACAACTTGACCATGCCAGCCGCAGCATTTGAGCCGCAGACAGCCGCATTCAATGGCCAAGTCAATAAATATGTAGCGTTAATGCGTAACATTATCATTATTATTATCCTGTCAACACGATAAAAGCTAAGCGAGCGCCAAAGAAACCGAATAACCGCATAACAAAAACACAACTGTGCCTTGCCTAGACACGCTTTGGCGTCGGCAGTGTGCAGCCGAAATCAATTATTTCACAAGCCCACGTTGCGGACTGCGCACTCTGTGATAAGTTCTGCCGCCAGCGCTCGCACCTGAACAGCCGTTCTGGCCAGTTGTCGCCTTTAAAGTCGGGTTTGACACTTCGCTGCGCAATGTTGCTCAGGATATGTTTTGTTTTCATGTAAGTTGGCTTGTGACTGCATATGCTCACTGGCCAGAGATGATGATGATGATGATGACTACAACGCCAACATGTGTGGCACAACAGTTTTATTCTACTTTAAGCTGATAAGATTTGGTCACAATTGGCCGCCACAATAATTAGGATTGCCCAAAATTGAGTTGTTTTGTTTGCTTGTTTGTTTGGTTCCAAAGGCTTCAATTGGTAGTTCATTTATTACACAGCTGCTATCTGGCGCTAATGGGCCATAGAGATTTTGAAAATTGTAGAAAGTGCATGCCAATTAATATTACATTAGCCAGAAACTAATTTAGCTGCAAAAAGACAAATGTGCTCACTAGAGGTGGAGCACCATTGATAGTCGACGTTAGTATTTTGAAAATCATTGATAGTTCCGATAGTTGATAGTTTGGCACCTCAATTTCAGACACTTGGTATGTTTTTTTTTCTTCGGACCACTTGAAATATTTCCAAACTTTCGAAATTCCTTTTTTTCTTTTAGGTATTTTGTTAGTTTTCCTTAAGTTATTCACATCCGAGCAGGTGCTGCTACAATTCCATGGCATCACTTGCATTGCTGGGTGCAGGCGAACTGCATTGACTTTTGAAAGGAATAAATCCTTGTCTATATATAAAGCTTTCAAAACACACTATCGATATTTCAGCAGCTCGATATCGCCCAACCATCGATAGTTCCGATAGTGCCATCGTTAGTTGTGCACCTCTAGTGACGACTAAATGCAGTAAGGCCCAGTCCTGCGACGAAAGCCACAGTAATACACAACTATGAAGTTTCTCGAGAGTGTCAGTGTCAGCCAATAAAACGGCGAAAACCTAATGAAATTGAAAAATGCTTAAAAATAGACGCCAACGCCACAACAGCAGCATCAGCATTGCGAGCTCCACAAAGAAGGAATAAGCAAGTTCTAGGTCTGCTGACGCCGACTTCAATGAAGACGACAACTTTGTTGAAATTTTTATTTGCAGTAAAAAAAATTGTTTTAAAATTCTTGCATATGTCAAATTTTCTAAGATGACAAGGCGCAAAAGAGCGAGGCACAATGCGGCACGGCACGACACGAAGTGACACGATAAGTTGACAACTTTATAGAACCGGCGACATTATGTTTTATCGTGCCGGTGAATTTCATTCAGAGCGCAGCGAGTCAGCTTGGGGCGGCTGGCACGTGGTGCTTTGTAATATCTGCATAATGCCATCATGGCCGACTGCTGGCTGGAGCGCAGATTTGATTTTCATTTAATGCTTAATTTCAAATCGAAATTGCGCCAGGGCCAGCCAAAGTCTGCAAGCGAGAGTGGGTTGCTGCTGAGGGCTGTTTGCTGATTAATATCTAAATTTAAGTGGCGACATTTTCAAACACTAAAGCATAAGCAGAAAAAGAAGAAAAATAACAGAATGAAGCCCTGAAAAGTGTGCGTTAAAGTGTAAACTTTGCTCTGGGGACGCGAGTTGCCTGCGTTGCCTGCCTGCGTTGCCTGCCTGTGGTCGGTCTGTGGTCTGCGTCTGTGGCCTGTCTGTTGTTTGTCTGTTGCGCGCTGCTCAGTCTTGCAGCGTTCCGCACTGCCTAAAACAATTTTAATTGCCTGACAAGAAAATTAGTTCAATGCAGTTAATTGCATTTGATTTGAAGTCGCAGGCAACTAAAAAAAAAAAACAAAAACATAAAAGGCATAAAAAAAAAATAAAAATAAAAAATAAGAAAAACAAACGTGGAAATCGCGATGAACTTGAAATAGCCGACCTTATGAGCTATTTAAAGAAATGCTGACGCTATAAAAGAGAAAGTTATGCAGCGGCAACGTTTTCTACATATGCACATAAATAATTAAAAAGAGAAAAGACAAAAGCAAGCTCATTATAGTAAACAGAAAAGAAAAACTATTTCATCCTTTCACGGCAGCATTTTGCCGCCAAAGAGCGAGCGCCGCTGCTCCTGCGCCTGTCACATAAACTTGCCCACGTAATGTATGCGCATGTCGTGCCATTGTTCGCAGTGTGTGTGTGTGTGTGTGTGTGGACAGAAGGAGCGGCACGATGGCGACGCCGATACGGACGCATCCTGTGATAATGAGTACGCTTTGATTGCTGATTACGATCAGATACGACAAGCAAGCGTTTGCCTTTGTTGCGGCGCATTTGGGCAACACAAATGATTTTACTTTTTCAACTATCGACGACTATGCATATTTTGTGTGCAGCTTTGATTTCGTGCAGCGATAAGCAGCCAAACACGGCGGCACTCGGCTAATGCCTACGTGCAAGGCCGAACTGTCCGCACTGACCGTACACTGTGCACAAATGTGTAACAGCAATAATGCGATAACATTTCCGCACCATAATCCCAGCACTGTGCTGTGCTGCTGGGCCAATAATAAATCTATGCACATAAGTAGCTGTGTGGGCAAAATGCAAATGTCAAATGGCTTACGTGCATTTGAGCAAAACGCCTCTTGTTGCCTAGCACAACAACAACAACAACAGCAACAATAACAACAGCAGCAGCCGCAGCAGCAGCAGCAATAGTCACAAGACATATGCCGATGTGTGAGTCATGTGAAAGTGCACAAAACAGCAAGTGAAGCGACATCACATCACATGTTGCTTGTAACTAATTAAAGTGTCATAATGAAAAACCCATAAACAAAACAGCAAACACGAATTGCTTTAGACGCTGGCACTGGGCAACGCTGCTCATGCTTTGAGTGTTTAGCTGCCGCGCAATAGCGGCTAAATGTCAGCATGGCTGATGGCTGACGGCTGATATTTGGCAACGTTGCACACATTTGGCCAACCTAAGGCGGCCCACAAAGCCATGCTGTCCCTCTGAGTGGAACAGTGAACGAACTGCTGCTGTTGCTGCTGCTGCTGCTGCTGCCGCTGCAGGGGTTAACGCTATTTGTCGCGCCGCGCCAAGCACTTGGCGGCGCCGCCCAAAGTAGGTATGCATGTCGCATAGACAGCCCCCATGTGGGCCATGCCTTGGCGGCGCAGGCGTCAGTCTTGGGCTGGCATGCGCCTGCTGCGGGCCAAGTCAGTCAATGTGTCGCAGACAGACGCGTTATCTCGCCTAATAATTCCCACATAATTCAGCCCATTGCTGATGTGCAAAACAAAGTGCAGCGCCAACATAAATATTTTGCTTTGCTCTTAGTGCGCGCGCCGCTGTTTGCTTGTCTTTGATGCGGCAGCCCACATGTGCTGGCTGCCAGTTGCGGCGGCGTTCGCTGCTCTAAGTGCGTCAATCAACAGCTACAGCGAAAATTGGCGTAGTGCGTGCATGCGTGCGTGCGTGCGTGAGTGCGTGCCTATATCGTCGTCGTCGTCGTCGTCGTCGTCGTCGCCGTCGTTGATCGACGGAAGTGTCTCTTGCAGAAATATTTGGCGCTTTGTCGCAGTCCAACTTTGTTGCCGTTGACAGAATTAGTACAGTTTGAGCTATTTTTGTTTGCTGCTGCTGCTGCTGCTGCTGCTGCTGCCTCTGCTGCTTGTCGCAGGCAACTCGACTGCGCCAAAGGTTAAAGTTCAGCGTGACGCACAGCAGACTGCGACTGGCTTGGCTACTGTGCAGTTAACATATTGGCATTTTAAAATTCATGCTGGAGTTAGTACAGCACTGAGAGCGTATCCTAGCTTGCGGGAGTATGTGGCATTTTAAAAATTTTTAAGGGCCTTTTTATGTTTATTTTTCTTTTATGTGATTGGTATATTAGCTTACTTGGACTGCTTTTAATATGGAATCTGCCAAGAATACATGGCCATATCCATAATTCCCTTTCATTTCGCCTTGTATGTGGGTTATGACAGCTACTGTGCCTCCACGCATTAAACTTAACAACTTTAGACGCACGTGCCCTGCATAAAATCTCTCAACATTTGATTCTTGCTGCTGCAGGTATGTGCTCAGCATACAAGTGACTTTTATGGCTCTGAGTTTTTGTTGTTTTTTTTTTATGTCATTTGCTAGGTCATAAAATTGTAAACCGGAATAGAGTTAACACAGTAAAGCTTATATACACAAAATGCAGTTTGAGTTTTGCGAAAGTAAATGATTTTATTGATTTTTATACCATTGTGACTTTAGTTTAAAGGAATTTAGGCATACATACAGCACTGAGCCACTGAGCAGCCAAGTGTGCAAAGAGAGTTCACTAGGTCATAGGTTACACTGTACTCAGCCTGGCACAGAGTTTGCGTATTCCTGAAGCTGAATTCAAAACGAAAATATAACCAAATAACTTAATAATAGTTCTCTTGTTACAGAAAGATTTCACCGACGACTGTGTCTTCAACGAGAACATGGAGCAGCACAACTACAACACCTACTCATCCACCTACAACTCGAATGCGCGGCGTGTCTTCTACCTGGCGCTGAATCGGCATGGCGAGCCGCGGCGCCTGCAAATACCGTCAACGCGTTCGCTGGGCAAGTTGGCAACGTATACGAATGCCATTACCGAAACCGTGCCGCAGGAGCGCGTCGAGCAGCTGATCGCGAAGAACTTCGGTGCGAATCGCATTAAACATGGCATACGGCAACTCTGTGATACTGGCAAACCCCTAATCGAATTGATCGATGCTAAAAACTTCAAAGCACGGCCCAGGTGCAACCCAAACAGTAGTCTAAATAGCAATAGCAATACCAATAGCAATAGTCAGCCTAGTTCTAGTAGTAGCACGAGCAGTACCAGCGCCAGGAGCGGTACGAGCAGTAGTCAAAGCAAGAGTTTGAGCGGCCCCACGCCGAGCACTGCGCCGGCTGCCGCCAATGACAGTGCCAGCGCCGGCGGCAGTGGCAGCTCCAGTAGTATTAGTAATGATAATGGCAGGGCGCAGCAGCAGACGCCGCCGGAGCAGCAGCAGCAGCAACAGGCAGAGCCAGCCGCAGTGGGCAGGGGCGCCGCTAGCCCAAGTAGTATTAGTAATAGTAGTCAAAGCCATGGCCATATTAGCAATAGTAGTCCTAGCAGTACCATTAGTAATAGTAGTAGCAGTTTGGGTGGCGCTGGCGGCAGCGCGGGTGCTAATCACAGTCGCAGTCCCGGCCAGAAGAAGAAACGCAAACAGCAGCGGCCGCAGGCATTGCGTCGACGCGGTGGCGCAGGTGGCGCAGGCGGTGGCGGCGGTGGCGGCGGCGGCGGCGGCAAACGCTGCAAGCAGCTGCAGCAGCAAGCGGCTGAGGCGAATGCGCCGGTGCCCAATTGTGGCAACAACAAGCGAGACGGGGGCAAAAAAAAGCCCACGAAGAAGGCGAACAATGGCCAGAATAAGAATAAAGCCGCTGGCCAGGAACCAGGCCAAGGCCAAGTAGTAGGTGCGTCCAGTCAACGCTGTGGCGGCAAGAAGCAGAACGGCAGCGGCGGTAAAAATAAAAATTGTGCTGCCAATGGTGGTGGAGGCGGCGGTGGCGGGGGCGGTGGCAAGAAGCGCGGTAAAAACGCCAACGTCAGCAATGCTGCAAAGCGCTCCAAGCAAACGAAGAACAAGTCAAAGTTGTTGGCCACAACTACCACAACGACGACGTCGACGTCAACGACTGTGACGCCGTACACGTCCGATGCAACGCCGAGCTGGCAGACAAGCACAAGCATATACGGCGAGAACACCAGCGATCGGGTGGAGCGCGAGCAGCGCAACGTGCGCTACCCCAGCTCTATGGAGGCGCCACAGGATGGCGACGACAACGACGGCGACATGGGGGACGATGAGAGCGAGCAGCCCGATGCCGATGGCGAGGCGGATGCAGCGTACGGCACTTCGCAGGAGAGCGGCGAGCAGTCCGAGAGCTACGAGGATGCGGCCGACGCACATGCGCCGCCGCTGACTGCGGGCGCTGATGATTCCATGTACTATGATCAGCTTGATTTGTGAGTGTGCCCAAATATACAAACAACTTTATATGCATAATCTACTTAACTATATATATTTATATATATAAAAACAACTACTCATATATTTTCTGAAAGTGATTTTATTGAATTTTTGGAATTTTTGAATTTGAATTGGTAATTGTATTAAAAAGTTTTCAATGTTCTGAGTGAATACTTTTCAAAATTTTAATATTTTTCCTTTTCTTTTATCATCAGTTATTTTCAGTTATTGATTTTTTTTTTGAAAGTAATTGGCATAACCTTTTTTCATTTTGTACTTTTTCAAAATTTTATTTTCATTAATATTTTTTTTGATGTTATTTATTTTGAAATTTGGATTTCTGGTTTTTGTGTTCATTTAACAAAATTCCTGTTATAAATTTCTTTAAAATTGTTGTATCTTAAACGAAAATTGCATTTATTGGTATTTTATTTTACTTATTATTTAACACTTTTCGGAACGTACAAAGTAAAAAAAGAAAAAGAAAACGAAGATGTTTACTATTATTAAAAATATATTATTTATTTATTCATTCAAAGCCCAACGAGCATACTAAATTAAGGCATTTAAAAAGCAACAAACACAGAAACTACAATTCAACAAACATAATTAATCTTACTCATTTGTACACAGATGATGTTTATATTGTATTGTAAAAATGAAGCTACTCATATGTAATAGATATTTATTGTATGTTTTGTAAAAAGCACGAAAGAGTACGCAAGATTTGTCAACACATCAACCACACACGTTCCAACAACACACGTCCCACAACACAATCCAACACCATGAACGCGTGCTTAATTCCAAATCACATCGTTTCAACTTCACCACAAGCTCAGCAAACATTTTCAATGTTTGTTTTTGCTTTTTTTGTTCTGGCCAAGAAGTATCGAAAATTTTGTAGCTAAGATCAACACAAGTATTAGAAAATCAACGGAGTCTCGAGTATATTAAAAGGAATTTTTATTTATTTCAAAATAAAAAAAAAGTAAAAAAAAATTCGCATAATTAAAAAAAAATTTTATTGAAAAGTTTGCAAACTTAAACTTTTTATGTGTGCATGAAAATTTTACTAGAATAATATTTTATTTTTCAAGGTAAGCGCGTAAAAATACTTGAGTCTCGTGTACTTCAAAACCCTAAACAAAAATACTCAAAACACCAACAAAAACTAAAAACTAAAAACAAACTCACTACACTTAAACTAAATTATAATTAAATAAAAATAAAAAAATATATATGGTAAATAAAAACTGTGTAAAGTTAACATTGTATAGCCATTATGTGTAACAATTATGCTTATTTTTTTAAAATATCGAATACAAGTTGAGAAATGTGTGAATAGAATGAAGTAATTAAATAAAAAAACCTCGCTGCCTCTCAGTACATAGTATACAAATATTTTTTAGATTTAAATCTGGAAAAATAAAACATCTATGTATGTGTGTGTGTGTGTCTGTGCGTATATACATGCACAAATACATATATAATATAAAAACAAAAAATAAAATTCTCAAATTTGTTTACAATTAAAGAAAGTGAAAACAAATGAAAAAAGGGTCTAAATTTAATTTTATAATAATAAAAACTAACTTATTTTTTATACATAACAATGTAACTTATTTTCTTGAAACTTAATGCCTGCACAGGAGTACTCTTATTTTTTTTTTTATATACAATTAATATAATATTTTACGCGTAAACCTATTATGCAGGATATTTTTCTAGTTTAAAATATATTAAAAACAAAATAAATAACACCGAAAAAATTTAACATTACTTTAAAGCAATTATCTATATATAGTCCTAAGCAAATAATTTATTGTATAACTAATTCTAAAATTGAAAAAGAAGTGAAAAAAAAATAATAAAAAATAAAAAAATTAAGCTGCAAATAAATGGTGAAAAAATGGATTAACGAGGTCGTTTCAATATGTGCAACGATGCCGATATGCAAAAAGAAAAAAGGAAAAATAAAACTAAACGAATAGTAAACCACAGAACAAAACAACAGAAAAAGAGAAGAAAAAGGGCTGAGTGAAAAAAGTGTTGCCAATAGTGTAAGGCGTTTGTGTGTTGGATTACTTTGCGCCGTTTTACTGTACAGGAAAGCAAACTTAATTTTTTTTCGTTGTTTTATTTTTAAATTACACAATTAATTTGTTCATTATGCATTTGTTTGATAATACCTAATTTAGTTAACCTTTTGAAAGGTTTTCTCTTTTGCACTTAAACAGAATGTTATTAATTTTACTTATTGATTTTTGAAGCATGCTACGCATCACATTTTAAACTATGCGGTATAAATATTTCTGCATGTTGTTCGTACATATTAAATAGAGTAAAAAAAGAATTACTTCCATATACAATTTAGCATCAAAGTAGTCTAGCCATTGCATAGATAATTTGTGTTACATTAAGAAGCAGTAGTGCCTCTTAGTTTTTTTGTTTTAATCTTTACTGCCTAACATTACTAAATTTTATACAATTTACAGCCCCCGTCTGCTGCTCTGGCAACTGCTCACGGTCTTGTGGCTAATGCGCTGCGTTGCTCAATGAGCCATAAAATAAGTTGGAAAAGTAGTTCTTGTGCCACAGCTACTAAAACAAAATACAAATAACATAAAAAAAAATAAAATAAACTTAAAAAATATTTTAAATTAAGAAATAGTTCCTGCGATTTGTACATTTAAGGACCCGTATTAAATTAGTGCTAAGCTCGCCAGGAATTTCCGTTTAAGATTAATAAGAATCTCATAAAAGACGCATGTTAGTAGCAATACACGACCAATTGTAAATTATAAATTATAAATTAAAGAAATAGAAAATTAAAAATAAATAAAAAAAAGAAGAAAAGCAATTAATGTTTACGTAACACGCTTCACATGTAGCACAAGTGTTTAGTTCCTGAAGTGTTAGTTTTTAAGTAAAACTGTGTAAATAATTAGCGTAATTTGAAATATTTTTTATATGATGTTGTTTCTCATTAGTCAACGCGTAGCAATAAAGCCAAATTTTTGGAATTTACATTAAAACTACCGGAATTTGTCCCGTTTCTAAATTTTCCTAAGCGTTTGCCATCAATTTCACTTTCACAGGCGGAACGAAGCAATTTCCAAAGCAAGATGGGCCTTATTTGCGAGCGTTGCGTTGATGAACTAAAATTAAAATTTCTTAATATCTAAGCTCATAAATCTTTAATTTTTAAGACTGAAATACGAAAATAAGCAAACAGAAAAAGCAAGAAAAAAGAAATGAAAGCGAACAAGAAGAAAAACTGAAAGTAAACCTACACTAAACACAAGTCAGCAGTACTTCGCATAATAAATTACGGATACAAATCGAAAAATTCATTTGTTTGTGTTTTCATTAAAATAGCTAAGCGGTCCCCCACTTGAGCGTTTTTAATAGCCCTGCGTAGTGTTCGCTTTGACCAAGTTTATTATGTGGTACCTATCTTTTAGTTGGCTAAAATATGTGCGAGCGGTTGAATTGCGCCTTTCCTTGTCTATGGCCTAAATTTCCCACTGCTCGGTGGATGTGAGTGCATGGCTTTAATTTTTAAATATTTTGCTTCACTGCGTTGTGTAAACAGCCAACGTTCCTACGTTGCCACGTTGCGTATGCGTAATATTCTTTTGCGTTAGCCACTTTTTACGAGATGATGCACATACATTACATTACGTGGGGGCGAGTGCGCCGCTGCAGCTTAAATAGTTTCGTTTGATCGTTTCCCTATAGTTTATTGGGCAAATGAGTTTCTGCATCAATCGTTGGCTGCTGCTCATTTGCTCAGGTGTTGTAGGGCCACTGGCCAGCCATAACTTGACTTCCTTATGGCCATAACTCATGATCTGGGCTAAGCAAATATTTTTAGTCTTTATTGCATTTTGACGTTTAAATGTGGCACATAAACCGGCGATCACCCTTAAGTGGAATGTTGGCAACATAAACTAACTGCGTGATGATCGCCATAACCTGCCAAGTCGTGGCAGCCGTTTTTAATGCTTCGCTGTCAATTTCGCAACACTTGCCTCAGAAAGTCAGACAAGAAAATATGCATATGCATTGAATTGTTAGAAAAGTTGTTTCGTTTTTTCCCAAAAGCGGACTCAATTTTATTATAGTTACCTTCACACTTAAGCCGCATAATTGCTTGTGAAAAATTTCGAATTCACAATGAACAAAATATAATTCAATAAATTAATTATACACTATAAACAAATTGTCTGTTATTTTCATAAAAGAAATCACTATCTGAACAACCCAATACATACTCTCATGCTCATTCAGCTGTTGCATCTTTATTTTCGATGTACTACACAATGTCACCTAGTCATGTCAACAATAGCCAAATCATCATTTGGTAATTAAACGTCTACGGCCAAAGTCAACAATAACAACTTCAACAGCGACTAAATACGTCAACAAGCCATGACTTCTCCACAGCCATAAATGCATATATGCTAAATGTGTATGATTGGCAATTATGCATGTATATTGGCAAATAAGAACTAAAGCAATAGACTACGCTGTCAACTGCACAGTGTATCAGCCGTTTGTCGCCCATTGACGAACGTCGCTCGGTGAATCAGTGTGAGAAAAGTGTATTCTTGCTCTACGTCACGTACACAAAAATGCAAAACGGCACGGAAACCGTTTTGCAATCTGAACGCGAAAATGTGAAATTCTAAACGCAATCGCAAAAAAGCCAAAAAAGAAAAAAAAACAAACAAAAATAAATTAACTACAAAATATTAAGTAATAAAACAGCGTGATAGCGAAAAAAAGCTGCAGGTATCGTCGAGCGTGTAAGCTTGTGTGTGAGCGGCCACATGAGCGCGAACTTACAATGAGAATAAAAGTTTCCAGCAGATCAGCTGATTGTGATTAGCGCACAATTGAAAGGTAAACAGAGAACGCGATAAGAATGGGATACTGCTTCTGCTTCTTCTTCTGCCTTGCAAATCGGTTTGCCTCTAATCAATGAGCAATCATCGGGAATTACACCACAGACAACTCTTAAAATGAGCAGCAACAATAAGCCGAGTGTGTTGAATATCTGCTGAGCTAACGGTATGGTAACGAAACGGTAAGTGCCAGCAGCTGCAGATTAGTGTATTGAACTCGATTGGTTGGGTTAATAATTGTTTATTATACGTCATTTATTTATGAAATGCTTAGTCAGTGATTTTCGGGTTTTATTGCATAGCATGCGCAACATAAGAAGAGCGGCCTGCTGCCAATAGAATGGAGAGGAAGCGAGCACGCGATAGTCGCAACTTATGTTGCCAAGTGTAATTCGCAAGACGTCGCTTGCGTCAAAGCAACGCAAGGCAAAGGCAAAGCAAAGGCAAAGTGGAATAAAAAGCTTTACTATTTGCTTTTTCTTTTCTTCGTGCTCTTTTTTTCTAATTTTATTTATTTATTTTTTTTTTTAATTTTTCTTTTAATTTTTGTATGTTTTTTTTGTATATATTATATTTTTTTTTGTTTGCAAATGAACAATGAATGAACAAATGGTTTTGCAAAATACAAAAAAGCCAAAAAGTAAGTAAATAAAAAACAACAACAAAAACGTCATACGGAGGCAAAAAGTTCTTTTTAGTTTGCTATGTTTTTGCGCGAATTCGCATTCCAAGGCCTACGTGACTTTTCTCAGGTTGTCTCCGCAACGAACATTGGTCTTGTAGCATTTACACGCGCAGCTTGCCCGCCGGTGATTCGCTGCAAGTCTGGCAACGGCAACGGGACCATGTGCCGCCGCCCGCCTAAGTCAAGTGCACAAGCCGCAGCCATGCTGTGCGGTGCCATTCCGTGCCGTGTTCTGCTCTAGCTTGGCTGCTCGGGGGTTTGGGATTTTGCGTGGAATTTTTGCAGCTAAACGAAAGACAATTATCACACGGAAATGCTGACGCTGCCTAATTAAGAGACAGACCCGACAGACGTGCACATGTATTTACATACACACAGACAGCGCATAATTAAACAATATTAATGAACACCGCGAATCGAAACGCCGCCATCGGATTTATGCTTGATGAAGTTGTTCCACTCACCTGTTGCCAGTGAGGCACACAACGCTGACGCAGCGCTTTGCACATGACCTTCTGAATTTTTTGCTTGATTGACTTTTTACTTTTTGCATCCATCATTTTGGCACGTGTTCCAGCGATTGTTAACCTGTCTGCCTGTCTGCCTGACGCTGTCGCTTAGTGGATTTATAATGGTGTCGAAAGCGGCTGATAACAAAATTATTGCGAGCTCAGCAGTAAACTGATCGTGGCATATTGTGTTTTATCGTAAGTAGGTGAGTATGTTAAGTTATGCGGCAGGAAGCTTTTTGCAGTATTTATTCTACATAGAGATAATTAACCATATTTTAATATTTTTGCTTTTATATTAAACAGTTGTCTTTGGTGTTAATAAAACTTAAGTTCAGCTTATTTTACTGGAACAAGTTTTAGTAAAGATTAATAAATTGCATCTGTTTTATGTTATTTTTAAAATATAATAAAAAAAAAATAAAAAATAAAAATCCCATAGTTTTCGATTGTACTATAATGTTAATCAATAAATCACAGGTGTATCAAATTGTTTTTTATCTGTATTCTAATTAAAATTAAACTATTTATACGAAACCATCAGCGACGGTAAAAGTTTAAGTGATAACTCTGTGCCATAGCGGGTGAGCGACGGTAATTGGATTGACAAGCGAAGGCCTTTGGTATGCCAAGGAAAGTGGAAGTATAAAGTTAATATGGGAAGCACCATCTCCCATCCCAAATCGATGGCAGATGCCAATCCGCTAAGCTTAAAACTTTTTATAGACAAATTCAAAAACAAGATCACAGACCGACGAAGGACATGCGGTCAAAGAAGATTAGAGCCTACGCTGTGAGTTCAAGACGCAAATATGCGTTCGCAGTAGCACATTTAAAGAAGTGCGGTGTAATGAAAAGATGATTTGTATGCTTTGTACGTTGTGCAGGCATCGTCAGGAGTGATGAAGGCATTGCCGAAAGCGACAAACAGCAACGTGCAGTCCATGTAAATGCTGCGAATGTAGTCAAGTCGACCGAAGCAAGGGATCCTTATAAAAAGAAATTCCTGACGAAGCGCCTCGTCAAGAGACTTGCAGCACGTCCGATTCGAAAGTTTGAAAGTAAATTTCAGACGAAAACGTGGCGTGTGTGATTCAGACACTGAGCGTCGACGAAACGTGTGACCCCCCTGTGAAACTGATAAGCGCAAAAGTTTGTTGTTGGCTTATAAAACTGTTTATTTGGTTAGTTTAGAACAGTAAAAACAAAAACAAAAACAAAATCAACAATTTCATAGGCATAAGCGTTTCCTAATAAAAATTGCTTTGCAAAAATGCGTCAATAAAATCAACGAAAAAAAAAAATAAATAGAATAAAACAAAGTAAAACTTTTTTGCAAATTGGTGTCATTGAACTGGGTCTCGGTTGTTATTTTTGTTGTTGTTGTTGTTTTTATTTTAATATATTTATTCACACACATTCCGTCAGAAGTGCGTAGGAGAATTTTGTAGCGTTTTCACTTTTCACAAAGTATTTTGTTTGTTTTTTTTTTTTTTTTTTTGTATACACGTAAGTAAATTCACCAAACTAAAGTTGCACGCGTGTGTAAACACATTTGTACACACATATTTGAGTATGAATACTGTATTGTTTTTTAGATCAGCAGACAATTCGCGAGATATTCTCGCATAAACATGTTTATTTAGTTTGCTGATTAGTTTGTTTTTGGGGCTGCTGAGTAGTTTATCATATGAAATGAATTCGCAAAAAGGAAAAGTTAAATGCCGAATGGGATGTTGGAGGGTGGTTATGGTGTGTACTAATTAGTAAGCGTGTGTTGTGCTATCAGCAACCTGCACTTGCTTTATTTAATCGCCTAAGACTGCTCACAGAGTTTCTGCTAAGTAAATTAAAATCAAACCGAACCCTTACGGAAGCGGCAAAATATGAAGACAATTGAGGCTACTAGCTACTAGTCTGATGCTAAATCGACTTCCGACATGCGCCAGATATATTGGCAAATGGAACGGAAAGACGCAGCTAATAAAATTTGATATTCCGGAAATTTGGTTATTTACATATTAATATAAACTCCATGCAACAGGCAAAGTCCAGCTCCCGAACGTTCGAGTGTAGAAGGTTCCCCTTAAATGGATGTAGAAAAAGCGCTGAATCACCGCACCGTCATCATGGCAACGTCTTGGAGCTCGCACAAAGCATTTAGTTATAAGTTTCGTGGGGGTTTCGTTGATAACAAATGAGTTTTGCCAAACTATTTCGCCGAATTGTGTGCAAATTGGAATTTTGGATTTGCTGAGTCAGCTTAATTTACTGGTAAATGTACTCAAGTCACTCACTTTATTTAAAAGAAAGTACCATTGCTGTGATTCGACGGATGTTGAAATCGCAGTTCGAAAAATCTTTGTAGAGGGTTGATTCCGCTTTAGGAAATGCCTTGTTATATAGATATAGAAAAGTAGAAACTTAATTGCGATTTTAAATAAATGCGCAATTTTATAGTTATATAAAATTTCTTAACTAAATAAGTGCATAAATCGTATTTACCATTCAAGTCAACCTCAACAACACTGCTGCTGTGCAGGAACAAAGAACAATAACAATTAATGTTGAACCTTCGCTTTGGTTTTTTTAATGTGGTCTCGCTTCGTATAAACATTATGATTTAAGCTATGGAAATAAAATATATATATATATATATATTATATATAATATATGTATATAGTTGATAAAAAATAAATTTAAAATTAAAAAATTTCTGGAGATGCGGGGCATCGATCCCCGTACCTCTCACATGCTAAGCGAGCGCTCTACCATCTGAGCTACATCCCCGTTGTATATTGTTGGTCTAACAGTATATTTAACGAAAGCGACTGCTCATAAGGTAACTAACAATTGTGAGTAAAAAAAGCTTTTTTTAACCATAAAGAGCTTTTCTAAATCATTAAAAGCTTTCGCTGATTTCTTTTTTAGGGATATACTTAATAAGTGAAAATAAAAAATTAATAGTTAAATAATAATAATCAAAAGTTGAAATAAAAATAATAAACATTTTTGATTTTTTTTTAAAGGTTATATAAAAAATTTTAAAAATCTAACTGTCAACGATTTAAAAATGATAAAATTAAACTTGTTCCCGCCCGGGTTCGAACCGGGGACCTTGTGCGTGTGAAGCACACGTGATAACCGCTACACTACGGAAACCGGTTAGTTCGTGAAAATAATAAATCTGCTCGGTAGTAAATGGCCATCAATAATAGTATATTTTTTTCGATCGTAAAAATTATATAGTAAGCGATAAAATTGTAATTCGAAGTGCTGTTGAAAATGTTGTTAATTTAGTCTTATATTTAAAATATTACTCGAAAAGATTAAAGGTTGATTTCCAGAATAATATTTTCTTGAAAAAAGATTTTCCTAATTGGACACGATATAATTTAGTGCGAAATTTTAAGATAGAATGAGATAAATAGTATTATTGTTTGTAACTGGTAGTTTTGCATACCTTCGCGACATAAAAGAGCATCAAGCAGCTGAACAAACTGAAAGCGAGCAACAACACAAGCGGATGCAGACCGTAAAAAGAGAAATAAACAGAAGCGCCATCGGCAATGTCATCGTTGCTGTCGATAGATTGAAACTAATCAAGAAATAAATATTTGTGGCATGAATTAAAAGGAAGGCAATTAGATTTTACCAAAATTGATTGCAAATTGAGCTCACGTGACAACGAGGAGAGGCACAGCACGGCACGGCAAGGTGAGCGCAGCAGATATGCGCCACGAACGCGTTCCTTGGCAAAAAGTGTACGCATCCAGTCGACCCAGTCGCCTATTGCTGGCTAATGCGTCGCGGCGAGTCTGCTCTGTGCTGTGTGCGTTTGTATAATCGACAAATGCCATGACAAAAAACACGTATGTGTGTACATACATGGACGAGTATTCAAATAAGTCGCACGCACCCCAGCCACCTGGAGGCCGAGTGGCTCCCCCACATCACCATGGCTTGGCCAGTTGAGCGCGAAACAAGTTCAGTGCCGTTGATAACCGTCCTAGAAGACACGGAAAACTAATTTATTTCGCACATGCGACATTGCCGCCTTACTGCTCTTGGCCAGCGCTGGTGATGTCGATGACCATGGCTATGGCGGCGGCGGCGGCGGCGGCGATGACATTTTCGTACGTAATATTAGCGCGCCAGCTGTGCTGGGGGCAGCGATGGTCGAAGATTGTGCGGGAAGCTGGAAGTTGCTGGAAGTTGGTTTCTGGTGCTGCGATCTAACGAAAGTGCAATGGACCTAGAATCAACTGCGCATGTTGCTGTTGTTGTTGCTTGCGGCGTTGTTTGTGTTCGCAATTGCAGTTGTTGGGTTGTTGGCTGTGGCTTGGGTCTTCTTTGCTTGCATTTGTTGCATTTGTTGTGGCCAGAACAAAGATGAGTTCAGAACCAATTTAAGCTTATATAATAAAATAATGTCTCACAAGGCCTTCGTGTGGGTCATAGTTGTTTTTTGTAGTTTGCTGTGTTGTTGTGTTGTTGGCTTGTTGCTGTTGTCATCGTCATTGCTGCACCGCAAGTAACTGATTCTCTTGCTGATTATGCCACAAACATATTTTTGCTCTTAGGCAATATGAAAAATCTAAACGCGTTTTTATTCAAAGTAGGAATTCATGTTATAAATTCGCGTATCTTTCGATCAAAAGAAAAAGGAAAAACAAAAAAAAAGACAACAAAGTGCCGTTGTCGGGTTTAGCTTAAGCATATTTCATCTTCATCAGCAACACCAATAACTCCAATAACATCAATAACATCAACAACACCAACAACTCAACGCACCTTGCAACAACATCAGCGCGTTGATGTTATTGACCGAGTTATTGAACATGGCCAGCATCGACAACTTCAGGTGCAACATCAGGCGCACTCGCGGAGCCTCATCAGTCTTAGCCTCATCAGCCACATCAGCAACATCATACCATATCAATTGCAGCAGCAAGCAGCAAGCGTCAGAAACATGTGGATATTGCTGTTGTTCGCGCCACTCATGGCCGATAAGCTGCTGCTAAGTATGCGACTTCGCTTTTATTATGCGCAAACATGAAAAGCAGTAGCAGCCGACTTCCACTTGGGGACATGGTCACAACTGCAATCTACAACTTGGTCCTAATTTCATGCTTAGTTCAGGTTAGTCTAGACTGGACTACACTTGCAGGCCGCTAACAAATTATGCATAAGCATTTGCCTAATATATAAGTGAGTTATGAAATGATTTTAAGTTGATTTTTGTGTAGCCGTTTATTTTGCCATTCTTCGATTATTATTTTATTTGCCTAGTCGAGTTGGTATGGCATACGTTGGTCATGAATGCGGGAACATGTGTGTGCCAGCATTGGCTGAACCACAATGTGGCCTCAAATTCCATGAGCCAGCCAAGAGAATATGCTCAGCTGACTGCTGGCAGTGCACTGTTTCGCTGTCTAGCAATTAATTAATGTTAATATGCCAAACTGGCGACTTGTCACTGCGATCGCTCAACTTATCCGTATCTTAATTGAATGTATCTGCAAGCCACACTCTGCATTAGCTGGCCGCTATATTATGAACGCATGTTCGCCTAATGGCGTCGTTTTTCACTCTGACTGAGTCCGTTTGCATTATGTAAATGATGTATTAGTTGTATAGATCGGTGTAGATCGCCTGGCAAGAAAATCGCATCGCCACTTACTGTTAGTGACTTATTTGGGCTGCCATTAAGGGCAGCATTGCGCAGAGTGGCGTTTATTTCGTGGGCTTCACGGGCACGAGGTCAACGTTTCGAAAGTATGCATGTGCATATGTTAGATGTAGCATGAGTGCATTCACGGCCCACTGCGTATTATGCACAGCGTTCACGCAAGGCAATGCCAGCGCACTGCGATGCACTCAAGTTCAAGATCAGCGCGCTCGTGTTTGTATCTGCCAGTTAATATTTTTATTATGCCTGTTTTATGTACATACTCGTATACATTTTTAATGTCATCTGTTATGTGCAGTTGGGCGTTTTTCGATGCCGTGCAGCCATAAGTTAATCACGCATATCTATGTTACATATAGGAAGCTCGCATTCACATATGTATGTACGCTGGCTTTCAGCAAGGTTCGCGTAGCTGTCAATGGCAGACAATGCACTCGAGTTGTTTATGCACAGTTTTTACAATTGCAGCACAAATCGCAGGAAATGACACCCTGCAGCACATGGATTGCAGTAACGATCTTGTTGCGGATCAGCTTCGGAAATAAAATCGATCTGAACTAAAGTTAGACTTCATATCGTTTATTCACACTGCCATCATTGGGTTTGTCATAGACATGACGCTGCACTGCTGCCGAGTCATGTATAGGCAGCCCAACCCTTCGGCTGCTATGCTGTCTAAGGCCGTCGCAGTACAGGTCTGCCTCAGGTCAGTGGCTGTTAAAGTCGCATTGGACGTGATCTTGTCGCTGTTGAAATTCGATACTTTTCTTTGCCGCTAAGCGCAGCCGTGATCATGAGATCGACAAACAGAAATGCATTTGCATGTGACATGCAACAACGGTACAGCTGAGCCTCCTCCTCCTCCTCCTCCTCCTCCTCCGTCGAATGCTGCGTCTACGGGGGTTACAAAAATACACAAACAAACAAAACGACAACGACAACGACAACGACAACAACACGACAACAACAAACAAGAGCAAATAAAGAGACATAACCCCTCAGTTTGGCATTCCATTTACTCGTGTAATAGCATCTGTGAGGCCTGGTGACTCTGCGCCCGAACTGCTGCTTATGGGCTGCTTCACTCTCAATTAAAATCCACTTAAGTCGATTTTTGTGTGTTTCCTTGCGTAGGAGCTAATTGATGCCATTAGCCGGCAGCAGACTTTCTTAATCGTTTAGAATCTTAATAATGTCATGGCTGAGGCTGTCAAGGCGATTTCAATGTCAAGTTCAAGTGGCAAACGAAATCCGAGACATTTCGGCTGCAATTGAACTGCGCTGTGTGCTGTGTGCTGTGTGCAGTGGCAGCTTATTGCTGTGCGGGGCGTGTGGGGCATGTGGGTTGTGTGGAAGCCACAATGCCAAGAATGGCATAATGGCCGTGGCATGGCATGGCATGGCTTATCATTTGCTTAAGTGAAATGATATTTTGAAATTTTATTGAATTGGTTAAAAATAAATACCCGAAGTGGCGCAGTGCTGCTGCTGTCCGTTGGCTGTGGCTGCCTGGGGCTGCCTGGGGCTGGTTGGTAAGCTGCTTAACGACTTGGAATGCATTTAGCATTTTGAAATGAAAATTTTAATTCGATTTTGACGCAATGTAAAAATAAGGAAGTGCAACGCGTAACTAATTGCATTAAGCAAAATCGTAGCAGCAACTTTTCAAAGCGTTGTGGCGCCAAATGCCAAACCAGAAACTAGAAAAAAAAATCTTGTCCAAATGTGTCAGAATTGTTGCCATTTGTTGCTGTGTATTTGTTGTTGTGTGTGTTGTCGTTGTTGTTGTTGTTGCTATTGCTATTGCAGGCATTTAGCTAAGAATTCACAGTGCTTTGAGTTAATATAAATAAATAAATTTAAATTGAATCGCTTTTCTAATGCTCGACGATGTCTGGCTCCATAAATCTTAAGCTTGTTGCCGTTGCGCACCTCAACTGCCCGCCAGTGACTCTTGCGGCCGCCGCTTGCCTGCGCCTGTTGTGCACTCGCACACACTGTTGGATGTCTACTTGAATGCTTGGCTGATTTGCCAGCGGTCTGTCCACTACGTCTGTCTGCCTGTCTGTCTGTCTGTCTGTTTGGTTGATTGCTTGATTGGTTAGATGGATGGTCGGTGGGCAAGCGATGGATGGATCTGCGCGCTTGTTTACTATTATTATGCAAATAGCAATTATCATTTGTCACAAATGCCGCTAATAATAATAATTAAATACCCACGCTTTAATCTGATACGACTTCGCTTTAATTCAAATCCCATGCTGACAATGCATCTTGTTAGCTGTTGGCGCCGTTTCCTTGGGTCAAGTGATTGCTTGCATGATCGCTCGATTTGAGACATTGATAACTGTCACGCTGTAGCTCTGTCACCTCCACTGCCCGACTGCCTCGCGTGGGTCACTTGTCAGTGTCAGTTGTTAATGGTGCCGGCAGTATCGGCTGCAAATATTCTACTGTCATTTGCTAAGGCTAAGCGTATGCTTAGCGTATGAGCAACTCTGCTGACTTATGACATCCAAACCCATTCACAAACAAGCCAGGCTATCATATTACAAAGCAGCGCACTGGCCTCCTACCTTGACTGCAATATACGCATAAATATAATTACTAAGTGGAATAACTGCAGCTCAACAACATCCTTATGCGACGTTGCAGGCTCAGAGAAATGTTATGTGTGGGGATTGTCGGCGAAAAGCAAGTTTAAACAGGCAAAGCAGAGTCGCTAATCCGTTGCTACACAGAGTACATGCATAACTCATAGGAAGAACACTTTCCACACAAGGCATACGATAAGCGGGAAAATCTAATTAAGTCATTCATTGTGACGGCTCAATGAGAGCCATGGGCAACGTGGCCGCACGAAGGAAAGGGCGCAACTTGTGTAAGTGATCCAGAAAAGCCGCATGTCACAACATGCCTCGACACTGGGCTCCCCCTCCCTGCTGTAGGCTGCACACTGTGAGAGCGAGCAACGCGTGTGTGCAACGCTTTATTTATTGCGTTTAAATTGCAGTCATGCACATGAGCGACAACGCCAACAAGATGCCAGATTGCACAACTGCTGCCCCACCTTGGAACCGCATGTGTGGACTCGTAGGCGCTCGCAGGCGCTTGCAGGCACTCGCAGGCACTCGTGGCTGTTTGTATGCCCGCTTGTGTAGCCGTTCAAACGCTAATCCCTTGGCATCCTGGCATCATTAATTTTTCATTGATCGCGATCAACACGTCATATGCCTCTACGTCTGCGGCTTAGGGCGGATGTTTGGTGTCAAAACAAGATGCGTGTCAATGCCTGCGACTATCACGACTTAATTTATGTTCGGATTTGTAGGAAAAACAACTTTTCCTCATCCCATGCCCATTCTCAGGCCTGGCACCCCTTTGGCATTATTCCGCGCTCACTTCTACTATTAAGCACTTTGATTATTTTTAGTAACAGCTGCGCATGTGCACAAAACTCGAAGCTAATCGCTCGCCACGAGTGCCTACAAATTGCCAAGCATAACTCAATGCCCGAAATGCTCTGAAGGCAGGCGCAATGCAAATTCACATAATTAAGACGATAAGGTAAGAAGGCGATTGATCGTCAATCGCTTATGGAAAGCACATAAGCGAAACGTGTCAAAAAGAAAAGTGTTTCTCGTTTAGCGCGTAAATTACGAAACGTGCACATAAATCTGCCATCACCAACGCTGAAGCGATTGGCCTGCACTGGCCTGGTCTGGCCCGGCTTGACACGGCTGCAGCTTGGCTCGAGTGGAAACCTTTTGTGATAATCAAATAAACGATCGATTAATAATGAAGATGCAAGCGGGCATCCGCAATTGCGTTAAAATTGTTTATTATTTATGGCCACACAAACCAGACGCCTCACAGCCTCACAGCCAGCCAGTTAACCAGGTAAGCAGCCAGACGTGCCGCTAAATCGAATGCTCCTACACCGAACGAGCCTCGCGTAGGCTGCTCGCAACAGTTTCCAGTGAAAAGTGTTCTCGCAGAGGCGTTGCCGGCTGTTGCCTGGCTAGCTGCTTAGCTGGCTCGCTGTCTTGATCGGTGATCGCACGCTGAAGGCCAAGAGTGCAGTGCGTCCTGCTCGTCAACGCTATCGTGGCCGACAGTTGCAGTTCGCTTGGGAATCTGCTCGCTGCTCGCTGGCAGTTGTGTGGCATGTCGCGGCGCTAAACTTCACTCGACCGGCGAGTGTCGACTGTGCTGTGTGCCGTTTTCCTTAATTGCCGTTGGCCTCAGGTCTCGATAGTTTAACTTATTCCATCAGCAACTAAGTACGAGAATGCTCAGTTCAACTGCCTTTGTCCACAACTACCCACAAGACTGTGAAAGTGTTATGTGTTTCGTTCAGAGAGTAAAATTATTTTTTCTCTTTAAATTTACTAAGCAATGCTATAGTTTCGGAGATTTTTACGACGATGTTTTGCACATTATTTACAGTGTATAGCATATACGACGGTTGTTGTCGGTTTTAGTTTCAGCCTAAAAAACAATTCGAAATGATCTGTTCTAATTAAATGGCATTCTAATGATCATTATTCCACGATAATTTATTTCTTTTTTCCAATGGCTCTTAAGCTTTTAAAATTTTCACCAATTAGTCCAAGCGATACTTGCTCGATCCGCACATTCTTTATTTCGAGTTCGATCGAACCATTGATACCATTAATGCCAACCAAATCGATTGAATGCGAAAGCGTCGGCCCCGAGTAGCCTGATAAGATGCGCAAACACAATACATATATAGTATAAAGACGGGTATATAAACTGCAGAACGCAATAAAAGCGATAAGGTCGCTTTTTGTGCTGCATGAGTCCGAAATCGATAAATTCGTTTTTGTGTATTTCTCTATTAACTAAGACAATTAGATTTTTTAAAAATAAATACCTGAACACTGACTCACATCGACCCAGATTATCTGTATAATCTTTAAACAATAATTACTTCTCGAAGCCATTGCGATATTCGGCCACGGGCCACTTCTTTCCGAGTGCCAGTTCTCTCGCCAGATGTCGAATAATTTTGCCACTGCCGGTCTTCGGCAGATCGTCCAAGAAGAAGACGCCGCAGTGCAGTTGCTTATGTGTGACCACCAAGCGCTTGGCCACATACTCCACCACTTCTTGTTCGCTGAGACGGCTGCCAGGCGTCTTAACGATCGCAGCTGCCGCCGCATCGCCGTCCACCTCATTCCACAGGCCGAACACGCATGCCTCGAGGACGTCAGGCAGCTCCACGAGCACCATTTCAATCTCATTCGGACAATATTGCATGCCATGGAAGCAGAGCATGTCACGCTTGCGTTCAATCACATGCAGGTAGTTCTCATTATCGAAGTAGCCCATGTCTCCGGTGTGAAACCAGCCCTGGTAGTCTTGCAGGCGCTTGGATTCATGCGGATTGGCATAGTAGCCATTCCACACTTTGCCATTGTGCACGATGATCTCGCCAGTTTCACAGTGGCCCAAACTGCGTCCGGCTTCGTCGAGTATCTTCACACGTACGCCGGGCACAATCTGACCCACGGACTGTGGACGTGCTATGCCCATATTGGCTGCGATGCCGCCACATTCTGTCAAAGCATAGCCGAAGGATATCTGTCCATTTGTGAGATACTCTTGCATTTTCAGCAACGTCGCCACATAGCAGTTGCCGCCGCCCACGCTTATAAAGCGTATGCTCCTCAGGCGCTCGCGGCTTATCGAGGGTGACTTAACCAGAGAGCCAATTTGCCGCGGGGACAACGTAAGCAAGGTGATTCGGTATTTCTCGACGAGCTCTAGCATGTATTCAGGCGTAAACGGTCGATCGGTTATGATGCGCGTCGAGCCATGGCCACAGCTAAAGAGCAAATTGTAGAGGCCAGCAGTCCAATCAATTGTGCTGAAGGAGAGCATTACATCCTGTCCATTGACGAAGCTGTTGATTATTGGGATGGGACTTAGTCGGTAACAAAAGCGGATACACACAAACTGCTTACCCATAGTCAAACAGACAAGCCGAGTTCGATATGCAGACTGATTTGGGGAGTCCCGTCGTGCCTGAGGTGCATAGCACCGCCACGGTTTGGTCGCCGCCCAACTGCAGTGTCTGAGGACTGTGTTGTATAGACTTGGATTAGATGGGAGACGGCAAGGGGCGCAAATCAAACTTACACATAGTACAATTCACGTTTTGTCGGCTCTAGCAGATCCTCGACACGCATGATGCCCGCACGATGCTCCTTCAGAGTGTACACGTGGGCCTTGAGCATTTTGCTGATGGCGTTCAAATTCTGATAGATTTTGCCATCGCAAAAGATAATGCTTGGGCGTGTTATGCCAAATAAATGCTTAATGGTCGCTATAAAAATGAAACGTTTATTTATCGCTCCTCCCTTCGCTCGCTGCCGCGTGTAGCTCACCTTCGTCGTGACTTGGACTAATCGCATGAAACGGCGTGCAGTTGAGCAAGCAGCCCAAGACCACAGACAGCAGATATGTCGAGTTGGCACCTGCAATGCCCACAACATCGTCTTGCTTCAGACCCATGGCTCGCAGTTGTTGGGCTATGCGTATGGCGAAAGTTATGGCTTCGCCATTCGTGATGGCTGTGCCTTCGGTATCTGATATCTACGAGTAAATCCCAAAACGTATGTTATTGTGGCAATTGTTTTTGTTGTTGTAGCTGTTACCTGGCAGACATTGTTGGGATTGTTGCGCATAAAGGCGAATAGTATTTTACCAATAGAACAGTCGGCATCGAAGAAGCTTAATGGCTTTGGTCCACTCCAGATTTTTGTGTACTTGTCGAATACTGTATTGCTGCGATCCATGCCAAGTAGACGTGCTTTAGCTATGCGAGCTCCAAAGCAATTGTGTTGCAAAAGTTACCCAAAAGCTGTGGGGCTTTTTCGTGCCGATAAGATAGTAACGTCATGGTTTAACCCCGCAGCGGATGCTTATCTGCAAAAGCTCTCTGATAAGCGATTATTTCATTTGGATTTCGCAGTCAAAGGGCTAAGACAAATTGGCTTAATAATTTGCATCAGCAACACTGTAGAACGTTTCAAATATACGTTAGAAAGTTGCTTGTGGGTTGTTATTTACAGTAATGACGTGAATAAAATGAACCGTAATTGGGATGGGTGGTCATTTTATTCGTTGAAGTAATTGACTTCAAATAAATATGGAGGAAATTTGAGAATTTGAACTCATTAAAATTCCTAAAACATTACATTCGCCATCTTCTAACAGAATCACCAATGATACACTCATCATAAATTATATTAATATTATTTTTATCATATTGACTACAGGAAGATGTATTTAAGAATATAAAAGTCAGTTTACTACTTTTGCAATTCAAGGAAGTGTGAGCGATTTGCTATTCTGTTAATCTTGCCATTTGCATTACGCTTGAGTTCGTCGACTATAAGCGCACCTGCGTTGAGGTGTTTGTACTTGGCGCCTGCATGTTGCTTCACATAATCTATTACATCCTCTGCACTTAAACGGGCTTCCGTCCTCTTGACAATCAATGCCGCGGCTGCGTCGCCTACCAATTGACTCCAAATGCCGAAAACGCATACCTCAGCTACTTCGGGCATCTGTGCCACCACATCTTCGACCTCATGTGGGTAATACATTATGCCCATGTACTTCAGCATATCCTTCTTGCGTTCGACCACGAATAAAAATCCATCCTCATCAAAGTAGCCCAAGTCACCGGAGTGAAACCAACCGGCGTCATCTTGCATTTGCTTGGAAGCCAACTCATTATCGAAATAGCCACGCCAGTGGCAACCATGTTGTGCGAGTATCTCGCCAAGTTCATTGGGTCCCAGCTTCCGCCCATCATCGTTTACTATTTTTACTCTAAATCCAGGTAGAATACGTCCCACAGAGTTCGGTTTGTCTTTGAAGTGATTATTTTGTGTCATTAGTGCACCCAGTTCGGTGAATCCATAGATAAAATTCAGTTGTCCATGTCGAATGTGTTCTTGTAAGCTGGTCTGTGCCTGCAGAGTGCAACGACCCCCTCCATAGAGGTAGTATCGCACGCTATCCAACCTCGAAGGGTGCAGAGTTTTGCATGACAGCAGCATAGCCATATGTGCAGGAGCCTGAAATGTCCAAGTGACTTTGAAGCTTTCGATTATTTTTAGATATGCTTCTGGCGTGTAAATCTCATCAGAGACGATGCGTTTCGTGCCGTAAACCGCTGCTGTGATCAGCGTGATGAGGCCACTTATCCAGTCCAAGCTGCTGGTCGAGTACTGCACATCCATTTCGTTGAGATAGCTGAGGTTGGAGTAGGCTTCTTTAATGGACAAAGAGGAAGCTTTTAACTTAAGTTGTACTCACCTGAAATGCTGAAATATTTTACGTGCATTCGACAAGGTAACCGCTTTGGGTGTGCCAGTTGTGCCTGAGGAGCAGAGTATGGCTAGATTTTGGCTCAAGCCTTGTTCCAGTTTCACTGGTCTGTAAGCAGTATTATTAATTTTTTCTTCTTTGCTGCACGTCTTCGTAACTACCTAAACCTATTATCTTCTGGTGAACTTAATATATCCAATATTGTAGGCACTCCCTCCATGTGCTGGTTCATAGTGTAGATGCTCGGCTTTAAGCTGCTTGTGGCATTTTCAATTTTCATGTAGTGTTCGCCATCACAAAAAATTATTTTTGGCTTAGTTATTGCACATAAATTTCGAATGGTTACTGTTTGTGTTTTAAAAAGCATATAATTCGAAAATCAATTTTTTTCCTTATAGAACTAATAGAACAGTTTGATACCTTCATCATAGCTCGGATTCACAGCATGAAAAGCCGTACCAATGAAGAAGCAGGCATATGCCACAGCTGCCATGTGCGTCGTATTTGTGCCCATTAGGGCCACAATGTCCTGTTGTCCGATGCCATAGTTGCGACGCAGGTGTGTGGCTACTCTAATGGCATTACTTAGCATTTCCGCTCTTGTCAGGACGGTGTGTTCAGTCGCAGATACCTGGAACACTTGCTTCGGCTGCCTTCGCATTTCCTCGTAAATTATTTCCCCAATGGACAAATTGGCAGAGAAGTACTCACGTGGAACATCGCCGGTCCAGACCTTGTTCGTCGTATCATATGTGGTACCTGGTGTATAGTTACTCGACTCCATATTTTAGCAATGTTGCGGAAAGAATAATTGTAGCTGCACACTCGCACTTGCTTTTATATCGCATGTTTTCCGCCAGCTATTTGTGCAATTACATTGCAACGTTTTGTCGTGTTTTTTGCTTTTTTGAGGCCTTACATCAGTTAAATATGCACAATTGTCTAATTTCCATCGCGTGCCTATAAAAACGTTTTGACGCTTTCACATTCGCCGCTTAGTTCACGTACAAAGTCCAGAAGGTATCTTTTCGGGTTAAGTATCAGAACTCTCGCATTTAGTTGCATCTTATCGTATTGTATACGGCTCAAAATGTGATGAATTGTGATACATGTATTTGTAGCAAGAGATACTTGCGTGGACTTTAAAACATACATTGCTTACAAACTTTACTAATCCTCCAAAATACCTCTTATCCTCCACTAAGCATGTCGTTTCTTTTAATATTACTACTTATATAAAGTCAACGGTCAAATCTTATGCTTGTGTTATTATAAAAAGTCAAGCAGAGTTTTCTTAGTGAATCAGCTTTATTTGAAGGTGGCCTGCTTCCATCTGGCATTTTATCTCATAGTAGCTGCTCTTCAGATTAGTTGCATTGCTGTGTTTAGAGAGGGCGGTTAGTGTTTTGTCAGTACCAGAGCTAATGCACACTGCTTACTTACCGTTACTTGCTTTTAATTTATACTAAGTTGCTAAATTATAAAAAAAATTATGATCGTTGTGTTGAATATCATCGTAAACTCTGAGGCACTTTTGAAAAACAAATGAGGCTTTATATCCGATCATTTTATCAAAATACGAGTGATGTTTCTATTAAAAATCATTAGATCATTCCAACAACCTGTTGTAAATGGAAACAACACTCTTATATATTATCGCAGTAAATTAGGAAATTATGATATGCAATTAGTTTATTTAATTCAATTTTCTATGAAATTATTGTGCATCATGTACGCAACCTTGATAGCTTGACGGTGAACATTGCCAATCGCAGTCTTCTGCAGTTCATGAACAATTATTGACCCCGTTACTTAGTTCAAAAACAATTTTTCCACTCATAATTTTGAAATTTGTGTTTATTAACTCATTTGCAACATTAAGACTATTCAGAATTTCTTATTCATGGAAAAATTGTGTCGTTTTATTAGGCGAAGAAAGTACACAATTTAAACTGAAGATATTGTTATATTGTGGCATAATCGGAAGTTAAGTTTATTTTAGCTTAATCTTAACAAGTTAGTTTTTCCGCTAATCATCAGATGCTCGGCATCATATGCTGATAAGACTCGCTTACAATTTCATTGAAAGATATGCTCTCCAATAAAATGTTAAGTAAATAGCTTTGTTTTTTTTAACTTTCGCTAGCTCTACCTCAACGTTTGTTGTTAGTGCGGAATAAATAAACATGATCTTTGCAACTTGTTGTTGCGTGACTTGCCTTATTCTTAATTGTGTTTTCTTATTTTGTATTATTCGCTTAGTGAAATTTTTACGTCGCTAAGTTATATCTTCTTCTATATAAATAAAGGTGTTCGTTTATCTGTCTCTTATGGGTTGCTATGCCGATCATCTGACTGCAATAATACTTTGGTGAGCTGTAGGTGGGAAGGTTTTTATGATTTTTGCGATTTAAAAGGTGGACAGGGCTACGCCCCCTCCAAATAAGCGAACACCTTTATCTGTTATATATCTTGAAGTATATCATGTAGATTGATAAAATTTGCTACATATGCAGAGGGAATCTGAATAAATAAGATCCATTATAAAAATGGAAGGTCACTCCAAGTTGTAAATCTTATTAAAAAAAAAAATCTGTTAAGTCCATGGCGAGAACTGGGACAAAAATTGGCAATTACCCTGATACATAAATAATATTATCTTGCTTATCATCCCAAACTTGTGAAATACAAATTTATTCAGTTTTTGTATTACAGTTAATTTTCTTGAATATTTTTATTCATAATGTAGGCAGCCTTGACAGCCTGACGATTAACCTTGCCATTCGGAGTCTTGTGCAGTTCATTTACAATCATAGCGCCGCCATTTAATTCTTTATACTTAGCATCTACGTGCGATGCCACGTAGTCGATAACTGCTTCAGCGTTCAATATACTCCCAGGTTTTTTCACCACGGCTGCTGCCGCCGCATCGCCAGCAAGCTCATCCAAAACTCCAAAAACACAAACTTCGGCAACATCAGGCATCTCGGCAATTACTTCTTCGATCTCATGGGGAAAATACTTCATCCACAAATACCTAAGCAAATCGTTTTTCCTTTCAACTATGTAGAGATAATTATCCTCATCAAAGTAGCCGAAGTCACCAGTGTGGAACCAACCATCCCCATCTTGCATATTGTCCATGGCTTCCTTATTGCCAAAGTAGCCATTCCAATGTTGACCATTGTGACAGAGAAGCTCACCTTTACAATTGGGGCCAAGCAGAATGCCATCATTGTTAACAACCTTCATCCGAATACCGGGCCTGAGGGTCCCTACCGATTCGGGCTTTTCATCAAAGTGAGTATTTAAAGTAGCAATGGTACCCAATTCTGAAAAGCCGTAAACATTCTGCAAAGCCCCTCCCGTCGGGACGAGCTTTCGAATTGTCCGCAATGTGGATTGCCTGGATTTTCCTCCACCGAAGAGTAAATGGCGTAAGCTACTCAACTTCTCTGCACTCGTATCTGGGCAATTAGCTAAAAGGGGAATATAAGTTGAGCTAATCAAGCTCATTGTAATTTTGTACTTTGTTGTGATCTCCAGAAACTCTTCCGCTGAGAATGGTTTGCTTGAAATAACGCGAATTGTACTATAAACACCAGCGCTAATAAAAATTATTAAGCTCGTGATCCAATCCATTGTACTTGGTACATACTGTATATCAGCCGATGTTAGGAAACTGTATAGAGTGAGCAAAATATTTTATTAACACATTTTATGATCCGTTTCTGTAGCTCACTTCATATGTTCAAATAGTTTTCGACCGTTCGTGATAGTCACTGCCTTAGGAGTCCCTGTCGTGCCAGAAGTGCAAAGAATCGCCATTGTGCGATTCACACCGTTGGTCAGCTTTGTTGGTCGAAATTCCTTATCAATTTTTATCTCGAGTATATCCAAAATAGAAGCCACGCCCTCAATATGACCACTGATTGTGTAAATATTTGCGTTTAAATCACACGTAGCATTTTTAACCTTCTCATACTCCTGACCATCACAGAAAATGATCTTGGGCTTGCTTATGTTGAACAGTTCCTGTATCATTACTATGACGAGAAAAAACAATAATTCACACATAATATTATTATTATAATATTTTGGCTTTGAGAAGCCCCACTCACTTTCTTCTAAGTAAGGACTCACGGCATGAAAAGCTGTGCCATTGAACATGCATCCATAAGCAACTTCAGCGAGGTGTGTCGTATTTCTGGCGATCAAACCCACGATGTCGTTTTCGACACAGTCAGTATTCCTAAGCGTGGTGGCCACTTTGATTGCATTGCAAAGCGTTTGCTGCTTGGTCAGTATTGTTTGTTCGGTATGTGAAATCTGTTGGAAAATCGGAGGTACTTCAGAAAAATGTTCTTATCTGGGTTTTGCTTTAGCTTACTTGACATATACGTTCCGGATCCCTTTGCATTTGTTCAAAAAGAATTTCTCCAATCGTCAATTCATCATCGTAACATTTCTTCTGATCCTCACCACTCCAAATTCTGAGCATAGGATCATAGGTAACGCAAACCTTATTGCACGAATTTAACATTGTTCTCACTATTTTCTTATACTTTACGCGATTGATTCTAGATCACGAATATTCTATGAGAATCGCCCACCTTTCTATTTATAAGCGTAGTCAGTTTAACGCTACGAGTGTCGTCAACAACAATTAAATACTTTAGTCAATTTCGCAAGACTTACGTCTGATCCACATCTTTTCTCTGCCGGAGGCATTAGAAAGCATAATTTCATTAGATAAGACAAATATCAAGATTTCTAGTTTAATCTTTATTACTTTTCTACTATACAATGCCAAAATGAAATGAAAAGCCAGCTATACTCGAGTTTCTTACTATGTACTATTGAAGAAAAGGATCACAGAATGTAGCATATTCTTTACTAATTGTGAAAAATTGTACTCGATGCAGTTAGTTAACAAAATTAAAGATTTTAATTTGAAACATGCAATTTTTATTCTGGCTGATGCAACACAATTCGTTTCAGAATCTTGTCCGTTAAGCGATATGTTTGTCAACCGAGGGTCGACTGTGTATTCTTTTATTAAACACAAGGGTCATCAGCTCGTGCTTGCTTGTTTCTTCGTATGCCACATAGGTGGCGCTTACTTCTGTTGCAAGCGCCCTCTACACTTGATTATGAAAACTACAGATGCAGTTTCAGAGTCAGCTGTTGTTTCAGGTGTTGATGATTCGCCGACAATTCTCAGTTGGTTTATCATAAATATTTTTAACGTTGTTTTTGATTCAAAACTCCAATACATGTGAACTAGCTTTCAGCGCTTGAAACTTGGTTTTGCAAAATGTCAAGCATTAAAGAAAAGACGATAGCGCCCAGGTCATTGATTCATCGCCTTTTTTATGGTTTTTAACTGGATACGTAGATATAAGTTTCATTTGAACACCATTACATTTTAGATCAAGCCACTTCCCTGCCCTCACGAAGAAGACGCTGATTTGAAGTGCAGCAGAGAAGATTAAGAAATAAGTTTCGGGTGTACATACTTCACGATTCTAATGATTAGACTGTGCCGCAAGTGAAGCATTGGCTGGAGTGGACAATCAAATAGTTAAATTCGGTAAGTATTTTGTATGATTAGGAAAAATGAAAACAATTACCAATATTTAACAAAATTAACAGCATGATCTTGACATAACTAGGCTGTCACAGGCAAAAAATGGTGTAAAGTTCACACGCAAGAGCAATTTTGTATTATCATTTTTTTTGCATAGTCACTTTTCGATTGAAAATTCGTTTTTGACTTATGACAGTCTTTTAGTAAATATGTAATATGCTTATATGCATAAGAAAATTAAACGAATATAGAGAAGGAGCAATATATATATTTACAATATCAATACGAATCAGAATTGTGAAATGGAGATGAGTTTTTTGCTAACACGAAACAAAATCGTTGCACACATTTAAATTATGAAAACAACTGTTTTAGACACTGCTATTTTTTTCTATACTTAAATTTTTTTCTTTATTAAACATTTCACACGGATGCATTATTTGTTCAGTTGACTTAATTTATCTATAAACATTTAGAGTACTTTTCGTTTTTATTTATTTATATATATATTTTTTTTTTGTTTTTTTTTTTTTTTGGTTTTTGTTTTTTGTGTTTTACTTTATCTGCCGTCAAAGGAGGTTGTGATACAACAATTATTTAATCTATTTGTCTTTTTTAGCATTCACATTTGGATTTTTTCAAATGTTTTTCATATTTATTTAGACTATTTCATTTATTTTATTTCGGGATTTAACTTTTATTTAAATGTCGCTTGTTTGTCGGTCGGTTACTAAAGTCTTCATTGCGGTTTTGTTCTTCTCGTTACTGATCTAATTTAGACTTAAATAATGAAATATTATCGTTTATTCTTTTGGTTTTGGATTTGGTGTCATTTAGAATTTACCTAGCATTTAAAGTGGCTGAGTGTGTGCGGTTCCAGTTATTATTGATTTTTGGTTTATAAGATTGACTGTTGGCAACCTGCTCTTATATGATTGTTTGTTTAAATTTATGCGCTTACTTGCTAATTATATCTACATATATAGCCGAAATGCACGGGTGTTACTCAAGTGCGACTGAGTCTGCGTAATTTCTTAAGTGTAACTTAATTAGGTTAACCGTCGATATAAGGGTTGCGTTAATTATTTACACAAAATTTATTTAAATAAAAAGCGGGATTTGTTTAATTTCTATTTTACTCTTTAAAGTTTGCGTTTCATTAGTGGGATATGTGGTTAACTTTTGTTGAAGGCGTAAGAACGGATAAAAGTTTCAACTAAACAGCAAAACAAAAGTAAATAAATATTTTTTTTTTATTTTTGTGTTAATGTTGCTATGGCACCATGGCCTCGGTTTTGTTTTATTTTTAATAATAAGCATTTTTTTTCAATTTTAATATATTTTTTAAGTCTTTGATGAACAATTCTAGAAATTGTGCGTTTACTACCAATATTTATCATTTTTTTTTACTTGGTTTTCTTTGTTGAATTTTAAAAAAGAATTTTTTGTTAAAAATATTTACAAATATTTTTATATATGCTTTTGTAAAAAATATAACAAAATTAGAATTGACCGCATTTCTCTGATTTCTTCTATTTGTTTTTATTTTTATTTTTTTTTTTAACAATAAAGTAAAACCCAATAAAACGCACTGCAAATTGGCACAACCTATGTATGCTTACTCCTTTTTTATTTTTTAACAAGACAGTAAAGCAAAACTAAAACCATGATCATAAAATGTATTAAAAAACGACGTTCTTTGTATTTATTTATTAATTTTAATACGCTGCTTGTTCACATTTAAAACCCTGTATGTTTAATATCCTTCTTAATGTTTTTTTTTTTGTGTTTTTAAAGCACTTTGCTAGTTTGTGCTTTCATTCATTTTGATTAATTATTAGTGTCAAATTTATTTCTATTTCCATAACGAACTTTAAACAACATTTTTACTGCATTTGTATTTCTTTACATCTCGCCAACTAGAAAGTACTTAATTATTTTTTATTATAATTATTTTTCTTTTAATAAATATCACTATTTCAATTAATGTTTTGGGTTTGTTATTTAACAATTACGTTTTTGTCGACGTCAATTCGTGTATATTTATTTTATACATTGACTTTATTTATATACAAAATATTCTAACTTTACCTAATATAAGTAAATCAAATGAAAAAGTACGAAATTATTTAAAAACTATAAAACATAATTAAAGAAACGAGTGTCGGAAGTAGCACAAGATGCGGGAGTTAAACATGTTTTATTTACTCTTTATTTTCAGTATATTTTCTACCGTTTTTTTCTGCTATGTAGAATTCAGTTTGCTTTTGATGTTTCTGCGCGTTCTAATGTATTTTTTTCTTTTTTTTTTTGGCTAAGTTTGATTAATAATATTTCAATTTAGTTTGTTGTGTGAATAATTTTATTTTGTTTTTATTTATTCTTCATATTTCTTTAATTTTTTTAAAGTTTTTTGTTTAAATAGTTTTTGCTTTAGATTTCTATAAAAATCTTGGTTGTCAATGTGCTTCTGAAACCAATTGAATCGGAGTGTGTTTGCTTGGTTTTCCTTTCAATCTCTCAATCAATTTCTCATTGCAATAAGTACATAGTTTAGTTAATTCAACTTTTAAAGATACGAGTATTTTTATTTTTCTCATGTGCGCAGCGAATTTTCATCGATTCTCTTACTATTATACTGTATACTGTAATAACCTTATGCGTAAGTGCTTGTGGAGCGTGTTGTGCATGTACAACATTGAACAGTAAATGGACTATGTTATTTATTTTATTTTTATTTTGGGTTCATGCAAATGTGTATTAGTACGAATATTTATGATTTAGTGATCTTACTTTGTATTTTCTTGATATGCTGCAAGCTGCAAGCTGCAAGCTGCAATGCAATGCATTGGCTTCGAAGAGTTAACAGCAGAGGAAACTGTCTACTACAAGCGGGGGAGTTCAACTCGGGAGGGATTCGCTCAATGCACGCAATTGTATCTTTGAGACTATCGTTATGGACTTGTGGCAAGGTTTTGCAGATACAAAAGGCACTTAAACAGCGTTTACATGAAACAAGGATTAATTAATTAATTTAACAAGTGACATTCGGTATTTCGTTAGGCGATTGATGTTCTTTATTTATATTTAGATTTTTGCGCAGACAGTGAGATCGGGCTGCGGCGCATTTAAAGCTACATTTGGTGTTTTCGGTTCAATTATCGGTTTGTTAATAAGTCTTACTCGGTATTTTAAATTTTTAATTTTATTGCAATTGGTTAACTTATTTCGACGTCATATCATTCTACGAATACGTATATACGCTCATACGTATATTGATGTTTGCTGCGTAAATGTTAAAAGAGAACGTTAACGCATATATGGGCTAGAGTGTGCTGATGTCGTGATAGTGCCGGTCATATTCGAACACTTACATAATCAGTTGCAGTGAAAATATATATGCGAAAATCATATCTAAATGTTTTGAATCTGCAAATTGAAGCAGAGCAAATGAACACAAGAGCGGTTATGAACAAAATATTTCAAAAGGCAAGTTTGGCGCAAATTGAGGAATTTTAGTGAAGTTCAATGAACTGATTGACTACTTAGAAAGTGTGCCGACAGGCTTGGGTTGTTGAAGTGAATATTCTTATCCTTTGGCCACTTCCATTAGCTTCTTGGGAAGTCAACTTGAAGTAGTTTTTAATTTATGTAATTATTTATTCTAATTTTTAATATTATATATACATATTAATACTTATGCCGCTTTTTGCACTGTCTGGCCCATTGGCATTTGATTTTCTTGGTTTCGATTAGTAAATAAACTTGTTTACTGTTTTTGTGATTTATACTATACAACATCGTTAATGAAAAAGTTGTGAAGAAAAATGTGTTAAAAATATTTGTTAAACTATTGTATTGTCAGTAATTATCGATTGACTTAAGTTTAAGATTTTATTAAAAATTTTGTTTAAGTTTTTAAGAAAACTGCATACGTGTTAAATAAAAAAATTCTGTTATAAAAAAAAAAAAAAAAATAAAGAAAAAAAAAAATAAATAGAAATATTGACTAGATTTATTACATGTGGGAAATTAATTGTTGATAAATAAATTGCATAACTTACTTGCTGTTTTTTATAAAAATATATATTCATATATTAGGTACATTTTTAATTATTGTTTGCATTTTATTATTATTAAATGACACTGTGCATATCGTGCTACTTTTATTTATTTGTAGCCAAATTTTAAACATAAATTTATTATTAAACAATTTAAATGAAAATAAATTACTAGAAATGCAAGTGTACCTACCAGCGTGTTTTTTTTTCTTTCTTGTTTTGTTATTTATTGACTTTATTTTTATGCCGCAAGAAATGCGTACAGATGAATTCAAATTAGTATAATCAAAATTTTAGTTAAGCAAGTATTTTGATTGTTTTTGGTACTGCCATAAGCAAATTAAATAAAAGACAGTTGCACAAATGTTTAGTTTTTCAAATTTGTTTTTACAAAACAATTGAATATATTTTATTTTTTTTTTTAAATTCTTTTAACTATTATTACGCAAAAAACTAAACAATAAATCGTAATTAAACAAATATCAATAAAATAATTAATATATTTAAAATATCTAAAATTATCTTTGTAAATATAGTAAAATTTGTTGGCTTGCTTTTAACATTTACAAAAAACGTTTCTTTTAATGATTCGCTAAGTTTTTGACTATTTACAAAAATGGAATTAAACGCTGATACTCTGGGCGCCAAGCTGTTTATGAATATATTTTTTACAATTAATCTAAACAGTATTTAAGTACAAAGAAATTTTCTTATTAAAAAAAAAAAAAAACAAAGAAAATGTTTAATTTACGTAGCAACATAACAATGTGTTTAATTGTATACTTAAATACTTTTTAATTATTTAAAATCAAAGTAACTGCACGTAGAATTTGTTTAAAAACCCCTAAAAGTATTCTTCGATTTTTTAAGTTTGGTTTGCTGTTCTTACCGGTTCGTTTTATTTGGTTTTGTTATTCGTTAATGCTAAGCCTAAACTTAATTAAAATTCATTTAACTTGCGATTTTCGCAGACAGTTTTATTTTCGCTTCCGTTCAGTGTCAACTTTCTTGGCGCACATTTGTTTATGTATGTTGTTCCTTTGCTAATGTATTTCTAAAATATTTAAATTTGTTTACGTTCTCATTTATAACTAATTTTTATTTAACTACTATGCAGTCACACTTTATCAACTTTTGCTTTGTTTTTTGTTTTGGTTTCGTTTTGCTTACTTTTTAAATTTTCACATTAATTGCTAAAGTTTTTTATTTTTCTTTACGAGTGTACATGTCCGTGACGTTTATGTTAACGTGACTGACCTAGCGCTACGTTACGTGAAATAATTGCTAGCGTTCCACAAATACATTTACATAGATCGATTTTCATTAAGCTTAGTTTGCTTTGTTTTGTCTTTTTTTTTTGTTTTGTTTTTTTTTATTTTGTATTTTTTTTTTTATTTTTTGTTTGATAAATAGCGCGTTTTGTTTGGATTCTACATAGCCTTTGAGTTAGATACGCGCTTAGAAGGTCCTTGAAGTCGAAACGCAACGCAATGCAAATAAACGTAAACGGAAATGAAGTCAAACGCGCGCATAAAGTCAAATTAGACCCGTAAATCAGGCAAACAAGGAAAAATGACAAAACGCAAGACACGCAAAATAATGCAAGTAAGGAAAGTAGGAAAAGCAAGAAAGAAAGAAGAAAAAAATATCGAATACGTTAGTAAACTTTTTTTTGTGCTTATTAAATTTTTGATTTTGTGTTTTGTTCAATTTTATTATTTTAATAATTTTTTTTATGCCAGATTGATTTTCTCTTTTTTTTTTTTTTTGATGTTTTTGGTTTTATATTAAAATAGGCAACGGCATTTACTCATCCTCCTCTTCTCTGAAGAGATATGTACTCCAGTAGACCAGATTGAAGAGCGCAAAGACCAGCGGAAACGTTATTCGAGAGATAACATCGATTCTCTTCGATCTAGAACATTGTCTTTATAAATATTTAAGGATAAAGCATTAATTGAAAATATCTAGAGATTGGCTTTTTGATTTGTGAATAATATATGTGTTTTTCGTGTTAGCAGATTTTCATTTTTAAATTTCGATTCTTTAATATTGTTTTGGTTTTTTTAAATTTTAAATTTGGTTTTTATTTTAGGTTTTTGGCTGAATTTGTTTGTTTTAAAGCAAACTAAATAAACAACGTGCTTGGAACATAAAATAATTGCAAGAACATGAGCTACTCATATTAAAACTTGATCACAAATTTAATACTAAACAAACAATTACGGAACAAAGTTTATGTGTGTAGTACATTTATAATAAGGTCATCTCGCACTCTATAGATTTCTTTTATTGTTAAGTTAAGTTAAGTTTTTAGCTAAATCGCTTGCGGAAAGTTGCAATCGGAAAGTCCCAAAGTCATAAAGGTAAGCAATAATTTTGAGAAGGAATTTTCTAAGGTTCAAATATTTTTTCAAATACCATGAAGTGAAAAGTCTAGACTCGCTAATAGAAGTTTGTTTTACAGCGATTAAGTTAAAATAAAAAATACATATACTCGTATAAATATATGTATTTATATGGTATAATTTTCAGAAATATATGTATATATTTATTGAAAAATATGTCAGACTCTACTGTATGTACAAGAATACGTGTATACATATGTACTATATACATTCATATATTTATTTGTTTTTAATATGTCAGGTCAACTATCAGATCTTGCCAAATTTGGTTGTTTCTTATAAAAACAATTTTCGAAAATCAGTATTTAGTTTTGGCTGTTTACATTGTCGCTATTGTTTTTAGTTTACTTTATTAAGGACTTTGGTTAGGAAATGTGATCACTAGTAAAGAGACTTTCGGATTTCTCGCATAAGAATGCAATAAATTTACAAGCAACAGAGTCATTGACGTCAAAACGTGAAGACTAATTTAGACCATTTCTACAATAAATTTTTTACTAAGTTGCTTATAAGCGAATTTTGAGAAAATCAATTAAACCTTTCTTTGCTATGTATCTATGCTAAAAACTAGCATAGGAATAAAACTAGAAGAAATAGTAAAATAATATAGCGACAATTGCGAGAAAGGTGTAGAAATACAAGAACTGAGTGCTGAAGGTGTGTGTGTAAGAATGTGCTAATTAACGGGACCAACGACTTGTGCTATGCCAGCTCAGTGATGTTAGTCAATCTTTGTACTTTGTGCATTGTGCATTGTGCAGGAGCCAATTGAGTCGGCATGGCACAAAACACGCCGAACATTTAAAACAAACAAATCAATTGAAATACATTTTACATCATTAAAAAGAAAACATCGGTATTGCTTTCTGAATTTAATAAATTAACGCATAGGCGAAGCGTTCAAAAGGATAACTCTGTGGAGAATTGAGTCAAAGGAAATTATAAGAAATTAAAGCACATCGAGGCAATATAGACTGAATAAAAGCGCAAACAATGAGGAAGCAAGCATCGGCAGCAAATCATGAACGCAGCAAGCAGCAAAATTTATTTTAATTTCAAAATTTTTCATATTTTTTTTTTTTTTTTTTTTTTTTTGGAATATTAACAGGAATTCGAGAACATTTTAGTTATAACAAGTTATACATATAAAAAGTGAGAGAGAGATAGAGACAAAGAGCGATTATCACAACATCAAAAAGGAAATCCATTTAACTACTTTTAAGTAAAAAACTTTTTACTAAAGATTGCGAAGTTCTTTCGCAATGTTACCTTGTGGGAAACTTCGAAAGCCAAGTCTTGCAGCAGTTTGGGCGTTTCGGCGGCGCCATGTGTATCTAAAATATATATTTTTTGATAAGAAATTAAAAATGCACATACATGTAAAAGCAAATTGTTAAAGAAAATTCAATATAATTATTTCAGGAGCGCATAAAACTGCTTCTGTGCAATCATCAATTGCCACAAACTGTTGCTAACAATTTTACAGGTAAATAAAATCAATTATAAAGATACAGATCAATCAAATTCGAATCTCGGTGCTCAGTGGACTGTTGAGTTTGCTTGTTGAATTTCTTAGAACACTAGAAATGCTAGAAAAAGAAATGGATGCTTAGAAATGGATGGAGAGTCGTTATATTTACCTCGCACTGGCGCAGTTTCTCAAGTGCCAACGGGTCCCCGGGGTGACGCACCAGCGGTTTCTGTATGCCGCGCGCCCGTTGCAATGCCGTTTGACGTTGAACATGATTGAAGAATGAACGGTTTCGATTTGTTGCGTAAGTGCGTGGGAGCATGCGTGTGTGGTTTGTTGAGTTGATTGGTCAATTGTTTGTTTTATGTGTGTGTCACCATTTGATTTTATTTAATTGAATTTTAATTTTTAATTTTTAATGAATGGTTTTGTGTTTATGGCGGTTATGGCAACAGTGTAAAGAGTTGTGAGGTTGAAGTTTTGTAAAAGAAAATAAATGTTTTAATAGTTATATTAAAGAATTTTGTTGTAGCCAATTCAGTTCACGCAAATTTTGATTGTTTAAATAAAATAAAAACGAAACAAAAACGAATATTTGAAATTATAATAAAGCAGATAAATTTAAATGGGTATAGCACACATAATTTTTCAAAATAAAATAATTAAAAAGAAACATACGCATTGGGATTTTTCTTTTTTTTTTTTTTTTTTTTTTTTGGTTCGGTCTAGAACTTTTATATGCTCTAGTCAAAATATAATATATTCTTGAAATTGCCCCGACATGTGCCTAAGCGAGGCTCAGCTCTATTCAAGTGCGGTTGCGTATGTCATAATTTGTGGTTAGGAATCGTCTGCCTCTTGGCAGACGTTAGAGTTCATTGCAGTATTGGAGTGCTGGAGTTTGTCTTGGCTTTAAAGTGGGATTCATGGAATTGAAGTTTTTTGCACTCCCTAGTTGCAACTGATTGGTCATTGGTGACTGGTGCACTACCCAAAAACTAAATTTTCTTTTAACTGAAAATGCGTACACACACACGAGAACAACATTTAGTACGGTAAAATTAATTTAGTTAAATACCATTGCGAATGTTGCATTGCTATCTGTGTCTAACAGATCTGAAGCGGCGTCTAAGCTAGCCTGCTCCAAATCGCGACGTTTCTTTTTTAAGTTCTCCTTGTGCATGTCTGCGGCCCGATCCGTATTTGATGCATGTGGTAGAAAATTTTTTACAAGAATTTATTTGTTCCAGAATATTTTTTTTTTTTTTTTTTTTTTGTGATTAGTGTAGACAGACAGATATACAGTTGAGTTGAGTTGAGGTACATAAAAAGTGGTAAAAGAAATTGGTTGTTTATAGAAAAAGTGTAGATAGCGCACAGTAGAACATTTTGTTGTAGTTACATTTTGCAATTTGTGAGTATGATTAATATTAATTTTCATTGAAAAAATGTAAGCAGCAATAACCGAAAATTTCAATTATACAGGAATAAAAAAATTTGTGTGAATGAAATGAAATGAAACAACATTTGCATTTGCAGTCGAATAAATTAAATAAAACATGTGTGTTGTCGGTTTGGTAGATTTTTTCAGTGTATTTTTACAATTATGCAATGCATAACAGACATTGATATATACACGTTTTTAATTTTTGAAAATAAATTCCAATGATTTAGCGCAAATGAAAACAAACATTTTTAATGCATTCATTATTTATTTTCATTGAAATTTTTTTTTTTTTTTATTTATTTTGATATGCAAGCAACGTAAGTCACAACAGCAAGTAAGAAAAAAATGCACAAAAATAGCCACGACGTAAAATAATTAAAGCAAATCATATAATATTATATTTTTTTTCAGTCCGAATGTGTTTTTTTAACAAAATATTTAAATATTAACAAAATAGGGTTGAGCAATGTTTAAAGTCATGAACGATTGGGTGTTTAATTTAGAATAAAATAATTTTTTTGAATTGTATTTCGTTTTGTTTTTAAAGTGTAAATGTTTGTTGTCGTTTTTATGTTGTTGGGGGTTGTGTTTAAGTTATTGTCGTTGATGAAATATGGCAAGAAAATGAAACAAGAAAGAAATGAACACTGATTAGTAGACAAATTCGCAATAGCTGAAAATATTATCTACTACTAAAAGGGTATTATACGACATTATGGTATACAATATTTATAAATTGGTATATATGTAAGTATTTTTAACACAAATTATACGCTCCGTGTTTAGGCATGTACATGTGCGTTTGTGTGTGTTTGTGTGCGGCGCTCCTGTGCGCGAGTATTCGCCCGCCTGCATGTGTCAGATATGTGGAAACACGTCGAGTCAAGTGCGATTGTTATTTTTTACAGTGTAATCTGCAGTCAGTTTTGTTTGTTTAAGGTTTATTTTTGTTTTGCTTGTTGTTGTTGTAGTTGTTGTTGTTATGTGACCATTATCACAATTCAAAAGAATAGCACATTCAAAATAAGTCGTTACACGATAAGAAGTATTCATATACAATACATATGTAAGTTAAGACATAAGTAAGTAAGTTATCGTATGAAAAAATAAACGAAAATAGAACACCATTGATTAATATTACAAATACAGTTAATAAGAAGCATATCAAATTTCAATTACTAGCTTTATTCAAACCTGAACGGGACGCATAGTTCACGAGCGCAAATTCAAGTAGCGCCCCGAAGACAAACGTTAAACAGACGCCGGTCCAGACATCGATCGCCTTTGTGTAGGAGACTGGCGGCAGTGATGCATTTATGCCGGATGTTTGCGTGGCCATTGTGAGTAGCGTTGTGACACCTGAAATTGTTTTTGTAATTTTGCTGCTGTTATTCACTGAACTATTTTAGTTATGTATTACTTATATGGGAAATAAAAATTTCATTTACTTTTCTTTTACATTAGAACGTTCAAGTGGAGTTTCTACTATTTTGCTACTTTTCTTTTATATTTTTCTACTATTTCGCATTATAGTATTAGCATCTCTTGCCCATCTTCTTCAAGTAAGCACGTATTGCTTATTAAGGCTGCTTACTCTATGCGCTGTAGCTTAAAGATATTGTACTTTCATCTTAAGCCTATGGAAGAGCCAACTGATTAGCTGTTATCTAAATTAAAGTGAACCGCAAACATGGCTAGTTGGCCAGTTGGGCAGCAGATTGTATGCTGTGGCCAGCTGGCAAACTCTGAGTGTGGTTTCATATGGATCGTTGACAGGTTAACGGCGCACGTATCCATTTACGACATGAAATCCCTGCATTGTTACTACGGAACTCGCACTTCATTAACCAAATGAAACGTTGAAGCTGCACGCAACTCTCTGGTGCATACTCACCGCATTTGTTTTAAGATTAATTGTCATGTTTTATATCGTATGCGTGCGTGTAAGTGTGTGTGTGTTTGTATTTGGGTATATATATATGTATTTGTGTGTGTGTAGAAGACCATTGTTATTTATATAATTTTTCATTGTGCAAGCAGAATGTCATTTCAGTAATTACTCTTGTGTGTGTAATAGGTGATTATTTTTGCTTATATAAGCTCGTCTTATTTTCATTTCATTTATTATTATAATGCTATTTGCTTATTTTTGTTATTTTTACTTTTAATTTATGTATTACATGCATGCACATACATATTTATTTTCTGTTTTTGTTCATTCGGTCTGCACTTGTTATGTAAGCGTATTCGAAGTGTGTTGTTGTTGTAGAGGTTACTGTTGTGCGTTGAGACTTACCCAATGAGACACGTGCCGGTACGGCGCCTTGATCAAGCCAGAATGACACCCATGAGACAATGACCAACATACAGCATGGTATATAAATTTGTATTAAGTAATATGAGAATTCTCGCTTGAATAGTAGATCGACTTTGAGGCAACTGTATTCACCTATGAGTATACAAGGTACATAAATTGTGTCAAACTCAAAATGTCTGGGAGGCGTAAAAGTGTACATAAAAATCGAAACAAAAAACGAAACAATAATGAAATAAAACAAAAAAAAAAAACCAAAAAAAAAAGAGAAGAAAAAAACAAAAAAGAAAACACACACACACACACACATAGAAATTTTAAAAGAAAAAACAAAAGTATTTATTTTGCAATTCACACGTTGGTGGCATTTTCTTTTCAATTTGCTTTCTTATAAACACGAACACAAACACAAACATTGGCAATTATGTATTAGAAAGTGTGTTGCACATTTGCCGCGAAGCTGAGCCAAAATGTACAAGCATTCGTTTGTTTTGTGGACACATATTTACAAAATAATACATTTAAGAAATTGTATTTACAATAAAGAAAATCAAAACACGGAGGGAAAACAGGGTAAAACCTAAAACATGTACGAGTATAGGAACACAAAACCAAGTGACGAACAGAAGTGTGAAGTTCAGTAGAGTGGCATAGAGTAGAGTAAAGAGAGAGTAAGAAAATAAAAAAATTGCATCATAGGCAAAAAGTATCAACATCAATTCATTTACTGACTTTTCCAACAAAGATCTTAACGGAAATGAAGGCTGTCGCTGTCATGCGGAGCGGCCGTCACCATTTCGCCTGCGCACACGCTGTCAGGCACATCACGAGTGTGTGCATATGACGCACGACTCACGCTGTCGTGCACATGCACGCTGCGCCTGGTGATGCCGCTCCCGCCGTTTCGGTTTCGAATCCAGTTTCGATTCCAGTCTCGGGTTCGGTCTCTGTACGGTGGCGTCATTTTGAGCTTCATTTCCGTTAATTTGTTGGCAAGCGCTCCATACTCTTCAAGACAAAGTTGTTTTTTAAGTTACATTCTCATATTTTTTTTTATACTTTTGCTTATTCAATTTCATACATTTAATTTTTGTTTTTTTTTTTTTTAATTTTGTGTTAGAGGGTTTAGTTTGTTTGTTTGGTTTTTTATTTTTGCATTACTTGCTTGCTTATTACTATTATTATTTTTTTTTTGTATGTTGTTTTTGGTTTCATTAAGGTTTTTCAATGTGAAAATCATTATTGGGTGCTGTATTTTATGTATATTGCACCACAGCTCAGCGCAAAGTTACGTACATTTTCCCAAATTTATCTCATCAATGCATCTTGCGAATGTCTTTTTTTATCAAACAATCAATCAAAGTTCATTTTGTTCTGATTCGATTTGGTTTGCTCGACATGGCTTGGCAATTTTTCCATTTTTTTTTTTACATACTTCGAGGTTAGTTTCGAATTTTTGGCTCGCAATGGAAACTTTTTGTATGTTTTCTTTTTATGATTATATTATATTTTATATAATTTTTTCTGTTTCTGTTGACTCATTTTTTCTTTTCTTTCTTCGTTTGGCAACGAAAAATAACCGATAACATTTTAGTTGTTGTTTTGCTTAAATATTAATAAATTTTATGTTATTTATTAAATAAAAATAAAATAAAATAAAAAGCTACAACTAAATTAAGCTTGCTTGCTATTTTTCATATTTTAGAATGAATAAGTTATGAAAATTAAATTATGGCCTGGGCTTGAATTTTTCTGCGCCATAAATTGCTAATTGCCAATTGGCTGCCCAAATGCTGAACAACTAAAATGATAATAATCTAATGCATGCGTTCTCATATAGGTTTATAGAAATGAAATAAATAAACGTTTTGCCGCTGCTTGCGTTCAAAGCTGTACTGATCTTTAACTAATTGATGAGCAAAATGTAAACATATGTTAACTACAAGTAAAACAACACAAGCGGAACAACGGCAGCAAAAAAAAAGAAAAAGATAAATGTAATAATGCTAATGCATTCTAAATAATTCAAAAAGCTCTGAAGATTGCCGAATAAAAATGACACTGCACTGTGCAAATAAGTAAGCTTTCACTATTTAATTTCCTATATATGAAATCAGCATTACTTTTACCTTATATGAAATTCTATTATTCTCTTTAAATCTATAATTTTTTTGTAATGCTAGAAAACAAATAAATGTGCATAGAAGTTAACACAACTTCAGTGCCGAGTGTAGGACATTCAGAAATGCGCACATGCACAGCGCAGCCAAATGCCAAATGGAAACTGGCAACTGACAAAGAAAAACTGCAAAATACCTGCACTTCACCTTGGCATAAAGATTCTTATACTTTCGTACAGTTTAACCGATTTGGCGCAAACAATTTCCTCGATTAATTTTCTTTGGCAGTCTTTTATGTTGCCATCACCTGAGTGGGCGCATCGGGCACATCGGGCACCCCACCTACGCTGTCATAGAATAGTTACAAGACAAGCCAAGCGGCGGCGTCGCCTAAGGTAAACATTTGCCTTCTCGCCTTCCGCGCTTACTCGCCCGCCGGCTTGCCTGTTCGCCTGTTTGCCTGTTTGCCTGTTTGCTCGGCTACAACAACTGCGTTGCGGTGTGGTATGGGGTGGGGGGAGTAAACTGTTTGTGCGGAAGTGCAAAAAGTGCGAATTACATCGTAAAAAGTTTTTACGTGATTTTGGTATTGATATTGATATTGATATACTCTTATGCATTATTGAGAGATGCCTTTTGTGTGCAAGTTTTGCTTGGCATGTACCATTGGCGGCTGCTACCCGCACAACGCGGCCGCTCCTGGAGCTTCGTTGTTTGCATGCCTGCAGAAGCCTTTCTTAATGCGTGCACTAGCCACATTACAGGCTGCAAACTGCGGCAATAAACTGTGTTACATCTATGCGTACTTCATGGCGTGGCATGGCTTGGCGAGGAAAGGCATGGGCTGGGTTGGCGTGGTGCCTAAGCTAAGCTGTGTTCTTGAGACGCCATAAGTAGCAATGGAGGCGCGCTTAAATTGCATTTTTTTATGCTACGTGATACTCGTGAATATGCGATTTCGTGAGTAGTTCACATGCATTCGCGTGTATTAAAATTTTTTTGCGAGCATTACTTGGACTTTATTTATGTTGTTATAGGTAAATGTGATGAGAACTTTAAGTGTGAATTGTGTTCAACATACTAAAAAAAATATAGCTTATTATATATTTGATTATATTTGTGATTTTTTTGTTTAATGATTTGATATTTTTGTTTTTTTTTTCTGCTTACTTGGAGCTAATTTAAGTTTTTAAAGGAAACAACTTTTTCTTAAAATGCAAAGAAAGTTGAAGGGAAAAACAAGCATACAAAGGAAACACATTGGAAATCTAAAATTTATTTACAAATATTATTTATGAGTGAAAAGTTAAGTTAAGTTAAGCTTCAAAAAGTACAGGTAATTAATTAAATAAATGAGTTTAATAATAAAGGAAAAAAATAATTTCTTTTAAATGAACTATCGTGTGACTGAACACCGCGTACATACCCGTGTTGGTTTTACTGTTACAGTAATCAGTCAAGAACTTCTCCAATGTGAAGCGAGGTAGGTGTAAATTCTTAACCACTTGCACTGGATCGCCCTCCTTCCAAAGGAATACCAAATCGTTTGTAGTCCAGCCATCTGCGAACGTTGCAATAGACAAAAGTTAAGATGAAATGTTCTTTTGACAGTGCTGCACTGTGCTTACAGCTCGCCATGCGCAGTGAGCAGATCTGTCGATCTAAAGGATACAGTTTGAGATTCATTGGACAAGCTAACGTCAGCGAGATTCGTATGCTGTAAAGCACGGAACCATTTGGAAAGATGCGAATGTACACGTTTGGCATAATGATATTGTGAAAGTGTCCTTCCTTCTCGTTCGAGAAGAACAAATCAGGCATCCAGACGCGGTTCGCCTCGGTCAGTGTGAGATACTTGAGACGACCTGAACACAAGCGCATGTGATTAGTGGGTACTCTTGCATATGAGTGTAACTTACCTTGTATATCATCGAATTTCAGGCGTTCGTCCGTCCACTGTTCACGAAATGTTAGCTGGACACTGTACTCCTGCACAAACGAGGCGACAACGCGATCCGCAGCAAAGAGAAATAGGCAATTAGTAAAATTATCTTCAAAAATGATTTTATTGGCTAGCAAAAATAATTTTAACTATTATTCATTTATGGCAGTAATTGAATTTTGCAATTTAAATTTTTGGGGGGCAGTAACTTTCAATGTGAGCATTTTTTTAAAAATATTTTCTAATTTTGGCTTTGTATTTGATTGAAAATTTTTGTGGTTGGGTCGTTTATAATAAACATATTTGTTGTTGCAGTTTGCTCATGGGTTAGTTGAAAAATGTTGAAAACAGGACATTTTAAATTTCATAGTAAGTAGTATGAAGCGTTCAACAGGTGTTCAAATTAAAGTGTAATAAAACGTAACTTTTGTAGCGATTTTTCAAATATTGTAATTTCTACAAAATTTTGCTTGGCTCATTGCGTACTTTTGTTTTTCTTTTTCAATCATTTTTTTTTTTTTTTTTGATTATAATATTTTTGGTTAAGTCTCCGCACGAAAATGCTACAAAGACGTGCTAGTCATGCCAAGCATAATTCATGCGTTAATTTTCACCACAAAATGCAATCAGTGACAACATCAATAATTTAAAAAAACAACAAAGCATCACAAACAGAACAACACAACACAACGCTAATCAAAGCAAAGCAGGGCAAAGCAAGGCAGAGCAAGGCAGAGCAAGGCAAAGCATGGCGTATAAATCAAAGGCTTTCTTAAACTTCGATTTCTGAGCAAGATGCGCAAAACAAAACAAAATGCAGAAGCTTCAGGCATTCCAGATGCTCTTTGGGAAGGTCCCTTGGCAACAAGCATTCGCGATTGGCTGCCAGCATGATAATGACACTATTTATTTATGAATTTTTAAATTAATTGGTGGACATGATATGTAATAGCTTACATAGAGACATAATACAGATATAAAAATGATCTTAGTTATAGTTAAACATGCATAATGCTTATAATCGTAAAAAAATAATCTATAAATTAAATTTAAAATATTTAAGAAAACTGCTCCTTTCAAATGAAAACCAATGTAAATTGTATTTTGTTGAATCTAAGAAGGAATCTGTGAAGGAAAATTTCTTTTTCTTTCCCATAATCTACAAATGAATTATTTTCTAGAAGAACAATCCAGGATTTTAGAAACTATTTGCTTTGGTTTCGGCTAAAAAATATCTCGGGGGCAATTTCTAAAAGCGTCGTTAAAATTTCTGAAGCTTTAAAGACTTCCATTCTCTTTAGGATTTAGAAAAAATGTTATTTCTTATCTATCTTGACATTAGTTCAGTTTAGTCCTATAATCAAATGTTCTTGATCCACTTCGGTCATGTCAATATTCTTGATCCTTTTCGGTTCAGTACTTTAAAGGTAAAAGTAGAATTCCCAAGATCGCTAATGTTCTCTATAATTTAATAATAAGATTAACAAGTTTTTTATAATTACGAAGGAGGCATATAAGCTACAATACGAAACTCATTTCCCTTTAAAGGAAACAGTTTAGTGAACTGTGGGTATTTCTGTGTATGTATCTACCCATACATTCGTTACTGAATAGGAACTACGTTCATTAACTGAGAAAGGATCATTTTGTAGAAAAATTATGTGATTTGCGTTGCAAAAGGAGTCATTTTAGAAATATTGATAAACAATAATTTCATTTGAATATATTTTTATGAACTTATGATTCCTAGATTTTTTAAACAAAACACATGCGCTAAAATCATAAAGACACAAGAACACTAAAAGTATCCAAACATAAAACTAAAACAGAACAGTTGCATGCATAATGCATTCGCATGCCAAAATGCACATGCCAGGATTGAAGCAGGATAAGGGCTGTTAAAGTAAAAGTTAAACCTAAACAGTCTAGGACAATATAAACTGTCATAAATGTAACAAAAATAAATTAAATAACTGCTTTCTTTCTATTTTTAAAGCTGTTAATAAAAAAAGAGGCAAACTAAAAATAATTCAAACAAATTGTCAACGCATAAATAAACGAACTTAATTAAATGTACTCAATGTCGCTTTTGTATATTCTCTTTTCTTCTATATAAAATAACCAACCTGCTCGAACTATTTAAAGGTTTTTGTTGTTTTAATAGGTTTGTGTGATAATAATAATAATAATAAATATAATAGCAAATGCAAGTACATAATAATATTAAATAAGATTAACTATTGCTGTTTTATGGTTGTCGTTTTTTATTTTATTTATTTTGCATTATCCTGTATGCAAAATGCAAAATATATGAAATTTAATTTGGAAGGTTTTCTCTGGCATATTCTGTTGGTTTTCCATTCAGGCATGGATTTAATTAAAATTGGCATGAAAATGCATATTAAATAACGAAATGGTTTTCGGTTTGCTTTTGGCATTAGCTATATATGTATAGATAAAAGCGTTGGGCATTACATTTAAGCCGTTTCTGTTTTATTTATTTCGACACAATGACGGTGGCGTGTGTTTTTGTCATTTGTGCTTTTTCCATACATGAATTTTAAACGCAAAATTGAACATGAATGATAGCTGCATGTGGGTATGTATATGCGTCCATAAGTATTCTTATTATTATTATTATTGCTGATTGATGATTTTGCAAACGAGTGTTGCATGTGTGGCACACTTCAAATATAAGCAAACAGTTTTATATACTTACAATATATGTATAATATTATATTAAGCCTACAAATTTAATGCATGATATAAGTTCTATTCATAAATTATGCGCATCCTTTATACTCTGTGTGCGTCTAAGTAAGCAACAGCGGAACATAATTGGCAAAAAAAAAATGGTTTCGTCTGTAATGTTTTTTTTTGTATTTTAAATTGCTTTGATTTCGATTTTTTTCCCCTTCTGGTGCATTGGTCTTCCAATTTGTTTCAGCATTTTCACCAGAATAGTTGAAAGGAATTTTTATTGTTATCGTTTACTTTTATTTGATATTTTGTTTTTATTTTTTATTGAAAATAATTAAAATGAAAATAATATATATAAAAGTGGTGAGTGAGAAAGTAATCAAAATTATCGGATTATGCACGTTTACACAAATGAGATTTAATGTCTGATGTGACAGTGGCGTGAATTGCCGAATTGCGTTTTTAATAAACTAACTTAGAAATTAACTTAATTTTCTAAATGCAAATATTATTAACTTAATTTTCAATATTACAGAGTAAAGTGAGCTTGTCTACTTATAGTATGTCTTGCTGCTGGCAGTGTCATAGGCGACCACCTGCAATGAGGCAGCAGTTATGTGAGATGTTTAAAACATCGTTTACTTTAACTGAAGTCTCCCGGATTTGGTCTTACGGCTGCTGTTCATCAGCCAACTAAGAGTGCAGACGGTGCAAAGACCTATAAAACTTATGTTTAAAGCGAAAAAGAAATATATATAAGTAAATTGAATATAGTGTAATTAATGAAAACTAAACTCAATGTATTTAAACTTCTTAAAAGTTTGTGTGGGATTTAAGTATAATGGAAGCATAGCGCGGCTTAATTTGCATTTTTGAATTTTCCATTTCAGTTAAACAGAGGCACATAGAAAAAAGGAAACTAAAATGATGAAAAGTTTATCGGAATTTACACAGAATAAACGAAATTTAATAACTAAAGCAGCAGGATGCAGGTGTTAGGAATGAAAATACTTTGAAATAAGAAAATTTGGGAATATTTTTTCTTTTAGTTTTAAATCAAGTTTACGGAGGAAAAAATATTAAAGTAATAAGCTTTGAGTTTGGGAGCATAAGTGGGACACAGTTTTATGATACAACAAATAACAGATGTGGAGAAATATTGTATTAATGTATGACACAGTTACATTTATATTTAGTAAATGAATAAATACATATATATTGGTATATATACGTATTTGGTAAGATAAATACATATGCATGTACATATACATAAATAAAATAAATTATATTCATATATATAGTAACTTGATTTACGATTTGATTTTGCCGAATATATCGAAAGAAATAATAATTTTATATTTTTATATAATATACATATATATCTGTACATAGGCACGTGTATAACGTTAGCATTAAGCGGCTTTGATTAACAATTTACAAGAGATATTTTTTTTTGTTTTTTTTTTTTTTTTTTTTGATATCCTTCAGCAGATTGCTGGCGCTGCAATGTGTCGATTTTTTTTAGTAGTTTTTATTTTAATAAACACATTTACAAACACATAGAACATTAAACATACGAGTATAGCAATATCTATTAAATTCACGTATTCGAGTGCTGCACAGTGGGTACTTGTTGCTTGGTAATGTTGTTTTTGTATTTGTACATTTTAGCATTGTGGGAAATGTTGTTGAGCGTGAAATTTATTGCAGCCGTGGGAGATTTTAATTGCTTGTTCTTGTTTTTGTTGTTATTGTAGTTGTTTCGCAACAAACACGGAACTCACCATTTTGTAGTCGTCGATTTTCGAGATTGACCGTAGGAACATGTTGACATACACATACGTGGGCAAATTTTCTAAAATTATTGTATCAAATTTGTTTTCGATTTAAATTTTTGGCGGTTTGTTTTTTTTTTTGTTTGTTGTTTTTAATGTTAAACTCGCTGCTGTCGTATGTTTATTTGTTTAGAATATTATATAACTTAAGCTGTAGACTTACATTCTTAATAATTTATAAATTTTCTTATAAGTATTTCAATTTTTAGCCTGCAATGGGCCAATGTGTTGCTTATACATTGTATATCATATATATCAATATGTATATGTATGTGTGTTACGTAAACATATGTTTTTTCTTAGTTTATATTTTGTTTGTTTGCTGATGACTTATGAATATATGCTCGAAATGTATGACGAAGAAATAAAAAAAAAAAATTCAATAATGGAAAAAAATCGACAATAAGTAACAAAAAAAAAAAAAACCAACCAAACTAAGTATATAAAAATAAAATCATAATGAAAATGTCTGCTTGGATCTCATTAAGGTAAATATATAATACTTAGTTAGTGAGTTGTTTTTGTCTTTTTAATAAAGTGAGTTTAATATGGCTATACATGCTGTTTAGTAGACTGTGCTGGCTTTTTGATAGAGAATTGTTTATAATCTATATTTATATTATAAATTACATACTTTCTAAGGATATATTTTAGCTGTTAGAGTCGTACTAAACCTTTCGGGTGTGCATTTCTGGACTGTTGTCATAGGGGATATTTTTAATATTACATTGTGGTTTTCTTTTCCAAACGTTTTTTCTTGTACCTCATTCATTAATCTTAAAACTTTTTTGACTTTAAAGCAAGTTAAATTAAAAAATATTTTTTCTCGTTGCACGGCAAATTTCTGCCACGTTTAAATGACAAAATAAAAACCCGCAATAATAAATATCTGAAATAAAATTTGAATTGAATTAACGGAAAAATTAAATTATTATGTGTATTTGGGTTTAAAAAAGATAACCTATTCAAAATGTTTTAAAAGTAATCATAATGTAATAAAAATAATAATAATAATAATAAAAAAAAAAAAAATACACGTTTAAAGCACATCAACTTCGATTTTATTTTTTTGAGTGGGACATACAAAAAATATAACATAAATATAAAGTTTTATTATGAAATATATGGTTTCATAATACATTTTTTACTTTATTTTTTCTTTTTGTTTAAATATACATAAGTTGCACTGAATTACGACACCAAATCCGCATTTCAATTCATAGATGATTATATTAAATTAGTTGATTAATTATTAATTCATTAACTGATTTATAAACAAGAGTATTTATATTTATAACAGCAATAAAGTGTTTTTGTTTTTTATAACTAACAAAAAGTATTGGTTAAATAAGGAGAGAGTGTTTTGTTCAGAGAGCGACAAAAGAGAGAGAGAGAGAGAGAAGGAGATAGACAGTGAGAGTTAATTATAAAATTAGACAGAGCTTGTTAAACATAGTAGAAAGAGCATAGCGTAGAGAACAGCAAGAGATCCAAATGACATTTTTATAATACAATATTAAATTAATTAATTGAACGTAGTTTTTTTATTTTACATTCTTCCTATATTTTGTTTTTTATTTTTAACTTTACATATGAAAAACTTAGAAATTTATTAAAAAGATGAAAAATGAGAAAATAGAATGTTCCCAATGTATATAATACTAAAAATAATATAAGTACCGATATTCTGTTGGCATGTAAAAATAATCTGAATATTTGTAAATTATATATTAAAATATAAATGGATAAATATCAACCAAGTAATAAAAAATTATACAATTAATGATACCATGTACTAATGTGACCTTTAACTAAGTTTATTAATCTACATGGTGGCAGCTTTAGAACACCTATATAGGCTAAATAAAAAAGCCCATTGCTGCGAGAAATGTTTAAATTATTACCTCAACTGCACCAAAAAATTATGAACCGAAAATATGTGGCAAAATATGCAATATAAAACTGGGAAATTAAAATTGCCAACAATTTTTTTAAGGTATGTAAAAACAAAACAAATAAATAATTAAATAAAAGTATATGAAACTATTTAATTTGGAACTTCTAATGTTGAATTAATTAAATTATTCCATTACATTAAAAACATCGATAGTCAAACAATTAATGTTAAGTACCAATATCATATATAAATTAACTTTATATTTATATATATATTGTAGTATTCATATACGAGTACACGCTGCTCAATATTTTTCTTCTTAATTTTGTTATTTTTTGTGTTGTTAGTGTAATTGTCAGACCATTAAGTTGCTTTTTAAAATTGTTTTATATTTATACTATATAAAAGTCGTACGCAGCTCAGATAAAGAAACCGAAAGTCACCAAAGAAGTCTAACTGCAAAAGGACAAAAGTGACGGCTACAAAAGCGAGTTGCCAAAGAATTCATCGAAAACGCTTTCAATTGATAAGGACAGCCAACTGCCCGCTGACTTATAAAGTCAAAGTTTCCAATGCAATCAGGAACCTCAACAGCAAACCTAAAGAAACTCTAATGAACTCTAATGAGTGCCATGCTTGGCTTGACTTCTTTGCATAAATAGATTTTGTTTTCATTTTTCTGGTAAGGTCTGGTTTGGTTTGACTTTAGTTTGGTTTAGTTTTGTGAAGTTTGCTTGCTAGAACGCGCACTTACCATTGTTACATCATCGATTTTCGATATGCTTCTAACGAATATGTTGACGCGCACAACAGCGGGGCCATCTGGGGGGAATACACATACATACAACGTGAAGCGCAAAGTGAGCAATGTGTGCAAGCTTGTTTACTCTTATTTTGTTAAAACTAACTTTGTTTGCTTAAAATAAAAGCATAGACTTAAAATCAAATACTTTTCATACGTCCCACTTGTTTATTGAGTACGCATGACATTCATATTTTTTCAACTCCACTGCGATTTTGATTCTGACTTACACACATCGCGTATAAGTAATATTTAAAATGTCGATAGCTTTTCTGGTGTTGTTTATACCATAGTTTATTTCTTATTTTTTGCCCTAAGACCCAAAGTCTGAAATAAAATTTATTTTTATGATTCTCGTATACATAAGTTCATAGTTGATACATATATACATGCATATATACTAGGTTACTTGAATACATAGCAGATACAAACGCAGATACAAAAGCGTACGTCCTCATGTACATATACTTAGTAAATAAGCTAGATAAGTTCGTAGATATTTTATAGCCGTAAGTATATAAAATACTTTAATGATTGATTGTTCTTCGAATAGTTGCCAGAGTGTGCAAAACGCAAAGTGCTGAGTTCAGACATATTTTATGTCTTCTATTGTCGTTGCACATTTGCTTGGCTACGTGGGTCTTGATGTATCATAATAAATTTCTTAAGTTAGTTTTCTTTTTATATTCATTTGTCTATACATTCTTAATATAAATATTTTTCAATTTGTAGCTTATAATTTTTGTGTAAATTTCACAGTACATCACGTGGCATTCAGTTATGATATGTATACAAAAATGTAATAAATATATGAAAATTAATTGAAAATTATCAAAGTTATGGGAACTGAGAGAACTCTAATTTAATACAATTTTTATTTGGAACCGTGATATTTCTCTAGTGCTTATTAATTGTTAAACAAATGATTCCTTGCCGTGTGCACTGGGCTACATGCTCGGATCGACTTTCTGCAATGCCCGTTCACTGAGCATGTGTAATATGCGAATAATATATTTTTTGTTTTATTTAAATTTTACTTGAAACTGCATATTCATATAATAATTACTAATGGCGGTGACTGTGTGTGAATTCGTCTTCACAGTTATGTATATTTATTTTAATTTATATAAACCTAAATTGAACTCGAAAATAAATTTCAATCAATAAAAATAAAATGAAAGCAACTGTTCAAAAATAAAATTAAAATTGAAAACCTAAATAATTAAATTAATCAAAAGTGTGTATCCACAGCAGATTTCAAACTGTAATTTGTAAGAGGAAACAGTTTAACTATATTTATTAGTGTTTTTTTTTTTTTTAAATTGACGTACATTAATTAAGAAATTCATTTGCAAACATGATTCAATTATGGTTTCTTTAGGAAGGGTGTGTAAAATTTAAAATGGCTTGGTTTAATGTTTTTTTTGTCATAAATATATATTAATGCTTTAGCTAATATAACTTATATGAGATGCTCTGCTTTCGAGATGTTTACATAAGTATGGGCGTATTTTGTGTGGGCGAGTATAAGACAGTAGGCAAGTCAATAGAAATCGATACTCAACTTCAACTAATTGTGTAAATATGAAGTATACAGTAAAACAAATCAAACATGGCAGAATTTCATAAAATCAATTAAAAATGACATATGACTTTTTGCTTGCTTTTTTCATTAGCTTCAGAAGTTCTGCTAAAATGCTGTAAGTTAAGAAATGGTGTCAGCTAAGCGTTAAGAAAGCCGTCGGAAATCTCTGGCTGCTGCTGCCAGCATTGTTTAGTTTTATTAGGCTGTGCCTGCAACTGATAATGATAGATAGAATACGAATGTAAAGTCAAAAATTCACTTTTGTACTTTGCAGTGCTAATTATTGAATGTAAGAGCAACAAAGAAATCACAAAAAATAATTAGAAATTGTCCCACTTCCAAATCACACACTATTTTCAAAAATTTCCACTGAAGTGCAATAAATGTTAAAAATTACTAATAAAACTTTCTCACTTCGTTTAAATTTGCGCAACTCTAAATAGCAAGTAACAAAAGAAAGACTTTTGTAACCAGAGTATGGTATGCAACATTAAGGAGTATCTCGACTTACTTGCACTTGAATGACTATGAAATAAAAATCCGCTAAATTTTGGTGCTGTCCTTCGTGCCAGGCAACTTATTCTATTGAATTTGACAATAATTAAGCAATTTCGGCATTTTAGTAAGCCTAAATAATTTCAACGATCGTCAATATAACTTAACTTGCAGCATTTCAACAAAGCAACTTTTACGCTTTTCTATTTGTTCATAACACTGATTTGGATAATCTATTTTCTGCTGAGAATCTTTGCATGATTATGTATTAAATCCAAATTAAATATGGTCGAAGGTAAAAAGCGTATATATTAGGCATGGCTTTTATGTGAGAATATATATATATGTAGATATATATATATATATATGTGTATATATATATATAGTGCTTATGCATTGCATTTATGTTTTCGATAAGTATTTAACTAACAAATCTAAATTTTTCAAAAAATGAAAAAAACAAGTAAAACATCAACTAATTTGCATAATAAGCTGCAATACAAAATGCTTCAACTGCTAATCTGTAAGTTTTGTAACAGGTATGCGACTTTAAAATTATTGAATTCATTTTATATTGATAAATTTTGCAAATGAAAAACCGAAACGAACGCAAACTTCTAATTTCGGACATTGGAATATGAAATTCAAAATAAAAAAGATCTGCACGCAAAGTTTCCGCAGCACACTAATTTAAATTTTTATTTAAATTTTTTTTTTGTAACAACAAAAAGAAATCATACATAAGCTTTTCGCTGTAAAAATTTCAAATGAATCGTAATTTTTTTATAATTGTAAAAATCTTTTCGCCATTATGTCAATTTGCTAATCATGTACTTGTGTATGCTCGGCGGGGAGGCGGAGAGGCCAACTTATACGCATTCGAATTGGATTTTAATTTCGATTTGATTGTATGCCATAATCGTGCTATATTTATAGCGAGCACTCGAACTTACCATTTTAATGTCGCTAATCGTCATTATACTGCGTACGAATAGATTGATTCTGACTATAGCGGGGCCATCTGTTCGATATTCGCATGAGTATTTAATTAAATATAGTTTCATATATAGTTTTATATAATATATAAATATATAGTTTGTATAATTATTTATTATAATGTTTACTAAGTTGTCTCTGCAGTAGGACATTCGCCACTCGCACGACTTAATGCTAGGCACTTATATGCTAGTTTATAATAATGGCACTAACATAACTGTCCACTAAGCATGTTAAGGATTCCAGGCTGTGTTCAAGTATTTCTACGTGTAAGTATATGCAAACTATGTTTAGAGACCTAAACTGCAGTTTTAGATAGATCATTTGGTGGTCTTTTTTTCTTAATGCTTGCATTGTGACATTAACTCTAAGCAAAACCTTAGCTAAATCTTTGCCAATCTGCATAATTATAGTTTAAATTTGTTGCGAATACTGTAATAACATTCATTGTATTACAAAAATTGTATTACTTAAAGAAAATTAAATTTTTCAAAACTTTTACCTCATATAAACTGTTTATAAGTTAAAATCATTTAACATGATTAAATGTTTTTGGAGTAAATTTAAAATAAAAAACAAAATTAAAATAAATAAAATAATAACTTGATTTTTATTTAAATACATAAATTTAATAGCAGTAAAGACAACCACATGTTAGAAAATTTTAAAGTAGCGTATTTTAATACAAATTGCTCACCTGTGCCATTGATGCCAGAAGGTCGTATACGGGCATCGTATTTGCCTGCACCTAAAATTTGATCTAAGACTTTTTTCTCCTTTTCTCGGAAATTTATTTTGGCATTATTAGCTCTGAAATAATGATATGTACGCACGTGGCATATTAATTTGTTTTTAATCAATATGAAAAATTTGTATAAAAATTTGTATTGTTTGTATTTTCTTTTATTTATTTATTTTTGTATTTTATTCCTTTTATCTTTTATCTTTTATATTTTAATTTTTTTCTTAATTTTTTATTTTTTTTTTTTTTTCATTAGGGTAATTTTATTTATTAAATGTATTTTAATTATTTCCGTAACTTAATCATGTTCATTTTATTTATTTTTTATTTATTTCATAAACTTATATTTATTTTATTTACTTTTTATTTTATTTTTATTTTTTAATTGAATTCATTTATTATTATTATTTAAGTAAATCATACTTGAATTATTTGATTTATTTTATTTATATTGTTGTTTTTTTTTTCTATTTACTTTATTTATTTTTAATTATTAATTTGAAATTATTATAAAATTGATTTTTTGTTTGTAATATTTACAGCGTTTAAGTGTTTTTGCTTGTTTTTTTTTTTTTTGTTATTTTTAGAAATATTTGGAAAAAAGGAAATTTTGATGTTTCTAGAAAATATTTTCTTAAAATAACTGATTATTGTTTTTTCTTTGGTTTGTATGTTGAGAGTCTAGTTGTAATTTTAGGATTGCCAATTAAACAAAATGTGCTGTTAGTCAACGAATATGAGTTGTATTTACAGTAAGTGTGCCCTGCGTCTGAGATTGTGAGCGTGCAAAATATTAAAGTAAAGCTTTGCAGCTCCGAATAAATGTTTTTCAACATTTTTTATTATTTTTGGTTTATGTGTTGTTTTATTTTTTGTTTTTCTCATTGACGCTGGCAATTTTCGATTTGTCTTCTTCTCAATGCCGCACGTATCACAAGCAAAGGCATAGCTGCTAATAAGCAATCCGCATATCCGCAGCTAAGCCTTTTACTTGTCTGGCAAATAATTCCAAAATTTATGCTCCGACAAAAATTAAAAAAAAAATTATTCTTTAATAGAGTCACTGATAAATACAATAAAGAAAGCGAATAAGTTAATGCTCTTCTTCTTCTTATTTTTATTTCCTGATGTACTCTACATATGTAAGTATATAGTAACTCGTACGACATCGGCTTTCGAGTGTGTGCAAAAACAACACCAGCAACAACAACAACAACAGCTACTCGTAGGCAGTAAATAACAATTGCACAATGCGACGACAAACACAAGTGCACACACACACGCATGTGCAGGATAAGTATGATCTGGGTAAGCGTTTATGAGAGATACTCGTGCCAGATACTCGCACGAGGAGCGCGGACACGGAGTGAATGCGTGAATTACTGACTCTGGCAGTGAAGTGCAATGCAGATTGTTAAGTGCATTGCCGGCTTGTAGTGAATGTTGTTCTCGTTAACGTTATCGTTATCGTTGTCGTTCTCGTTCTTGTTGTTGTTGTAGCTGTCATTGTACTTGTACCGCATGGTTGTTGTTGCTGGTGTTGTTATTGTTCATATGGTTGTTGTACATATGTTCAGCAGCAATTGTATTTAAATTAATGGCAATTACATGTAAAAAAACCATTATAGCATGATTTTAATAAAGCGAAAATAAATTATAAATAATCAAGTAAAAACAAATAGGTTTATTTATAATTATACACATATTCGAGTATGGGTGTATATACACGAGTATGTACAAATTTAAACGTTGAATGCACTTAGTCGCTTCATTTTTGTACTCTTCACACTTAATGCCTTCTTGCTACTATCGCAGCGCCAAGAAAAGTTATCACCCAACTAGCCCACATATACTGATAGCTATAAAAAATATAAACTATTCTTGTTAAAAAAGTCATAATTGTTTCTTTGCATATTTAAAAGCTTACTGCGTTCACAGATAAAGCAATGAATGGAATAAACTTTATGCTTATTTATAACAGAAAAAAATCTTGAGGAAGAAACTGGAAAAATTATAGCAGTGAAATGAGAACGCTGTTCAATTGGAATCTCTTAAGATGAGCCACTTCGTGAGAAAGGAGTTCAACAGTTTTTTAGGCTCTTTGTGATCATTTAACTAGGCTGCAGCCATATTGCACGAAAAAGTATAAAATAGCCATCATGCCTCGCTCTAAGGAAAAGCGAAGTTTTTATTTTGTTTTGTATGCATTACAACATTTTTGTGCATTTTTGTTGTTGTTATAAAATATTTAAAACCGTAAATCCATATGTGTTTACATATATTGAGAAATGATATTTCGAATAGTATATTTTTCATGATAATCGCCTCAGTACTATCGTTATATATATATATATTATGGATAAGGCAATAATTTTATATATATCTATATTAATAAGATTATTATGGGTCTAGAGATGTCCATTCTTGCAGACAAAACGTTTCACTGTGAGTATTTTTTAAGATCGTCTATGGAAAACTCTATCGATTGGCTTTCTTTTAATAGGCACATAAATTCCTTTCACTATTACATCGATTTGGCTTATATGCTTGGGTCAGGCATCGTATTCGTACTTATGTGTGAAGAGCATGTAGGCTTCGGCTAAGCCGAAGACATTGTTTCACTAGTTTAATTCGAAATTATCTAATTGTATTTTTTTTCCTTTTGGGTTTTGTTCTGTTTTTGGATGGTTGTTGTTGTACTTACAAGGATGCGCTGCATAAACTGGCAAAGTAGAATATCGCCCAAAAGTAATGTCCGGTTCCCATGGCTTTCCTCACTTTATGACGCAATTCGAGCGTTGTTGCCTTACTGGTTGCCTCGTTTATTTTTGTTGTTATTGGCGCGTTTTGTTGGCACTTTGAAAACTGCAAAGAAACGTAATAAAATAGCGCAAATTTTTAAAAGGCTGCAATGACTTAAATATTATATTGAAAATTTCGTCTTTTTTTTTACTTGCTAAAAAAAAATTACAAGTTAAACAAAGCATACAAATAAACAATTAAGCAGAAATATTTTCGTATATGCACCTATCTTAAAAGGATGCACTTGTGCGGCCCGGTGTGTGTCTGTGTGTGTGTGTTTGGCTACAGGCGAACACTCGCATGTCGTTCGTCTGCATTCAAATAAAATTAAATTACAAGTTTTTAGGAATTCATTTTTAGTGACTGCCGTTCTTTAGCTCTCATTTTGGGCTCAACTTGTGGTTGTTGTTGTTGCTGCTGTTGTTGTTGCTGTGTGTTTGCTTGTACGTATCTGCATGTGAAGCCAATTTGCCAAGCAAAGCTATTAAATTTTTATCGTTATTTCCGTTTGCTGATGGCTTTTGACTGTTGACTGTTGAATTTACACAGTGACAGTCGCACACAGAGGCATAGGTCCACAATAATTAAATCGCTGTGATATAATGATGATAAATTTCCTAATTAAGTTTAACGAAAATTGCATAACATGGTCATTTAAGTCGTAACACGGGAGGATGATTCGTTGCTTTCGAAGTGTCTTGTGTATTGAGTTTAAAGTGTACATGATTTTATAGCGACTATGCTCATGACATTGTTGACCGAACATCCAAGTGCTGTACGAATTCTTGGCAAATTAAGGTGCTGACCTATTTAAAGCAGAACAGTGCTTTCGAGTTTAAGAAAACGTAAGGTTTGCAAAAATTGCAGACATCAAACTCTATTTGTTATTTACCTTTTATTGCTTGAGATGGCTTAACATGGTCAGAGTTGCAAAGGCAAGGAACAGTTATACTCCAAAGAGCCTGAATCATTTACAAATGCAATCGCATAAGTGCAACTCAGTGCAGTAGCCTCTCTTCACATGGAATAACCCAACTCGAAAACCATTAACTGCAGCCCGAGCTACTAAAGCCCAAAACCCTCTGAAGCTGCCTGAGCAAAACGAAACCGCATCCATTAGCGCACACCATAGGCAGCAGAGGTTTTGAATGTCACTTGCTGCGCCACACTTCCCATAGAAATGAAAAATCAAGTGACTTCGTTCTGCCGCTCTTGACGCTTAACAATTCAGTTGCAGCCGCGCAAGAACCCAAAGCTGCCACATGATTAATATTGGCGTCGAGTCACCGCAATTACCGCACGCAAATGCATACGCGGAAAAGAAAGGCAAACACACGCGAAGTGGCGATTGCCGCGCAACTGCCTCACGACAGTCCAAACGGAAAATAAACGATCGCAGCGCGCGCCAGCACAAAAGTGCAAATGCGCAATTCGTGCATGCAAATGGGTGCCTACGATTATAGTAATCCTTTATAAGCATTCTGTGCAGTTGTTCGCCTGCGTGTCAGCTACCTTCTGTCTTCTGCCAACTGTCATTGTGCCTTGCCATGGCTAAGCGAGGGACACAGGCAAATGGCAGAGCACCAGTACATTACTAATCAGCACGACTGTGATAGGCACGTCGCTGAGGCCTTGTCGCTGGTGCCAGCTGCACATTCAATGCACACTCAAATGCTGCTTCCGCATTTGTTTATACGTAAACTCATTCAGTCATTCGATCATTCGTTCATTTATTGATGCATTCAACCGTGCACTGAGTGCAAATAATCAATTTACGCCGAGCCGAGACGAGCTACATCCGACTGACAGGAGTGCATATAACAAATGCTGCAACAGGATGAAGGAAGGCATGCGGCTGCGCATTGCCGACTTCGATCTTTATGCGCTGGCATTGTTATTGCGTATACGCCATGCACACATGGTGATGCATGATAATTCCTGTTAAGTTGTTGCACAGCGATGTCCTTTTTTTTGTTTAATTTTTGTATTGTTTTTTCTGCAATCTGGCATTGTTGCTTGCCAATTTCGTTGCTGTTTTTGTTCAAACGCAGGCAAGCGTAAGTATTGCCTGTATTTTTTTATTGTATTTGTTTTCTTTTTTTTTGTATATTTGTTGTTGTGATTTACCATTTGTTTTGTTTTTGCTGCTTCTGCAATTGCAACGTCAGCAGGCATCTATGGCTGCCTTTTTGTTGATAAACCAACACAAATTTGGCTGTGTAACGATACAAACTGTCGGTCAGTCGGTCGGTCGGTCGGTTGCCCAGGATTTTCAGGCGTTCATTTGTTAACTGCCACAGGCAGCAGCTGCTGATGCGCTTTGTTATGCGCTCAGCACGTCCCTGGCTCAACTGTGGGACTGCACGGATTCAGGGCTGCAGCACGCCCAGCCTACATATACTCACACGTCATGTCGAGGGAGGAGTACGGGTGTGCCAGAGTATAAATTTCGTTGTTCTTGTTGTTGTTTTCTATATGCTGCGAAAATAGGTTTTACTTTCATTGCGGGCAAAGTTGTTGTTACTTGCTGCTAATTTGTTGTTCGCTTGTTGTAGCCTTGCATGCGTTATGCTGCCATTTGCAATTGTTGGTTTGACTGTGTGTGATTGTGCGTGGCTGTGTATGTGTTAGTGTTTGTCGGTGTGTCTGTGCGTGGGTGTGTTTGTGTGTGTGTAAGAGCCTGTGCTTTATCTGTGTATGACACTCATGCTAAGTCGACACACTTTCACCGCAGCCGTTACACACCGACATCTTCGCTCGTCTACCTCAATTTATGCCAGTTTAAACATTTGACACTGTGAGAAATTTTCTATACATGCTTAGCAAGAATCTCACTTTTTTGGCAGTCAAATGCACAGGTTTACTACACTCGCATCCACTTAAGTAAAGGACACCTCACACTACATGACACTATCATAATAACAATCCGTTTACTATATGAACCAATGTTGTTTATTATTATGTTTTAGAGGGCTGCATGAATGCATTCAAACTTTGGTTACTGTACTCATTTTTCGAAAAGAATAATCAAAGCCAATAAGGTATATTTGAATATGAACAAATATTGTATGAACATCGAAGGACATTCAAAAAAATTAAGAATGAGCATTCAAATTCTATTCTGTCTGCCTCTTCGTTATCTATTATTAAGAAAAAGCCTCATGAGCACTCATTTTATTCAAATTCTTTTTTTTTTTTATTTTGAATATTATAATTGATCTATTCAATGCAATGTTTATATTTTATCATATTTATTGCTCATATGCTATTTTGAATGCATTCATGCAGCCTTCTAGTGTGTTACTAGGCATTCAAGAATGATAAAGTTTGTTTCTATTGTATCTACTGCAAAAAGGTCAAACTATGTGAAAATATTTTTGAACTCTCAAGTATGCGATGGCTTTTCGTAGGCTCAGAGAATTTCGCGCAGTGCTGCTAAAATGGATGTTGAGGATTTCACTTGCGTGTACATACATGCGCCTGTATCGTACGTTTCGCTTTTTTACTTATTTCTGCTTTATTTTCGTTTTTTGCTTTTTTTGTTTTTTGTTTTTGTTGTTTCTTTAGATTTTTGAGCCGCTTGTAGCTCGTTATGTTGATTGGATTTTTCGAACGCGCCGCATGCGTACTTCTGACGGTGTATGCGTGCTGTGCCTGGTGTGAGTGTGACTGAGTGTCGGTGTGCTGGTGTGTGTTTTTGCGACGGCGGAATAAAGTCAAGTGTTATGTGCGCCATAAAGCTGAATTTTCTTTTCTATTTTTCACTCTCATTTTTTCCCCCTTGCGCTTGCTTATGCTGCTACTTTTGCCGCTGCCGCTGCTGGTGTTAGTGTTGTTCTTGTTGTTGTCGTTGTCGTTGTTGTTGTTTTTATTTTTCGAGTACCCGATTTCAAAAATGTAAGTAAGTGGGTTTTAGCAGCATTTGCCGTTTAGACTTTTGTATAGATTTACATAAAGTTGTTTCATATCAAGCCAAACCAACTTTGTACACTTTCGCCTTTTTACGTTTGCCTTAGTTCATTTTTCCTTTGCTTACGTATATACATATTTATGTATGTATGTATGTATGTATGTATGTATGTATGTATATATGTAGGCCTTCCGTTTTGATGGCCGCACAACCTGCGTCAGCAGGAATATTGCGCATTTCGGCATAGAAATATTTTCTCTGTTTACGATGCGTTCGCATACGCCCCGTTGGCGCGTGCTTATTTAATAAACATTGCATTTTTTCTGCTGCTTTCTTATTTCATTTTGTACTTTGTGTAAGGCACTTCCACCGTGGCACCTAATAAGGCAAATATTAGCAGTCGAATGGAGGCGCGGGCGTGGCAGAGGGCTCAGCATATGCAAATACAGCATAATAACAATTTCCGCTGAAGCTTCTTTGATCAACGTCAGCGCTGTCACTCACACCCTGCGCTCCTGCGTTCAATCAGTACAGCCGAGTTGATGGCTTTCATCGAGATGAGCTGCAGCTATACTTGAAAAAGGTCAAAGTTTATGTTTTTCACACGCGCCGCTTAAAACGCGCCTCATTGCATTCCTTGTCTGCATACTGCGCCAAAGCTTCATACTCAGCCCGCCCAAGTTCGTTCACTCCCCACTCATTCATATTGTGTATATGTACCATAATGTGTAAATGTCACTGTGGACGTCGCTTATTTAGTGTGTAAAGGTCAAAGCTTTCACATTTATAACTAATTGAAATGTCAATACTTTGTTTGTCCACTACAGCGCCTGTCACTTCCGTTAATCTGCTGTTGCCACATCTCACGCACCTACACTGAACTAAACTAAACAAAACTAATGCGCAGCCACTCGAATGAACATCTCACATTTGCGAGCTGCCTGCTGCCACCCATTGCATGTGTCCTGCTAACATGCTCATTCATCAAGCGGCTAAATGCTGCCTTCGTCTTTGCCTTGACCCAATCACCGCCGCTTAGCAAACGTGTGCACATGTGTAACACGCCAAAGGCTTATCCAAGTTCATTATTTCAGTTCACTAAAGTCTGTGTTATGGATTATGATGCCCTGCACCTCTTGATTCCAGCCATAGCTTAATTGGGTCTGCATAACATTGTAAAATAAATAATTGTAAATCTCATTGAACACGTATATTGGTGTTTTCCACCTTCAGCTAATGATGTGCGCAGTCATCAGGCAGGCAATGACACTGACGCATGAGTCAGGATGCTTGACGCAAGCAGTTCGACGTCTGGCTGCCGCTGGCTTATGGCTCAAGCTATGACTTGAGTAAACTAATCCCATGAACATAATTATGCGAAAGTACTAGACAAGCCCCGAGGGCACGACACACGATATATGTAGACACAGAAAGTCACACAAGCTGACACAGACGCAAACGTAAACACAACCAAAACACACCGAATCAGTGTGGGAATCAAAAGCAAACAGACAAAGCTGACCTTGATCATTGCATATACAAATAACGAGTAAAATTAAATATTGTCTACGTATTATAAATACCGTTACAACAAGTGCGATGGAATTTTGGTGGCAAAGCCGACTGAATTATGTAGCACATACTCGCACACACGCAGGCAAGAGGCACAACGGCGGCAATTGACGGCAATCGGGCGAGTGACGGCAGCAAGGGGGAGCAGAGGACAACAAGTAATACAACAATAAAAACAATATTCGACGACAGCAAATTACAACAACAACAGCGTTGAAAGCAACGGCGGCACAGTTTTGGTTTTGGCAAACGTGCCAAGAAATTTCATATGCAGAGTGCGCGGCGGGCATGTCTGGGGCATGTCAACAGGCAAATGTGTGGGCCTGTGTGCGTGTGCATGTGTGCGTGTGAGTGTGCGAGTGAGGTAAGTGCAGAAACTAATTGCGGCAGAAATAGCAAAACTTGTTGCGCAGCTCGGCATGCAGACGTTGAGGCAGTCAGGCAGACCGGGAGACGTGAAGACCTGAGGACACGTAGAGAGGCTACGTTGAGCGCGCGACCGCGACATATTCCCAGGCCGACGTCAAGTCTCGTGCCCACGCTTGTGTGCTCACCCGCATTATGCTACGTTGTCATTCGAACGGCAGCTCGATTGCCTGTTTACTGTAAATGTCTGTGAGCAGCAGCAGCAGCACCAAAGCACCACAGCAGCGTAGCAGTCGCTGCAGCCGTGGCAGCCGTGGCAGCTGAGGCAGCACTTGGCCGTGTGCGCGTGTTGCCGCACTCGGCGGCTAATAAGATGAATTGGCAAACAAGCAAATAAGCAAACATTGTTGAAGACTTTCGACATTTGCAAAAATTAATTCTTATGCAATTTGTCTTGTCCGTCTGCGCCTGTCTGTCTGTCGCTGGCTGTCGCTGTGTGTGCTGGGCTCGGCGCTCATGTGCGCGGGTGCTGATGCTGTTGAAATAAAAGCCACAGCAGTTTGTTACATTGTGTTGTTTAAAAATTTATCAAATTGTCAAAACGGGCACATTAAGCGACTCTCTGTCTGTCTCTGTCTGGCTCACTCGAAGGGTTCGTACTTGGTTAGGGAGAACGGCAAAGGGCTGTCATGCGTTGTAAACTCTAAACAAGTGAAAGCGAACGAGTTTACAAAAGCAGCTGTAAAATATTGTGTCATTGGAAGAGCGAAATGGACAGAAAAAGGGAATCGGTGAAACAAAAACTAAACTAAACGAAAAGTAAGGTTAAATTTTATCTCAACATCTTGGCTGTCATTTTTATCGTATTGCTTTATTGCCAAAGCGTAGTTTGTTGACCCAACTCGTGGCTCCGCTCACTCGCTTCCCGCTTCCCGCTACCCGCTACCCGCTTCCCGCTACTCGCACACCAGCCCGGCATGGCTGCTTAAGCTGTTTATTTGCTGGGCTGCCAAAAACTGAATGTTTGCCAATCGTGCCAAGTTGCCAAAAGTTGGCTGCGACACGACGACGCTGACGCTGACGATGACGACGGCGACGTCGGAGCGAAACTAGGTAACTAACACGTTTCGTATGGCACATAAATTTTGCAGATAGCCCTTAAGCGTATTTGTGCCGCTTTTCACTTTTGCACATTTTTCCTTTTGGCCCTTTTTTTAGAATTTAGTTTTCATTTTTTACTGTGCGACCGTAATTTGTTAGCAAATGTTGATACTGCTGTGTAAGTGAATTTAGGCCAACGGGATAATGGGTCAAATCTGTCTGCGGCATTGCCTGAGTTGTGCAATAAAGTTGGCGTTTGCGTTTGCGTCTGCCGCTGCTGGCATTACGTAAACTGCGCCGAGGAGGCCGACAGCCGGCAGCATTAGATAATCCGCAGTTGGACATTCATCGGCATGTGTTAAGTTTTGACGACTTTGCGGCGTGCCTGCGCATTAAATGCGTAACGACGCGCGTCACTCGTACAAGATTTACTACGCATGATAATGGCAACGACGAGCAGCGAGCGGCGAGCAGCTGACCACGCCCAGTTGCCATAACCTATTAGAGTGCAAAATTAGACAAACATACACAAGTCATGCGCCCGCTGTGCCCCTCGCAGCGGACAATCATAAACGGCCGCAAATTAGTAAAACATATTTTTGCTGCCTAATGAACATGCGGTCGACCATCGCTTTATGCTTGGATACACTTTCGACCGCAGATAACGGTAAATGGTAAACGGCAAACGGCAAACAGCAAACGTGCCCCTGCAGCACACCTGTGCGTGTGACAAAAGACATGTCAACGGCCAAGTTGCCCCAGGCACGCTTCGAACGCAGCTGGGATTTCGATACTCTGCCATGGCATACGCATCCTTGCAAGTATCTGCACGGAGCGACTCGTCTAGCTGCCTGCGCTGGAGCGAGGCAGTCAGTTTCTCCTACAATAGCAGCCAGCCATTGTCCAGCGGCCATTGTCTTAAACCTGTAGTTGAATGTTTGCTGTTGTTGTTATTGTTGTAGTCAGCCTGTACCTGTCTTGTTGCCTGTGTTGCCGCCAGTGCTGCCGGCCATTCATGCTGTGGCCATTGTTGCCGCTTATGTGCAAGCGTAGACCCCGCCGCGGCTCCTCTGCTTGCTCGCTTCATTGGATAATTTATTCATATTTTCCATTTTGCCATAATGCCATGTAACAAAAGGTTCGACTTCGCCGGGCCGCACATGAATTTTTAACTAACTATAAATTTCTAAATTTACTCAAGAGGTTTGCGCAAAGTTTTCGGCCACAAATTCAGTGCATGGCACATGAAATTCATTATTTTTGCAGATAAGCAAGCCAAGACATTTAATGAATTTTGTTTGTTGCAGGCGCAAAGCTCTGGGGAGTTCACTTGCGTCCGGTCAATCTGCATTGGGCTGTTGCTCAGCCAAGCAAATTCCGTAAATGCAGTTAAAATTATGTGCGGTTAGTGTCAGACTTGAGTGTGAGTGACCATGCCTGGCGCTGTTCGAGGCTGGCTCATTTTGCCAAGCGATGAGCATATAAGCGACAGATAACTCACACATTGTATGGCATTCCTTCATAGCCCATTATCTATGGCAAGGAAACCTTTTATTCTAATCAAATGGCTTCAGCCAGCTGCCTTGGCCAAGCCTGTGGGTGACTGCGATAAGGCTAAAAGTAAAAGGCAAGGTCGTTGTATGAACTACTCAACCCTAGTTGCTTTAAAATTATATTTTAGAATGAAATTAATTTTATCCTAAGCCCATCAACAATTATCCGCTATTATCCGTTCGTAAATAACAATTTATCTTATGTTCTAACGGCATTGGCTGCAATGGCGGGTACTTTTAGCTGAGGAATGGATTTTCTTGTTTCTCGCATATATCTAAGTACGTATAATTGGTTTGCACTTCTGTAAGTTTCATTCGGTTCTTTTACATTAGTAGAGCCTTGTGATGGGGTAACACATGACCGTTCACTTGAATAGAGCCACATAAAATTCCTAGCAGAGGTATTCTGATGAACTCCATTTGTGTGTGTGACTAACGTTGGCTAATCAATCAAGGCCACAACGCAGTACACATGGCGATTTGCGTGACAGAATCCTACAACAATTAAATCCATTGCCGTGGGTTGGTCGATTGACCTGAACTCTCTTTAAGTTAATTACCGTCATTGCTATGTCAGTTGGCACACATTTGAACTTGCTTCTAATGCAACTAATTCGCAGTCGACCTTAAGTGGGACAGTTGCCCATGCAAACAAATGATTAATGTCACATCTTCTTGGCACACGGACACACAATGAAGTCGGTTCGAATCTCAAACTGCATTAATCAAAGCCAAGCAGAAGAAAGCAGCGCGAGAATTAATTACAAAAGCAAAAAGTTTAATTAATTAGCGCAACAACTCTTCGACAGCTGAGGGTGACCATTCTGAGTAAATTTTCCGAAAGCTGAAGCACGCTACCACGGCATGATGTACGTGGCATGTCTGCTGCCAATGCTGCAGATGCTGCGGATGCTGCTGATGTTCTTGTTTCAGATTTTGTTGCTGTTTCGTTTGCTGTTGATGTTTATGCTTGAGCTTGGGAAACTAGTAAAAAAAAAAACCAAGGCACACACATAAATCCTAAGTATAAACAATTTCAATTTCCGGCAACAATAAACAAACACGACGCGCATTACTGCGCAGAGCAGACAATAAAAACGGAAGCTGCATAAGACGCATAAGAAAGCAACCTGCAACGGAATGTGACAATCAGCCTGGGATTGAGGAAGCGGCGAGAGAGAGGCAACGGTGCGAATGAGTGTCGTAAAAGATGCAATCGTTGCAATAAACTGAAAGCAATAAGCGAACGCTTTGCGAAAGTAGTGGCTCAGCTTTGTTTTTATTTTTTTATGTTTTGTCGATTTGTTTCTTATTTGTTTTTTAAACACTTAAATGGCATTTGCGTGTGCAGAACAGAGCGAGTAGCAAGATGCACATAGGACTTGCTCATGTAGTCAGTGAAAGCGCCATCGAGCAAAGCATGGAAGACAGCAATGAAAATGCCAAATCGAAAAAGCGATGAAAAGAGAAGATAACGTATAAAAGTCGCGCACGGATTGCTGTCAGTTAAAAGGTTTATATGTAGCAAGGATGAGTGAATAAGTGAGTGTACGATCGTTTGACTATGAAGGCGACATGCGATGCGACAGCCAACCAGTCATAACAACAGCACTCGTCACAAAAATAGGTACTCATATGTACTGTGTACATTACTGAAGCAATTTTTGCTGCTGCTCCTGTCATGCCAACAAAGCCCACACCTCGGTGTTGAACTATTTTTATACAGGGAAATGACAACAGCTTCAATGTAACTCTCACTTGAAGTAATAGGAAATCAGAATGAGGTAATGAACTCATATCACAGCAAAACTTGTCGCCATGCAGAATGCAATATTGCAGTCACTGAGTCATCCATTGATAAATACAGCTGCATATTATGAATTATTATTTAAATATTAAATTAAAGTAGAAAAAGTTTTCCAACTAAATTCTTTCAAGTTTTAAAATGAAGGCACACGTGGTGGGTTACAATGAAATTATATTTTCAATGCTATTTTGACGTACCCAGTGACGTGCATCTGACGTCGTATGAGTAACTTAATTACGGTAAGCACTTCAGCACTTTGTTGGCTCGCCCTGTTGTTGCATTCGACCTTGTGGGTGGGCGGGTGAGCGGCAGTGTGTGGAGATGGTAAATATTTGCACAATATTTTTATCCAGTTTTTTCATTTAACATGTTTTAAAAGCAAATGCATTCTTGTTTTTATTATTGTTGTTGTTGTTGAAAATAAATAAGCTCTAAAAATATTTCCAGACTGTGGCAGCGATCAGCAGTTGGGCCGCAGGTGCAGCTTGAAACTGCCTAAGTGCATAATTAACAAAAAAAAAAAAAGAAAACCATATAAAACAAAAAGTGAATGCATCGCAAAGACGTCGGGCGGAGGTGCCGAAGTACAGTAGCGGGTGCAGAGGAGACTGCAGCTGTGGCAGCCAACGCGATGGCAGCTCTAAGAGCTTAATAAAATTATGTTACGTTGTACGTCGTTGCTCGCTTTGTGCATGGGTGGACTTGGATTGGCTTGGATTGGGTTGGGTTTGGTTTGATTTTTTTCTTTTTTTTTGGTTTGAGTTTCGCTTACAGCTCTTGAAAAATGTATTAAGGTTGCAATTTTTTTTACTTGGTTGTGTATTTTTTTTTCTTGGTTTTTTTTTTCTTGCAAATGATGCCGCATTTGCTTGCGGTATTTACATATACAAGAGTGTGGACTGCATGTGAAAAAGCTGCAACTTTCTGCTCTCGCTGTATGTTACCCATCACACATACGCACGCACGCACGCACACACACAGACAGCAAGTTTCCCATGCATGCACACATGAAATTTAATTAAAACCTTGTGTTGCATGAAATTACATTTCAACGTTCACAGCAAGGTAAGGCATTGCGTGGCGCTGCATTGCGTAACCAAGGTAAAAGCCGCCGAGCTCAGCGACCGTTGCAAGCATGCGGCGAAACTGGCTTTCGTACGTGCCAATGTGGCAGCAGCAAAGCTGACAACAACTGCAACTGATATTCAGCGCGTATTGTTGCGCCCCCTTCTCCACGTTTCTGCCCTGGTGTGAGTAAATGCAATTACATGCATGCATCAATAAAATGAAATTACTTATCGAAATCCTCAGCCCAGCGCTGGCTATCTTTATACGTTCGAGTCTCTTTTCTTGTCTTGTCTCGTGTCTTACCGCTTTCGCCAGCTGAGATTTGACTTGGTGGTGAAGTGTCTTTAAGCTGAAGATTCAATGAGAACTTGTGTGTGACTCTTGTTGTGCTGACACGTCGCCATGTAAATAAATAAATTGTTTTATTTCAGACGCAGCACAGTGAAAACAGTTGCTACATGCGACACGCTGCACGCATAAACACCTTGGCAATTAAAAGCGGTCAATTAGCAAGTAGAACGAAATTCCTTAGTAAATTACTGAAAGTCCAGACCAGTTTCTGAATAGTTTAACTGGCTATCAATAAAATTCGTTATAATCATTCACTCGCCATTATTCGCTGATTTATATTTGTTGTCCCACTTCTTGACAATTGAAAATGCTCTGATGTTTGACAATCGACTCAGAACTTCTACTCAAATCGAAAATATTTTTTTGATATTCACAAAAGCTGCTCGGATGTAGACAGCAACGCCAGACCTTTATTTAAGTTAGTAAAAGAGAAGGAGTGGGGTAAAACAAAATTCCGGTAAATCAATTTAGGCAAGACAAAATCCTTCTGCAAGCATGGATAATGCGGCTCAGAATGACCGCCAGTTCTGCGTTGCTGCCAATTGGAAAATGAACGGCGATCAACGCAGTGTGTCGGAACTCTGCCATTCTTTGAGCAACAGTAATCTGGATCCAAAGACGGAAGTCATCATTGCAGCGCCTGCGATCTATCTGATGCTGGTGCGCAATCTGCTTCCCTGCCATCTGCAGGTTGCCGGTCAGAATATCTACAAGGGGCCGAATGGTGCTTTTACGGGCGAGATATCGGCAAATATGTTGAAGGATATCAAAGTGCGTTACGTGATTTTGGGGCACTCCGAGAGGCGGCAGTTGTTTAAGGAGGATGACGACTTCATCGCAGAAAAGATGGCCTATGCGGTGGACACGGGCCTAAATGTCATTGGCTGCGTTGGCGAGACGCTCGAGGAACGGAATGCGGGGCAGACGGAGGAAGTGGTGTCGCGGCAGATGTGCGCATTCGCCAAGAAGACACGTGACTGGCAGAAAGTTGTGATTGCATATGAGCCGGTTTGGGCCATCGGCACGGGCAAAGCGGCCATGGCCGATGAGGTGCAGGAAGTGCACCGGTTCTTGCGCGAATGGATTGCCACAAACATGAAGCCAGCCATCGCCGAAGCGACTCGCATCTTGTATGGCGGCTCAGTGAATGCGACCAACAGCAAAATACTTGCAGAGATGCCCGACGTTGATGGCTTCTTAGTAGGTGGCGCTTCCTTGAAGCCTGAGTTCATAGACATCATCAACTGTCGGCTTTGAGAATGCTCATGCACTCGCATCTCTTTTATTGTATAAAAATTCACTGTTTATTGCCAAAATAAAATGAAGTTTTTTGAAGACTAACTGAACTTCATTACACAACATTAAGGCGATCATTGTGACTTGTACTGTAGTTGAACTGCCAACAACGTATATTCGAGGTGAAATTTCCGCCCGTCGCGTGTCGCCTTTCGCCTGCCGTCAGAGAAAGGCGTGTGCAGCTTTAATATGTGCATGACGTATACGTAATATTGATAAAAGACAAAAGCATTCGAGCGCTGCAGATGCGAATTTGAAATAATTGCAAAACGGCAAAGAGCCCTCATATGCAATGCATCTGCCCAGCCATGAGTTGCTTTGTAATTTTCAATGAGCAGAACATGTCAAACGCCTTGAAACTGTTTCACATATGCATTCGCTTAATTAAAAAAAAAAAAAGAACAATACGAGTGAAATCTAGATCTAAATGTTCATATGAGCTCATATTCACATATTGCAGAAGACTGCATTTTGTTTTATTTTCCAAACATTTTTGTTAAAGCTTATTTTCTTCTTACTCTCCTCCTCTAATCTGGCCAGCATTATCCCAGCTCCTGCACCGCTCACGATTCATTTTCGAAGGTCTCAGTATAATAGTCGGTGTGAACTGCCTTTATATAACATGATGTAAAACTAGAAACTCTGTAACTTTTAAAACAAAACTCGAACATGAAATTTCCACACAAACTATTTGACAAAAAGTATCATAAATAATTCTGATTATGATTAAACTATATGTCAGGCTAAGGACTTATTAGGTAACGTTTTGTAAAGTAAAGTGTAACAACTTTGTTTATTAGCGGAAATTTTGGCAGATTGGAGAGAAATATATGTTAGGATCACGAGAACTGAACTCTGAAAACAAATATTAAGTCGACCTGAGATGTGCTAATTGCTAAAATGATCGGAAATGAAACGATGACTTTCTCAAGTTAGTAACAAAGACTGATGTAGGATGCTTGTCTTCTTTTTACGTACACAGTAACAAATCTTTTGTATAAATTTAGAAACCACAAATGAACAAGAAACGGGAAGGGCAAACTAAGCACTCGGAACCAACTGAAAAATCACAAATCAAAATTCGCATCAACAACAGACAAAAAGCACTCGACGCAGAACATTAAAAAAAAAAAGAAAATTCAAAATGAACAAAATAAAAAAGCAAAAAGCAAAAAGAAAAGGAAAAGGAAAAAAAGAAAATGCAATGCGCATCATGTGACTTAAGCTTCACGAGAATATTCTGTGTTTGACTGTGCTTTATGTAATCGATATGTGCCGGCGCTTGGCTGTGTGCACAAAGAACGAAGCGACAGAAATATGTGCAAAGCATTAGCAAGTTATTTATGTCGGACACTCTGAACATCATGCATGGCGATAAACGCTCCAACGCTCCACGAGCGCGGGGTGTGCGAATGCTCATTTGCATATTACAGAATCGACGGTATCCTATGCCAGTGTCACGCTTGCATGTGCGCATCGCCCGTCACGCCCAGGCACATTTGCCTGTACTTAGAGTGCATTTCGGCTGCAACGGATGCCTGAAAAATTAAAAATAGTGGAAATGTTGTGCACATTTTTAATTAAGTGCGGCAAGCGCATCGCATAAATTTGTCAGCCAAGAACGTGTGATGGCAACAGTAACAGCAACAGCAACAGCAACACGGACAGCAACGGCAACGATGGCAACGATGGCAACGACGGCAACGACGGCAACGACGGCATTCGATGCGGCCACGTTATTTGTTAGCAGCAAAAACAAACTGCGCCGCGACTAAATAGAAGGCACACAGAGTGACAGTGGCACAATGCTACAGTGCAACAATAAACAAAACTGGAGGACAGAACAATCGGGACTATTAAAAAATCGAGCAACTAAATATATATAAGCCAACTGCAACCATTTTTCTGTTTATATTTTGCGAGGAACGTGGTGAACGCGTTTGGTTTGGTTTTTGTGCTCGTTTTACTAAACAAAAAGTACATAAATATCAAATAAGTCACGTTTCCGACCAAAGATAGAGAATAGACTCTGTGTGTGTGTGTGTGTGAGTGTGCATGACTGTGTGTGGTGTGTTTATGTGGCGTATGTGCGGCTGCATTCAAAATACGGGAAATACGAATAAACTAAAACCCGAATCATTGAGCTACACCGGCACGACCAACGTTTGAATATCGCGCATACGCCACATGTGCCACACTTTGCTTAGCTCGATGCGCGTTTTTCTATTTATTCTTGTTTTTTTTGTGGCAACCACGGCACGAAATATGCATGCAAACCAGAAAATAAACACTAACAAAAAACTAAACACAATTTAAACAAAAAAGAAGGTAAATAAAGTCCTATAAATGGTAAATAAACACAGCCAAGCGTCCATGCTGCCCAGCAGCAGCAGGCCAACGCCAGACTCTGCCCCAACGTCACTTCCATTTGCTATTGTCCGCTTCTACTCGCACAGCATTCGGTCGTAAATTTTAAGCTGATTTGCAGATTATTATCAAAAACGTCGACATCGCGCGCCAGTAACACTGTAGCAGCATCGCAAAGGCCGCACTCCGCGCCACCCAGCATCAGACCCAACACGGCACAGCACAGTACAGCATAGAGCATAGTCAACGCATGCAGCAGGCAAAGCAGAAATTCTCATCAGCAAAAAAAAAAAACCTAAAAGTTGACTTTCTTTTTTTGGTTTCTTTGACTCTGGTGTCGCTGTTTATTTTCAATGCTTTTTGTAAATTTCTCATATTGCCGTTGCTTGCGTTGTTTCCTGTTGTGTATTTATATTCTGTTTAGTTTGCGTCGAGTCGCAGGCGCATGCTAAAGCTGCCCCTCACTATCCCCCACTGCCCTGCTAGATTGCCGCCAATGAGTTATTTCGCGTGAATTTTATTTTCGCCGTTTTGTTTTTCATTTTTGCATTTTATTTTTATTCTTTTACGTCTGAAGTTTAATTGAATAAGTTTTAAGCGGATTTTCGTTGAAACTTGCTTTTGTTATTGTTGTGGCCATGACTGTTGTTTGTTTTTTTATATGGCATTATAAATACTCTCGCACTGCACCTGGCGTGTGTGTAACATTTAATTGAAATATAAATACAGCGCTTAGTTACAGTTCTCATATGTGGCCCGGCGTCGTTTGCAAAAAACAGTTTGGCTGCTGCACGTTGCAGCTCCCGTCGTTGCCTTCATCTCATGCAGGATCACCATAGCAAACGGAGAATCCTTTGCAGGAGACTAAAATACTTTATAGTTAAGTACAAAATACCATTCGCACTGAGTGCATTGTTTCATTTAAGTTTGCTTGCTGTTGGAGACCTCACAGCAACAGTAACAACAACGGAAAAGTTTTTGTTCGTAGTCTGTTAGCAGCAAATGGCTTAGCGAAAGGAGCTGAACAAGCCAACACAAATCCACTACTCGCAAAACATATTTGACAGCCAGCAAGCAAAGTAGAACAGCTTTGAAGAAGACCAAGCTGCATCAAATAGACTTATCCGTTTAAAATGCTACAACAGCCAGAAGATGTGAACATGACAACCCATATGTGTACACGGTTCTCCGAAATTTAACAAAATCGTATGCTGCTGTATGCTATTCGGTATGTCAGCAAGTAACTACTTGATCTTATAGAGATGTTTATAAATTCTAGAATTTTAAAAAAGCGTAGAGTATCCCATCTATATGACTATACATGTGTGCATATTAAACGAATACTATAACATAGCATTTAACACACAGATAGATAAAAAGCCAAAGTGTCAACACTTGACTCTTGACAAATGTTCATCCAATAAATCCATTTATGTCAAATGCTTACTTAGATTATTATTATAACCCAAGTGAATTATGCAGATGTGCACGAGTATCTGAACTTAGACAACCGACATATGCATATGTACATATGCAAGTACACTCTTGTACATGTGTATGGGTATGTTATATATGTGAACATATGAATACACAGTCATAAGTATTTGAAGATGTACGCAAGAACATTTAACCCTAATTTGCATTTTGTATGTATATTAAAGTCACTAAATCCCTAACGCCAGCAACAGCAGCTACAACAACAACAACAACAGCAGCAGCAGCAGCCAAAGCAAAACAGCAATTACAGCCAAAGCGAGATGGCTTATGCTTACTTTGCAAGTAGCACACGCGCGCCGTGCATGATGTACCATACACACATACATACACATGTACATGGCCATACATATGTAAGTACACAGCGGCAACGAAGCAAATGGAAAACCGAAAAACAAAGCAGAGCGCAAACCAGAATAGAAATAAAACGTCAACGCCAGCGAGACAGGAAAGCAAAAAAAAAAAACGAAAAAAAAAATAGTAATCAAATTCAAAAGCATAATAAGCAGTTTTACGGACAAGGGGCTGGTGTGCTGGAGTGGGGTGTGTTTGATTGGGGTTGGGGCTAGGGTTGGCACAAAAGCAATGCTCAATAATAAAAACTCACCTTAATTAAACGTGATTAAGTAGATTTGCACGTCGCGCACGTTTATTCACGTTTTGCCTTGCCTTGCCTTGCGTTGCCTTGCGTTGTGTTGCGTTGCGTTGCCTAGCGTCTAACCTCACTTACTGTGCCGCACACTCTGATTTCAAAGCGGCGTATGCTGTCTCGCTCGCACGCGTACACTTTCATTTATGATGCATGAAAATGAATTTTTGTATTGTTTGCATTAATTTGCTTTTATTAATTACGTTTATGTATTTCGGACTGCTGCTGCTGCTGCTGCTGCTGCGGCTGCTACTCTCTCGCACTCTCGCTCTCTTTGTCGCTGTCACCGCCAGTTTCGGTGCTGCTGTTAGCACTGCATTGGGTCGTTTATTGTTTTTTTTCCTCTTGCTTTCTTTATTACATTAGCTGTTATTGTTATGTTTACTATTGTTGTTGTTGTTGTTGTTGATGTTGTTGTCGTTTTCAGTCGTACGGACGCCGTTGCTGTAATTTGAGCAGTTTTGTTGTTGCTCGCCTTTGCCTTGCCTTTGCTTTTGGTTTTGCTTAGCTAACTGCGTGTGATGCTGATTTGCTGAGAGTTTATGGTTTAGTTGTTGCTTCTGTTGCCGTTGCCGCTGCCGCTAATTCTTACCGTTTATTTATTTATTTTTTGTTTTGTTGTTTTATTTTTTTTTTTTTTGTTTTCCTCTATTGCTGCTGTGACTTCCCTTGTGTCGCTTAGTGCTGTTCTAGTTTTGTTTAGCTTTATTTAGTTTTTGTCTTGGCATGTGATGTAATGAGCTTAGTTTAGTATTCACAAAGCGTAGCAGACGGCGAATGGCGACGTTGACCACAACAACAATGATGAAGCAGGCGTTAGTGGTGTTGGTGCTGATGTTGGTGCTGGTGCTGGTGTTGATGTTGGTGTTCGTGTTGGTTTCGGTATTGATGTTGTTGTTGACTCAATGGCGACGAGAGTAGCTGGCACAGGCAAACCGGAAGTAGCAGCTGGACGCGACTTTTTTGCTTTAATTTTCTTTATGCCTGTTCTTGGAGATTTGATTGTGTTGCCTGCTGCGACTAAGGGCTGGGCTTCATCCGCAGTTGATGACGACAACGTCAATGAGAATTTTGTTGATATCGAAGAATACAAATTCAACATTTGGACTGCGGCTTTTAACTGAAAATATCCAGCGTTTTTACTTCCGACGTTTCGGCTTGTTAGCGATTTTCCTGCTCCTTCATTGCACTACTATGACACGAGTATCCTTGCTGTTGCTGCTGCTGCTGCTCTTACTGACGCCGCTGCCGAGCTTTTATCTGCGCGTCTTTATTTATTTTTGTCGTTTTGTTTGCCTTTGATTTTTTCCTTTCTTTCCTTTTACTTTAATGCAATCTTATTTGGATTTATGTGTATCCTTGCGAGTTTTCTATCGAATTAAGCTATAAACATCGTTTTATGTTGCCGTAGCAAAGTAGGCTAGACAGTTTGAGAAAAAGAGGGTAAAGTAGAATGTGAGTTATGACTTACGCTTTGTAATTGAATATGTTTATTTATAAAATACTATATAGATTATACTTATATACCCATAAACATAAACACACGCTCATAACCGACTGAAGTTGATTTTGATGTATAAGTTTCTTCGCTTGTTTTTATCACGTATAATCGTTGGCAACAATAACCTTTGCAAGCAACACAATCTGACTGCGAGTGTGCCTAGATGCTGCGGCATCATTAAAGGCAACTTTACATGTGTATAATCAAGACAAAGTCCTGTATTTATGAACTGGATGAAACGAAAGAAATAATTGCTTATCCTGATTGATTTGTCTGGAATTGTGCGTGAGCGCTTTTGTGTTCTTTGCTCATGATTATATATTAATTTTATCATCGATTTCAATTCGAACAAACAATAAATAAATTCAGGGGTCAATCTTGTGTGACTGCGGTGAAATCATGTGCGCCTTGAAGAGTGCAATGTTTTTTTTTTATTATTTAGCATGTATTTGAAGCGACCGAATTATCGATATAAACAAATCACACGACTAACAGCAGGTCAAAAAGGTTCAAATTCAATAGCAAAAAGCCACAGGTCACACTGTCTGTTCAGCATCAAAGTTTGAAAGATTCAAAGCTCAACAACGAAAAACTTTAATATTCCAAAAGCAACAGTGGAGAACACAAATTGAGATACTTTATACAGCTAGCATGGATTCTTCCATCCGCCCATTGACCGAAAGTACTACTAAAATGAAAAACTCAACAAAAGTTGAAAAAAAAACTACGAAAAATGATGCATAAAAACAAGTTGCTACGATTTGACAATTGAAGTGTTTCCTCTTCAAACGAAGTAAACTGAGCACAATAAAAATAAAGCCAGAACAAGCCAAGCGATGCAGAGCATTGCCATCACAAAGGAAAGCAAAGTGAAACAAAGCGAGGCACAGGCACCAACGCAAGTTGTCAGACGTCTAAAAACTAACCAAAGAATATAAGCAGCATGACAAGCCATGCACGGCATGCAAGGCAAGGCAAGCAGGCAGACAGGCAGGCAGGCAGATAGGCGGGCAGTCAAGCAAGTGTATATTGCAGAAGTATCTGTGAAACACTTGAGCACAGTTTCCGGTCATTTACACGTACTTCCTCCGTGAGGCCGCCATGTGTGCCAAGCTCAATTGGGCTGAGCTGAGTAGAGCTGAGCTGGGCTGACTGACTGACTGACTAACTAAGCGCCAAGTAGTGAACCGTAGCTTAGTGTGTGTCTGACACAGTATCCTACATTTTTATTGGCTTCCTTTTATAGTGGCAGCTGTTTGCTACAATAAAAACGATTACAGTAACATCCATGTGCATATGCTGTGTCCTTTGATAGCTCTTTGCTCGCGAACTAAAAACAAAAAATCCTCACAACGATTTTCAATTTTATGCATTTGCCCAAGCATGCACAGTGTTGTCTGCTCATCCTAAGAGTTATACATATACATAAAAGAAAAAATCGTTGCATACTTTTGTGCTGAGTGTCTACGAATTGGCAACTAGATTTGCGTTACTTGTCGCGCATGCAGTGAATGAATTTTTTTTTTTTTATTTTGTTTTTTGAGTGCATGTATTACTATTTGCTTTTGTTGTTGCTTTGCATTTTTATTTATATTGTGACCGACTAAGGACATAAAAACTAACACCAAAATAGCACCCAAGCAAGCCAAGCAAAGGCAAGCGGTCTGTGCGGCTCCTGGCAACAACACTTGCGCAAGTTTCTTGCACAACATTTGGCATTTATTACTTTTGCTGATTGTTGTCTTTATTTATGCTTCTCATTCTTGATGTTGCTGAGTCTGCAGATTTTTTCTTATGCATTTGCCTATTTCAACTGCTTAACATTTACGCTCTCGATTTCAATTTAAGTTGCTACATTCTTTTCTTTTCTTTTTTTCTCTTTATTTATCACCAAGTAACATGTGGCACGCCTAAGCTGAAGAGCAGCAGGGCAACGATATCTTTGCCATGTAGACTGTTCTACTTTATTTTGTGCATTCTGATATGCTGTTGTTGCATACTTGACTTGCAATACAATTGCAACCCGTCGGAAAATGCATCAACTTTGGGCAAATATATTTGAAGAATATTTCATTTTAACTTTCATTGCACATTTTCCTTTACTTAGTTAACAAATTACGAAAATTTCGCTTTACAAGAAAAAAAAATGTAATAATAAGGAGAGTAAGAACCACTTTTTGTCATACAAAAATTCTACAAGCAAGCCACGCGCTACTTAAACACGACCAATTGCAAGTTAATAAGCGAAAACACGACTTGCCTTGAGCAGCGCAGTCTGCAAATAGAGGGCACAGCAGCCGCTAAAATTTACTTAGCCCAACAGGAATTGACAGCCAATAGGCATGAAACCAAAACGAAAGAAAAATATCACACAAAAAAAAAAACACGTACAAAAAAAACATATAGAAATGGAAAAACCAACAACAACAAACACATACATTGAAAAGAGCTAACAACAAAAAAAAAAAAAAATTATTTCGTGCAAAGGAATAACTTCAAGCAGAAATAGCACACAGCGAATAAGAAGAAGCAATCGTAGTAGCAGCATACCGTGCTTGGGAACAAAATGTGCGCCCATAAAAATATGCAACGTCAACGCGCGCGCAAATAAAAAACTGAGAGTAAACAACTTCCATAACTGTTGTACAACAATAGGCACACGACGAACTCCACGGAGAGCGCAAATGAGCAAGAAGAGTAACTGTGAGAGTGATATCGCGTGTCCATGCGCTCACGCACAGACTCCACGCGAACATGTGTTGTTCATCGTTCGACGTTCGTTGTCGTCGACGTCGTCTCAATGCTTGTCCTACAAGGACTTCTTCTGGTTCTGCTGCTACTACTTCTGCTGCTGATTGCTGCTCTCTGCTAATTCGTGCCGCTGCTGCTGCTGCTGCTGCTGCTTCTGCTGCTGTTGGCCTCTGTTTACTGTGCGCCTTTATGTATATGCAGAAAAGATGCTTATGCTGTGCTTGTGAGTCCCGCTGGCTGCTGCTGTAAACAGGATCAGGGTGTGGTGAATATTCTGCTACGGCAACACAAAAGTTGCTGTAAACATTTTTTCACATTTTTTGCTAGTGTTGCTAACCTTTTACCTAGTACAAGAACTTTTTTTAATGCTACCTATACGCTTTTGGATTTTTCTCTTTCTTTTCACAATTTTTGTTGTTTTTTTTCTGTTTGGTATACACTACCTTCTGCAGCGGCTAACAATGCTGATGCTGCTGATGGTGATGCTGCTTCTTTTTTCTGCTGCTCTGCTGTTAACAAAAGCAGCAACTAATATTTAATTTTTGTTTCTTTTATTGTGGTTTCTTTTTTTTATTTTGCTGATATGTGGCACACTTTTTTCTGTAGTTTCGCACTTTGAATTTTTTCAACACACAGTATTTTGTATTCAATTATTTTGAAATTTTTGCATTTACAAAATTATTAAAATGAATATAGACTTGTATATTTTCTTAATTTTAATTATTCCGTTTTTTATTTTTTATTTCACTATTGGCTGAAAATATATTTGAATTTATATATATACATATATATATATATATATATATAAATTATTTTAGACCAATTATGCTTTTCGCATGCTTGCCTTGCTATGTGTGTGTGGAAATTTTTCTTTTGCAAGCAAGCTTTTTTCTCAACGTTGTGATTTTATTTTATGCACGTTTCCGCTTTACAACCGTACACGTCAACTGTCTCCACCTGACTGAGTAAAGGCCGCCATATGAGCGTGCGAACTTAAGAGCATTCTGAGTTGCACAAAATCGATGTGCGTCACTTGCACTCAACACTCACAAAGTTGACAAGTTCTCGCAAACTGAATCCCTCTCATTTCGTCGCTCACTGACTGTGGATGCTGTAAACACTACAGGAGCCGACTCTCAAACCGAGTCTGCTTTTGGTGTCGTAGGCAGTCGTGTACGTGCTTCCATGGTTGACGCGTGCATTGCCAAAAAACCAGGCGACGCAACAAGAGGCTTCTTATGCTCATTTTATGCGCTCGTTTATGCTTACAGCATCGCGAACGCGGACTCTCGCTTACTCGCATGCCTTCAGTGGCCAGATGCTTCTTTTACTTCTCGCTGCTTCTTCGGGTTTTGTTACTGTTTTGTTTTGATTTATTTTGTGGTAGGTTGTTTTTAGGCAATAGCGTGCTGTCATCTTCGTATGCATGCGTGTGGCGTTTTCTCTCTAGCATTCTCGCTCTGGCGATTTTTTTGTGTGTGCAGCAGTGGATGCCTCTGCATGTGGATGTGTGCGTCGCTGTTACAGGATGCTGTTTACTTATGATGTTTAACAGCTGTTATGCTTTCGTTTCATTTCAACTGTACATTATTCTACTGATAATAAGCCTTATCAGTTGCGAATAAAACCACTAGCAAATTCGAAAGAAATTAAACATTTCCGATTAAATTAAAAACAAAAATATTAAAAATTTATTTTAGCTTTGATGACGAGTAGGTCATTGTCACAGAGGAGTGATATTTTAATCCATCGTTCTAATTGCACAGTTTAAAATCAAAATTTCAAAAAAAACAAACACATGAATAAACCGATTTAAATCATAATAAAATGCTAATAAGTTTACTTTCTGTTCTTTATGTACCTTGAAATTATCATAAACAATAGAAAACCATTATGCTTTTCTGTTTACTCTTTTCCATTGTTTATCGCAGTGGATAAGCTAAATGACGGGTCCTTTGAATTGTTTATTTCAACTAACCCTTTACATATTTGACCTATTTTCACTAAACTGTTGTTACGCGTCCTTATTGCTTAAAAGGATTTTGAAATAAGGCTGCAGGTATATTGGTTGCTTATCTGCAGTGAACATTTACACTGATAGCAGAGACCATCATAAAATTTATCTTATTTCTATTATGTACTCAGGATATTTATATTTCTAAGGTACATGTACACTGTTAGTATGTTGTTCGACCTACAATTTATTTTAAAATTATGGCTAAGCTATAAGCTAAGGAGGTGCTCATGTAGGTTTCAAATTCCTAAAATGTGAAAATTTATTGACCAGATAATTCTGTAAACACAGTATCTAGATTGTATGAAAACATTTAAACCATTGGATGTTAACAAAAACAAAATAACTAAAACACTTTATTTCTTACAATGTCGTCGACTGAGCAACAGTTGAAAAGAGTAGACAAGCCATTGGCGCGCCTGGTTCATCGTCTTTGTTTGGTGCGACTAAAGAAAACTTTACTAATAAAATGAGCCGTAAGATAGAACATTCAGTCTTAACAAGCAAAAGCATAATATTTTTGCATTCAATTAAATACGATTGTGCTTTTTCATGCTATATCGCTTGAGATTCAAATAAATCAAAAATAATATATTAATCAATAAAAAAAGGAAAAAATATATATATACTCGTAAAATTGTGGGTTCAATGTCACTCTGGCAACTGCCTCACTGTACACAATCAATGTATCTGCATATACGAAGGTACATGTGTACATACATATGGCTTAATTCTTAGTATATTTTAAGGCAATACGATTGGAAAAAACGAAATAAAATTATAACTGTGTATTGGTATTTCGCCATTTCCAATACGAACACAATTCTCTTACAAGTAGACACAGGCACAAGCTCACACACATACATTGTTGCCGAAATTTATGTACATATGTATGTGTGTATTGAGTGGCGGTTGCCTCACGGGCCAAAAGACATGCGTCTGCTTTGTTTTCGGAAGCCAATTACAGTACGGCGCAATTTCTGTTAACTCCCAATGCACAAATTTCAGCACCAACAACAACAACAAAATCTTAATAAGCACATCTTTTTCTTATTATCTGCAGGTCAATTTTATCATAACACACAGCTGACCCAGAAACTTCCCACTGGGCAAATATAAAGCAAAATGAACTGACAGCACGCAAACAACAACAACAACAACAACCTCAACAATCGGGACAGTAAACATAACCTCTGCAAAAGCAATAAGAAAAACAGCGAGCAAAACACCGAAATAGAACATATTTTTTCAAAAACAAATTTAGATAAAAAAACCACAGAGCAAGTGCCATAAAACAACGACAATATTGCGTTCTTGTTTATATACATTCTCTGCTTATAGCAAGAACAAAACACGACAAAAAATCAGGAGTTATACGAATACGTATGCGTGTACGTACGCACGGCAAGCAACAAAAAATAATAACGTAAACGTAAACGTAAACGCACAGCATTTCATTTTATGTTAAACAAACGATAAAGAAAATATTTATTTATCGAAGGCGCATCAGCAATCTTGACGGCGTCAGCGGTGCCGGTGCAGGTGCCGGTGCCGGTGCCTATGAGGGTGAGAGAGACGTTCATGGTGATGATGACGACGGCATCAAATAAATGATTGCGGCGCTGCCAAGCTCGAAAGCATGTTCAAAGCTGCGAGACTCAGCCGCCGTCTCCGTCGCCCCTACTGGCGTTTGTGTGCTGTCGACGCGTATGTCTTAAGTGTATGCACATGCTGTCTCGCTTGAGCGCAAGCCAGTATTCATAAATATGCAAATTATTATTGCATATTGTGTGGTACATGGTTTTCTTATTCTGTTTCTTTTCTTTGTTTTTTCGTATATTTGCTTAGTTTTAAATTTTTCGCGTTATGATACCGCTTTTGGAGTCGTTGGTGTTGTTTTTGCTATTGCTCACTTTAATCCGACATAAATTTTCTGATGGCGCTACAACGCTAGCAACAACAGTCTCAGAAATGGCAGGGCACGACATAGTATAACAACAATAAAAAACAAACAACGTCGAACTCATCAGCATTGTGATTATTATCAACAACAATTTCGTAGACATATCTATATTCATTATTTCATTGCTGCTGCCTACCCTTAGTTCTTGCTTTTGTTACGCACACTGACGTCTCGTTACCAAGGTAGCTGACAACAACCAAGGCGATGATAAACACAGCAGCAACAGCTATAAGTACGCATACAACTAAGAGAGCAATTTTGGGTTATAACCTCAACGCCGAACAACTACAAGGCGCCCTCACCACACCGCACCACACCACACCGCACCACGCCACACCACACCACACCACAACACATCACATCACATCACACGACAAACCACAAGCACATACTTGTACATGTCAAACTCGTGTGTTGTCTATGTGCTCCTGGCTCTGACTCACCCAAATGTGTCGCTATGCTGGCGGGCGGCGTACATAACATTTGATTGGCAGTGCACATAAATCGCAAACTCAGACCTAAAGCCAACACCTAAACGAATTATACGCAACGCCAATTCTTATCGGCGGCAATAGAGTTTTCCTTTTTTAATTTTTAGACGCTCACTTGCACTTTGCCTAATGCAAACCTGCCAGGGCGCATAAAAAAGCCTGGCTAAGGCAGAGCAAAGCGAAACGAAACGAAATATTTGGGATATTGCTGCTTACTTGCTGTGGTGCCTGTGGGTGTGGCAGCAGTACAGGCGGTCCAGGCAGTACAGGCAAGGGAAGGCGAAAACGCTTGAACGCTTTAGTTTTTCGTTTCAAGTGTTATTTTTATATGAGAGCTGCTGCTACTTGCGCTTCAGCTGCACACTCATCGCCGCCAATGTCCTGTGCAACGCGGGCTTTGTGTGCTGCCACCGTTGGCTGCCACTCTGCCGCAACGTTTGTCTACACCATTTTCTGCTACTTGCGCTTAGTCGTCATCAACATCATCGTCGTCGTCGTTGTCGTCGTCGTCGTTGTCGTTGTCGTCGTCGTCTTAGACGACGCCATCGACGTGAGCGTCCTATTCTTCAGCCTCGCTTTCGTCGACAACATTGTCGTCCTTGTCGTCGTCTTTGTTGTCGTCGTCTATTCTGCTGAAGTGCGTAATTGATGTGAAAAGTGGCAACAAACTGTTTTTTATTTGCGCTTGCTTTCAATTTGTTTAAATTGTTGGGCGCTGACGTTGGGTGTGCCAAGCACAACATTTAACACGCCGTCGTGTCGTCGTCCTAGCCAACGCGGTGTACGCAGCGCGGAGGTGTTCGCGCGTGCACAGTTATTTAGTCAAAACGCATAGGACATATTTAAACGCTGATTGGAGTTTTATAAAATGTTTTAAAAGCTTCCAGCGCAGCAGTGAATTGCATTGCGTCTTCTTATTCTTCTTCTGTTAGGTCTTTGTTTGTTTCGTGTTTTTTGTTCCCCCCCGCACCTTACAAACTTTTTGCTGCTGATACCAATAATCTGCCTAGCAGCGATAACCGGCAACAATAAACACTTAAATGTTATCTCCGTTTGTGCCCCTCGCTGTTATTGGTTTTTGTTTTTGTTATTGTTTCAATAACGCGCATACGCAACGTTGGCTGTAATAAAGCGTTAACGATAAATTCACTTAAAATCTATTGCGTTGCGGTTTAATTCGTTTGTTGTTTTTATTTATTTTATTTTCTCTTTTCGATTTCGTGCAGAAAGACATCTGCGCCATTTGCAGCGTTGTGCCCACTGGCATGTCACAGGCATCGTTTTGCAGAGCGCAATGGAATTTTGATGAGCTTACTCAGCTATTTCGTTTGCCGTGATTTATGACTGTCGTGTACTGTCAAATGCCGTGTTTCTTGTTTGCATCAATTAACCTTTAAAGGAAGCCACTTAAGAGTTCAAACTTTCTTCCCGACTGGCTATTATGTATACATTAATAACATTCAACAACAAATCATTACTTAATACATACTCAGAGCCAACTTACACTACTTAAGCTTTATAGTAAAAGTAACTGCAAAATCAAATAGTCTGCAAAAATCAAGCAGTAAATGTCTTATGAACTAACTTGCCATTTACTTGATTTACCTAATGATATAGAATTTGCCACGGTTTCCATGATTATAGCAATTCTAAGAAATGCCAATCACTGAGTAGTCAATTTGAAGCCGCTGGGCTCTTGTACAAGCATAAGTAACACTTCACACACTCATAATAATCGTCCATCTAGATTGGCCGAATTGTATTAACACGTGTCCGTCGACATAAGGCAGACGTTCCTTTTTGACCACATGCGGCAAACAGTTATCTGCCAATAAGCAGCAGCTGAGCCGAAGCTCGCATGTTCGACAATTTATTTAATGGCCCATCCGTTGCGTACCCGCCAGTGCCTTGGCGAGGTCTGGCTACAGCCAAAGGTTGTGTCCTTGGTCTTGAAGTGCAAGCGAGCAACGCACAGCCGACTTCTTATCACTTGGCTTTAACAACTTTTCATTTCATTAGCCAAATCCGTGCGAAATCAAATCCAATTAGCGCACACTGCACGCGCTCAAAGGCACAACAAAAAACGGCAGGAACAACAGGAGCACGTCTAACGACAATAAAATTATAACCGAAGCGTTTACACTTTCACCGAATTAAACGCTAACAAAATTGAAGCCCACTTCAATGTTAGCTCTGTCTCCCTCTCTCTCTCTCGCTCGTTCGCCCTCGGTCGTGTTCGAACAAGCTGCTTGCATGTGGGTGTGACACACCAAACCTCGACAGCAGAGTTAATAATGTTGCCTTTAACACTTGCCCGGGACATAAAAACCAAACAGTGACGACGAACATGTAGCAAGGCAATCACGATGCCGAGATACGCAGCAGCAGCAACAACAACAGCAACGAAAACAATATCGAGAATGAGAATGAGTACGAGAACGAGGGCAAGAAAAATAGCAGATGACAAACAAAAGCAGCCCAACAAAAACAATTTTAATGACCTGTCATAAAAAAAATTTACACCAATTCGCAAAAATTTGACCCCAAAAAAGGCACATAAAAAGAAATTTATTAGCATTGCATACTTTCAGGGGACAATCAAAACGCCGCCGCTCATCGCACACTCGCCCGCACGTTCACTGGCTCTGTCGCTTGTTCGGTGCCTCGGCTGGTAATCAGAGTAGTGGAATGTCATCGTTAAGCAAAATATTTACAAATCCTTTTAAGCACTTTGGGGTTATTTTTCGTTCATGTTGCCTTTTTACTACTTAAATGTAATTTAATATGCCCGCGCCCAAACAAGGCAGCCAGGCAGCCAGGCAGCCAAGCCGGGCAGGCGGCGGCAACCCGCAGATAAGCTCGACTACTGCCCCACAACAAGTCCAGACACATGCTGAGCACTAGGCATCAAAACCAAAGCATCAATTAATTTCAAAATCACATCATAACAATAAAGATGATGCCTTTCAAATGCACGCCTGATGAACGGCTTCAAAACTTGTGAGAGTCACAAAAATATAAAATAAAAAAATCTAAAAAACAAGAAACGAACCATCAAACAGAAAACCAAACGAAAACAACAAAAACCAAAAACAAAATAAATAAAATCTCGTCGACTGCGCACGGGAGTGTGGAAGACTGCTGCCTCTGCCTCTGCCTCTGTCTCTGCGTCTGGGTCTGTCCCACTTTCGAAAACGCACAAAAGAACTGTCAGTCAAAGTTTGAACGCACAAACGTCGAACATCGAACACTGAATGATGCACCGCCGCGCCGCTTCACGCTGCGCGCCTGTCAAAGCAGCTACATTGTTGGCAGCGGCCCTTGGCACGAGTGCCGCCTCTCGGGCATTAAATCAACGCAGGACATCAGCGCTGTGTGCCTGCTGCAGGACAATATATCAAATTTTATGTTGATTTGAGTGGCACCACCGAACATCACAGACGCAGCCCCGTCCCGGCTTCACAAGCGGCACAAGCGGCTCAACTGCTCCTATTCCTATTCCTATTCCTACTCCAGCTCCTGCTCCTGCCCCTATTCCTACCCCTGTCCCTGGCCATGCTGCTGCCTCTGCTGATATTTGCTTTACAAAGCATGCTCCAAATCGTTCACATTTTGTGGCATTGTCTGTTGGCGATTTTCTTTTTTTACGTTTCTTTTGTTGTTGTAATTTTGTTGTTGTTGTTTTTGTTATTGTTGCATTCATTTCATTGATTTATGAATTTCTTTGCTGTCAGATTTCATGGCTGCTGCGAGCCTCGACGCCACCCGACTCAGTCGCATTTTGTTATTTGTGATTTAATTTGCGATTACTTTTGATTAGATTTATACATTTTTATTCTTGCGCTGAAATTTAATAATTCCACTTAATGTAATAATAATTTCGTCGCCTGTCCTTGCGCATATATACGCACCAGTGTCCGCGTCGTGGCCATTATAATCGGCAGCATGGGCGCAGCAGCATCTTTGCCTTGTCCACGCTTTGTTAGCCACTTGCGTTGCTGCTTGCATTCACTCACCAGGACAATTATTTATGTGTGTGAATTTTGCCAGATTGCGTTCTTTCTAATGTCCTTAGCATATTTGCTGTCGTCGGCATGCGTTGTCATTCGCATCATTGTCGACTTGTTGACGATGTGCGTGCGACTGCCGCCGCCACCGCCGCCTCCGCTGGCCTGTTACGAGTATTTGTGGCCACTTTTATTTGCTTTGGCATGTGACAATACTGCGGCGCAGCAAGTGGCGCCAATCTCTGCCGCCGCTCGTGCCATCGCGATAACTCAGACGTTTTATGTAGTATTTAAGCAAACAAAGCCATTTGCTAACTTATATGGCAAATGTGCTGAGTGTTAGTGCTTGCGTGCTGAGACTCCCTAAATGCGCAACTAAAGGACAATCAGGAGCAGTACATCGTCCTGCATGACACTACACATTTATTGTGGTGATCAAACCGTACCAAACCGTTTATACGTCGAAGTATTCTCAAAGCAAAACACTTAAAACTCAACTATTATTACTTCGTTAAACTAATCAGTTTCCAAGAACGAATAATACGTGGGGAACATAAATTTATATCGGCGCATAATGAAGCAAGGTTTCCAACTTGCAGAAAATTTCTTAAGCAGCTGTCGAAATGTCAACGCCCCGGGTTGGAATTTAAAGCCATTCACTCAGAGTTTTAGCGCAGTGAACGCACTTCAACTGCGCCAGTTGCGTAAATAAAGCCATAAACAATAACAAAACAATAAGCAAGGACACCCGAGAACAACAACGGCAGCAGCAGCAAATGAAAATAAAATTAATTTTTAAGGCGCACGAAAACAACAAAACGACATTTACTTAAGCAAAGTTTTTTCGCAACTGCAATGAGCAAGCTAGCAGGCTTTTAGGCTGACTGGCAGACTGGTAGACTGGTAGGCTGGCAGGCAGGCAGGCAGAAGAGCAGCCAGGCGAGCAACTAAACCAACAGTCAAACAATTGAACCATTTAACTATGCAAATAAAATGGCATAGCATACCAACAGGCGCACAGCAGCAAAATTCCATTAACAGCCCAGTCAAATACGACAAAATCCGCATGAGTGTGTGGCCCAGCATGCGGAGAAGTGGCAGAGCACTGTGGCCAGGCACAGGCAGGATGAACGCCAAGGCGAACGTAGAATGCCAGACAGAGAGCGAAAGAGACGTATGAAAATGGGACTGACTACGTTTTCGTTGTAGTATTGAAATCCATTAAAAAGCAATCAATATTTGCGTAAATCGAGTTAACCAGCAGCAGAATCAGCAGCAGAATCAGCATCAGCGTCATCAGCACAGTATCAGCATCAGCACAGCATCAGCATCAGCACAGTCGAGCATTAAAATGGAAAAGAATGGACAAAATGAAACCGAAAATAAATACCATAAATGCGTTGTAACAGGAGGATGGGCAATGGCAGGGCAGTGGTTGGGGCAGGGGCTGGGGCAAAGGGCGCTACGTCAGCAAGCGTCGGAGTGAGCGACAAGCATTGACGTGCTGTGGCACACCTAATCCTCAAGCATATTTGCGTTCGATTTATAACAGCACAATGAATTGCGAGGCTGAAGCATGCCAATGCCAACTACAAACGAACTTCTCAACGCTCAACGAATGCGCACACGCCCCAGTGCACGGGCCCACACAATACAGCAGCAGCTGCAAGGACAATTGCCAAACCACGTGGCTTTGACCACTCGCATTAAATACGCGTACAAAACAAATTCGACAGCAAGAAAAAAAAAACGGAAAAAAACAGAAAACAAAGAAAAAACAGAAAAGAAAAAAGCAGCCACTCTATGGTAGCGACGTTAGTTGGGAGTGTACAGTCAGTCAGTCCGTCAGTCCGTCAGCCCGTCAGTCCATCAGTCAGTCAGTCAAGGAGCCATAAGGCAACATTTATGCGCGCACTCATTTATACATTAAAAACGCGCGCCGTGCGCGCTCATTTAATGCTCGCACAAAAACGACTGCTGACTGCCGACTGCCGACAGGCTCAGACTGAAGTGAAGGCGCAGGCAGTCGCTTGGGACACAGCGGGCGTGTACACATCAACGTCAGCAGCAGCATCAGCTTCAGCTTCAGCGTCGGCTACATCAACTGCCGCAAAGACGAACAACATTCGCTGCGTCACTGCCGCTCATAACGCCAACGTTGTTGTGTGTTATTGTTTTTGTAAGCGTAGACAGAGTCGGCAGGAGAGCCACAGTCGCAGTCGCAGTCGTGCTCGTAATTTTCATTTGCTATTTCCATTTCTCGTCTTCATCTAGTTAAGAGCTGCACCCGCATAATCTGAATTTAATTTACCATGAGACCAAAAAGAATCGAAGCACAAAAAAAAAACAGAAACAAAAAAAAAGAAAAAATGAGAAAAAAGGCAAAAGAGGAAAAGCAGCCAGCAGCCAAGGGAAAATAAAAAGAGAAGCAAAAGCACATGCATAACAATAACAAAAAACCGACAGTAGGTCTACAAAATAACAAGACTACCAACAAAAACGAAACTAACCACAAGCATAGGAAAATTGAAAAATGTCAAAATCGCAAGCAAAAGCAAAATGAACTACACGGACGCAGTGAAGGCGGTCCTGACAGTGGCTGAGGCAAATTATTGCGGGCAAGCGTGAGCGAGCAAGAGGGCAGGACAACAACGTTAACGAAAAGGTGAGAAGAGCTAAGAAGTTCACTTGTGTAAAAATAGCACGAAATACAATAAAAAAATAATATGGCCCAAAATGTCCTCCATTAAGTACCAGCAGCAATGGCAGAAGGCAGAAGGCAGCAGGCACCAGGCAACAGCCAGCAGCCAGCAGGCAGCAGGCGATGCTGAAGCCAAGTTGAAGCAGGCGGACCAGACGTGGGTCCTGTGTGTGTTGTGTGTTCTGCGTCGTGCATTATGCGTGTCCTGTGCTGCTTTATGGCACATTGAAAGTAAGTAGAAAAAAAAAAGATGGCAAACAAAACGAAAAAAAAAGCCAAACCTCAACAAGAGACAAGCCAAGGCAAGACGTATGGTAAATGAAGCCAAAGCCAAGCTAAAGTTGAAGCTGAAACTGAAGCCGAAGCTGTAGCTGCCAGCGAACGAAGCAAATAAGCTAAGCATGAGCAAAGTATGTGAGAAAAACTGAAAAAAAAAAAAAAACAAAACAAAATGCCAAAAACAAAATTTTCAAATAACATGACAAAAAGCAAAGAAAAATAAAAAAAGAAAATGAAGTAAAAAAATAAGCAGCAAATTTGAAGTGAATTGTTGCGTTACGAGGATGCTTATGTCCTGCCTGCGCACCCTGCCCACATTCAGCGTCCAAAGTCCACTTTTTATTTGATTTTTAGTATTTTCTCTATTTATATTGTTGTTGATGTTGTTGTTTTTGTTGTTATTGTTATTGTTACATAGCCAAAGCTTGCTTTTGTTTTTATACATTTTTGCTTGTTCGCTTACAAAGTCCTTTTAATGGGCGATGCCATAATTTTTATGCTTTAGTACGTGTTGACCTGATTTTCGTGACGTCATTTCAGCTAAGATTCAATTTGTAAGTGTAATATGAATGTATGCGTGCGGCGACCGTGTATGCACACTAATGGGTGTGTACATTCGTTTGCCAGCTGCCAAGGCAAATCCCATACATACACACACACACACTCCCACATACACATGCACACATTCACTCATCCGCTGGCACTCTCACGTTTGTACACTTGAACTCGCTGCCTGGTAGGCAGATGAAATTGTTTGGCTGGGCTCCGCTCTGCTTTGCATTTGTGCTATTTACGAAGTGCGAGCCGCATGCTCGACCCCCAAATTTCACCGCCCTCAACGATCCGCACTCCTCTGAAATCAACTGCTACTTTACGCTTCGCTATTGCCTGCAGTTTGACGAATGCGATAACATCATTTCTGGATATGCGCGAATTTTGCTAGAAATTTGTTGGCAAATATTCAATTTGGCTTTTAGAAATTCGCGAGCAAATATTTCAGCCATATTATCCTGTGTACCACACATGTGAACATTTTAACATATTTAATGTTTTCTCCCAATGTCGTTTTAATTTATTATGTAGAAGTTATCAAATAAATATTTTTTATAATTTACTTTATTTAAGCGTGAAAATTGTGGTATGCATGGCTTCTAATTTCTTATACTCATTTAATGAATGTTCAAGTTAAAATCTCGTATCTTAAGCAGGAAACAGCAACAGCTCATTATCAGGATGCAAGTGCAAGATCATATATTCTCGACAATTGTTGCGCAGTGAACACAGTTGAAGAATGAAACAATAATAGCAAAATGCCATATGACGCACATATGCAATAAGTTGACTAAACATGGCTCGAGAATCAACAAACGGGGCGTTGCACGTTTGCCAGTCGGAGCCTGTGGCATAGCCAGGCAACGCGCCCGACATGTACGTGCTGCTGTAAGGAGCAGGCGACTTGCTTCGTATTCATTATAAACGTTTTGGTTTTTGCTTTGTTTTGTGTTGTTGCTTTGTTGTTTTTTTGTTTTGTTCTTACTGCTCTGCATGGCACATGTCAGCGTGTCCTTGTCAGTGGTGATGCTGACAGTGCCTCAGTGACTGCTGCTCCTGTTGCTGTCAATCAAACCAACAGTCAGTTCGTCAATCAGCCTGAGGGGCAGACAGACAGTAAGCCAGTCAGGCGTGCAGACGTGCCGGCGACCAAGCAACCGAACAACCGAGCAGCAGAACAGCAGAACGACACATCTTCCAGTCAAGCGTTCATTGTACGCATACGCGCTCAATCGCTCAATCAACAGACTGCCTATATATGTATGTATGAATGACTGACTGATTGATAGATTGATTGACTTTCTGCGTGTCTAACTGTCGGAGTGACCAACTTAAACAGCACTCATGCCTGTCATCAGCCACCCACATGGCCTAGCCAAGCCATGCCAGCCAATTCACCACGCACACATGCCGACTGACGGTAGCGGCGCGCTCCTTGGCCAACGTGGCAGCGACTTCGCTCGCTCTCTAAACTAATGTTCTCTTCACCACAAAATTTCGCGTGTCTGCTGCTGAGCAAGACTGCGCCTGGCTGAGCGCAACTGGCACTCGCACGACTTCTGAGACCGACTGCTGACTGGCCACTGACTGAAACGCTGTTAGCTGACTGTCACAGCTTCGTCTAGCATAGCTTCTAAGTTCTGCTGTTATCTGTTGTTGTTGTTGTTGTTGCTTTAGTTTTTGGTGTCTGTTTCTGTTTGTTTTTTCTAATTTTTGGGTTTTTCTTTATTGTGCTATGCTCAACTGTCAAATCAATTTGTCAGCAATAAGTAGCAGCTGCTTGCAGGCGACAGACGACAGACGACACGACGCTGCCCACGCTCGAACCGTTAATGTAAGTAGGCACATATGTGCGCACACATAGAGGACATTAGCACACGAACACGGCCGGGACATCGCAGAAGCCTCAATACGAAAGATAACAACAAATAAAACAATAAATAAAACACTTTTCGCATATAAAAAGAAAAATGAGAAAACCAAACAACGCCTTGGGTAAAAATTATTACGAATTTATTTTTAAAACGTTCACAGATATCAGCAACAGCAAGCACAAGGCACAAGGCACAATGCGCCCGGGGCACGTGCACGTATGGTCGGACCTTCGCGTAGCAAATGCTCATGCCAGTGACTGGCACATGAGAGACAGGCAGACCGAAAGACCGACCGACAGACAGACAGACAGACAGACAAGTCGAGCCGGCGCCCGTGCGTTGCGCCTTTGTATATCCACTTTTGACATTTACAACTCATTTTCTAAATCTCTGCCGTTCTGCTACTGCAAACTTTTCAAGTTCGTTACGTTTGCAACAAGCAAAACTCAATAAAAAACAGTAAAACAAAAGCCGAACAAAAACAACAAGCGAACATAATAAAACAAAATGGACTGACTGGCACAGTGGCTAGGTCCTTATGCCGGCAACGCATCCCTTTTTAACTTTTATTCTCTATTTATATTTGATGTGCCATGTTCCCGACTTTACCGCTATTTGCATGCAAATACAGCAAACAAAGCGCCACAAAGCGACACAGTGCGCCATAGAAGTATGCATACAGATATGCACGGCGTATACGTAATTTAAACAGACAATGCGCACAGACCCTAGACAAATGCCAAAAAAAAAAACACCAACAACAACAAAACAACAAAATAGCGTAAATATGAGAAATAGAAAATAATATGCAAAGCAAAAAATAAAAAAAAAAAAACAAGAAAAAAAGACACCCAAAGCAAAAGGTCTTTGACTGATTCTTTCCTGCCAGTCGCATGGTTCCCTTTTTCTTTTTTTTTTCTTTTTATTGTTTTTGTTGTTTTGTTTGGTTGCTTTGCTTTGTCTTCGTTGCCGTCGCCGTCACGGTTGCCAGCGTGGCTGCCTTTGTCGTCTTGCGAGCCTTTACAACAACAACAACAACAACAACAATAACAACAACAACGATGATGACAATCGCAGTTTCGTTGCTTTATTTATTTTTCGTTTGTGATTTCTCCCCCTTTTCGGCTGCGCATTGTTGTTATTGTAGTTGTTTGATGTTTATAGTTTTGCTACCCGTACATCATTTGAAATTTTTTATTATCACCGAAACAGTTTGCGCCGTCTGTGCCGTGGCCCACTGCTGCTTCTTGCTACAAGTGACGTATACATATTGGGTATTACTGTTCCTCACACTGCCATGTTACATATATATAAATAGAAATACCATATAAATATATACAATACTATGTACACTGATGTGCGTCTATACACATGCATGTGTAGCTTTGTATGTACATACATACATGCTTATAAACACATATTTACATTTCTTTCAGTTTATATGAATTTTTTTGCTTTTGCTTTCTTTTTTATTTATTTATCGCAACATAAAAGCGACCGACATAAAGTAGTTCGTTGTGTGTTACTACAAGCGAAATGCTGTAGGAATGAAAAATGGATTTGTGTGTCAGTTGAATGGCATAATTTCAACTTAACTCAACTCAACTTGACTCGGCTCGGCTCGGTTTATGCTTTCCCGCTCGATGGCTCTTGCTGCCGTTTCTGCGCCTTTTATTTTGGCGCACATTCATCATTTTGCCTTGTGTTGCGCTGCGCTGCGATGTGATGCGTTTTGCTTGCTCGCTTCTGCTCATCTTGGCTCTGCTTTGCTCCTCACTGGAATCTATGTAGGACTCAACTTTCTGCCAGACAGGACACAAATTGTTTTGTAGTTGTTGTCGGCTTGCTTAATTAATGGTTTTAAAGATTTTGTGTAAACCAACTTTTTATTTTTTTTGTTTTTAATTTCTGTTTGCTTATACACAAAATTTCACAAAATATTTGCCCCTTAACAACCCAGCCTAGCTGCTTTTGGTATAATTAATTTATCAAATGTGCGAATAAAGTAAAAAGAATTATGTAAGCAACATATAACAAAAATTGGGCCATGAAAAAAGAAAAAAGAAAAAAAATGGCCGCTCGACAGCAACACAAATGCTTGACGATATATATACCAAGTCAAAGACCCGGATTGTTTATATTTTAATGCAAAAATTTAAAATTAACATCACAAAACAGGATCAAGCGTAGCACAACCCAGCCGAGGCAAACCGAATCGTTCCTTGCCGTTCCCCATTGCAGCCCCATACGAAACTTTCTTGAAGGCAAAGCATGAAGTCAGCCATTTTTTGCTTTGTCCTGTTGTTCGCCTTTTGTTTTATGTTATGTTGATTAGTTGTTGTTCAGTTACTTTGCTTTTATTTATTTGCTGTTCTTCATCTTTCTTCTTTTTGTCTGTTGGCATTTTGGGTTTTTGTTTTCATTTTGGATTTGCTTCCTTTTCGGTCGGTTTTCGCTCTTCAGAGCGAAACGTCGTTAACATAAAAAAATCGGATTAATTACCACTTCGCTTTTGCATTAAATAAACAATATGCCATGAATCCGACACATTTGAATGGGACCAACCATTTTTTGTTTTCTTCTATTTATTTTTTAGCCAAAGCAGACATTCTGATAAATCCAAAATCCTTTAATAGGCATTGAATAAAAGGTTCACAAACAAAATGAAAACAAAAAGAAAAAAAAGTCGTGTTCATTTTGTGCCATAGTCAGCTGCCTGTGATTTTTCGTCGCAACATTTATTTAATTATTGCTTTTGTCTCACAGGAATTAGGCAACTGCGTTTCAATATAAATAAGTAACTCAAAGGTAATTTACACAAAGTGCAGTATTATATAACATCAATCAAGTATTGTTGAGGTGTCGATTTGATTACTCTGCATACTAACTACAAAAGCCAGCAGCTTCTTGTTAAAAAGAAAAAAAAAAACAAAAATGAAAAGAAGAACAAAAAGAGCGAACTGTCGTTGATAAATTGTATAAGATATGAACAAACCTCATACTTAGTGTGAAACTGGTAAACTTTGAAAACAATTCGAAGTCTCAAAAAACTTTGTCTAAGCCTTAATAGCAACTTTGCCATTTATCAGCTCTTCATACCATAATTCAGGCCACTGCTCACTAAGACTGCTTATTCGTAGTATCCTTTTTAATGGGCAGTAGAAAGTGACATTTAAATGTGCCATATTAACCGCTGCTCGTGATATGTGGCGCCAACTTTTGCCCTACAACAACCACAAATTCGAGTTTAACTTCAGTGTAACATGCCCATTTGCATCCTTCACTGCCGGAAAATCACGACTTAAGTGGTGGTGCGGTCGCCACGTACACTACGCAGCAAATGAATGTGACAACACGAAGGACGCCAATTATAGATGCACGGTTTACTGTGCGTAAATCTAAGAGCAAGGATATATAAATGAAACTATTTAAAACAAAAGTGATAAACGCCTTCACATGCCAATAGCACAGACAAGACACGCCTGTCCTGCTTTGCGTCTTGAGCATTTTCCACTTCGCTTGCACAGCCGGCTCAATGAGTTTCCCTGTGAGCAGCCGGCAGCAACTGGCTGGGATAAGTCCTTGCAAGTGCATGCTTCAAATGAGCCATAAAGGAGTTAGGAAGAAGTATCCTTAACCTCTGCCAGATCCCATCTGCACAAACGGCGTTAGGACACATGCGGGCACGCATTATCAACCCCATTGACACGTTACTTTGCTGAGAGAAATTTTGAATAATAAATGCTGCATTAAAACGTCTTTCCTGCATGTGTTCATGTTTATTCAACAGACACAACAACAACGAAAGCATCAACGACAACTGTGACAACCGAAAGTGACATTAGCTTCGCACACACGCGCGTACACAGTTGGAACCTTAAAAAACACGACACGACACGGCCCGACATGGCATCGCACGTCATTCTACACTAGCTACACGTGGCCCGAACATGCTAAACTGCCAAAAACGGAAATTAGTTACAAAGTTATAATTAAATTCCTTCAGGGTAGCCGAAATGCAAACTTGCGCATATGTTGGGCATCAAACTAGGCATGTAAATACAGCACCGTGAGGACAATAATAACAACAACAACAACAACAACAACAACAAACAAACAAAATACAAACAACACAGCAAACACCAAAAAGAAGACGAAGACATCCGACGACGCCATAGACGACGCCGGAGCAGAGCACACCGCACGGTAGCTGGTTATGTAAAAACGAATCAGAACGAAAACACAAAAAGGAAATAATCCTTTGTCCTTTGCAAGTTCAGTCTTAATTAGAGCAGGACAGATAAGTTGCCCGATAGCCAGACATAGGCTTATGGACATATAGACAGGCATTCAGGCAGTTAGGCAGTCAGGCAGTCAGGCAGTCAAGCAGTAAGGAATGTGCCATATGCCATATGCCATGTTCTATATGCCGTGTGGCAGGAGAGTACGCAGACAGAAAATGGGCTACGCGCTGTTGACTTTGCAGTTTGCCAACGACGCAGCACTTGAAAATATTATAAAAACGTTAGCCCCCGCCACAGCCGCCCATTGAAAGTGTGGCAAGCGCAGTTTGGGACACAAAATCAGGACACAGACAACACATGCGAAATGTTAGCAAAATGCCAGTAGGAAAAAAAAATACGCACAAAAGCCTAAGGCAAATGTTGAGTGTATGAGTGTGTGTGGGTGTGTGTGTGTGTGTGCGATTAAAACTAAACGACTGACTGGCTGACTGTCTGTCGCGCCAGATTCGGCTCAGCGCGGCAAATACTCGTACGTGATGAATATTTGCTCCGTGATTTTGGATTAAATGCGTCAGCAGTTATCCTGCGCTCAATGCGACTTTTATTATTGCTTCAGCAACTGCTCAAAAATGCGTACGTGCGCCGAGCAAGTAAAATAAAATAAAATAAAAAAAAAACAACGGCAGGCAAACAAACCAAACACACAACTATGCCTATAAATCATTAAGAAAAAGAAAAAAAAAATATACAAGCGACAAAAGCAGCCGCCGCATAAAATGGCAGCAGCCGACTGCCCAAGTCGGCCGAAATGTAAATACTACGCAGACGTACGAATATAATGGGAAAAGCAACGTCTTCGCCTCGGGCTCAAAAAAAAACATTTCTCCACTGTCTTCGGCGTCGTTGGCGTCGCTGGCGCGAAGGCAGTACGCAGGAAGCCGATGATTATGATTATTATGCCAGACAACATTTTCGAAATTGATTCGTACAATTGAGCGATTGGCAATCAATTGCCACGCCAGGCACTCGACGACCCACACTTAGCCGCCTGCCGGGCACATGTGTATGCACGCTGGGTGCATGGTGTGTAAGCAGCAGTGTGTGTGCAGCAGACTGTGCTCAGCAAGTATGTACAAAGTGAAAAATAGTATGTAGTATACATTTGTGTGCACGAAGCTGTGGGCATGTGACGCTCTGAACGTGTTGCATATACTTGATTGTGCGACGAACGTCAGCGGTGTCAATTGTTCATTTACAATTTCGTTTGCATTTTGATTCAATTATGTAAATGCGTGTCGAGGCATGCAGCAGCATTTATTGCAAGTTTTCTGTCGTTGCGTATACGTAACGTTAATAGCATGCGTTGACACACTCGTTACGTATACGCAACCTGGCAACGTCGGATGATTAAAGCATTGCTAGCGCACGTGAGACTGTGCTCATCAGACCACTTAAGCAATGCTCAGCGGAATAATGATTTCTTATTGCTTGGCGAATTACGCCAGCAACGAAGCACATTTGAAAATGCAATCGCAACAAGTGCAGTTCGAATTTTATAATCATGCATGCAGTAAATGCTGCAGTCAAGCCCTTTCACACCTGAAAGACGGAGCTGCACGATGTAAGCTGCTTAAGTCGTATCCGCATGGCAGCATCAGCAAAGCAGTCTTCCACAAAATCCACCCAGATACATGACTTTGAAGCACTGCAACTCCTACGCTGAAGCAACAACTTAATGACCCTTTTGTGCGTCTATGCGAAGTACTGAGCAGTTGAAAAAAGTACATTATAATAAAAACCTTTTGCTGAAATACAGTTTAAACAATTTTCTAATGACTGACAAAGCGCTCTGGCATCAAAGCATGGCAACGAAGAGAAAGTCGTAATACCCAGGGTGTTGCCGACAAAAGCAGACAAAAAAACAGAAAAGCTGTAGAAAAATAAAAAGGAAACCAACCTTCAGCCGAGCACTCGACAACTTTTTAGCCAAACTTTACTTTGGTTTAACAAAGTGCCAAAGGAGTAGGAGGAGCGAATGGAAATATGTGTAAAAAAAAACCATAATTCTGAGCATAAAAAGGTGTTAACAAACTTTCAGTAAGTGAATCATAATAAATGAAAGTAGTCACGGATGAAAAACTGCACTCGGGGCATGCTGAGACCCAGGAAGCAAACTAAATTATTATTATACGAAATAACACTCAAAGCTCTGGTGCGTTGCTGCCATGGCGGCAGTAGGCGTGCGGGGAAGATGCTATGCGCGAAATGCGCGCAAGACACAAATTGAAAGTTTTTAATTAAAAACTTTCAGCATAAATGCTTTAAGGGAGCAGCAAGGGACGACTGCAAGTGAACGCTACGCTGTGAGCAAGACAAAGGATGGCAAGCAGCAGCTAGAAGGAGCAGCTGGGAGTGCTGAGTGCGTGACTTGACCACGGAAAATCAGTGCTAAGTAAAATAAACCGCTAAAGGATTCAATGCCACATCGGCTGCCTATACGGCCTGGCAATATCTGGGCTGCTGCGTCCCACTTTGCTGTGGCTTTCATTGACGATGGCAATGGCGATAGCCATGCTGATGATAGTGAGCAACATGACGCACAAGTAAAAGAACCGCAACTGAGCAAAAACTGCTTAGCCGGCCAGCGCTAACCGGCAAATTCGCCAGGCAACAAGGCAGGAGTTAGCAGAAGCAAAATAAGAAGAATCAGCTGGAAAAATAATGAAAATACGGAAAGCATAAAATGTCCACGTCGAGTAGTGCCGCCGGAAGTTCAACTCAGACGTCTAGGGGCAAGGGTTTGAAGTGCGGTTAGGGCTTGTTCCGAGTCTCGAGTTGTGTCGCGTCGCGTCTCAAGCGCAGGCACAGAACACGAAATTCAATTAAAAGCAACAGCACCTAACTGAAACTTTGTTTTTTCTAGCCCAATGCCGCTACGTAGCCAACATCGCATCCTGCCGCGCCGCTTCAACCTGCGCCACAACGGCATGTCCTACGGTTGTCCTGCCCTGTGATATGCATTCGTCTTTTTTCCTTTTTTGCTTTATTTTCATCATGTTTTGCTATTTCTTTCTGAGGTTTACTCTGCGACAAACATGCCACTCAGCCAACGGTTTGCGGTGGCTTCACTTAGTTTGCTTTTTTCCGCTGCTCCTCTTATTGCTCTTCTTTTATTTCTTGCTACTCATTTTATACTTCTTTTCTGCAAGACTCGGGCGTGTTTGAAAAGCAATAAAAAAAACAAAAAAACAAATATGATGGAATGGAAATAATCCTAAACTAAGTGAAGACGGCTAAGATATAATATTAGACGCACAGTAAAAGTTCAACAGAAGATCCTTGCAACAAATCCGACTAAGCGGAGATAGGCAGCTGAAAATCAGACCAATGGTATCCACAACACGGTTGCTTTAGAACTCAACATCCATTCTACAGAGGACTAATTTACCAAAGAATCCCACTGAATCGAATTGCTTACAACAAGAAGGACTTTAATGTGATCTTTCTGTTAAAAATATGCATTATATGTATATAGTAATATAGCCGAATAGCATCTTTCTAGGAAAAGAAAACTACAAAGAGAAATTTATTTGAAATCTGTTATATTTTTAGTTTAAACTAGAAAGGCAGGGCTATAGTCGGGCGTAACCGACTATAGAAAACCCTGTACCGAAGCCAAAACTTAATATATTTTTTTGTTGCTTTAATATTTTGTATTCATTATGTAAGGATATCTCAAGAAAAAAAAATTTTTTTTTTGTAAAAGCCATTTTTCGGCCGCTCGTTCCTATGGCATCTATATGTTATAGTGCACCGATATTTATCATATTTAGGAATATGATTTGAATTTACTAAGAATCAATAAATCCAAAATTTGGTAACGATATCTTAATAAACAAAAAAGTTTTTCTCAGTAAATGTTGTTTTTCGGCCGATCCATCCTATGGCAGCTATATGTTATAGTAAACGGATATTTATAATATTCGGGAATATTATTGGATATTACTTAGAATTGGTAAACCCAAAATTTGATAACGATTGCTTAATATACAAAATAATGTTTCTCAGTAAATGTTGTTTTTTGGCCGATCGTTCCTATGGCAGCTATATGATATAGTGAACCGATATACATAGTTTTTAGATATGTGATTGGGCATTAGGTAAAACAATTAAATCCCAAATTTGGTAAACATATTTTAAAAAATAAAGTGGTTTTTGTTACTAAATATGGCTTTTCGGCCGATCATTCCTATGGCAGCTATATGTTATAGATCGAATATCGAAAAAAAAAAATAAACTCGTTATGCCTATGGATTCGCAGAGTCTTCGTGCCAAATTTGGTGGTTGTAGGTCTTACCGTTTCCGAGATCCGTGCGTTCATACGGACAGACGGACAGACGGTCAGACGGACAGACGGACAGACGGACATGGCTATATCGACTCGCCTTTCGATGCTGATCAAGAATATATATACTTTGTGGGGTCTGCCACGCCTCCTTCTGCCTGTTACATACATTTGCACAACTTTAATATACCCTTTACCATTTTTTGGTACAGGGTATAAAAAATGCAAAATAAATTTTACATATCCTGATCATGCTTTCCTTTCATAATTTATGAGTTTTTAAAAGTTGACTTCCAGATGCAACCTCCATATATCAACACAACCTAATTATACCTTTTCAGTCAATTTTATAGATGTGCTTTATAAAAGCACAAAAACAAAGAAATAAAAGAGAATGCTGAAAAGGTATGGCATGTGGCAAAGCAAGGCTATTTTGGGGATACTCCAACGCGGCAATATTTTTCGCTTCTCATGTCTTCTTTGTCTGTGCGTGTGCTTGGGCATTTAATTTAACGTCGTGCGTGCGTGACTGAGCGCAGTTTTAGCAATTTTTTTTGGTATTTTTGTTTTTCTTCTTTATGCATTTTTATATTTTTGCTTTTATATTTTTGCTTCTTAAACCACAAAAATGTTAGTTTATGCGTAGTCGGCCATTGCAGGTATTCCCATGACGCTGCATAACATGGCACACTTACTCACGGTTGTGTTGCCTCTTGCCATGCAGTGAACTTCATTTCGTTTCGTTGCTGATTTTAATTATTTATTATTATTTTGTTTTCGTGGTAAATTTCTTTGTCATTACTTCTGAGCTAACTGAGGCCAGTTGGGACATCCCTAAGAAGCTCTTGCCAGGCAGCTTTAGAAGACAATTGTGAGCGACAATTTTGCGTTGCTGACGCCACATGCGTCAACACGTATACGCACTGTGAACCTAAATAAATGATGACTCGTATATTAACACGCTGACAGGCGAACTCTTCCTACACTTGTTTTTATTCTTTTTCTCTTTGTTTGTTTAGCAAAAAACAAAGGCATAGCAGCCACGTATACGCTTTTGCATAAAACACAGTAACAATAACAACTATGACAACAACATCAAGTACAGTACAGCACAAAAAAAAAATGCATAAAAGCGAAAAGAGAAAAAACTATGTACACTCAAAGCACAAGGCAAACAAACAAAATATTAAAAAAAAAAATACGCACACAAGCGGCTGAAGCGATGCGTTGAAAGCTGAAGCTGAAGCTGAAGCAGCAGCTAAAACTGAACCTGAATCTGAAGCCGTAGCTGATGCAGTGGCAGCCACAGCAGCATTGGCGGCAACAGCCGAAGTGCCCGCCTGTGCCGCTGCACACGTGTGGCCAGGCCAGAACAAGCATACACGGAACTAACAAGTGTCGACCCAGCACCCCACACCCCACACCAGGCACCATGCAGCTCGTACACAGCGCAGCTTGTTATGTTCCGATGGTCGCCAGCGCTGCAAGTTGCGAAGAGTTGAGTTGAGTTGAGTTGAGTTCAGTATAGTTCAGTTCAGTGCGGTTCGGTGCGCTTCAGTTGAGCAGAGCTGTGCTCTGTTGAGTCGAGTTGAGTCGAGTCGAGTTGACGCTGTATGCCGATGAAGGTCCAAGCGCTTACAATGCACAAATGTCGCGTTGCGCTTCCTGCTTAACGCGCGGCCGCCGCCCCACCCTGGCCAAGTCGAAGTGTGGCAGTCGTGTATTTTCAGCTTGTTTGTGGCTTTGTTTGCACTTTTGTTTATAGGTGTACACTTTAAATGCGCGTGTGACGGCAGCATAAGCAATGGCCCACCACGTTGAGCGGCGGGTGGTTTCTGGTGGCTGGTGGCTGGCGATGGGCAAAGGCTGAAGGCTGTTGGCTGTTGGCTGTAGGACGACAGGCAGCCGACATGCATGATGTAGGCTGCAGACTAAAGCAGCGCAATGCTGTGTAAAAATGGAACAATAGCAAACACAAAGAGAAAAATAGCAAAAGGAAAACAAGGAAACAAAGACAAGAAAAACAACAACAATAACAGCAAGCAACAACAAACAACAACAATGAAAATGCAAACAACGCTGACAGCTGACATTTTCAGTGATTTTTAGCGTCCATCAAAATGTTGGGGAACCTGTTTGACATTTAATTGTTTGACGGCGCGGCGAGGGGCGAGCGGAACGAGGGCGGACGTGTTGGCCACGGTTTGCTCGTATATGTCAACGCGACAGTTTGACAAGCACTAATGGCCGCGCAGTGGACATGTTGACTTACACATTTAGTAAACATTTGCGGTTACATTCTACGCCCTGCTTCCGCCCGGCCCGCCTGGCCCGCTGCCCAACGACTTGCCAATACCCAAATCGGAGTTCTGCACGCTAAATGTGATTCTCGTGGTGAAGCAGTTGTGCCAGACTTAGCTCGCCACGGCTTGACTTGGTTTGACTTGTGTGTTGGCTTTGTCTTGTTTTGCTTACTTTTGCACACCATATGCAGCAGATGTCCTTTTTGTTTTTTTGTTTATTTTTTTTTTCGGTTTAGGCACCTGGCAAAAGGAAACACCTACTCGACAAAGTTTTATTCGTCGCCGTTTCTTGTGAGCGACCCCAAACGTAGCAAACTTTGCACACACGTTGTTTTGCGGTTGTGTTGACATTTTAAATGTCCTTTCAGCTTGTTTGTGTTTTGCTTCTTCTTCTTTTTTCGGCTCTTTTATTTGTTCTGGCAAGGCAAGACCGCAAACAGTTTGCCATGCTCAAGCAGCAAATTAATGTTTTGCACATCAGTAGAAACTCAAGTGAGAGTGCGAATCGATGCTGCTGTCGTTGTGTGTTTGGCTGTCGCTGTCGCTGTCGGTGTGATTGTTGTTGTTGTTGGTGTCGGTGTTGTTGTTGTTAGTGTTCGTGCGTGTGTTGTTACAGTATAAGTGTAGAACACACGCCCAAGCATTTGCCTCACGCCAAGAATGTCTTGTTTGCATTTAATTTAGCATGTTAACCCTCTGACCCTTTCACTCATACACACACACACCCTTACACGCGGACACACACACACACACCCACACAGCCAATTGGCACATAATGCAAGTGTAATAACAAACTTTGTCCTGTTTGCACTTTATATTTTTCGCTCAGACTGCGACGAAATATGCTAATCTCAGCGTCTCAACACAACCCTTTAGGCGACATTGGCCCTGGTAATACTTTCGCCGCAGCTGCTGATGCTACAGGCAGCCGTCCATTGCCCACAGCACACTGTTACACTTGAACTTATGTGCACGTCGTGTGGGAGTTCGTGTGTTTATGTGTTGCATACGCCGACACGCGCCGTCTCAGTCGGCCGCAGCCGGTTGTTCTTTAAACTTTGCACATTTTTCACAGCATACTTTTGAGCGCAGCCTGCTCTCGCCTTACTCACGTAAGTAACCCATTATGCCGTCTTTTCAGCAAATTCGCGTGTATATGCGCGTGATTAATTGAATTTTCGTTTTGCGGTTTTCTGTCTTTTACGTATTTTACGCTTAAGCTTATTATATTTTTATTTGTTGTTGTAGCAGCAATTGCAGGACACGCATTTTATTGTTATTAAGATGAAACGCATTTTAATTTAATTAACGTAATTGAAATGAGCTTTTTTTATGTTTATAATTCAACAAGGTACGCATTATAAATTTATAAGTTTATAATGCTCAGCCCACGTGCGTAGCTGTCAGCAATTTGTCAGTCGCTTCGCTCTGTGCGCACACAATGCCAATTCGATTCGCATTAAATTATATGCGCAGATGGACTTCGCAATTGGTTTATGTCATTGCAATGTGCGAGATGTTCAACTTAAAGCACTTAAAATGAAATAAGGACATTACAAAAACAATTATTGAAACACGGCAAGGCTCACAGGCTCACAGGCTGGCAGGCTCACAGGCTGGCAGTCAGCATTTTGTATTGACAGCACAAAGCCAATTAGGCAAATAATTATAATAAACTGCAAATAAATGCGGCCAGTCTGCGCTGCCGTGATGATTGAACAGCGTGCGGATATTCGTGCCACGTCTTAAAGTTTTAATGAGGCCTGTTTCCTCAATAATGGCATTACCTAAAGTCGGCACAGCAAAAGTTCTCGAAAAGAAACAAAAATTTGCGGCAAAACTTTGCCATAAATAAATTTATTCGAAACAACATGACTAATGACAAAATGTACCACGAAATCAATTCTCTATTTTTAACTGACAGACATGCTTTGAATTGGCACTTCTTGATCTCTGATATTCATTATTTGCAGTAGCATTTCTTTAGCACGCATACGATTATATCGAATTGTTAATGTTCAGGAATAAACCATAAAAACTAACGTAGCAGAGAATTGAGTTTCCCTTAAGCCAAAACTGCGCTCATACGAAACGAATCAACAATTATAGTCAGAGATGGATCAAAACTCAGCCATTAGCAAGCATTTGCTCAACATGCATTCAGCATGTAGCCAAACCGCTTAGCCGACTCGCTAAGTAGGCGAGTAAGCATCCTGATTAGCGGCACTTTAACGACACGATGGCAGTCAGCACTTCGTACGCAATTGCCAGGCAGTCAAAACATGCCAGCCAATGCGAACCCAACGAGTTGTGTGAAATGGCGCTGCCTTTTATGACACTGCCAATGCTGTATCTTGATAAATCACATGGTAAAAGTTTTTATGCAAAATGTCATCCTAAAGATAAATGATTAAAGTTGTGCAAAATTGAAAAGCTCATTTTATGACGCATACGCCATGTATGACATGGCAAACATTTACACAAACAGCAACCGCACGCATAATCACATCCTGTCAAGCGTTGCATGGTCCAAATAAAAGGACATAAACCAAGTTCATATATCTGAGCGCATTTCGAAGCCCATTTGCCAACGCAGACAGTCGCGACATGGGGACTGGCAGTGGGAGCAAACCCATTTCGGTTTCATTTCGCTTCGCTACGGTTCGGTTCGCTTGGCTGGCAGCGATTGGATAAACGGATGGCCGGACGTCGGACGGGCGAACGGCGACATTGTCGACATCCTGCATTTCCGGTTTTTGAACTTCAACTCGCAAAATTATGTATAAGCTCGTTTTGTGCGAAACTTTTTGCGTGGCTGGCAACAGACATTCCTAACTGGTTGCATATTTGCTAAATTATTATTGCAACGGCAACAACAAAAACAACAACGACAGCACAGCAACACTGTCATCCTCAACAACAGCATAAACGACAACAACCACAACAACAACAGCAACAGCAATGTCAAAAACAATAACAGGAACCCCACAAACTGAGTGCATGCGAAAAAGAGGAAAAAACGTAGAAAAAAGAGAAAAACACATCATTAACAAAATGGAAAATTGCAAGCAGCAAAGCGCAAACCACAATCACTAAACCTGCATACTGCCTCACACTTACACACACACACACACACATACACAGCGTATACACAAACACAAGCGCCTGTTCTACTCCCCAAACTGTGCAATGAAACCGCAATTACAGCAACAGCAACAACAACAACAACAACAGCAACAGCAACAACAATGACAGCGAGGGCGACGGCTTCGGCGACAGTGACAACGACAACGACAGTAACAACAACAACAACAACAAGGGCATAGGCAGGCAGACAGAAACGATTCAATTAAGCCAACTCATGCCACATTGCGTATACGCCGCGTGTGTTGTTGGCTGTACATGCAATATTCGAAAAATCAAAAATAGAAGGACCAAAATGACAACAAAATATAGAAACGTGAAAATGTTGCAATGTTTTTTTTTCTTTACGATTTAATTTTATTCATAATTAAAACTTTGCTCAGCTTAGAGAAAATTGTTTGCCGCGCATAAATATGAAAAATATGGAAAATTAAAAATCTAATCATATTCCATAAATATTATAAGCAAAATTAGTTTGACATTTTCATCGTTCGTTCGCGTTCATGTTCGTGTTTGTGTTCATGTGTTTGTGTTCGTTTTCCTCTTTCTGTTGTTGTTTTATGTACTATTTGGCTGTTGCTTCCGTTGCTTTTGTTGCTTTTGTTGCTTTTGCTGTTGTTGTTGTTGTTTTTGCGCGTCCTTCTGCTAATAAATAAATTAGAGTCCTGTCGCTGTGCGCGCAGCTGCCAAAGTGGGTTAGCACAGACACAGACATGGAGTCCGCTTGATTTCACTGGGCGTGGCATGGCATGGTTGGTGGATGGCAAACAGCAGCAGTCCTCTGTTACAGCGTTCACTTTTGCACTAAAAACTAATTACAAAACACGACGTCGGTGTCAGGAATTCGGTTATGTGCCCGTGGGCAAAAATTTTACCAGCAGCGGCAACAAAAACAAAATCCAATAGAAACGCAAGCTACTTTTTCAGCATCAACGGCATGAACGGCAAGGCAACTTATGTACTGAGAATCGAGCAGCATAGCACAGAGCAAAAAACAGAAAAAAAAGAAGGAGAAGAAAAAGCAGACGATGTCGAACTGACAGCATGCGGCCTGCACGAGTTGAAAGAAGGGTTTAATAGTGCACAGTGAAGTCTTCGGTAATCGCATTTTCATATTTTGTGCTGCTGCTTTCGAAAGGTTGCGCTCCTGAATGGCGAAAATTAACACGAACAGAAAATTTATTAGCGCAATTAATGACCTTTCACCTTATTGATGTGTGCAAATGCGTTGAAGTCTTTGAAGATGCGAAGCTTGTTTCGTTGGGATGCGCTGGAGCTGCGTCAAGCGTGGGAGGAAGGACTGCCAAGTACACATGAGTAACCCAAGCAAATTGAAAAGCAAACCTATTGCCCAAGTGATTTGCTTATTCTCGAGAATGCAGCTGAGCAAAAAGTTAAATAAAGAAACACAAATAAGTAATTTTTTTAGTAAATACGATTAGAGAAAACCCATCAGCAGCAACAGCAATGTTAACATCACAACATGAATGAATAGTGAAGCGCAATGCAGACAGTCGAGTTTACGAACTTCAAAGAGCAAAAAGAGCAGCACCAAACAACAAACAACAAACAACATGCCACAAACAAGCAGCTAAGCGCCAGTCCACCCTCCGGTCCGTTTGGTTTGGTCAGCGTGTCTGCAGCTGAGAAATTTCCAAAGCTTGCCCGAAGGCAATGTCCAGCCTGGGTCGCTGATCCGCTGGCTGCCCCGGCGACTGATTCGCCCCCACATGGCACGTCACGCCTCGAACGCATTTTAAATTGTAAACCCAAGCGAAGTCGACTCGACTCAACTCAACTCAAGTCGACTCAACTCGACTCGACTTCAGTTCGCTTTAACGTACAGATCAAAAACGAAAAGGACAACGCTAACGAGTCAAGTCGGGTCGGGGCGTGACGCGAAGCCTTGCAGCCAGAGCTGCTGCAGCGCCTTGCCATGTGCGCAAAGTTGTTGGAAAACGTTCGAGAATTGCTGTTAAAAACCTAAGCCGACATTGGGCAGCAGGCCCATTACGGAAGAGACCATGGCGAAGGCAAAGGCAAAGGCGAAAGCGGCTATGTAACTTTTCTGCTTCGCTTTTGGCACTTGGCCAGCGTCACATGACTCGCACACAGTTGTCCGTTCGCTTGTACGCTGGCATGCATGTGCCTGACAATAATCCAAAAGTTTTACAAGACCGACAGCAAATGTTCGACGTGGGCGGCAGACAACGACGCGAACGTGTTTATGTGCCGAGCGCATGAGGAGGATAACAGAAAAAACTGTTTTGCAAAAACCACTTGCAGGCGACGTTGGCGACCAAAGCGACGTCGATGCGGACGCTGACTGGGACAACTTGGACGACAACATGGACGATTACAGCCAACAGCCAGGCGGCGCAGGGTGTCGCGCATTGGCAATGCAAAGCGAGCCTGGCTGCTGACAGGATTAGAAGACACAAAGTTCGAATTGCAAACTGCTGCCAGTGCACTGCGAGAAATGCCATATGCGAAATGCAACGAATTGCAGAGGGGCAACAAATCGCGTCTCATATAAGTTGCTTACAGCGCTCATGTGCGGCTACCCTGCCTGCTGCACAGTGTAACGCTGCCACAGCGGCCAACAGCTTGCGGTAACTTCACGACTTTGCAGCACGACTTGAAACGGATGCAGTCAGCAGCACAAATAAGAAAACACAAACAAAAACCAAAATAAAAAGCGACGAAGCACGAATCGAAATTGCACAAAAGTTGCACGAGTTGCTTAGCCCCTGCACATGCGATTAATGCATTGGCACTTGAGATTAATCAACTTCAGGCAGAAGTCAGTCTTTAGGATGCGTTTGCTGTGGTGTCAGCAGCTGGCATCATGCCCAAGTGTTGACTAAGCAGCGCATCACTGGAACACTCACTCACAGGTATTAGACCTGAACGAAATGTCAAAGAATCAGTTAGCCAGCGGAACATAAGTATGCTGATTACGAATTCAGCCAGCAAGATGAGCTTAAAGCAGAAATATTATACAGCACACGGTTTAAAGGTTTAGAAAGAATAATTTCAGATTAAGTTCAGCATAAGCTCAGTCTGCAGATACTAAGGTTGAGTTCCTAGTTGACAGACCAATAATTCGCACTTACTTGACCAGATCCTGGCTTGTCGCCCATCGCTTAGCGGTCATGATGCAGTGCCTGTGCTGATGCAGTCGCTGCAGTCTGCATGAAAGTGAGCAACACGGATTCTTATCCGTCTAGAAAATGCATTAAGTTAAGCCCATTGTAACATAAAACTCCGTCACCGCAGCAGGTAGCCGTAGTAAAGTTCTATAACCACTAAGCGCTGTGCCGCAGTCCCAGCAGCAGCATCAGCCACATACGTTGGCCAATAGCCCAATGCTGGCCACAAAGGACGCATGGCTGCCTTCCTTGCTGCTGCCTACGCTTGGCAACAGATGCTGCAGATTCTGCTTATTTCTTTCTCTTTTTTTTTTGGTTTTCCTTTTGTTTTGTGTTTCTTCTTTGTTTTGTGCTGTTGGAAAATTTCAGCGCACGCTGAAGTTGCTTGCAAATGTGTAAAATGGAAAAAGCAACTAACTTGGCGGCGCTCTGGCCGCAGTGTGTGCCTGCCCGAGGAGGCGGCGGCGGGCTGCGCTGCTGGGGGGTTTGTTTACCACTTGGCGTGTTAATAAATTGAAAGTTTGTTTTTAAACTGAAATAAAAACAATTGTTAACTGCGTCGCACATTTAAAACAAATACCGCCGCACAAATAACAAAACAAACAAATAAACAGAAAGAAACCCACATCGTGTGCTGTGTGCTGTGTGCCTCACTTTGCGAGGCTGCGACTGCTCCACTGCTGCCACTGCTGCGTTGGCTTTGGCTGCAAAGTTTCGCCGGTTATGTTTCACTTATAAGCGCACATCTATCATCGCCGGACATTTATATTGCTGGCAAATCTGTTTACTTGTTTGTTGAAATTATGCTGGCGATGGCATCGCCATAAATCTGCCCGCCGGCGCACACCAGGTGCCATCTGTGCTCAGTGGCGGCGCCGGCGTCAGCAGGAAGCCTAATGAATCTCGCTGCCGATAAATGGTAAATGAAAAACCAAAGGCTATCGTGCGCCGCACGCATTTCGCACGCATTTATTCAATCCAAATACCGTGACTCACTTAAATTTATTAGAAGGCATTAAAGCATTTGCTGACAGCGTCTGCGAGGGCTGCTTCGACTGATTCGGCTGCGTTGGCTGCTGTGGCGGCGGTTTCTTTAACGAAGTGTTAACCAGTGCAGGACTAATTCATAAGAAATTGACGCTTTAAAATTCACATATGTACATTTGCATGTAAATATTCTTTTTCTTGTTGTTGCTTTTTTTTTTGTTGTTGTACAATGTTTACGTGATTTTACTAATACTAAGGACTAAAACTCACTACAAGGCTACACTAAGCAGCCCGACTAAGGCAAAACTTGCATAAAAATGTCATTTCTGCGCATAAGTATTCGAAAATTTGTGTCATTTAAGCTCGAAAATTAGTTTCACTGGGTCTCGTTCATACGATGGCGCAGCATTCAGTAATTGGGTCTGAAACCGTTGCGCTGCGACAACACCGAATCGGGACTCTTCAGCTCCATGGCCAACTTATAGCCCAGCTCGGGGCGACGATCACGTCCCTCAGCCATCGCCTTGACCTTTAATAAAGTTTCCCTGGTTAGTTCATTAGGGGCTAAGAGGATTTAAAGCTGCCTACGACTTACCTCATTCGAGTGCACGATGACGCCGTCGCTGGTGTTCACCTTCTCCTTGGTGTGCTCGATGTCGTGCACATCGGTGCCACGACAGCAGTCGTCAATCAATATGGTGCGGTAGCCCGCCGAGAGCGCATCCACTGCTGTGGCGCCTGCAATGAGAAGACATTGGCATTACTCACTTACGAAACGTACAGCAGCGCCGCACGACGTATGGACGCACCCACGCAAACATCATAGGCCAAGCCGCAGACGTAAATGTCCGTGGCACCTTTCATCTTCAGCTGCGCATTCAGCGTCGTATCCGAGAGTTTTTTGTTATCCCAGAAAACCGAATACGAGTCGACTTCAGGGTTTGTGCCCTTGTACACCTTGATGCCATGTTCCACCACCTTCAGATCCTTATGCAGCTCAGCACCCCACGAATCCTGCACGCAGTGGCGCGGCCACAGACGCTGCTTCATGGGCGGCGGCCCGGCGAAAATGACCGTGTCGAAAACCTGCGCCGAATCGGCATCGAGCTGCGCGACGCACACGCAAATTAACAATTAAATGAATAGCATGAATGCCGACTACTCACCGGCGATGATTCATCCATGGCACGCATCTTGACGTTGTCTATAAAGGAGACGTGATCGCTGGGATGCCAGTCCAGCGAATAGAACGTCGCGTCGAATTCGACCGTATCCAGCAAATTGTTGATGGGCTCAAGTATCTGCAGGTGCAGGTCCACGGCAAGGCAGGCGGTTTATGGACAGTAAAAGTAAAAGAGCAGAAACCGGAAGTGCGTATTATTAATTTTGACAAATTCCCAACGACCAGCCAGAACGACAGCGACAGGTAAGTGGCGCACAGCATACAATGGCACACTACACGATTACATCACTACAAGAGTACACAGCTGCTGCTGACTCGGCTGCGTATGCGGCGCACATCCGGCGTATGACGTCGTTGCAGAGCGGAAGCGTCTTAAGTAAAGCATATCCGTTTCCGCTGTCGTACACAAACATGGCATAACAGGTGGACTGGCGGCAGCGGAGGCAGCGGTGGCAGCGCACTTGCACGTGCTCATCATACACAGCAACATCAGCGTCATCAGCAGGTGCAGGAGCCGGAGCAGCAGTACACGCAGTACAGACAGTACAGGCAGTACAGGCAGTAGTGGCAATACAGGCAAGACGCGCCAGCAATGCTGCTTATCCTCGTCATCATCAGCCGACGACTTCCTTTAACGTTTCAGCGCGTTTCGTGCGCATTTTCATTTCTTGTTGCCTTTTATGTTTTTCCGCTACACGGCGCACACTTGCGCACAGCTACACTTCACTCCCGTACACACACACACACACAGCCACACAACGCCCGAATAACAGCCCGACCGACCTGTCTGCTCCCATACGTACTCACCTCGTGTCCTTTCTGCTGTGCACTGCAATTACTTATATCCAAGGAACCACTTATAAAATCATTTTGTACATCAACAATGAGAAACGCGTTCACCGGGCGAACAATCTGCAACGAGAGACCAAGAGATAAACGAAAAATGAGACACGTCTAAAAAACAAGCAAAACCAGATAAAACGTTCGCAAGTTCAACAAAAAATAAAAATAGTAGAAAGAAAAAAAGAAAATAAATAAATAATGCTGAAAAATGAAAAGCAAAAAAGTGAAGCAATCCAAGGCGAAAGCAATGAAAAGAAATTTGTAAGAAAAATGTGTTGGCAGCCGCACATGAAAAGCCAAAATCAAGAAAATAAGCAGGCGGCGTATACTGATGAGTTTTTCCTTCGATTCATTTTTATGTATAATTTTTCTTTTTTTTCAATTTTTTTTTTATTTTTATGTTGCTTATTTTGTTTTCTTGATTTTTATTTTTTTTGTTTTTTTTTTTATTTAGCTTTTTTCGGAAGACGAAGTTCCTTAGACATTGAAGCTGTTGGTGGTTGGCCCTGGGCTGTGAGCTATGCGAAAAAAAAGTGGCAAGCATGTGTCTCGCCTTTGACTGTTGTTGGCATTATAAATGCGTTTTAAATGAAGCTGAAGCAGCCGAGACAGGCGAGACAGGCGAGAAGACAAACGAACACACCTACACAATGCCATATGTTCCTCCGTTCGACTGGCAGATCCTGTGCGCGGACACGTACACGGACACGCATACGGACACTCGCAGGTGCGTTGCGTGCACGCCCAATAGGGTGGCGCGAAAAGCGAATTTAGCCAAATGTGTTGCAGGCAACGTGCCCAATGTGGCGGCTAATTTCCTTCAGGGGGTAGTTAGCTCATACACATAAAATTTAATTTATGTGCTCACATAAACACTTGCCGCCGAAGTGCATACGTCAATTTTAAGCACAACACTTAATGCTCGCTTGAAAGGCATAAGCTGGTCTATTATGCATATGAGATATTGCATAAATACGTTTGATGCAAGTGTGGAAGTGGAATCGAATTGGCACTTTCAACCCAGAACTGTCAAATGTCCAAGGCAAGTTTCAACGAGTAAAAAGCAAGTTCCACGCCACGCTAATTGCCATTGCTCGGCGCTGTAAAGCGGCAGACTGCGATGACTTAGCCAACATGGCTGATAGACAGTAAGCGCAAAAAGAGCATTTGCAGCGTTTGCCATGCATAGAAATAGATACTTTTTTGTGTCCTGAAGGAGTCACGTGTTTAGCGCCGGAGTCGTCATCATCAGCAGCAACGTCATCATTGCCATCAACGTTATCAACTGTGTACTTCATCTAAGCTGATTATGCTTGAGCAGCATATTAAAAATTAGTGAAGCGCTTTTAATTTGCTATTTATGTGCACGTTGATTATCAATGATTATAATCTGTGCACAAACATTGTGCGACAAGCGCATTAACCCAGACAGACAACGCCGCCGCCGGCGTAGGCGAAATGCAAGTGGAAATGGCAATAGGTGACAGAGTTGCGCATATGTAGCAGGCGCAGACGTTCAAGAGGTTAATGGGCATGACAATGGGAGCCACATAAGCCGCGACTTGCTCAGGCGTGCATTCGTTCGAGCAGCCATTCAATGATTTGTGGTTTCAATTCGCGTTCATGTCAAATTCTAAAGGAGCCAGCGAAACAATTCAAATGCCACACAAGTTCTCTGCCCCTTGCCGCGCCGCCATAGCTGCATACCGCAAGTAGACCACAACAAACCATCAACTACGCCGAGGAATCGTTTCAGCCTCATTGCGCATTCCTAGTAGACATGGCTTCATGAATTGTCTTCTGTAATCGTTGAGAAGTTTTTCTTTTTGTTTTTGTTTTTGTTTATTAATTAAATGCAATAAATTAAGCACATTCACATGATTGCACTTAGTCTTCAGGGCTTGAGACGCTTAAATCGTCGTTTAAATAACATTAGAGATAAACTTAACTAATCTTTCACTGCAAGTGTAAACTAAAGTGCCTACTTCATGCTGCTTTGCGCGCAGGTTATCGATTTCCGAGACGTCCTCGTACACTCTTGGCAAATCTACTTCATTATCGCTCCGAACCTTTTCTGTTGATAAATCGCACTCAAACCAGACGATTCACACCCTAACAACTGTTTAAGCCGACAATTAAAAAGCCAAAACCTTTACGAGCACATAAAAACACACAATTTATCTAAGCAGCCAACAGCCAACAGCGAACAGCCGAACGCCACCTGGAGCCCTGCCTATGCCCAACATTCCACGCTCAAGCGTAGCTGCGTGCACGAGTGGCAGCATGAAAGCGCTGCAAGAAGCTCAACGCATGCTTCGTTATGATGTCTTCATTTCGGGCTTGGCTTGTTGGCAACGGAGCAGAGCTGGCGGGGGCAGCAGCAACAGCAGCAGCAGCAGCAGCAACAGCAAAACCAAAGACAGCGATGCCACAAATTTTCGCGCTCAGTTACGCACCGACACCGAGACAGAGACAGAGGCAGAGGCAGAGGCAGGCATGTAAAACCGCTGTCGGAAACTGGCTAACCCCGAAAAGTATGCAACCAAAATGGCGACAAAGATAGAAGAACATTGGCAGCAAAAACTTGTGCTAAGTTCGTGCAGCTGCTCATCAAGCGGAAAATAATATCATCTATGAATTTACTGCACGCTTTACGCTCCGCTCGCCACTTGTCGTCCTGTGCTGGGCGTCAGCTTGTTTGCGCTTCTACACTGATGAAAGTTTAACGACCAAACTTGACATGCTGCGACTATTATTTAAAAAGTTAATGACTTATAACACAAAAGACGAGCAACGTAAAAACACAGAACCGGAGCAAGAAAACAAAAAAGAAAAAAAGAAAACCCAACACTAAAAACAAATAAAAAATAAGAAAAAAAAGAAAACGGAAGGACACAGCATATGCGTTTTTATTGCTTTAAACGCTTAAAGCTTTACTGTGTGCAGCAGACATAAATTTCTGAGTGAAAAATATTGAAGGGAAATAAATTTCATTCCCGTTTCACAGCCTTCGTGGAATTTAACACTTCTGCGCGTATTTACAGTTTAATCGACATGGCGACAAGTTGACAGGCAGGCGACTGACAGCAGCACACAAAGCCAAGGAACAAGCGAATGGCAGAGCAAGAGAGTGGAGAAGTGTGGAGCAGCACGAACGAGAAAAACTGCACACGACATAGGCTCAGGCGGTCAGTGCAGACTGCATGTGAATGCGCAGCCGTCATCAGAAAAACATAAATTCTATAATGTAATTTTGCCAAAACCCAACAGCATGCAGCGCCCAACAATAAATTTCGCCAAGCTTGTCTGCCAACAAGACGAGGAAAACTCACCAAAAAAAAAAAAAAAAAACAATGTAAAAACTTATAAAAAAAAAAAAAGAAAAGAAAAAACAGGAAAAAAGGATTGCACGCGAATCGAAGCGAAGCAACGCAATGCGATGAGTAGACAAAATATTGGGTAATCGTAACAGCAGCAGACAGCAGTCGACAGTGGGGCAAGCGGGGCAACATGGCTGGCAGTAGGCAATAGGCAGCAGGCACCGCATACACATGCCCGCAAACTTTATGCAACAAATTCTGAAAAGCGGAAATTGCTTTAGCACCTGACAGACACAGACTCAGGCACAGGCGCAGACACAGCACATGCGAACTTGCCTGCTATTTGGCACGTTTTGGCAGCCAACCTGACAAACAGGTAGACGCCACACACCCACACACACAAACACACACACACACGCAAGAACAACCCTTCATTCAGGCATTTGAGTTCGTTTGGCTGCCAAAATGCCTTTGCTTTTGGTTTTGTGTGCGAATACAGGTTTGGTTTTGGGATTTTCAAAATTTATGCTATGATGAAATTGACTTGAAATGTTTTGCAAAAAGTTTGTGAGATAACCACGCAAATGCCACACACACACACACACACACACACACACACACACACACACATACACACACAAAACACGCAAACACTTCATGCTCAGCCAGTAGGTGTAGCTCCTTGTCCGCACCCGCACACAGGCTTCGGCATATGGCATGCCTTAGCAACGAGCTTCAAGTGCAATTTGAATTTAAGATTTGCTGCGCTGCGCTGCGGTTGCCAAAAGTGTTGCCATGCTCGTTTATCTCAGCAACACTTCCTCGATCGCCGTGCTCACACGAAGCTCTGCCTGCCTGCGCTCTGCTTTTCAATAATTAATTTACTTGTAACATATTTTGGGCATAACAAATTGCCACTTCAGTCGCATTGCTGGCAGTCCCCGCAGCCCTCGCTAGTCCTCGTCCACTGCTGCAGGCAAGTGGCAGCAGTTGTATGTAATTTAATTTAATTTTCATTTTAAATTCTGGGTCAATCTCTGTAGCTGTGATTTGCTTTACTCAAACATTTATAACTCAAGTCTTCTAATGGCGTTGATGACAGCAGCAACAAAAGCTTACAAAAAAAATACCATAGAAAAAAGGCCTTGACTTTCCGTACACCAGAAATGCTGCCTTCGTTTTTGTGCAAACTGTGCCACCCGCACCGGTCAGCAATTAACACAAATACTCAAAACTGTGAGCGTGTGTCATATCTTTACTTGCTCTCTAATTAGTTGTCTGGCTAACTTAACAATAGCAAATATTATGCCAGGAACAACGAAAGTCAACAGTAATAGCATGAAATTACTTTAAATTCAATTCAGCATACTGCGCAGGGAGCCTCGACCTCATGCGTCTCAGCAATATGTCAGATTAAGAGACACTGCATATATGACAACTGACATTTATGATGAAGATCTCGCTGGCGAATGTGAAACCCATGTTAAAACGAAACGTCAGGTTGCGCATGATTGACGAGGAGCAGCAGCGACTGATAAAAAAAAGCCAAGCATGGCAGACCAAACAAAAAATATTACTCAAATACTCACATCGGCAGAGGTAGCATTTTGAACAATAACATTTTGACGGGCCAACGTCAACTCAATTGGCTGCCAGTGACGGTCACATTAGTCGCATTGTACAGAGGAATTAAAGCCTTTGAGTCGCTTAGTCGCCAGCCTGACGCTAGGCTCAGCATAAGATTAGCAGCAAAAGGTCGCAAGTATACGAATTGACGCAGTTCGCATACCGACCACTAAGCTAACAAAAGCAAAAAAAACCTTGTAAATGTTTCATGCAGCAGGAGCAGGCAAGTCCAAAGTGAGGGAAATAAAAATGGCGGAAATGTTTTAAGCAAACACCAAATAAGCCAATTCGATGACATGCCAAGCGTGGATTATAAATATGCTAACTTGGCACAATTCAAGTGAATTTCCTTTAGAAGTGCCCATATTTTTATTGCTCGAGCAGCCAGCGCCAGTCAGACCGTTGAATGGCAAATGGTCCCACCAAAGGGCAAGCAAAACGTTTATAAATTTAAAACAAATGTAAATCAAAATGTTCGCGTTCAAATTTGTACCTTTTTTTATGCAAACTTATATTGTTTAAAAATTATTACCATAAATTTTCACTCATTTCCGGTTGTCGGAAACGCCATAACCAAGCGCGAGAGCCGCTCACACTATGCAGCAATCAATTCAGTGTGCATTCGCATGTAAGCAATTCATTTAAAAACTTCACCGGCCAGCGAACTTTGCCTAAAACATCAAATAATAAAAACAAAAATCCCCCCCCAACAAAAAAAAGCAACCAAAGCGAATCCACAACAACAACAACAACGAACGCAGTATGCAACCGAGCAAATGCAAAAGCAAGCGAAAAAAAGTATCAGAAAATGCTGAATATTGGCTGTTCGCTCACAATTGCGGCCACAAAAATATTTAGTGGCTAACAAAATGATTTATTGCGTTAATATGCCATTTATGTGTTTATTTAATTTTCCGCGCCATACACACACACACACACACACACGCGCACGCACACCTCCGACAGCGAACAACGCAGAGTCAAAAGGCAGGCGAGAGCTGCGCCTGAAAGTATGCAAAAAAAAAAAAAATACAAACAAAAATAAAGGCAAAACGATAACGAAAGTGGGATTTGACTGGACGCAAAGCTGGGCCACGCTGTATGAACCGGAATCCGCACTGAATGCTTGATTTGTTTACTATGCAAATTTTAACAAGCATTAAACTGAAATTACCATTCATGCAACTCATGCGGAAATACACACAAGAGTCAATTTTATGGCAACATTTGATGTGGCGCGACGATGAGCGCGCGCAGAGCATGGGCTGCGCTTGGCAAAGCGTTTCGTGTTTCATGTTTCGTGTTTCGTGTTTTACGTTTCGCGTGTCGCGTATTGCGATTCGCGTTTTCCGTTTCGAGTTGTTACACTCGCCGCGTTTATTTGTTTTCGGTGTGCGAACGTGTCCCTAAAAAAAAGTGTATTTATTATTAAATTTTTCAAGTGGCTTTGCGCCACAAAAAAAATTAAATCAGAACGAAAAAAATAGAAGGCAGGGCCACATAAAGCACGGAAGTAGAGCAAACGCAAATAACGAGCGCAAAATAAAATGCTTACAGAAATGAAATTATTTTTAACAAAATTATTTGCCACCACCCAAAACATGTCACAGCCGTGGCTTGCGTGTGTGCTGCCTTGCTTTATAGTCAGTGTTGTTGTGATATTCTTATTATTATGCTTTAAAATAAAAAATGAAAAAATAGAAAAAAACAAACAAATCGCTTTGCCTGCCGTTCGCTTTTTAATATTTCATAAAAGCAGCAAAAACCGAACGCATGCAGCGGCATTTTGTGGCATGGCGTGGCGTTTAATGTGTCACGATTTTCCGAAACTTCAACAAGGCTACAAAGTACATTCATGTGCAGAAACGACAACGCACATTTCATTAACAACGCCAAGGGTCCCAGAGTAAGTGAATAATCAGCGCGTATAAATCATCACAAACTGCAGATCAATTATGAACAGGCGCCGCACTAACTACAAATAAAGCGAGTTTCGTCCATTAATCAAATTTCCGTGATTTTCGTTAAGCTAGCTACGCAATGGACTGCTGCACTCTGCTGCTTTATGAGACAAGTCAAAGCCAACGCACAAGTGTGCGAACTATGCCAGCAAAGGGTGACACTCGGTATATTTTCAATTTCGACCCTTCAGAGCAGAACAACATTAAAGAAAACCGATAAAACCAGAGATGAGCTTAGAAGCTTATAAGCTACTCACAAAATGAAATAGAGACTGTGAAACAATGTTGCACCAACTGGATTACGAGTTAACAACTTCTGAATGTGAATGCAAATTTGGATGCTGTGAAATACTTGAAGAAGTGAAGGTTTGTGTGGTCCAAATGTTTTTGCCCCTAAGGCGAGCAAGTGTCCACTGTGCGAACAGTTCGAAAAGGACTCTCACAGTTGTTGCATACAAGTAACGTGCACAATTCGCCAGAAGACTGACAATGTTGCGCTTTTATTTCGCACAAGAGTGTAGTAGCACACGCAGGACATAAGCGCGTCGCAACTGCCACAAAATAGTCGACGATAATGCTGCCTGATACTATGAGAGTTGGAGTCGAAGTGTAGCGGTAGGTGAAGATGAGCGGGGGCAGAGGTACTCTGATATGTTACGTATATGGGAAATGGTTCCGGTGTGTCAGCGCATGCACGGCACAGCGACAGATTATCACATTTGCATACGTTCGGTGCGGGAGGCGAACGTTTGACGTGGGCGGTGTACCGTTGATGTTGTTAAAGCTGCCGCTCATGACGGCAGACCCGCTGACGCTGATAATGACGTTGTCGATGCAGATGATGATGTAGATTATGATGTTGGCGACAACGCTGATGACGCCGATGATGATGATGATGATGTGGATGATGGCGATGATAATGTTGGCAGCAATGTTAAATGCGTTGAAAGCTGCCATGAATCGAGCCGTCGGCTGATCAGGTTTAAGTTACACACAATCCGACTTCGCCAAGCATTTTGATTGCGCGCCTGCCTTTTTTTTTATTTTTTTATTTTTCTTTTGCTCTTTTTGTACACCGAATATGCCACGTACACACGATGAGGCCTTGGATAGGCAGACAATGCTTTTCTTTCATTTTATCTGCTCTTTTGCACACAGATACACAGATTGAGTATACGCACACACATACACATGCACACGGGTGTGAATAAAGTCGTGCTTTCATTATTGCCAAAAATAGAAATAAGAAATATGTGTCTATGCGTCTATGTATATACGTATATGTGTGCTGTGTGTATATGTGCTCATACAAGAGCAACAAGAGACACCGTTGACAAATATTTTATTATCACATTTTATGATTTTATGAGTCCCCGGTTGTGAATCAATGATGTCTGCTGCTTTTCCTCTTCGACTTCGACTTCCGCTGTCACCATGCCAGCACCACCAACCCATGTAGTTGGCTGCTGTGCAATCAAAGCGCAAACAAGCATCAAGCAAACATAAGCGCCTTCGGCTCGTTCCGCGGCCCCTTGCTAACGGATCCACTGCCAACTGAATTGACACCGAGTCCAGCGCAACGCAATTTCAAATAAAACACAAAAAACAGCCATACTCCCACCCTTCGTCCGTCCGTCCGCACGTCCGTATGTCTGTACGTCGGTCAGCCTGTCTATAAAATACACGTTCATCATGCGGCATATACGCTCGAATATAAGAAATAGCTTTCATTTTTTTTTTTAGCTACTCGAGATTTGCTACAATATTCGCATATGTATTTATGTAAATATATTTTTGACATGGCATGCCAATGTGGAGTAGAGGTATAAAGCAACTGGGGCCACCAGGTTCCCACTCACCGTTTTGATCCATTGATTCCAGCAGAACTTGAACTCCTCCCGGTCGATGTAGCCATCCGCGTTCGTGTCGAACACAGCGAATATCTCCTCGAGGCGTTCATGTGGCACATCGTAGATGTGTCCCTTGTCGTTGCGGAACAGCGCACGACAGATCAGCGTGAATTCATCCAGACTCAGGCGGTCATCGCTGGACAGTCATCGGAAGCGTTGCATTCGTTGCATGTAAATAACAAGCAAAGTTTGATGTTAGCGCAACGGATAGCGTTGATTTTTGTTATTAGTTTAACAAATTGTTCGTCAAACTTTTCTACGTTTTCATTTATTTTCTTCTTGCAGCTTTTTAATATTCCATTTGAATATATTAAATAGTTGAGAACTTTTAACGAAGGGCGGCTGATGTGCGCAATTAAGGAAAAACAAATTTTAAGTCAACTGTGTTGATTACTTTATCAAACATTTTTTTTTACTTCTTTCTCTGAAACTCAGTCAGCTGGTTTACTGGTCAGCTTGGTTTACTGTTGATTAAGCCTAAGTGGCTGAGCACTCGCCAAGTGGTGCTTAACCACGAACTATTGCTGCTCCGCCAGTGGAGCTTCCAACAAATATGCAGGCATACTCCAATAGCAAAACAAAAAAATAAAAAATTATATACAGCTGCATTTAATGAAACTAATTTAATTGGCAGTTAACGTTTAAATTAAAAATTAATTGTGCGTTTTATGAAAACTTGATTTAATTATCAATTTTCTCTAGAACATGAGCATGAACCAACTGCAGTCTCTGCTGCTGTTGCAAGCCAATATGAAAGCTGTAAAATAGCGTAGCAATGTGCAAACATCTGTCAGTAATGCTACGCTTGCACTGCGAAGCTTATCAGTCTGAGAAAAAAGTCCAAACATATTGCAAGGTCACTCAAACTTATTTAATTGCATACTCATGCTTATAAGCCAGGCGAATAAATGCATTCACTCAATAATTGTCTGACTGCACTTTAACTGCGCAGTGAAGCGCTCACGGAACCCATTACGTAACATGAAAAAATCCCTCATTACTATTAATTGAGTGTAGAGCATAAGCTATGAGTGCGCATAGACAATATTAGAAAATACCAAAAAAAAAAAAAAAAGTAAAAATGAAAAGAATCTTCTCAAGAAGTAAAATAGGAAAAAAGAATTAGAGACTTACCCATCTTTGTCGAATGCAGTGAAGCAAGCGTCCATTGCTGTGCCGTTTGGATCGTCGATGACAATTGGCGGTGTAGGTGAATCCATAACTGCTGTGAGGTTTCAATGCAACGACGTCAACGTCGACAGCGATGACGACAAGGTCTAATACGAAAGCAATAGCAACAATGACGACGACGACGATGAAGGCGAAATCGAATCGAGGACGTTGGCGCTGCAAGACGATTCCCTAATAACGGCAACAGCGAATCGTCACCGGCTACAACAACAACGAAATCGGAAAACTGCAAGTTAATGTGTAACCATCAATAATAACAAATATCCTGCCCACGCTCCGCACAGCGCATGCACGTAGGCAAGGATATGCAAATCAGCAAAAAGTGAAAGTTGCATACAAATAAAAGACAACATGAAAAATTCATGAAAATCAAGCATGCAGTCTGCTTTGACAAACCGCCTAAATGACAGTTTGACTGACAGGCGAACGGACAAAAGCACAAACGGACGAACGGATGAGCAAACGAAGAAAAGGCAGGAAGGACGCACGGACTTAATGGCAAACCAAGACAACGCGGCGTTTCTTACTTGCTCGCCTACGCTGGCTTTTTTCTCGACTCGGACGCTTGCAGGCGCGTCTCACACGATCCGAACGCTTGACTACTACTAAGCGCAGCAGAAACGAGGCTGGTTGCTCTTTGTCCGCTTTTGGGCCGCCAGCTGCGCCGAGCAGTGTGCGCGCTTAGCATTCGGTTTCGCTTCAATAATTTATCGAAATAACAAAGTCGCTGCGCTCTGTTGCTGTGTTGCTGTGTGTTGCCATTCAATAATCGGCTTGAAGCCAGCACGGCAACAACAAACAATGGCAAAATGTTGTCGTCATGGGAACGACGTCATCTTGCGGTTTATTATTGCGCGCATAGCCCCCGCAGCGGCCGCAAAGCTCGACCAGTCGCCAGGCTTTGTGCTCGTCAAGTTTCCATTAGAAGAGGAACGAGCGAACTTGTGAACGAGTGAACAAACGGATGAGCATGTGAGTGACTGCCTGACTGGCTCAGCGAGTGACGGCCTATTTGAATGACATTCTCCGCTCGCTCTGCGCCCGTCTGAGTTACTAAGCAGTCTGACAGTTGCTGCCTGAAGGCGGCGGCGTTGTCGTCACCGTCACCGTCACCGTCAACGTCAACGTCAACTTCAACGTTAACGTCAACATCAGTTCTGGCACCATACTCAGCCCCCGTCCCAGTCCCAGTCCCAGCCCCAGCCCCAGCGCCAGTGCCAAAGCCAGTGTGAGGCATTTATTGGCGTCGAGCACCCGCACATTTAATACAGCAACGTCAGTTAATACGCGCCATGAATTACTCAACCGAGCGAAAGTGAGTCTACATGCGAGGCGTGCACGAATCAGTGCCGCAACCGCCACGACACCGCTCCCCCAGAGCTGTGCGGCCATGCCGCGACTTAAGGTGTGCAAACGAACTTGTTTGTTAATTCGTGGCAGTTTTCGCTTAGGCAAATGCTTGGGTGTTAGTTTAACTGCCTCTCTGCCTGCCCCTCTATTTGCCTCTCTGTCCCTCTGTCTCTCTGTCTGTCTGTCTGTCTGTCTGTTCGTAACTATGTATGTAGGCATTTACGACAACGAATGCCTGTCCGTCTGTCTGTCTGTCTGTCTCTCGTATGAGGTTAACGTGCAAATTGAGAGTGTGACAGGTACAGTGCTGGCATATTACGTGAGTTGTTTGCACCATAAGAGGCAATGATTTGCACATTTCTGTAGCCAACTTTCGCAGAATCATTGTTGCCCAACACAGCCAAACTGAATTCATTGCAGTATATTGCCAATTGAGTAAGGTCAGTAAACGTCACATAACTTTGTCATGCTCATTAACAACAGCATTGGCAATCGCTCGAGGCAGCTGCAAGCTATACTTGCGACTATATGGTATACTCAACAATTGCCCGAATCCCAGTTCTCATTTACTCAACATGACAGCAAACGGAAGGGAACTATAAATGCTCAGTTAATTGCTCATATGAGGTCAACTAATGCGGGATTCATCGTATGCCAGCTTAGCAGCAGATTGCCAACATTAACATAGGAAAGTCAGCATCAGAGCACTGTGTACAAATAGACCGCGCCTAAACCAACCCAAAACTGAGGTTGACATTCAAGTTGAGCAATAGATACAATGCAAAGGCAACAATGCCGGTTCATTTTGAAATTTTATTTATATCTGACAAAGCTCAGACTAACCCAGCCCAGCCCAGCCCAGCTCAGCTATACAAAACGCTGGGTAAATTGCTTTAAAAACCTTAAAGCGAAAGCAAATACGAAGCAGAGCAAGCAAATGCTGTGCCAAAATGTCAGCTCATGATTTATATGGCATTAGGATTTTTCGCATTACCTTTACCGTAGTTCTTGACGCAGGAAAGAAGGAATAACCTTAGAAGAGCAGCCACACGCAGCGCAGCGGGTTGCCTCCACTCTGAGTGAGTATGCGTGCGGGTGCGGGTGCAGGTGTGTAGACTATTGTTCGCCAGTGCCTACGTATGCAGATGTTTATGTATGCGTAGAATGCCATAAATTAGTTGCAAATGCCCTGCAGACAAAGTAACAACAATACATGTGCTTTGGCTGCGTCTTCCCTTAATTTAGTTGTGACCAAAAATTGCTTCGCACGCGGAGCACTTTGACTGCCAAACTGAAGCCATTAGAAATGCGCATAATTTGTGTTGAAGCAAACCATGCACAGCTTACAGATAAAAACCTCTTTCCTACCTTCTCTTCAATTTTCAGTTGAGCGCAAAGCAGATAAAAAAAAGCCTTGCAGATGCCTAAATGAAATGCAAATACAAACGACTATGACAGCCTTGCGTTTCACAGCTGAAACATAAGAGCCGCGAAGCAGTTGTGACAGCAGCATGATATGCATATCCACTACCAACCAATAAGGATTCGAAACTATTCCGAGATCAACTGCTCTACGCGTCTTATGTTAAGCGAAAGAGGACGCAGTTGACTGCGCTGCCAGCTGAGCTCGCACTTGACACTCGTCTGTCGGTTGCAGTCAGTTTTGAAAGCTCACAAGAAATCGGCTTGACAGCCATTCCAAGTCAACGCATTCTACTGAGCTGGACTTTGTACACGGTACAATTCGCAGAACCACTGAAGCTGAGCGCAGAGCTTAGCAAAGCACAAGTTACAAAGGCCGACAACATTGTTAGAAGAAGAGGCAAGAGCGCAATGATGAATAACATGTTATGAAAGTCTGCTCTCCCGACTAGTCTTCCTCCTGCCCCAGCGGCTACTCCTGCTCCCGCTGCGCATAGCAATGCCCGCATAACAGCACAAATCACGCAATAATCACATATGCACATGTATAAATAAAATAAAATCAAATCATCTTCGCCAATCTTCAATTCCCAAAAGAGTAAGCGGCATAAATAATGCGCAGAGCTTTTCACATTTCTTATCGAATCGTAATTGAAAACTATTTTTAGCATAGACCGACCGCCAGCACGAATGTTTCAGCCATGCGCCAAATGTAAGATGAAGCCAGTCAGCCAGTCCACCCTCCAATTGGCTTCCTGCCTCAGCGGAGGCGAATGTGCGCGCGAAAACAATTTACGCGGCATTAAACAAAATGCGCACACCTTCGTCGACGTCTGCGGCTGCTTCATAGTACAAATGCCAAACTGCAGCTAAATGAAAATAATCAAATGTCTCTAATAAAAATAAAACTGAAACTGAAACTTTTGCCTTTATCCTTTTTCTCTTTTTGTAAATGGTGGTGTTTTTTTGTTTTTTGTTCTTTTTTTCTAAACAGCTAAACGAAACAAGTACGAAAAAATAGAGAAAACTGCCATTAAAGGGCATAAAAGCTTTATAGGGACATGGCAAGGATACACGCCGAAATGAAACGAATTGAATTGAGTGGAAGCGCCAAAAGTTGCAGGAAAACTTTAACAATTCGAAATAATGAAGCTACCGCACTGCGCACCAATGTGCTGCGCTCTTGCTGCGCGCTGCCAAATGCCAGAGGTAAGCGTTTGATGATTGCCTTACGTGCGCGCAGGACAAGTGCTTGGGTACAGTTAACAAAGTATTCCGCATAGCATAAAACACAAAACGAATAAAATGAAAACAAAGTGTCTAACAAAACGAAACGTAACGAAAACCGCCAGCAACAGCTGCAAAAAAAATAGACAAACCAAAACATACCGAACCGCACCGAAGCGAACCGAACTTAGGCAAACCATGCCAAGGCAAGGCAAGGCAAGGCAAAGCAAAGCAGCGCAACTTTCATGGCAAAGACAATTGAATTGGCGAAATTTTTGCGAATTATTTTTGGGGGCGTCTGAGGCAGAGGTTAATGTATGTCAGCACTGGCGGTTAACAATTTCCACACGCAGCGGTTCTTGGTAAAAGCCTTTCGATTTCGATAACAACAACACAGCAAAGAATCCATTTAACAGATTCTGCTTTGAAAAACAGCTCAGATCAACCGAGCGGGAACACAACCGACAATCATTGATGGACCATTGATGTGCCTTTGTGCGCACTGCAACGTCGTATCGTCCGAAAAGCAAACGGAACCCAGCCAAAAGGAAATGTTCTCAACAGCCAAACGGAAGTGACAGGACATGCACATAACACACATCCGAACCACCCGCAACCGCAGAAGCTTTTGCGTCACACAAACTGCCAGACAGGCAGACAGGCAGTTAGTCACTCTGTCAGTCAATCAGTCAGTCAGTCAGTCACTCAGTCAGTCAGTGAGTCAAGCACATTTGTCTATTAACTTCTGCAGCGGCATATGCAAGGAACCAGAATAAAAAAAATTTCAATAAAAAACAACTTAAATATTTTTTGCAGCATATTTTTAGGCAGCGCGCTTTGTGTTAGTCGCGCATTCCAGTGTCACGTCCGTAGCCTTCCGTGTTTTATTCGTCTTTTCTCTTTTTTTTTTTTTTTTTTTTGTTTTTGTTTTGTTTGCCTACCTACGGCATTTAGAGCGCCAAACAAAGCACACCCCAAAAAACCGTGGAGCTGCCGCTTCGCGAAATGATAAATTGCCATTTTGACTGCAGTGTCTAAAATACGCTACAACAGCAACTACAGCAACAACAAGAACAAAAACAACAACAACGATAAGGAAGGCTGTCGCTTGCGTTTGTGATTGCGACTAGGTCCCATCGCTTTTGCGGCAAGCCAAGGCGCAGCACGGCAAGGCCACACGAAGCCAAGCCATGCCAAGCCAAGCCAAGCCAAGCCAGACCAGGCCGGGCCGGGCCAGGCCAGGCCAGACTTGTGGCCGTGTCTAACTTGGGTAACGCGCGAGATTGCTGCTTCATGAACTCTGTGCACTGATCTGATTCGATGCTTTTTAACGCGCAGCACAACGCAGCCGCACACTTGCCCCGCCGACTGACTGACTCATCGTTTTGTTCTGCCACCGTCCGCCAGCCCCAACGCGAACTTGGCTGTAGACTCAACGATACGCGCCGCTGATGTTGACGCGCAGATAGCAGCCAAGCACCGAAGCAGCGAAGCACCAAAGCATCACCGTTTCACTCCTGCTACGCTGCGTGTTCCTTTTTCGCCATTTGCCGAGTGCGGTTTGCTGCTTTGCGCTGGCTCTGGGCCTATGACGGTGCCTGTGCCTGTGCCTGTGCCGGGGCCTGGGCTTTGGATGGGCTTTGGGCGGGCGCATATTGGGCTTGGGTTTGGGCTGGGGCGGGGGTTGGCTTTCAACAGCATGGGCTTGGGTTTGGGTGAGGAATTCGTGCGCTGCAGGTTTGAATTACACTTGAGGTAAGCCGCCGCCACTCGCAGTGTGCGTGCGTGGTGGGGCTAATAGAAAGTGCAGAGCACACTTAGGCTGGCTGACTTGGCGCAAGGAGCACAATGACGTAGAGTGTCGCGTTTTTGTGTTGGCAGTGTGGAGCGCCTTAGATTAATGACTTTATTTCGTAGCACTTTAAAAGAGAAAGATTCGAAATCATTTTCCATTGTGGTTTGGCGGCTTGTCCGTCGTGTTGTCTATTGAAATATGCCGGAGTTGAATTGAAAGGCATTAATTTTTTTTTCTTTTTTTTTTTTGGGTGGATAGAGGGATGTAAAAGCTTTAGGCAGCATTTAGCTGGAATTTGTGTGATTTACGTGGCCTTGATTAACTTTTGCCGCCACTTGTGAAAACGGACAGTCAGCTCTAATGAATTCATTGCGCCGATAAATTTGCTAATTTTAATAATTCGCCATTAGATCTTATCAGCTAAGTAATTTCCAAGGTATTTAAATCATTTTATATGGTCTAGGTCTGGGTCTGGGTTGGGGTTTTACTATTAAATGTTATGCTATACAGTTTCGATTTCCCAGCCATGAACGCGTGCCTGGAAAAAAAGTTAGAAATCGATCCATGTGTTTGTTATGCGACTGTAGTTAAGAATCAGTGTTCGTGACTCACGTCGTGACTTTTAATAATTACTGTCGAAGCGAAACGTCTAGGGAAAATAAAAAATTCTAAACACGCTAGTAAGGTACAAACCCATTTATGCTTTTATGGCGACATTAAACGGCACTTAGTGGCACTCTGGCGTGCTGCAGGTTCCTATGCTGGCCCACTAACAATATTCTCAAATTGCTAATATGCGAAATTGTTAAAAGCTTCAGCGGCAACAGCGTCAGCAATTACCCCCGTAATGAAGCCATTAGCAAAACACATTTACCACAAAATGGTCGTCGTTTAGAAAATACACAACACGCATGCAGCAGTCGCAAATGAAAAGCACTGCTGTGTGCCAAATGCCGAACACTGTAATGCAGCAGCAACAACAACAACAACGACAACGACAATAACAACAGCAACACCCACAGTAACAGCAACAGTAACAGCAGCAAAAACCAAAGCGAAACCCCAAAACACGAAAAATGGTAAAAAATCATGCAAAGGTGGCCGCAGAATTTAAATCACAACACCAACAGCAACAGCAACAACAACAATAACAACAACAATAGCAATAATAATGCAAAAATGATATGTGACAAACTGCTTGGTGGCATTTTCGATTATTATTGCTGGAGCTGCTAATGATGTTGTTGTTCTTGTTGTTGTCACTGAGGTAGGCGTAGAAATTGTGGGTAGTTTTTTTTGCCATTTACTTTTTGATTCTGTTTTTTTATTTTTTTTTATGAAGTAAATAAAAAAACCATAACAACAGCAAACTAATAATGCAGCTTTCATATGCAAATTGAGTCTGTTGTAATTTTTTCTTTGTTGTTTGTTTTTTTTTTTCTTTTATTTCACTTTTGTCCATTAAAAATGATAGCCCAGGGGAGCAAACAGTTTCAGTTCTGCCATACAAAATCCCAATCGGGTCAAGGCTTATCGCGGCAATCTGCTGCAGTTGCTTCTTCTGTTGCTGTGTTTGTTGTTGTTGCTATTGTAGTTAAGCTTGCGTACCTGTAATAAATTCCCAAAATACTTCAACGAAATTGCTGCAATTTAAATACAAATCGCTGCAGCAGTTGTTACTCTGGCTGCATGTCGCTACAAACCCCCCTCGCCAACCTCCCTGTAGTTGCATTGTTCCTATTGTTGCTGCAGTGGCTGCCTGCATTTCTGATGATTTTATTGGCACAGCAGCGGCAGCGGCAGCAGCAGCAGCTTCGGTTCATTTGCGTACACAACAAAGACCTTTAATCCGGAAATCCAACTGCAATTTGCACAGACAAAAGTCAGCGGGTCATGTTTGCATGTGAATAAGCGATAAGCAACAACTTCAGCAACAACAACAACAACAACAGCTGACATGCAAACTCAGTTTATGTGGGCATATGCTCAAAAAGTTTAACAAATCTTGAAGAATACATATCCAATGGGTAAGACACCCGACTCACCAGGCACAGCTGACAGTCGGACAGACATTACTAAGAAACTCTATAGACTATACCCGGACTGTTAGATCTGAGTCATAAATACCGCTTCGCTGGCACTTAGAATAGCTGATCGAAGTTCGCAGCTGTTTGAGCAGATAAACTGTTATGCTAAGCATTTTGAAAGCCTTTTGCGCTGCTGCATCTGAATGCACACACATGCGTCAGCTTTTGCGTTGATCGGCTTTCAAATTCAAAGTCAAATGTGGGATATTCGATGTAAGCACAATTGGCCTTGCCGCAATCCTTTTGTTTGCAAGTCACTTCTTGTCTGCTCTGCTCTGATTGCAATTTCCGATGGCTAAGTATCAAACCGCTCTTGCCCCATGAACATTCAGCAAACTGCGTATGCATCTTGCAGCTTAATCGAAAGTGATAGCAAATTTGCCAACAGTGTTCACAGTTTGTCATGCCAAGTTACGCAAGGTAAAAGCCAAGCCTGAGTTAAGGTGAGACAGTGACATCAGCATAGATACTTCTATGTGCTACAGTTACTCCTGCATAACGGAAACTGACTTTAAATATTAAAATTCATGCTAACAACAGCAGCAGCAGCAGCAGCAGCAACAACAACCAAACAAACCGAAATGCTCGTATATAAAAAAACGTATGAAAAAGTTTAGTCGAAGCTTGATAAACAATGTCGACAAAAAATAACATCAACAACAAAAACGAAAACGAAAACGAAAACAAGAATAACAACAAAGTTTATAGGGTGCACCACAGCAACGACAACAAAAAACCAGAAACAACAAAAACAAAAACAACAAACCAAAATAAAAGTAACAAAAACACAAACAAGACCCATAATTGAACAATGTTGCATTTAAATTGCATATTGAACTTTGACATTTCGTAGCGAGTGTCGGCACACGTGTGTGTGTGTGTGTGTGTATGAGTGTGTGTGTGTGTGTGTAGGTGGCAGCAACGGTATGCACTACACTGCACTGCGTGCCACGGCAACGCTTAGAACACACATGTCAGATACCGAAACCATAACCGTGTGTATCTCGTTACACTGCATCTGTGCATGTGTCTATTTCTATATACACATATATATATATATAAGTGTGTGTGTGTGTGTGTGTGTTTGGGACATGTGTGCATGCATTGTCATTGCCATTGTAGTCTCTGCTCTGACGTATTGTTGTTGTTCGTGTTGTTATTGCGATTTGTTGCTTGGGCTGTTGCTGGTTACTTCGATGATGGCCCCACGACGTCGAACCTTGGCTGCGTTGCATGCGAATGCGGGCCATGCGTGCAAATGCTCTGCAAACATTCTGCACAACTTCATTGTTGTTGTTGCTTTTTGTTGTTGCTCTTGTTGTAATATATCCTGTTATTGTTGCTATCGTTTTTATTATTGGGCTTGCCTAAAGTCTAAACTGACGTTGATTTAAGTCTCTGATTTCGTATGCAAAGTCATAAAATATTTCGAAAAAAAACAAACATTTTGCCTAAACTATATGCATGGCAAAATGAAAGAAATAAAAAAAAAACCGTTTTACGTAGTTACACGAAAAGCACAATCAAAAAAATATTGTGATGATATTAGCATGAAAGACAGCAAATCAAAGCAGAGCAGAGCAGAGCAGAGCAAAGGCAACAACAACAACAATAACAATAACAGCAGCAAAATGTCACATGTACGTGATGTCGTATGCATGTTTTTGCACGAAAATTAACAAACAAAAAAATCAAATGCAAGTTAATGGACGGTGAAGTTTTCCTTTTTTTTAGGAATAGAATTTGAATCGTTTATATTTTATTGCTGCGTAGCGATTGAGATGGATAAGCTAGACTTGGCAGTTCATCGATTTCAAAGTTGCTTTGATTTGGGCTCTGGCCGGAGCCATTGCTGATTAGTCTAACAGAATCATGCAAATAGGCGAACTAGTTTTGAAGACGGGGCAGCAGATGTCTCATCAATGCAAGGTTTGGCTTATGTCAACGTAGGCGGTCAATTGCTGAACGGCAGCTAGCCAAGATTCATAACCCAAAGCACTCTTCGATTTAGATTCTCTCAAATGCAAAGGCTGCTGAATCATCTGCCAATCCGCATAATCAATAACCATTAGTCGAGACAATCCGCTGGGTGGCTGCCAGCACAAGCTCCATTAGACAAATCGATTTTTCACAAGCAGTCAAAGATGTCAAAACAAACGAATTCCGATATAAACGAAGTTTCGCCTCTGATTGAACTTCACACAACTTTGGCACTCATACGATTTCGATGAGTATGAAGCCTTAAGTTATTTTTCTTATACGTAGTGCGACAACAACAACAACAACAACAACAGTAACTACAACAACAAGAAATCTATTATCAACTGATAGACGAAAACTGTTTGCCATAGCATAAGCGCCAATCACTCAAACTAATGCAGCCAAGGCCCAAAGACAAGACATGCCGGGCAAGCGATGTTGGACACAACCGCAAATCGATAGAAAGTGGAGCACAGGGGTGCAAGGGCGGCGAATGAAAATAAGCCGAAACTAAAATATGTAACATGTCATATGGAACGAAAACGGAGCAAAGCAAGGGAAGCACACAGCAGCGGCCGACTATGGGCAAAAGTTGTGTGGCAAAGGAGCAAAAGGAGCAGCAGGAACAAGGTCAGCCAAAGCCAAGGGTCGTGCAGGCTAAGTAAGGATTGATTGATTAAAATTAAAATGGCTTTAATTAAGCCAAAAACTGGTCAAGCACGGAGCAGAGGCAGGCAATGGGTTGCACTGCTTCAACTCAACGCAGTTGTGTGCCCACTTGGGCATTCGCTCTGCTGTGGCATCAAATGAAATCCTCGAGCGGCGGCAAGCAGACACGAGTCGGTGACATGATTCACGTTTTTATGCTTGCGGCTGTCGTTGCCATTTGTAAATTGTTTTATGTGCGCCTTTAACTTCTTAACTTCATCGTAATGTCATTTTCAATGCACTCCGTATATTTTATGACACAAACAGGTGGCGGCGGCGACGCAGCACTTGCAAAGTACAAAGACACGTGGCGGGACAACGAAGAGGAAAACAAACAACTGAGCAGTTGCAGCATTGGGAGCAGGCAGCAGGCGAACAAATGCCGCGTAAAAATGTGCAAAATGGCTAAAAAAAAAGCGAAAAAAAAAAGAAGCCAAGGATATGAAATCAAGAAACAAATTTACGGCCAGCAGCTGTTGAAAGCGCTGAGGTCGTTCGTACGCTGCCAGCTTAGCTATAAGCACATACGGACATCAAGTGTGCGCCGTCTGAGAAAAAACAGCGATAACAACAACAACAACAACAACAAATCAATGGCCTACATGTACGTGAATACACATGCCTGCGTATACAAACAACAAATCAATTTGGCGCAGCATTTACACGTTGCGGCTCCAGCTGCTTCAGTTTTTATTGCCGGGCAAAATGAGGCAGCAGCGACGGTGCACGGAAGGCGGGGAGCGCGTAAGATACGATAAAGCGCCAGGATATTTGTACGTGCGTGTGCATGGTAGGTAAGCCATGCTGTCAGCTAATGAGTGAAAGAGATAAACGCATGCGTGCGAGTGTATGCCGAATGGATGTGTGTGCGTAAAGGATTTTATTTGTACCTTTATTTCATTTTTAGACCGAGATTTATGTGCTGCCAAATGTGCACACCGGCAGGGCAGCATGGCACAGCAGCAAATGAAACGAAAAAATTGAAATAAAATGAAAAATACCAAAGCTACAAATATACCAAAAAACAAAAAACAGGAAAAAGGGATTCACGTAACGTTTTGTTTTACTTTCAGCAACAGCAGCGCGCAAGGACTATTTTTGGGCAGCATTTATTATTTATATTAGGCAGCATTCTCTTCATTTTTTTTTTTCTTTCATTAGAAGCCTGGCACACACGCGAACCTACGAACGCACTTGAACGCATAAATCCTTGTACTACACAAGCTTTTAGTCCTTACGACAGCAACAACTTCCCCGCCTGCCGAGCCCCCACCATGCCATGGTCTGCTGTGGCCTGCGCTGGGCTGCTGTCGAAAAGTTGTTGTAGTGGAAGTTGTTGTAGTTGTTATCAGTAAACATTTTATTGCCTCACACTGGACAGGCACAATCCTCAAGCCTTTCACACGCTCTCCCAGCAAACATTCAGCTTTTAGTTATTTTGTTCCACCATCGTTTTTTGTACTTTGGTTTTTCTGTTTCTTCTTTTTTTGTTTTTTTCTTGTTTTTTTTTTTTTGTGTTTTCATTGTAGCTTACTAAGCCTTTTTTGGTCCCGTTGACTTATTGGTTTTCCACTTTTCTTAGCAAATGTTGCAAAAACAAAGATAGCAGAACACCAGCAAAGCTAAGAAATTATGTTGCAAATCGTCGCTTTACAAGGCTTAAGCGTGAGCGCGCGTGGCCAAGTATGCGGGAAGGCACACGCACAGGCACAGACACAGGCGCAGGCACAGACACAGGCGCAGGCAAAGAGAAAAGCGCAAAAGCGTTGCACACTTTGAGGCGTCAGTGTTGATGTACGTACAACTTGATTTTGTTTGCCATTTCGTTAAGGCGGCATTTATTGTGTGCTTATGCGATTATTTATTTAGCGTGAATGTGGCCAAGACGTGGTTAGACCTACAACATCAAAGCAATTGCCGGATGGCACGGGGGCAGGAGTGGCGCTTGATTGTACGATACAAAAAAAAGGGAGCTTAGAGAGCACTTCCATGCATAAGGAATCCTTTGGCAGAAACCAAACCAATCTTGTGGCATCTCTTTTGAAATGAACTCCTTTGGCACAATTTGGTTTTTCGGGCTCACCTCTTCTCTTATGCTAATCTTGGGACCAATTAATAATTTATTATAATATTCACATAAAATACATATATGCATTTGCATATGGAAACAGTTTTGGCATAACTAGTTTCTGTCCCTACTTCACAAGTAAGATTAGCTTTAATATGCTCTACTGAATGGAAGCATAAGCGCTTGGCGACGCCTTATTGTTTAACTCATTTAAGTAACTTGTGTTATTTCATCCCTCGCATATATTGGCCGTTGTTCATTAAACGTAACCCTCAAATAGTAAGCGGCTGCAAATAAAAATTTGTTTGTTTGTTTTTCTTGTAAATTTCGCACACTCGCTCGATGTACAATAAACAAAGTCAACATAAAGCGCCGGATCAAACACAACCATATGTGATCCGTGCGCAAAATCAAAATCCTTGAGAAAAAAAAAAATTAAAGATTAAGTTCAGGCAACGTTGCCACCAAATGTTGCACAGCAGAATAAAATGAAAACAAAAAACGATACAAATGAGAACATGAGAGAAATCATCGCATATATCATAGCAATATTTGCTTTTGTTTGCTATACAGCGACGATAACAACGAGAAATAATAATAACAATGGCACTAATAATAACAACAACAACAACAACAATAACAGCAACGACAAGAACAACACATCGACTCCAATGACGACGCTGCCAACTGATGCTACTCATCGCTTTCAATCTGTTTCCATTTTTTTGTTTTATTCTTTTTTTCTTTTGTTTTCATTTCATTTTATTTTTATTTTTTTTTTTTTTTGCCAGCTACTTTTCAATGCTGCTGCTGTTGCTGCTGCTGCTGCTGCTGCTGTTGGTAGTCGTACTTTGTCAAGCTGCTGCCAATGCATGTGGCGTATCTATTTAACTTACAAAGCAACAACAACAACAACAACAACGAAGCCCGCAAAGAGGACGATTTATTCGTAATGCCATGCAACCATTTGCCAACACTTGCTCGCGTCCGAAAATGAAAAACCAACAAAAACAGCATTGGGTGCCCGGTGCGGTTGGATATGTTTTGCTTTGTTTAGGGTTTGCTTTCGTTTCGTTTCGGCTTCGATTCAGGTTTATTTTTATTTTCATTTTTTCTTTACTATTTGTCACAACATTTGTTACACAAATTCCCATATTGGTGTTACTTTTTTCTTTTTTTATAGCCGTTCACACTTTTGTGACGTCATTTGCAATCAGCACACCCTGCCATTTATTGTTTGTGACTTTGATTTTGTTTTCGTTTCGTTTCGATTCGACCGTTTCAATTATGTATTTGCTTTTGTCTTTTATTTCAATTCAATTAAACTGCGTTCAACTGTGAAATCGTCAACAGTTTTGTACGCTTTCTCGCTTGCTGTACGCCTGCAGGGTACCATGTGTGCTGCAGCATACCCTGACCAACGACGGAAGGGTTGGGAGCGGTTGTCGAGCTGTAAGTCGCTCGCTCGTGCTAAATAACTACAAATTAATTATCCGTACACAGCAGCAAGCGCCAAAAGTCGGAAATTTTGAGTACGGCCTGTGGGCTGCTTTATCGTTGGTATCGCTGTAGCTGCTGGTCAACGGCAGTTAAACCCTAATCAACACCAGCAGCAGGGCCACTAGCCCAGCATAGCATGTGCGTGTGTATGTGCGTGCATACGAAGCGCACAATTCACATGCATACGCACGCACACACACACACTCACACACTCACGCAGTTACATGGCCACACATTCATTCGGTCATTTGGCCATTCATTGGATCATTCGTTCATTCACCCATTCATTCATTCAGGCAGCCATTCATTCATTCATTTGGCATGATTGTTGTTGCTTTAATTGTCTGATGCTGCTATGTGCTCATTTTGTGCAGAAAGGTCGACCGCAAATTAATTTACAACGTAAACTGAAAATTGAAAATTATGTTGTAATTACTCAATTCTGACATTTTTCCCATTGACCCAAATTTATAGGTCAGCAGCGGCAACAGCAGCAGCAGCAGCTACAACAACAACTATAGATGGCACTGTTTAAGCCAAGTCGTCGCTCGTTTAGGTGTTTGCCCCGGTCGTGGTCTCTTTACACAGCCTGCAGTTTTCCATGATGCCAACCTTTGTACCAATTTAAATGCGTAGCGTAATTAAAGTGAAGGCAGACAAGTGAAAACGGAACGGAACGGATCGGAACGAAGCTGAACACGAGCCTTGCGATGCTGTTCTATGGTGCTGCTGTGCCAACTCTCAGTGTGCGCTGTTAGTGCTTTGAATATTAATTGCTTTCAGTGCTGACTTTGTACCTTAAAAGGCGTAAATCGACTCTAGAGAAGGCAGAGCATTCATACACCGGCCGAGCAGAGGCACGGCTTTTACTTAATTTCCAATGAAATCTCGTTAATCGCATTCGAATCGAATTAGATTGATTTTGTTTAGTTGTGTCACTTGGCTAGATAATAAAGAACTCCCCATTTATAATAAAAGTAAAAGCCTAATTAAAAATCCCTAAACGTAGAAATATTAGGAAGTAGGCGGTGCTTATGTAATTATAGTCGATATAAAAGCTACCACGAAGGTTGAGTAGTTTCCTCACTTGACAGGAGGATTAAGCAACAAATGGCCAAACAATTTCGTTATTGTTAGCGGACCCACTTCAAGGTACTTCAGAAGTATTTTTCCCACTATGGTTTCCTTATTTTACGAATAAATGAAGCTTTTTACTATTTCACCAAGTTTTCTCCATTAATTTCAGTTGTTTCAGCTTAAATGTTCCCAAATTAAAGAATGGTAATTGAATTGCCGTTAATAATGCAGTTCGAAGCACACTGCTTGCCAAAATATTCATTCATCGGTAATACAGCGCGTCTGTGATTCTTCTTCATTTCGTTGTCAATCAATACGTTCAATGGCAGTCACACCAAAAAGTAAAATACATCAAATAAACAAAAAAATTTACACTATTGTTATTTATTATATTCCGTTAATCGTACTAATACGTCAAACAATCAATATTGCCAATTTAGCTTTTTCCCGCTAGATCTAGCTTTTTTTTAAATAGATAGCGGGAAAAAATTTGAAAAATGCGAGCAGCAGGAAATCTAGTTTTTTTTTTATTTTTAATTTGACTTTCTTGAGCTTTATTTAAATTGGCATCGTGGATTTTTCAATTCGATAGCCAGCTTTTTTTCAAAAATTCTACCTCTTTCATGCTTTTTTTTTATTTAATCTAACTTTATTTCACTCAAAAATTCTGGCAACACTGCAACCAATCTACCACAGAGCAAATATTACAACAACCATATGAAGCACTTGGGCCGCGTTTGAACAAGTTTGACGTGAGAGAATGGTTGCTTTGCAACCCAAAAGCAACAACAAATACAACACTCTGCGTGAGTGGCAGTCACCACCGCGCTCTTTTTTTTGAGAGAAAATAATGTGTAAGAAAATTTCGCTATTTTATATTATCACAGAATTTCCCGACATCGTAGGCGGTATTAGTTAGTAATCTTAATGTAAGTGTTGAGGTAGGTTCTTACGTTGTAGTTCGCGCGCACGTGTGATTTGTTGTCACTTTCAAAAATTGCGAAATTATTTAAGTAATCAACAATAGAGTTCGCCGACTCCAAGTAAATTCGTCATCAGCCGTGCGTTTAGAATGAACGCGTTGCGTGTACTAAAGTGTATTGCCCAAAAATGCCGGTTTTGGCAGAACAGCTTATTTATTATTCTGGTTGTTTCTCATACATTGTATTGCGTTTCTTGCATTTCGTTTGTTGTCGAGTCATGCGGAACTTTGGTGACGTTGTTACGGTGAAGTGCTGCTGATAATAAAAAACTGAAAACATTTTCGAAATGTTTGCTTTTATGAGCAAGCGCGATAAAGCGGCTATTAGTAACAAATAAATATAATTACGAATGACGCGTGCGGGTTCAAGGTCAGAACCTTACTACAATGTAGTGCGACGCTCGAGCAATAACTCATTCGAAAGCTGCAGGCAGCTGTAATTATTGGGTAATTTGAAAACCAGTTTGTGTTTCTAAGGTTTCACAAGTTTATTTAAATTAAAATACGTATAATAATTTAAATCCACTACAGACAGACGTCGGGTAGACAGAACTTAAGCAAATAAGGATTTCGCCAGGATATACCAGGAGAAAGAAGCATTTTCTTTTAGACTAGTAATTTTGTTAAATTACGTAAATCTACAAAAACATTACATTGTAATCAGAACTACTTCACACTATAGGTACCGCGAGTACTAACAATAAACGGAGTAAGCCTCGTCGCGAAAGGCAACACTAATTCCGCGTGTGGTCGCGTATCCAGTCCAAGTACTCCGTGACGCGCGTGTAGACGCCGGGATAGCCGGGCTCACCGCACTTGTTGCCAAACGAAACGACGCCCAGCTGCACCCAATGCGAGTCGTAGCGCATCATGAGTGGACCACCCGAGTCGCCCTGTAATACATAAAAATAAAGGGAATTACTTCACTTGGTACCTTATATGCGACTTACCTGGCACGCATCCACGCCGCCATCCGAGTACCCGGCACAGAGGAAATTCTCGTTAATGGGCTGGAAGTAGGAGCGATCGCAATCCTCATTGCGCCAGATGGGCAGCTCCGCCTGTCGCTGGCTCGTCGATTCCTTGCCGCCATAGTACGTAGTGCCCCAGCCAACGACGGTAGCGCGCCGACCAGGCAGCCGCTCCTTGGGCGGCATGCGGCCACCTCGCGGCAGGCAAACTGGTATGACGTACTTCGACTTGCGCACTGGCTTGTCCAACACGAGTATGGCGATGTCATTGTAGAAACCGATGCGTGAGAACCTGAGGCAGCAGAAAATCAATATTTGTGTAATTAAGCATAGGTATGATGGTGGATGTGCCAACTACAAACCTTTCATGCGCACGCACTTCCTTGACAGCAAAAGTAACGGGCGCAGAAGGCTCGGCATCCGTTGAGAGATCAATATCGCCAAGACGCACCGTGAACTGCCGTGCTGCGAAACTGCAATGGTAACATTAACATAAGCAGGGACTGCGTGATGGCATATGTATGCGTGTACACTCACGGTTTCTGGCGGGAGTCACGCGTGCAATGTGCCGCTGTAAGAATGTACTTGGTGCCAATTAGAGAGCCGCCGCACCAGAATTCCGTGCGCTTAGGGCCGTGCAGGAAAATCGCTGCCATCCAGGGCCACTGACCGTTGGGCGCCTCGACTCCACCGACTATGCGGCCAGTCGAATACTCCTGTTGGCCGCACTCGTCAGGATCCACAATGTTATTGTTGACCACGTCCAAGTTGTCCCCGGACGTCAGTGGCTCCTCGGTTGTCGTGGTGGTCGAAGTCGTCGAGGGTTTGATTTGTGGTATCAACACTAAATTCGAACCCGTGGTCGGACGGGTGCTGGGCCGTGCGCTGGGTTTGCTGGGTCGTCTCGTCGTGGTCGTTGGCGCTTTTGTGGTCAACTTGACGGGCCGTTGCGTGGTTAGCACCGTGGCGCTCTCAGCTATGGGACAGCAGACGCCCGGCACAAAGAGACTCTTGAAGCAGAGTGATTCGCGCAGGCTGCTCAGATTCAGCAGCAGTGCTGGGCAGCTGCTCAAGTCTTCGCAGCGGCCGGGCCGACCACTTGGCGTCTTGCAACGGTTTTCGACATCTTTCGCCGTGCCAGCATCCTCGGAGGCCAAGGCAAGTTGGTCCAACGGACGCAGCGTGGTGCTGGTCGCAGCTGTTATTAAGTTTGGTCGAAAAGTCGTGGGTATTTTGATTTTCTGTTGCGACTCTTCGTTGGGCGCTTCGCTATTGTCGGGTTTTTTGTTTTTGTTATGCTTATTTTTGTTCTTCTTCTTTTTCTTCTTCTGTTTCACGTCCTTATTCTCGACGAACATGGGCTTCAACAAGGGCTCCTCCTGCGAGGTACGCTTCGTTGCCTCATGCACGTCACTTACATTTAAACTCGGTGCCAAAGTATTCGCATTTGCAGTGCCAGTGACGTCAATCCGCTTCGAGATGGTGGCCACAGGAACATCAGTCACAGCGATTTTGTGCGCATTGTCAAGGCCAGCTTCAGTGGAGATCTGTGCCGCGCTGCTGGCACTGCTGCTGCTCACATCTTCAATGGTCGAATCTGTTGTGGATGAGGCACCCACAGTCGCGCTCGGAGACTCGGTTTTCGCATCATGCGCCCCGCCACGCGTCATGTCCACTAGCAAATGCCCCACGGTATTCAACGCGCCAAGCGTCTCCGAGATGCGATTGAAGGCCGACTGCGAGAGCAGACGTGGCAAGGATTCATTGCTTGCCTCGCTCTGATTCTCGAGCTCGCTGTCGTCCTCGTAATCGCTGGAGCCCTCGAATTCATCGGTGTCGTCGTCAGCTTCGTCATCGGCGGATCGAGCCGTTGAATCCGAGCTCGAATTCGAATCGGAATACAATTCGGTGCTTGCTGAACTCTCATCCGAGGCTTGCTTTCGCGCCGTGCGTAGCGTGTCCGCAGTTTGCAGTACGTGGGATGAATGTAGGCGTGGCTGGAAGAAAGACGCTGCCTTAAAAGTTAACGTTATGAAATGCAATTTATGCGATTTTTGCAATGGCTGCAGACACGGTCGAACACATTCCAGTTAAAAGGCGGCAGCATCCTTTATATGCTTTTTACTGGAGTTCATGTAAGCCGGCTGCAATATCTTCAACACTTACCATCGTTTTCCAGATGCCGTGGCTCGTAGTCATCTGCCAGCGCATCGACATCGCTGGCGCCAACGCTTGCGAAGACTGTGCTCAGCAGCAGAAGACAGGGGCAACATGTGAGTGCTGTCATGGTAAGAGGACAAGAAAAAATTATATAGTCATGCTTTGCTTCGACCAAAGCTTCGAGTTCAATAAGTCAACAGTCATTTATGTTTCGGCGATTACTTTCGTGCAAAAGAAGCAAGATGCCCGCTTTGAAAGAGTTGGCAGCGAAGTGTCATTTGTTGTGTATATGTTGGCAACAGCAGAGCCAAAGTGTTCCTTTGTGCCATCATAAACACTGCAAATAATGTAAAGGCAAGAAATGTCGCGCAATTGAGCAAAACGCTTTTGATTGCGACAATGGGCTTGGCAAGTTGTTTTTCTTTTAACTGGTTTGATCATATATGTGTGTACATACAACTTTTTTGTTGCCAATTTTTAAGTGAAAGTGACAAAAAAAAAAAAAACTCAAATTCACACCTAAAGAAATGACAATAATGCATTTGCAAAAAAAAAAAAAAAAAGTAATTGTAATAAATAAATTATAAAAAAAAAAAAAAACAACGACAAACTAAGAAAAAAGACAATTAAAAATTATACACGCTTCGCACAGCAGCAACAGCAGCAGCAGCAGCAGATGCAACCCACATTCAGTTAATGGCAGCTTGCCATGTTTCTGCTGCTCACACACACATGACCCTCGAAAGTGAAATTTCTTCATACATGTATGTATGTCTGTCTGTCTGTCTAAGCTGTATACTGGGCGCGTAAATCCATAAAAAGAAAGCAATAAAAGCAATCATGGCATAACTTAAGTGCGACCTTGAGTAATTGCCTCTTAAATATCTGAGAAATTTTTCTACGCTCTGGAATAAGAAAAACACGCATAAAAGAAATACAAAACTTATTATGACCAACGGCGAAATCTCAATGAAGCGCACCACCAAAGCACGCAGTGGCACCACAACAACAACAAGAAAACAAGACGCGATAATGAACACGCAAAGTCTGTAAAAGGTCTGATTATGTCATGGCTTGACTCCGTGAAGCGGCACTTGCAGACCATTTGGTTCGGATGCGCTGGGCCGCTTGCGTGGCGCAGAGACCGTAAGGAAAACCAAACACTAAACACATGCATTATGTCAAATGTGGCCAAAGCACTTTCGCAAAGCTGACACGGCTTATTTGTACAAGTGAGCGACTTCCGGCGCCAATGAGTTGTGGTTTTTTGTTTTTCTATCTTGTTTACTTTTGTCGTAACTGTGAAGTAGTGAAGGCGTGACACGGCGATCAAGCTTGGTGTGAAGTGATCACAACCGCTGCTGCATACTAACTAACTTGCAGATACAAATGTGTCAACATGTTGATGTATGTGTGTCAAGGTCTTAGATCGCGCGAACACGCTGCCGCAGTTTTGGGCAAACGTCAGCTAAGCGAAGTGGGAAATTTCAAAGCCAGTTTGTGGCCAACAGCAACATGGCAGCTGCTTCTTGGCAGTCACTCACTCCAGCAGCGGGGATTTCCACATGACATTCAGCATATTTCACTCGAATGGCACTCACAGACTCTTCCAGTTGACCAGAAATTCAAGTTATGCGAGTTGCAGTTGTCAAAGAAAAATTGAAATCTTTTCTTTTTTTGTTTCGTTGAAATTAGTTGGCAAACGTTAAGCAACATCTTTGAGCAATTAAAACTGTCAAATTGCGCATATGGACCACATCTCTGTTTGTTTCCCTCGTGCGTGGTGTGCATGCGTGCGTGTTAACTGATTCAACGATCTGCAGCAACGGCAACAATAGGCAGCAGCCAACCACCAACGACAATGAAAAAGTGAAAATACCGGCTAACGACAATTACGATTGCGAAATACAAGAAGCAGCCATAAGCAGCAGCAGCTGCAGCTTCCGAAATGAAAACGATTTTACACTACATGGCCACAAAACTTACAACATCTGCGCCAGCAAAAATGCTGCAGAGACGAGTTTTCTTTTTATTTTATTTCTGCTTTTTTGTTTTTTTTTTTTTCATTATCTGACTATTATGACTGCTTCTGTTGTTATTATTATTATTATTATTATTCTGGTAGTTGTTGTTGTCGTTGTTGTTGCATAACAACTATCATGCCTGAAAATGTATTGCGGCAGTATGTATCAATTAGGGAAGCAGAAATTACGATAAAACCAACTCGCAACTCGAATAAATGCAGTCAACATCACGATAAGCATTGGAGAAATAAATGTGCAGCTACAACAACGGCAACAACAACAACAAAATAACGGGTATAACGTAATATTAGATAGCGAAAAGTATGTTCGTTTATGCTGCTGGCAGCAACAGCCAATATGTAAAATCCCGCAACAACAACAACACCAAAAAAGATCATAGTCATGTGTAGCAACATGTTTTTTTCTTTTTGTTTTGTCATGTTCCGATGGTGTCCACAAACAACATGATGTCGTGTAACATGTTGGCAACATGTGGCTAGTGAAACATGAAAAATATCTTCGTTGTTGTTGTTGCTGCTGACGCATTGTGACGTCATTTCCATACTTAGATACTATGAGGAAGTTTGTTGCATTTGCCAAGAAATGAAAGTCGTCTGTCTTTTTTTGTGCTTTTCTTTTAATCGCTTAAACGTTTTCGCGCAGACTTAGTCACGAGTTTCTGCATTAACGAGCATGTAAAATTTAAATTGGTATTTAAATATATTTTTTTTTATACATATATATTTTTTTTTTTGCATTTTATGCTTTTTGTGCTGTGAAAACAAAGTCAGCAGCTGTTGTCGCTGCTTGAACTTAAAAGGGTTTCACTTTCAAAAGGAACCAGTTTCTGTGAACTACCGTACATTTCTGCTTGGCAAAGCTGTTTCTTCAGCTTCTTAACTTTTACGTTTGTATTTATTTATGGTATAGAAAACTATTCCTCAGCTCAAAATTGGCTATAAAGTCGGAGTTTCACACTTGCAGATCTCCCACTCCAAGCAATGATGCGAGTATCTAAAATGCGTTTTTCATATTCAGCATGCGAAATCAACGAAAGTTGTAAGTTTTTTAAAATGCGGTCAACCAATTTGTTTAATCGCTTAACAAACATAAATAACGTCTTTATATTATAAATATTTAGTTTCGTTTTTGTTTTTTAGTTTTGTTTAGTGAACTACAGTATTAGCATTTATTTATATACGCACCTAAGCACATTGCATACGTCGTGCATTGCATGTTGTTGCTGTTGTAAATGTATTGGCCTTTTTTATGTGTACGCGAGTGTAATTTTTTATTTGCAAAACATTTGTGTTATAGGCTTCACATAAAGACTTTTGGCATGTGATTTGCAATGGAGCTGCTTCTTTTACTTGATGACTTATAATATTTGCACACTTTTGGCTTAGCACACGTATTTGTTATTAAAGTATTACTTAACACTCGAAAGGCATTTGCAGCACGCAGAAAACCGCAAGGCAACAGCAGAAAATCCGACAGCGTTCGAAAATGAAAGTCGGACGCGCACGCAGAAAGTAAATGTTAAATAAATGTTTGTTGTTATTAGTTGAAGTTGGCTTGGCGTCAGTTGCTGCAACAACTCCAGACTTGCACAAATAAATATAACACACAATTATGTATTTAATCTTTAATTTATATATTTGCTTGTGCTTTTCTTTCGCGTTCCATTGCGAAATCGCAGCTGCGCAGAAAAAACCTCAACTCCGCGCACAGGTCTGAACGTTACGCTGGCCGTGTGCTGCTGTCGCACTGTACTCAAAAATTCACTTTCGCTTTTCGTTTTCAAATTAAACGTTATTCAATTGATTATTATTTTGAAACTTTTTAATTTGGTTTTATGTTGAAGCTCACTGCATTTTTAAGCACCGTTATTTATTGGAAGATTTTATCTTTGCTTGCTGAATCACTCGATTTGTTTTCTTTTTTATTTGTATTTATTTATTTTTTTATGTTTTTTTTTTTTAAGCTTACAAAATATGCATTTTTTTAATTGGTTAAATCTGAAATAATTTTAAATGTTGGATGGTTTTCTTGAAGGCGCTTGCGTTACTGCTTCCGTGAGCGTTTGTGGCTCAAATTCGACTGAACCTGAGACTGCAAAATGATTTTGGTCGCAGCTTATGTTTTGTATATGGAAGAAAAAAATAAAGTAAAAATAGTGAATTGTTACTATTGTTGTTGTTGTTGTTGTTGGTGTAAGCAATGTCGCTGTTAATGGTGGCATTGTTGCTGTAACTTTTTGTTTCGTTTTATGTTTTTGTACAAAAAAAAAAAAAACAAAAAAACCCAAACAACAACAAAACGTATTGAAGTTTTGCATTAAGCTTTAATATTGTTTTTGTTGGCGCTTTTTGTTGTTTTCTTGCTGTTACTTTTGTTGGCTCTTTGATGTTACTTTCTTCACATTCGTCGTTTCGTTCACTCGCTTGCATGTGCGAAGCTTCAACGTTTTGTTGCTATTGTTGTTGTTGTTGCCAATGTTATTAGAGTTTTGTTTTTTTTTTTATTTATTTTTTTTTTTTTTTTGTTGCGTTTGTCATAATATTTATTATAAGCTCATTGTTGTTTTCTTGTATTGCTTTAAATAAATTTTGTCGTCTTTGTCATTTGTTGTTGTGTTCGCGCAGCTCTTCATTTTTTTTACTGACATTATTTGTAGTACAATGAAGGTGAGAGTAAAGTCGATGCAAGCAGCAAGTTAGCCTAAATCAACACAGAGAACAATTTTGTCAGTTTTCAAAGTAAACAATGTCACTTTTATATGATTGTCAATGTTGAATCCGCGATAGAACTTTGCTTTGTATAACCAAATACAAGATTATCAAATAAAATACAATGGACTCAAGACATGGTCCCTGGTCTACTTATATTGATTTGCTACATCAATTGTTTGCAGTGTATTAAGCCCATGCAAGACTTGTACGCTCGTCAACACAATTAACGCGACACACGTATTTCAGTTATTAAAAAGTACAATATTTACTATAATAAATATTTTTTATACATAATAAAATGAAATTTTCACACAACCAGCTCTTGTTGAGTTTCTTTTGTTGCCCGCTCAAGTTGATAACTTTTTTCTATAATTAACCAAGTTTATTTTTAACGCAAAGGCTTAAATCTAGAAAAAATAGCGGCAAACAATTGGCGGCATAATTTGTATGCGGGCAGCTATGGAGCAGCCCTGCCGCCTCCCAAACGGAAAACAAATGGAAGTTGGTGAGCATGAGCGTGCGCAGAAGGATGCGGAGGTGTATGAGTTTGTGTAAATTATGCGCGAGTTTAGTGTTGACTGTTTCCAAGGGAAAAATGCATAACGCGCATAACAACTAAGAAGTTCGTTGTTTAAGTCTTTCGATAGTGTTTCGGAACAGAAAAAAAAAATCAAACACTAAGTGAGCGGAATTCCCCAAAGCAATACCGCACGAGGACATTTCACGTGAATTGACTATGGGTTTTGCCATTGTTTCGGCTTTTTTTTTCAAATTGTTCAAAAAGCAAATGGAACAAAACAAACTCAAAACGATTTTGGGTTTTGTTTACTGTCGCTTTTTCGAATAGTCAAAACAAGACGAAAATTAACATTTTATGTAGGTCACGAGGCCAACTGCGACACTCGTCTGGGAAACCACAGCGGATGCGTGAATCATGCGCCGTCACTCAGTGTTCGATTTGTTTGTATTGACGGATTTAGCAGCCAAAACTGTCAAAAGTCCGAAGTCGCTTTTACAACCGAGGTTGCGTAAACGTTTTGCTGTTTATCTGTCGTTGTCTTTATTTGTTTTGTATTTGCATTTGCAGCACCTACACTCGGCGAATGTCAACACTAGAGGGTTCAATCGCGTTTACGTGGAAGGTTATTGGTGATTTTGCGCATGCACCTCGTACACTCAACGTGCCAATTTGGTATTCCAAAACCAGGCGCCGCCGGGCAATGTGGAATGGCCAAGAAAAGTTTTTCTACCCATTAGCTTAAAGCTCTAAGCTTATTTAAAGCTTATTACAAATTTCTCTGATCATGTGCTCGCAGTAAATTATGGGCCCTGGAATTGGTCACATGTTCGCAGTCGCTTTCGGCTTTGAGCTAATTTTTCGCCAATTCTGTTTGTGGTCATTGTCCATATCAGCGTTGCCAACTATTTTTCTTCTGTTCACCAATAGAGAGACCGTTAAAACGCTAAGGTCATAAGGACATATATTCATACCGGGACGGTAATAATAAATCATACAACAATTGTATGTTTAATAAAATTTTTTAGGTTCAGTTTTACCAAAAAGATTTACAAGGGAATTGCCATTATATGGCCCTAAAACTACAAAATTTTGATATGAAATTTAAAATATTTAAAAATGGTCGAAATACAAAAACTTTCCAATCGATTTTCGAGCCAGCCCTTTTTTAATTCAAGCGACCAATAATTATTTTATTTACAATTAAAAGCATTTTACATTTAAGTACAATTAATTAAATTCGAATCAACTTTGAGGAATATAGTTTTTTATAAATATTTGTTTCTTTTAAAATTCGCAGATATCCATTATATGGTTTTCGTTTAAATACCTTTTATACATGAGTTCTTGATGAGCTTTATGCTTGTGCCTGTGAATCCTGCAAATTGGAGCAATTGCAGCATGATTTCATATGAGTTATTTCTTCTAATTACAATAATTTAAACACTTTCAATAGATTTATTGTTGAATTTGTCCTTTCGCCATTTTATAATATTTTCTTTTTTTTTTTCATTTTAACAATACACTTGAGTGAGTGAGTGGCTGGTTGCGCTTAGCTGGTTGAGCCTAGCTGCTAAGATCATTATTTGGTTTTTTTTTTTTGCTAGTTTTCGGAAGTTGCAAGCAAAGTATTTACATTGTTTAAAATCTGCGAAGCCTTTTCTCCAGAACGCTGTACAGCGCTTACAAATACTTGTAGAACACGCACCAGTAGATGCCATTGAGGCTGGCGAAGAGCGCCGGGAAGAGCACACGCGACGCACGGTCGATGTAAATGGCGCGCTTGAGTCGCTCCTGCGCTGGCGTCAGCTTTGGTTTTGGCAGCTCCGGCTCTGGTGCTGGTGGCGGCGGCGGCGGAGCAATTGTGGGAGTAAGTATGATGCGTGACTCTTGGCGCGGTATCCACGGACCATCAGCGTCGAGCGGAGGTCGCACAACGCGGCGTGTAGTAATCTGCGGATGAGAGGAAACTATTGTAGTTAACGGCTGTCAAGGTGCCAGGGTCAAAGAGCAACTCACTCGTTTGTTTTTCGTCATCTCATCGAAGATCTTTTCGATTTTTTCAATTTTCTCATCCGGCACGGACATCGGTTTCGTCGCACTCGCTGGCGGTGGCGGCTCGGGTTCCTTTTTGGCCGCCTCTGGCACCGGTTTGGGCGGATAGGCTATGGGCTTTGGTATGGGCGTGTCGCTGAGCACAATGTTTATGAGGCAGTACTCCATGAGCGCCATGAACACGAACACTGTACAGACAGACATGAAGGCATCAACCGCCTTGAGATATGAGACCGGCGGCAATGACGATTGCGATTTGGCGTGTTGGGTCGATAAAGTGAGCAACGAGGTCACACCAAGCGTGACACGCGCTGGCGCGGCCTCCGGTTTAATCCAGAACGAGACCCAAGACATGATCACAATCATACAAGTCGGTATGTAGGTATTGAAGACGTAGTAGACCAAGCGACGCTTTAACGTAAAAACCACCTCCAGGCAGGTGAAGTTGCCCGTGGAGTAGACCTGCGTGCAATCAGCGGTCTCGTTGCGTATGAGTGCTACCTGCGGCAGCTCGATATTCTCGTCGACCACAAGTGGCGTTGTTGGATCCCATTGGAAGATTAAGTCGTCCGTGGTGTGCGACACTAAAACGATTTGGAGTTTAATGAAAAAGTGATACTTGGTTAGAACTCAACGTGGTCGCTTACAGCTCTCCATTTGCAGCTTGCACTCCTGCGTATCGTGCGGATAGATGGCGAAATTCATAATGCACGACAATTTCAAAGTCAGCTTGACCATGTACAGTATAGTCTTATCCTTGTACAACCACATATAATGATTGGGTATCGTCATGGTCTGAAAGGTAACCGATTTGGCATTCTTGAAAAACGAATCCGGACGCCACATGTTGCGTAGCCAATCGACTTCAAGTAAACGATATTCGGATGTCATGTTCTCGGGCAAACGCAGCCGATAATCCTTCCAGGTTTGCGCAAAAAAAATATCCGCAACATAAGTCATGGAATTCTCGTCGATAGAGTCAAGACCCATGACAGTCACATGAAAGTAAACGATTGTGGGTTGACCCTCCTTTTTAGGCGGCCGCATTTTGTCATAGCGCTTGATGTCCTCCGGCAGAATGTCGGTGATGGCGAGACTTTGCCTGGAGAAACACACAATTCCTCAATAATCACTTCAAACGGTTAACCTTATAACAGTACACTTACTGAAATTCGCCCTTGACGTAGTTCTTCAGGCATATTACAAATATGACTAATAGGAATATATGCGCACCCATCCCTGCAAAAACAATGCCACAAACGACATCAGTAATCAAGAATCACGTGAAGGACCTCTTTCGATAACTCAGTCCAAGTGACATTCCGAACAGACAAACACCAAACAATGACAATTACCTTAACTTAAATACCAATTTCCGCTAGCTTCAATACATTTGACCTCTAAAAATATATTTACAAGATCAAAGTACCATGCACAACAACAACAACAACAACATCAAAAATCAATTGCACTTAATAGTCGCACATGTCACTGGCATTGACAGTTCTACGTAACAAATAAAACGCTGAGAGAAAAGTCCATTGCCGACTGTGGCAGCCACGACCGGATCTCAGGCTGAAAATAGTAACAATTATCCTGCTTAACTTGACACACTGAAACGCATGTTCAGTAAATAGAAAACTTGTAATGCAAAACCTGAGTGAAAATAACCGCACAAGACCGACATTTGTAAAGACAAAAAAGCAGTGACTACCTCCCTGCAGTGCCATTGATCTACATCGCGACAACAAGCCAGGGTAGAGGCGGAGGCACCCACTCAGCCCAACCAACCTAAGGCCACAATAGCGACTTAATTCACAATTAAAACCACTTGACAAAGCGAGCAAGAGCCTCAGCATGAAAATGAGATAGAGCGGCAGAAAACGAGAACTAAGAAGGGCGCGCGCGACAAGTGCCTTGTGCGCTTTTGTTGTCGACTTGCGGAACATCAACGATGTTGGTAATGGCGACAGAGTCGGCGCTGGAGAACCATAACGCACAACAAACCAAAAGGCAACGTTTATGCATATGCGAGCGCATCAGACAAGGACAATTAGCTAGCACAAGGTACAACCCAAAAAAAAAAAAGAGACTACTGCGTCCTCTACGTCGTCATCCACATCGTTATGCTCTCCATCGTCATTTAATAAGCAAAGCCTAACGTATTTTTAGTTAGACAATGGTTACCCATTCAATCACAGTTAAGTGCGTGTAACCTGATTTTCCAGATTTAAACATGCCGCTCATTTAGGCAAAATCACAAGGAAGGAAAACATAGATTGGAAATTGTGTTAAATTCACCCATTGAATTCCATAAAGGAGACAAATTCAAAGCTTTAAACACCAGCAAGTGCGCGTCTTTTTAAGTCCTCAATATCCTAATACTAGAGGCAGATAGATACACAAACAATATACTCTTCGCAAAGATTGATTTTGAATCAACTCAATGAACTAAAAACGAGCGAAAATCGTTCTTAAAGGATTTTTACTTTCGAAAGCAAGTAATAAGGTAAACTATATATTAGGTAAAAAGCCCAAATAAGAAATTATGAATGCGATGGAAAGACGCTCAGGTTAATTTACTGATTTTAGGGATTAAACTGACATTTTCTATTTGCCAAACCACTTATTTCTATGTAACCTGTAAATTAATAATTATTATTTTTTCAAACACTCTTTAAATATGAATCGACTACTCGTAGATTTATTCTTTAACTAACCAATATATTTCCTACGCTTAAAATTATTAAATATTTCTCGATTGTTACGGACAAAGTTTACCATCCGTTGATCGTAATTCAATTCTACAAGGTGTGTTCCAAAGTAAACAGGACTTTTTGAATCTAGCGCCCTCTAGTGGCGCCATCTATATGTCAACTGGTGCGTTAGAATCTGCTATCGTTTATCGACTTCCAGTAAAAATTTCATGACATTTCATCTATTGGAAGTGAGGTTATTGCGTTTTAAGTGTCAGTATGTTTTTGTCATCGGTGCGAGAAAATGGAAGTTGGCGTTTGTTGCACGATAATGCGCCGTCTCATCGATCGACGCTTGTGTCCGACTATTTGACCAAAAATCACATTTTAACCATCAACCACTCCCCGTATTCACCTGATATGGCACCGTGCGACTTCTACCTTTTCGGAAAAATGCATTTGCCGATGAAAGGAAAGCGTTATGCAGACGTAGAGGCCATTCAAAAGGCTTGCACCGATGACAAAAACATACTGACACTTAAAACGCAATAACCTCACTTCCAATAGATGAAATGTCATGAAATTTTTACTGGAAGTCGATAAACGATAGCAGATTCTAACGCACCAGTTGACATATAGATGGCGCCACTAGAGGGCGCTAGATTCAAAAAGTCCTGTTTGCTTTGGAACTCTCCTTGTAATACCACTTTTTGTTGATTTCAATGAAATAATACTATTAATGAGTTTTTCGAGTAATATATAATTCTTACTGCGCACTTTGCTCAGACTCGCAACAACGAAGTTTCTCAATTATACATGTATCTTCGAGAATAGCAATTCTTTGGGAAAGCAGAATATAAAATGTATGAATTCAGAAAAATTGATAACACACATTAGCTTATTTATACACTTTTTAGATCTTCGACTGATGTTGGAACGATATAATGCGTTATATGCTTCCCATTAGTGAGAACATCAACGGTCCTTAGATGACCCAAAGTTTTTGAGAGCAGAAGAACCTCTCATAGAGTACTCCTGCCTACGTAATCAAGATTAGAAAATACATTTTGTTTTAAGCCACTAAATTACTTCTATTATTAATTGGATCAATTTTCTGAAGCCCAATAGACAAACCACTAAACTATAGCGCCAACCATTTTATTCCTAACTTTATGATTTCAAGACACGAAAACTAGAAACGAATCATAAGAATTATAAAGGCTGTAAAATTTCAAGGTTAGTAAAGGTGAATATTGGAAAATAAAATACGACTCAGGTTTTCGAGACTTTAAAAGTAAAATAACAAAAGTGGGGACTTCCGCAATTTTTATAAAGTTCCGTTGTTAAATGGAAATAAAATCAGATATGATTCAAAACTCACCGAATCAATTTTCCTAAAACACTTTTAAGAAATTTCTAATTATTTATTAATTAAATATCAATTGCGTTTCTGTGCGTCTCATGAAATTTGTTTCAAAAATATACACATACTTATTTCCGCCTTTTCACTGCCGTTTTTCAACTTATTACGTAACAGGCATCAGAAATTTGAGACGATTTGACACACTATATCTAATCAAAATACTTGGCTATTTTTAGCTCGGCAACAATTTGGACATAATAATTTTTAATGGAATTATTTTAAATTTTTTTTATTTAAATAAATGTAATTATTATTTCACTTATTTTGTATTTTTGCCCTTCCGATTTATTCGACTCGATTCGTTGGACTTCCGCTCATAACTGACAGTTAAGCACAGCATATTCAAATTTCAAACCGAAACGAATCGCTACGCGAAACACGAAACGAAAGGATTGCATTTCAACAGCGCAGCATCCTTTGCTGGTGAAACTGTGCAAAGCGTTGACGTTGCACTTGCGATGCTTGCCTGCAGTCGCTTAGCACGCGAAGGAGCGAAGGCGTTCATGGACCTGACCGAAAGCAAAAGTCAGTTTGCAGCGATTGGCTTTAAATGCTTTGAGCAAAACTGATCACCATCAGCAGTTGTGGTGCATTCACTATAAAATAAACCATTAACGATTTAATTTGGTCTGTCGAGCTACTTGGCTCTGTCTCTGTCTCTCCGTCGGCAAGCCTCTCTTCAGTCACTTAACATAATTTCGTTAAGTACTTTGGCATTGCCTGCACTTAATCCGTACTTTTTGTCGTCACTGCTGCCACTGCGAGGGTTGCGGTGGCTGCTGTGCGACGGCTCAGCAGATTCACGTTCTAGTCTGCTTCCATACCCTTAGCCTTACGCCTCAATGTTAAATCTTTTCTTTTCACTTTGCTAGCACAAATTATCGATTGTCAACATTGAGTGGTGCTCATCGTTAACGCTTTTGGTGCACACATCATTGGCATCCAATGCGGCAAACAATGCCGACAGTCTACACATATTAGTAGCAGGCCAAATAGGGGGCACAAATTTCTAGGGGAATTCTCGCTGAGAAAGCGGTTTTTAACGAGGTGTGAAATTAGTTGGTATTTTCTTTTAATTTATTTATATTAGGTTATGCGCTTGGATACGTTGACCTGCGACCATTTATTATGAATACATATTGAGATCAATTTCATAACTGACACTCACTATGGTTCGTAAGACTTCTAGAAATCAGTAAGCTTACGAAACGATCAACAGTTTTTTTTTTTAAATTTATAGAATTGTAAAGATAAATAAATAAATATAAAAGGATATTCACTAGAAACACCATGATGAATAGCAGGACTCAATCTGTATTATTCAAATTTTTTATTTTCACTTTATGGCGATCCCGCCCACAGCTAAAGAGTAAAACTGAGGGACATAAGACTACAAGGAACTAGCTACCAAGATGGTAGTACCAATTTTTCTCAGACCTAAAAATCTTATGAATGCTCAAAGGATCAATATAGATCGCAGTTCGAGGAGTCAATCGACTCTCCTCACTCTGTCCTTCCTCCAATATCTTCTTAATGTAATGTTAAGGTGAAGACTAGAACAACAAAATAATGTGAGCAAATCTTTAGCACAGCGCGGTGCCATCACAGCCAAAAATAGAATTGATTCTGTTTGGTGTCCTTTCAGCTTACATTTCACGATGAAAACTTCAACAGAAAGCACAGAGAACCCGAGTCGTTACAAGCTTTTCGAAATTCTCAAGTGTCATAATTTTTCAATCAATTTGCTTGTTAGTGTTGAAACTGAAGTGCAATCATGCTTGCCGCAGTGCCGCCCAAGTGGATGTCACGGAACCAGCAGGGGAAAGGAGCACTCACGACGACGTGGCGGACAGGCGAGCAGCCAAAAGAAGGCGGCAAAGGCGACGACTGTAACAGGGGCTTCTGAGGATGACAGAAAACTGCCGAAACAGCTGGAACATACAAGTGTTGGCTGGCGCAGTGCAAGGCAACCCAGCGCACACCCAACTCTCGCCCACATGAGCTTCACGACAATGTGCACGGAACTATGTGATAGGCAATGGGTGCTCTGGAGACGATGTTAGTCAGTTAGTCACTCAGCGCCAAGAGAAGGTAATCTGCACAAGTTCATTGTTGTTGCTTGCTTTTTGGTTTTATTTTATTTTCCTTTTGTTTTCTTTATTTCAAATTTAGCGACTGACGTCATAGACCAAAAGTATGCTTAATGAGTGCAAATTGAGAACAAATGAGAAAAACGGCAAAATCAAGTGTAATGCCATTCTGAGTGCTGTGTAGCCTGCTTTTGAAAGTAATGATGATGAGGATGATGATGCTGGCGATGACGATGATGTGTTGATGATGGTGTTAGTCCCTCGTGTTTAAAAGCGTGTCGATTAACTGGCAGTCACTTGCGTGTGAACCTTGAAATGAATTAACTGCAATTGCATTGGGGGAAAGTGATGAATTTTTTTTAATTGACTCCGTGACAAATTTTGGCACTTTACAGCGTAAAAAGTATGCCATGTAAGTGTACGCATGTGGGTACTTGTTCTTCGGACCAACTCAAGGCCGCCAAACCAAAGCATGTTTGCAAAGACACATAAGCTAAGAGATTCGTCCTCAAGTTAACCTTTAAAAGGAAATGCACTCAAGACGACTCAAGCTATTGAGTTCAGAAAAAACCACAGCTAAAATAAAACGCATAGCATTTGCATATCTCTGCAGTCCACTTAAAATCAAAAGCAAACGCCGCTTCATAACATAAGCAAAATTAATCACACCTCAGTTCGGCGCCTGCAGCCTCGTATTACGCACGATATCCTCATCCTTCGCCAACAGCATCCTCATCATTACGATCATCATTGCCACCATTCGCAACTCAACAGCAGGCAGGCACAACGTTATTAGTTTATCTCAGTTGCTTTAAATGTCGCACTTAGAGCACTTTTGATTTCATTTCGCGCCCAGGCCTGGCTACACTTCGCACTCAAGTGGTGCGGTTCTCTTTTACTGCTCTGCCCCCTTTACATGTTGCACATTGCACATTGCCGTGCTTTTGGAAGCGTAAAAACAAAAAAAGATGAATATTGAAAATAAAATGCAGGCATTGAAAGCTGTTGCTGTTAATTTACTTATTCAAAAGCATCTGTGCATGCATTAGTGTGACTTGCTTGGCTTTGCTTCGCCTTGACTAACTTGGTACAGTTTTCCGTAGCAAACTTTTTTAACACTTTCAGTTTTTGTTTGTTTTTATGAGGTTTTCATTTATTTATATTTGTTTTTTCTCCACTTTATTATTTAGAAATTTTTCTTTAACATTGAGACCGTGAGGTTTAAGTGTTTCGTTTAGTTGATTATTTTTTGTTTGAAACTGTGACGTCACACCTAGCATTTGTGAAAAATTATTCAAAAAAATCAAAAGAAAATGTATTTCTCACAATTATATTGTATAATTGTATGCAGTTTAAGATGTAAGCACGTGAAGCATTTGCACTCAAGTTTCTATTGGCGTTGTCATTAGGCATATAAGCTCCACGATGGAAATGTCCTTCGTTTCGTTCGCTTTAAGTGACTGCGCAGGCAGTTGGTTAGAGAAAACCGAAACCTGCTACATGCAAATCCGTTCAAATACACGGTCTAGTTTTCCCGAATTTGTTTTCCCCACCACGCTAAGTTTTCCCTAAACGACTCAGAAGTTATTCTTCACAGCTTCGCCTCACGAGATTCTAAATTTTCATTGATCTTGAAAAGCAGAACTCTATTGTACAATCATCGGTTTTAAAAACCATGTTGACTTTCGCAAAGTATAAGGCATATCAATAAGCCTGTTGAATAAATTTTGTTCGAAAGGAAAATTTCACTTTTTTAATGCTGCTATATAGACCAAAAAGAGTAACCCAGCCATTTGTTCTTATTATTGGGTGATATTGAAAAGTATCCGCGGTTTTCAACTAGATGAAGTTGATACCCTTACATATATCGAGTTCTACACCGATGGTCTTATAAAGTTGCCCGGAAAATGGCAAAAGGTCTTAGATAATAATAGCCAATATGTGTTTGATTCAATTGATTATCCAAAAAATAAAATTTTTGTTCAAAAATACTCAATATTTTAATTATAATCCTTTTCTCATAGATAGTTCTATCTATTAGTTACTTTGTTTATTATCACATTTCAGTTATTGCATTACTGAAACCATTGACATATTCGAAATTATTTTATCGGCAAAACAACAAGCTGCAAAAATCCACCCTCAGCCAGTTCATCTCATAATGCACACACTCACTTGGCTTCAGCATGCACACACTCACTTCTTCGAAGCAAAAGGAATTCTTCAACCAAACAAAAGGCAACAAATGTAAACAACATATGACCCATAAATCCAGGCGGAAGTAATAAGGTAGAAAATAAACTTGAATGCGATTCAAAAGACACAAAAAAGCAGACGAACTTTTCACACCAGAGCAAATGGGCCGATTGGCAGGGAATCAGGATGGAAGCGACTCCACCGGTGAACGCAGTAAAACGGTAAACAGAAGCGAGTGAATAAAATCGAGGCGGACCGAGCCCAACTCACCGAATTTATCAAATTCATTCATAAAAGCGCCAAAGGACATTGAACTCGTAAATATTTAAAAGGGAAGCAGCGCCAAGACACGAAGCCAGCAGCGGAGTAGACTGTAGTCAGCGGCAACGTGCTGAGCATGCGGGCACATGCAATGTGTGCTATAGGGGCTATAGGGGTGTACTGCTGGCTACGCACAATGTACCCACACACACACACACACACACACATATACATACATTTGAAAATTCTTATCGCTCACTACGCTGCTCTCGCATTTGTTGATAAACAAAGATTGAAGCAACGTTGTGGCGCATTCAACACGTGCAGAGCAACTAGTTACGGCTCATGGGACTGAGCAGGCAGGCAGATAAATCCAATGCAGGGTGTCTGCATAGCCGTGTTACTCGCGCCTGCGCCTGCGTCGCTGCAGATAACCCACACACAGCTGAGCTGTCATTGTGCGTCGTTGTCATCGTCGTTGCCGTTGCCGTCGCCGCTATCGTCGTCATTATCGATTTTACACAAGCAGCAACAGCAGCAGGCAGACAGACGGACAAGCCGACAGGCAATAGTCGGGAAAATGCAGCAGCCGTGATAGGTAGAGGCAGAAGACGCAAGTAGAAAAAAAGAAAAACGTACAAAGAAAAGCAAAATAGAAAAACAAATTTAGTGCAGTAGTTTCGAAAGAGAAAGCACGAAAAAAGGAAAATTTGTAAAATATTACAAGAAACGCTTGGGCAGCCACTGAGCGGCTATTGTGGCCTCAATACTTACCCCAAACGCACGGCGTAGTGAAGAAAACACGGCCAAAAACAATGATAAAACTGCGACCATATGTGCCCTCGAGTCGCATCGCGGTGCGAGACTCCATCGATGAGGAGATCAGCGATGACATTGACGACGATGTCTTCATTAAGGATGCGCGTTCCGCAAAGGTATGTGACCATGTTTCAGCTTATGCGCCAAATATACAGGCGAAGACGCCATCTGCTCACTCTATTGCGCTTTTTTGCTTAGTTGTTGGAGGAGAAGGGACTGAAGCGTCCGCTGATGGCACCACGGCGAAAAAACGGCAAACTGCACAGCGTCGCGCCTATCATGCAGAAGCATCGGCGTTGCAGTCGCTACTGTGAGCCGCTGTGCTACTTCATGGCCGCGCTGACGGTGCTCTGCGCCTTGATAAGCCTCGCGGCGCTCATACTAACGCTCTTCCCGCTGCCCCTGCAGCGCATCAATGTGTGGTGGCGCTCCGATTTGCAAGCGACACACGGTCGCCTGAGCTATGGCGATAGTCTGGGCAGCGAGTTCGTGCCCTGCACGCAGATCAGCGTCCAAAAGCTATGGACTCGCACCTTTGCGCGCATGAACAGCGAGAGTCCAGTGCGTGCGGCGGATCTGAACGGGGATGGCATCAAGGATATAATCTTCGGCTTTGGCGTTGGTGAGTAGCTTTCGTTTTAGTTTTGAATGTGAGTCGTTAATATGTTAATGGCTTGACAATTGCATAGACGACAATATACATTATGAGGGCATACCGCTGCCGCGTTGTAAGTCAACCCAGCAGGGTGAAGATGTGCCTTGCGAGGGTGGCGTCATCGCGGTGAATGGGCGCAACGGCGAACTGCTGTGGCAGACGTGGAGCGTGGCCAATGTCTTCTCGCTGCTGTGCGCGCTGGACATCGATCAGGATGGGTATACAGATTGCGTGGCGGCCGGCAGACTGGGTGTGAGTATTCGAGGGGGTCGCTGGGGCAGTGGGATGATTCTTTAATTTGTGTACTTCCTGCGCAGATGATCTTCGCTATTAATGGCCGCAATGGCAACAGCATCTGGCAGTTTCACGAGCTCACGGTTGAAACCAATTACCCGATTGTCATGGACTTGTACACCATCAATATTGTGCGCGATCTGAATGGTGATGAGGTGCCGGATATTATTGCCGCACATCTGGAGGAACGTGAAGATTCAAAGGCTGGTCACATAAAACTTATCTCAGGCAAATCGGGCAAGGTAATCCGCACTATACCAACGCCGAATCGCGAAGAGGTCTTTGTGCCGCTGCAGTTGGTGACACGCACCGACGGGACAGAAGTGCTGCTCATCATAACTGGCGGACAGAATACGCCAGGTGGTGTCTACAGTCTGCGGCTGCTGTCACTTATGGAGTACACAAGCGAAAAGGAGTTTACGCCGCTGTACCAACGCAACAGCTCAGGACTGATGGTGCCGGCCGTGCTCACGGATGTCACAAGTGATGGTGTTGCTGACATTGTGGTAGCGGCCTTTAATGCCACCGTGTTGGCGTTCGATGGCCGCAACTATAGCATGTTGTGGAACTTTAGTATTCCTGCGAGCGAAAGCGTCAGCGCTATTGTGCCGGGGCACTTTAATCACGACAATGTAACGGATTTCATGGTCAAGTACAATACGGGTCCAGGTTTTCCGGTCTACTATTACTCGCAAACAACAATCTTAGATGGGCGCACCGGGCAGCCGCTGCTCGACGGAATGATGACCGATTCAGGTGGTTCCAATAGTTTGCTTGGTGGCGTCTCCATATCGCAGACGTTTGGCGGCGACTTCTTCCTGCATTGGCAGTTGCAGTGTCGCGATAAGGCGAACGACAAAGATGCCTACGAATTCATACCAGGTGAGCATTCGCTTAGACAAATTAAATTGGATACGCTATCCTTACCAAACGACTGATCTGCAGATAGCGACATTATACTACAAGCACGCGCGGATACCTGTCGGCTGCGCTACAATCAATCGACTGTGGTCAAGCTCTATGCCATTGCGCGACACATCGAGCCACCAGGTGCTGTGCTCTTCAGCACCGATGATCTTGAGGTGCAACTAAATCGCACGCAACGCCCCAAAGCGGTTAAGCAGTCGCCGCTTAAGCATCCCAAGTGGCAAAAGAACAACATCGACCCGGAGAAGTTGAAGAGCAGTCTGGAGGAGCATGCCAAGTTCTTCCGCAACATGGTGTACCCGGGAAATGAGGATTTGAAGACGCCTGAGCAGCGTAACCTGGAGGATCAATGGCGGAAGCAGGCCATTGTCAACGAAGTTCTGCAGGAACTGGAGGGTCCATCGGCGAACTACATGAATGCCTACAGCAATCCAAGCATTGAAGGCGGTACGTTTGGCGGTGGTAAGTTTAGAGAGATCATAACCTATCCGGACTTAGAGCGTCGCTATGGCACATCGGCGCACCAAGCAGCACCATTGGCGGCACCACAACCCGTTGACTACGACATCGAAACAACCTACGAAAATGAAGCACCAGGTGTAATTCCTCCTAACATGAACGAACAGCCCATACATTTGCGCAGCAAATATCCGGCAGAGAACCGTGACATACGACGCGATCTTACCGGGAAGCAGGCACCCGTGAGCTTGTGGGATTTGGAGCTGGAAAAAGAGCAGCAGGAGGCGGAGCAAGCAGCGGTTAAAATAGGCGAACAGCAGCGCAGACGTCGCAACGCGGCGCCGGAAACAACCACTGAATCTGATGGCTTCGCTGCCACGCTTGCTAGCAATAATGCTGACATCGCCGGCGATTGGTATCTTGCTTCGATCTCCTCTACAGGTGTGCTGCTCAAGTCGCTCAATAATACGCTGTCTACGTTAGATTTCGCCTTTGTGCTGAATATACGCGAATCTGAAACCTACCCGCCGCTTTTTCAGCCGCAGGATCTGAACTGTGTTGAAGAGAAGATAAGCGCCTATAAAAGTGAGTAAGAAGTACTGTACATATATGTACATATGTTTAGCAATTATATATTTACCCAACAGGCTACACAGCGGAAAATCTACGGGTACTCCGCAAGCAGTTTCTGAAGCAATGCCTCAAGGAGCGACTTGTTGATATGACGCCGACTGTTCCCAAATACGAATCGCAACTGACTATCGCGCGCATCGGCATAAGCTGCACCTGTCGCGCACTGCAGATCGGCGAGGTTTGCTCCGAGCTGGACAGCATCGAGGCGCAGCGCTGGACTGAATTCATGGGCAATGAGGGTAACGGGTACTTTGCCAATTAGTTAGGTTAGGTTGTAGTGTGCGGCGATCGGTTTACTCGCTTGGAGGCGGTGGTTTTTATATCTCAGTTGGATTTTCCTATGTGCACAACAACAGTATTTTACGTGAACATTTAAATTAATTAAGATTTATTAATGTATAATATATTTTACATTTATTTTGACGTGTATTTTGTGTAGTGGACATAAGTACATACTTACACATATTTTACAATATATAAAGTTACATTACTGAAAACGACCCACTCCTCGTTATTCATTAAATTTTACTAGCAATTTTGATACTTACTATGTATTATGCGTGTCTTCTGCCCGCCTTAACCAAACGTTTGTTTACATTTTAAACTATACAATGCAAATGTCCCTGTGACGTCACAGCAGAGAGAATAATACATTTTCGAGAGCGTCAAAGTCGGTGTGTCCGATGATGTAAGAATTGAGAGTTGGCGTCACTTTATATACAGTTATGTTGTATTCTCCCATGATGTGGCCTTATTGCTCCCAATAACGATATGACAGAGTTGCTTCTTATTCCCTTAAGTTTACATATACAAAAGTTACTAAAATAGTTGCAAAAATAGGTCTTCCGTACTTTTTAGAACAACAAACTAATTTTGTCACTGAGGTTGCTGATTTTGCGACAGTACCGTAGGTAATGCATGTGGGCCGCTTTCAATTCCGACTTAAGATAAAAAAAGTCCCCATAATGGAAATAAGACTACTCAATTTCCCATAATTTGTTATTAAACATCCAGAGTTACCGATTCTACATAATAGGATTTAAAAATGTTAAATGAACGCATTGCGCAAAATCGTTCAGTATGACAACTCTTGCTTAGTACGCTGAAATGATTTTCGACTTTAATTAGTTGTTTTCGTTCGAATATTAAAATAAACAAAAAAAACCAAAAAAAGAAAAAATAGGAAATGTCCTTCTCTTTTAACACGCCGACGACTAACACCGGTGCGCCAATGGCCAACTTCAGCTTTGGCACGCCAAAGCCAGCAACGACCATGGCTGCTGTGGCGCCCACTTTTGGCACACCCGTTGCCGCCACGGCAACTGCATTTGGTGGGCCTGTTGCCACAGCGACACCTGCATTCGGTGCGACAGCAGCGGTTCCTGCGTTTGGTGCAACCGCCAACGTTGCGGCACCTGCTTTTGGAGCACCAGTCGGCAACACGTTGCCCGGTTTTGGCGTGCCTGCAGCTGCCGCCGTTCCTACTTTTGGCGTGCCGCCGGCGTCAACATTAGCCGCAACAACAGCACTTCCTTTCGGCGGAGGACTAAGCGGCCTCGCTGCGTCTGCAGCCACAACTGCACCTACGTTCAACTTTGGCACACCAGTAGCGGCCACAACAAGCTCTGCACCTGTGTTGCCTCTCTTCGGCACAAATACAGCAGCTACCACTGCTGCAACTATGACACCCAATTTAACGTTTGGCACTGGAGCAGGCATCGGCAGCGGTCTGAGTGGAATAGCGACAACATTGGCAGCGGCTGCACCGCCAACTACAGCACCACCAGCATTTGGGTTTACTGGCACGACAGCGACTACATCGGCAGCGCTGCCTACTCTAGGCTTGGGCGGTGGGGTCGGCAGCTTTTCGTTTGCAAAGCCAGCCACAACGACTGTAGCTGCATTAAATTTCGGTACTACAACAACAACAGTCACTGCAGCGCCATTTAACACGGGCCTCGGCGGTGGAGGCATTGGTATTGGCAGTGGTGGTGGCGGTATATTTGGAAAATCATTGACGGGCGGCATTGGCACTGGCACATCGCTAGTGGCGCCCACGCAAGCAACCTCCACAGCACCAACACCTTTTGTTGGTTTAGGTGGCATTGACGTAAGCACTACACAGCCGAAGCCAGGCGATGCTAAATTGGACACTATAAAGGTGAGCTAAACGCTTTTGACGCTTCGATTTTTATTTCCATGTTAATTGTTTAATTTTGCAGGTGAAGGAGACTCAAGTGCCCGATGAAATAGCCAAAACCGTCGAAGCACTTAAACAGTACATAAAAGAGCAGAAAACCATCGCCTCGGATATTGGGCGTACCTCGACCACAAAATTTACGAACGTCTCGAGCGAAATCACGAATCTACAATGGTCATTGCAGGAGATCTCCAATTCCGTTGAGTCCAATTATCAGCAAATCAAACTGTTGCGCACCGAGACTTCCAAAGCCATACAATCCGTTGAGATGGCACAACGCACCCAGGACACGCCGAGCGGCTTGCAGTTTGAGAACCATGCTCCCTTTCAGTATTTTCAGTGCCTGGTGGCGCGCTACGAACAGGATCTAATCGCTTACAGACAGCAAATCATGCTCACCGAGCGACACATGCACGCCTTGGCCAATCCTCAAAATATTTCGCCCGACGAGCTGAAACGGGGCTTCAAACAGATCAATGAGGCATTCATCGCTATCGCTGGTCGCCTGCATGAGATACACCAAAAAGTGGAGGAACAAAAGGACCACTATTTAAATCTGCGTCGTTTTCGCTTGCGTGATGCAACGAATGTTTTCGAAGAACTCGAAAATCCGTCTTCGTCACAGACAAGGTCGGATCCAATGCGTATCAGCAGCGGGCCAACACCCTTTTCCAATCTCTCAGCGATCAATACTCTGAGCAAGAGCTTCAACATGTCCGGCCCAGGTGCTAGCAACGTCGGCGGTCACGCCAAGTGACCCATCTTGGGCCATCTGTTATAGGCACATGTTTTTTGTAATCTAAGTTATCACTTTTTTAATAAAGAAATTGATTTATCAAACTCTGTTAATATATTTGCTTTTGTTTAATAATTATTCATTAATTAATTAAGCGTTTCTTTGACACACGCGAACGATACGAGGTTTTTAACAAATGTGACACGCGTGAAAAACTGTTGCCCGAGAGGCGTACACCAGCAGCACTCACGGGTTGACTGCGCGAAACAGTAGCTTATATAGTATATGTAGCTAGAAATAGCTAGAAGCACACAACAGAAGCATGCAAAACAGACACTTTATCATTTTTTAACAACTTGTATAACATCCTCGTCCGCCATGATGTGGCTGATGCCAACGCGCTGTGGCGAGTATTTCGTAGAAGTGCCCCAGACCAATGCGTACTTGAACTGCGCGGCTAGCGTGCGATGAATGGCATGGCAAACGTGCTCCACGCTTACGCCCTGGTCATAAAAATTAAATTGAAGAGAAGGCAATACCAAAAAAGTGAGGAAGGAAAACGTACCTTACGCAAAATCAGTCCGTCATCAAAATCTGGCGGCGCGCCTGGTTTCTTCGTGTAGACGCGTATCAGCTGCAATGATTCCCACAGCGCCTCAAGCAGGTAGTCCAGATTTAACTTCATATTACAGCTAACCACAATCGAATACGGCTGACGCGCCAGGCGATCCACCTCCTCGATTGAGATCTGATCGATTTTATTGTATACATAGAGACAAGGCAAATAAACGCGATTCGCGGTAACTACATCTATGAACTCATCTTCAGTGCAGTCTTCGCGAAAGAGCACTTCGGCATTGAAAATCTTAAACGAATGCAGTATAGTCTGCACCATTTTCTCGTTGCAACGCGAGAGTGAGCAGGTTGAGTTGAAACTCAGGCCGCCACCTTTTTTTTGTTTAAAGTAAATGTTTGGTTTGCGTTTGTTCAAGCGGATGCCCACCGATTCTAATTCACGTTCGAGCAGATCACGGTGCACATTCGGTTTCGTTGCGTCCAACATCATGACAACAAGATCAGCAGTCCGCGCCACGGCAATGACTTGACGTCCCCGACCCTTGCCCTGCGCAGCGCCTTCAATGATTCCAGGAAGATCAAGTAATTGTATATTAGCGCCTTTGTACTCAATAACGCCCGGTATGCACGTCAGCGTTGTGAATTCATAGTTAGCTGCCTCGGATTCGGTTTTGGTCAACGTCGACAGCAATGTGGATTTACCCACCGATGGAAAGCCGATGAGAGCAACACGCGCATCTCCACTTTTCAGCACATCGAAGCCTTCGCCCTTTTCTCCCTTTTTAGACGGTTCAAGCAGCTGTGAGCGATATTTAGCTAACTTCGCCTTAAGCAAGCCGAGATGATACTCAGTTGCTGCATGTAACAGAGAAAACCAAAAATGAATTATCTCTAACCTAAATAAAAAACATATTTTGCCCGGTGCCAACATGTCACCACAGTTGTCTAAAGCCGGCGGATAGCTGATTCTTACCTTTATTCTTTTGCGTACGCGCGATTTCCTTTTCTATTTCCGATATTTTCTCTAAAATACCCATGGTGTTGTCTGTTAACAATTATTTACTATAATAACAATACATTTACTAAAAACGTCGATACGGCTTGCACTTATAGTGTGTGTGAGTGAGAGAGAATGACTTCGTGCTCTGCAAACCCTATTGCTTTTCAACAACACTACTTCAGTACTAAACAACGCAAAATTTGTGTTTGTACCCAACAATGACCCAAGTAAGCAATAATAATATTAATAAAATAATATTATTCATATAATTATTATTAATAAAATAATTTTTTGATATATAATTTTTATGCACAAAAAACCAAGTTGATTTGAAAATGATGACAGTCAAGCAAAATAAACGGTGAATTGAAACCGAATTGCAAATATGTAATAAATTTACAACTTCTTTGCATCGCAAACTATTTTTATACTTTTCATTCATGCTTCAAGATATCCTTAATGTGTGTATTTGGAGCAGAAGCAAAGAGGCAACATTCAACTTAATATATTGTTTTAATGTATTTCAAAAAATATTACAGTTTTAACAAGTTTTATATAATTTAATAGACTACACATATAAATTTAAGAAAAGCGTTGGGTCTGAAAAAATGCATCCCGCTTGTCCCGGCCATGTTTTTAATTCATCGTTTTCGGCTGTCCACAAAATGTCAAAAATTGGCTTGCGGTCTGGTTGAATGGATACAGCCTGGTAACAACCTAATGAACATGCTATCTCACTTCCGCCATTTTTATATATGAGTGAGACGTGTATATTATTGTCCAAAAATAACAGTTATTTTGAGTCATCATAGACACGCACGATCAGTAACTATTTTTAATAGTAGGCATTTCTTGATACAAAGTTTTTTAATTTAACTAACGTGATGTCGCAGCGCGAAAGACACATTAGCTATCTATTTGAAGCCGGCATTACGCCACGTTTAAACGAGATATTGCAGGAAATGTGCGCCGAAAAGCCTTGGCCAAAGGATCCACTCATGCGTATTTTACAGCAATTGAAGTGCCCCTTAATACCAGCTTGTGAAATGGATGCGCTGGAACGGCAAGTGGCAAAAGCCTACGATGAACTGCGTCGCCTGCAGCGTATTCTCTGCGATTTGGGACATGAGTATGAATGTCACTATGTGCTGGATGCTGATATAGACTACGACCAGGCAATCAAAGCCGAAGTCCACGAGCATGGATGTTGCGAGGGTGGTGGCGTCGATACTAGATTCAACGCAATGGATAGGCAAACTACAGTTATACAGAATGGTATGCCAATTACATATTTGCTGGACGAAGACAAACCTTGTTGCAGTCGCGCCGTTTACGGTTAGAGCGAGGCACCCACTACTAGCAGCTGCAGCTTGCCTTAATTAAAAAAGCAAGCAGTTTTTATTTTTTCCATACATATACATATAAGCATAATATGTAAAACTTATTTTAAATTACAGAATCAGATACATTTTCTACTTAGCTTACTAATTGAATTTCATTTGTTTTCATCTGGTGTATGCTTACAGTTGGTACTTAAACTAAGAAAAGATGTGTCCTGCTTTTGGGCTTTCAGTTTCTGCTTATTATTGCTGTCGAAACTTGCACTTAATACTTAAAAACATGCCAACAAAACTCACACATTCCGCTTTGTTCCCAAGTCCTATGCTGAGAACTGTTTGTAGTACCATAGACACACTCCTGCACTCCGCAATTATCGGCAAGTCATCTCATATGGAATTATTGAAACTGATGTTGATGGCGACTCATATGGAACGCACGCAGAAAAGTGCAATAATACGCATGATGAGGAGATTCATGTATGTATTGATTGGCTGTTTACAAACTATTATTAGATTTTACATTTGGCGATATTTTGGCTATAGTGTCTTTGTGCATCTGATATTGCAAATTTTTTCGGCCAAGTCACAATGCATCAAGCAATTTCTATAGTTGCTTCTTTGATTGCTTGTTTGCGCAGTCAGATATCTAAAATGTAATTAAATTAATCAGAATGGAACAGAAGAAGGGTTGCTCTGGAAACTCTATTAATTTAAAGCAGTAATGAACAATGCCATATGCTGCCCAGCGGCACAAATATTGCAAAGTCCCTAGCTAAACTAAATTGACTTCTGTATTCGGATAAGGTGACAACTATTCGTAGCCTAATACCCTCGCTTCTCTAGGCCACAACGCGCAACAGCCAGTGTTTGGCAAAATATCAAATAAGTATTTGAAATATGCATTCGATGCATTTAAATAAGGAACACAGTTTTTGACATAATTAAGTTTATAATATTATTTTATCATCAGTATCCTCCATGTTTGTCGCAGCAATTCTACAGGTACTTTTACTTATAATTTGCAAAATAAGTGGATTTTCCACAGCTTCCGGTAAACGAGCTGAGTGTTGCTTCAATATTTCATTTCCACTGCCCAAAGCAGCCCATGCAAAGCAAAGCCTTCCGTGCCTATCGTGTCCTTCCTATGCTTTGCTTCAAGAACTTAAGCTGCAAATGAGTTGGGTTCATTTTTTCTGTCATTTCTCAACCAGCGGCGCAGTGTGAGCATTTCTATTCACTCCTTTTTATGAAAATGAAGAAGTCGAATGATGACGCTTAAACAAAGGTTATTCTTGTCCTTTGATGATGATGATGATTCCTACGTTAAAAAAACAAAAAATTAAAATGTTTATTTGATATTCTTTACGGTTACGGTAGCCATGGTTGGCATTTATTACTTCTATTCTGACCCCATACAGCGGAAATTTCATATCACTTCAGTTCTTGATAAAAGAAAACCGAATTTTTAATTAAAAGTTTTGCTATAAATTCAGAGATGACTTTTACGAATAGGAAATTATTTCAAAGGTTCTTCATGTCGCATACCGCCTACGCATCAAAAATATTTTATTTCAATGACATGGGCAAAACCGAAGTAGATTGGGGCAGTTAATGCAAAAATCCTCGCCTTTATTTATTGATCAGTACGTATACATATGGCGCTAACTGTACGATTTCAATGCTTAGAGGGCTTTTTCCTGTGGCCTTTGGCAACTTCTCTTTGACTAAGAACAGAAACTCTCGTACTGAGGTCTTGCGCTCCTTGGGCGTTTCTTTATTTGTATTTATTTTATTATTTATTATTCAACACTTTACCATGTCCATTGTTTATGCGCGTAATTTTCATGCCTACCGCCATTGCCCCACTTCCGCACTCCCCCACAACCCCAATCTGTCTCACGCTTTTCCGAGTGTAAGCTTGCGAATTTTCATTTGATTTGCTTTGATTTGATTGATTTGACGTTTGGCGTTTGGCGACTGACCTTTGTCGAAAAGCGGCAGTGCGGGGCGGTGAGTGGCTGCGGCATTAACTTGGCTAAACACATTTAAGTCCTTTTGCCTCTGGGGTATGTTTGCTTTGTTATTTTTATACCCTGTACCAAAAAATGGTAAAAGGTATATTAAAGTTGTGTAAATGTATGTAACGGGCAGAAGGAGGCGTGGCAGATCCCACAAACTATATATATTCTTGATCAGCGTCGAAAGGTGAGTCGTTCTAGCCATATCCGTCTATCCGTCTGTCCGTCTTTCTGTATGAACAAACAGATCTCGGATTCGGTAAGACCTACAACCACGACGACTCGCCCAATCCATTGGCATAACAGGTTTATTTTTTTTTCGATATTCGACCTATAACATATAGCTGCCATAGGACATTTACATTTACGGTTAACATTTACTGATAAAAACTTTTTTGTTTATTAAGATATCATTACTTAACTTTGGATTTATTATTTTTAAGTAATCCCCAATTGTATTCCCGAATATAATAAATATCGGTTTACTATAACATATAGCTGCCATAGGAACGATTGGTAAGGTATCGTTACCAAACTTTGCATTTAATAATTCTATGTAATCCCAAATGATATTTCCGAATATGATAAATATCGGTGCACTATGACATATATATGCCGTAGGAACGATAGGCCGAAAAATTGCTTTTACAAAAAAAAATTTTTTTTTCTTGAGATATCCTTACATAATAAATACCAAATATTAAGGCAACAAAAGAATATATTCAGTTTTGGATTGGGTACAGGGTTTTCTATAGTCGGATACGCTTGCAGCGGTGCTTTCGTTTGTTTTTGTTGTCATTGAACAACGAGTGTTCGTTGTTATTATTGTTGTTGTAATTGTTATACAGTTTGATTGAGTGTTCAACACTTAGCAGCGACAAATTTTTCTAGCTTTCCTTGGCCTTTCTATTGTTTGTCTCGCAGCACATTGGCCAAAAACAGAAATGAATCGATAAGAGAAAAACATTTAAGGTATGTTGGTCGTGGCTGGAATTGGGAAAGCTTCTGTTGAGTATATATAGTCGAGGCGCGCATTTCGTATTTGCCAAGGGAAAGGTTTGGCAAATTGATTTCGATTATTGTTAAATGTGCAGCAAGTGCTGTTGAAGGTCCTTTTTTGTTAAGCAGTTAACATAAAGTTTCTTACAAAGGAACGTGTGTGCATCAATCGGTTCGATTATATGTATCTTTTATATTGAAGTTCTTAGTTAGTGAGAGGCATAAAAATTAATTTTTGTGAAATTTGGCTTTTATTACTAATTTTTACTGAATTACTCTTTGTTCGGCCATATATTAGATGGTATGCTAAATTGTTGTTGTTTTATATTTATAAGTCATGACAGTTTGACATGTGTGCTCATCCAAGCAAGTGAAACTGGTTGATCTTAATTTTGAATGATTTCGTTTCTAGCAAGTGAGTTGGATTTCAAATTGCCAACTAAAGCCATCGCATTAGGCGCTCGCCGATCGTCTAGTGTACATTGAACGCTTCGGCACTGAACTGGAACTGCATTCATCCGAATGCTCTGTACTTTGGCTCTGCGCATGCGAAGTTTGTTCGCTGCCATCGTCATCATTATCGCCTGAATTATCCTTATGTTTCTTTCGACGTCGCGTCTTGTTCGTAGAGCGTCGGGTGTACGCATGCAATATCTTTAGGCGACCCGAACTTGGTCTATAAAGAAACTGTCCAGTCTGGTGTCGATTACGATGTCTAGGGAGCATGGATCTTTGCTCAAAACCATTAGCGCTGCAATCATTCTGAACAGTGCTTCTCTCCTCATTGTCCTGTTCATTACCACTCAACGAACTACTCGAGGACGATGTCAAAGTCGAACTCTTTTCGTGTTTATTGGACGCTTTGGTTGGCTTTACTCGACGTCGTCTAACAGCCTCCTTCGTAGGCTTCCAGTAATTGTTGTCATACTCCCAGAGGTACGACTTCTGTGAGCTCCCACAATCCTTTGTGCTGTGGTCTGCCCACACACCATAGGGTCGACAAGCGTCCCGTTCAGCTGAGCTGCCACGGCCCCTGGCCTTACTCGCATGCGTCGATTTCTGTTGGCATATTAGCTCGTATTCGCCAGCAAGCGCCATTAAGTCTTCCAAATTATGAAAATCCCTGCGTTTCACATAGAGCCGCAATCCGGGGTTTGAATTCTTGTAGAGACGCTCCAGTCGTGCCACTTCCGACATGTCAGTGTAGCGCATCAGATTCTGCAGCACCAGCACATAATCCTTGAATGGTTCGCCAAAATGCTGGCAGCGTTGCCGTACCGCGTTTTCCCGTTGTTCCGCGAACGCATCCGGCAAGAAGAAAGCCAGCAAGTCACGCCTAAATGCCGACCAACGTGACCAAGTGCATTTCCTGTTGTTGCGATACCAAACGAGCGCCTTCTTGGTGAGCAACACAGGCATGAGTTCAGGCATTTGATCCAAATTCAGGCGAAACAAATGCGACAGCTCTTCCACACGTTCGATAAACTCCAGCGGATTGTAGCAGCCATCGAAATGGAGATGCCACTTGCGCACCTGATCGAGTAGATCCAACTGCGCCGTCATTTGGTTCCTTTGCATGCAACGCCAGCATTCCGACTCAGCGGGCGCTGCGAAAACCTGGTCAACCTGCGACACACTCGCCGCTCTCTTGGCTTCCGATCCTGCCACCCGCTGGGACGTTGGCGCACTGCAACGCATATAGATCTGCTGCATGTGCATTTCTACTTTCGGCGGCACCACAGAGTCCGTCCAGGATTCTTTGAGGGTTATTTTGTAGTTCCTCGGATGGTATTCGGCCTTCTGCTTCGATGAAAGTCTACGCCAGGCAGCCAGTCCCGCTTTCAGTTGCTCCTTGTAGTTCAATTCCGTGTGTTCTTCTCGAAATCGGCGTAAATAATTTATATACGGATTTTTGCTAACTAAAAATTTTGCTTTACATTTGTTACCGTTGCCAAAAACTTCCTGAAAAGTCATTTGAAGGAAGTTACACAAACCAAACCGAATCCTTCTGACTCTATTCCTTATGTGAGAATTCTTCTTCTTTTGTTTCTGATCCGAATATAAGCCGAACTATTTTGAGTGGAAAGCTAACAAATAAACAAAAAACACATCTTCTCTACATTCAATTTTGATAAATTATGCCAGGCATTTGTTCGAATATTGTTTGCAAAGTCCTCGCACACTCATATCTGTTATGTAAATCGAATCTGTTCCGATCCACTGCGCTTAATTAATTAATCGCAACTAATTGGAATATCAGCTGGCAATTTGCTCACATACACCTGTGCCGCTGATCAAATATTTATGCAGCTGCCAACAATGGCCAACAGTTTTATGGCAAATGGCAAGCAGCGGCGCAAGCGAACCGCGAAAATGCATAAAGCACTACCTAGCAAAATATGGCATGGCACAGTCACGCATTAGGCAGTGTAAATAAATTAGAAAATAATTAAAATGTGCACTTCACACATCCATTACAAGTCTAGAGTGCAGAGGAGAGAGAACCAAAAACGAATTGAAATTTATGGATTATGCTGTCGCACACGAATGGTTGGGCTAAACTCTGTTTTGAATCAAATACAATATAATGGGGACCACAATGTAAATGCGAAAATTAAATGCTTAAGAGTAGCATGCCAAAATAACAATCCGCTCAACAAATTTAGCAGTAAATTTATTAACAAAAATCAAACAAAAATTCTATTCTCAACCTTTGCACATTTTTTACTAAGCCTTCACTTTATTTTTTTTTTTTTTTTTGGTTTTTTGTCGAATCAGCTTTTTTTTTTCTGTTTTGATTTTCTATTTTTGTTTCTACTGCAATGAAAAAAAAAAACTTGGTCAGCTTTACCACACGCCACAAATTTAACCTTAAACTGCAATTTCCGCAACGATTATTCATCATGCCGAAAAAAAGCCAACGGAAGCTATTAAAAACTGCCAGAGTAATTTGACGGTGTTGTTATATTTTTTGCTGCACTTTTCGTTGTTTTATTTACGTATTTTGTTTTTGTTTTTGGTAACAAATAAAAATGCCTGATGTCAGTCGGAAATTTAGGAAAACCTAAAACCGAAGTAAAACCATACTGAAATGAAAAAAGAGTACGATTGATAATTCTCGTATCTGCGAGTAAATTTATCTGCACATCTGTGACTGTGACAAATATTTAACTAACTTAAAATGGCTTTGGCCCTAGGGAGGGTCCGCAGCGCAAGAGGCCTTGCAACTGTGTCTGTCTATTGCACGACGAGCATTTTTACGTTCATTTATTTGGATGCATTTGCTTTGAACAGTAAACAACAGCCGACAACAGCAACAACAACAAGGAAAGCAAAAAGAAAAGGAAAATGGCTGCTGTGCAGCATTTATAGTATTTACATATTTATTGCATGCATATTTGCTTTGCTATAAATTCTCGCAGGCGAGGCAATATTTTCTATGGAAATAAATAATGCTCTTTGTTATAAATGTATTTCAGGCAAACAAAGTTAAAATTAATGCACTGCAAACGCATGAGAAATGTGTGTCAGGTACACGGAGACGAAATTGCAGAAATAATAAATTTGCCTTTTATTAAAAGATAAAATGGCATTAGCATGATGGGCTGACATTCTGATGGAAGTATGCCATTTTGGCATACAAATACGCTGTTGGCTGTTACCTTACCCGGGTATCTACACGTATTTGGGCATAAGAGTGTGCTCCGCCGCGGCTGATGAGTGGCCAATAGGCCAAAGGAGTAAACCCTTCCCACTGTGCATGAATCGGTTATCATTTATTCACTGCTATTGCATCTTCGCCTTAGCATTCGACGTCAGGAACAATTTAGGCACAGTGTCGTTTTGCAGGCGCCATCAAGACGCCACAGCGACAGGCATTTGAGTGTAGTATAGCAAAAAAGTGATCAAATTGTGCTAACGAGACTAAACTGATACTCAAGGCTATAAATTCATCACTTATGAAGTGTACCGCAATGAAACCAAAGAAGTCCTTCGAAATTTGTAAACTGGCTTAATTGAAAATCTAATGGAAACCCACAATGCCAAACGTCACTTGACGCAAGTGCCAGTAAAAATGTTGCAGGCAGAAATTCTGCATCGGCTGCTGCGGTGTGCATGCGGAATCGTGTGTGTGCGGTGTGGGGGGGAGCTCAACGCCCCCGCTGTGAGTGCAGTTAGCTGGGCTGAGATTTCAATTTCAGATGTGTGACATCAATAAAGACCATCACTGGGCTGTTTAGTTGGGTGGCACTCAATGGCATTCCCACGAGGATTTCACCATGGGATTCCAGCATGGCACCAGTTTAGGAAATTGAATTTCGGTAGCCACATAAGAAACGAGTTAAAACGAATTTTGCATTATTTTTAATAGAACTTGTTTGCTCAGCAGAGTTTAAATCGAAACATTTTTAGTTTATAAATGAAAAATCGGAAATAGTCAAAGACAACTAAAACCAAAATTTCGCCTGTTTCTCCACCCACTTCGATGGCAATGCAGCATTTCGCATTGCTGCTAACGAAGCAAATTGACTTTAATGTACTCCATAATTGAATTAAAGCAACAGGAAAATGTTCGCCAATGCCGCAAAAGGAGTTGCTCGCTTCCATCGGCAACGTGAACAACATCATTGCCTTCGTCGGCATCGAGGCCGGCGCCGACATTGGCATCGGCTCTTGTGCTACGCTGCTCAAGTCATGCCTCGACTGAATTTTGCGGTTTGACAAAACTTTATGTCACAGTCTGCTAACTAAAAATATTCCAACAGCTAGCGAACTTTTTCAAAAGCAGACCACACAAACCCGAAGAGAAAAGAAAATGTACGCAAATCAGTGGCATGCTCAGAAGAAAAGGAAGCAGCCAGCGACGGCGACGATAGCGATGACAGCGAAGCTGGTAAAAGGCAATAACTCAAGTGCGCAAAGACGGAAACTGTCGACTGGCATGGTGCAGCATTGAGTTTGGCACAAGCCATGACTGTAACAGGGAAGCCTCCAGCAGGCGGCAGCAGCAGGAGGGGCGAAAATGTGCTGGCTGAGAGGCACGTCACAAAGCGAAAATAGGTCGCACGTCTTGTGTGCGTAATCGGAAAATTAAACAACGCAAATCAGAGCAGGCAAAAGCCCAAACAAAAACCAATAAACATATGCAAATTGCAAAAGAATCCCATAAACCTTCACAGGCCTTCACGCAGCTCGGCTGCGACGATGAAGGCAGCTGGCTACGCGCCTAAGTATGTTTATGCTTGATTAAGACACAACGCACACGAAATACACACACACTTACACACACACACACACACACACACACACACACACACACACACAATATATATATATACACTAAAGCCGCATTAGAGCAGACGACGAAGGCATGAAGCGATGGAACATGTGCAGCTGCTAATCGGAAACTCAAATAGAAAATCTGCAAAACAGGAAACGCTCTGCGACTCAGAGCCAACGTGTAACATTTTTGTTAGTTTCTGTTTTTGTTGACTTAGTTTTGCTTATATGCTAGTCCTGGCGATTACGTGTTGTCCTTGCTGCAGTTTGTTGCAAATTATGCTTAATATGTGGCCAGCATGGAAAAGGATGCTCGTGCACAACTGCACAACTGCACAACAGCCGCTACACATGACTGTTGCACATTTGAAGCAGGAAATTATGCAAAACATTGTTTGCTGTTCGAATCAAAATTATCCTACGTAATGTTTGTTATTGTTTTTCTTACTGTGCTGTTGTGCAGACAGCAATCCACAAATCACTTTAGCAAGTTAAGCAACCAAAGGATTTGAATTTCCATATGCTGCACTGTACTGACATTCAAGCTTAAAAAACAAAATTCTGAATTACTGCATGAATTGGTTTTTCCTTATCAGATACGCAAGCCGCATTTCCAAGCCCATGACCAACCTACACTAAATCTTGCTCTTTTCTTATCGTTTCATATCGAAACAAACAATAGAAAGGCTAAGGAAAGCCAGAAAAATTTGTCGCTGCTAAGTGTTGAACACTCAATCAAACTGTATAACAACAACAAAAATAACAACGAACACTCGTTCTTCAATGACAACAAAATAAAAAAAAAAAACCAAAAAAAAAATAAAGCAAACATACCCCAGAGGCAAAAGGACTTAAATGTGTTTAGCCAAGTTAATGCCGCAGCCACTCACCGCCCCAAGGTCAGTCGCCAAGCGCCAAACGTCAAATCAATCAAATCAAAGCAAATCAAATGAAAATTCGCAAGCTTACACTCGGAAAAGCGTGAGACAGATTGGGGTTGTGGGGGAGTGCGGAAGTGGGGCAATGGCGGTAGGCGTGAAAATTACGCGCATAAACAATGGACATGGTAAAGTGTTGAATAATAAATAATAAAATAAATACAAATAAAGAAACGCCCAAGGAGCGCAAGACCTCAGTACGAGAGTTTCTGTTCTTAGTCAAAGAGAAGTTGCCAAAGGCCACACAAGGAAAAAGCTTACTAAGCATTGAAATCGTACAGCTACCGCCATATGTATACGTACTGATCAATAAGTAAAAGCGAGGCTTTTTGCATTAACTGGCCCAATCTACTTCGGTTTTGCCCATGTCATTGAAATTAAATATTTTTGATGCGTATGCGGATGCGGCATGAAGAAGCTTTGAAATAATTTCCTATTCGTAAAAGTCATCTGTGAATTTATAGCAAAACTTTTAATTAAAAATTCGGTTCCCTTTTATTAAGAACTGAAATTTCCGCTGTATGGGGTCAGGGTATCGGCAATAAATGTCAACCATGGCTACCGTAACCGTAAAGAATATCAAATAAACATTTAATTTTTTTTTTTTTTTAACGTAGGAATCATCATCATCTTCATGAAAGGACCAGAATAACCTTTGTTTAAGCGACATCATTCGACTTCACTTCATTTTCATAAAAAGGAGTGAATAGAAATGCTCACACTGCGCCGCTGGTTGAGAAATGACAGAAAAAATGAACCCAACTCATTTGCAGCTTAAGTTCTTGAAGCAAATCAAAGGAAGGACACGGCAGGCACTGGGGGCTTCAAAATACTTTGCATGGGCTGCATTAGGCAGTGGAAATGAAATATTGAAGCAGCACTCAGCTCGCTTACCGGAAGCTGTGGAAAATTCACTTGTGCTGCAAATTATGAGTGAGAAGTGCCTCTTGAATTGCTGCGTGTCAGTTTCAATAATTCCATATGAGATGACTTTGCCGATAGTTGCGGAGTGCAGGCATGTGTCTAGAATGTGTGTACTAACCATAGGTCTTTGAAAGCGCAGCACAAAGGGGAAAACTTTAAAGGGAAAGGAAACTAAAGCAAAATTTTCAAATATGCACTTATGTGTGTATGTACAAATAAACAAACAAAATGAACGAAAAGAATGTTCCAAGAGCGTGTGGGAGGTACTGCAGTTGGAAGAGTGTGAAAGCGCGTAAATTTGTTTTCGTGTTGCACATGGAATGGTTAAGTGTGCGGGGGAACGGAGTGGCAGGTGAAAGTTCTGTTTCAAGTCGGTATCATGTTTTGAAGTGTTTGATACAGCATCGGGGGGGTAGAGGTTGGGCAAGAGAATAGTCCAACAAAAACTGTGAAAATGCAATGAAAATCTGCCGTTGCCATGTTTTTTTTTTTTTTTTTTGTGAAGTTCCTTTTTTTTTTTTTGGCAGTCTGCGTGAGTGACAAACTTTGCACACTGCAAAAATCAAGTAACGAAGGAAAGTATGGAAAACTTTTGCAGCTTAGTTTGTGTAGCGAGTGTGGGCAGCAAGAGGAGCAGGTGGTGATGCCTGGGTAGGCGTTCACACTTGTGTAATACAAAACCGTTACTTAGCCAAGTTGTGTGCTGAGCGTAGAGGAGCTGAGCAGCGAAGTTGCACTTTTCGCGTTAAATTGTTGCGCGCTTGAGACGAAAAAACTTTTCGCATTAGCTCTTTGTGTTGTTGTCATTGTTGTTGTTGTTTTTGCTGAACGTGTCTAATGGATGCACAAAGTGTCACAGGTATGCGCGAGTAAGTAAATTCGTATGGCTTTCAGGTTTATTAATTTGCTTTGTGTTTACAAGATTTCTAAGAATATTTTTACTTACTCTACTAAGCAAAACACAGAAAAATGATTAAAAAAAAGTAACTACATAACGGCTTCGTATTTTTACAGGTGGTAAGTGCAAGAAGGCGGCGAAAACCGCAATCTCGACTTCTATTCAATCTCACAATCTTCATATTTTTATGTTGTGGCACTTTATTAATAATTGTGTAAGGTAAGAAAAATAACGATAACTGTTTTTTATTTAACATAAACCTGACGCATTTTTGACGCAGATTATATGTCCGCGGATGTTTTACGCTGTAAGCATTTTTATATAAAAATCCGTATATTTCTACGCGCTTTTCTTGCATTTTCCGGTTTTCTTTTGGTTCTCATATATCGTGCTAAGCGTTTGCTTCTGCAATTCAAAGTCTCTGTAGATGGAATTTTTCCCGTGCACGATGAAGCTTCGAATTATAGAAATTTTATCGTTTTTTATATGTTTTTGCGATTTATGTAAGCATGTGTTTTGCTCATACAAACTTGCAGTTCTTTCTTATTCGATTTAAAAAGTCGTGAGTGTCTTCTTCGTTGCACAAATATACATAGGATCATGCAATGAGCTGTGCCTTGTGTGTGTGTGTTTGTGTGTGTGCGTACATGCACAAACTGCCACCAAACCAAACTTACTTACTCAGAACTACTTACATACAATAAGCTGCATACTAAATCGGCTGTTGAGAAAACGTGGCTAATCTTTAATCGAACTATAATAAAATGAAATTGAAGCAGCAATTTTCTAAGTAAACTTGGTACTGTGAAAGCTTATACTGCCCTGATGCTGAACTTAGCGTGGCGATTTTTTCCGGAAAGTTGTAGTCTTCCCGATTAAAGAAAATGTTTCAAATCAACTTCTAATTAGAATATTTAAAGGAATTTCTTTTGCTCTTTTTTCTCATATGTTGGCACAAGAAATTTTCTTCTTTGAGTTTTTTTGATGTTGTTTGCCTTCCATTGCAGATTTTTATTATTTGCTTCTGTTATGCGTTCGATTTTTCAAAACGGAAAAAGAAAAAGAAAAACGTATAGCAAAGCAAGCGTGCATTAATAGGATTGTATAAAGGGGTGACATACTTTTTTATGAATTGTGTGCCAGAATATAGATTTTACAGCTCAAAAACAAGAAGAAAAATGGAAAGAAATGAAAAAAAGGAGAAAAATGTGGTTAATGCAAAAAATTGTTTGCCTTGCGCGCATGCACTTGGCAAGTTTGCCATTTAGAGTCGCAACTTTGCATAAATTGCTGCGTGAGTGGTTTGGAAAGTTTTTAAATCACGCTTGGCAAAAGTTTTAATTGTGCTGCACATGTCGTTCCAATCGAAGTGGCGTGCTCCATCCTTACGCCTCCTGCCGCCTGCCTCCTGCCTCCATCCTTGCAGCTGCTGCCAGCGTCCTTGACTTTTCGCAACATGCGTTTAACCATGCATCCAACTTTTGTTTGTGGGCGTGGCGCCGTGTGCGGAAGTGGGTTGGGGTAATGTTTGCGAAAGCAATTTATGCAAAGAATTTTTAAATGAAATTGCATGTAAGCGGTTTACGATCAAGTAAAACACTTTAAAGTAAAGTTGCATCAAACTTAGTCAAGACGCAGCGCAGCGCAGCGACTTACGTTTGCTTATTTTCACGTTGCTGCTGCTTTATACTTCTTTGGCTTTTAAATGAATGCAAAACGGAAAATTTACATAAGCTCTATCAGGCCAAGTCAGGACAGTTACACAAGTAGCGGCTGGTCAGAGCGACACCACAGCTTGAGGTAGGTCCAAGTCCAGCGCGCACGTGTGTCCCTGAGGCACACTGAGTCGAGCCAGTCCTGGCTGTGTGAGTGCCACATTTCCAACTCATTTCCTTTCGCCTGTTTTGCAAGTTGGCACGACTGCCTAAACTGTTTGACCTTTTATCTGTTTGTAGGCTTTACCTCTAACAACTGTCGACAGCAGACGCCATTGACATCGACATCGCCATTGCTTAAACCGGCTTCGTTGTCGTGCTTTGAATTTGGTTTGCGTTTTCTCATGCCTATGGACATGAGTTCGCTTACTCTGCGAACCTGGCACTGTTCATTTGTCTTTCTGTCTGTACGTCTGTCAGTCGCCGTGTGCTGGCGTTCAAGGTGTGTTGGGCTTATCTCGGTGTGACGTGCATAGTGCCGGCACGGTTCCTCGCACATTTTCGTTGCATACTTTGTGGCTAAGTCCTTGTGCAAGATTAACGCTGAGACAGATTTATTATGCTTTCAACGGGCACTTAAAGCATGCAACTTTTTATAAAATAGTTTAAACGTTATAAGCTTTCAACTTTAAATAGCGTCTGTGCTTGATTTCACATTTATTCACATGTCAGTGCCGCTGCAGCTTGGACTGATCCTGTTACTCGATTTAATTATTTTCAGTCCGTCGTGTCTGCATGTTCGTGCGGCTTGTCACTTCTTTGTTTTGCTGGTTTTGTTTGGCTTAAAATGCACCCCACTGTCCTTCAGTGATGCATTAAGGATAATGCAATTATGCGCCTGTGTGTGCCGGGCGCTGAATGATACTGACATAAATTAATCAACTGCTGATGTGCAAGAATACATTCAACCCATTAAGGCTAGTGCGAATCGCGCAGCAGTCACGGGTAATGGGATTTAAAGTGCAAAGTGAAAATCTGACTCTGGCAGCGGGCCCGGATTGCATGCCCAGAAAAAATCAATTCCTTTTTTACAGGAATTATTGAGAATTCAGTAGAATGCAGGCAATTATATCAAAAGGCTGTGTATATTTTTCGTACTGTGGTTAGAAAGTTTGCTTCAGGCACTTTATATCCTTTTTATGTTTGCACTTGTAAAGTTTACTTATTAGGCAAGAGAGCAGAAAATAAAACATAATTTCTACTTCTGACTCGTGCGCAAATACACAAATTTCCAAGTTCTATTGTGGCATCACTTGGAACACGAGCAATAAAAAGTTTTTTGAAAGTTTTTATTGCTAACAAATGGATGGGAGGTGGCAAACCGAGACCAATTGTAGTCATTAACAATCGACGCGCATGTGGGTGCAGAAGCTCTGGCGGAGTCGTGGCAGATAAATGAGTCAGAACGAAAGCAATTCACAATTTAAGCCCAAACGAAGTTCAGAACTTTTGCTTTTTGTTTTCAACTCTTATGATTTCTGCAGCACGCTGCGAGATCACAGAGGGCTGGGAGTGTGATCGGCGAAGAAAGGCTCTCAGTATCGCTAAGCAATGTGACAGCACACTCCGAGCGCTTTCTGGCGGATTTTCCAACCTATTGCCCTAGCCAAGCTAGCGAAGCCATTCGGCATTTCAAAATGCATGGAATTTGTAACAAGTTACAGTGAAAAAATATTATATTATGCCAATAAATAAGAAAATGGCAAACAGCAATTTCGCACATAAGCATTTGAATTTTCGAAGATAATTTATAAATTATGCAACAGTATTGGCGGTATAACGTTGAATAAATTGCTAAACGAACAAAAAAGCAAAACAAAACAAAAAAGTAAGCGAACGCAAAAATAAGTCCTTGAAGTGGCAAGAATGAGTCAAGAAGGAGTCGTTCCGTTTGACGAAAACTGAAATAAATTATGCAGCATTTTATCCGAAATAAAGGAAAACGAAAATAGAATATCGCAGCCAAAATGAATAAAAGTGTTCGAGCAGCAGCCAAATTAAAAAGAAATCAATAAACTGATAGCCAGCGGAAGGGAAACTGCCAATACTCCTGTGCTAAAGCATTTTGAATGCGTAGAGTCAGGCCAAAGCTAGTCTGCTTGCAGATGACTTAAGATGACTTCTTGCAGTCAATAAACAAGAGAGAAAGGGTTGCATTCTTGATAAGGTTATGTTTTTGGGCAATATAGAATTGCTGCTTAGATGGCCACCCGCTGTGTCCTGAAAGTCCTTCGCAGATCTTAAGTTCTCGATATTGTGAACTGAAGCTGTGCTAAATGTAAGAGACCATATATTAGATGCGCCATAAGTGGCAATGTCAGAGGAATCGCTGTGAGCACAGACAGTCTATGTGAAGTTTTCGCATATTATCAAGATAAATAATGCACGGCACACGCCCACGACTCGAGATGTAGGCAAGCAGCGGCAGCCAGAGCAGGCGAACTCATGGCCCAGAGCATGCAAAAACGGTTCATGTGAATATGCGAGCAAACATTTCCAAAGGAATAATGTTTGTAATTTATTCAATTTTCCGTACGATTTGTGCAATACTTCAATCAATTCGATGAAAGGAAAACAAATGACAGCATAATGGAAAATGTTGAAGAGCTGGTAAAAGCGGGTAAAGACGGCAGACGAAGGCAAAGCGAGGGAGGCACATGTGATTGAAATGCAGCTCCTTGAACGCATTCTGACAGACATTAAGTATGCTTACACAAGTAGCAGAGGAAGTGCAGTTACTCGCACAATCTTCGTGCTGAGCCCTGTTTTTAAACTGAAACTGTTTTTAAAACTACGTAACTTTGCTAACTGATAAACTTTTCGCTTTGCAACCTTATCCGCCTGCACATGCATGCAACGTTAGCAGCAACAAGAACTGCTTAGTAAAAGAAAAAAAGTTTGCATACTGGCGTGGAGCACAATTTAAAACTAATTACGCGCTTACACGGCGCAAGCAAAGAAAATTGCACAAAGCATTAAATGAAAGTCTAAAACTTTTCCTTCCTCTGGTAAATAAAATGTAAAGGCAACTAAAATGGGCAATTAGTGCGCAACAAACAGCAGGAGCAACTAAAACAAAGCAACGCCGACAACAACTGACAACAAAGCAACAATAAAATAAAAACAGCAGCCACACCGACAAGAGCAGCTTGGCAGCTAACAGAAGTGGAGGGAGCACGAGCACAAATGAAGCTCGTTTTGTGGGGTGCCAGCTAAGCTTGCCTGCACGGCACAATGGTGCGTATGAGCAATTTCGTATTAATTGCCATGGAGACGATCGATTTAGCAGCAGCGGCGGGAGAGGCAGTCAGCAGTCGGCTCAGGTGAATGACAACAATGTTGGGCTTTCGATGTCAGCAATGCGCTTAGCAGCGATTTGAGTGGAGCTGACAGCCAGAGTCTGAGTTGATGGGGCCGAGCTGCTGAGCATATATATGTATAAGTAACATAAGTGTGCTTAGTGAGCCATGTACAGTATTATTTGTATATAAGTCGTGCCTTATATTCTTTTTTTCTGATTTGCCACGCGTGTTACGATAATCCTAATCCAGCTGCTGTTGCTGTTTATAACGATTTGCATTATTTGGCCTATATGCAAGTGAACTAAGCTGCGTCTAAGCATTGTAATAGGATCAACAGAAGTACCCAATCACCTAGCGTGGCAAAAGTTTCGGCTTAAGCACTTCGCCTTCTGCTACAATGTATATGCCCGGAAATAAATGATTTTAAAGCATAGGTGAGATGCTTTAACATATATTTGATGCTTAGTAGAAGCGTCGTGCGGGCAGCAGCGCATCTTACCTGGCTTGGCTTGTGCCATTGATATGCCTGACACTGGGCTGTGCTGCGTAGTCAAGGTGATAGAGAGTAGAGGAGCATTTGATTGTTACAAGTCCATTCAATTATTTAGCAGTGATGCGTGCGCTGAATTTTAATTGGTTATTATTATAAAAAAAAGCCGATTACTGGCTGAGAGAGCGTTTACACAAGTAACGAGCAAAAAAATCAAAATATTAAATTTTTAATTAGTGCGCGAAACCCGAAAGCAAACACAAAACACAAAAGTTAATAACTGGCATTTACCCACAAATGGCGCAGCAGAGTACTAATTATTGTTGGCACAGGCTTAGGCGCTGACAGGATACGCTGCATAATTAAAAAGTTTCCCGTAGCGTCAAAGTTGATTCATCAAACGAACAAAAGTCAACAATATGCGCAAGGAGGCTAGCATACTAATTTATCGATAGCGATAGCTGTGGCTTTCAATGGTGTCAAGCGTCGTTCCGACCCTTTCAGCCCGTTCAGCCCGTTTAGCAGACAGCAGTGAGTACAGTTGGCCCAACTAAAAAGTCATTAGGCAAAATATTGTATTTGCAGAAAGCAATTGTTCAGAAAATGTTGCCAAGCACGCGAAAAGTGTTCAACGCAGCTTAACAACGGCCATTGAAAGTGAGCTTAGCATTAGCGCCAATAAGTAGGCTATGAAAGTAATTAACATAATTGCTAATGCTATGAATTCAACAAAAACTTAAGTGAGCAAATATTTAACGCGAAAATGTTCATAATTGTGTATGTGGCAAAATTTAAACACACGGTACGTTGAGTAACAATGAAGCAGCACAGTAGCCTCTAAAAGCCATAAACCGCATTACGCATACGCAACGTTGGACAATAGTAAAACTGTTTCCATCTCATACCCACACACACACACTTCCTCAAACACATTTAACACATATATGTACTGTATTTGCATGTGTGTGGGCACATTGTTTAGTCAAGTGTATTGAAATCAACAATAAGGTTATGCTACGGTCGCGGTGTGGGCGTTGTGTGGGAAACTGCTTTGGCGCGGTGTTTTAGATTTTTTGTGTATTAAATGTGTGCGCAAAAATGAAATGAAGTGTGTGCATTTGTGGGCAAAACGATAACACGTAAACGACATTGGCTGTAAAAATCCCACAGCTCACATCCCACACTCATCCACATTCTCCCACACTCGCCCACACTCTCCCACACTCTCCCACATTATGGCACACGCTTACATTCACTACGCTTTGCACACCACACCAATGCAAAACACGGGAATGGTTCAACAAGTTTTGGATTTCCAGGCATGCGCCGGCAAGTGTAACGAATTTTATTGAAATTCATTTAAAAAGTCTATTCCTGCATACTCGTGCGCATATGTGGTTACAGATACGAATAGTTTTTCGCTGCAAATCAAATAAACTGAAGGTTGCGTGCAGGTGTGGTCCGGCATGCAATGAATTTCATGACAAGAATGGCAAATGATTTAAGTTAAATTTTCTGTTCTGTCCTTCACATGTCAGAATCGAAACCACAACATAAGAAATTGCAAAGTTTCAGGAATACACAACACAGTTTCAAAATTACCTTTTTAATTATTAAATGCAGATTGCAGTCACTGTTGGCATTGTTTGAAGGTTTTTGTTCAATTTCAAAGTATTTTATTTATTTATTTTCTCCTATTTACAATATTTAACGCAGGGAACGGAATGTACATACGAAGTTTTAAAGCTATTAAAGCAATCAGTTTATTTACTCACTCAATATTGGCAGAAAAAAAAAAAACAAAATAAAAAATAAAAAGGAAACAAAAGGAAATTTTCAATAAATAATGCAAAACAAAAGGAGGCTTTGATATTGAAGGCAACTGCTTGGAAATTACCAATTTAATAGATGCGAAAAACCGAGAATGGAGAGAACGGAAAACAAAGGCAGTGACACGTGGCCTCATTGTCGTCAGTGAAATTGCAGTCGATATTCTTATTTGTGCTGTAAGTTACAGTTCTGCTTGGCGTGATTTGCTCGTTTGTCAATTTTGCAAAACACATGCTCACGCTATGGCGAATAATTTTGTTTTGGACAGGAAGAGGACCCTTTCTGTGCGTGTGTGTGTGTCTGTGTGTGCGTCGGGGCAAAGCATTAACAGTTGCGCATAGTGGCGCCGCAGATGAGCGCTTCCCGCTGCCGCACTCTTTTTCTCGTTAGGCAGCTCTTCTAAGCCCCCTTGGTGCCGTGTTTGTGGAAGGCTTGCAGCGTGCGTGAAAGGCACTTGCCCACTTGCTGCTTAGGTATGCAATAAATTGTTTGCTTAATTTTCCAACTGCTTTAGCAGCTAAAGGATCTAGGAAAAGTTTTAATTAACACAAACTGCATTCAACGCCTTTTGCAACGCATACCTGCACTCAGTTCCATCCTTACGCATATACTCAGTTATTCTGTCACTCAGACGCTCCGTAACTCATTCATTGTCGAACACAATGCAGCAGATGTAACTATGCGTTTTTCTTTTTTCGCATTCTCGCAGATGCATACCTGCTCTGCATAAACCAGAACAACAACAACAATGGTGGCACCAGCAACAACAACAACAAACTCAACAACTACATTGACGCCTTCCGGTTACATTCATTACATTTGAAAGCTAATGTGAAGTGGCAAATACATGTGAACTTTTTGCACACGTGAGCTAAATAGGAATAAATTTCAAAAGGACCAACGTGGCGAAAGAATCTCTTTTTTGTGCATTTCATGATTTTTAATAATGTTTTTATATACCATATACACCACACATGTTGGCAAGTGTGGATGTGTGTATGCGGGAGTACATTAAAATGTAAAATGCTGCATGAGAATACACATTTGTGCTGAGGTTAATGTTAAACATTTTGCTCGCAGGGGCTGCCAAGTGTGTCAGCACAACAATTGTTATGCACATCGTCGTGCTTTCGTTCATTTTACCGAATTAGCCTAAAAGTATGCTAAGCATTATTTATATGTGCACGCAATTTGTGCGTTACTCTCTTTGTTGGCTCGTAAAACGCCGCATTGTTTATTAAGGCTTCAAAAGTGGCAAAGAGCTGTTCCTTTAAGCATTCACAAACAAGTGTTCTCTTTGACATATTAAGTAGACGTGCTTAGCTGTAAGAAAAAAACTGAAACTACAAAAAAGAAAATGTATAGGCAAAAATTACACTAAAAATATACATTATATATTGTGAAAGAGTAGAATTATGGCAAAATAAAGTTGTTTTTTGGAAGATGTCTTTCAAAAGGAAAACGTTTAAGGCCGTTAAGCAACAAAGAAATCGATTATTTTATTTGGAAAATTTAAATAATTTTAAATTAATAAAGATAAAATATATGAAATAAAAATAGTTTCAACGTAGTAGTTTTTTTTTTATGAGGGTGAAATACATTATTTCTTTAATATTCTTATAACGAAACCTCTCTTTAACGAAATTTTTTGGCTGTACCCAAGGATTCGTTATAGAGAAGTCCGAATGAAACACTTTGTGACATGTAAATGTTAACTTAAAGAAAACAATAATATCAGTCACTCAGTGACACATACATAAATATGAATATGCTTGCATGAACAAATAATGCACGCAAAGCATTTCCGCGGTAATATAGACCACTAGGCCGCTGACCGCTGTGCGTGGAAATGCTGCATTAGCAACTCATGCGACCTACGCAGTCGTACTGACGTTTGTAAAAGTTACATACATACATAATTAAAAGCAAATTAGCTCTAAGCTTTTTAGTATAAATTAATGTAATAAACTAACGATAATCAAGTAATCAATCACCAGTAATAAGTGAAAGTATAAGTTCGGTCAAACACTACATTTACCTCCTTACCTAACACTATACTTATTACATTATAAAAATTTCATTAACCCTAAGCTATAAATACATACACGCCTCAAACTGAAACTTCAGAAAGTTAAATGATTATGCATTAATTAAATAAGAAACATAAACAAATTCATGATATTTTTGAGATATACCTTCCGCATCTACAACAGCAGCGGGCTGATTGCTTCCTCCATAGCAGCATAGCAGCTGTCGTTGTGAGCTGTGGGTCACTGATCAGTTTACCTCGTTGTCCAGAAGTGGAAATTTTGGTTGCTTTGCTCAGTCCACAAACAATTGCCATAGTCGCTGGCAAGTCTGTCTTTAATTTGTTACATTAAGCAAAGTTTGTGAAAAGTTGAACTCTTAGCTTGCCACTGAGCGGCAATGGATGGAATGGAAGTGGACTAAAAACATAAAGAAAAGAAAGGAAAAAGAAAAAAATGGAAAAGTCTTTCCAAGTTGCTTCGACAGCACTTGGACAGGCTTCAGACGATAAACAAAAAGAAAATGCAAAGTTTGGCAATCTTCGTTTTGACAATTGTTTCGTGTTCTTGCCGATTCCCTCAAATCCCTGAAATTGTTTGTGTTGTGTTTGTGCTTGTGTTGTTGTTGTTGTTGTCATTGTCGTTGTCGTTGCGAACTCGTTGCGCACTTTGCAAGTCGCTTTGGTTTTGGTCAAGAAGCTTCCTTTGGCTGCTTTCTGTGGCATAGTTTTATGGAAATTTAATTCAATAATGTTTAAAAGGCGTACGCAGCGCTTAGAGTGCTTTCATTTTTATAAGATTCACAAGCGGCGACAGCAGAGTGGCGGAAGAAGGTCTGAAGGAGGTCATGTGATGTGCCATGGCCACGCATGCATGCATAAATCACAAAATTCCGTTTGCTAATGCACACGAGAGGGGAAAAAAGCCGTAAAATACTTTTCTTTTACATGTTTTCCACTTGCAACATTTTTCATCCTTTTACACCTTGGCGCCTTGGGTGCGCTTCGCTTTGCTTGCTCTGGGTTCTGGCGCCGTTTTCCTTGGCTGCTGCTGTTACTGCTGCTGCTGCTTCTTCTTCTTCTGCAAGTAGTAAATTTAATTAATGCATTTGCTGCGTGATCCCGCATATTCATGATTCACTTGCACGTATCGTGTTTATGTTGTACACGTTTCGCTCATTAGAGACGCCTTTGAGGCAACCTCAGCGCATAAATACGCGTTAAATGTAAGCCGATACGCTCTGGGCTTCGGCCCGAGGTCTGTGCGTGGGTCATATGTGTTGGTGCGTTGCTAGTCTGCACCTGTGCCAACTGCTTATTAGCATCAGCTGCAGCAGCGCACATATATTAAACAACATCTGCCGGCGCAGTAACTCGCTCCTGGACCCAAGTAGCTGCGTATTGATTTTGCAGGCACTCTTGCGCACCCGCAACGCCTCGACAGGAGCCGCATGCGATGAGTCCTGTTCAGCGTCCCGCTCTAAGCTCTAAGCTATTCTGCATGTGGCATTTGAGTGCACTTACTTACCGTAAACTTGCTCCGAGAAACTTCTGTCGAGCACTTTGCAGCTGTTAAATGCGGTTGGTGCAACATTTGTCTAAGCAGAAGTTGCCGGCAGAGTGGCGGCGTTGACGGCTTGGCTGCAGAGGCAACAGAAACTTTAAACAACAAAAATCCATTTTGCATATTGAAGAACTTTCCTTCTTTCTTTCACGTCTGAGTTTGCGGTTGAAGTTTGTTGCAATGCAGTAAATGCTTCCGCTTTAAGAAATGTTTGTGTGTGTGCGTGTGCTACATTTAAAAATTTTTCTAGTCGCATAGGTAACAGGTCAAATTTATAGTCTCAGTAAGCTAAAATTAAAACTTAACCGAAATACACTTTTGGCGCTGGAAATGACACAACGTAGCATAATCAGCAGGTCACTCTAGGATTACCTGAATATGAAGAGTCGATGAGGCGGAATAGCAGTCCATGCGGATGACATGAGAAACGATAAACATGCAACTTTAGCTGAAGCCATTTAATAATTTTCAACGTAAAGTTAAATTGGAAAAATGAAGAAGGCTAAAATCAATCCAATCGAATACGAACGGAAATTGAATGCAAGTGCGCGACAATCAATGACTAACATGCTTCTATGCTGCTGCCAGCAGATTTCAATCAGAAAATGTTCTCCACTTGTAAGCGCGTAAGTGTGTGGCAGGCAGACACGTTAAAACGACAGAAAAATGAAAACGAAAACACAAAAAATGCTAGGGTGAACACAACCAAGCGCAGGTTTTATGAGTAAAAAATGCGCGAATTGACAAATTGAAAGTCAACATTGCGAAAAATTGCGATGACAACTGCAACGCCAACGACAGCAACAACAGCAACTACAACAACAACAACTAGAACAACAAGCAACGAATGCTTTAGCGTACTTGAATCGTAAATTTCTCATCGCGCAACACGATTTAAATGCAACGCACAAAAGTATGCAGCAATCGGCTGCACATCGGCAGCAGCAGCAGCCAGCATTGAGAGCATCTGCAGCTGCTATATGGGGAACAAGGAGAGGCGACGCAATGCATTTGCATTAAGATTGAGCTGATGCTTTTATTCGGATTCTAAGTTGTTTGGAATTGATTCCGAGCATCTAAGATGATTTGCTAAGTGTCCTTGTTGTTCAGTGTTGTGCAGCTTTGCGATTTGCAACGGCTCCTTGCCTCTGGCTTCGTTTCTGCCTCTGCCTCTGCCGCATATCGCTTGCATGTGCTTTGCTAATTTTGCATAACGCATCGCAACCAACTTCAAGTAGCAGATGAGAGTGTTGGCAGCGAGGGATGATGTATGGGAAGAGAATTGGCGTGGCTCAAAATATTTTTAACACGTACACATTAGATGCATATGCAGGTATGCGGCATGCAAGTAGTTTTTCTCTTTTGGCAAAGAGTTCATGGCTGCGGCTTTGAGTTGCAGTGCGTGCGTGAAGCCCGTGCTCAAGCGCAGTCGTGCTGCAGCTCAGTCAGTTAGCGACAACCGTGTACCGACAGCCGACAACTTTGTTAGCGGCGGCACAGACTATAAAACTTTGTTAATTTTCGCAACTGACGGCGGCAGCAATAAAGCGACGCTGACACGTACACGCTCATGTACACGCGCACGCATTGGCACAACAGGGGTGGGAAAGGGATGCGCGCCAGCAATTTTTATGGCAGCCAGTTGCGACAGGCGGGAGTGGGCTGGGATGGTGCCAGTGCCGGTGCTGTCTAACCGCTAGCGAAGCTGGCCGCGCGTCTGCCATGTGAAAGTCGCATTTATCAAACGGTCCGCGCCAGCTTCCTGCCTGACTTCCTGACTTTTCATCTTCCCACCTTGCCGCCTGCCTGGCTACCCGTGTCGCATGTTGGCTTGCTCAGTTTAATTTGCTTTGTGTTTGCAATGTTTTCGCGTCGTGTATTTTGTTTTTGCAATTCGTGAGTTTCATTGCCTGTCGCTCGCAGTCTTGTGCGAATGCGATCTTTTGCGAAATTTTAATGAGCAAAGTTTGCACATCGCAATTGTCTGTCTAAGTAGATTTTGCAGTTGGGCCACCAGTTGCGGTTTTCCAGTTTCGCCGGTTGTTACCGTGTTGACGAGGGTTCCGCGTATTTGCCATTTGGCAGCGGATTAGTAATCACATTGAGCAGAAGTCCAAAAAATTAAAGAAGTGGTGATGTATTTAATTCAAACTAACATATTTATGATATTTTAATCATTTTTAGCCTTGGGTAGCCTTTGTGGAGGTCACCTGGTCTCCTTTGAATTCTTAATATGTGCGGCGCATCACATTCTATATATATTCTATTGCATTGTCAGCTTATGATCGTTTCCATTCACATATAAATTTGGTCTGCTTATTATTTTCACAGCTGCATAGAGCTTTGATTGAATTTGAACTGAGCCCAGCCTCAAAGTATGCAATAAATATTTGCACTAAGTCAACCAATCATGCACAGTAAATAAGTCCTTGCTAAGGAGACTATTTGTGCATAGCTTAGGCTTTAATTAATCTTCATAGTTTCGGCAACGCTGTTGTCACCTTCTTCGAAGGGAATGCAGCAAATTGCACTCTAAACAATGCCAGGTCTTTGAGCAAAGCGCAGCAGGTGCTCGCCTCTTTGTTTGTGATATTTGCGTGCTCATTGGCAGAGCTGTGCACACACACATCCTTAAAGCTCGAAATGAAAAGTACTTTGGACTAATGGGCACGTCTGCTGCCGCTGGCATTCATCTCCATTCACATGCAAATCTCCCGCCAGCATCCAGGCACAGCCGACATCCTCGTACCTCATACAAATAAATGAAAAGAGATTCGTGCTACGAGCAACGACAGGATGTACGTGCGCATCCTGCAAGCTCAGTCTTCCATTTGTAGTTCTGGCTACTGGATGTTGTTGTTACTCTTACTGTTATTACTGTTGTGGTTGTTGTTGTTGTTGTTGCTGTTGTTAGTTATTGCATTGCTTGCACCTGTGTGCTCAAGTGCTGCTTTTGTTATTCGATTCGCTTCGTTGTGCTTTGTGTTTCATTTTGAGTTGGTTTTTCTGTTTCTGTTTCTGCTTCTGTTTCTACTTCTTTTCGTTTGCTTTATAGTTTTATGTTTTTCCTTTTGTGTCTCTTTTTTTTTTTTTTTTCTGTGGAAGTTTTGTTTGCTCGCATTCTTTGCTACTAAGAGCACGAGTATTGTGTCAGTTTATTGTTTCCGTGTTTCTGTGTCAAGTGACAAAAAATCATTCATGTTGACGCTTACAATTTCAGTTTGTTGGCTGTTGCTTTGTTGTTGCATTACCGTTTGTCGCCGCTGCTCGAAAAAAAATGAAAAATGATAGCAATTTGCAGGGCGAGTTGATAAACTACGCGGAGACGCGCAAAAATATGGAAGCATTATAAACAGACAAACAAAAAGCCAAATAAAACCAAAAAAGGAATGAAAATAACTTCCAAAAATGAAAACTATTTACACAGTTTACTGCTGTTGCTGTGAAGCAGTTGGTGTCGCTTTTTGTCACTGTTCTAATTTTCATTTGTTACACATTGTAATTTCGCATTTTATTTTCTTTTATATTGTAATGTTTTGTTATGTTATGTCTCTGTCGCGTTTTTCTATTTGTTGTGACATAAATAATGAAGTAAAGTTTTCACTGCATACTTTTAGGTTTCAAATTGGTTTGCATTACAGTTCGTATATTTTTGCTGCATGCAGTTTTGCATAAATAAATTCAGCATGAAAAAGAAACAAAATAACTCCTAGCACATGTGTGCCTTGCATTACGAGTGACAACTGCCAAGCAAAATAGACAATGACAAATGGCAGCGTTGTTCTTTCTCTGCCACTGACACGGCAGCCAGTCACACACCTCGCCAGTCACCAGGCTGACTGCAAACACCGTCTCCCATTCGGCATGTTGCACACTGGGCAGCTGACTCGTCTGTGGCACAGTCGCTGCAATAAGGCAACAGCACCGATATACTCGGGGCTCTTGCTACCGCCAGCACTCCTGGCGCTGACATAGATCCTCAATTAGGCTACCTTACCATGCTCGCTGTCTGCCTTTAAGTGTACTTAGGGGTAAGCGGTGGCCAACTTGTTACTGTCGAGTATTGCAGTAATGTGCATGCATCAAGGCGACATTTAATTTAATTTTTACTTGCTCGCGCGCGCACAGCATGGGAGCCGTGCTGCTTGCTCCTTGCAGTCATTATCGTTAGGGCCAATAAAAGTCGTAAAGTCAGTCACCAACTGGGAATTGATGTGACACATACAGCGTAAGCGTTAATCCCTGCTGCGGAGCCTGTGTATGGCATTGAGCTGCTCCTTGCGACTTACATTTACTTTTATGCGCGAATTATGAATATCGCCGCCATAAATGGCCGGCTATGTGCGCCGATAAAGGGCTTCTGGCAATTTCAATTAAGTGCACATAGTTGCCACGCAGGGCCCGCAGCCGACATGATGGCTGCACAATTTACTGCTTGCTGTGCTTTTTATCAAATCTTCGCGTCGTTTGCTCAACTTGGGCACTTGTGTAATTTATTTTGTTTTCGTTTTTTTTTTCCTTCGCTTTTCTTTTGCACGTATATGTATGGCAACTACGCAGGACATAAATCAAGTAAAGTGCTGCTGCCATGTCAACTGATTTATCGTAAGCAGGACTACGCATAAAAAGGCATTGTCAGGCATGCTTAGCCGGTTTTCGTTTTGTTTCATGCCATTCCGTTCTTGATTAAATTCTCAAGTGGCAAAAGCGTGCCTCTGCTTCATTTTAAATACGACGGGAGACCGACAATAATTTGTGAGCCGATGGAGAATGTAGACAGCACAAATTGCGCATTTTATGATCAACATCTCCGGGGGCGTCACCTTCTCTCCCTCTTTCCACAAGTGCATGGTAACGTTGTAACTGTGAGAGTTATTAATTTTTAAAGCATAAGTTGCTGAACCTATTTTTAGACCTACACACAAGCAGCTGCCTGGGCCGCCCTTGCTGCTGCTGTTGTTTTTCCGCTTGTGTCGCTTTTCATCAGCAATAAACTGGCCAAGCTTCGTTACTTTCGTTGTCATTTCCATTTCATGCGCTGCGCAGTTGTTGTTATTAGATTTGATATCAAACGGAAATTGCTTTCAGCGTTGCGCCATTTGCAACAGAAATCAAAGCGTCGCCATTTTATTTCGCATATTCGCATATCTCGGCGCGTAACGAGAACAATTTCAGCGGCACTTCTCCACTTGGATTACAGTTGTTCTTATCCTTCGTTTCGACACATGTGTTGCCAATTTGTTTTGGCATTTTAACCCAAACACTCGCATCCTTGATTCAACAATGCGTATTAGGTTCTCACCCGATCCCCTTGTAGATGTGATGCCTCCATGCAGCGCATCACTTGCCGTTTAAGGCAGGAGTACACACTGCACATCAGTCAATGCAAATGAAATGAAATACTTACTTATCAAAGCTTACCCAAAGGAACAGATAACAAAGGAGTGAAGGCATAAGGATAATGATTATTGAAATGTATACTTTGCCAAAACTTGCGCCAGAAACTCATTTGCACAGCAGTCTCCGACATGTTGCATGCAAATCAGGCAGAGAGACAGCAAAACAAAACACAACTCAAAAGCAAAGTATGCCAAATGAAAAATGAAAAACCGAATGAGTCGAGGAAATGGGAAAACACTTTGCAGTTGAGTTGCATTTGCTTGAAGTCAGTTGCAGTTGCAGCTTAAACTGTTCTCCCAGATGTATACATTTTATGAAAACGCTTAACGCCGCCGAGCAAACAAAATGAGCGAACAAAAACAAAAACGAAGACAAAATGCAACGGAAAAGAAAAGCGGAAAAGAAAAGGAGGGGAAGATGCCTCGCAGGCTCGTTTCGTCTTGAGCAGAAATCCTTGGCATAAACTACTGCGCCAGCTGCTTTCTTTTTTTTCTCGCTTTGAGCATTGAAACAAATCCGTGTAAACTTTATAAAGACTTCAGCCAAGTGCGCACCTGGGGGTGGGAGGAGTTGCGAGTATTTACCTTTAACGTGGCTGCACTGCGTCTCAATTCCGTCTTTTGTTGTTTGCAGAGGTTCATCACTCTGAGGTCTGTTGGAGAGGTTGAGGCTGCAATGGAAGAGTGATGAGACGCACCAGAGCAGTTGATTCTGCTTTATGCACAAAAGCAACGCCAAAGGAGTTCACTTGCTTGAGTCTAGTTCCATGCAGGATTATTTGAAGGAATTCTCGGTGTGAGATCGGTTCGTTCACTTGGCTTCATTTCATGCAACGCCAAATGTTGTGCGATGTGTGTTTTCATTTAAATTTTTATTACTCGCTGATGTGATTTTTAATTTAACGCTCGATTTATTGGCATGAAGGATAACAACGGACCAACAAGAAGACTGACACATAGGCAGACAGGGAGACAGGGAGACAAGGAGACAGACAGTCAACATGGCGAGGTGTCATGTGGCTGTGATATCCACAGGTTGACACTCGACACTTGACAAGCGTCGCCAAAGAAAGCGATGGCTGTCAGCTACAAGTGTGCAGCAGGGAATACTCTCTCCTCCCCTCCCCTCCCATTCCAACCCAACTCATCGCATCCACTCACTATGAAAATGTTTCATTCCCATTTCGCGAGATACTCCCTACCTCTGAGTAATTCATTTCTGCATTCAGCTTAAAATTCACCCACGCACATGTGTAGTTGACTTTTTCTGCGGCCTCCGTTGCCTTTATTTGTATTTCTTTTGAAGCTCTTGGGGCCAACGTAAACATGGCTGCGAGCACATTTCCTGCGCGAGAACGTTTGCATATGGCGACGTGCTACGCTTGGAGTGCGATGATGAGTATTCGCGAGGGAAATTAACATTTTTCACATGTTTAACATGTCTGCGATGCGGAATAGTTTCCACGTTCCTATATTTCCATATTTTACAGTCTTCATGTGTTTTCGTGGCTTTTTGAATAGTTCATGATGGGAAATGGCTTAGCAAACAACAAAGAAAACACGAAACATTTGAGTGTCGGGGAGCATTAGCAGCTGAATTTAATTTTATTTACAGCTACGCAGCTTTGCTTCAACTGAAGCACATAACTCCACGCTTCCGGTGCCTCTCATCTCCGCGTCCTGGCACACTCGCAGACTCTGGCTTGGTTACAGTCGTGAATGCAATTGCATTTGTGCATTTCCGGTCAGCGCTCGGATGTTCCGGTGATCAATTTTCAAATGCGCTCCGTCAGCAGTCCATGCGCCCGACAATCAATACTCTCCATCCTCACCATCCTCATCGTCCCCACACATTCCCTTTCCCTTTCCTATTCACTCTCTTTACGTAACTCTCATTGAGCTCGAGTTGACTTCTTCTGTGCTGTTGCATGCATGAACATGTTTTCTTTTTTGCGGTTTCTCGCCGTGCTTACAAACATTTTCTGTTCTTGTTGTTCGTGTTGCTCCTGTTGTGGTTGTTGTTGTTGTTGGAATATTGGCAAATTTGCAGAGATTTATGCGGAGTGCTTTGCAGTAAGCTTTTATTGCTGCACTTGGCTTTGTTTACATTGTTTACTTTCATGCTGTTCCCTAATTGTTTTCACGTGTTCAGGTGCGAATAAAATGATTGTGAGGAAATAAAAACACGCATGAAGCCGCCGATCCCAATGCGCCACAGCGGCAGGAAAAGTCACGCGCCAAGGCCACAAAGACCACAACTGCCGACGGAGGCTTCGTTAAAAATTCATTTGGTTTTCATGTAAAGGCATGGCAGAGCTTAGCGCCAGGCTGCGATCTGCCCACTCCAAGAGGCTTCCCGCTTCCTTTGTTTAGAATCGTCACTGTGGTGCAGCATGAGACGTAGGGGGGGTAAGTATTTTATTGATAAAACGCGTTGAAACCGACGAATATGAGCAACGAGTGAGAATGAGTGGAACATAGAGAGAGAGAGGGGAGAGGAGCATCGTTAATATATGAAATGGCATAAGAAAAGTCGCTTGGCTTCGGTTCTCTTTTGTTGTGAGGTTTATGCATGACTTGTATGTGACATGCTGCGTCTAACATTTACACGAGTCCTTGTCATGTTGACGGAACATATTTGGCAACATCGTTACGCCTGCGGGTATGCAATGATGTTTGCACGCTTTTATTGATGCTCAGCTTATGCTTTTGTTCCGCCTCATTCCGCCCATCTTGCCTATTCCGGCTGCCTTGGCTGTCCGGGCTGTGACGGCTGTCTGAATTTAATGCGGGTGATTTACGATTAAACAAAACAACATTCCGCAAAAAGCACTTCGCCGTCAACGTCGCGTATCGTTTCATGTGCGCTGCTTATTTATTATGAAATCAGCAAACAAATTGAGTTAATTTGGCAACACATCAGACAGCCACAACGCAATATGGACTAGCAGACGGACGATGGGGGAGGCAGGAACTACTCAACTGGGGGGCTGAACAGGTCGATATTCTCTTGGTCCTATACAGATGCACATGGCTGCAGGGATAATTGCAAAACAGACGTGCACACCGAAACTGAATTTTGATTTGAATTTGGATTTGGACTTGGACCCAACTGCAACAATGCCATGCAGCATATGCAGCTTTACTTGTCCGTCTGAATGTCGGCATATTGGCATGGCGGTGCATGAGCCCAATATTTCTCAACAGAATACAATATAAGCCAACAAAGGAGCAGATGATGGCATATGATAAGCATGACCCGAATGTGTGCCATATGCAAAGTCCAGCTTCGCATGATGGTGGAAGGATATTTGGATATGTTGCACAAAATATCTGTGAACTTTCACAGCGTTAATAACTTCTGTCGGAGCATCGCTTCATCTCTGCCAATTAGTTCAATTTCCGAAAACGAAACGAAAAACTTTCCACCAACAATTAAAGCGGCGGAAATGCTTTCGCGCCTTGAGCCAAGGCAGCCGTTTCTCAATTTCGTCCTTGGCTTGCATTCAGGCAAACTTATTAACTGCGAAGCACTTTTATTAATGGAATTAATTAAGCGCTTATGCTTATCCTACCGCCTCCGAAAATATGTCTCAGAAGTTCTTCTGGCAGAGTCGTGGGTGGCGGAGGAGGGTGGCAAAGGCTTATACAAATTTTAGTTTTGCATAAAACTGATGGCAAAGCGAGGAGAGATAAACATTGCTGGCATTTTATGATGAAACGTGGAACAAAATAAAATTAATTATGAAAGTTCAAAATTTTTCCATGATGGCTACATGCATTCCAACACAAGTCGATTCAACGTAATCCTTTCTCCAAAGAAAGACAGGAGCTAATCAGTGTGTCGTCCTTTATAAAAAATGGCACAATTAGCTGTGCATGTGTCCCATATCAATAAAGTCTAAAAAAGCGGAAGGCAATCGGTTTTTTATTTATTCATTTACTTTTTGTCGAAGGAAATCAACGGGACAGAGCGTTGAACAGAGCGGAGCAGAAAAAGGCAAACAAGAGCCCACGAAGCCAATTTGTAAACTTTTATTGATTATTTGGCAGACTCGCACGTGGAAATGAAAGGAAAAACTCGTTCACTGCATCAGCTTCAAAAGTTGTTTACTAAGCGCCAAAGGAGTGAAGGAAGAGCGACACTCGGAACAATAAACAACTCATTTGACATAAGCAGATAAGCTGCGATTCCACACACAAGGCATTAATCCATATTAAATCTGCTTAATTCAGGCAACTGCGATAAGGAAGCGCAAGCCCAATCGCTAGCCTCCTCCTTAGGCAGGATGAGGGCGGGAGCAAGCGTCGACACAAAGTAAGGAAACCATCATCATCATTTATGATTACGTATACGTCACGTTGCCACGTTCCATCCAATTCTGTTCTCTTCTGCTTTGCTCTGCTCTGTTCTGTTCTGTTCTGTTTAGTTTAGTTTCGACTCGTTTTGTTTTGTTTTGTTCGCCGGTTGCTTCGTGCCTGCGTTCATTCTCATTTGTACTTTTGCGCTCATTACTCCGGGTGCGCTGACACTGGCCGAAGACACACCAACATCACAGGCAGCATCTGGAGCAGCAGGAGAAGCCTCTTCCACTCATTTGCTACTTAGTTGTCGCTTCAGCCTTCGTCTTGGACTTGCTTCTTTCTCTGCGTCAGTACGCGACAATGGAATGTTTTTTCTGATTTGCTTTGAAATGACGACAGGCAATAAATTAACGCGGAGGCCAACATGTCTGCGGTCTGCATTGCGAAAGCCGCAAATTAAACGGGAGCCAACGGAGGCACAAATGTCTGTGACTGCGACTGAGCTGTGCTGTGTGCTTCGTACAAATTGTGCCACAACTTTAATTGAGTTGGCAACGCGTTGCAGACAAAACGAAAAAAAAGGAAAAAAACGAAAGAAACACGAAAATAGGAAATCAAGTTCACTTTCGTTTCTTGCATTTGCTGCTCCGTGGTCCCGGTTCCTCCCTTAACCATGTCCGTCTGCTGTCTTAAGTTGTAAGCGATACATTTTTAAGCATTGCGCTGGCGGCCACAAAGTAATCACAATTAGGGCTGCTTGCCTCCGAGTCGCGCCTTACACTCAACTTGTCTCTGCCTTGTTTGAGCACACTTGGTCTATGTTGCCAGTTGTTGAAGTTCTCTTCGGATCCTTCTATTGTGATTCATGTATTTTATAAGTGATGAGGACATAATTAGACAAGATTGCGTATACGCAGCCAGGCACTGTCCAAGCAATGCTTAACCACTGCATGATTCGCCAAGGTAGCTGAAGCAGATCGTGTATGCACGAATAAGGTCAGTCAGTTGTTGGTGCTGCGTTTTATGCTATTTTCCCCGCATCGTGGCTCTCTTGTTGACGCTGTGCACTTTTTAAACATGTTTAAACTTTGATTTGTTTGTTAAGCTGCGTTGGTATATGCTTTTGATGTGATATAAAAAATGAATGAAACTGCAGCGTTGCTTAAAATAATAAAAAAGACAAGGCAAATAAATAAAGAGAGAAAATAGCGAACTCATACTGCGCTGTGCGTCCTGTGTTTTGTTCCCACTGCACAGCAACACGACAACGGAAGTTCTTTGAATAAAAACAACAAAAGTGAGAACAACAAGCAACAATGTTATACGTATCTGTATTTGCAGAATATCATTCATGTTTGACTTCAGCTCCGTTGATTCGACAATCATTGCACCCGCACATGCGTTCTGCTGACTCATGGCAACAGTCAATTTTTATTTAGTTTATTTTTTTGCAGTTGGTTTTTTGCTGGAAATTGTTTATTTGCTGCTGTGGCGATTATGCCATAAAACTTATTTGATAAGAGTCAGTTTTTTATGCTTGGTCGCTGCTGCGCGCATCGTTAATGAAATACAAATTGACAGCCTTTTGTTTGTCTTGTTTGGGGTTTTTAAGCCTTGCCAACGTGAGCCTGTTATGTCGGTTTATACGACGAATATTTCATTGAAAGGGAATTTCTGGAATGCGTATACGGAGTGTGCCGGAATTGCTTTAATTGCTTTGAATTTATACAAATTTACACATCTACGGTGCAGAATATAAAATATTTAAACGAAATATTTTTAATTTATATGCTCAATGACCATAAGGCGCACAACTTGTTAAAAAACAAGTAAGCACGAACTTTTTAGACAGTTTTATCCTAGTTATTTTTTCTTTGTTTTTTTCTGTGGTTTTTATCTAACAAAAAAATAAAAAAACGAGAAACTTATAACGCGCACACAGTGACCTATAAACCTCGCTTCAAATAGCGCATAAAAACTTTTATAACTCAAAACAAAAAAATATAAAAGAGAAGGAGAAAAACACAATTTAATGCGCAAAAACTGTAGAAAAAGGTCAACGGGAAAACAAAATTTTTTGATGGTAAGTTATTGGCTTTCCTTAGTGCCGAAGTGAGCAGAGGGTATTTCACGTGCTGGGCGCTTCGAGTGAATGTGCTTTGCTGGCAATGGGTCCCTGGTGCGCGACTGCATGCGCAGTTACGTCAGACTGGCGCATCGCTTCAGCTTTGTTCGCCCAATTTGTGTTTGTTGCTTTGTTGAAAATCAATCAAAATAGTTGCATAAACGTCCAATCAGCTGCATGCATCCTGTAACTTTTTCCTTGTCCTTTCTTTGCTTTTCTTTTTTGTTGATCTGTCCTTGTTTTCGAAAAACAAAGTCGCTTTACATGTTTGCCAGATGCTCGAAGTACGGTTGCATATACTCGCATGCATGTGTGTGAGTGTTTCTCCATGGCAGCCACGTTGCCTGCGTGTGCAGCTGCTTGCGTTCTCAGCAATTTCTGGGTGCCTCCGTGCATAGACTGCATAGTGCGGGCTGCGTTCTGCGCTGCATATTTATTTGTGACAACACATGTTTTCGAGTATGCATATTCATAAACTGTGGGACTGACTGCTGCGTGCAATTTAGTCTACTCATATAACAACTTCCAGTACAATACTTCAAAGAAGTAATCAACAATGCCAAGCCACAATTTCTGCAACGTCTATTCAATTTATCATGGGTATAGGGGAATAGCCTCAAGTAGAAAATGTTTAATTACTCGAGGATATGCATTAATGTCGATGTAAACAACGGTCCTGTGAACTCGGTTGACCTGCAAGGGTCCCAAACTTTGTTTAAATGTAAAACTATTTTCAAAATGTTTTCTGCTCTGCTTTATTAAAATGAAAACTAATGTACTTCCTGACATTGATTTGAAAATCACATGTGATTTTGCATGTTTTTATTTATTTTATTTTTATTTTTAAATGGAAATTCGAAAAGAAGTCTGCTTATGTGCTCAAATGCGTGTTGCAACATAAATGGGCGGCGAGTCAAGTGTGATTTCCTTCTAACAATTGTGATTTCAGTTGGTTTGCTTTGTTTGGCCACTTGTGTGTAATACATTTTGCCACGCCTTGCTTGATAAGCGCCATTTGGAAAACTATCACGCCCATGAGATACATTTTAACAACTCGCAATTTATAACTGAGAAGCTGCAGAACGACTTAAGTGCTAAGAACAGCCTAGAAAAAATGTAGAAGCTTGCAAAAAAAAAAAAAAACTAAAAAACTACAAATAAAAATAACAAAAACACTAAAAAAATAAAAATAGAATGAAAACTGCAAGATTTCGAAATGAAACGCAAAAGCCAGACGGAGTCTAACAAGAAACTAACAGCAGCAGCAGCAGCGGATCAGAAGCAGGGCAGCAGCGGAGCAGCATCCACTCGAATGGGTTGTAAGCAAAACGACGTAGCCACTTGTTTTTATTACAATACGTCCATGGAGAGCCGTGTAATATGTGAGACACACCGAAACTGAATCCTGTAAGCAGTCGAAACAAAACGAAGCCAAACAAGAGACCCGAGCTCCGTGCTACGCAAAGCCATGAACAGCAAAATTAACGGAGAGCAGAAGTGTGTGCTGCGTTAAGCGAAACTAAACACACATCCGCACCAGTTGGGAGAGGAGGGAGAAAGGAGAGTAAGAGAAATGCTACATTTGGTTACGCTTGGCAACAGGATATTTGTTTGCCTTGCTTGGTCGCTTAAAGACACTCAAGTTCATTTATCTGCCTGCTTAAGTAACTGTCAGTGTGCCAGTTCAGACAAGCAAAACAAAAAAACAAAATTAAATAAAATAAAAAGTTATAATAATGTATGTATATTTATGTAAATACATATGATTATTATAAATATAAATGTCAAATGACAAATGTGCAAATTGCATTTTATAAAATACAAAAAAAAAGTTAAAAAAAAAATAATAATGCGCGAGTGCTGCAACTTTACTCGTTAGTCAAACAAACTTTCAATATGGTCCCCAGAGTTTAGCGAATTAACTAAAACTCGCAACATCAGTTTTAATGGTACAAATTTGTTTCAGACCGAAAATACTAAAAACATGAAAAACGCACGCGAACTACCAAAAATGATGCGCATATTACAATTTATCGTTGCATAATGCATGGCACGTCCTGCCCCTATGGCCCCGTACACTAATGCCACGCCATGCAAGCGCCAAGCACATTTTCACATGACCAGCCCAAATGATGTGTGTGTGTGTGTGTGTGCACCATATGAATTTTGCAGAGTGCGCCCCGCCGCTCGCTGAAGTTCGGCGATTTGGGAGGCAAGCACCGCAACTGAAACATAATCCGCTACTGCACAGACAGATACAGTGAGAGAGAGATAGAGAGCTAAAGGGAGACAGGGAAAAAGACAGCGAGCAGCAGTGTGCAGGGGGGGTAAAGGTCTGCCGGAAACATCTGTTTTGAAATCATTCCGTGTTAAGGATGTGTGCATGGAAGTGTGCTGAGACTATGCTGTGCTGCGTTCTGAAGTCGTTTGTTTTATTGGCTGCGCCTGGAATGCAATCGAAATGCACAAACAACGCACACTGGCGCGTCCTTGCGCCATTGAGCCACTGTGGCTCGCCGTTGTGCGCGTTTATATGCCGAATTTCATTCTTTATTTATTCGAATTGCTATTCACGCTTATGCCACGACGAGCCACGCTGTGCCCTGCAAGTGCAAAGGATTTTATTAGCAGCAACGTGCGCACTCGAATTGCCACTGAATAACATATACGAGTACGTCCTCGTACCTGATACACACACACACACACACACACACAGGGTCATACTTATATATGGATGTGTGTGCCTGTGTGTGTATGCATATGTTTTTATTGTTGCAGTTTCTCTTATTAACACAATATCGTTGGGCTACTTGGTTGCGGTTTTCAGATAAGCGATGAGTATGTCGCGCTCCGTGGCCTTCTTGAGTCCGCCGAAGATCATCTTGGTGCCCGGTATGTATTTGCGCGGATTCTCCAAATATTCACGCAGTGTCTGCTCGTTCCAGACAATGTCCTTTGTCCTAGTCGCTGTTGTGTACGCGTAGCCCGGTGCCTGGCCCGTTTTGCGTCCGAACAGTCCATGCAGGTTGGGTCCCATCTTGTGCTTGCCGCCCGCCTCCAGCGTGTGGCAGATAGCGCAACGTAAAACGAAGATGCGCTTGCCCTTGGCCAGGTCAATGTTTGCGGCGTCTGCAGGCGGAGCCGACGTTTCCATGTTCGATTGCGCTTGTGTGAGCTCGCAGCAAGTCAATCGACTTTCAGAAATCTTGCGTAATCGCTTTGTCGTTCACTGTGAGGCGTTGTCAGTGTTGCAAAAGGTCACAAGGGAGTCATTTATGTCAACGCCAGCAGTTGACTGACATGCCGCCGCCTCCCAGGTGTCAGAAGTATTTAATTAGCAACCCGCGACTCGCGCAGCCGTTAATTAACCGCCGATTAGCATTCTCAAGCGCGCACTCGGCTGATTTTGTGGACAGCTGTCGCAATTCTCAAACATTTCGCATTTGCGGTTGACTAATTGTTTTTTAAAATTGTTTCGCTGCGCGCAAACAAAACTTTTGTCCACATTCTGCATGCTCACAACTTTGTTAATTAAACCCAAATTACATCCGACTTCTTATCACGCACTTGTCACGCATTAAGACGCTCTATGTACCTAATACTGTGATCAGAGGTATTGCAATAGTCAAGAAGGCGGATGTGGGTTACATTGCGGTTAGTAGACGAAGTGGGGACAAGTGAAGCATCGAGTACTGTGAAGCTTGCTGTGACCACAGAAGCAGTCACTGAGTGACATGGGACCAGAGTCAAGTAAATGTACCCACTGTCAGATGGTTTTTGTCTAACAACTCAGCTAAGCTTAACATTTTTGTAACAGACTTTTATTTTGTTAATATTTCATTTACTTCTCCGTCTACTTTTCTTCATGATCTTGCCATCACCGCTCGTCTAGGCCACGTTTGCTGCTGCGCAGGCTCATGCTTGTGGCACGAATAGGCACTGCATGAGCCCCGAATTTCTTTGCCTTCCGTCCGCGTTTCACTTTATGCGACGTCATAGAATCGGAGTCCGGCTTTTCTTGTTTAATGACCTCTACCAGGAGTTTCTCGTCGCTGCCTAAGTTTACTTGCAGCTGCTCGCTATGCGGAATGGCTGCTGCTGCAAACACTCAGATGTATACAAAAAAGTCTGCCTATGTTAAAGCTTTTGTAGGGTTCTCACCTTCACCTTCATCATGCTGAATGAGCAGACTTTCATCGTCAGTGTCAATGTCATTGACGATGCCGGGTTCGCTTTTAATTATGACTCCCGTCTTGCGGCAGAACTCTTCTACAGCTGCCAGCTGCTCTGGCCCTTCCTGTTCTATTTCGTACTCGCTTTCGCACTTCACTTCTTTAAAGTCTTCTTGGAGCTCATCCTTGATCATTGTTGCGCGCAGCCGTTGCCACTTCTGACGCAGGCGCTCCTTACAGCGATTATAGCCGCACATGCACATCTTCGTCTCGATTTCCTGCCAGATCTGCTGCTTCAGCTTCACTGTCGTGGCATCGTTGCTGGTGCGGGCGAGTATCACCAGAAAATGATTCGCCAAACATATGAGTAGCTGCGTCTCCGATTCGGTCCAATTGGCGTCGCGGGCACATCCCAAGTTACCCGACATTTTAGTTGCTTCACAAAAAAATATAAAGCTAACAATTAAATTACAAATCGTGCCGATACGTAACTCTATTCTAGAGTTGTCAAAGTCAGTAATTCATTGTTGGGAAATACACTTTCAGACGATATATAAAATATATGACGTGCTTCTCTTCTTCAGAGATTTCTTTACATTCTTCACTCTGCAAGAAAGAGGAAAGCTATTGTTGTCATGCGTCATATAACTTTAATTTTCTTTCTCGGTTAACTTGATTTTATTTACCAATTAGACTAAACACTGCACGATCATCTTTCTTACTGCATAATCTCTTTTAAGCTATGTGTTCTGCCTTTAACTCAAACTATCATCTTTTCTCTAATAATACCTCTTCCTTAGATTTAATAAAGGAAGGTAGTCTTAGTCACTTATTTTTAGTTTCTTGAATAATTATATTGCAATTATTTTCAATTTAACTTTTGTATTTATAATTTAGCAAATAATTATTTTTGGTTAATTAGATAAAGCATCTAGGCACTATAACTGTGAAGTTTCATTGAATATTCCAGTATTTTTAAACACATTTTTCGTGGTTTGCGCCATCTTCCATGTATTTGAGTGGGATTGGGTGCCACATTTATGAGCCGGAATGCCTCATTGTCATAAGCTAACCAAGTCGGCTGCATGCGTTACTAAATTCGGCTTAGAAGTGTGCACCGCCGAAGGCTAAGCGCGAGATTATGTCTGCCAAAGCTAATGGCTGCCAGATGCAAATGCTGAGCATGCAGCATTGCAGATATCATAAACTGCGGCATGAGAACAACATGTACCGAGGGGAAAAAAAAATCTGAATACTGAAAAATAAAATAAAAAGTAAACCTTTTCTTAATTTATTTTTTTTACATGCACGGCCAAGCGAAAGGTAATAAACCTTTTTGAATTAAAAAAGGCTAAGTGAAACAGAATAGCGAGAGAAAGTAGCATGGCATGCCCTATGGAATTCGGAGCTTCCTATATTTGTAGCGAGATCTCTAGCTTCAGCCATGTGACTTCTGGCTCATCTATGATAATTCCTTTAGAAGAAAATCAAAGACAGTCAATGGTATATCTTAATGTAGCAAGTCTTTACCTTTTCTCCATTTTTTGTGTTTTTTTCTGTGGTATAGAGAAAAGTGTTTCGTAGGGTGTTAAGAAGAAAACAATATATAAGCACTTCCTCTAGACTCTAGACTCTATTATTAGCTGCCTTCAGATAAACTTGATAAGCATTTTCGACGAAGTTTCGCCACAGTGTCTTTCTACTTTAGTAGTCGTGGTTGCTGGCTTATGGTGTCAAGAACGGCTTTTGTAAATAAGCGATATGCTAAATTCCATTTCGGTTTATTTTTCCCTTTTTATTTCTGTTTGTTCTTCGCTGTACTGCAGGTGTAAACAGTTTGCCTATTGATGTTGTTGGTGTTGCTATTTTTGTGATTACACTTTTGCAGCTTCCGTTGCAGACATGCAAGTGAAAATGCTTAGAAACGCAATTGCAATGTGTGGCCTCTTTTGTTCGGCTCGACTATGCCTGAACGGAAGCAATAAACCGATTTAAGCTTATTTAAGTTTCGATGCATTAAATGCTTACTTTTTGTTTTATTAGTTTTATTTTTTGCCCTTTTGTTTGCTTTGCAGTCTAATGTGCTTACACGCCCATTGAGCTTTTATTGAAGCACTTGGCCGACACAGAGTCAAGCGCAGCCCACTTCAAAGCTGATTTATTGCAAAAGCCTTTATGAGTTTTCACTTCGCTTTTTGCTCCTCTGCAATCTTTTGCCGGCACTTTCCTTTGGCGCACTTAAGGCAAGCAACATACAACGGTTCGAATCGCCTTAAATCAGCTTAACTATGCACTTGGAATGTAAAGTGTGTGTGTGTGTGTCTAACTAAAAGCTGATTGAATAATTAGGTGCCTACCTTGTTTAAGATCGACTTCATGAGGCCAGCTGTGATCCAAAAGTTATAGAATGCTCATGGTGCGTCAGTGGCGGCATACAGGTTTTCGAAGAAAGATTCTAAGAATCTGAAACATTCCGTCTCATAATACCAACCTTTGCTCTTTGCTACTCTATACCAACACATACATTATGCAAGCATGTGTGCTCGTCCTTGTACAGGACAACACTTCAATGTAACTGGCTAAACCGTAGCAACCGTTTTTACTCCCCGTCGTCTATTCGATCGTTCCTTTCCAGCAACTGAGAGTCCGACTCGCCCTTGCCATGCAATCCACGTGTCCGCGTTGTCCTTTGCTGCTCTGCTAATTAATAGCGACACATAAAAGTGTCACTGACGGTTGTTTAATTAACAGTTTTCAAGTGCTGCACATAAATTTGCGCAGGCAAAAAACTAATTACAGGCTGGCCATGGTCATGAAAACATGTCGCTGCGAGCGGAAGTCTGCCACACCGACAAAATGTATGCAACGAAACTTTAAGTTTTCGCAATTTACGGCAGAACAGTTTCAGCCAAGGAGGCTTCCTTTTGGCGGCCCTAGAATTAAAAGCAAAGCAGGACCACGTGCGGCATGCACGGGTACTGAGCTCTAAAATCAAATTAAAGCATCGGAACTGTGGCTTAGCGTCGTGACTCACGCTACAGCTCGTGCCGCTCGATGTGGCGCCAATTCGTTTTGCTTCATTAGATTTATTGAAAGCTCATTAAGCTTTTTGTCATGACAAATTGATTCGTTTCATGCACTTGACCTTGGGCGTCGGCTGCTTTTTCTGCTTGTTTTCGGGCTAATTAAGTGATTCAGCCACCATGGCAAAGTTTTCCCCCTGCCCGCCGCACACGCGCCCAAAGCGCTCAAAAAATGCCGCCCCATGCTGCTCCGTTGCACCATTGCCTCTACTCAAAGTGCTGTCCAAATTGCGCTTCGCCAGGCGCCAAGCGGAGCAGCGTCCAAGGGGGGTTCGCTTCAAATGTGGCATTGCCACAATGCGGCTGCCATAATCATGTAAACTATGCACTTAGCCTTGCGTTAAATAATTTTGCATAATTTTATAAACGCAGAAATTCGCCTGAGTGCCACCGCGTGCCCAGTCGCCGACAACGTTGGCCGCATTGTAGCCGGAAACATGCGGAAACCGCCGCGAGCAGGAAAGCACAAGGCAAAGCAATGACTTCGTGTGCACACAACACAGCCGCCTCTTCCGCTCCGCCCTTCTGCCATATGTTTGCGCTCTTTGAAGTTAGCTGGCTGCGCGTGTTATCCTTGTAGGTGCCTGCGTCCTCTGCAAGAGGCTCTTGCTGCGGCACCTTCAACAACTTCATATTCGTTTCAAAGTGTGGCATTGCAGCTTTCAGCTGTTTGGCTTCTTGTTGTTGTTGTTGTTGCCACAAAATGCAAGATTATTAAAAGTGCAAACCGTAGAGAGCAGCCCCGCATGCCTTATTTTGGCAAAAATACCGCAAAGCGAATGCTTTTCCATTTGAACATCAGCAACCGAAAAGTAAACAATGCACGAACAGCAATCGCAGCAAGGCATTGTGTGCTTCCGGCTGACCCTATTCACTGTTTGTTCTCCTCCACTTTCCCTGCTCGTGCTGGTTTTTTATTGCCGGCACATTTGCATGAATTGCTTGCCTTCACTTTTCATTGTTCTGCCTATTGTGAAATTGTTCTGCTGCGCTTCGCATGCATGGCTGGCGCTTTTGTGGTTTCAATTGATTTTAACGTGCACAGCTGCAATAAAACTGCATTGCTTAGTTGCTTTGTCTTTGCGTTTTCCTTTTTTCAGATAACCACTTGCCAGATATCTCACAATGTTGGCTTGGTTTGGTTAAGTTCCGTTCTCGGTATCGGTAAGCAAATGCACAAAGATACTTCCTGCCCTGCTGCACTGCCAGCTCTAATGCAAAATCCATTGCGCAATGCGTGCATCACAGACAATCGAGGCATTTCTGTTTCCGCATCTGGTATACGAAACGGTTTATTTTTTTTTTGCAATGCGCAACAAAAATTCCATTTTCAAAAATGCTTCGCTGCTTACTCGTAAACACAACAGGACGAAGCAGAGAGAAACACTGGGAAACAACAATTGCTGGCTGTTATAAATTCGATTTCACAAGGCTTTCGCTGCGTACCTACTTAAAGTATTATCCTTTTGCAACTACTTAGTTGGATGCTCCAGCAAGGATTAACGTCTGAAAACAGTTGTACAGTTTTTAAGTACTTGCCAAAACTTTTGGGTGTTAGCAAGCGAAATAACAACAGCGAACCGCATTTATAACGAAACTGCTGCCAAGACTTGCGTCATAGCCAAATCCAGTCGCTGCCACTTTCGCAGCCCTTAAGCCGTTCTCCCTGCCTCCTTGCCACACTACATACCGGAAATTGGGTCAGTCGACAGAAATGAAAGTGAAAATTTATTTTCTTATTTTCGTGGCATTATTTATCGATTCTCATTGCTGCGATTTTGCACTCTATTATTTTCCACCGAGAGCACAACAAAAGCAAAGCGAGTCAACGAAATATGTTTAACCTATTTCACAATAAATCATGCTTAGCGCAGCAGTTTCAACGTTGTAAAAGTTTCATTCGTTGTGATTTGATGAAACGAGTTTGCTGTGCAAATTAGCTAATTACTCACGAACGGAAATGAGCTTCGGATATGAATCATGTCATGATATCCGCAAAATTAGACAGCAAACAAACAGCAACAGCCAACAACAACAATGACAGCCACCAACAACAATGACAGCCATGATAACTACAGTAAACACACTCGCAGTGGGCACACAGCTCAGAACTGTTTGTCCATTATGCTGACGAATTACAAACAAAACCGAAGCAAAGCACTTCATCTTGAGTTTAAAGTCAACTACATGAGAAAGCAATGCCGCTCCCACGCTCCCACGCTCCCCTCCGATTCAGATCCCGATCCCAATACCAATCCACAAATCCAAAACACACGAGTGCACACGCGCGCACACAAGCAATCAAAGCACTTCGACAAGGACTACGCAACAAGCAGCGGCAGGCGACAGGACAGCAACAGCAACAGCAACATGGCGGCAAATAAACAAAGCAAAGAGCAAAAAATAGCATAAGGAAGAAAAAAGAATCGCAGAGTGAGAAGGAGAATGCAAACAATCAGCGATGGCGACAACAACACCAACAACAACAACAACAACGCAGAAGTGTTTGTGCAAAGAGAACGTTGAGTAATCGCCAAGTGTGCGTTGTGTCGTGTCTGGCTGCATCACGCCGCGAGTTGCACCCACGTGGCGTATGAGTAATGCAAACAGCAAATGCGTAAAATATACTTTATGAGCGGAGCATCCTTTGGCGCAACGTATCTGCGAGTAATAATATATGGAAAATATTTCTCAGATGTTAAGCAACTGTTAAGCTGCCTGACAGTTTGCCTACGATGACGATTACTTAATTTTGTATTTGTTTCTTTTTTTTTTTAACGTTACTCGATTTGACCAAGACTTGTTTGCTCTTTGTGGATTTCACAGCAGATATAAACCAAGAAAGAAGGAAGTATTAGCTGAAGCCTCGACGTCGACGCAACAAAGTTTGCAGCTGATGTGTGTGAGGTCTGCCGCAGTTCGCTCTGCGTGGCCTGCTGCTGGACGCATTACTCATGCGACATGTGGGACCAGAAGAACGGTTTACACGAAACGCGCAACTCGCAACACGAAACTCAAAACACGCAACACGCCACATGACCTGCACGGGCAGTCGTGTGCTTTGCTGTGCGCTTGCAGTTAATTAATTTTGTTGTTCTTTGCAGTTTGATGGCAAAATAAATGTTTTTAATGAGTTTTTAATTGTTTGGCACTTTTTGGCTCATTTAAACTTTGGCAGCGGAAACGGAAGCGCTGCAGCAGCGCACACACTGCCAGGCAGCGAAATAACTCAGTTCACTTGATGCCAGTTTTCGGCTTCTGTTTGTGCTGCTGTTGCTTAGTTAGCATAATTTTCATGTTTTCCGTTGTGCAGCGCAAAGCAAAACTTGCACTTGGGCTCATTAGACGTGCACTTTTTATTAGGTCACGTCGTGGTGCATTTTATTTATTGTGCTAATGACTACGCGGCCGCACGCGGTTCGTCCTTTTGGGTGTCAGAGCTGCGCAGTTCTGCGTTTGTTGGCTTAATGTGCTTAATCGGCTCACAGCTGCTTGCTATAATATTTTATAATTAATTAATGAATAACTGCAGTCAATAATGCAAACAATGCGTTAATTTAATACGTGGAACACAGACGCTGCATATTTAAGCATAATTACATCGCAAATTAATCAGCCAATGAATCGTAAAGCAGCCGCAATGTTCCATTCGAAGTCACGTGGCCACGTAGCCAATTCAACGGCATACATAAAATTTCATTTGTAATCAAAGCTAACGCACAGCGACTGACGCACCTCTGCTCCACCGTATGCCATGCGCCGTGCGTCGCAGCCCAATATCCGTATGACAGAAAGTTTACCCGTAGCATGTCGCTCTGACTTGACGTAATGCAACTAAAGCCCCGTTGGGCAAACCGCAGACCCACAGAATGTCGCTTTAGTGCGCTCTTTGAAAACCAGCCACCTGCAGCTGGAGCGGGGCAGGGGACGCAACAGGGCGGCAGGGTGGCTGCGGCTTCAGTCGCTGTGAGGGCAAGCCACAAAAGTGCAGTAAATTAAAATTTATTCGAGGTTTGAACTGCGCTTTTTCTACTCTACTGAGTTGCCCAATGACTTTTTTGCGGAGGTCTTTTTTTTTTCATTTCGTCTGTTTTTTTTCCCTTTTTTTGTTTTAACCATTTTCCCATCTTTCGATTTATTTCTATTTGCTGGCTTTCAACCGGGGACGTACAGTTTCGGTTACTGTTTGCCATGTGGTTTGTGGATGTGGATTTGTACGTGAACATGGATGTCGAAGTGTGTGACGTGGCTGGCTGTGTGCTGAGCACAAACATGCAATGTGTGCTGTAGCATACCCATAGCAAACTCATAGCTTAGCTCAACATAGCGTAGCATAGCAGAGTGTAGTGTAGTGTAGTGTAGTGTTATGTAGCGCAGTGTTTGTCGCTATGTGATAGCCAACATCGACAACGACAGCAGCCGTGAGGATTTTGGCTTATTCCCACTATATTCGTATATTTCGCTACTTTCGTATTTTCGCATCGGATGGCGGCGACTGTACTAAGCGTTCAATACTTGGCCTGGACTTTTGAATTTTTATGTTTTTGCGTTAAAGTGGTTTAACATTTTGAAGTCGGTCTGGGAGACGACACACACACATTTCAGTTTTATTCATTTATTTAGTTTACTGTTGGATTGGTTTTTTTAAATTTTTGTATTTTTTTTTCATTTGAAATGAAATCAAAACGTCAGCCACGATGCTGAAGCACGAACAAAAGCATTGCGCCGGGTAGACTTTTTATTTGCAATAGCTTAAAATACAATACGAATGATGTACAAAAAACAGAGAACAGCAAAGTCGTGTTCTTTTTTTTATAATAGAATTGGTATACAGTAGGATTATTTTACAAAATGCAACAGATTTTTTTATTTGACATGAAGACTTTAAATTAATCCATATGTAGAGTTTATAAAAAAATATCAATTACTCACAATTAAGCATTCATTTTATGTTTTTAATTAAAAACAGTAAATAAAATGCAAGGTAACTGATACCGAGCAACAAAAGCTTTTTAAAACCTGCACATTGTGTTGAGCAGCGCATGCACGCAGCTCAATTGCACGTTTTTCTATATGCAGAGTAATGTGATAACTATACAACACGAAATTGTAAACAAGTTGTATAATCCCTAAAAATATTAAAAGAGATTTTCGAAAATATTGGTAAGCAATAGGGAAAAAAGTTAACAAATAAACTAACACATGAATAAAATAAAAACAAAAGGAGCTTATGTGTGCATAGCAAAACGGAAGGCGGAGATTGATTTTAATTTATTAATTTATTTCGTTTTTATGCTGCCAAATGCAGTTCACCTGTATGCAATCAATTGAGAACAACAAACTATATACGGTGATCAGCTCCGTTGATTGGCTTTTTGCTCCGCAATCAAATAAAAGCGGTTTGACAAAAGGCAAATGCAGCATGAACGAAAGCAGACGTGACAGAGCACAGCAGACAGTGGACAGCGACAACTTTTGTGAGTAACAAAGCTAAATAAGAACTTTCGACAATGGGCAGGGGGCAAGTTGGCTGCAGTGGCAATTGTCAATCAAGAAATACTTTTATTCGTTTAATTTCAGTTTTGTACAAAGGCTTCAGTAACATCTCGGACACTTTTCATAGCAACTTGCTGCCATAGGGTTTTCTTTTCTTTGCTAGCCTTAAACGGGACAGCATTCATTTCCTTCATGCAATTGTGCAATTTTGCTCAAATGGAAAATGAAACGAAACGAATTTATTTACTGCAATCGCACGGAAGCCAGACCCTGGCAAGGCGAGGCGAGGCATAGTTTGCAGCGACCCACCATTGTAGCGCTGTGCCCCCACGAAGTGACTCAATGGCTGATGGAATGAATAGAGGAAAGTATCAATGAGTGACTGACAGTGCAGCGTTGAATGGCTGCACTTTGTATCTTTCGCAGGCAGACGTTGGTGCACATTTCCCACAATGGAACCTGCCCTCATTCAATTATGCAGCGCTGCTGGGGCTTGACCTTTCGTTGCTTTAGCTCGGTCAGCTCACACAAGTGCCAAGCAAGCTTCCAACGTTTTAGTAGCATATTTTCCAACCGCAAATCTTGCTATAATTCCTAATTGTTTGCTCTGAGGCAAAGCATAAGCAATGAGCTAAAGCTCTTTTGTTAAAATTGCCACTAAAGCGCAAATTACGAAAATGTTCTTTAAAGCCGTCACTGGCAGGCAAAGTTTATTTCGGCTGATTCTACTTAAGAGCCTGTCCCTTGAGGTTTGTCCGTTTCATACGTAGTCAAATTGGAATGCAATGCGCAGCTAATCAACAACAATGCTTTGACGTCATGTCGTCGCGTGTTTTCAACAGCGAAACTCGTGTATTTTCTGGCTTTTGGCTTAAAATATTTTCTAATTAAAATTTTAATTAAAAAGTCAGTCACGTCGCGCATAGAAACAAAGATAAAAAAAAAAAAAACAAACAAAAAAATTACAAATAAAAAGAAATGAGAAAAAGTAGAGCGGCTTTATGAAGCTTAGCTAAAGTCGTTCGCTGACAAACTACTTAAAGCTGAGTTTGGTCGCTGCCAGTCGCAGCCAGCATGTTGTCGGCTGAGTGCTGAGTGCTGACTTTGCTGCTGAACTCCTTCAAACTTTACGCAGAATGTCAATTTTCACACACAGAAAATAACATTTTCGTATGTCGTCTCTCTGTGGGCAATCGGCTCTGGCGGCATATGCAATGTTAACGTACGCGTGCACACAGCGGCAATCTACCGCAGGCGGGGAGCATGGCCCAAGCGGAGAGGCAGGGGGATGTGCGTGAGCGTGTGTGTCCTTGTGCCTGCATTTTTAGTTCGAGTAGGAAATTGAATTTTTGTGGCTGCTCGCCTGCAAACAACTTCAATTTCAGTTTTACTTTTTTCGTCACACCAATTTTGCAGAAATTTTCCAATTTTTTTTTCTTTTTTTTCTTCATTATTTTCATTTTGTGGCATAGCCACTTTTAGATACTCGCCTACATGGCTGGCATATGTTGTTGTATTTTCTAATTTCTGGTTTTCAAAGTTTTCAAGTGCCATTAGGGACACTTTTTTACATGCACTTGGACACGCAAATGTCGAAACGAGTGCCACAGCGTCAATGAAAACTGTTTGGCACATGCGAACGTGCATAAGTGAACTCGTAACTAAATTAGCACATGTACGGTCTGAATGAAACAACAATTTAAACGCATTTCGCACAGTGTATGAAATTTAATTGCTTTCGTGTCCGTGTCTTGTCGCTGCGACCGTGCTGTGCGCCGTGCTCCTGTAATGTCCTGCAATGTCAATATTGAACCAACAGAATAATCAATCGGTCATTGGCATATGACCAAACGATACTTTTCCTTGTTCGACCCACATCCATGCCCAGGCTCAGGGCCAGGCCCATGACCGAGGCAACTTCTGCCAGCACCAACACGTGACACGACACAGCATAATGAGTTGCAAATGTCACGATTTTTCGCACGGGGAATTGGCATTTTGTGAATGATTTGCGTGCCAATGTTTAATGATATGAAATTAATTTGCAAACATCAACAGAGTTTCAGCTCTTCTTGTCAAAGCGATGCCAGCCAAACTGCTACGCTGAGCGCACTTTGCCTTCGGTAATCAGGTGTAGTCGCGTGTGTGAGTTTATGTGGCTGGCTGTGTGTGTGTCTGTGTGTGTGTGTCTGTGTGATGGGGGGAAGAGGGATGGGAATGCGGTGCATACGTTTGCTTTTAGTAATTAAACATTACAACACTTTGGCGCTCACTTCTCGCTTGTTCTCGTACTCGCACTCGTTTATGCTAATCTCGACAGCCTCATTGCATGTTGCTGTGCCTGCTCATCCCTGCGCATCCAAACTCATGTAGGATGCAGCACTCGGCGCGAGCAGGCAATCGTGACACTCGTACGTTGCCACTTACATTGAAACTGAGCATGTAAACTATTTGTTGTTGCTTTTGCTGCTGTTGTTGTTGTTGTAGTTGTCCTTGTTATTATTATTGTTATTGTTGTAACAGAAACTGTTAATGATGCCGGCGTCGAGGGCAGACCTGAGTGCTCGTGCAGCTAATGCATGCAAGCAAACGAGTTTAATTAAGACAAACCGGCACATATCGAAAATTAGCTGCGAGTTGTTTGCTGCTCTGGCAACTGGCAACTGGCAATTGGCAATTGGCAATCAAGAGCACAGCAGCGTCTGCCACAGACATTAGGCGGCTCACTTTAGTTGTTAGTGGGCTGGATAATGATAATGGCATCATTAATTGTAGGCAAAGGAACATTTGACACATCAAAGTATTGCAGAAGAGAACCTTCCTCCGCAAACCACTGCAGATCCGTCATTATCTAAATGGCTATTGTGAAGAAAAATGGATTCTAAAAGGAATCCTTGGCTTTGTCAACTTACGCGAAGAAGACAAATTTGTATACAAAACTGAACAATTTCGTTTGGGAAAAAAAGTAGAAAAGCTGCCAAGCAACAAAGTAGGAATGTTTACAAGCAGTGTCCCAACTCGATAACAGAGCAGAGAGGAGTACGCGGTCGGATGTACGTTGGCTGCATGGCTGGAGGAAAGAAATGCAAGTCGATGCACACATGTGCAATAATCCTTTGCCTTTTCACGCATTATGTTCGGCTATTACTTGCAGATACGTTGCGCCAAAGGATGCTCCGCGCATAAAGTATATTTTACGCATTTGCTGTTTGCATTACTCATACGCCACGTGGCTGCAACTCGCGGCGTGATGCAGCCAGACACGACACAACGCACACTTGGCGATTACTCAACGTTCTCTTTGCACAAACACTTCTGCGTTGTTGTTGTTGTCGCCATCGCTGATTGTTTGCATTCTGCTTCTCCTCCTCACTCTGCATTTCTTCTTTTCCCTTATGCTATTTTTTGCTCTTTGCTTTGTTTATTTGCCGCCATGTTGCTGTTGCTGTTGCTGTCCTGTCGCCTGCCGCTGCTTGTTGCGTAGTCCTTGTCGAAGTGCTTTGATTGCTTGTGTGCGCGCGTGTGCACTCGTGTATTTTGGATTTGTGGATTGGTATTGGGATCGGGATCTGAATCGGAGGGGAGCGTGGGAGCGGCATTGCTTTCTCATGTAGTTGACTTTAAACTCAAGATGAAGTGCTTTGCTTCGGTTTTGTTTGTAATTCGTCAGCATAATGGACAAACAGTTCTGAGCTGTGTGCCCACTGCGAGTGTGTTTACTGTAGTTATCATGGCTGTCATTGTTGTTGGTGGCTGTCATTGTTGTTGTTGGCTGTTGCTGTTTGTTTGCTGTCTAATTTTGCGGATATCATGACATGATTCATATCCGAAGCTCATTTCCGTTCGTGAGTAATTAGCTAATTTGCACAGCAAACTCGTTTCATCAAATCACAACGAATGAAACTTTTATAACGTTGAAACTGCCTACGCAGGATAACCGAATGGGTTGCTGCAATGTTATTCCATTAATTGACTTAGCTCGTAGCTCTGATATTCACAGCTCTAATTAATTGCGAGCTAATATGATCTAAGCAAATACACGAATGTAATTATGGTTAGCAAGAACTTTGCGAAGGACGTTTAGCCAAGGGAGCCTCAATTTCTTCTTCTTGATGTTGGCGGCTGATGTTGGTTTTCGTAGACGTAATCATAACATGCAAACACAGTCGAATTGTATAAAACGCTAAGCAACTTGAAATAAAAAATTTTGTTTTATCCGCTCATACTTGACGCTTGTTTCTCCTTATCGTTTCACATTTAATTTATGTTTCCTATTCAGCAAAACTCAGCAAAGCTAAGAATGAAAGTTCAAATGGTTTAATTTGACTACTTAAACTCCTCTTTAAATTACAGCTTCGTATACAAAAAAATTCTAACTGCTATATCATTTGCCTCAGTTAAGTATACAAGCAATACACATAATATCTGCGAAATTCTTACCATTAGTTTTTGCAAAACGAATATATTTACGTTATGGTAAAATTTAAATGAATAACAAATTTTGCCGCCACAATAACTCAAGTGCTTGGTGAAATGGCAAAAAGCACGACAAAAGCAACGATAAGTGGAGGAAGAGAGAGAGAGAGTGCCTGTGGGTGTGTGAGAGAGACAGAGAGAGTGAGGAGGGTTTGTAAGTGCAAATGTAATCATCGTGTTTAGCTGCTCGAAACGAAGCAGATGTTTCCGACAACAAGGTTCGCACCTCCGCAGGCGGGAGCAAGCGGAGAATACCGAACCCCGTCTTGGCACACACAATGCCACTTAAGTAAATTACTGCATTTATGAATTGGAGCAAAATTATTATACGCAAGGCTGAGTGCATAATTTCCATGGTCAATGCGAATAATTTGTGTAATAGCTCAATAGCATGCAACATTTCAATTGTTGGTGTGCGAAATGCCATGAAGGATAAGCGGCAACGAGTTGAAATATTGGGGTTGGGTAACACCAAAGGAAAAACCGAAAAATGCAAAGGTAAAGTTATTTAAGAACCAACTGAAAAACATTTAAGAAACGACTTAACAGTCAAGAAACTTGAAAGGATTAAATGTAACTAACAAAATAATTATTTTACAAATTAGAAGAGGCGCAGGCTGGGATATAATATTTTTAAAGCCATAATTGGCCAATGCAAATACAATTGATTAAAATCATAATAACATCAAATTGAAACCAAATAAGATTTCTTACTCTTTTTGCTTGTGCGCCAAACAGAAGTTGCATATGCTTCATTTATTCGACTAGAATTTTCATTTTGCTTATTTAAAAATATGCGCATATATTGTGCTCTTCTACTTCTTGCTCGTTGCTTTTTACGCATCCTGCCTGCTGGCTGTGGAAGTATGTAAAATCGTTTTAATTGCGAGACGCCAGTATGCTGCATGCAAATTCGTCAGGCAGCGTATGCCATGGGCATACACACACATCCGATCATGGCTTGCCTGACTTGGCGCCCACGCATATGGCAATAAACTTAAAATGCGCATTTTCTTCATTTATATTAAACAAATTGCATACATTTATTTGTTTTTTTTTTTTTTTGGTTTATACACATGTCAGTGCAATTAGCATTTTATTATTATTTTATATACCAACACACATTTTCAAATTTAATGAAAACTGTGCAACGTGGCGTATGCGCAATGTGGCTTAGACGCCCACTACTATAAAAACATATACAATTGCCTGCCGAATGAAGTGCAAAACTATTTCGAGATAATGAAATTATTAAGGTTTAAGAAAAACAATTTATTATATAATATTACAGTCGAGCCGTAGGCCACTAATCCAAATGAGTTCGACACATTTTGGTTTTTGTTTGTGTGATTTTAAATTTGATAATAACTGTTTAGTTTTCTTGTTTTTTGCTCAATTGCCATGTGTAATGTGTCTCGTTTGTATGTTTTTGTTGTAACAGTGTTTAGTTCTTGTAATGAAATGGCCCTGGGTCAAGCTGAGCACCTGTCCATGTCTGTCTGCTAACTGAATTTATTGTATATTCAGCAAGTCATGTCCATTTCGAGTAGCAGCAGCAGCAGCAGCAGCATTTCTTTATTTATTTATTTATTTAACTGAAGACGCACACTAAATATGCTGGAGAGATCCTCAAACGTATTTCATATTTTAACCGAGCCTCAAACTAAGTTACCTGCTCCTATGGCTGACTCACAAAGTATGTGCATTAGACTAAAAGCTTACCGTAACTACATACATCACGATGAATTAGCGTCACTTGTACAGCAGCGCCGCATAAATAATGCCATACAATTTAAGTACTTTTAATGCTGCTTATGGCCACGTGTCGCAAAATTTTTATTTGGTATGCCGCTTCACTCATTTCGGTGTTTATAGTATTTTCTCCTTGTTTCTCTCTCTCTCTCTGTCACTCTCTCTTGGTCTCGGTCCGTATTTTTAGAGAAGTCAATAAAACGCCGAGTCACTTACGCTTGGCCATGCAGAGGCAAACGCAAGTTTAAAGCTGAGACAGCTGCCACAGCCGACCCAACACACCTGCCCTTGGCATTTGTAGTAAAAAAACTGACATGGCGTTTTTTGCTATAAAGCAAACAGAATAAACAACACCCAGCAATGCCAACAGCAGCAGCATAAGAAACAAAAAAATGAAAGCATCAAAAAACAAGAAAAAAAAAAGAAAATAAAAGGAAAAATGAAAATAATAAAATAATAATAATAAAAAGCAACAACTATACAAGAGGGTGTGCCAGAGTGCATAAGTACGTGTACCGTATACTCCCATAGAAGTGTTATATATCGGCCGACATTTATATTCATGCCAGGTTGCATGGCGTAGCGCGTCGCCGGCGCACCCCCGCGCGAAGTTGCCATGTAAATATTTTGTTTTTATTTTCAAATGGCAACAGCAAATGGCAAAAGCAGCGGGCGCAGTAATTCGATGTGCATACATTTTTCATGCAGCTTCATATGCTCACATACGTGTATGCGAGCCACACACACACAAACACACTCACACACGTACACACACATACACACACATACACACTCAAGCAGACACTCATACTGTGCGCATATTTACTTACGCTGTTTTCATTCGTGTCGCACACATTTAATTCAAAAATTTATGTTGACTTTTGCATCACTTGGCAACAGCTGCTGTATATAATGTCAGTAAATAGAATTTATTTCTTACAATTTTAGCACATGTGTCTATATGCAGTTTCGACGCTGCTTCTTCTATTTCAGCTTTTGCTTCTGCTTCTACTTCTGCGCTGCGTCCTCTTCGTCGTCAAATGTTTTTTTAATTTTTTATATATTTATTTTTTTCTTTTCTTTCTTTATTTTTGTGTCGACATTTAGTGCTTATCTGCTGAGTGCATGCGCTGCATTTGCATAGAGACACCATAAAAATGTTGCTTGGTGTCTTGCATAAAATGCATTGCATACTTTCATGCGCTCAGCGATTTTCGTTCATGAAATTACATTTGCCAACGTGCTTTCACTGCATTGCAATGGCAATGTTCCACTGCGACTTCCTCAGACATATTGAAAGAAACTAAAATCCGCAGCACTTTAAATGCTTTAAGAGCTGCAAGCGCGCATAGCCAAAAAAAAGAAAAAAAAAACAGGAAAACGGCAACAGCGAAAACGTCGATCGATTGGCACATTAAAGCCGAAATGAAACGAAGATTAAGCGCAAGCAGCCAACCAGGCAGCCACATAGCCAGACAGCCCGACTGCCGCCCACACAGCTCCCAGCTACTTAGTTGCTCAGCTAGGATGTGCGTGCATGTGTTTGAGTGTGTGTGTGTGTGTATGTGTGGTGCACCTTAAAACGTACACACGAGAGAATTTATCTGCAATCGCTCTTGGCAGCGCAAATTGATGAGCATGAGTCTGCGTGTTTGATGCTTTTGATCTCATTTGCTGATAAATGATAAACGTTTGCGCAAATGAAAAGTGTAGAAAATTGCGCTTCAATGCCGCAGGTGGCACATGATGTACGATGTACGAGAACGAGTGCGAGTAAACATCAGCAGCAGCAGCAGCAGCCACAGCAACAGCAAATAAGCAAGAAAATGTAGTCTGCTTTTGGGCATCCGCTCGCATACTCGCACACACACACACACACACAAACACACACACACACACACACACACACACACACAAGGCAGCAGAAAATGCTTGCCAGCTCGCTGACAGACTGTGTTCGCTTATTTGCACTGAGGTATGCATCGCATATACGAACTTTCATTTTTGTTTGCCGCATAGCACGCAACGGATAACGGTAAATGCCAGGCAATTAAAATGGCTGATTTTATCAATCGTAAAAGTGCCAAGGAATTGATTTTCAAGTTTGCATTCGGTTTGGCCCATGCGCCAATGTGCTACAAATTTTGTAATGGCAAATGGAGAAATACGAAATTGAAGCTGGCATTCCGTTGTTGTTGTTGTTGATTTTGTACGTTTTGTAAATGAACTTGCTACCAAGAGGTAGAAGAGAAGCAGATTTGGATATGTTATATGGAAAACAAATTATCTTTGACTGGAATCTGGTTGAATGTAAGTCCTTAATTTCCGTTTCGGTTAGTGCTGCAAAGTGTAGATGCCAAGGTAAGGCAGTATGTAGGGTACACAATTATGCAAGGCCACAATGCGTGCGAAAATTTTCATAGCCAATTTTGTGGTCGGACACACACAAACGAACAGAAATGCAGAATATTCCAAGCTGCCACACACCCATCAGTTGCCCAAAGACTGGCATCAAGATTAATCGCATCCAAGCAGCATGACAATGGCACTAAGCAACTGCCCACACGGCATTCAGCCCATAGCCGGATTATGCTGAGCGAGAGATAATGAGCGGCAGCCAAATATGCAAATCAAATTATTCGTTGTTTGCCGTTTGCCAACCTTGATTGCATCTTGGCGACTGAGCAGCGACAGTTGATAATTTATACTCGCCCTTGTCGTACCTTGGCTGCAGCATGGAAACGCAGCGTCAAACCTGTCTGCACTTGCACAGTTGCGGCTTCATCAGAGTTGCAGTGAGGCAAGCACAAGCGTTGCCCCGCCCCTGCATGGCAGGCATGCCTGGCTATGCGAGCAAGCCATTTGGCTAATTAGCTACAAGCTGAGAGTTTATTAAACGCCAGCAGCTGAGTGTTGGCTTACTAACCCTGCCATGGCCGTAGCTGATAATCGCCTGAAAATGCAAAACACACAACGAAAACCGACTTGGACTCAGCACAGAGCTGACGAGAAGAACTGCGGACCGACCGTAACAGCCGCAATATGATTTTAATTAGGAAGAAATTGTTTACATGCTGCAAGTTGGGAAATGCTGAAATGAAAACCGTAAACGAAAACGGAAACAGTAACAGCAGCAGAAAATGAGCCAACCACAAATTAAAAATCTAATTAGTCAACCGCGTTTGCCTGGGAATTGTGGCAGCTGTGTGCGGGAGATGTCAGGCATATGGCATGTGGCATGTTAAGCTTAGCATTTGCGCCTCGAAGCGCTGCCACTTGGCGACAGCCAAAAAGTAGCAAACGAATAGCGACTCAAGCTAAGCAGCAACAATCGGCGGCTGCTCACGTTGCCAATTTATGAGTTTGGTTTGACTTATGGGCGGGCCAATCGCTAAATGACGGTTTTTATTCAATATTTGTATAATTTTGCAGAGGGGAGTCTAAAATACAAGTCTAAATACTCACATAAAATTTTTATAAGCGTTTATGGCCAAAACAAACAAAGAAAATAAAAACAACAAAAAGTGGAAATGTGGAAAAGTCAGACCCAGCATCAGCTGATAATTTTATGCTTTGTTCGATTTTGCAATTGTTTACAATTTTTGTTTTTGCTTTTGTTGTCGTTTTTCTTTTTCGATATACGAAAATAAACAACACAGAAGTGGAGGGAAAAGTGTGTATTACGCATACGCAGCGTATGGCAATAAAATTTATATAGTCGACCCTTTTCTTCGTAGTTCGGCTTGTTTACGGTTTTGTTTTGTTTTATTTTATTTTGTGTTATTTTGTTTTCGCCCTGTTTACATAGGGCCGTCAATATTTCTTTGCCTTTTTACGCTTTTTTAACTTTTGCACAATTTAATTTATGACAGCTTAGCCGGCTCGAGCAGGGAGAAGCAACAACGTCGCTGCCCAAACTTTGCCAAATTTTTATATTATTTTATGTTCGTTTATTTGCAAAGGATATTTTCTGTTTGCACATATTTGTCTTATAAATAAGTTCTATTCAAAATATTTGCTCTTATTAAATTTTCAACCAATTTGTTGCGTATAGTGATGGGCTGACTTCGGCTTTAATTAAGCTAAGCGTAGCGTAAACTTAGTACATATTTAAAAATTCAAGTTTTTATTTAGCAAACGTCGCCAGAAAATTAATAATTAAATATGAAAACCACATCGACCCGCTTTCATGCAATTTGCACATTTGTCATTTCATAAATAATTCATGTAATTCAATTTAATTTAATAATGGAAAAAAGTAAATATTGAAATGAAATAAAAACAAAAAAAATAAATAAATAATAGCACGGCGCTCACTAACCCGTTTTTGGCTCATAACTTTTTGTTTCGCATCGACTGCATAATTCATAAGCTTAGCGAACAGGGAAAAAAAGAATAATAATCAAATGCACGGGCCTTCACGGCACAACATTCGCATGAATAGCAAATCGAATAAATAAAGCAACAGCAGCAGCAGAAGCAAAAATGAATGAATAGCGAATAGCAATGAGCCGCACTCGTGTGCATTATTTGTGCATTCTGATTGCATTCCTAAACGAGTTGAAAGCGTTGCAGTGGAAATGGCGCAGCAGCGGCTGTGGCTGTGCCACACTTCCATGCACATGTCCTTGAAACGGAAAGCAGTTGAAGCGCCACAACTCTCCCACCGCCTGCAGCGCCTGCATGCGCATCCCTCGCGAATCCCTCGCGATGTTTTGAACGCATTTTAGCTGTATTATGTTTTTGTGTTGATACAGGTGAAATTTTCTTTAAAGCTTCACAGGTGAAATTGCTGCATATGGGTAAGGAGTTGGATGGATTACTCAGCTCATCGCTGCACATAACGAACTGTGAATTTTTATTCTATGAGAATTAGCTGCGAACTGGTTTCAAAACAAAATATACAGCAAGAATCAAGCATGAAAACCTCATGGACATGGTTCTTTGCTCAAACACTCAAATAAAATGTATAATCTTCACATAATTATAAGTTTGCTCAAATGTCATGGTTCTCGTTTGCCTTGGCCAGCAGGAGTGCAGTTCCTTTCGTTTACTCCGAGCTGAACCGACTTTAATCTGCAACTAAGCCGTCAATTAGACTGGAGTGCCGTCAAGCGGCGAAGCATGGCCTGCAGTTGCATAAAGCTGCCAGGTGTCGCATTAATTCCGTTTTCGTTCTTTTCTGTTCATATGGAAAAGGACAAAGCTCCGCTTAACTCACAGTCGGTGTTAATTCTATCATTTATGCTCCTTTCAGGCGCAGTGCTTTGGTCTTTTGTTGTGCTGCGCCTTCCCCAACCACTGCTCAGATATACACACAAGGCCTCGTGCTGCTCGCATTTAAGTATTGTGTGAGTGGGTGTGTCAGCTCAGGTCTCCACGGTGCCATTGTAGTGAAACGTAGTGGCTTGTCTCTTTGCTCACATTCGAAAACATTCGAGTGTCGGCATTTTTCTGTTGCTGCCGCTGTTGCTGCCGCTGTTGCTGCCGTGCACAATATTTTAGCACGGCTGCTCGTCACTTTAGTGCACTTTTTTCCAAGACTAAGCGACGTAATAAATGCGACTTGTTAGAATGTGTCTCGTGGGCGCAATGGTCACACAAAAGACGCTTATTATGAGCAGAGCAGCAGCAGCAGAAGCAGCCACCGAGTGACAGCCAATGCTTCTGCCGCACAAACGAGGGTTGATTAAGCTGAAGCTGTCAGAACGCACAAAAGCTGAACCTAATTCGAGACACGGCGCGCATCAATGCAAGAGTGTGCCTGCCATTCGCCAAAGGATTCAGTGAGTGCCTTTCACGGCGCGTTCACACACCGAAGCACGTCGCTCTGAAATGCTCATCCTGTCACTGTAAGCCAACTTAATTCCAAGCCGACAGCTGCATGCAGTCGCAGGCATTTATGCAATATTTGTTGCTTGCACAAATTACCGCACGATTTTCTTTTCAATTTAGTTTGCAGTGTTTCGTGCATTTCCATTTCATCCATTTTCCACTCATTCAAAGCGAGTCTCGAGAAGAATGCGTCGCAGCACAGCATGCCGCGGCAGCATGACTCAGACGAGTGGCGGCAGCCTTGCCACCCATTTGCCGACGCACCAGCCAGCGCGTTTAGGTATGATGTTCAGTGTGTGTGTGTGTGTGTGTGTGTGTGTGTGTGTGGGTACGGACGGAACTGCGGAGGCGAGCGGCTGCATTCACATGCGAAGTGGCTGCGGCAAGAGACACTTTTCATGCACGAATGCGCCAGCGAGCTTTGCGTGCCTCACGCCCCGGCCATCATGCGATTGCGGCTCTTTGCTTTGGCAGTACCAGAACATGCCAAGTGTGTGTGTGTGTGTGCTGTGCTGGAGTGTGTGCTCGGGTGTGTGAATGGATGTTGTTTGCTTGCCTGCTATCTTGATGAGGCAATTATCGGATGCTGTCTGCTTATAAGCTTTAACTTTGATTGGTTTTCTTATTACCATTAATTGGCCGAATCGTAAAGCGGTTGTCTATATGAGAGCGGTCGAGTCCCCAGTCACCAGTCGGCAGTCAGCAGTTGGCAGTTGGCACTTGGCAGTGTGTAGCTGCGGAGTCGTTCGTTGTTATCACGAAAACAAAGTTTGGCGCACATGGCGTATGATCTATGATGTACAGTTTTTTGTTGAGGCACAGCTGCTCAACCGCAAGTCGAAGCAAGACATTAAAAATGCTGCCAGAAGTTTGCCACGACAGCAACAAAGGACAACTGCTGCTGTTGCTGCTGCTGCTGCTGCCGCTGTCGCTGTCGCTGTAAAGTTCAACTTTTCTTCGGCGCAAGTTTAATATGTCAAAAAATTGCAGCAAACATCGCAAACATGTAAAATGGTCTAAACAAGAAACAAGAAAGCAACACATGGCGTCCGCAGAGGGTTCACGCGGGAAGCGAAGATTGAAAACATTTCAAAGCCAGCCGCAAAAGCAAACTTAAATGAAAAATGTGTCAAATTTCTGACAGCTGTTGGCAAAAGTCGCAAAGAAATGCAATTTTTTTTTCTTTTCTTTTCTCATGACTGACGATTCTCACCCAAAGCTTCAACTTTACAAAAAATCCCAACACCCGACTTACGTAGCAAATCCAACAATTTCAAACGGCATTGAATAGAAACTCATGCAGCATCGACGTCATCGTTGCGGCCTGAGTCGCCAGAGTTGTTGGATGTGAGACGCTTGTCGACTCAGCCAAGCCGAAATCTAACATGGAAAGGCTTCAATTGCGACATTTTTGTTGTGTTCTGTTGTGGCGTTGGCTGTTGATGATGTTGTGCTGTATGCTGATATGCAGCCAACTATATGCAGGACTTTGCAAAAGGAGCCACACCAACAGACCAAAGTTAACTGTGGTAAAAAAGTGCACAACTTCAAAGTGCCTTAAGGCAGCCGCAGCAATGCGGGGACAGCAGCATAAAACACAGCACCAACAACTGACTGACTGACCTTATTCGTACATACGGCAACTGCTTCAGCTGCCTTGGCGAATCATGCAGTGCTTAAGCATTGCTTGGACAGTGCCTGGCTGCGTATACGCACTCTTGTCTAATTATGTCCTCATCACTTATAATATACACTAAGAAGACAAGAAGAAAACTTTACCAACTGGCAACATAGACCAAGTGTGCTGAAACAAGGCAGAGACAAGTTGAGTGTAAGGCGCGACTCGGAGGCAAGCAGCCCTAATTGTGATTACTTTGTGGCCGCCAGCGCAATGTTTAAAAATGTATCGCTTACAACTTAAGACAGCAGACGGACATTATTATACATTAAGGGAGGGACCCGGACCACGGAGCAGCAAATGCAAGAAACGAAAGTGAACTTGATTTCCTATTTTCGTGTTTCTTTTCCTTTTTTTTCCTTTTTTTTCGTTTTGTCTGCAACGCGTTGCCAACTCAATTAAAGTTGTGGCACAATTTGTACGGAGCACACACAGCACAGCTCAGTCGCAGTCACAGACATTTGTGCCTCCGTTGGCTCCCGTTTAATTTGCGGCTTTCGCAATGCAGACCGCAGACATGTTGGCCTCCGCGTTAATTTATTGCCTGTCGTCATTTCAAAGCAAATCAGAAAAAACATTCCATTGTCGCGTACTGACGCAGAGAAAGAAGCAAGTCCAAGACGAAGGCTGAAGCGACAACTAAGTAGCAAATGAGTGGAAGAGGCTTCTCCTGCTGCTCCAGATGCTGCCTGTGATGTTGGTGTGTCTTCTGCCAGTGTCAGCGCACCCGGAGTAATGAGCGCAAAAGTACAAATGAGAATGAACGCAGGCACGAAGCAACCGGCGAACAAAACAAAACAAAACGAGTCGAAACTAAACTAAACAGAACAGAGCAGAACAGAGCAGAGCCGAGCAAAGCAGAAGAGAACAGAATTGAATGGAACGTGGCAACGTGACGTATACGTAATCATAAATGATGATGATGGTTTCCTTTCTTTGTGTCGACGCTTGCCCCCGCCCTCATCCTGCCTAGGGAGGAGGCTAGCGATTGGGCTTGCGCTTCCTTATCGCAGTCGCCTGAATTAAGCAGATTTAATATGGATTAATGCCTTGTGTGTGGAATCGCAGCTTATCTGCTTATGTCAAATGAGTTGTTTATTGTTCCGAGTGTCGCTCTCGCTTGCGTTAGCCGCCTTCCTTCACTCCTTTGGCGCTTAGTAAACAACTTTTGAAGCTGATGAAGTGAACGAGTTTTTCCTTTCATTTCCACGTGCGAGTCTGCCAAATAATCAATAAATGTTTACAAATTGGCTTCGTGGGCTCTTGTTTGCCTTTTTCCGCTCTGCTCTGCTCCGCTTTGTTCAACGCTATGTCCCGTTGATTTCCTTCGACAAAAAGTAAATGAATAAATAAAAAACCGATTGCCTTCCGCTTTTTTAGACTTTATTGATATGGGACACATGCACAGCTAATTGTGCCATTTTTTATAAAGGACGACGACACTGATTAGCTCCTGTCTTTCTTTGGAGAAAGGATTACGTTGAATCGACTCGTGTTGGAATGCTTGTAGCCATCAGGAGAAAATTTTGAACTTTCATAATTAATTTTATTTTGTTCCACGTTTCATCATAAAATGCCAGCAATGTTTATCTCTCCTCGCTTTGCCATCAGTTTTATGCAAAACTAAAATTTGTATAAGCCTTTGCCACCCTCCTCCTCCACCCTCGACTCTGCCAGCTTGGCCAGAAGAACTTCTGAGACATATTTTCGGAGGCGGTAGGATAAGCATAAACGCTTAATTAATTCCATTAATAAAAGTGCTTCGCAGTTAATAAGTTTGCCTGAATGCAAGCCAAGGACGAAAATTGAGAAACGGCTGCCTTGGCTCAAAGCGCGAAAGCATTTCCGCCGCTTTAATTGTTGGTGGAAAGTTTTTCGTTACGTTTTCGGAAATTGAACTAATTGGCAGAGAATGAGCGATGCTCCGACAGAAGTTATTAACGCTGTGAAAGTTCACAGATATTTTGTGCAACATATCCAAATATCCTTCCACCATCATTCGAAGCTGGACTTTGCATATGACACACATTCGGGACATGCTTATCATATGCCACAATCTGCTCCTTTGTTGGCGTATATTGTATTCTGCATGGCATTGTTGCAGTTGGGTCCAAGTCCAAATCCAAATTCAAATCAAAATTCAGTTTCGGTGTGCACGTCTGTTTTGCAATTATCCCTGCAGCCATGTGCATCTGTATGAGACCAAGAGAATATCGACCTGTTCAGCCCCCCAGTTGAGTAGTTCCTGCCTCCCCCATCGTCCGTCTGCTAGTCCATATTGCGTTGTGGCTGTCTGATGTGTTGCCAAATTAACTCAATTTGTTTGCTGATTTCATAATAAATAGGCAGCGCACATGAAACGCTACGCGACGTTGACGGCGAAGTGCTTTTTGCGGAATGTTGTTTTGTTTAATCGTAAATCACCCGCATTAAATTCAGACAGCCGTCACAGCCCGGACAGCCGAGACAGACGGCATAGGCAAGATGGGCGGTAGAGGCGGAACAAAAGCATAAGCTGAGCATCAATAAAAGCGTGCAAACATCATTGCATACCCGCAGGCGTAACGATGTTGCCAAATATGTTCCGTCAACATGACAAGGACTCGTGTAAATGTTAGACGCAGCATGTCACATACAAGTCATGCATAAACCTCACAACAAAAGAGAACCGAAGCCAAGCGACTTTTCTTATTCCATTTCATATATTAACGATGCTCCTCTCCCCTCTCTCTCTATGTTCTACTCATTCTCACTCGTTGCTCATATTCGTCGGTTTCAAAGCGTTTTATCAATAAAATACTTACCCCCCCTACGTCTCATGATGCACCTCACAGTCACGGTTCTAAACAAAAGGAAGCGGGAAGCCTCTTGGAGTGGGCAGACCGCAGCCTGGCGCTAAGCACTGCCATGCCTTTACATGAAAACCAAATGAATTTTTAACGAAGCCTCCGTCGGCAGTTGTGGTCTTTGTGGCCTTGGCGCGTGACTTTTCCTGCCGCTGTGGCGCATTGGGATCGGCGGCTTCATGCGTGTTTTTATTTCCTCACAATCATTTTATTCGCACCTGAACACGTGAAAACAATTAGGGAACAGCATGAAAGTAAACAATGTAAACAAAGCCAAGTGCAGCAATAAAAGCTTACTGCAAAGCACTCCGCATAAATCTCTGCAAATTTGCCAATATTCCAACACGAGCAACAATAACAAAGAACGTTTGAACTTGGAGAAAAGCACAGCGAGAAACCGCAAAAAAGAAAACATGTTCATGCATGCAACAGCAAAGAAGAAGCGAACTCGAACTCAATGAGAGTTACGTTAAGAGAGTGAATAGGAAAGGGAAAGGGAGGTGGGGACGATGAGGATGGTGAGGATGGCGAGTATTGATTGTCGGGCGCATGGACTGCTGACGGAGCGCATTTGAAAATTGATCACCGGAACATCCGAGCGCTGACCGGAAATGCACAAATGCAATTGCATTCACGAGTGTAACGAAGCCAGAGTCTGCGAGTGTGCCAGGACGCGGAGGTGAGAGGCACCGGAAGCGTGGAGTTGTGTGCTTCAGTTGAGGCAAAGCTGCGTAGCTGTAAATAAAATTAAATTCAGCTGCAAATGCTCCCCGACTCTCAAATGCTTCGTGTTTTCTTTGTTGTTTGCTAAGCCATTTTCCATCATGAACTATTCAAAAAGCCACGAAAACACATGAAAACAGTAGGGCATGGAAATATAGGAACGTGGAAACTATTCCGCATCGCAGACATGTTAAACATGTGAAAAATGTTAATTTCCCTCGCGAATACTCATCATCGCACTCCAAGCGTAGCACGCCGCCATATGCAAACTTTCTCGCGCAGGAAATGCGCTCGCAGCCATGTTTACGTTGGCCCCAAGAGCTTCAAAAGAAATACAAATGAAGGCAAAGGAGGCCACATAAAAAGTCAACTACACACGTGCGTGGGTGAATTTTAAGCTGAATGCAGAAATGAATTACTCAGAGGTAGGGAGTATCTCGCGAAATGGGAATGAAACATTTTCAGAGTGAGTGGATGCGATGAGTTGGGTTGTTATGGGAAGGGAGGGGAGGAGAGAGTATTCCCTGCTGCGCACTTGTAGCTGACAGCCATCGCTTTCTTTGGCGACGCTTGTCAAGTGTCGAGTGTCAACCTGTGGATATCACAGCCACATGACACCTCGCCATGTTGACTGTCTGTCTCCTTGTCTCCCTGTCTCCCTGTCTGCCTATGTGTCAGTCTTCTTGTTTGTCCGTTGTTATCCTTCGTGCCAATAAATCGTGCGTTAAATTAAAAATCACATCAGCGAGTAATAAAAATTTAAATGAAAACACACATCGCACAACATTTGGCGTTGCATGAAATGAAGCCAAGTGAACGAACCGATCTCACACCAACAATTCCCTCAAATAATCCTGCATGGAAGTAGACTCAAGCAAGTGAACTCCTTTGGCGTTGCTTTTGTGCATAATGCAGAATCAACTGCTCTGGTGCATCTCATGGCTCTTCCATTGCAGCCTCAACCTCTCCAACAGACCTCAGAGTGATGAACCTCTGCAAACAACAAAAGACGGAATTGAGACGCAGTGCAGCCAAGTTAAAGGTAAATACTCGCAACTCCTCCCACCCCCAGGTGCGCACTTGGCTGAAGTCTTTATAAAGTTTACACGGATTTGTTTCAATGCTCAAAGCGAGAAAAAAAAGAAAGCAGCTGGCGCAGCAGTTTATACCAAGGATTTCTGCTCAAGACGAAACGAGCCTGCGAGGCATCTTCCCCTCCTTTTATTTTCCGCTTTTCTTTTTCGTTGCATTTTGTCTTCGTTTTTGTTTTTGTTTGCTCAGCGGCGTTAAGCGTTTTCATAAAATATATACATCTGGGAGAACAGTTTAAAGCTGAAACTGCAACTGACTTCAGGCAAATGCAACTCAACTGCAAAGTGTTTTCCCATTTCCTCGACTCATTCGGTTTTTCATTTTTCATTTGGCATACTTTGCTTTTGAGTTGTGTTTTGTTTTGCTGTCTCTCTGCCTGATTTGCATGCAACATGTCGGAGACTGCTGTGCAAATGAGTTTCTGGCGCAAGTTTTGGCAAAGTATACATTTCAATAATCATTATCCTTATGCCTTCACTCCTTCGTTTGCTGTTCCTTTGGGTAAGCTTTGATAAGTAAGTATTTAATTTCATTTGCATTGACTGATGTGCAGTGTGTACTCCTGCCTTAAACGGCAAGTGATGCGCTGCATGGAGGCATCACATCTACAAGGGGATCGGGTGAGAACCTAATACGCATTGTTTAATCAAGGATGCGAGTGTTTGGGTTAAAATGCCAAAACAAATTGGCAACACATGTGTCGAAACGAAGGATAAGAACAAGAAAAGAACAACTTTAATCCAAGTGGAGAAGTGCCGCTGAAATTGTTCTCGTTACGCGCCGAGATATGCGAATATGCGGAATAAAATGGCGACGCTTTGATTTCTGTTGCAAATGGCGCAACGTTGAAAGCAATTTCCGTTTGATATCAAATCTAATAACAACAACTGCGCAGCGCATGAAACAGAAACGAAATTGAAATGAAGGCAACGAAGCTTGGCCAGTTTATTGCTGATAAAAAGTGACACAAGCGGAAAAACATCGCAGCCATGCGTCGATAAACACGGCAAAAACAACAAAAACTTCAGCAGCAACACGAGCCGTGTCCCAGGCAGTTGCTAGTTTGCGGGTCTAAAAATAGATTCCGTATTTTATGGTAGAAAAATTAAAAATTAGGATGCTTTCATAAGTTTGGCACACGGGGCCCCTGGAGATGTGCTGCAATAAATGCGAAATTCGTGCTGCGAGGCTGCGAAGGTAATCAGCTGCCGCAGACTGTTTTCGTTGCTTGGCTACTTTTGGCTTCGTTGCCTTGCGGCAGACGGCCTGGGAACTAAGGGGCAAATAATGGTTTTAGTCACTCGAGAATTTAATAAGCCGAGCACTGAGCGAGCCAAGCGAAGAAGTTGCATGAAACGAAAAGTGTTTCGACATTTTGTGCCAAAGCCTTCTGCTACCCATACACAATAAATCAGTTGGCATGGCAGCAGCACTTGAGTTGATTTATGGCATTTTTAAACGGTGCTGATGCGAAACAACAAAAAAAAAAGCAAAATGAAAACAAAAATCAAGCGAATGTAAGTAAGCTAAAAACCAAATTGCGTAAGTGGAAAACTTAAGCGACGTCAACAAAAAAACACAATAAAGAGGAAAAAAAAGAGCACAAAAGTCCAACTGAGAAGAACAACGGATTCAAGCCAAGCCAAGCCAAGCCAAGCAAAGCCAAACGGCGGCAGAGCCAATGGCTGTTGTCTACGGAGAAGAAAGCGATACTGAGTCGTTCACTTTCTGCGCTTGGCTTCGTTGTGTGTTCGTTGTTGTCGTTTTAATTTCTTTTCGCAAGTGTTCCTTGAGGACCTAAAAAATCTGAACAAGATGCGTTTGAACAATAAGCGTGAGAGCAGACTGCGCTCGCTGTGCTGCTTATGTGCGAAAGGGCACCAAACATTGAATAACAACAAAAAACACGATTAGTTGTTGCTGCTTGAGTTTGTTTGGCTTTATCCTTTTTCTCGGTTATTTCCTTTTTTTTTATTGTATTTGTTTTTTTATGTTCATTTGACCGTTAAGGCTGCGCTTGAAAAAGACCCGAAGTGCCACTAGAATTTAAAAAATTATTTATGAACGCAATTAAAATTAAACGAAAACAACTGCGCGCAACTGTAGAAAAGGACTTGAACAGGCGCACAAAAGTATGCACCAAATAATGAGGCTAAGCAGCGCACAAAATAAACAAAAAAAAAGAAAGGAAAGAAAGAAAAAATTATGAGTAAAAGTTAAAAAGACCAAAAAAAAAAAACAAAAATGAAAAAGAAAACATTCACAAAGAAAGTAAGCGCACGTAGGCAGGAAACCGACACAAAAGGCATAAAAATTCTTAAAGTAAATTTAGGCCTCATTTTCGGTTGAAGTGAGAAAAGCGAATGAGCGCAGCGGGAGAACGGAGAGCGAAAAGCGTGCGAAATATGCGAAGGGGGAACGATGCATAACAACGAAGCGGAAATGGCACACAAAGCATAATGAAATAATGAGAAGAGCTGAGCACAAACGCACAAGCAGGCAGAGGCCAACAGCAGGCGCCGAGCGGGGCCAGTGCAGGAGCCGAGCGGGCGCAGCGTATGCGGCGTATTCAATTATGCGCGATAAACAGAAATTATTAAATATTAAAGCATTGTTGTTGAGAAGAAGGCAGAACTGTGGAAAAATGACAAGGGTCGGGGGTAGGGCGCACGGCTGACAGTGCGGCGAAAGGAGGCTGACAAAAGAGACCGAAAGGAAAGCAAAAGCAACGGCGCACAAAGGCACAGTGGCATTGTGCAGATTGAAATCTAGCCATGGCCGCAATGATTGTTTATAAGTGAAACAGGAAACGGACGTCAGTCGACCAGCGTGACTGCCGCCAGTCACCGCCAGTCACCGCCAGTCACTGCCAGTGATGTGTCAGTGGTGAGTTCAAAACATGAAATTGGTTTTATTATTGTTTGGACGGAAATTGAACTTAATGCGGAAAATGGCCAGGCAGCCAGCAAAGCTTAAAGCCAGCTAATCTCTGTTTATTCACGTCTATTTGAAGTTTAAAGTATGCTGACTTCTGGTGTTCAGCTTACGCGGAATTGAAAGTCACACGATCCTGGCTTGAATAGCTGAATATTACACGATTATTTTAGGCAACCGAAATTGCAGACAGAACCCAGTTGGAGTTTCGCACGCTTGAATAGTTCGTATGCAGCAGGATGTGTTTGTTTTAGTTACCCATTGAGGATCATTGGGGATGCTGGCTCAGCGTACTAAGCAGATGCTCTGCAAGCCGCCGAAACGGCCCAACGATAAAATTAAATCCTTCACTCGGCCACTTATGTGTAATGTAGGCATTAAAAAGGCAAACTTTTAGTTTGCTCAACGAGCTGTGAAGGATACGATTACCAACACAAAGCATAAACATAAAAAGCAAGTGTGGAGCAAAAGTCACGCGTTGAGTGGCTTTTTTGCGGGAATACTCATAAAGCTAATGAATGAATGACTGGATATATGCACACATCCTGGCGCAAACGCAAAAAGCAATATGCCTTTCATTCAATTGGCCATGGCCATGCGTTGGCGCTCATGCGTGTGCGAGTGGCTTGAAGCATGAAAATTACTCAAATCGACATTAATAACATTTTCCAAGCACTTTCGTGCGCTGAAAAGTATGAAACATTCGCTTTGCTGGCACGAACCAGCAACAGTCAGGCCGGTAGACATGCAGACAGACAGACAGGCAGCCGGGCAGGAAGCAGCAAATGACCAACTCCGTTGCAGAAAATCAATAAAGTGTTTTTCAACGCACAAAGCGTATATTGGAGAGTAAAGGATTTCATTAGTGTAATGCATGTCAGTGCAGAGTCCTGCCGGAGCGTGTACGCTCCACTGCAACTGTAACAGCCATGGCACACCTTAAATCAGCTTAAGCAGCGCGGGCACTGGCATCGCATTCCCATGATGCGGCAATGTACAGATGTGCAGATGCGGAGCAGTCACTGGGCTGACAATGTAAAATTCATTGCTGGCAAGGACAACGCACGCAGCTAGAAGAGGCATGTAAGTGCCATGGCATACACACGCAAATAGAAAGCAGAGTGTAAAGGATGCCAAAAGGCAGCGGAAGCGAGAGGACGAACTCTGGCGCCATTTATCTTTGTCACTTCATTGCAGTTGTCACTCAAAGTGCGCAAGAAGTGCAATGGATTAACTGTGACGCTGTAGCCTGCTGGCTGCTGGCTCCTGGCTGCTTATGCTGAGCGGCAGCGCAGCCAGTCACTCAGCGTAAGCGCTGCCCTGAAAGTATGCTACACAATTTTCCACATGCCGCATGCAGCTTGCCGCATGTTGTCATGATGCGCGTCGACTTCAAACGAGGAATTTGAAATGCCAAAGCAAAATGTTTTTGTTTTTGCGCCTCTCTATGCCATCCATCAACATAAGCATCACTGACGCCGAGGAGTGGCTGCCAGTTTTTGTTGGGTTAACTCACTGCGTCAATGCGCACGTCACATGCAATGCGGTCGCTTCGCTGCTGCACTGTTTGTCGCATATGCGGAGGAATGTATTGGCTGGCACTTCTGCAAAGCCAAGTTGGCTGTGTGAAAAATAAATGCTGCAAATCGCAGACTCTACTTTCGTCTATAATTGCCTAAACCAAATGGAAAGCCAAACCCAGGACACTGCAGTCCCCATTAAGGGAAATCACTTGCCTGACGCACTTTAATTTGCTCCTTAACTCGGAGCCAATAACGAAATTAATAATAAATCATTTTTGCCCACAAATAACACACGGCATTAGAAAGCTGAAATTAAATATTGCCATCGATAAATTGTATCTTCAGTCGACACGAACAGCTGGCAAGTTCATTCCTCCTAGCGAGCCGCAAGTCTCCGACGGCGTCGTGGCAACTGCGATTCGACACAATAAAAGCCAACATCAATATGGCAGCAACATTCTGCCTGCTGTTCTATTAACTTGTATAAAACAAAGTCCACTCCACGTAATCGCAATGGCAACAGCAGCAATCTCCGGCAAAAAACACTTGAACAATAACAGCAGCAATAACAACACAGCAACAACAACAACACAGCAACAAAAACACAACAACGGCGACAGTGACAGCGACAACAAACACTTGACAATAAATTGAGTTTTTTTTGCCCTTTTTTATTTTGTTCTCGTTTTGTACAATTACTCAGGTTATTTGTGCTTCTTGTTTTCCTTTCATTTCGGTGGCAGCCTATCCTGCTGTGCTCAACTAGTACAACTGCAACAATAACAACAGCAATACCTGAAACAATAACAACAGCAACAACAACAACAACTGCCAGGAGTTCTCAGTTTGCACATTTCAGAGTCGCAGCTGCCCGTGCAAATACATGAACTTGTTAGCACACTGGCGCTCACCGAGTATGCACTCGAGTGGCACCTGCAGGATAACGGCAGGATACGCCAGTGGCAGGCTACATGCATTGCTGCAAGACGGCACGAAATGTCGAAACAAAACAACACAACAAAAGAGAGAGGAGAAGAGTGCAGCAGAATAACAATAAACGCACACAGTCACACACAACATCGTCGACGTTTGCTCGCAGGGCGTCAGGACCTGCAAGCCAGCAAAGAAATTAACAAAAGCGAATGAAAAATCAATTGCAAAAGCAACTGCCTTGGCAGTAAGCAAGCAAGCCAGCACAGGACCACGCAACGAAAGTGTAACGTGAGCATGCATTTCACGCACGTTAGTTGCTCTGAGTCACGGACTTTTTACTTTTGCTTTTCGCTTGGTTCATTTTGTTAATCCGAGCGCAGGTTGCAAGGCCAATAAGAATGGATTTTAATGCGAGTTTAATAAGGACTTACGCTGCCAACTCGTAGCCCATATAAAACACACGCATACACGAATAACCGAAATCACATGGTCCAACTCATGCCGTGCCGTTCATTTACTTGCCCTCAACCCTCAACCCAGTGTGGAGTATCCGAAACGCAGCTGAAATGTGTTCCCTTTGCATACTTTCGTGCGCTGTGCCAGAGGCGTGTTGAGATGCGTTCCCCTACACACGCATCTGCTTGCCTACGTTTCTGGCCAGCGTGCAGGTCAAACCGATGCCATCGGGCTCGACATTCAGCTCCCTGACTACGCCGTTTTTGACAACCATCGAGAAGCGCTTGGAGCGCCTGCCCATCAACGGCAGGTCTATGGCCAGGTCCAGCGCAGTGACAAATGCAGCCGTCGGATCCGCCAATAAGCGCACCTTGCCCTCGGCTTCGTGGTGCTTGCCCCAGGCAGCCATCACAAAGGGATCGTTCACCGCCACGCAAATGATTTCTTGCAGGCCGTGATTAGCTTTCAGCTTCTCGGCGTTGGCCGTGTAGCCGGGCAGGTGTGTCTGCAGTGTGGCAGCGGTAGAACAAAAGTTTATACATAATTCAGGCCGTGCGTATGCATACCCTATCGCAGCCCGGAGAGAATGCGCCAGGCACACCAAATATGAGCACCTTCCTGTTGGCCGTGAGCTCACGTGTGTTCACTTTGTCTGTCAGCGTGGCCTCATATAAGTCCACGCTTGGCAGTTTGTCCCCTATCTTGACCATTGATTTCAGTTGAGGTGCTTTATTACTTACTTCTGATTTTCTTAATTTTTTCTTTTTTTTTTTTTTTTTTTTTTTGAAATATGAACTGAAAGTCTACTGAACTGAATATATCTCAGATCTGAACTTGATAATTTACTCATTTCGAAATGTGGCTATCCGTGCTTAAGCAGTATTGGCTCTATCTCAAAGAGTGGCTACGAATCCAAAGATAAAGGTTTGTGCATCTTCAGGGTAAGACGCAAATGATTTGACGGATCTCGGTTCACTTGAGGCTGAAGTGAGGCATGCCACCAAAATCAATTCTTCACCCAGCGGCGATAACAATCTCATGCAAGGACACAGTCGCACACCACTACGGGCTCGATGCGGCGACAAGTCTTTGATTTCCATTAAGGCTCTGCGAAACGTGCCCATGTGCAATTTTGCTTGTTGGTTTATTTACACGCGAAGTCAGAAAACTTCAAAAAATCCAATTTCCAAGCATTCGCCAGCAAACTGATATAAAAAGCCGCCGCACAAAGGAGCAGCCAATAAGGAGTGAGAGCAAAGCAAAAAGCCTGCACAGACACTGGCATAAATGCGCGCGGAATTGCAAATGCATAGCAGGATGTTTCTGACTTCGCGAACGCATTTCGAAACGCGTTTGGGCACAGCAAAGGAATTTGAAATCCATGGGGCGCTGCTAAGGATGCATCACGTGCTGCGTGCAGAGTTTCGCCTCGAGGAGCCACTGATTTCGATCGAAATTTTTCATGGCTGCTGCTGCGGATGTGGCTGCGGCTGCGGCTGCTGCATGTTGACTTTCAATTTATGTGCGCGCAACGCTTGACGAGAATATCCTTGTTTCGACACTTTACTTTATGGAAGCCAAGTGTGAGATGCACTGCGTACTCGCTTGCCTGTTGGTGTCATAAGGAGTGCGAAGCTGCTGCACTTGGCCTCTGCAACAGCAGCAGCATCAACCAGAGTAGCTGCAAAAGCAGGAGCAGCTTATTATGCCAAAGTTTTCTCTGCACTATGCGCTGAGGTGCAACTTGTTCGCAGCCACTTTATCACTTTGTTGGCAACAACTTTGTTAACTGCGCATAGCATAAAACCTGCGGAACAAACTAAACGAAACAGCAGCAGCAACAGCAGCAGGAGCAGTAGCAGCAGGAGGGGAGCAGAGGGTAGCGTAGGTAATAAAGCCAGACAGACACGTACGCATTACGAGGTATAAGGCAACGCAGCGGAGCGCAAGACAAAAACTTGTTTATGCGCCCAGTTGCGCTGAGACGTCCCATGTGCACAATAAACAGTCGCAAAGTTTCCCTTTTTTGTTCGGCTTGATCCTATTTGCCGACCGGCACACGCCCCTCCGACGACCTTTTGCGAAATTATAATGAGTAAAGTTTTGCGCTTTTTTAATCGCTTCAAAAGTGCTTCTGTGGTTAAATTTGTTGCGGTAAATAATGGCGCCATAAAAAAGGACATTCCGCGTGCGATTCGTGTTTTTCTCGACTCGCATTAGATAAAAGGCAAATGCACTCGGAATTACGCAGCGAACGCGTCCTATTTGTAAGCCATAATCTGAAAGCCATTAAATCCGCGTGCTACGCACACGCCAAGCTCGAATCGTGAATCGTGAAACGCGAATCGAAGCAGCGAGCGGAGCAGGCCACGCCATCAGGATGGCAGCATCCGATGGCATTTATTGCCATAAGTGCGCTTAAACTGATTAATTAGTTTAGCCAGCAGCTGCACGAATGCCGAGCAGCATCCCTGCCCTTGGCTTCCCTGGCCGGGCCCTGCCTGGGCTTGGCTTTGTTTTCTTGGCATGCGCCAACGAAAACGACTTCATTATGAATTTTTATTACTTTTTTATGCGTTATTTATTTGGGGCGGCCTCTGCACAGGGCAAGCGAAGAATGCTACCATGATAAATGTAAACATTTTTTGTGCTGCTATCTGCCGACATTAATTATGAGCAATGAGAGTTCAATTTGGTCAACAGCGCGTCGCTGGGTCGAGCCAAAGCCCAAAGCCGCAAATAATGAAGTTGCCTTTTTCTTCTTCGTTTTCCTTTTGCCGTTTGTGCCTCAGTTTAGTTCATCTTGTGTTTGGCATAGTTTTCGTTATTTGCTTTGCGAATAGTTCTCAGGAATGGCTTCATCTTGTGTTGTGCTGTGTTGTGCTGTGTCGCTTTTGTTTGCTTGCACAAAGGTTGCGCCACAAAGTATGCTAAACATTTTTGAGCACTCAATTGCAGGTGAGGATTTATTTATTGTAACTGTAATTGGTTTCATTTGATTCTCCTTGCGTGCTTCACGCTGCTATCACACATATAACGAACGCAAAGGAGCTTTCTTAGCCATCCTAACAAAGGTCGCTGCTGGCATTGATGCTTGCTGTGCCAATTGAGGAAAAGCAAATAAAAAGAAAGTTTCACTTCTTTTGTCTGCATACGAAGCGACATCGCTCGGAGCAACATGCGCAGCAGGCGTGTGAATGAAAGGGCAAAAGTGCGCATTCTTTGAATTTGATGCGCGACTTCCTCTAAACAACATCATTTGGCTTAATCAGAGTACCAACAGCCAAGAAAAGAAGTTCCAAAAATGTTTTGCGAAAAATCAACTCTAATATACTCTCTCACATTCCTCTGGGCCACTTGTCGCTTGAGTTATGTGATGTGTCAAATTCTTCTTTAATTATTTACTTCCTTTTCCAACTGCAGAATACTGCGTCGCTGTTTGAGCATTTCAATTTAGTCAAAACAAATGAGAAAAACCTGTCAAGTGTCGATTTCATAATAGATTTCCATTAAACATTTTCATAATAATCTTTTGTGGTTTGCATAGCGCTCCATGTGTGCTCCATGCGTCGTTCGTAAAATTCTACACATTTTAATTAAAAGAAATTCGCATACCAACAGCACAGAAGGCAAGCGTCCTGCACACGCAGCAGCTACCATACTCAGCAGCAGCAGGAGCCGAGTAGCAGCAGCAGGAGCAGGATAAGGATGCTCGTAAATTTGATTGTGGCAAATGAATGTTTATTTGCTCGTATTTTTGTATTTTTGCTAGATTTTCCGTACGCTTATTTCTTAATTTGCACTCCGGACAGTTAATGGGGCGCGTGTACATGAGGGCGTGGTCAAGTGCATACGCCCCTTGCGCATACTACAGCTCTGTTTGCTTCCCGGCTCCACGCGTAGCTGACGTTGCTTTTTGCTGTTCGCTCTTGGCCTTTGAGACGTCGGCGTGTGGGCATTGGAGTGCAGCTGTGGGTGTTGCTGCTGATTTTCGCTCCGCAATGCTCGCAATAAATTAAAGTTTATTTGCTTTTTGCATGCGTTACTGCCAACTGTTTGAGTTTTGCTGTTTTCAGTTTAATTGCTGCCCAATGACTCCTGATGGGCATTGCATAACAAATCTTGAATAATTCAAGCTAAATCTGCTGGCAGTGGATGTGCTTTACTGTGCATGAGTTTTTCTAACTTCGTGCTGGCAGCTTTTTTGTTCGTTTTGAGTATTTATTGTTTATGTAAAAAGAAAAAAGAAAAATAAAGAAAATCACAATTTTAGGCTACGGGAATTTGTTACCTGCCTGCAACGATACTTGTATAAATTGCTGCCAAGCAGTTTTTCTCTTTTTATCATTTTATTTCATTTATTTATATGCTTTTTGTATTTCTTCTTTTTTTCGTTTTTTGTTTTTTTTTGCCAAACGATAAACATTTCGCATACGGCGCCAGGAGCTTAACAATAAGACAAGCTGCCACACAGTGGCAGCAGCCAAATAAAGCAAAATGAAGAGGCACTGGCAGGGGCGGTTGTGGGGCGTGGCTGCTGCTGCTGCTGCTACTGCTTCTTTGACGTGGGTTTTGGTACACAATGCTGATGATCGCACTCATTGGTAATGGCATGCATTAGGCTTAGGCGCGATTTTGAATATCTCACGCTGCTGTCCTCCCGCGCCCCCTTCATATTCCCTTATGGCCGTGTGGCAGGCCTTTTAACGTTCTGCTGTAGCATAAGCACAGGCGTAGCGCAGGCAATAAACCAAAGTCGACTTTCAGGCATTGCCTAAATGTTGCAAATAAACTTTGCTATACATAAAGTGCAGACGTCTCCGCCACAGTTGGCGCCGCTTGGCTCAATATCATTGGAAATTGTTTTTCGCCAACGTTGCCGAACGCTTTAAATTTAAATCGTTGGCTTACCCTAAAGCCCGCGCAGGCTGTGCAGGATGCGCGTGACGGCTTTTATACTTCTGTGTGGTCCATTAATTTTATTGGGAACCTGTTTCGTAGGTAGACTGTAGACAATTGCTTTGGCTTTTATTTCACAATCGAAGCTGTGCAAGTGCTTTGTCTGCCCAACTATGTGTGCAACAAATTGTTGCTACCTTACACTTCCGAAGTTTTAATTGAGCCAAATGCAATTTGGCATTTCACTAACCTCTTTCGAACATAGCTCCTACTACGGCGATCATGGCGCAAAGCGGCAGATGTTCACTGGGTTGCATGGCTGCACACTCGAGCTGCCTGCATGCCTTACGAAATTTCAAGTTGCTTGGAAACCATTTCTAATAGGACACTTTGCATCTGCTCTGCAGCAGAAAATCGATTGGCTTTGGCAAGACAAAAAAGTAATAAGAATATTTAATATTTGTTTACAAATATGCAAAAGAAAAAACCCCCAAAAACAAAAAAATATGAAAATCAATTGACAAATTAACATCATTACGTAAGCAAAGTCACAGAAGACTGTGCCGTGTCCTGAGCATAAGCTTAGTGGCCCGCATTGTTGTCGGTCGTTCTGACTCTGACAGCCTGAATGGCACTCGAGCAACTACTTGGCATTGTCCTTGAGCTGGGTACGTAACCAAAGCGAAGCAGTAGAAGAAGCTGGTGAAGGCAAATAGAAGAGCAAAACAATTGAAATGCAAAGAAAGCCTTTGACTTGAGTGTGGGATCAAACTGAATGAACGAGCGAGTAGGCGAACGGACCAACGGTCGAAAGAAAGCTAAAATAATGAAAAGAAAACAAAGCATACTTTCAGGCGCACGCACGAATGCACGCTCCGACGTTAAGTCAAGTGTTTGTACTTTTGGTCGTTCATCCTGCCTGGACCAAAGTTCAAAGGACTCATGAGCAGATTAGCCGTCACGCGCACATTAACAAACTACGACTATGTGGGTGGCGGCATTGGCGGCACTGCCAGCTCAGCGAACTTCAATGCCGCGACAGTGCAACAAACCCTGCAACGCATTCTTCACTTGGCGGTGACATGTGGCCATGCTAATTTTAGTTTAGCCTGCGATTACATGACATTTCGTTGGCCAGTTGGATGGATGGATTCGGTACGGCAGTCGACGCACAACTGCGGACGCTTGGAGCTTTGCTAAATGAGCATCAGCACAAGCCAAACATGAGAGTGCGCGAGTTAGTGCAATAGAGAGCGCGCGAGAGAGAGAGTGAGACTGAGAGAGAGAAAAAGAGAGAGAGAGAGAGACAGAGCTTGAGCATGCGCAGCAAGGAACTGTCTCATTAAGGATGCTGCTCAAAACGGAGCTTTTGCAGCTGGCCTTGAAAATGCGTCCGCAATTGCACTCGAGTACAAATTAGCTCAGATGCTGCGACTTTGAGTGAGTTTAGCATTGATGCTCTGAGTAAAATGCCGAATGTTGAGTTAAGTTAATTGCACCTTTTCCGGCTGCTGGATGAGACTGACAAGCAGCACTCTGACCACAGAATCATGGCGCCAAATGTCATATTTACATGCTGTCAGACAAAGCTCGCAAATAAACACGGATCCACAGCGCACACCGCAAACTAAAAGCAAGTCAGCTTAGCGATCATTCGCCGAAAGCGGTTAGCGGCTTGCCATGCAAAGCGAAACGCAGCATCATCTTTTGAATATAAATACTTCAGCCTTTTGAGGTCATAATTAATGGCAGACCCAAGCGACTTCGTAGTTGCCTGCTAGAAACTAATTGCGAGCGACCTCCACTTGAAAACTAATTAGTCGCAATTTCTTCAAAGGAACTGCGTTAAAGCTGATAGCAAAAACAACAACAAACACAACGACGACCGCAGCAGCATGTGCAGCAGCTAAAACGTGTCGCATGCCATTGCATATTTGAAAATATTTGCAAACTTGGCAACTTGAGCTGCTGTTGATTAAATGTGGCGCATTTAATTGCGAAACTAATTGGCAGCGTCACTTTTGCAACTGTACTTAATTGATATGCTTGCTCAATACCACACAGCGTGTCCTTTGCATTGCGTCGTTTGTAGTTTTTCGATTTTCGTGTACGCCAAGCAAATGCCAATGGTGCAGCTGGCAAACGGAAATGGCAGCACAATTGGCTGCTAATTGCTCATACGCACCGTTACACCGGCGACTCTCAGCCAGCGCACAGGCAAATGCTTGGCAGGAGCACAGGGTGTCCGGAGGGGTCGTTGGCGTTTAGCGTGGCAGGCTGGGAGTGTGGCAGCTGCAGCTGCCCTGCCACATTGTTTACGGGTTTCAAGTTAGCTAAGTTACACACTCGCCTCAACAATGAACTCTTGGCTGCATGCTTCGTGCATCGTGCATCGTGCATCGTGCTTTGTCCTGTGTGCTGTGTGCGTGTTTTGGTTGCAGTTAATGAGTAGGGCGGTTGTTGTTGTTGCTGTTGCTGCAACTGGCGGAATTGTGTCTTTTGTGCTTTCACTCGACAGCTATGCGCCAAATTAAGTTGAAAACTTTCGTACAGTGTGCACTGTACTTTTTTTTATAAATTTTTTTTAACTTAATTCTTTTGGTTCGGATTACACAAACTTCACTTGTATGCCTTTTTAAGTTCGCCTTAAAATATGCAACAATATGCGCCTTGATAAGGCAAATCAATCAGTTTCGCTCACAATCGAAGACTTATTAAAAAGCACTACGGCAACAAAAAGGAAACTTTTGCCATATGAAATATTTTTTTAATTTTAACTTTCAACAGCCGCATGCAGAATACTAAAAATATGCGCTGCAATAATAACGCACAGCAAATAGCCAGCCACAATACTCGCAGTCATAAAATATGAAAAACCAACGACGCACAGTGAACCAGAAAAGCAATCACAAAAGTTTTGCAATAAATCCATTCCATCTGTTTGTACGCATATACCCTACACGGCAGCTGCATGCGCAGCACCGAGTCGGCCACGCAGTTTGCACAGCCAAGTCATGTCCCAGAGGGCAAATAATTTGGCAGAGCAATCGATCAGCAGATGACAAACCACTTATGCAGGAAACATTGCCTGCCCATGGTCTATGCTACCTTGAAAAGATATTTGGGAAAGAATCAGCAAAAAAAACATATGCGTTTCGCAGTGACATATGCCTGCAGCAAACTTTGTGAAATCAGTGACCTTTGGCCGTGTGTTCTATTTGCCTGTGCCTAAGTAATAACATCAGCCGCAAAACCACAACCCACAAGCGCAAGTTGCTTGAAACGCCAAACACGCGCAGATCTATTGTGAAATATTTGTCAAATATGTCACGACTTGACTGCGGCTCTGACTCAGTCCCGACGTTAAAGCCGAGGACCTCTTGTGGAACAACATGTGCCATGAGCTGAAAGTTCGCAGCAACACATGCCAATGATTTCTTTCAATATATCTTTAATTTTTCTGGCAGCACAGCAAATATTTTAAATAAATTACTTATTTAAATTTCTTGCAGCAGGGAAACTTCATTTATTACCCCCGCCACTGCCGTCATTGCTGCTGCGCCTGCTTCTGCTGCTGTTGTCGCCTGTCCTGGCTTTGCAGCACATTCGATATTGATGGGACGCCATTTTACGCAAACGTCGGTGCCATTTTTCCAAGCAAAGAATTACAACAACAACAAAAAAATGTGCTCTACATATTTCACTTGGCTAATGAAGTCGAAGCCGAATTGGGCGTTATTTTTATTATGAACTACTGATGGCGACATTTCCTTTCTTTTTTTTTATCTGCAGGGCAGACACTAACAGCCACGAAGCTGTGCATATCTGAGACACACTTTCAAAGAAACCCAGACTCAGCGGAAGCTCAAAGTGTGCGCAGCCCTCGAATGTGTCACGAGTGACTGCGGTAAACAGCTGAAATGTTAATGAAGCCAAGTGCCAACACACAAACCGTCGGAAAAACAGTAAACCAAATAAAAAATTTAAAGGCGCCAGCCACGCACGCAGGCAAGCGAAGAGAATCTACAGGTTGGCTTCCAAAGGAATGTGCGACTCCAACTGCGCAACGCAAAATGGCTGCAGGCCTTTGACTGTTGCTTTCCGCTGTGCACCCTAACCCATATGGAGGGTGCAAGACGATTGCCATTTGCATGCACGCCGCATGGCCCACGAATATGCGTAAGGAAAATTCAGGGACTACAAAATATGTCTGTATTTAATAAATTATTACACAACAATCATTTATACATGTGTGAGTGCCTGCACGAGCATGGGCCGTAGCCAGCGTTTGGCTGGACGATCCAAGTATGTGCAACTCAGCCCAACAACTTCGGCACCGTTGACTCCCACTGCAAGCCGTTGTGGGGTAGCTCACTGCTCAGAAACGGCGACAGCCATGTGAGGTGCATGCGACGGCCTAAAACCAAGGTCAGGTTGCGCCGCTTGCCCAGGTCATATCTCCGCGACTCGCGGTGCTGCGGCTCATTGGCCTGCAACACATCCAAGAAGTAGGACATCAGACAGCCAAACGTCACGAGCCAGGCCAATATGCTCAACTTGAAGATGCCGCATACTTCAGCAGGCCAAGCATAGTCCTTGGGCCAATGCTCGACCTGAGGCATCGTCCAGCCAAGCATGACATGGGCATACTCGAATATACTGTAACGCAATTGCCAAGCGCAGATCGCATTGTAGGCCAGCGCCGTCGAAGTGCCAACGTGCAGATAGGCAAGGAAGAGTATGAAGTACCGATGATTATGGTAGCCAATGCAGCAGCCGGTGAATACGCAATGATGATCGCGCTTCAGAATGCAGACGCCGCAGTGCCTGCAGTGCCAGGCGCGCGGGGGCACGAGCAGCCTGCAACGCTTGCAATAGTGCCACGACTCCAGCGCGGGTGGCGCGGGCAGCGTTGCCTTGACGAAACTGCTATCCACGAGAATGCACAGGATCAGATTGCCATAGCAATTGAAGAGTATATAGAGGACCAACAGCAGATTGCAGTTGTACGCAAGGCTGCCCACTTGGCACAGTTCGGGCAGAATGACGCGCACCTCGAAGGCCGCGACAGCCAAGATCAAGAGACATATGAGGAGCAGGCAGAGCATCTCGTACCACAAACGTGGCCAGGCATCTCTCCATGAACGTAGTCGCATTGCGGCAGCTCATACAGGAAATTGCGTTTTATTGAAAAATGTTCAAATTTTGACAGCAATAATAAGGAGAACTGAAACTATTCGAATACTGTAACGACAACAGGAGTCTGACAGCAACAGGGAGATGTGACTTCGAGCGGCAAGGAAATAATTTACCATATGAAAATCGTATTTGAACATCATTGGCTGCCTCGTTGGGCTTTAAATTAATCGAGTTGGAATTAATGCGATGCACAGGGCCTGGCAGCCGCAGGCATAACGAGTCGCAGACTTGGCAGCCACAATAATCCAAATACGTTTATGCGTGCAGTCGACCATTGTGATGCATGCCTGGGTTACAAATTCAAGGCAGCTGTCTTCTGGTAAGTCCTTGCGGAAATTGTCTGGCAAGTATTCTTGTAGTCAGAATTATGCACGTCACAATGTTTTCAGGCATACGCTTCATTAATAATCCTTGCCGAACTTATAATCGCTTCGCAAAATAAGCAATGTCGACATTTTGACAATTGCAAATGACGAACGCCGCAAAGTATGCAATGCAAAATTTATTGCGTAAAATGGGGTGGGGAAGGCTTGCTCCACGCCACTGAAAATGAAATACGACAATCAAAATGTAATAAAGCTGCTCCTGTTTATGTTTATGCTTTGTGTGTATGTGTGTGCTTGTGTGTGTGTATTCGGTATCGTTTGCGTTGTGCCGTTATGCAAATAAGTCCTTAATACTTTAATGCGGCGGAAGGCATGCCGAAATTAACTTTTGTCGTAATTAAAACGGCTCCAACAGTCGCTTTCGGTGTTTGCTCCTAGCAACTTTCGGCATTTTGCACCGAAAATGGCCGCATTAAACTTTCAGTAGACAGTTCCATAAATTAAATAATGGCAATGCCAGGGAAGCCGTCAGGCATAAACGCATGACAGTGTGTGCAAAACTTTTGCCCTTAGCTTATGTCGACCCAAAACAAAAGCCAAAGCGAAAAACAAAAAGCAAAAACCAAAAGCAAACATCAACTGCAAAATGATGAAAAGGGCTAACTTCAATTATTTTGTGCATTGGTAAATCGTGTTTTCCAGTTCATTAAAACCAAATAATAACGGTTTAATGGCAATGAAATTAATGCTGGCCACTGCCCAGCCAAGCCAAACTATTAAATACATAATTAAATATGCGCACAGCGTAGCGCACATAAACACGCAGCCAACGACACACAGCGCACAGGACACACAGCACAGGACATGCAGGACACAGCGTACGCAGGCAGCAAAAGCAAATGTCATCAAACGTCGCTATAAGCGAATCAACAGCAAAGGCAAAACTTTAGCGTACCTAAGCGTTTTGACACGGCACTTGCATATGACAGACAGACAAAAATATAAAAAAAAAATTTAAAATAAAAAAAATTGTAAGAAAAAAAAAGTGAATAAAACGTCGAAAAATGATAAAGCCAAATACTTTGTGCGAGAATTAATGACGGCGAGTGTCAGTAACAAACCTCGAAACACGAAATCAAAATCCAAGCGACACACTCGAGCGCCTGCCCTGGCCCGGGTCCAGTTTGGTAGCCATAAAAAGGACACCTAAACAACATAATTGCCAAATAAAAAAGTCACTGCCTTCGGTAGCGTATAAAGCAGCGCATCGAACGCCTGTCGGTGTCGTCCTTGCGTTATCCTCGTTTCGTTGTTGCTGCTTGTTTTGCTGATGTGTTCTTTCGGGGCATAGACTATTAATCAAAACTGAGTCGTCGTTCCGATTTTCGGAAATAAAAACAAAAACGAAAAAACAAAAGCAAAAAAGAAGAAAAAAGAAAACACAATCGCCAACAGTCAGTAGACGTCTGGCTGTCGTTCGAAGTGTCGAACAGTGACAGCTGCTACAACTTCCGCTTAAATCTCTTCTCCTACGCTACGCGCAGATGTTGATCCAAGTGAGGAAGCCAGAAGCTGGGAAGCTGTCGCTGCTGCTGCTGCTGCTGCTGCTGCTGCTCATGTTCTGTCAACACTTTGCTAGCCAAACACCAATCAGCAATGTGCGAATGTCATTTGCACACTCCGCACCAGCAGCAGAACCAGCATCAGCTTCATGTCCCTGTCTGCCGCAGCCTCCAACGCACGTCAATCGCTTTGAGGTTTGCCGTTGACTGCTTTATGCTTCATTGAGACTTTTGCTTAGGTTTATCTTCGCCCGTGTTTAAAGTTTAGCTCTGTTCGCCTTCCTTTTAGTTTCTCGATATTTCTCACAGTGCATTAAGCGAACTTATGCTGCAAGGCCCGATTATGTCTAAAATATTTTCGTAAGGCAGCTAACCGAGATCGTGTTGGAGCACCTTATGAATATCACGTGTAAAAACAATAAAAAAAAAAACAAAAAAATTTGAAACAAAGGCTAATTGATTATAAAACACTTTATTTTGCTTAAACCTGCAACTAAACATTTCATTTACAATGAAAAAAGCAAAAAAGGAGCTGTGTGATTATCCCCTAATACCCATAGTCGCTTTGATGCTATTTCTTGCTGATGTTCTGCTTCTTTTTTTGCAAGTAACACACACAAATGCCTCTTCGGCATAGCCATGACAAAGGCATCCCAGGATCGACCACAAGCGTAGCCCACATGCAAGCAACGGAATAATCATACGCCGCATTGTCTGCATCAGGCGCTGCTTTGATTCGGTCTGGAGACCGAAAGGCAGCCTCGGCTGCGCTCTGCCAACCCAAAGGCAGCACAAAAGGTATGCAAGATGAGGGCCTTTAACGGCGAATTTGCCATTGTGTGCCGTGTCTGTCGGCTTTGTCGGTCGCACAGTGGCACAGTGCATAGTGAACAGCGCACAGACGCAGTTTTGATAGGGGGTTGGGGAGTGGCAAAAGGGGCAGCAGTGCTTGCGGTCTATGTTGTTGTTGCCATTGTTGTTGCTGCTGTTGTTGCTGTGTTAGCATAGCATTGCAACAATTCGCCACAATTCCTTTGTTGATGAAGTGTAGCGAATTTTGTTTCACTTCAAATTTACCGCAAAAACATTTCCAGTTCAAAGTTGGCATCAGTTCCCTTGCAAACAACAAATGAACGACCGAACAAACGAACAACTAAACTGGGCTCATGAGCTCCGCATGAGGACTCTGTCAGGCCGACAGTGCAGCAGACAAACGGACGGTTATGCATGAATGTGCATGACGACATGAGGGTCGTTGCATTCCTAATGGCTACGTTGACATTTGCGCGGCATCCCCATACCCATCTTTACCCGTATTCCCATCCGCAGACGCATACGCATGGATACGGCAAACGTGGCTTTAAGCGTTGAAAAATTACTGAAATCGGTTTGCCAAATGCGCTGATTGGCTCTAAGCAATCGAAGTCAAACTAGGCACGAAGAGGCTGCAATCGAAGCTGCCTGCCAATATTTTTTCACATTTAGTTTTAAATGAAAAAAAAAAAAGAAAAAATAAATAAAAAAAACAACAGCAACAACAAAAAAAGAAAGGAAAAGAGAAAAAAAAAACATTAATGTCAGCATTCGTACGCAATCAGATGCTGCGGACAGTACCTCAGCGCTGCTGCTTCCGTTGCTGCTGCTGTTGACTCTCTGATGTTGGCGCTTATTATGATGGACGCCTGGCAGTGGCAACAACAACAGCAACAACAATGGCAAGTGCACAACGTCTGAGCCGACAGCAAATGTTGACAGCACAAAGCAAATATCCGTACACTATTCTTCTTCTTTTATTACTTTTTGCAATTGTTTCCCCTTTGTGATTATCTCTGCTGCTGGTAGTGCCTCTGCCTCTGCCTCTGCCGTCGCTGTAGCTGCTTTGGCTGCTGCTGCCGCTGTGGCTACATATACTTCATTTTTCTTTGCTGTTTTCTTTTTGCTATCTTTTCTTTTTTTTTTTTCTTGTTTTTTTTTTTTCTGTTGGCTTTGGATTTGTTTTTGTGTTGCACGTTTTGCGCTGTTGCTGCTTATTGGTCGCTGCTAGCGCAAACCAGCAGCAGTTGCCGCCGCCGGTGGTTGCTGCTGTTAGCTGCTACTGTGCTCTCTGCTGCCGTGTAACAGTCGTCACATTATTTGGCAACATTATCAACATTATTTTCACCATCATAATCCTCAGCAGCAGCATTATCACCGACGTCGTCAACAAGGACATGGTGAGCTGGCGCAGCAGCATCCACACAGTGTCCACAGTTCTGTTATTTGTCTCTTCTGCCGCTCTGCGACGTGCGCTTGGCTTCTGCTGCCCGCGTGCTGCCCTCGTGCTGCCGTGGCATTGTCGTGGCATTATGCCGGCATAACATGCCCATACATAATAAATGTCGGCAGTATTTTATTTTGCATTTGAAATGCAATACTTTTAAGTTTCGATTTTGCTTTTAAGAAATTTGCATTCATTGCTCCTAAGCGACTTTGTTTCAATTTTATTGAAAATCGTTGACAAATCCTTTGCACACACTCTGGGGGTGCATATCGTTAGCGCTTGGCTACGTTTTATATATGTCACGGCGTCGCACATCAACGAATGCGCAGCACAATTTGACACTTAATACAATAAAACCCAAACGTGACAGGTCCTGGCAGCTGTCGCTTGATTATCAATATCATCTCTGGCCTGACAGCAAGTTTGCCTGCAAAAATACCCTTTAAGGACCGCAGTCATCATAGCAATGAACTAGAATTCTTTGCCAGCATATCTGAACTTGTTGGGTTCTAAGGCAGTCCATAGTCTGCCTGGCTTCGAATCTAACTCTTTAAATTAATTAATTAATTAAATTAAGTGCTACGATGTTTCCTAGAATATTTTTGATTTCTTGTGGTCTACAAAGTAATCCCATCGGGTTTAGAAGGCTTAAGCTGCAGTCATTTCGCTGAGGGCGTTTACTTTGTAAACAAGTTGGCAGCTTCTCGGCCTAACGAAAGTTAAGTTACCGTTCGTCTGCTTAAAGTCGGTTTGTATGCAATGCTAAGAATTTAAAGTAAATACTCATAAATAATTTGAAGCATCATGCAATACCAATTTTGGCTTAGCAAAGAAACCATTCTCTCCAGCCTTTACTTACTGCCACACTCCTTTATCGCATCATTTACATTTATCCACAAAAAATCCAGTTACATTTACATACAAGCGTAAGCCAACTACAAAAAAAGGGCAACCATTTAAATGCGTCTGCAACTTAAACTCAGCTCAACTCAACTCAACTCAATGGCATGCAGCACTACACCGCACAGCACAGCAGAGCAGCGCACCGCTCAATTCAGCCCAGCAGAGCAGCAGAAACTATTCGGAAAAAGGCTAAGAGGGAACTAAAGTCGTTGGCTCTACGCATACCGTACACAGCAGAGTGTCGGGCACTTGGCCCAATGGCAGACCTTTGCAGCACAAACCGCACGAAAAGCAATTAAAAGCACAAATACTACAAATCAATGAATAGAATCAAATGAAAGTAAATAAGGTTTTCTATTTTCCTTTTCTTTTTTTTTTTTTCTCGTCCTTTTCAGCACTCGAGTGGTTGCTTCAGTTACCTGTGTGCGTTGGAAGCTACTCAATTTCACAACTGTCCTTTGTTTTGTTTGCCAGTGTAGAGCAGAAAGGCTTCATCCAAGCCGGCATTAATTTGGTTACACATATTGGTCAGGCTGCCAGCCCGTTCCAGCCCAAGCCATTCTAACCCATTCCATGCCAGCCTTGCGCTATCTGCGGCGCTTACACTGAAATTATTCAACCGAGCTATTTGTTTTTATGTTTTCTACTTCATTTTGTTATTCTCTGTTTCAGCGCTATGGACAATGCTCGGCCAGTCGTCAGCTCGAACGCCTCCGGACAATGTAAGTAGGTGTGGTCAGTTAAATATTCGACATTTTTTTTCAACTTTATTGTTGTTTTCGTTAGCCATGTATCGTGTTGACCCAAATGCAAAAGCCAAGAAAAACGAGAAACTGAATTTGTGTGCAAATAGCCACAAGACTTTTCGCCCAATTCTTTGTTGTTTGTTTTATGTCTCATGTCAGCTTTTGCATGTTTTTGTTATTGTTTTTGTTTTTGTTGATTTTGATATTCGTGTTATGTGCAAATATCGATATTTACGTGTAAATTTGTGAGGCACTCACTTACACACACACACACATACACACACACCCACTCACACTCACATAGAATAAAGTATTTGCAAATAGGATTGACAGCACTGCCCAGTGTGTGTCGTCACGTGCGTCCGTCAGGCGCTGCAGCACAGAACGCAGTCGAAGGACGTATGAGTTCCCACAATGCAGGCGGTCTGCCGCCGGGCATAAATAAATACTGTTAATTTTTCAATTGTCCCCGAGCATGCTTAACGCTTAAATGCTTGTGACAGGCAATGCCAAGACTCGACTCCACTCGACTCGACTCGAGTCGCTGCAACTCGAGTCCAATCGCCTCAGTTGCAATTTGTCTGTGCGGCTCAGCACGTACTTTGCTACCCTTATGGCCGCAGTTGCACGCCTCCGCGCTGCCCGCTCACATGCGCACAGGGGACGTCTACCTGCTGCAAATAATTGTCGGCCGACGCTGGCGCGATTCGCGTTAATGCTTTTAAATTGATTGGCTGCACGTCGCATGCGACTACGCGCGCGCGATTCCGTTACGGTCTCGGGTCCCATTCATCTCATGGATATTTGTTTATTGTGGCCAGGTACTTCATTAACTTGCGAAGCCGTCCTTTTCGTTACGACTCTGCCAGCCGCACCACTTGCCGCCCGGGTCTGCTGAACGTCCCTTTGCCGGTTTCATGTTTGTTTATCTGTTTATCTTTTGCTGACAGCTACTTAAGGGTCTCAATGTGCGACGATCGCGCAAAGGGTTCGTCTCAATCCCTTTAACAATTGTTGTACTTTCAATTGAGAAGCATCCTTTCAGTGAGTTTACAATTTCCTTCAACAAATTGCCTTTGCTAAACCTGTTCTGCTACGCTTTACCATCAACTATCATTTTCACTTATTTAATTGATTTAAGTGAACAGCCACAACGATCCATCCAACGATCTTCAAGGCAGCACCATTTATTTTCGATTCTTTAAGATTTCTACTATCAATCGGCAACTGTTACATCTCGGTGACTTTGATGAGGTCCACGCCAGCAGGTTGAACCGCGCGACCCTCTGCCATACTGACCGGGCCTCTAGCCAACTGCACATTTCCCAGTGCCTAGTGCCCATTGCAAGTTGAGAAGTTGTTTGCGAATTGTGTGTTCGAATATCCCTTGCATGCTGCATGCAGGTCAGCAGCAGCAAAAGGAGACCGTCACTTCGCTGGCCAGCTTCACAGTCCTTTGCCTGCTTAAACAGCCATGAAAATGTTTTGCCATATTTCGAGTTCATATTTCACTCGCTGCGGCGGTTACTTTATTTCCATTTTTTCCTTTACTGTTCCCTGCACTCTGCTTCCCAGCCAACCGAGCAACGGATTTTTTGGCCAAGCGCGCTGACAAATTATTGTAACCGCAAACATAAACCGAGGCAAACCGTACTCGGCCGGGCAACGTTGAGCCGAGACGAGCTGAGCTCAGTTGAGCTGAACTGAACTGAACTCAATCATAAAATCGTTGCTTGGTTTATGTTTTTTCTTATTTATTCGTTTTGCTTTTGCTTTGTTTGTAATTTTTTGGTTTATTATGCTGCGGAATAAATGTTTTATGTGGCATAAATGCTTTCGGCTACAATCTGTGTGCCACTCGCCCCTTGTGCACCTCGACCCGTGCGCCGCTAATGCTTACCAAAATGTGCTGCAACGTTGTTCAGCGTCGTGACGTTGTCGCGCCGTCGCATCGTCAATGTGGCTGCCGAGTCGTTTATTAAGGAGAGTAGAGTTTTCAATTTATCGTTTGTGCGCTGATTATTTTTATTCATGAAAAGACCAAGCAACAGAAAAGAAGTGTAAAATAAATAATAAACAAATATTGCATAATTTATTATATGCTGTAGCATATTTTTTGGCTTCTAAAAGTTGGAACCCTTTCAGCCGCCTCCTGCTCGCTAAAGAGGAATGCATAAAATAACAAAAATCTTAATAAACGTTTTTTATTGCATAACTTATGTGACTTGCGTGTGGGAAATTTATGTTTTCCTAAGCAGCCAAAATACAAAAATTTCAAATCGAAAATTGAAAATAGAAAATGCAAAATTGCGACTGAGTTTGTATGCGTTCGTGTGTGTGTGTGTGTGTGTGTGTGTGTGAATGTTGAAAAATTCTAAAGCGCTGCTAAATCAATTCGAAATGTGTTACGTCAACACATGCATTCCTCCGCTGATTCAGTCGTTCATTCCGGTTCCCATTCATTTCGCAAAGCATTCAATTTAAAATTGAAATCTGTGCACATACTGTCGCCATTTGTAATGTCGCAGAAGGCATCACACACACAAAAAAGCATCTCCTCCCACACACACACTGACAATCGGCATGTGCCAGTTTCCGCCAGCTTTCCTCCTCTTATACCGCAGCACGTCGGCTGCCCTGCACCACTAAGCGCCAAAGCGGATTTATGCCTCAGCGTGTGTGCTCTGAGTGTCTACTTGGCATCAAAGAAAAACAAACAAAAACAAAACTTTGCTTAAGCTTTTCCCTATGACTTGTGTCCTTTTTTGCCCTCCCTGTGGCTGCTGCCCGCGTCACCTTACGTCTCGATCTCCAATTGTTTGTCTGTTCTCTTTTACACTTCAATGGCACACAAACGCGCTGCTGTTTATCATACAACCAGCTCCCAGCCCCCGGCCACCAGCTCCTGGTCCTTTTGCCCTTCCGCACATGGGTTGCCTCATATGTAATTCAATTTGCTTCGATTAGAAATTCCGAATAAGCATTTGTCCATTGCCACGTCGAATCTGAGCGATTTATGGCTGCCTGTGGGGGCATCCTATCCAGCATTGCCAGTCAGGACTCTGTGTGAAGTTCAACAGTTGCAGTTAGTCTGCATAATTTAGCAACTATGTCGCCTAACGTGGCTAAATGCTGTCAGCATCCGAATTAATGTTTCATAGCGCTGCTTAAGCCTTATCCAGACACAGCTAAACTTGCTGACTTCCGCTTTATCGCCGCTACACTTTGACGTTCAAAAACCCCCACCACAGACGCCTCATCCCTACTCCTACTGCTCTGTAGACTTCCAGTTTTCGTTTGATTGTCGCCGTCACGTCCACATCGATGGCGCTGACGTTGTGGACGGCTCTTCAGCATCTGTGAATGTTAAATTGTGCTGATATGCTGTCGACTTTATTGGCTGTCCATATGTCAGACGCATATCGCACATGGTGATCCACCCTCCTCCGCTTCAAAACTAACTTCTATAGCAACTCTTTGGCGAGTGTTGAAGTCGGTCTGTGTGTGTTTCTGTGCCTAAATTGAAAATTGGCTTTGCCATTGCATTGAATTTTCATGTGAAAACTTTGCGGTTTTATCGGTTTTCACAAGCGTCGCCATTTTGTTTCGACGCGCTTCATTTCACTTCCGACAGTTGACAGGCAGAACACAGAAGGCTAAAAACAACAAAAGAGCTGACTTATTAATATTTGTCACAACGATTTGTCAGCTGAAGTTACGCATGAATCTTGATACCTTTAAGGACCTCAATCGCATGTCTGAGCCAACGGCGTCTTGTGCACGCATTTGTGAATATTCAAAAGATTAGGTGTTGTCGGTTACACAACTTTCCATTTCTTCTGGCAACAATACGAAAATTCTCCAAACTACTTTGGCAGACCTTTAGCTGTTGAGAAGGATTTAAAGCCAATCCACACGACATGGCAAGTGGGTTCCGCAGTTTCTCCTTTCTTCCTCCCAATATAAGTTCCTTTTGTTCCTATGACGTTTCGTTGTTCGCTTCCCGTCCGGAGATTTCTAAAGTAATTTGCATAAATTTTCTCTTCCACTGCCCTTTCGCCGCCCTTTCGCCGCCTTCGAACGTCGGTGCTTCCATTTTTGTGGGAAATGTTTCATCTTTTGCTTTTGCTATTGCTCTCAAACTAAACTGTTTCGTTTTTATCTTTTATTTATCGACTGCTTTTCCTTTTTTTCCTTCGTTTTCTCTGTTTTGCTATTGAAGTTGGAAAAATGCTAAGCCAAAATTTTATTTTCATTCGTGGCTCCATTCTACTCTTCACACTCCCCACTTCTCTACTCTCCTACACTACTTGACTCGATTTCTCTTCAAATGTTGCTGCCAAATTGTCAATCGTCAATTGTATCTTTTGCTGCTGCTTCTATTTCAGCTTCAGCATCAGCTTTTCTTTCTTCTTGCTTATTGCTTTTGCGCCGACATCAGCGAAAATATTTTCGCGCCACTTTGCACGCAAACTAAAAACCCCTCCTGCTTCATTTTTTATGCTTCTGTCTGTCTGTCTGTTCCCCAATTCCCGTTGATATTTATTTTGCATTATTTTCATCGATTTCTTTGCTTCCCTTTTGGCTGCAGAGCGTCGCGAGGAGCGTGCATTAAATTTTATTTTCGCCTTTTAGATATTTGCATTCACGACAGCCAATAAAGAACAACTTAACTGAGTGAGTCTAGGCTGCTTAAGAGACGCCTCAAGGATGTTCAATGTCAATCATTTTCGATGCATTACACTTTTGGAGCTTTCACTTTCCTTAGCATGCAGTTGATATCAGTCCATCATTGGCATCTCTGCTCGTAGGTTGTTCTGCTACCTTCGCATTCCTGGCACAACTTCGATGCACTTCAGAGCAATTGAAGCCAGCGCAGCCTCTGCAACCACTTTGCTTAGTTTGTTGCACTCCGAACTTTGTAGGGCACTCAATTGGCCCATTTACCAAAGTCAAGTGTTGCGTGGGAAAATAGTTAAAAGCAAAAGCCTTTGGCCTGCTGCCTCAAATCGATACTCTTTGATGCGGCAGTTACGTGGTGGGGAAGGGGGAAGGTAGGAGCCGCCTACACTTAAAATATGCCAACATGGTGAGTTCAATGTGATGAAATAATTACATGCAAGATGATTGCATGGATGGATGAGTGGATGAACCCATATCAGTTCGTAAATTTGTTTCACATGAGCAATGGAGAGTGTGAGTTAATTTTAATTGGAGGAAACTTCGTAGTCAAATTACGCAACTCATTTATTTCAATTCTGATAGCTCATCTCTCATCCTTCTTTCCATCTTTCGCTTTCACTGACCTGCCAGGAATCCGAGAATTTCTGTAACTGCAATAATTTTGATTCGCATGAATGCCAAATGCGATATTGACATTAATACATCAGCATTTCGCCGATGTCGGCGACAATGTTCTGATTATCCTTTGACGTGTGAATACGCCTGAACAGAAAAATTCAGCAGCGAACTGCTAAAGAGTAACACAAAACGTTTGTGTTGCAGAAATGAAAATTTCATATGTGAAAGCGTTTGCACGCTCGTTGCAAGTTGCACGTCGCACGTCGAAAAATGAAATGAAAAATGGCAAAAATTGTGAAAATAGTGAAATTGTTGGAAAATGGTGGAAAATGTTTTCAGTTCGTTTAACATGCAAAACTCATTTACAGAAAGCAGCGCAAAAATATTTCTGCTTATTTGCTACTCAACAATTCTGCCTCTTCGCCTTCTACTGCCGCCTTCCACCGGCTGCTGCTGTGAAGTTGCCTACAACAATTGCAAGTTGCCATTCGGGTACAGCAGATGTACGTTGCAAGCGAGTCCTGAGTGCTTTTGAGTGTCGGTTGCATGCCATTTGCTCGACAAAGCAATTTTCATGTGATTATGTTGTGAAAAAATGATAAAGCGAAAATCAATTTGCATTTATTCCTAAAGAGATTTGAAGATTTAAGTCTTGGGCAGCCTGAAAATAAACCCTTCACTCAAAACAAGCCAAAACACGTAGCCACAACTTAACTCGGGACTACAGAAACGTTACCACATCCACACGCTGCTAAATGCAGAAGAGCTTAAGTAGCTCAACTAAAAAAACAAAAAGATAAAAAGAAAATAAAAAATAAACAAAACAATGAAAAAAAAAATAAATAAAAATATTGTATTACATGAAGATAAACAGACACGACATACGACATACACCAAGTCACAAAGAGAAGCAGACAGACTGACATATGGCAATTATAGCAAGGGAAGAAGGGTAAAAGAGTCAGGACGGCTGCTGTGCACCGTGCAGTGACATGTGAAGCTGAGCTGCGCCAAGCCGACGTTGCTTGCATCTGATATGAGCCAGCAGCGCGCGTTGCACAAACATACGTGCAACAAATTAAAATGAACATCACATAGCAGCGAAGTCGCCTGTTAACAAAAGCAACAATGACTGCGACAGGACATGTGTCAGGATGCAGGTTAAAATTCCATGAGATGTCGCGTGCTCCCTTTCACCCTTTCTCACAGTACGTGTTTTATTTATTGCAGTAATACTGAGCACTGTACACTGTACTTACCGAGTCCGTTTTTTATACAGTGTTCTTCAGTTGTTTTTTACTTTTAATTTCATGTTTAATATATTATTAAAGCAGTCACATGCACCAAGCGCTCTAATGGTGGTCTGGCATTTCTGTTCCAAGTTGCTGCTGATTGTAATCAACACTTGGCATAATTGCAAAGTTGAAATCGCAACTATGGCATGTGGCAATTAATGTTTAATTAAATTAATAAGCGCCAGTGAGTATGGGTTCAACAATAATAACAAAAACAGAAAAACAACCCAATCGTTTGAAGCATAACATATCCAATATGACAACTGGGCCAAGGACATGAGAGACAAAGCGCTGCTCTTACAACATATCGAAATTTCCTAATTAATGGCAGGATAAAAATAGCACTATTGAATAAATGTATAATGCGCAAGATAATGCACAGCAAGTGGCAGTTCGGTGATTTGCACAAGTCACATCTCGAGCATGGAAATGAGGCAGGCGACTTTTGGCATTTGAGAGCTTTGCTTTCAAAGAGTGTGCGGAGAGCGCGTGTTAGTAGTCAAAAGCAATTGCATTTGTTGTTTGGTTCTCTCTCCCGCTTCTCTTGCGTCGGCTCAGCCCACGTCTGTTGTTGTCTGTGTATGTTTAGTCAGACCGTTAACTTAATTGACAGCTGATTAATAATGCAAAAGTGATTCTTGTACCTTCGCTGCCGACGGTACTCTTTGCTGCCCTCGGCCTTGCTTCGTATTTCATCAAGTGCATATGTATGTAAAACATTCGCAAAGAACATGGCATGAAACTTGCCAACTTGTCAACTGAAGTCCACTTGCGGCGTGTTGTTGTTGCTCATTGAGAGCCCGCAGTTATTGGCATTTCATTAACGCATTGTTGCCACATTCCGTAAAGTGTGCAATGTTAATTGCGATTTGTATGTGTTTTTCGCTTCAGCACATCTTTTTCACTTTGGGCTGTGTTGTTTTTTACTGTGCGAACACAAAGGGCTGACTATTTATTATTACCATTTTTATGGTTGCAAATGAAATTAATTAAGTGCTTTTTAACGTGTATTTTTTTCTTCTTTGCTGTAATGTATGGTAAGTATATACATATGTATGTATGTATTTACATAAGTATATTCTTTGCTGTTGGTTTTTATCCCGCTTTCATTACGTCATTAATGACCATTTACACATAAATAATTCAAACAAAACAAATAACGATGCGCATGCATTAATTTGCTTTTCATTGTGCTAATGCCTCCCTTACATGGTCAGTCTGTCAGTCTGTCTGTCTTTCTGTCTGCCTGCCTGCCCATCTGTTTGTGTATCTGCCTATTCGCCTGACTGTCTGATTAATGCTTTATTATCGTTTGCATGGGTTAAGTGCTGCTTGTCTAGTAGGAAACATATTTAATGCATTCATTTATTTACATACCTATTTTTGATTTATTTAACATATTTATGCTATTGTATATTTATTTATTTATATAACAGGAATTACTATTTATTCTGTATGCTTTCTGCTTATTGCCTGTTGCAATTAAAAAAATAAAATATTTTATTTAAATAATCAACACGTGCTGCTTGCAGTCAAACGTCAAACATCTGCATTAAAGACCCGCAGGCATTGGGGCGACATCGACAGCCGGCAGCCCACAGCCGACAAGGACCCTTTACATTTGCCGCCACGTTACGCATTCCACGCACATGTGTCACTCGGCTCGTTGTGAGCCACAAATAGAAATAACTTTTACATATGACTTTCGCAATGGCCATCCATCTTTCTCGCACTTTGAATAATGTCCGTCAAATCAACGTCAGGCCAAGGAAGGCAAACGCACCAGTCGAAGATGAAGCAATAAACGAAGCTGAAAGGTTTAATGGCGCACATTCAACTGAGCACGTATCCTGCCTAATGGACCTCGCCACACAAGTGAGCCAAACCGTCCCGACCGAAGACCGATTGGTCTGCTGTCGACTATCGAGGCCTGTGCCGCGACTCCACCCCGCAAATCTGCAGCACATCCATCTTCGATGATGGCGACGACGACGACAGCAACGACGCCACTTGCTGAAGCATTTTTTCTTTAAACGTTCTTAGGCTTTAACCATTTGCCTAACACGCTTGAGGCCAAGCAGCTCCTTGCCGAACATATACATGAGACATGCACATTTGCAAAATTCAGACAAAATCGAACAATTAAAACCGCAAAAGCCACTTGCCTAGCTGTGAGAAAGAGTTGTGAACACAAGCCATTAAGCATGCAGCCAGCCATGAGTCAAATATCAAGGCGTGGCCAGCTGAGGCCAAGCGCAACGAGGCAAATCTAAAGTGATTCACTTGCCAATTGCCAGTTGCCACTTGGCACTTGCCACTTTGAATGTTATGTCGTTGCTACGAGGCAGCAAAGTGTTGCAGGATTTTTTGCTTAATTGTCTTCGGTTTGCTTTTAATTGGATTGAAGAGAAGTTTTTCTATTTTTGTTGCTTTTCTTATGATGTTGACGACTTGCGGCTCGGAATTTTGCAGCCGAGCCGAACCATGGCAAACATGGCATGTATGGAATTTGTGTGGAACAATTCTATCGCCATATATATTATATAAAAATGCAAAGCTTAATCGAAAAGTAGAATAACGAAAGAGGAACAGTATGAAAATCCTTTTAGCAATGCCATTGAAGAACTGTTTTTCGTCTTTATCGATTTGGCAGGCTCTGAGACTAAAATCGCAAGTGGCATGCAACCGACACTCGAAAGCACTCAGGACTCGCTTGCAACGTACATCTGCTGTACCCGAATGGTAAGTTGCAATTGTTGTGGGCAACTTGGCAGCAGCAGCCGGTGGATGGCGGAGCGGCAGTGGAATGCGAAGAGGCAGAATTGTTGAGTAGCAAATAAGCAGAAATATTTTTGCGCTGCTTTCTGTAAATGAGTTTTGCATGTTAAACGAACTGAAAACATTTTCCACCATTTTCCAACAATTTCACTATTTTCACAATTTTTGCCATTTTTCATTTCATTTTTCGACGTGCGACGTGCAACTTGCAACGAGCGTGCAAACGCTTTCACATATGAAATTTTCATTTCTGCAACACAAACGTTTTGTGTTACTCTTTAGCAGTTCGCTGCTGAATTTTTCTGTTCAGGCGTATTCACACGTCAAAGGATAATCAGAACATTGTCGCCGACATCGGCGAAATGCTGATGTATTAATGTCAATATCGCATTTGGCATTCATGCGAATCAAAATTATTGCAGTTACAGAAATTCTCGGATTCCTGGCAGGTCAGTGAAAGCGAAAGATGGAAAGAAGGATGAGAGATGAGCTATCAGAATTGAAATAAATGAGTTGCGTAATTTGACTACGAAGTTTCCTCCAATTAAAATTAACTCACTCTCTTCGTTGCTCATGTGAAACAAATTTACGAACTGATATGGGTTCATCCACTCATCCATCCATGCAATCATCTTGCATGTAATTATTTCTTCACATTGAACTCACCATGTTGGCATATTTTAAGTGTAGGCGGCTCCTACGTTCCCCCTTCCCCACCACGTAACTGCCGCATCAAAGAGTATCGATTTGAGGCAGCAGGCCAAAGGCTTTTGCTTTTAACTATTTTCCCACGCAACACTTGACTTTGGTAAATGGGCCAATTGAGTGCCCTACAAAGTTCGGAGTGCAACAAACTAAGCAAAGTGGTTGCAGAGGCTGCGCTGGCTTCAATTGCTCTGAAGTGCATCGAAGTTGTGCCAGGAATGCGAAGGTAGCAGAACAACCTACGAGCAGAGATGCCAATGATGGACTGATATCAACTGCATGCTAAGGAAAGTGAAAGCTCCAAAAGTGTAATGCATCGAAAATGATTGACATTGAACATCCTTGAGGCGTCTCTTAAGCAGCCTAGACTCACTCAGTTAAGTTGTTCTTTATTGGCTGTCGTGAATGCAAATATCTAAAAGGCGAAAATAAAATTTAATGCACGCTCCTCGCGACGCTCTGCAGCCAAAAGGGAAGCAAAGAAATCGATGAAAATAATGCAAAATAAATATCAACGGGAATTGGGGAACAGACAGACAGACAGAAGCATAAAAAATGAAGCAGGAGGGGTTTTTAGTTTGCGTGCAAAGTGGCGCGAAAATATTTTCGCTGATGTCGGCGCAAAAGCAATAAGCAAGAAGAAAGAAAAGCTGATGCTGAAGCTGAAATAGAAGCAGCAGCAAAAGATACAATTGACGATTGACAATTTGGCAGCAACATTTGAAGAGAAATCGAGTCAAGTAGTGTAGGAGAGTAGAGAAGTGGGGAGTGTGAAGAGTAGAATGGAGCCACGAATGAAAATAAAATTTTGGCTTAGCATTTTTCCAACTTCAATAGCAAAACAGAGAAAACGAAGGAAAAAAAGGAAAAGCAGTCGATAAATAAAAGATAAAAACGAAACAGTTTAGTTTGAGAGCAATAGCAAAAGCAAAAGATGAAACATTTCCCACAAAAATGGAAGCACCGACGTTCGAAGGCGGCGAAAGGGCGGCGAAAGGGCAGTGGAAGAGAAAATTTATGCAAATTACTTTAGAAATCTCCGGACGGGAAGCGAACAACGAAACGTCATAGGAACAAAAGGAACTTATATTGGGAGGAAGAAAGGAGAAACTGCGGAACCCACTTGCCATGTCGTGTGGATTGGCTTTAAATCCTTCTCAACAGCTAAAGGTCTGCCAAAGTAGTTTGGAGAATTTTCGTATTGTTGCCAGAAGAAATGGAAAGTTGTGTAACCGACAACACCTAATCTTTTGAATATTCACAAATGCGTGCACAAGACGCCGTTGGCTCAGACATGCGATTGAGGTCCTTAAAGGTATCAAGATTCATGCGTAACTTCAGCTGACAAATCGTTGTGACAAATATTAATAAGTCAGCTCTTTTGTTTTTAGCCTTCTGTGTTCCGCCTTCCAACTTGCGTCTTCAGTTCCCCGTCATCTGGCCTCTGTCAACTGTCGGATGTGAAATGAAGCGCGTCAAAACAAAATGGCGACGGTTGTGAAAACCGATAAAACCGCAAAGTTTTCACATGAAAATTTCAATTCAGGCACAGAAACACACACAGACCGACTCCAGCAGTTGCCAAAGAGTTACTATAGGAGTTAGTTTTGAAGTGGGGGAGGGCAGATCGCCATGTGCGATATGCGTCTGATAAATGGGCAGCCAATAAAGTCGACAGCATATCAGCGCAATTTGACATACAGAGATGCTGAGGAGCCGTCCACAACGTCAGCGCCATCGATGTGAACGTGACAGCGACAATCAACCGATGGCTGTAACTGCGGAGCTGCAGGGTAAGGTTGCGTTGACGGCTTGCGCGCACTTGTGACCTTCAGACAACCGGCGACAAGCCGGAAGTCCGTGACTGCGCCTTTGCCGACAAAAGTTGAAGACAAAAGTTTTGCTACTTTAAAGTAAACTGTCCCCAGAATTTCATGTAAAGTGAATTAATGTTTGCAGTTGTACGTTGGAGTGTGTCTGGCATATGTTTCGGGTAAATCCATTTAGGCGGCAACCCAGCCCAGTGCAAGGCAGGGAGAGAAGCATCAGCAGAAATCTCTCAACCATGATGCTGCTGATGTTGACAAATGCGCATTCGGAATTTCTAATCGAAGCAAATTGAAACACATGTGAAAGGCATAGGCTCCTGTGTCAAAAGGACGCAGGATGTGCGATAGCGACCGTGCTGCTGCCGCACTGGAGCAGAAAAAGTCGACATGCAAAGGACACGGCGCCAGACGGGAGTGCGAAGCATGGCAGCGCACAGACTCCGATTTTGTTTAAAGCAACAAAAGTTCTGTCGCCAAATAAATTTAAACGCAGCGCGTTGTTTAAATTTCAACGGAAACAAAAACAACAAAAAACAAAATTATTTATTGAAACAAACGGCGGCAGAATAATAAATCTAAAAGGCTTTAAAGCTGTTGATACAATCGCATCGTGTTTAATGACTCGAAAAATTCAATTAAATTGAAAATTTATATACGCGAAATTTGATTTTTCAATAGCGGTTTTTGTTTTTTTATTTTCTGCGATAATCGAATTTGGTAAATGTCATATGAAATATTAAAGACTTTCCTTGGGAACTGAGTTTCTTCGACGAATTAAGCAAAAGAAACCTTTCGCTATACACACCTTTGGTCCTTTTGCAAATTTCAGGGATTGGTCAAAGTCATGAATTGTCATTAGGGAACAGCAAATACAAAAAACAAAAAAAAAAAAAAAAAAAACTGTTCGGCTTGTGCCGATGCACCCAATTTTCACAGCTGGCTAGGGTCAGACTTTCGCTTTGCTTGGTTTCGATGTTGATGATGACCTTTTGAGCTTGGGTTCGATAACGGGTAGCAGATGTTCTTTTTTCCAGATTTGTGATATAATCTAATCGAATGTTTCGTGAGCCCACAGCAGAACAGGCCAAACTAATCGGCTTTGCTCACTCACTAAAATGCGAATGCAATGCTGAGTGAAGCGTTAACAACGCACTCACCGTTGCGGACAGCCGAAGGAAGGAGCTGGATGCACGCATATCAGACACAGCTGCTGCTGCATGGCAATTCGACTACACGGGGCAGCGTTTACAATGCGAGGAGCATAGCAAAAACCGCAATTAGTTGACAACTGCACGCATCCTTATAATTCGCAAATGGTTTATGCATTCCCGCACTGTGCACACAGCACTCGGCCAAAACGAGGGATAGCCAAGAGAGGCACGCACAGAACGCAACTCACTGCCAAGTGTGCTGGCCTCAAATCGTGCTTGATGGCAATGCGGCGCTTCATTACGTGTGCGGATGCACGACGGTGTCAATATAGACAGTGTCTGTGGTCTCAGCGAGACTGAACTGAACTGAACTGAACTGAGCTCGACTGAGACTGTTTGCGTTTAGTTGACAGCAACGAACTGCATGGAAGAGTTATGCACAATTGAGTGCACGGAAGTCGAAAATCAGCGACAATCCAATCAGCCAGTCAGCCAGTCACACGCCCGATGTCTCACATTGTGAGCAATGCCAGACCGGAATTGTCCTTCAAAATACGCTGACATCGCAATCGACTGTGTATACGTACGTGTATGCACATGTGTGCGTGTGTGTGTGTGTGTGTGTGTGTGTATGCAGGCTCCAGGCGGCATGTGTAGACCGGCGTGTACGTGCCGTGATTGGCTGTCACCCAGCGCAGCTTAATCAAGTGCACAATATTTTGTACTCTATTTACCCACTTAGCACACCCTGAGCCTGCCGTCACCGTGGCCGGCAGGCAGTCTACATTTTTCACAGCGCAAACGGAAGTGGCAGCAGCTGTCGGCGTTCAGTGTGCGGCACTTCAAGCAGCAACGGCAGCAGCGCATTATTTTTATTACCTCCCCGAAAAAAATAAATAAAAAAGTAAAACAAAAAAACAAAGAAAATGAGGAAAAGCAAAGAAACGTAAAAAGAAAACAAAAGCACTGTACGTACACATGCCGCCCTAAACCCGTTATGATTAATGGTCCAGTTGGAGGCGACTGCGGCAGCAGGCAGCAGGCAGAGACAAAGACAGAGACAGAGACAGCAAGAGTTCGAGTCAAGCTTTGTTTTGTCAGTTGAGCATTCTTTTATTTGTCAATTACGTTGTTTACTTGGCTGTTATGGCTTTTAGCGCCTTCGTGTTGACTTTGATGCGGCATTTTGAGGTTAGGCGACAACTTTGCCACTCATTAATCTGAGCACGCACCACGTCGGCGCTCGTGGCTCGTGGCAGCTGCCAGCTGCCAATGCAGTTGTCTCCGCCAATGAAGAATTAACCAACTGAAGACAAACGTTGGCTCATTAGTTTTCTACGTAATTAAACGCTTCTAAGTTTGTACGTTTTTAATTGAATTTAATGAACTGGAAATGTTTATCAAACACCCCAACCCACCCCACCCAAATCGAATCGAATGCACTGCAGCCCACAGAGTTGTCAGCCTAATGGCGAAACATGGCTTAGAGCATTAGCAAGATATGCAGTTTCCACATGGGAGATAAGCATAATGCAAAGATCAGAATCAGAATCAGAGTGAAGAAGTTCTGCAAGCTTCATAATACTTAATTCTCAAACAAAATTTGTTTAATCAAGTCAATTTTGAACAAGAAAGAAATTCATACCGCAAACCATATTTGTTTTTTTTTTTTTTTTGTTTTTTTGCTATTATTTGAAGTGAATAAAGACGCGTTTTGTGGGAACAGAATCATCACAACCTCCACCAGGGTGCCAGCAGTTGCGCATTTTGGTTGTCGGCGTCGGTTGTTGTTTTTGTGGCTGTTTCGGATTTTCCCCATTTATTCTGCACGTATGTGGCAAAGCGTCACAAATTCATGTCGTACACAAGGCATGGCAAGGAGGCTTAAGTTGTTGGTTTCGGTCCTGCGCAGTTATTCATGCAGGTTTTTGGCAAAGGCACGACCTGTCGTCGTCATCATTTGGTTTCGGGTTCATTGTAGCATTAATCGTTTAAATTGTTGTCTGTTTTTTGTTATGCAGTACAACGGGCCGTCAGAGCTGGCCGAGGATGGCTGTGCAATTTAAATGAAATAAAAGTAATTGAATTCCAACGCGAATGTTGGCAACTGATTTTGGCCAATTGCATTGTATGAATTTTCTTGGCCCGACTGTCCGGCAGCAGCAGCCGTTTTATTTACTGCAATGTGGTTTTGGTTCCCTTTTTTTTAGACATAATTTGAAAATGGATGATCCTTTGCACTTTGTAGAGTTGGTCAGTCAGTTGCGGTAATTTTGCATACCAGTTGGATCACATAAGGCTCCCTTCTAAAATTGATACATTCTCTTATATTGATCTTTAATAGCATCTGTCATCAAAAATCCGAAATTCTCTTCTTTTTTCTATAAGATAGCGAATCCCAATAGCACAGGCAATCAGCTAAAAAAGTTAAGTACTGACTTTATTACAATCGATGCACACTCGGTCTGCACCCATTGTGGATTGGGTGATTTACTGAATTCTTTAAATCAGCCTACAGAGTTTCTTCAATTCATATGAGTTTTAGGATTTTACTTAAGCGACACGTTCCACCAAAAATGCGCCACGAAGCGCCAGGCGCCAATGGTTAACCCTCATGATAACACCTCCGAATCCAGGCCACCCCCGCTCTTTGCTGAGCTAATAAAGACCAGACCGTAGCAAATGCTACCAACTGCAAATAACCCAAGGGCAAATGTCGCACCAGCCACGCCACAAAGTCATACCCCCGCACAGCCCACCTAATGGTGGCCAATATCATCATCAACTCATTGATTTGCCATCTTTCTTCCTCTGCTACGTATTCATTGCCAAACTTGTCTATTGCTTCTCTAAATATAACATTAATTTTTATGTTTCAAGCATATTCAGCATCGCCTCAATGCATTCTGATGATATCAACTGCTGATGCTGATGCTGACGCTGACGCTGATGCCGACGTCGCCGCATATGCCTCAGTCGGCGCTGCCAGCGTCGACGTTTGTTTAATATAACACATAGCATTGCACCACGATGTGGTGGATCGGCATACAGTCCGCAATTCCACGCAGCTGCTGTTGTTGTTCCCTGCCTGCTTGTCTATGCTGTCTATCTGCGCTTGACGTTGATAATGATGCTGGCTAGCAAAAGGCACAAAAAAAAAATAAAGAAAACATCGTGTGCACGTCGTCATTGTCGTCATTACTTGCCGACATTGTTTTTCAAATGTTTGCCCTTTTTAGTTGTATTTTCCACGCCACTTGCTTTGGTTCCGCCGTCGCAGTCGACGCTGCCAACAAAGCTGCCGCTGTCACTGCAGATATATTTTACTAATGTTATTAGTGGTTGCTGTTATCGCTGCTGCAGCGAAGCCATTTAACAGTACACGTGACAACGGTATTTCAGAAATATCAAAAACATAAAAAAATTATCGGGGAAGATACACAGCGGCAGATCTCTTATTCTCTGCTATAATTTCATATTGCATAGCCAACAAATTCTCCAATGGCATCCACACCATCGTTGTGAGCCTAACATGTGGTGAGAATTAGTGCGATTGTGCCATACAACTTTACTCACCACTGTTACAAACAGCCGCTAACTGTGTGTGGTCACTGTTTGCGCTCTGTTATGCTAACTGCCTGTTAAAAGAAAATCTTTGTTAAAGAAAGTTGTGGTGGGGGGAGTTCCACTCCCTGTTAGTTGTTGTGCTGCTTGCGTCGCTGTTGACGTTGGCTTAAGCTGCGTACGCGGATGCTGCTGCTAATGATTTTGTTATTGTTCTTGTTGATGCTGTCGCCGCCACTGCTGGCTGCCGCTTCGGCGCAGCCTTTGCCATTTGCGATTTGGCACATGTGTGCTTGGTTCAATTTCTTGGCTCATTCACTGTTTACATTTCGTTTGGACATTAACAAGTCGAGTGCACATCTGACGTGTCGCGGCATCCGATATATTCGTTTTTCCCTTTTGAAGTTCAAGTGATAAAACATAATTGATAAAGTTTATAAAAAAATGCGTATACATCATAAAAAAGGTTGCGATTTGCATTAATAGTGTCATTCATGATCACTTTTAAGGATAAAGCGCTCAATATGTTTTAAATTTCTTAATAATAACAAATATATAAATGGCAGATAAGTTACATTTTATTAATATGAGAATAGCAAAAGAACAGAAAAACTTGGATTTTAACAAAAAGTCGTGTCACAGCATTTCTTCAAAGAATCTCCACCTAAGTGCAAATTAAAGTTGATCAACATTTATTTTTACTCGCGTTTTTTAATAAATTCGCCATCTTCGTTTTGTGGTTCACATTCTCTAATAGACATTCCCGAACATAAAAGATCGGGTTGTTTTTAACATATTTTTTTATACCTTTTATCGAGCTCAAATTTGTATGAACCTAAAAATGTTGACACTTCTATGAAAGCCTGTCACTGTTACATTGAGTGCACATTACCAACGATCATCAATACAGTAATAAGGTTGAACCGATGAAATTTCAGATTCATCTAATTCCGTTTAATATCTCCTGTTCTCCGCTGTCGCATCTAAGACTGGCATGTGGTGTATAATTAGTAGAATTAATCTGCCAGTGACCCGTCAAGTGATCTTCAATGCAGATACTCAAATCATTCGCACGCTCTGCTTTTGCCTTTGTGCACTACTCTACCCAGAGTGGGTTGTTTTTGCCAACTCTGGCACAAATCGAACCAAAAATAATAATGGAACAAAGGCGTCCAGCAATAAAATCAGCACACTCCAAGTCGAGCGCGTCACACATCCGTCTGATGGCTGGCCAAGTGCACTTCAGTGCGGTAAATCCATGCACTTGAGTATCTAAACAAGTATCTGACTATCTATCAAATTTAGTTATCGAACAATCCATCTGACTGGCTATCAATTATCGCATTTGCGAACTTAAAAACGCGTGCATTGTGAGCCCCTCACACGCCACACACGCCACTCCCGCACAAAAGTACGCAACGCACAGAGACAGACAGCAGACCACAGACGAATCCGCCAACGAACCAACGGACCAATGGAACATCGAACCAACCCAACGTCAGATCGTTAACAATTAGCTACGCACCAAGCATCCCATGGCATTCACAATGAGCCAGAAACTAGCCGGGGAGGATGCTGCGAAGCACTTGAGTCGCAACGCGAATTTGCGTGTAAAATTCATAAATTATCGATGAGTGTCGTGAGTGCCATGAGTGTCAGTGACAGCCGCCATTGGCCACATGAGGTGTCACATCGCAGTCGATAGCTACACAGACTCAGGCCTACAAGGCAGCGGTCACTTAGCATGGCATGATTTTCTATTCAATAATTTCGCAGGCACCTTCGTTAAGTTTTATTTGGTTTCGTCAAGTTCCGCTTATCAGTATTGAATCCACTACTATTTTGGCTTTAAACTTTTTGGCTAGTTTGGCATTCTTCGTTTCAGGCAGATTCAGTTACTGCGAGGCTTTCGTGGTCAGCAGACACTCGGTTCGGCGTAAGACGACTTTCTCTTAACAGTATTCAAACGGTTGGATTTGGCTCTAATCGCATCCGGCGTAGATACACGCGCCTGTTCTTTCCAATCGACTTAATTAAATTTTGATAAAACTCCCAGTTATCTTCGGAAGTCGTCGCGTGTGTGCACGCGTCTATTCTAATTGAAAATCTAATAACAGTAACGAACTTCTCTGCTCGGGATATGGCTTTGGGATTCTCGCTTGCGCTGGTGCTACTCATCACCTTTTTTGCGCTGCTAAATCAAGGTTGGTAAAGCGTTTTTCTTGACTAAGACCGTATTTTCTATAAGCAGACGATGAAGGAAGTATTGTAATATGGATTTCATAATACTGATTATTTTCTCTGTTATGAGAGTTACAAGTATTTAAAAGTTGCCGTCAGGGAGTTGAAGAGATTCTGACTATATCAAGCCTTTAAAAAACACGATTCCTAACAAATTTTAATATTCGCCAACCATTTGAACATAGAATGTTTCTTTGTACGACACTCAAGGCCGATTTTTGATTTACTCAAAGTTAATGTAGGTTGGCGAATAGCGAGGGAGAGGTTCGTATTTCTAATTATTGGCATACGATGTTTTCTTGCTCGGTGCACGCTTTCACATGACCCATACGATCCTTAAGCTTTCTGGCTTTCTTTTTATTCTGCTCGATTCGGCTTTTGTTCACCACAATTTCTAATCGTCTTTCTTTCGTTTTTTATCGTCGTCACCGATCGCTGACAGTCGTCGTTGGCTTTTCACGAAGTGGTGTCTTTTCCCCTTAGTCCCTTGTCATTACTGCTGCTGTTATCGTTGATTTTATCAACGACATGTTACTAGACAGAGATAGGAAGAGAAAGAGAGTGTGAGACAGATAATAAGAAAGAGAGGAAGAGAGAGAGAGAGAGAGAGAGAGAGAAAGATACTAAGTGAGCTCACTTAAAATTAATTTGAGAAACTATTGTACCTTTGTTGTAAACCAGATAAGTGGATATTGGCTATATAGCAACTAGATAAGATAGATACACCACACATTATTTATAAATTATTCTTTTTTATAGAATTTAATGTAGCCATGCTGCCGAAAGATTCAATATCATCAAAAGAAATATTTTCTATAATATGCAGGATGCTTTTTAGAAAACATTCAACTCACGACAGTTTCGCAGTCAATTGAGAAGAATATGGAGAAGAAACCTCCTACCCATCTCTCTTAGTGAGGCATTAAACGTCTAAAGTGAATTTTGCTACGCTTTAAATGATCTAAAATTCTACCACTTGTATCCAATTGGCGTAGAGCATTTATCCGCTTACCCATAGTCACTATACAACAGAGCCATATTAGATATTGAATGTGTTGAACAAGTCAGTTTAAGTTAGTTCAAGTATGCTTAGTTTTATCTCTCGCTCTCCAGGTGTTAAGTAAAGAAATTGCTCCGAAGAGAGGAGAACGAAAGACGAGAAATGTTTTGCAACGCTTTCTACACCTGCACGAAAGCCGCGCACGAGGCAAAGCAACAACGAATGCAACAACAACATGATATTTGCATACTCGTAACATACTTGCGTATGCTTTGTTGGTTTCGGCTTCGTGTGACATTCGTGCACAACGAAGTCAAACGTCAATTTCAAGATCAGCAACATGTTCAGTTGCCAATCGCGCGTCGTCTGGCATCGTCGTGTTTTATTTTTGTCGCTCGTAAAGTATTCGAATAAGCGAAAAACTTTTACGTGGAATGGACATAGCATAGAACTTTAACGAGTATCGTATGATTATATATATATATATTGTATAAGACTAGATACGTCGCGCCCATTCATAACAGATACAAGATCCAAGTGGAAGACAGTGCATCGTTTGTGATTTACATATAATTGATTTTGTGCTGCATAACCGTTAATTAAACAACATGTAAACAAAGTAATTACTCTCAAGTGAGACACGTGTTGAAGTGCTGGTTTATTTTATATAAAAATAATTAATAAAAAAGTTTCTCAAACTAAAAAAAAACACACAAAATTATATTAATTCACTTCAAGATAAAATATATGATTTTTAGACCGAAGCTAGCGTAAATAATTTTAATTAACTTCTTGGCTAATAAACAACAAACGACGTCACGAAAGATAAAAACAAAATTAAATTCAATTGCGGAGGCTGGTCCCCAGCACTTGGCCTGACTTTGGCTACCATACAATTTATTTTTATTTTTTTAGTAGTACATATTATATATTTTTTTGATCGCAAAATTGCCTTTATTTTTTTTTTTTTTTTGGCTTGCGTTGATCAAGATTTAACCTGTTTCTCGTGCAGAGACACACAACAGCCAAAAAATTTGTATGTATGTATGTACACATGTATATGCAAACGGAAAAATATCTAAATAAACAAAATAAAGAAACTAAAAGAAAGCAAACAGAATTCGATATGCGTTTGACAAATTCTTGAACTGGTTATGTATTATTTAAGTGCTTTTGTTTTTTTTTTTTCAAAATTTTACTTTTTCATTTTATTAAATTGTATTTTTCCTCGGTCTTGCCATTACTTTAAAGTAAAAATAAATACTTCTACATACATTTAAGTGTTGCTACTTTGGCCAATATTTTAAGTTAAAATTAGGATTGCCTACTTTGTTAGCAAAACTCATTAGAAATTTTGACTTTCAAAGTTTTGCTTAAAATATTTACTTACGCATTGTTATTTACAACAGTGCTAACCAATTTTCCCTAATGCATGCCAACAACAAAATAACAAAACTTTGGCTCTCTTAAAAGGTTTTTTTTTTTTTCAATTTTAAATGTGTTAAAAACATTGTATTACTGTTAGAATTTCGCAGAGAACTTATTATCAGAACTTGAAAGATATACAAATTACCAATCCAAAATTAATGGATTTAATCCATTTATTATCTTGCTAGGGGCTTTTTTATTCTCCAAGGAAATGTAGTAAAAAAAAAATATGCATTTATTTCGTTTGTTTTTATTTTGTTCCCTTTCTAAAAACAATGTTTTGACGATGTGGTTAAAAAAAAACACATTCCTTGATTTAAGTGAAGAATGATCATACGTATCTTTAACGTAGTCTTGCTCAATTCATGCCATTGATTTTGTTAATAAAGCAATTCTAAATTCGACAATATTAATTAAATAAAATTTAATTATTTAAATTAATGCCCCATAAAAGCAGCCAAAATCTCATAAAAACTAATTAACATTAAATTAGCAAAGGAAATACGTACATGAACTTAAATATACATAATATAAAAAGACAAAAACATTGATGCCAAAAACCATAGAATTAAAGTGAAAACAAGTCAAGTGAAAAACAGAAACAAAAACAAGTCACAGCAAGAAAATATTTAAAAAAGACCAAATCCAAAAAAAAAGAAAAAAAACAAAAAGAAAAAGTAAAAAAAAAACAAGTAAACTATTTATGGACCATAAAATGGCAACAAACCCCGACGCTGACAACCTCAGCAGCAATAGAAACAACAACAGCAACAACCACTTTTGCAACAACACCCACAATATTCACGCGGAAATAGCGCCAAGAAAACTACATAAGCACACGAGCAGCAGCAGCAGCACCAACAACAAGAACAACGCCAGTGCCAGCAGCAACAACAATAACAAAATCAAACGCTATCATAGCAAACTACAAAAACTGGTCGTCAACAGTTTCAGCGCATCGAACTTCATTTTCATTACATGCATACTCAGTCTAAGCAAAATCTGCGCTGCTAGCAACGCCGCGAACAGCGTCGACGCAGCCAACAGCTACATCAACCGCATTAACGGCAGCGACGCCAGCGGCAGTAGCAGCAACTACGTCAACGGCAACACAAATACAAACGCCAGCAACAGCGATAACAGCAGCGACAGTGAAGTCGGCAGCGGACGAGCCTCCTATGTGGGGCCGTTTGGCAGCATTGAAATGAATTACAACTTTTTGAATGTCTCAGGAAAAATTGGCACGCCACTTGGCATAGGTGAGCAACTCTCTGTAGAATAATTTTCTAATGTGTTAGGCATTTGTGAGCACATTTTTCCCAAATCTTATTCAATGCAAATGAATTCAAGACGCAAATGCATTTTGCCTTTTTTTTTATAGTATGCAATAGTTTTTATAGACAGACACTAAGCCACAATCTATGCTATGCGTTTGTGGTTGGCTTTTAGTATTGCTCTCTTTTCTTTACTTTTTCTTCTTTTTTTTGTGCGCTTTGTAACTCTTTAATCAGTCTCTTAATTTTTGTTTTTCTTTATGTATTGTTGTTTTTGCAATTATCTTGTAATTACATATTTACACCGGCCGGCAACTTTGTGAAACCAGTTGTGAGTAAGTGAAAAAGAGGCTGGGTATTATTTATTAGCAAGAGAGTGCGCAAGCAATGATTTGATGTTAATGGAATTTTTTAGTTGGTTCATGCATGTATCGAGTATTGATAATTGCAGTGTATTTTGAACTTGTTCTTATATCCGCGCTAGCAATTTACAATCAACTGTATATTAAGTATATCTTTTCAGGTTCATGCTGTATTAATTTATTTTAATTTGTATGCAGCTAATAATTTAGCTAGTTCCGATTTGTTACGCGTAAACCCATGAAGCAGCTGTGAAACATTATTAGTTGTTGTTGTCGCATGTCTCTTGCCATTTTGTAGTCTGCTACCAGACAGACAAACAGAAATAAAAAGGCAGCGTGGCACACATGCGTTTGCCTCCAAGAGTCATTCGCTTGTGCTTCTCTTTGGTGCGTTTGCTTGGCTTTTTGTTGCTGCGACGGCTGGCATTCGTGTGGTTTTGTCTGCTGTTTGTTCACATATTGTACAAAATGCTTTGCAATCATTTGATTTGTTGTCTACTTTCAGTTATTGGGCTTCTTTTATGTTGGTTTTGTGGTTTAGTTGTTATTGTTGCTACTGTCGTCGGGGATTATGACACGATTATATGATCGAATCTTGGCAGTAGTTAAGCTTTACGGTATCAGTTACTTATCGCATTGATTGCCTAAGTGTTTATAGGCATTTGATCAATTACTATTCCCATCTCGTTCTTACCACAGTTATATAGCCTCAAATCAAGTTATGCTCATATCATATATACTGATATGTATGTTAGATAGATATGTTTAACTACTGAACTACTAAACAAACGCTAATTCAGTAGTGTCTATATCTAAGTGCATGGGACACTCGCACTTCATTCAGCACGCTGCGTAGCGCCAAAGAGCCACCGAGCTGAAATCGTTTACTGTCGCACCACCAAATTAGGTTGGGGCAGAAATTCGCTTGCAGCGCCAAAGTAAACGAGGAGCACCGTTACGCATAATAAGTAAATGGAAAAATAAAACAAACAACGCAAAAGGAACAACGGAAATCTGCTGAACTGCAATATTCGGCAAGGACCTGTCGAAGTTTCTTCTTTCTCAACTTGGCGCCTTGGCTAAGCTACCAATTGAAAATCACGCCACACTTTTCACATTTTGGCCTTGTCTGCTGCCAAAAGGGGTTCTTGCTCTTTCCCATTCTGTTTTATAATAGGCTGAGAATTGCCACTTCACAGACTGTCGCGATTTTTCTTATCTGTTTTGTAATGGGCATACATTTTTATAAAATATTATTTTGGTATTTCGAAGTTTTATTGACTCGCCTGCTCCGTGTCTTTGGGCTTATCTAATCTCGCCAATGGCTGGGTTTTATTAATTCGCATGGTTTTTCCCAAGGCCTCATAAATGCCCAATTGTTTGCCAATTGCTCTTGGTATTCTTTCTATTTTTACTCTGTTTTTATTTTTTTGTTTGTTGTCGTCAATTGTTTAAATTATTTTAAACATTCGATTTTTAACGCGCAATAAATAAAATATTTTAATGCCACTTTCTTTTTTTGTTTTTCTTTTTTCTTACTATATTCCTTTTCCTTTTTGTTTATTTTATTTTTTGTTTTTCGTTTTTTATCCAGCTAACCATTTTACTGGCTATGTCTGCTTTTGCTGTCGCTAAGTTCCTGTTTTCGATTTTGAAATGAAAAATCTTCCGAATTATATTTGGACTTTGCCTGGCGTATATAATTCACATTTGCTGTCCTAAATGGCGCAGTTAAATATACAAATGCTGCTTAATGGCCTTTCTCTTTTACGTAGGCACTGCATCTAAAAAAAAAAATGCTTAAAAATATGCGAAACCCGAATGTCTTAAACCATTTTCATTATTGAAAGAAACTGACATGCGTCAGCATGTGAAAATGCCGGTGTGGGAGTAGAATTATCTTGTACGATATTCTGCAGGCAAACGATTATATTATTTTTATTAATCCAACTGAACTAATGTCAAGGCCCATCATCATCATCAATCATTAATTGTTCAGTGATTTAGCGAACATGCATAACACATTACGCAGCATCAGACGTGAACTCACGAATGGAAGGACGATCCATTGAAACATTTCAAGAAATTTCCTGCTCATAAAATAATTGGATAGATTCAAAATTCAAATTTTCGGTACCTTTTTAGAAAGATTTACTGTATTCAATTTAATGAAACATTACATCAAAGGAATTTGGCTTTTTTTGTTACCAATGGTTTTCTTTTTTTTTTTTTTTTTGAAATATTTGATTTTCGTCATGAAAATTTGATTTTAATTTTAAGATTTTTAGAAAGCTTAATAAAGAAATTAAGTTATATATATATATTTTTTTTTTGTAATCTCTTTAAACGGAGAAATATTTATTTAAAATTTTTCGCAATGAGCAGAGTAAAGAAAGTTAGTATATTTTTAAACTGATTTTAAAAGAAAAACTGGTTCCATTGTTAACCAATGAATGACTCTAGAAAAATACGCTCCAGTTTCGAGCGCCGAGCAAAACTAGTATTCTTTTAACTTTACTTTATGTGGTCTCTAACTCTTTCGCCTTTGGTCGGGGTTTAAAATAATTTTTTGCTGAATTTTGACTAACTAGTATTAAATTCATCCGCCCATTTTTAAAGTTGCCTAGGGATTTTCTTTTTATTTCTTTTTGCGTTTCCAATATACCCCAATGTACTGCGTTATGTCATCATCCACGCACAAGCCTCTAGAAAATTCAATAAAATCAAATAGAATATATTGTATGCATACATATGTGGACATAAACATAAATATGTCTACATATACATATGTATATAAATTTATTTATTTTACTTTTTTGAATCTGTGCCAATAGTAATAATATTCGTTTTATTTATGTGTAATTGTTAATGTTATAACTTTTATGTTGTTATGCATTGAATTATTGAATTAAGTATGTGCACACATTAAAAATATTTATTGTTAATTAATTGTGTTTTACATTTGCACATTTGCACTTTTATACGATTATAGAAGCACTCAATCAGCCGGGATCATTCATGCATTCAGCTTTCGACATTTATGGCGCATTTGATTTAATTATTTTGCACGGCATTAGTGGGCGTGGCTCAACGATTTGCACAAGTGGAAAGATACCGGTTGTGCGGGTTGTTGTTTTTCTAAAATCGAAAAGTAAAAAAAAAATAAAGGAATAAGTGACAAGGTCACAAATCACATTTAACAAATCTGCGCTAAATTTGCGACTTTGAAATAATTTATTGTTGTTTATATATTTTTATTATGGTTTGTTTTTTTGTTTTTTTTTATTTTTCAAGTAAAAGAAATTTGCATCGCATTTGTTTCTCATGAGCTAATGCTGCCAAGTTGCGTGAGTTGTTTTTCTTCCTCATTCTCAGCAACACCAATTATTTACAATTACTTACTTATGAGTTGCTGCTGTAAAAGCAACAACAAATCATACGATTGCATGCATGTATTTTGTTTTTATTCGTCAATTGAATTGATTTCGATTTTAATTTTCAATACACAAATTGAATAACAAGAACTGCACGAGCAAAGAGCTGAAACAATAGAACAACAACCGAAGCTGCCAACACTGTCAGAAATGCTTAATTGCTTGTAAATATTTATTTGCTATTTGTGTCTCTGCCTCCTTCCTCTCCATCTATTTATAATTAACATACAATGTAAATAGTAAACAAGTTGCTTTTGTTGTTGCTGTTGTTATTGCAAAGCAAATTCAAAGACCGGTTTTGGCAGTGTCCACAGCATCCACAGACACATTTCATAACTTTCGTTTGAAAAATTATACGCCTATTTTTAGACACGACGGCAGAGCTTAGGACAACTCTTTGCCGCGAAACAAAAGCAAATACTTAAGCCAAAAATAAAGCACACGAAACAAAAGTAAAGCAACAGCAACAGCAACAGCAAAAACAAAAACTACACACGCACCAAATTATTTGCTAAAGCCCTTTAAAATAGCAACGCCGCGTTTCGTGTTTGTTTTTGTTGTTGTACATTTTTCAATTTGCTTTTTTAATGTTTTCTTTGTGCTTTTGTTTGATTTGCCAATAACTGCTGTGGGCCAAAGAGTACATCAATGCAACTTTAAGTGTAGTGCGTGTTGTAAGAGCATTACCGCGCTCTCCGCGAAGATGTTTTAAGAGAATTGCGTATTGCGTTCGTTATTTCGATTTTTGTTACCACGTGATTCTAACGAAATGTTACCAACATATAAACATATAAACATATATACATATAAACACACGTATTATATAAATTGCCAACTAATTATTTGCTTGCAAAAAAACAAATAAAAATTTCTTTACTTAACTTCTAACTTAGCCCACTCGGAATGCTTATCAGCATTTAATATTTATCTAACCAAAACTTGTGCGTATAAATTAAAGTCATTTACACGCCACAAACCTTTCACTTCTGATAGCTACAAAGCTTATCTGCAGTCTTCTTCTCTTCTGGTAGCAGCCTATCTTATTTATTTCACTATCTGAGTTTATGATGTATTATATGTTAGAAATACTTGCATGCTTATTTTAATCCACCAGGATATCTGTATCTCAGACACCGGGAAAAGTTGGCTGCATAAACCTAAAACGTCAGATTCCCATTGAGATTTTGCCGATTGAAATCTAAATTTCATGCATATGCATGCCTATGAACTTAGTTCAATATGCTGTTGTTGTTGTTGTATTAGTTATCATTATGATTTTTGTTGTTGTTTGTGCTGTTGTTATCAGCATTCATAAGCAATAACAATTATTCTAATTTGTTATACACTTTTGTTGTTGTTAGTGCTGCGGCGTTTTTTGATTCTATACTATGCCATAAAGCATTTTACGAGCAAACTTTTTTCCACTTAAGTGCCTCCAACTGATTTGGCGTCTACGCAGCGAGCCGCGAGCCGCGTGCCCGAAACTCATATCTTATCGTGCGGCCAATTCGTATCATGTCACTCAAAGGTTTTAATTACATTTTCATTCGGTTGTGACAATATTTGTACTTTTTCTAAAATTGTTTATGCAAATGTTCTTTCATAAATCATAATTGTGTAGGGTTTTCCGTTTTTTGTCACTCAACTTTTATGGCGGGTCAAGGGTTTGGCTTTGATTGATTTGACCTTTCGATTGATTGTGTGATTGGCTGATGACGTTGGATTGTTCATTGCGTCTTCTCTACACAGCCTTTCTTTATGAATTTTACTTTGCCAATGTCTGTGAGATGTTTTTGTTTTGGGGAACGTAATCATGTACTCCTCCACATCGTCCCACATGAGCCTGAATATGCCAGACCCTTGCATGAATTCGTTTCTCTTCCGTTTTGCTAATTACACTGCTGCCACCATGACAGGCACACACATACTCACACACACATGCACACGCACACGCACTCTGCGCAGCATAGATGAACATACTTAGTCGTATTTTTACTTCGGATTATTGTTGGCATAATTTATGCTTTTGTTTATTCAAATATGGCTGAGTGATGTTTCGTCGCCAGTTCGGCGGTTGCCAGCAGACGGACAGACGCAGCCCGCAATCACGCACGCACACTTCCGCACCGACTCGCCGCATCTGATTGTGCTGTGCGCAGATGTTTAAGCAAATGATTTCCGTTTTAAATTTTCTTTTCTTGCTTTCCGTTTCTTTTGTTTTTCTTTTCATTTTTTTTTGTTTTTATTTCTTTGTTTTTGTTTTGTGTCTTAGCTTATTTCTTTTGGTTTGTCGACAAGCGAAGCTCAGAGTTTTTAATTTTTTTTGCTTAAAAGTTTTGCTCGCTCAAAAAAGCTTAAGGACTTTTGAGTATTCCTTGTGAGGCAACAAACTTTGCGCATTAGACTTAGGCACTTAGGCATTGTTATTTTAGGCATTCCCTGCTTTGAGTTGTCTTCCTGTCTTTCTGTTTTCCTGTCATACAATTTTCTGTTTTTGCGTTGCTGAAATATGCCTAATTTATGCTTAAGCTGTTTAAAAAAATTCCTAAAAAACAAATTTAACATATTTCCACACTCTCTCTCCCTTTGCTCCCTTTGCAGCGCAAGCATTGCTAGGCAAGTGCGAAGAGAAGCAGTTCCAATGCAAGAACGGCGCCTGCATTCCGATACGCTTTGTCTGCGATGGCGATCCCGACTGCGAGGATCACAGCGATGAGCAAGTGACCGAATGCAAATTTAGCGGTGAGTAATACAATTTAAGCCAAAACAGCACAATTATCCTTTCGCCAATCGGTTTTCGTTTCGATGTGCCCGCATGCTCATCGAGTCTCTCGAGATGAAACTGCAACATGCAGTTTGGCTGCCTGTTTAAAGTAAAAGAATTTTTATTGAGTTTACAGTTGCATACTTTTGTGCGGAATCGAAAGTTAAGGCAACAGTCGCGCATAAAATAATGCGCATACACCGTGCTGCTGTTCGACCATAGCACATTATACTTTTATAGCGTAAACATAAAAATATTTTTATTTTTTTTTTTTTATTATTTTTAACAAGTTTATTTTGTGCAGCAAAAAATGTTAAAAAGTTCAGTAGGTTTTTTTTTTGAATTTTTCTTTTTTTTTTGCACTACGTTGACTTTGGCAGAGTTTCGCTTTTGAGCTGCTAACATTTGCCAGCAACTGTTTACTGTTTACTCAACGCCGCTTCACTCGCTTGCCTGCACAAACTTGCAACAACAATGTGCGCAATCAACTCGCAGACTTGCATCAGCCGAATTCGCCAAAGCGCCAACGCGCCAAATAAGCGAAAACTTTAATTGCGCGCAAGCAATGCGCAAATAAAAACTTAACTAAAACAAAGCAAAAGAAACGAAAAACAAAAGAAAAACAAAAAGAGTGCAACTCAAAACTTGTTAAGCGTTTTTTGCGCCATAAGTTGACCTCTTTTGCGAGACGATTTTTTCTCCTTTGCCTGCTTTGGCTGACTCCTATAAATTCCATTCCGCGTTGCCACAGTTTCTCGTGCGATCGACCAAAAACAAAAAAATAAAATTAACTACAAAATTCCAACAAAGACTACAAAAACAATATTATATAAAATACAAATGCTAAAACTGATAACATTTATTGAATTTGCATTTTGAGTTCGTCGAATTTCGCTTCCTAACTTGGCTGCTCCGTGCCGACTTTGCCACCGCAAACAATTCGTTGCTTTATCTTTACGCATAAGAGACATTTGCGTCGTTGACTTGGCAAGGGAAGCACAGTCTGGACGTCTGCGTGTTATCAAACAAAACATGCAACCGAAGTTTGCCGCATTTTTGCGTATTGCATCAGCAAATCAGACACCATACACCAGACACCAGCAGCGGCAGCCAAAGTCGCCGCAGCCACAGCGGCAGCCTAATCCGTTGGCAGTTGATAATTAGATGCGACACGAATCAGGCAGAGTTATATAAAATCATTCTGCTATGGGCAAGCGAAGTCTTGCTTTGTTTTGCGTCTTAAGCAGCATTCGTCTAATCTTATACGTAGACAGCGACGACAACATTCGAAGCATGGCGCAATAGTTTCATTTGTTGTTGTTGTTGCTGTGGTTCTTGTTATTGTCGCTGTACTTTGATTAACGCTGCTAATCTCATGCGTTTAATTGCGTCGAGCAAAACGTGACCACAGACTATCAGCCACAGAATTGCTCAAGTCGCATTATCGTGACGTTTGTCTATGACGCCGTGAGCCGACTTTATGCTGCTCGGCTCTCTGGCAGCGGCTGCGGCGCAATGTGAGCATCCACAAGAATCTTTAAGTTTCCTAAGTGACACATAATGTTTGTTAATTGCGCAATCTTTGCTTTTTCGCCAGGCTACCCAATCATGGACAGCCTATGCCAGAACATCCTTCAAATGCAAACAAATGCTTCAACACTCAATGCAAGCGACTGAGTGCACTTGTGTGAGCTTCGTCTCAATTTGAGCACAACTCGGCGTGAGTTGAGTTGAGTGGCTTCCCCTGCGCAGGCAAACGAGTTTCAGTTTGAGTTTGAGTTTGAGTTCTGATTCGAGATCGCACTCAATGATGCTGCAATGCTGCTCTTTCTCTTTTCGTGTGGTTTTCGTGACGCAGACTCCTGCTGCCGCGACGTTGTTTATTAGGATTTGTGCGCGCTCGCAAGGCAGTCAGTTTGCGGTGAACATTTTAGTAAGACAGACGTGTTCGAAAGCACATGACGACGTCGACTAAAAGCGATAACGCTGACTAAACGGAACGCGCTTGAATAAACAATTTTTTAAGCTTGATTATCCTTGGCTCATATCTGCGTGGAATTTTGCTATCAAAGTGCATAAAGTTTAGAACATTTTAAAAAATATTACTGTGCGCTCGAAACATAAAAAACGAGTTATGGTTTCATGATAAATTCAGCTTAAGGCAGACTTTGAAATTGAAAAGTTCATTAAAACAACAGACCACAACAATAATGTGAACTTTATTAAAAAAAACCAAGAAAAAAAAAAATAAAAGATTAATATAATTTAATTAATTTAACGTAGAAACCAAGAAGAAGTCAATAAGTGTTACTGTGCACAAACTGAGCTGCCGCAACATCTTAAAGCTTTAAAACAATTTAACGCGGCATTTGTGCGCCATGTCGTGCAGTTAACTTTAACATAAAAATTTACTTAACGCGCAAAGCCAAAGTGTTGCCAATGAATATTTGAAACGAAAGCCAACATTAAAATTTCATGCTAAATCCAAAGGAAACAAAGCCACAATAAAATTATTTAAACAATTTGTGCAGTCGCGTGCAAAAATAAACTCAAAACCAATTCGCATTTTCACACGCGCAACGCTAGTCTGTCTGCCCGTCTGTCCTTGCGAGTGTTTGTCCGTGCATTACGCGCAAAATAGCAACATGGGATTAATAAAGTGCAGCGATAGCAGCTACACACTGCTCTGCTGGTCGCTTGTCATCAACGGATTATTAGTCCAGACGCAGTCGCACGCTCATGCCGCGCTGATTGTGAAGGATAATGCAATGAACGGTAATGTTCGAAATTTAAGCAAATTACTTTTTATGATTTTCCTTGCAGCACTGAAATAAATTTCTTTAGCCTAATTCTGCACACAGCAAAACCGCTTGGAAAAAATTTTATTGCTGAGTACGCATAAATCAACACCCAAAAGTATGCAACACTTTTTCTCACCAATGAAGTGCTTTGCAAATAAATCAAACCAAGTGTTTTCTATTTAATTTTCTTTTTTTATTAAAGTTGACTGCAAAAATATTTATTGCATTTTTAAATGCAAAATTTTGTGCTGATTTTTGTATTTTCATAAATTTTTATGTGTTTTAATTTTTTAGCCTCTTTGCCATTTTTGCGCATGATGTGTCGTTTTTATTAATTTGTCGTGCACTCATGGGGCACTTCACTTGTACATTGCAACAACAGCAATCGAAATTTTACGACATGTGGCACAAATGAGTAGAAAGAAAAAAAAAGGCAACACACAACGACAACAACAACACTAAATGGCAAAAAGGAAACATGCAAATAAATGAGCAACAACGAGCAACAAAACATGGAAAAAGGACTTCTGTGCATATGTGCCCAATTTTATTGTTAATTTGGTTTATTCGATTGCTGTTGTTGTTGTCGTTGTTGCTGCTGTTATTACTATTCGTTTTTACGTATTGTATGCAATGTAGAAACTTTTTCATATGACATTTAACACAAGGGAAAAACAACATTTTCCACAACTAAAAAATAATCATGGGAAAGTGTTGTTGCTCTTCCCACCGCTGCTCCCACTCCTGCTGCTGCTACTGCTTCTGCTAGTGATGTTGTTGTTGTTGGCCATGCTGGTGGTCTTTGTACTTTTTGTTTTTGTTTTTGCTCGCCAGAACAAAGTTGTGCAAACAAATTACATAAAATTTGATTGCTTTTTGTTAGTCATTCAGCAACTTTTTCATCGAACATTGCTTATGAATTATTGAATTATCCTAGGCTTCGTCGCATGTACTGCAGAAACAAAAAACTAATAACAAATAAAATAAAAAATTAACAAATTCAGTTTGCTTTAGAAATTTAATGTTTTGTTTATGAATTTGAGAAAAGGCAATTTCGTACAAATTTATACGAAAACTCATTTTAAAAATATCAACAATTATGAAGCGGCAAAAATAAATTGGACTTTAAGGTTTTACAAACTTCAGACCGAATTTATCATGAAGTAGAATGAATCACTGTCATATACTTCTTGCCAATGCCAAAACACATAACCAACAAAATCTTTCGAAGATCATAAAACTAGGCAGGACTGTGTCTAGAAAATGGCAGCAATGCCATACACATCGGTGATCCTTTGCTATGTGCAAGTCAAAGTGTTCGGATCAGTTATGCTGATGACGAAGTTGCGATGAGAGCCAAATTGAATTGAATCGAAACCTTATTTATAAACTTCAAACAATTAAACTGAGATTTGACATTTTAAAATGATTCCCTTAAAAGCTGCTGACCCCAAAGTGAATCGATAATCGGAGTCAATATCAATATAAAGCTTCACCTGCTGCAGTACAGTGGCGAATGTTCTTCATTTCCGCTTAATAAAACCCAATAAATAAATTAGCAGCCTCATTTGTGATTTTAAATCGTAGGCTGCTGGCAAAGATAAATAAATGGATAAGCATTAAATCGAATTGGCATAAATCAATTTTCCTTAAATACTTGCCGCTTCGCATGCCTGTCAATAAGCCGACAATTTCGATGGCTCTTATAACGACAGCGGTCAGAAGCAAAATATTCAACTAAGCTTAACTTAAATGCAAATAATAAAAATAAAATACATAATCTCCAAAAAAAAAAAAAAAACTAACATAAAGCAAACATATCCTTGAAGAAAAACACGCCACACTTGCCGAATTGATTGACTTGCCTGCGATTAGCAGGCACACAGGAACGTTTTCATGAGCTGCACACCATGCGGCGATGCTAAGAGCCCAATGCCAATGCCAGAGCCAGAGCCAGAGCCACAGCCAGTCGCTGGGCCAGCCAGTGTCAGTTTCAGTGCCGATACGCATACAATGGGTAACAAATATTTTCGAGGATTCGTATTTGTTTACAAAAACTTGTTGGCTGTGCTCAAAAGGCATATGAGAGCCTGTGCACGTGCTCAAGTGTGTGTAAATATGTAGCAATAATAAATACAATAAAGGCAACAACAAGAACAACAACAACAACGACCACAGCAACAAACATAAAAAAGCAATGCACAAACACACACACACTCACACACACACACACACACACAAACAAACAAACAAAACCGAATTTAATCCGTTGCCATAACAATTCATTGCCCTTGGCCAGTCATGACTTTGGCCTTCGTGTAGGTCAAATGGAATTGGATTAACAATAATAAAAAAAAGCGAATAATTCCAATTCAAGTCAAATAGCCAACGGAGTTTTAAATTTTATATATTGTATATTAGTTTACTTATTTACCGTACTCACTTGCGCCTTTTCCGCTCTCTTTCCAGAATCGACCTGCGGCGTGGAACAGTTCCGCTGCAACAATGGCAACTGCATACCCAACAAGTGGCGCTGCGACCAGGAGAACGACTGCTCGGATGGCTCCGATGAAACCCCCGCGCTCTGCAGTAAGTCTCGCCTTAGTTTCGCTTTATTCGCACTTTGCGTTTGTTGATTCGTTACTGATTTGTGTTTCCGTTCGCTAAACAGTGAATTTCTGTGCGAATAACGAGGTCAAATGCAAGAACGGGGAGCAGTGCATTCCACGTTCGTGGGTCTGCGACGGCAGCGCCGACTGCCGCGACAAATCGGACGAGGCCGAGTGTAGTAAGCGTCTCTTTGAGTCTAACTAAAGCTTATCATTGCCTCCTCTACTAAACCAGCAGGGCTCCATTTGCTTTGTGGTTGCACTTAACACAAACCATTGCCATGCGTCCATATGCCATTCATTTACTTGGTCACGTTTAATAGACAAAAAGAAAAAAAGACTAACAATGTTCAAAACGATTCCATCTCTAAAATCACAATCGAATTCTTCAAATCATTTTCACTCATTGCTTATGAATATGAAGATCCTGCAGCTAATACTATAAAAATTAGCTGCATTAATGCCACTCAGTCTTAGGCATAAAAGTGCAAATGTCAAGCACGGGCCGGTGCCTGCCTGAGTTCACTGCCAATTGTAGTGGGAAATGCATCTTGGGGTTCGGATACCCAGACGATGTCTATTTGATTATGAACTTGACTAATGTGTCTGCAGTACTTCGGCCTGATTCCTGATGCATGGCATTCGAGCCCTTGAGCACTTTACTGCCTTGAATGCCAATCAAAGCTCACTTAAACGTTAAATCCTCCCCAAATGCTGCCAACACACGGATGCTGTCCTTTATTGCCTTGGCTAAAAGATGCAAATTCATTAAAAATTTCGTAGAAGAACTTTTGTTGCCAAGATAGAGTTTGGCGTACTAAGGCGTACATTACGCATGTAATTAAGACATTATCAGGCAACACTTTATAAGACAGCAGCAGCAGCAACAACAACAACAATAATAACAACAACAAACAAACAACAATAAACAACGCACAATAAAGTAGAAACAAGCAACTACGCTAACGACTCATACTCACACACTGACACACACATACAATCACAGTCACACTTATAGACACACCAACACACACACACACGCGTCGACATTAAAGTAATTATCGCACATATCACATGGAATATTAAAGGCAGACACGAGCAGGAGCTGATCCAGTGGACGCACAAATGAAGCTTTAAATGTTGAGGCAGTGCGACGCATGCATGTTGCTGCGGGTGTGGCTGTGTGTGCGGGTGACGGTGCGGGTGTGGGTGTGAGTGCGAGTTTCGGTTTGGATATTAGGAACAAATGTGCGGCATGCATGAAGTTACGCAAAAACTTTGCTTGCCTTGAGGCGCATATGACGTGGCATACATGAAACGTTTGAGCTTAACCCTTAATGTTTATTCGACTTTTTATGTGTTCGCCTTGCCTTGCCTTGGATTGCCTTGCCATGCCTTGCTGTGCCATGGTGGCTTGGCTTGCTTTGCTTTGGCTTAGCTTGCCTTGGCTCGGCTCGACTTGGCTTGCCGTGTGTTTGTTTGTACTTCAAGTTCTTTTCGTTTTTTTTTTTTTTTTCTGTGTGTTAATTTGCGGTTGCAGTGCGTGCGTGAGTAGGTCTGTGCGTGAGTGGAAGCATGCGTGTGTCTGCTGCTGACTGACTGCGTGAATGAATGTCAAACGGAGCGACAAGCCAAACGGAAAAAAAAGAGAGTGAATAAATAAAGAAAATGTGTAGCATAATTTTGTGCGCACTTCACGCGTTTTCTATGCCAAAATGGATCCGAGTATGCTTTGCTGTTAATGTTTTTGCCATTCTGGTTGACTATTGTTGTTGTTGTTGTTACTGCTGTTGCTGTTTATGCTATTAACACAGTCTCATGCAAGAGAATTGAAAGTGTAATTTTAGTGGTTTTTCCCATGGTTCTGTTCCATGACTTCCGCTTCTTCGTGTCGAAGAGAAGAACAAAAGCAGCAAAGTAAATAAGAATAAGCATAAACCAAAAAGCACATATGGCTAGTGCACACGTTTTCTGCGTAAATTAATTTATTGTATTTTCCCTGGCACTTTTCATTGTTGTAATTGTTGTTCCTGTTGTTGTTGCCAGCCGGTTGCTGGTATGAGTTCTGCCGTCAACGTGTCGTATGCTTGATGCCCTCAAATTGAAATTTATTATGCACAGGTAAACTGTGCGCATAGAATTGTTATAACAAAACACAAAACGTTAAAGAGAAGAAGAAGCATAAAATAAAATAAGAAATAAAAAAAAAGAAAATCGTTGTCTGTTTTGAAGTATTTAAAATTACGTTAAGTTAAAAGTACACAAACATAAAAACGCGACGCGTCGTTCGGTGCTTAGCTGCTGCCGCCTTTTACTTTTCCCCTGCAGCGTTTATCTGCTGCCCAGGTGAGGAACTCGTCTAGACCGATTTTGCGATTTGCGATTTTGTGTTGTAGGCATTCACATTTGTTGAAAGCTTTTAGCCACAAGCAGGGCGCTGATTAACGCTAAAAGCCTCTTAAAGCGAAAAGTTTGTATCCTTCAACGTGTTGCTTTCTTTTTCTTTCTTTCTTCGTTTCTGCATTTCTGTTACAGAGGAGAAACCCTGCACGGCCGATGAGTTCACCTGCAAATTGGTGGAGGGTTACTGTGTGCCCTTGACTTGGCTCTGCGATCAAAACAAAGATTGTCCGGATGCCTCCGATGAGGCGCTCTGCAGTAAGGATGCTTCTGTTTGTCTGCTTTATGTCTCTTCCTCTCTCCCGCTTCCTCTTTGTTTTATATTATACTTCTTATTGTTTTTTTTTGTTTTTTTTTTTCTTTGGTTTTCTTTTTTAGGATTCAACGTTTTTCTTGCTTCTTCTTTTTCTACACAAGTGTGCAATTCCAGTTGTTGATTTTTGTTTTGTGTTTAAGCTTTTGATTTCTGTGTTGGCTTTGGTATGAAATGGATTACTGCGCTTGGTTTTCGAACTGACTGGCAGCCTGAATTAATTTCCATGCAACGTAAAAACATTCTTCAAATGAGAAACCACAAATCAAATATATCAATGGGAATTTAGACACCCGTACATGCCTACTTCAGATGATATTCCTTAATCTAGTTACGGGGATATATAGAAAGTTGTATAGAAAGCCATTACAGGCTAGAGTCGGCAGCGAGTGTACCACTTTGAAGAAGGATTCACGAAGTTAAAACAATAAAAACATGATAAGAAATTAATTCATTGCGTAAACATCAAATACCCAAGTCCACAAGTTCTGTTCATTTTACAATGTTTTACATTCTCTCAATTGGTTAACCATCGTATTGCACGCATCCTCACTTTCCCATTCCAAGAACTCTAAATAAATCACACGATCGCTTATATTAACCCAGACACTCATCCAAGTCAAGCAAAAAAAAAAAATAATTGATAAATGTATAAATAAATGAAAATTGTTGTTAACAACAGATGAAACCTGCCGCTCGGACGAGTTCACCTGCGCGAATGGACGCTGCATACAGAAGCGTTGGAAGTGTGATTACGATAATGACTGCGGCGACTTCAGCGATGAGCAGAATTGCCCCAAGGTGCCCTGCAACAAGGCGACCGACTTCACTTGCTCGAACGGCGCCTGCATCACGAAGCGCTGGGTCTGCGATGGCGATCCGGACTGCTCGGATGGCTCAGACGAACGCGTAAGTTGCATCCCAATGACAAACCGTCTCCCCAGAGACAACATCTAGTCAGCGCCCAGTTGCAACAGTTTCGCCCCTCGCGTGCCAGTGTGCCAAAGGAGCTTCACTGCTGACTGACCAGGCACTAGTATTGGACATGTGCGGTGTGTGGGGAGAGTGGGAAGGGTAGCTCACTTAAAGCAAAGCGAAAAGCGATGTGAGGCATTCATTCGTTGTGGCATGCCACAGTTGCAGGCTTAGCGGCAGTAAATTAAAATTTATGCCGGACTGCTGCACATGCAACTTTTTGTTGTTGTTTGTGTAGTTTTCTCTATTTCTCCCCTTGCTTTGCTTGGCTTTGTTTTCCTTTGTTTCACTTTGCTTGTTGCCGCGTGGCATCGCTGCTGAGGCTGCTGCTGCTGCTGCTGCCGAGGTCAGTTGAATTTTCGACTCACATTGGCATTGTTTATGTTGTTGCTTTTGTTGTTGTTATTTACATTGACTGCTGCTAGGAAATGAGAGTGCACGAGGCCGCGTGGCTGCGTGGCTGCACTTTATGCTAGTTAAGCATGGGCAACACTTCCCTTCGTGCTGCCCTGCCCTGTCGTGCCCTGCAGCAAAGTTCGCCAAGCCAAATGTCGAAAGTTTCCTTTCCACGTTGGCAGCTTAAGCCGCGACGTCGGCGCGCATAAATTTCGCCTGACGTGCGCATAATTTAAAGCAGCCAACGTTGCAGCTTTTGTTGTCAACATGGCAGGCAGCCAGAGAAAGAGAGAGAGGAAGCAGAAATGTCGGCAGCGCTTTACAAACTACGCGACGACGTTGTGCAACTTTGCCTGTCACAGCGTTTCTTTTGCAACTAAGCGCCGGCAATTACATTTTAGTGGCCCGCACCGACACTGACAATGTCTCGTATCGTCTCATTGCTCCCACAGTCCTGCCAGAACATCACGAAGGCGTACACACCCTGCCAGCACAATCAGTATCAGTGCAAGGATCGCATAACCTGCATCGATCCCATTTGGGTCTGCGACGGCGAACGCGACTGTCCCGATGGCGACGATGAATCGCCGCTGAACTGCAAGAATGTCAGCTGCCGTGCCGATCAGTTCCAGTGCGGCGACCGCTCCTGCATTGCCGGTCCCTTGGCCTGCAACGGCATCGCGGACTGCGCCGACCGCAGCGACGAGCGCAACTGCCAGATCACGCCGCGGCTGACCGTCTGCAATGCCACGACGCAATTCGACTGCGGCGGCGGTCAGTGCATAGCACTCGGCAAGGTCTGTGACCGCCGCAAGGACTGCCCCGACGGCGAGGACGAGCCGGCCGGCCGTTGCGCCGTGAATGAGTGCCTGGTGCGCAACGGCGGCTGCATGCATCTGTGCGTGGACGAGGCCATTGGCTATCGCTGCAGCTGCGACAAGGGGTAAGTGCCGCCTGCTGCTGCTGCAGGCTAAGCAGACGCCGCCGCTGAACCAGACTAAGCGTCTTTCCTTGCAGCTACAAATTGGCCAGCGACAATCGCAGCTGCGTGGACGTCAACGAATGCGAGGAGCCAAGTGCCTGCTCGCAGATCTGCATCAATGAGATGGGCAGCTACAAGTGCGAGTGCGAGGCAGGATATCTGCGCGATCCGCGCAATCATGCCGGCTGCAAGGCCACCGAAGGACACGCTTCCCTGCTGTTGGCACGCAGACACGACATTAGAAAGATCGCCTTGGAGCACAAGGAGATCACGTCGATTGTGAATAGCACCAAGTCGGCGACCGCATTGGACTTTGTATTCCGCACCGGCATGGTTTTCTGGAGCGATGTGACCACACAGAGCATTTACAAGTGAGTAGCCTCAGCCATCCTTTCCAGCTGCCCCCTTCAAGATCGTTAGCTGCTTCGGCTCTTCCGTTTACTCAATTCTAATTTCAATCAATGCTTGTGTCTACTCCCGCAGAGCACCCATCGATGAGGGCAACGCGCAGACTGTTGTGCTCAAGGCGCACACTGTGACCTCGGACGGACTGGCAGTTGATTGGATCTACAATCATGTCTACTTCACGGACACGCACAAGTGCACCATCGAGCTGTCGAACTTCGATGGCAACATGGGCAAAGTGCTCATCGAGGATGAGCTGGACATACCGCGCTCGATAGCGCTGGATCCGCTGGAGGGGTAAGTAACTGCGCAGCCGCCGCTGTCACACACTGGCCCACAGGCTAATCCCGTCCTACTCGCACACTCGATAGCTGGATGTACTGGTCCGACTGGGGCGCCTCGCCACGCATCGAGCGTGCCGGCATGGATGGCTCACATCGCACGACCATCATCAGCTACGACGTCAAGTGGCCGAATGGCATCACCTTGGATTTGGTGCGCAAGCGTCTCTACTGGGTCGACGGCAAGCTGAACACGATTTCGTCGGCCAACTATGATGGCTCACAGCGCCGCCTGATACTGCACTCCACCGATTATCTACGGCATCCCTTCTCGATAACCACATTCGAGGACTACGTCTACTGGACGGACTGGGAGAAGCAAACCGTCTTCAAGGCCAACAAATTCAATGGCGGCGGCGTGCAGCCAATAACGGCGTTGCACATGGTAAGCCAAGCCATAAATTCGACAGCCGAAATATGTCAAGGCACTAACGCCCCCCTCCTCCTCCTTCCCTCTCTCTCACTACTTCCAGCTTCAGCACCCGATGGTCATACATGTGTATCATCCCTACCGCCAGCCCGACGGCATCAATCATTGTCAGACCGTCAATGGCCATTGCTCGCATCTGTGCCTGCCCGCACCGCGCATCAACGAGCGCAGTCCACGCATATCCTGCGCCTGTCCGACGGGTCTTAAGCTGATGTCCGATGGACTCATGTGCGTCGAAGATCGTAAGTAGCCAAGACTTTCTGTTCAGTTTGCATTCCATTTGGGTCGCAGTTAATTACGTCGACTTAACAAAACTCGAAATAAAAAAACAACTTAAACCCCCCACTTGCCCAGCACGCAAAGTTCTACACAGCCGGCCGCCTTATATGCGGCCCCGCGCGAATCGTACAAGGCCGTCGTGCCGCAAGCACTCCACGTCCACGACCACGACCACGCCCGTGCCCACTTCGAACCACGTCCTACCCGAAGTAAAGACAACCGCCGTCAGCGTTGGTATGACACGAGTCCTTCTATACAATTGTTTTGTGCTGTCCTGTCTGCGTAACTTGGTGCTGGCTTAGGAATTAAGTTTCCTCATTTATTTCTTCTAGATATTCTACTTCCCTTCTTTTTTTTTTGTTTCGTTTTTTTGTTTTGCGTTTAAGCTCCAAGATTTTTATGTGCCAATTAAGGCTTTGTGCTGTTCTCTCTGTTCTCTCTGTTTTTAGTTTTCATTTGATTTTTCGAATTTACTTATAATCTGTGTTTTTTCGATTGCAAAAGGATCTGTTGGCATCGCAATTATTCTCATTGGTGATTGGATTTTAAAAGCATGTCAAGTTAGTCTTAGGCGGCCACAGCCAAAACTCAACCCATTATCACTTCACTTTCACAGCATTTTGTGCTCGTCTAATTGTGCAAACTTCAGAAATCATGCCAATACCGTCTGCCATTCGAAAGTGCATCCTTTTATCGCTCGAACAACAGCCACCGCATCATCAACATGCACCTCAGCCACCTCATGAGTGTCCTCATTAATCATAACCAACGTCAAGCGACGTCACCACCCACATCACTCACCACTAGGTGGCAGCTCCCAGCCTGCTGTGCTGCTGTGGCACAGTGTCGGCATTAACACTCAAAATAGTATAACCGCTTTGGCAATAAGTGAAACCGCAAGCAGCCAACAATGAAGGAATGCAGCAGCGGCAACGACAAGGACGACGACAATATTGCAAACGAGGATAAGAACAATAACAACAACAACAACAATAAGAATGTTGCAAGTAAAACACAACACCAGCAGAAACACAAGCAGCAGCAGAAGAAGAAGCAGCAGCAGCAACAAGAGCAAGGACTACGATAACAGCAAGTGCTCAACCGCAAGCTATTATATTGGCATTAGCATTATCAACTCGCTGCACTATGCACAGCTAGTCCTTGAGCGCATAGTCCTTGCCTTGCCTCACTGCCGCTTGTCGTCTCTTGCACGCACAAACAAAAGAAACCAGAAATCATCAAATTTGCTGGTGAAATTTCAGCAACCACAAAATCAAAATCATTGCACAACGCACAACTTTCAGAGGAAACCGCTCACGCTCACTCTTACGCTCACGCTCACGCTGATGCTTATGCAAAAGTTGTTGATGCTGCCTGCGCTTGGGTATGGATAATGGATTCCAATCCATCAGCAGCCATCCGTCTTTTGTCAGCGGCAGACGCACGCATTCGGCGTTAATCTTCACTTGACATGATTTAAGGCAGCGAAAATGCAGAAATTTCAAACCGAAGACAGCCAGCAGCAGCGACAGGAACAGCGCAAGAAGCAGCGACAGCGACAGCGGCAGAGACAGCGGCTGCGCATGTCATAACAATTCATTGGCGTCATTTTAATGTCTGCCACTGGTTTAACATTTTAATGTTGAAATAAATTTTTGTTGCCGCTTTTTAGGCGCTGCTAAAAAAATTTTCCACATTTGACACTTGACGGCATTAGGCACTCGCAGTGTGTATAAGCAAAGCAACACACGCGTATGCATATAAAAACTTAACAACAAAATGTCTGTGCGCCCAGCCACGCCCACTGGCATATGGTGTGCAAGTCGAAGACGAAGACGAAGGCGCCATCGCAGGCCCTTGGCATAAGAGAAATCAGCATTAAACTGCACTAACGACATCATCATTATGTAACCAATAAACACGGCCATCAAAGACGCGTTTGAGGAAATGTTTATTTGCGCCTAAAAGCGCACTTTGATCAATTGAAATAAAGCGCGGCTGGTTGGGCTCAATGTGAGCCAAGGAGTGAGTCCCTCAAAAGGAACAAAATAACCAAAAAAGAAACAAAATGCGCCGTATTTAATAATGGCAACCACTTCAGCATCCTCAGCTTCATCTGCATGCTCTGCTTAGCCTGCCGCCCCCCTGCGACTTCTACTCCGCCTGCCCGTCCTCGTTCCCAATATGCACAGCGCATAAAGCGGCAATGAAGCTTAAAAGCACACGCATTTATTTCCCACTTTTTTCCTTCCTTTTTCATCTTCTTTTTCTTCCTTTTTTTGTCGTTTGCTTGCCTGGCTTTTCCCCCTACTGCTTTAAGGGCCAATTTTTCCTTGCCTAAATTCACGCAGCTCGACAACTTCAAAGCCTAGTGTGCGAATTCAGTTTCAGCTGCTAAAACATTTGAAGTGTTGCCATTGCCGTCACAGACGTCGTTGCCATTGCCATTGCCATTGCTGTTGGTGTTTGTGTTTGTGTTTGTGTTGCTGTTGCTGTTACTGTTGCCGTGCCTCTTGCTCAGCTCAGCATCAGCTCCATTAATTCTGCATCAAGTTCGGGCCTTAAAGCGCAGCCTGTTCCCACTCGATGTGCATAAAACTGCCTTTGCCTGCTTTAATTTGGCAAAGTACAGGATTCGTTGGCTTGTTTGCTGTCAGTTGCTAAAAATCGATGCCACACAGCTGTTGCCAACTTTTGTTGCGCCGTTTTCGTTGTCTTTTGGCGAGCAGCGTCATAAAATTAACACAAACATCACAGCCACAAGAACTCATGAAGGGACGAGACAGTGGATTAAAAAATTCAAAAGCTTTTCCAAATCTTCTCCCTAAACATATTCTTCGCATTGTTTGCCTTTTATAAACGTTGACTGATTCATTCAAGATGCCTATTCCCTGTAGTCGGATGCTTTCTGCTTTGATTTGACCAAACAAGTCTACTTCGTAGATTCCCATCTTTGCAAAGGTTGAAGTCACACAATTTTGGTTTTGTTGGTTTTGGTATTTCTATACTCGTATATTGTTTGGAATAACTCCTGGCAAACTTGAAATAAACATCCTCCATCGCTCTTTTGCTCCACAGTTGACGAGCACATGACCAAGAACACGACTCACGTTGACGAGAACAGTGCGCAGTCGCCAAAGGCCGACACCGGTTACATTGCACTGGCAGTGACCGGCAGCTTGATGGCCGCTTCCTTGACGCTCGCCATGGTAAGTGAAAGTTACCAGGCTTGAATACACTAGGGTAGGGTAGTCTATAACCGAAACTCCTTACAGATGCTCTTCCTGGGCTATCGCTACTGCAGTCGCAGACGCATCAATTCGATGAACTTTGAGAATCCGATCTACCGCAAAACCACCTCGGAGGATCATTTCAGTCTGCGTAAGAATCTGACAGCGCGCATATACGATCACACAAGCGCCATGGATGAAGAGGTGAGTAAAGCATAATCCAGTGAATATTTCAGCAAATCGATGAAACTCGATCTGATCCCTTCGCAGTACTCGCCCGTCATTGGCATTTCTTCGTACTAAGCCCAAGCGGCATATCCTTTGGCGTTGTGCTGCTGATGTGCTCTGGACTCAAGCTGCAGGCTGGATGCAGGCTGACATTGTTTGGCCAATGGCTGCAGAGTAAGGCATGGCATGGCGTCGTCCCTTGTTTGGAGTTCCTCAAAGGCTGCTCTGTGTACAAAATGTTAATAGTTAATTTTTATGTTTAACGCATATTAAATAAAAGCAAAAACAAAAACAACAAACGATAATAGTGGAAAATCGAAAACCGAATTGTTGAACGCTTATTTTGATCATGATCTGCATACGTGATAATTAAACGTTTCTCTCTTGTAAATACTCTAAGCCGGTCTTTGATTCGATTTGTTTCCTTTCTAGTGCAGCGAAGCACACTTGTGAACTAATCGTACTTTTACTAACTAAAAACACATTTACCGACTAATATTATTATTATTATTATTATTATTATTATAATTATTAAATTTATTATCTTCATAAATATTATGAATTCGATGTAAGAGCGCATGTAAATATATTAATTAACTAGATTGATTAAATAGTAAATATTTTTACCAATTATCCCAATGTGGTTTCATTTTTACATCTGCCTTCTCGGTTCTCGAATCAACAGGCTTTGCTAAAGTTGCTTATGGCATTTATCATAAAGACTATGGCTGGCAAAGATGACGATCGTGTTTGCTGGAATATGTAAGCGTAGTTTTGCGTCTGGCAAAATGGTCTCCAACCGTCGCCTACAAATGTACAGTCGCTGCTCTTCTAAAATACCTCGAATATGGTGCAGATTGGCGACTGTGTGTTGTTCCCCAGCAAAAAGTGCACAACAACGCCCCTGTCAGTGTATGAGTGTGTGTGTGCCTGAGCTGTCCGCAGTCCCCGCTTGGTCGACACGTACCCATCGTTAGACTCTCATCATCTGTGCGTGCTCCTGTTAAACAAATTTGCATAGGTATTCGTTTAAGGTTCATTCGATGCTTTGTTATTGCTGTGGTTCTTGTTGTTGTTGTTGCTGCGGGAATTATTAAAATTATGCTAATAATTGCCGTTCAATTGATCGTTATTATTATCAATCAATCAACAATTTTTTTCTTTCTGAAATTTACACATTTTTATGTGCTTTAACAGAAATTGCTTCACTGGAAATTCCATTTCATTTACTATAAATAAATCATATTTTTCGTATTTTGTGCATTTTGCGAAATTACGCATCGTATTTGAGTGTCAGTTTACATGTTGGACAAAGGCATTTTGATTATTATAAGTTTGTATTAATACACCTTGGGTCATAATATATGTAGGCATTCATTGGCTGCTTGGCAAGGTGAACTGAGACGAATGCAGTGAAGGGTCAACAAGGATGTGCTAAGAGTGCAATAGCCAAGTGAGTTGTAGCTACAAAGATAAACTCACATCAGAAACAAAGTTTACTCAGCATCAGCATCATGGCCAAGCAGCATAATCCATGTCTGACCTCTTTCAAACAAAAGTCCGGCATCCTTAATAATTGATGAACATGGCAACTAAAATAGTTCAGAACACGCTTATCGAAATTATTTAAAATCAATTTAAACAATTAAACTTGAGTATCACTTGAATTGTGGTCACCAACTTGCTTGGGAAACATCCGACCATTGTCGCATAGCTTGAATGCCAAGCTGAAGGCAAAGGTACTCAATTAGGCAGAATTACATTGAACATAATTTAAAAAAATAAAAAAATAAATTTAAAAAAGTTCAGTAGGTCTCTGAAACAGTAGCTGCAACTGTTTTATCTGCTGCTGATAACTAATTGCAAATGTACAAAGGCATTCATTAAGCGAAGCGACGAGCGTTCAAATTCGTAAGCAACGATAGTGTCTAGCAGGGAGGCAAATGTAGCGGCGGCAGCGCAGAGATTTCTATTCCCACGCACCTGCTGCGATCAGCGTTGCTCAGCGTTTCGTCTTATCAGTGGCCGGCGCTTCATTACCATCGCAAGTGTGCCGCTATGCGTTGAATTAGTCAACATGTGAAAATAAATTTCGTGATTGTGTGAATTATTTGTGTCATTAGCTACCCGACAAGGGAAGTTCCATTCGTTTACTGCCAATCAGCGGCGATAAGCGGACTTGCAATATGTTAACAATAAAATCGAGTGGGCTGTTTGACTGGCAAAGGTTCTTCTCTTTTATACTTATACTTTTAGAACTATTATACACATATATGTTAAGGAACGATGGTTCATTATCAAGGTCTAAAAAATTAGATAAAAATAAAAAATATGATTATAGTGTTGCACATTGTACATTATACAGCATTATTTTCAACGCTATCTTTATACTTATATGATATAAGTTATCAATATGAATATGATAATTTAATGTAAAACAATATAGAAACTTTTTAGGTACTGACGAAGCATTGAAGACCATAGATTTCCCATATCAATCATTAAGGCAAATCAACAATCAAAAGTCCTCAAAATATTCTAACGCATTATCGAGAGATCTTATGGCAATAGTATAATACACTCTAGTATTTTGTAAACCATTTAAGCTATTAACGCTAAATTATTCACTAAAATTTTAATTTAGCTAATAATAAAATGTAACTGACGTTTAACTTACCATAACCGGGTGGCGCATGTGCCACTTTTAGCTAAAAAGATTACAGATTTCTCAAACTTTGACACGCACTCTCGTCTACAAATGTGATTTAAATGCAGCAGCGTGTGTAGAGTATAAAACAAACAGTTGATGTTAACTTTTTCACTTAGTTAGTTACCAATTTGCACAAGTTCAAAGCTTAACGGGCAGCTCAAGTGAACTTCATTCATATGATGAAACTCAAAAATTAAAAAAGCAAAGAGCGATAGCAAAAGCAAACAAAAGCAAATGTCAAGAGCAACCGATAAAACTTGATAAAAGTTGAGAGAAAAGCTTATCAGCAATCGTTAGTTCCGCTCTCACACGCGCTTCTGAGCATTCTTGCTCTTGCTCTCCTCACCGCATCACTTGCCGACTCTTGTACAGTTTTTACACCTGTGCGAAAATAAGATGGCTGGTGAAAAGGGGGTAGGAGTATACAACAGTTGGTCGCATTAGTAAAGAGCACGTGGAGATCGCACATTCGGCAGTGGTTCGACTGTTCGGCCGTCGTGCATTGTTCGTGTGCTTCGTTCGCATTGCGACGTCATCAACATACGATCGATGGTCTATTTCAGTTCAGTTTTTTCTTAAGTTTAGTCGTCGTTCGTGCGTCGCGAGTTGTGGTTGCTACAAACTGTCGCTATTCAGTTAACGGGTTAAGTAAAATACTCAAGCATATTGAAAGCAAATACCAGGCATAATTTCAAAGCCTTTCAATAAAATTTCAACAAAATTAAAGGTGATGTGCATATAATCGTGACAAAAGAAAATCAACTTTATTGATGAACTATGTGTAAATGCGTGCAATATAAATTGGCAGCTACAACAACGAATAGAACACGTGCACCATGAAACGAAAGCAACAAATTTCGCTGACTTTAGACACAGCAAGCGAAAATAAAATAAACACTAACAATAACAGACAGAAAAAAAAAGAGATTACGTGTACAACGCGACTCAACAAAACGACACTTTAAATGAATCATAATCGCTGATCGATCAAATTCACACGATTTATGGTAGCGCCAAGTAATTGTGTCATCTTAGACACTTAGGCCTAAACGGACACTCATATATACAAGTGTACATACATAATTAATGTGTGTTCAATTTACCGCAATTATTTCTTAAATACTGCTACTTTTCGCTGCATTACACTTTTCACTCTTCAAAGGCAGCACAAAGCAAAACCAAAAAAAATTTAAAAAAAAAAAAAAAAAACAAAAACTAAACGAGGCCGGTGTCTGTGTCTCGAATTTACTCTTCAGGTTTTCAGTTTTCGTTTGCTTCGTTCGAATGTGTTTTTGTTATGTTGCCTCTTGTTTTTGCATTATCATGCCATGTCTTCGTATTTTCTCGTGCGTTTTTAACCAGTTTCGCTGCGAATATGTTGTTGTGAATTTTTGGTTTTTTTTTTTTTTTTTTTTTCAAATAATTTTCGTTTATTTATTGTCAAACTCTTGAACTCGAAGTTTGTCGCGTCGCCTTCAGCTTCATCTTCAGCTTTCTTTTAATTTTTATTATAGTACAGTAAAGTTTTTTGCAAATTTTTGCCAACACCTTTCTTTTTCTTAAGCCATAAGTGCGTGCGTTGAATTGGTGTAAAACATATTTATTGTTGCTTTTGAAATTGTTCTTTTAATTATTGCAGTCTCATGCACGCAGTCTGCTATTGTTAGGGAGTTTGATTATTATAGTCCTCGTCTAGATAACCCTAGACCACACGTTTAACTTGGCACTCGCCATTTCGGCAAAAGCTAAATAAGCACCTCTAGTTTCATTACTCCTTCGAAATGCATTAACTTGACTACTTATTTATACACCAGCATTTAAGTATTTGCCAATTTACAATCCATTATAACTATTCCCGATTGTAAAGGTTCTTTTTGGGATTTGTGCTTGTCAGCAGAATTTTCAAATATTTTACAAAGTACAGATCATTCAATAAACCATGTGGGAGTTTACGAATACTTATACCAGTGAAATATTAGAAAAAAATATTACACATAGTTAGTAATAATTGAATCACATAGCAGCCGCAAAATTCCATGAAAAGTTAATCAAATGAAGTGAAAATAATAAAATCGCACAAAGTTTATCAGCAAAAGTTGCGCAAAATATTTCAAAAACCGTAATAAACAATATTAAAAGCAAATAACTGCCAAACAAAAAAAGAAAAAAACGAATCTAAATTGTTTGGAAATAAAATATTTTTATTAATTAGTTTAGTAAAAGTTTATAAAAGCTTTAACAAATATTTTGTTCGCGTCTCTTGCAGCCACCAACAGCACAAATATTAAACAAAAAGTTTACACACTAAAAAGTTCAATTAATACAAAACTTCAAAAAAAAGGAAAAAGTATAATTTATTTAAAAATTCTGCAACTAAAATGGCCACGGACTGCGTTAGCAACAACAACAGTAGCCAAAGTATTACAACAACAGCAATAAGCAACAACAACAACAGTAGCAGCAGCAATAACAACACAAGCTCCACCCAACCCAGCCAAGCTAGCCAAGGCACGCAAGCAAATCCATCGAATGAGCCACCGAGAGTGAGCAAATTCTTCAGCAGCAGCGCACACTATCAAAGCAAAGTACAGCAACTGATCAGCTTCAGTTTCACCTCGTCGAATGTCATCTTCCTCACCTGCTTGCTCAGCATTAGCAAGTTCTGCAATGCGGCAGCCGTCAATCCCGCGCCCAGCATGAGCGCCACGCTGCTCATGCAAAACCTCAGCGGTTCGGCGCTGATGGAGAAACTCAGGGCGACAACGTGGGGCCCGCCCATCGACAAGGGCGGCAAGAATTCGGCAGCTGCAGCCAACAGTGTCAGCGGGTCCAGCGTAACAGGCGGCACCAGCGGCGGCGGCGACGGCAGCGGCGGCGGCAATGGCGGTGGCAACGGCTACACGATCTTCGGCAGCAAAGTCCTCATCAACATGGATATGAAGTTCCTAAACGTATCGGGTAAAATTGGCACGCCGCTGAGCATAGGTGAGTGAGAAGTCGAAAATTCAACTGACAGACATTCTTGTCCAATAAATCTAGCATATTCGTCGCTTTGGGTTTCACTGATGTAAATTTTTGGTTTTTTTTTTTGTGTCTTGTGTGGGTTGGGTCGAAGACTCTTCGCCGTTCCCGCTTGTGTGTTTATGTTTTTGGTCAACGTCTGGTGTAGACGGTGCCGCTGCTCGAATGATTCCGCTGAAACTTGTTTCGCTCGCAATTATTTATGCCGGCCGGCATATTGCGACTCTAGACTGCAGTTGGCAGTTATGTGCTATTGGAGCAAGTGAAGCCATGCTCGGCACAGCTGATTGCAATGACAGAATGAAAAAAGAGAACGACAGCAAGGCATGAAAAGCATGAACGGGTTTCCTCGCTTTTATTACAATATTAGTTTTCATTTCTTGCTTTTGCAATTGTTTGTCTGATCTTTGAATTGACTTTGCCATTGCACAATGGCTCAGTGTGCGGGACTTGTCAGGGGAGTCCACTTGGCAATTGCATAAAAACAAAAATTTTATGCATATATCATATCGATATCCCAATTCTTCTTCTTTGCTACACTTCAGCGACAACGTGTTTGTGTTTTGCTTAAAACTGCTGACGGTAGAATTTATTTGCAATAAACAAAAAAAAAAGAAAACAAACTCGAAATCGCATTTTTCTGGCTTCAATTACCGCGACAACCGCCGTCGTCTACACCGCGGTCGCCTTCCATACCCCGTGTCCGTCTTCATTACAAGCTGCTGCTGCATTGCGTTGTGCAGCGAAACGAGTTTTCTTCTTTTAAGGCAGGCAAACATAACTTTACGCAATCGTCACTCGTTAAACATAAACACAGCACATAGCACACGAGCATAGTAAGCATAAGCAGACATGTGCATTATACGAGTATACAGTAAAACATGCCAATGCAGTCCCGAAATACACTTCACTTCATTTAATTGACTCACGCACCTTTTTCAAGGTTTACAACTGCGAAAAACTGCTGCAGTGGCGGCCCGACGACATGGCAGCTTCGCGCTCGGTCAATTACCCACGTCTGTTGGCCAAATCGAACGCCAAGCTCGGCCGGCGGCAGATTTCATGTCCACTCTGATCAGTCACGGGTCAGTCTGTGAGCGATGCTCATACTTTCGATTTTTAACGCGTCAAGCCACAAAACTCACTTCTCTGAGAAGTTGTTGGCCATGTCCCAACAGGCATGAGAAGCTTCAGCTTTGTTGCTGCTCCAGACCGGCTACTCGCTGCTGCTTTTCCGCTGCTTGGCTGCAACTCTGCTCTGCTGTTTTTGCTGCTCTACGCGCCATTGGCTTCACTTGACTTGGCTACACTTCACTTCGCTTCGCTTCGCTTCACTTTGTTTTGCTCCGCTTTGCCGCACTTTGACTTGGCTTCACTCTGCTCTGCTCAGCTCTGCTCCACTTTTGCTGCTGCGCTGCTGCTGACCACAATCATTAACTGTGAGCGCATTGTGCTGACGTCGTGTGAGAAAAAGAAAATAAATGAAAAAAAAAACGCAAAAAAAAAAAAAAAAAGAGTATAGAAATTGGTCTGCGAGACTCCTTCTGCGCTACTCCCCATGCGTCTGCCTGTCTGCGCATTGCTTGCTGCCTTCTTTCCGCTCAAGCTTGCTTTTGGCTTTCGCTTCTGTTCTGCTCTGTTCTTATCTGTCAACGTGATGCAATGACCGTGAATGTGTGCTGCAGTCAGACCAATAGACTGACTGACTGACTGACAGACTGACAAACTGACAAACTGACAGACTCTCTTATGGCTTAAATTTCGCAAACGCTTATCCATTGCATGCGAGCTGATACTTGCTATTCTAAATTCATGCAACTTTTGGCATTTGCTTTTCGTTTCGCTGTTTTTTTTTTCATTGTATACTTTTTGATGCCTCGCACGTTTCATTGTCAATCTGGTCAGCTAATGCCATTCGAATTGTCTTTTGCAAATGTGCAAAAATGAAATTGTTTAGGGAATCTGCGTACGCCATCAATGTCAATGTGATAATTGAGCGACACGCGCCAAGGAAATCCTAGATGTAAATATTTTAGTTAAATACAACCCATCGATGCTGGAAGTGGCACTATGCCAGTTTGTCCGCAGCCTTAAACGAATTGGCCACTTTAAAAGCTGACTGAAGGCTTCCATTAATTCCTTCAATAATTAAATTAACAGCTTACTTATGTTGCGAGCGAAAACGCCGCGAGTTGCCAATGCTCGAATGAAGGGCGATTTGAAATCGAATTTAAAGCAAATAAATAAGAAAATTATATTTACTTATGCGTCAAATCCATTTCAGCTTTTACAAAAATTTGCTTATCCGCGCTTAGCGAGAAAAACATGAAATTCCGTGTATACCATGAATTGCCTTAAAAAATGCCTTTCCGCTGAATTGTTGATAAGATGTGGTTTTTATTTAGGGAACATTATTCGACTTATTTCTTGAAACTTTACTTTACACTACATACGAAGTCGTTTCATCACGGCTTTTCCCAAGTTGCAGAATTCCAGCAGCTGGCATATTTTATGAAATACACTAATATAGTGTAATTTACTGATGCTTTTTGTTGATTAAAGTATTTTTTCAAACTTACTTTCTAATATTGCAATATACAATATTTAATATTATATTACTGAGACGTCAATTCTGCCAATTAATAAATTATAAAAAACAAAAAAATAACCGGCAATAAATAAAAAACATCATGAACTTTTTGCCTTATCTAATTTTGGTTTTCTTTTTTTTTTTTATAATATATTGCGTAGTAATTGTGCTTTTATTTTTTAAACAATTTATTTATTAAAAGTGCGTCTAATAGGTTTAACCTCAGTACAAACGAAATGACCCAGCATTTGCGACAGTCGAGACATTCTTTCATATTTCTTTATTTTTGTTTTTTTTTATTTGCTTTTTTTGGTTAGTAGTCTTTTTATTGCTTTAACGTATTTTAATTGTTTTTTGACACTTGTTTATTTTTGCTTTTTTCTTTTTTTTTTGTTCTTTGCAGTTAAACTGTTAAAAATATCAATTTGTTAGTATTAAATATTCTTTTTTGCGTTATGTATATATTTCTTAATGAACTCTTGACTTTCTGCGTCTAATAAATTGATTGAATTTGCTAATAAATTTTTCGCTAAGTTGTTTTTCATAACTCTTATAAATAAATATATTTAAATGACAAAAACCAAGATTTAAACTAAAGGAAGTTGTTCGGATGCTTGACAATGAAATTGATTGATTGTTTCACTGACTGGCTGACTTTAATGTTAGTTTGTTTACTTATATTCTATGCATAATTTGTTTAACACGGTCATTGCATTGGTTTTTTTCTTCTTTAACTTTATTATCTTTGTCAGGGTCACGCAAAGACTTTGCCACTGTTGACACTGAGTTCGTATCGAAGATAGTCGAAGAAGCGCTCACAGATTTAGACACATAAGTATTAAGTATAAAACACATAACTGAACAGTTCGTTAACCATTAGCAGTACCTGTCTTTGGCTAGGAAGTGCATTTGTTTGCAAAAATATATACACACATGTGTATGTATGTATGTATAAATATCTGAAGTTTTGATCTTGAAATCATATCATGTTATGTTAAAAATACTTTTTATGTTCATTTTTTTATATGTTTATCTGCTTTTTTCTTTTATTTTTTATTTACCAAGCGCAAAATACATTTTTTTATTTAATCCTAATTAAAACTTGATCTAACGGTGTTTCCGTTTCTTCCGTTCCGATTCTTTTCTATTTTTTAATTTTTTTATAACATTTTGTATTTATTTGATTTTTCTTATGTGAAATATCAATACTGAAGCAACTGACAACGTCACTAAATTGAACAATTTAATTTGAGTAAAAAAATAAAAACTCAAATAAAAAATATTTTAAAACGGTTTAAAATCAAATTAATCATGCAAGATTCACGTTGCCACATAATGTTCAAAAAATCAGTGGCATGCGATTTGTTCTTATTTTATAGGTGTAATTTTATTTTTGCCTTATCTAATACGTCATACATATGTGCATATGTGCGTACTTATGCCAAACCGGAAGCTAAACTGCCAATAAAAAAAAATCCATAAAACAACGCACCGGCTTTTGTTTCGTTTCTATAGAACTTATATCCAATCAGATAATTAAAAAAAAAACAATGTGAAGGTCACATTCATTTATGAGTTGCAGTAAGTTAGAAAAACGTTTATAGATTCAACCAACGATTCCCTGAATATCCCATATATGTTTTAGGAAACACTTATGGCAAAATGATATTGATTCTTCTGCATTCGACTTTTCGATAAATTAACATATTGGTACTAATGCATTTTATTTCTCTTTTTTGCGATTTATAATATAAATTTTTATCTTAGATAAGCTTTCTAATTTAATTAATTATTGCGATTTAATTAGTATTAATTTTTAATTAGACAAATAAAACATTTTGACTACAGAAAAATGCAATTGAAATATCTTTGCTCAAGTCATGAAAAAAGGTCGCACATGTGCTTTTGGTACTTTACTTATTTTATCTATTTTTCATTTCTTCTTATTTGACTTATTTATTTATTTTATTTTAATTTTTGTTTTTTTTTTTCTTGCTGTTCTTTTTATTTTTGCTTTCTTTTTGGCAAGCGAAGTGAAATTTTTTCTATGCGTAGCTTCTTCTGTATTTTTTTTTAGGTTTATTTCTTTTTGTCACTATGCGCTATGCGCTATGAACATTTCGCATCGATTACATAAAACGTACTTATGTATATTTTAAACATTTTCAAAGTATTTGAACCTACTTAAAATGAATTGAGCAACCCGTTTAATATTTTCTTTATGTCTAATATTTTCTTTATGTCTTAGCTGCTCTACACTTTAATGGTTTTTCTGTTGCCAACGTTGAAACGTGTTGCTGTAATTTTTTTTATTGCAAAATTGTTTTTGTTTGCCTTCGCATTGTGTTTGTAACAAAAATGTGGCGTGATTTGTGAGTGAACCCAAACAATTTTTGTTGCTGTTTATTTGTCTGTTTGCACAAGTGTTTGCGCGATATTTTTATACGTAAGCACGCCCAACTTGGGAACGCATACTCAATGCAAAAACTGAGAAAAAAAAACTGACGTGGCGGTGTTAACCTTAAGTAGGATATTTAACGGTGTTGGCTGACAATTAACGCAATACTCTGCTCTCTTCTGCTTTACATATATGTATATAATAGTAAAAGCAAATCACCTAAATAAATATATACGGTGACGTATTAATGTGCCGATTGTTGTAGTAATACATCATTGTTGTTGTCGCAGCGTATTAGGTATGTTGATGCAAAAATAATAAAAAATACTAAATACCGGTCGCTGATTCATTAAATTAAAAGCCCACGTTTTTTGTTGTTTGTTATTGTTATTTAATTGTTGTTGCCATACACATATATAATGCATTGTTGTTGGTAATAACACAATTACAAATTTTGTTGTTATTGTTTTTTTTGTTTTCTACTCGTATGTTCACACAAAAAATTTTCGATGACGACAACGATCAGGCCACATTTTTCTTAAACAATAATAATAATGACAACAACAAAAAAACAGCTACGCATAAGCGAAACAGCAACATGACTAAGAGCAACAGCAACACATGTAATTATTGAGCGCGCAAACAAACAAAACAGCAAACGCAAACACACAAACACAAAACTCAGCAAAGGCAAATGTTTCGTTGAAATCTCATTAATAAGAGTCACATGCTGTTGGCTTTATTTAAAGAGTTACATTTTTCTTATAAGAGTAAATGATTCCGCTCTTTTGCCGTCTTCTATATTTTTTACTCATTATTGTTGTCTTGTAATTTTATAAGATATGACCACACTTACTGTATTTTGTGACGGCTGAAGATTTGATGTTAACCGTAAATAATTTTTACACCTACTAAGCTTGCGCTGATGAGGCACTTTAAGCCTACACCCACTTTCGTGTTAATTGTTGTGTTGCAACAATTAAGGCAAGTGCACATTGAAAACAAAACAAACCAATGCCGGGTGTTTGACTCAGTGCACTTATGGCAAATGTGGCGTGTTCATTTGTTTATTATTTAAAATATAATCACATGATAAACGAGCTTATTTACACGCTTTAGATAATAAATATTTTTGGCTAATACAGTAGAGCCTCGATCATGCTAACAATACAATATAAAGCAATCATGCCATGACATATTTTAGTAATTTTTTCTAAGACTTACGTTCCCCTTGGCAAGTTGCATACTTCTTCTAGCCGCCTTGCACTTAACAGCTCAAAGTGCAGTGAAAACCCAACAGTTTGCGTGCAAAGTTCAATTATACGCCAATAAAAAATCGGTAAATTTAGAAAAATTGCAAAAAAAAAAATTTTATCAGAATTTCTTATCGTATTAACTCGGTTTTGTGCAAATACTTTGTCTTTTATTATTTCTTGTTGCAATTAATTTTTTGTGGATTCTTTTGTTTCTTTCAATTGCTAATTTATTATTAGTTTTGTTTTATTTTTGTAAGTATAAATAGTTCAGCTCTGGCGCCTCTTTGCTTACAGTAGAGTCACTTATCAAATATCAAATACAAAATGAAGCCAAATGCGTTTTAATCAATTTATTTGTTTTACTTCATTTTTGTCTTGCAAAATAATTGAAGGTCGTTCGTTAGCTGAAAATAGTTGCCAATAAAAACAAATCACTAAAGTGTATCAGATTACTTGCATTGCATAAGTTAAATCACCTGCCAGATTGCTTATCAGTTTAATTAGCGCCAATGTGTGACTGGTTCCGCTGATAAGTGCACGATGATTTATTATTGTTTATAATTGCGTATCTACTTCGGCGATTCCTACAATAAATCCGTTCTCTATTTCATGTTTTCTTATCACATCGGCATCTGAAGTATTTGCAAGCAGCAGCGCTTATACATTATCTTAATCCCAACTTGTATAATTTGTGAGCATAGTAAGAAATCGTGTGTGACGCAAAATTTTTATGTCATGCTTACCATTTTATTTCTTCTTTTTTTTTAAAATACATATAAAATTAGTTAGTAAATATTTATCAGTTAAACTGCTTTTAAATTTTGTTAATTTTTATGAATGACAAGTGTTGCCACTTGAACATTGCACATACGCCGCGTAGTTCCCATGGCATTGCTTCGACCGTTTGACAATCAAATACGGAGGGCAATGCATCGTAAAAATACATGCATGCATGGATAAGCATGCTTTGCCAATAACTGAATAGCAATTACATAAAAGCAAATCACTATTGGACAGTTGATTGACCGCCTTTGGCCCCACGGTCAACGTGGCATTGGTTGGCAAGTGCAGAAGCCATTGGCAAATCATTTAATTGCAGCTTGTTAAGTTTGTAAGCAAATGTAAATCTGAATTCTTGCTGCCAATTTGCCAAAGAAAACTTGATCTGCGCCGCATGCTGCCCCCCGCGACCGTTTAGACGCGGTATTTCATACCAAACCGCAAACATTTGCCAGCTGTTGCTGCAAGCCGGGCAGGCAATTAAACTGCTGACACAGAAATCAATCACGAAAATATTTCACAGCGTAAACTATACGAGCCCATGCAGCATGAAATTTCGCACCATTAAGCCAGACTCGTTTCAATTCAATGGAACTCAACGCGACGCGACGCAACGCAACGCATCGAAACCGCGATGCCACGCAACTCTTGCGGCCGGGTCTGCCTGCCTGTGTAGCAACGAGCTGAGCAGAGCTGGGCTGGGGAAGCAGAATGCATAGTTCAGGCAGGTCGCAGCATTTGCCCGTTTGCGTTGTCGTCTTTCGCTTGATTTGGCAAAGTCAATCAAGGGTCAAATCAATGAGAATGCCTTAGCAGCCGGCACGCACTCGTTTGCGTATACTTAATATTGATTTATGCGCCCAAATTGGCAGAGCCCCTTTTCTTATTTTCATTTCTGCCTGTGCTACTCAATTACGCATAATAAAATAACAGACACACCCCTTACTTGGCTAATTGCTTTGATTTGTGCTATTCAAAGTTGAACTTGATGCTCTGCTGCTCTGCTTTGCCTAACTCTTGTGATGCTTTACAACTGTCGCATGCGTTGTTCGTTCGTGTGAAAGCGATCGATGTCTTGTTTTCATTTAGTTCGTCAATCATATTAATTAAAGGCCACTCTGCTCCAAGCAGCCAATCTTTAGAGTGTTCAACGAGTGCCTCGGGTAATCAAGATGTGTGTGTGTGTACCAGGAATCTCATATCATTTACTAGCCTGTTCCGAGTAAAGTCATTCTTCACTGCCCACCAGCCTAGGTTGGCATGTTCGCTTAATGAATATTCTTCATAAAACTCACATCAAATTATTTCAACTCCAATTTGTCAGCCGCAATGTGATTTTCACTTAAGTTTGCACAGCAATTGCCAAATCGAAAGTTCGCCATTTATTATTTCACGAAGGGTATTTGGCTTTCTGAGAGTTCTGCTCCTCCTTACTTATTATTTATTTATGTTGTTTCTTTTTTCTATTTGTTTTTTTTTTTCGTTTTGTTTTACTTTGTTTGGTTTCGTGTAGTATTTGCTGATTTTCTTCCATTTGTGCTACATTTGACTTGGTGATAGGTGTAATGCATAATTTAGATTAAGTCTGTCTGTATTCTAGTTTCTTATGTAATAAATAAATTCAAACACAAAGCTCTAAGGCAATCATCATGCACTCATGCCGTTAAACATTCATGCCTCCCCGCCTGCCTGTCCACCCGTCTGTCTGTCTGTCTGCCTGTCTGTCTTTACGCATTCACTGCACTTGCATGCACAGTTCTATGGGCATTTATGAAATCCATGTAAATTCTACGCAATTTGCATTTAAAGTGTGTTTAGTGTGTGCGTCTAATTGAAAATAATATGGCAGAAGCGCAGCAATGGGAACAACGAGAAGGCAGGCGCGGGCATGTAAAGCGCATTGAGGTGCAGAAAAAGTGCACACAAAGGCAATAAATTGAATTGCTGCAAGTAAATCGGCTAATCAAATCATTTCAGCTCGCAAATCGGCATTTATATGCGCAAATGGCGCAGTGAGCCACTGTCCAAGTGCGCAATGCGATAACTCAAATTGGAACGCAGCGTATTGTGTGTCTTCCCTTAATTTCTGCAATCAGTTTTTTTTTTTCAATTCGCATTTGATTTTAGCATAAAGTTCACATATTTCTTGGTTTTAATTATTTTTTCTAATTAAATGTTAATGTTATGATGCATGGGCGGACCCGACACCCGTTCGTAAACAGGGAAGAGTGACCTTGAAGGCGCAAAGTAACAAAGTCAAATAGTCACAGCACTTTCACATTGAATTCAAAAGCACATTGGCTCAACAAAATGTTAAGCAGCAAAAGTATTCGCTGCTTTTGAGTAAAGTCAGGGAATCCCGAAATTGCTCAAACTAAAGCAAAATTTCTTAAGAACAAACGCATATTCGCTTTATCATAACGGCTGATTGCATAGCAAAGCTGCATATCACACTGCAAAATAAGTTTGACTTGTGTCTAATCGCCTAAGACGACGTAGACTCAGTCCCAAGGCGGCGAAAAGAGCAATGGGAAGCGGGAGCAGCTGACATAATTGCCGCAGGCATTCGCAAATGCGATCGTTGCCCGGAATTCGGTTGTCAAAGCCAACCCGAAGCAAGCCAACTGGCCCAAGTTCAAATGGCACCCGCTTAATTTACATTCATGTGTTTGGCAAATTTGCAAGGGACACGCATTCAACAAATCAAACAACAATCGAGAAGGCACCGACGGCGGGAATGGCTGCGGGAATGGCAGCGGGAAGGGCCATGGCAGCAACATGACAACTCAATTTCCGTCACTTGACAACATTTTCACATCACATCACATCACATCGCTTCGTATCGCTTCTAGTGTCGTGTCGTACCGTGTCGTGTTCTTGTTGTTGTTGTTGTTGTTACCGCTATTGTTGTTTTCAACAACAGCAACAAAAGCAACCGTGAAATTCCTCTATAGTTTTTGTGTTTTCATCAGCGAAAACCCTTTGACAGTTGATGTCGTCGATGAACTGCTGCCGGGTCTGAACGAGAGCGGCCATGACTAATTCATGGACATGCGGAAAACTTTAAAAGATTTTCTTTTCTTTTTTTTGTGTTCTTTGTTTTATATTTTATTTTGTTTGGTTTTGTTTTGTCTTGTTTGCATTTGGTTTTGCTGTTGACAAATAAAGGTCAGCATTGACGGCAGCGGTTTGCGCTGATCACAGCTGCCTACCAGGCCTCCTTGGATCCCTTCTGTCCCTTCTCCGCTTTCCAACCAACATGGCGCAACGCCCCAGCAATTATTATCATCCACATTCGCCACATGCAAATCCTTTCGTGCTTTGCCAACTGCCACACCAAAGTTTTCTCGGTTTGTTTTGTTTGTTGTTTATCCTTGGTGCTGTTTTTGTTGTTGTTGTTGCTGCTGTTGCCGTTGTTGGGAATTTTCACTTATTAATTTCGATGCTTTTGTTTATTAGAAAGCAGCAACAACAATCAGCGCCTTTTGTCGAATATTTTGTCACCCTTTGTGCAGTCGCCAGCAGCAGGATGCCGACAGACGGAGCCATCACGGATTTTGGCTTGCGGTGCGTTTGGGCTTTGTTCAGCAATGCTTGGATTGAATTTTAGACCAGCTGCTTGGCTTGGCTGGGCTTGAATTGGATTGCAGTGGTGGCCTGAGTTGGTTTTGGTGCTTGGGTTTTTAGGTTTGGGTTGGTTGGCTTCGCTTACAAGTTTGTCGACTGTCAGCTTTTTAGTTTTATACGACATTAACATGGACTGCTGTGCAGCAGAGTGTCGAGGAGGTTCCATTTCGTTATTATCAGCGGCATCGTTTGCTTTTCATTAAAAAGGGATTAAAGCGGTTTCATGCGACTTTTTATTTTATTTTTTATTTTTGCTCTGGTTTCGGCTTTTGGGTGCAAGTTAGAGGTCGAGTTCGGATTCGGGTTCGGGTTCGGCTTAGGGGTCATGTACATGTGTTTTCATGATGCTTGTTGTCTCATTAATTGGAAAAGTTTTCAACTTATGAATTTTATTTGTTTTGCATTTTGTATACTCGTATATAATTAGGGAATAGTTAATGTTTCGCCCCTGGCCGTGCATGCAAATGTCATTTGTAAACTTGGCAGCTGTTTTTGTACATAATTTTAGAACAGTCAACCCTCATTAATAATTATACACTGATATAGTACAATATTTATTTTATTTTTCATTGTTTTTCTTTTTTTTGGAAACAGCTCAATCAATTTTCAAAGGCTGCGAAGAGAAACAATTCCAATGTGGCGATGGCACCTGCATTCCGGTGCGTTTTCTTTGTGATTTCCACCCGGACTGCAAGGATCACAGTGATGAGCAATTACTGGAGTGTAAATTTGGAGGTAAGTCACATTTTGCGTATACATAAATCAGCTTCAGCTCAGATACTTGGGCCTTAATCAGCCGAATCTGCGAAACTGTCTATCCTGCATGTCAGTGCCTACTGCACAAAGTCCCATAGAGATGTGCAGCAGCTGCTTGTCGCTCAATAAAACTGAATATCTGCTTTATGTCAACAGCAGCAATGCACAAATTCAGCCTGAGGATATGCTATGAAAAAATGCGATTTTTACACACGACTTGATTTTTACAGCCGCCGTAACACACCATAAATCGCTTAAGCAAATGCAGAACAGCGACAGACCCCATATACACAAAGAATTGCCTGCGCGGCAAAGGCAAATTTCACAAATATTGCAGAAGCTCAGCAAAAACTAGGCAAACGAACCGAAAGCATGCAACAGTTGTTGCTGTTCTTCTTTCTGGTTGTTCTTATTGCGGTTGTTGTTGTTGTTGCTGTGCCTATGAACAGCATGTCAAAACATTTCTTAGCTGACATTTTCTGGCAAAAGAAAGTAAAAAGAAGACGACAACTTGCGGAGGACGGCGAATGCAAGCAAAGAGCAAAATGATTTATCTGACTCTGAAGTGTGAGTGAAAGGCAAGTGAAAGACGAGCTGCCGTGCTTTGAGCCAGTTGCCATAAATATTTAAATTGGTTGTGGCCATTGAAACGTTTTAGTTTGCCTTCTTGCGGTTGCCTAAGCGGTCGTGCAGCCGCAACGAACTCCATTGCGCCTCCCGGCACTAGTTTCTCGAATGTCTGCGCACATTTTGTATTTTGGTTTCTTGTTTTCTCTATTCTGCCAAACTATTGATAATCAATCATTGACTTACTACTGTCGTAGAACGTATTCTATTGCTCTATTCTACGTACTCTGGAATATTTCGTGCTTTCTTGCATTGGCTGCCAAGTCACTCTCCCGCGTTTGTTCTCATTTCGTTTGCAGACTCAACTCCCCTCGCCCTATCCCAAAACATTGCACTTGCAGACATCTCTGACGATCTGCGACTAACCCATTTAACAGTTTCATTAACCTCACCGCAGCTGCCCGCTGCTGCTTGGCTAAGCCTTTGTTCGTCCAACTGTTTCTTAAGTTGTCTATTGTTATGTTCGCACAACATTTGACTTGGGCAATCGCTTAGCTGCCAGGTAGTCCTTTTGTGTTCTCTTACGAGTTGCATTCCCTGCCAACTACTGCTGCAGATATCCTTTTCTGGTTTTATTTTTTGGTTTATTTTTTTTTTTCTTTAAACTTTTCATACTTTTACACTGATCCACTTTGCGAAGTTGTGTTTGTTTGCACTTGAGTCTGCTGGTTGAGTCTTGAGTTTCACCCGCGTGCCAACATGACTCGCTGCAACTTGACGATGCGACTTTGCTCCACTTGAATCGACTCAGCTAAGGTCCTTTCTGGCTAGCTGTCCGCCTGCCCCTGCGTCTGCCTGCCTGCATGGCAGTGTGTGCTAACACTTTGTCACATCTGTTGCTAGTTTACGTGCTCTAATCTGATGTCAGTCATTTGCAATTTTTCAATTTAGAAATGTCACGGCACTAAAACTCTCCAAAACCATTTTGTTTTGTTTGATTTAAGTTTTTTCTTTTTTTGTTTTTTATTTTTTTTTTTTTTTTTTTTGGCTTTGTTTATTTGCGCGTCTGTGCCGGTTTCTCTCTTCCTCTCTTTCTCACTCTTTGGTTTCTTTTTTTTTTTTTTTTCTTTTTTTTGTTGCTTTATTTATTCCGTTTTGTCTGTTTGCTAAGTTTGTGTATTCTGTTAAGTAAGTAACAACTGACTGTTTATTTTGTGTCAGTTGTGTCGCACACTGCAACTGAACTTGTTCGGGTTTTTTTCTTTTTTTTTTTATTCTGTCACACAATTTACTTCTTTTGCCCTTTGTCCCCATTTGCCCACATTTTAATGTGGGTTTAATTTTAATTTGAATTTAGTTGGGTTCTGTTGGATGCTTGGATTAGCTAAATTTATTTTGCAATTTTGTATCCGAATTGCAAAAAAAAGGGGCAAAAAACAACAACAACAAGAACATTAAATCGAAAACAAAAACAAAAAATAACCACAATTCGAATGCGAATGCAATGCAATTTTTGTTGCATACTTTCAGGCTGTGCTTATTTACTTGTTTGTGGTCATACAGTACAGTAGCGTATAAATTTGTCAAACACTAACCGAAATAACAGCTGCATGCAATGTTTACAGTCGCTTATAAAATATTTGATATTAAGTAAACATTTTAATAATTTAACTTATATCACACCCGCAAGACATGCATAAATTCGCTAAAATATTTCACCAGAGGTCGTTTGCACACAAATACACATACGCATGCTCACACACATACACAAATGTGCATACATATATATGTATGTTAACATAGATAATACATTTGTTTATTTTATGATTCCTTCGCACTTATGAAAACAGCTTTGTGAATTGGCAAACACCGAAATCTACTTATTGCCTTAGATTAATATTTATTTTAAATTAATAAAAGCGCAATTTTAAATAAATATTTATTTAAGCCCATTTGCAATAACATTAGCGCACTAACCGTAGCCATATGCGCCACGTTCTTGTGCCTATAAACAAAGGCCTTGAGTTAGCCAAACTGTAAGAAAAAGAAACAGCAAAGCTAAGCGAGTTTTACATTGTGCAACAATTGTAATAACAACAACAAAAACAACATCAGCAACGAGTGTCAAGTGCAATCAATGTAGCAAATTGCATCATGCAACTATTTTGATAACAAAACACCAAAACTACAACTGAAACGAAACCAGTTCGGGGCAAGCCAAAGGCAGCACGCAATTAAAAATTTTTTTCAAAAAAGCATGCTAAAAAAGCCAATCAAGCCAATTGTTGACCTCATTTGACTTTAAACAATAAAAAAAAAAAAAAAACCCTAAAAGACTTGATAACAGATTTTGGAATTTTTTTTGCAAAAGAAGGGAAGTCTGCGGTCAACAGCATTCTACTTTTTTTACGATTTTGTTTTTTTTTTTTTAATATATATATTTAATGTACAATATAATTATATTCTGCGCCACGCGGCTGCTAAAAGATTAGAATAAATTTATATTATCATGAATGGGCAAGGATTGCTTGAATTTACTTTGAGGTCAAAAGCCGCAGCGAATTAAGTCAAATGCGTAATTGCAAGCAAAATAATTTTACATACAATTTTTAATATTTATAAGAATGCATACGCATTTGCTTATTTAATTAGAGCAAACGCCAATAAAAATCAAGCCGAAATTGGGTTAATGCGTATTTACCCAAGTAATGCGTCTTACTGTCAGCCGCGATAACTGCGCAGCCCAATGAAGCCAGTCTCAGCCTAAGCCTAAGCCACAGCCTAAGCCGAACTTGACACATATTCCACTGAGTAGCGCAGTAAATACAATGAGGAAGTTTTCATTTATAATTATAGCAATCTCTTACATATTTCTATATTTAAAAAAAAAAAACACAAATAGCAAAACATCATTTAAAAAAAAAAAAAAAATTTGTTATTGTTATTGTTTTGAATAAGTTATCACTATACCTATCGCGAACAATTCATAGAATGCCTTACATTATTTGCAAAATTAAAATATAAGCAATCAAAATGATTGATTAATTTCAAGGGATTTAAATACAGTAGCAAGTAATGATAAGCCAGTATAACGTGCGCAACAAAATAGTTGAGTATGCTCATAATTGAGTGGGAGGGGTGACTTGACAGGGCAAACTTCTGCATAAAGATGCAATGTTTTCAAAAGCTACAAATTAGACGGCAATTCGACACTCAATGCAATTGGCTACTCCGCGAGTTTGCGGCAATATACGCACTCAACTGCTTGCAACTGAGTTGAGTAAGTTTGCAAGTTGAGTAGAACTCAAACTCTAAGTTGAGTTAACGTTGAGTTGAGTTTTAAATATTTTTTTTTTTTGGTTATTCTTGAGTGAGAAGTTCGCGCATAGCACAAAGGCAGGCAGTAGCTGAGAGATAAACGTATTTTCATTTTGCGAAATCCATTGACCAAACACGACGATGATGATGATGGCAACGACGACTGATGCTGCTGCTGCTGCTGCTGCTGCTGGTGGTGCTGCTGATGCTTTTTGTTTTTAAGTTTTGTTGGCGCTCGCTTGTATCTCAGTTTGCGTCGAACTTTTCAAACAAACGGACGTTGAAAATAAATAAAAGGCGAGCTACAGCCAAATTACTGGCAAAATAAACCGCAATTGAGTTTTACATACAAGTTGAAATCCTAAATAGAAGAAGTTCGTGTTGCTGTTCGAAGTTTGTTGCATAAAGTAAGCCGCCTATAATCAGTTTTAATATAATATCGCAAGCAATTGGAATGCAAGTTTAATATAAAAATCCATGCAATTATTCAAATGACAAACACCGTCAAAACAGCTGTTCGTGTACGTCTCAAAGAAGAAACTTTACACTCCTTAATTAAATATAAACGAAAGCATGCAGAAAAAAAAAATTTAATAACATAAAATCAAATAATAAAATCAAAAGCAATCAAATGAAAAATCAATTGGCATGGCACAACAAAAGAAAAAAAAAAAAAAACAAGTCCAAAACAAAAATACGAAAAAGAAAAACAATGCCACAATATTACAACGCTGCCTTTTTGGCCAAACGGACGAGGAAACGACCAAACGAACGCACGCACGTACGTCAGGACGAAACAGGAAAAACAAGCACAAACACGCACCGCGTCAAGTATTTCATTTCGTTTAGCCTGCAGCAGCAAGAGACATGCGAATGCCAAATAAAAATGAGATTCCCTTTGCTCTGCTCAGCTACAGCTTCAGTTTGAGCTTCCGACTCGGATTCAAGCGAGATGACGATGACGATGACGATGACGTCGACGACGACGTCTCAGCTGACAACAACATAAAAAGACTCAAACGGAAGCAGGAGCAGCTTTTGCCATTTGCGACTGCTCGCGCAGCCTGTGAGCTTTCTGAGGCATGCCGCCGATGCCGCACCGCAGCACACTCGCTACTGTTTGCTCTTGCGCATTTTTGGCGCTCATATGCTCAGCTCAGTTGAGTGGCAGGCAGCAGGGAGCAGACGGCAGATGGCAGGCAGGATGTGGTGGGTGTTAGGCAGCAGGCAGCATCCTTGTGACAGCTACAATGGAATTATGTTTTGGCATGTCGCCAGTTTTACGTTTTTATTTTTTCTTTCAAATATTTTTTTTGTTTTCTTTTTTTTTCCTGTTTTGTCGACGTTCTTTGTGACTTTTAGTCTATTTGTCTTGCTGAGACTGTTTGTCTGCCTTTTTTCCTTGCCTTTCCTTGCGTTGCCTTGCGTTGCGTTTTGTTTTGTTTGGTTTTTTGTTGTTTTGTCCTTTTTTAAGTAGCGCCTCCGGCGTTATTTTTGTTTTTTTTATTTTTTCCTTCGACGTTTCATTAATCTTGCTCAGGTCAATATGTTTATTATTATTATGTAAATGTTTTCTGGTCACTCTTGACATTTGTTGTCGGCAACACGAATATTTGTTTGCCGTCCCAACTGGCTGACATTAACATATTAATTAAATTCGTCACAGCCAGGCTAACATGGCCCAAACAAATGGCTACAAAACAAAGCGATAACAAGTCAACGCCTTGAGAATTTAATAAATGCAGCAATAGAAAACAAATAAACATTAATACTCTTGTATGTGTACAGACTAACAATATACATTTAAAAAGCCAAAAAAAAAAAAAAAAATAGAACAAAAAGAAAAAAAAACAATTTGCATAATAACTACAGTCATTTTGCATAAACTTGACACAATTCTAAATAAAAAAGCATGACTTAAACTTGACAGATTGACTGCGTGCGTGTAAATAATGCGACGAAGCAGGGCTCAGATTACACAGAACAATATTTTGAAATGCAAAACATTTTTGAAAAACAAAAACAAAAACATATTCTGTACGATCTGCTGTGACATTAACTACGTCGCACATGATGAGTTACTAAAGAAACTAAAGCCAAAAGTTCCAACATAATAATAATAATAAAAATAAAAGTAACAACAATAAAATGACGCGTAAACAGAATTGTTATTAAAGCATAAATTAAAGTTAAATGAAAGCACTTTCAAAGCAATTGCTGAGATACATTATCCTTTTGAAGTTCATTTTACTTAACAAATTGAAAGGGACATTTAAAGTCTGATTTTATGCGTATTTTATGTTAAACATGAAATTGGCACTCCAAATGAGTTAAAAAAGCATATCTTATTGAACTGAATGTGTGAACTTTAATAAAGTTCAATGTAACAATGTTAACAAACCACTGACCTAAATGCACACATGAGAATTAAATTCAAAAGATGTTGTGAAACTGAAATCCAAATGCTTATGGAGTTAACAATTAAAAACAAAGTGCAAAACAGTTTAAACTTATTAGAAACTAAGCAAATCAATAAAAAAAAGGAGACGTTGCTACATAAAATAAAAAAACAAATTACTATGCAAAATATAATATCTTTAAAAAAGTGAAAAATAGAGCAATTTTATTTGTATTGTAAATGAATTACATAAATCATAAGAAATTAATCGAATTATGGTGAAGCCAACTTGTTTCCGCGTTCATTGTGTATACAATTCTCAGAACATTGCGGAAAGCAGTCAAAGCAATAAACAATTTTTTTAATACAAGTGCAAAGGTCAATTCAATGGTTTGCGGTTTTTTTTTTTCTTGCATTTGCGTTATGATAACCTGCCACTGTGTAAAGCTTCAAGGCATATTTACAATAAATTTGATTTTGCTATAAATTGTTTTTCATTTTCTCCGCAAATCAATTTTGGATTATACAGCCTAACGAAGTCAGTTCCAACTTTGGGTATAAGTTTAAATTTACTCAACGTGAGCCCAGTGGCCCGTGCCTTCGTCTTTGCTATTCTAAGTCATTCACTGCATAGTTGCCTATTTCCGCGAATGCTTTGAGATACCAGGTCATAAAAAAATGCCAGATTATTTTCATTAGGTTATTGGTTTAACTTCTTTATTCATTTTTGTTCAGAATATAAACACAGAGATCAGCAGCAAAATTAATAATCAACACCAAAAATTATGCGTTTAACCTATGAACATTTGAGTAATGAGTTCGAGTCGGCATTATTAGTTTAACAACATATATACTGCATAAAGAATTAATTCACAGCATAAAAAAAAATCAACCATAATTTTGCTTATGGCAACATTATTCGCGAATTTTATTAAAACGACAAGATCTCACAGCTTAATGTGTACAATAATTAAATGCTAATAAAGTGAATTAAAAAGAAATGTATTAAAATTTTTACTAATTAAAAATCGTGCATGCATAAAACACAAATTATTTCTCAGTAAAAGTGCTCAGCAACCGAAACCGCAGCCAACGCAACATCCGACTTTTGCCAAAGTGACAGACACGCGTCAAAAATACGAAAACGAAAAATACAACATAAAGAATAAGGAAATTTAATGAAAAAAAAGAACCAAATAAGAGGCAGCATAAATATCAAATAGCTGCCAGTTTTAAACGCAAAACCGCAATTTAAATTAATCCTGCAGCCATTAACACCAACGAGCAACGACAAAATATCTTTTCTCATTTGTTTCTTCCTCTGGCTCTCGCGCATTTTGACGCCATTAGGCAAGTCACCGACATGGGACTAATACGCTGCTGCCTCTGGTGGTCGCTGCTCATACTTGGCCTGCTCAGCGCGCAGCTGAAGACTTTCGCCGCTTCTGTCGTCGACACAGCGAATGGTATGCGTTTTGTCACTTAATGAACATTACATTTATAACATATTTAATCAGTTGTTCGTCGCAAAAGCAAACGTCAAAGTCAAAAAAAGTGAAACATTGCATGAGCAGGAAAGTGTGCAAAGGATTTGCCAAATGTGGGCGACAAGCCAAGCAGATCCGGGCAAGTCTGTATGCGGGTTTATGCGGCTGTTTGCGATGTCGGATAAACGGGTGTGGGAGGTGTGTGTAGTGTGTGTGTGTTTGTGGGTGGACCTGTCTGCTCAGATATCAATTCGAGGCATTGACATTTTCTCTATAGATTTGATGTCTGTGCTCGAGTTCATTTGTCGTGTATAATTTTTCTTTACATGTTTTTCTTCTTTTTCGTTTCTGTTTTTTTTTTTTTTTTGCTTTTTGGGGTTGTTGGCACTTTGACTTCTTTTTCTTTTTTGCAATTGTCGTTGTTGCTGTTTTTGTTGGTCATTATGTGCACGAAATTTATTGTTATTGTTTTGGTTAGCAACATCATTACGTTAGGAGGCTTCTGCGTTTTGTTTCGCATACATTTCGCTTACTTTCGATTTGTTCATAGGCGTGTCGCACACACGCTGCCCGCGCACTCTGCCACCTTCTCATGGCTGTTGCTGATGCTGCCTCTGTCGCTGCTCGAGATGCCTTGGCACATAAAGTAGCCGCCACGTGTACGGTTTCAGCTATTGTTAGCGCGTTGCTTTTGTCGCACACCGCCGCGTATGCCAACATCAAATGTCTATTGACAATTGACAAAGCGCATAAGCAGCTGCGCATAAGCTTTTCTGCTGTCATTAGCAACGAGAATGCTCGCTTTTATTTATTTATTTTGCTTGCTCTCCCTCTCCTGCACTTCATCTCGGTTTATTGTATATTTTGCATTGTAGCCATGCGAGATTTAAGTGTGCAGTGTTTTCTTCATTTCTTCATTATATCGCGTATACGCAATGGGATTGTTGCCGTTAGCGTCGGACATATTGCTTTCGCAGCAACGAACGATAAAAGTCGCCAAGAGCCAAGAGTCTTTAATGCCATTTTATTCGCTGCTGAAAGTCAACGCCCTTTCACGTATTTCATTCCTGCTACAGAGGCAAGGCAATCCATACTTCGTCTGGGTATTGCAATTAAACTTATATTGATATGCGCTATTCCTTCTGTTACCTAGCATTGAATAGTTGAGCAGAAAACACTGAACCCCCACTGCTTCTGCCGAGGCGTACTCACGCTCCTTTGTCGTCGAATGTGCGGAGAATTCTAAATGGAAATCCTTGACGACAAACAACTGCAAAATGCCAGACAGCTTAGAGTGGAGATCCATGTGTGACTTGCCTTCACGTAGGCCAATTCGTCCTTTACGTGATGAACGTCACATGCGTATGCTCAAAGCGTGGGACTTTCCTTTCAATGCAGCATCTGATGCGTAGTCTGCAAGCAACAATCCAGGAAATTGAACGTGGCCCCGCACAAGTCACAGCAAGCTAAACAATTTTCTATAGCGCTTTTCTTGATGTGGCTTCGCCTTCGGATACTTGCAATTTTCATTGCCGCAAGTCGCAACAATTGGAGACCGGAAGTGGATTGGCCTAAAATGTGCACAAACGGTAGCCGACTAGAAGAGGCAGAGCAGCATAAGAGCATTAAGGCAAAAGGCAACTCAACTCACAGCACACTAACTGAGCGAGTCAAAAATAGAACAGCAAAATATAAAAGGAAAACTCAAAAAAAAACCTAAAAAAAAAACCAAATGAAGGCTCTACGCTTCTTTTGTAGCAAGCAAGCGAGAAAATGAACGCAGTTAGACATTAGATGCCCCTTTTTCGGTTTTTTGTTCTACGCTTGACTACTTGGCTGCGCATCCTGCGTGCTAAGTCCTGCGTCTTGCTTCTTGCCAAATGTAAACTCTGTAGATTTTCCAGTTTATTTCATTTTTAGTTTTTATTTATTTTTTATTCGATTTCTCGTTGGCTTTTTATGTCTGTATCAATTCATTGCATTAAAAGTTTTCGGCTGCGGTGCCACAAATGCTCAGCACATGCCAACTACGCATGCCGCCTACACACACACACACACACACACATATATATACATTTATATATTTTTGTATTTTTGAAGCAACTTCTTTTTTTAACTTCGAACTTTTGCGCATTTCTTGTTGCCATTTATTGCCAAATAAGTGGGCGACTGAATGTGCTGCGCCAAAGCGCGACAATCAATGTCGGCGCACGTTTTTTATTATCAAATGCCTAAAAGTATGCTGCGAAAAAACGCCGCAACCTTAATGCCAGAAAAAAATCATTGGTTTTAAAAATTCATTAAACTGCATTTTAAAAAGTTATTTACTTGGTGGCCTAATGAATTTTTAAAATAAATAATAAAATTAAAGAAAAAAGAGACAGAAAATACAATAAATTAAATTAAAGAAAAAAGCAGGAGGCAACAGGCAAAAAACCAAATGACCAAAAACATTTTTTCTTTATATAAAATAGGACGGCAGCCCAAAGGGGAAAATACATGCTGTAAAAAAAATTTGTGAACGCTGTTATTGTTGCATTTGTTACTATAGGCTAAAAAGCAACAACAATAACAACAATCATAAATTGAATTGTACGCGCATTTAAATAACGGCAAAAAGTACAATAGACAGCGCAAGACAAATCAAGGAAAAAAATAGAATAAAAGACAAAAATAAGAAAATATGCGAGAAGATACATTGTTGTTGTTGTTTTTGTTGTTGTTGACTCTAAACCAACCCCTCCCGCTACCCACTTGGCTAGCAGAAAATCGAGAAAATGTAAATGAAAATGTGCGCCGCAGAGCAGGGATTTTCCTTTTCATTGTTTACATAAAAGCAAAATAAAACTGTAGGCAACGTTTCGTTGTCAGTCGCCGCTGCTGAGCCCCCACCGATTTCTGCCAGTTTCAAGAGTCTTCGATACATCATCTGCACAAGAGAATGCGGCATACTTTGTGGGGCATAGCCACTCAGCCGCTCAACCCGTCGCAGCCCGTCGCAACTTATGGCAACTCGACTTAACTCGACACGACTTCAACAGCGTTTGCTTATTTGTTGTCGTAATTTTGTTGGCGTTCAATTCTCCCTCCTCCAATACCCTTCTCTTTCTTCTTTGCCTTTCCTTTCGGTTTTTTTTTTTTTTATTTTTGTTTTTTTGTTTTTTGTTCATGTCTGCTTTTTGCCGTTAGACTTTGGCACAGCCCACCTTGGCCCGTCCCTGCGCGCATATACCCAGAATACATTTTTATATATGCTGCTTCTTGTAATATGCATGAATCTCTTTCTTTTTTTTTTTCTTCTTTTGCCTCTTTTTATGAATATTCGTTTTTATTTTGAAGGATCATAAATCATCGCAAGCATGCTTATCGTTGTTGTTGTTGTTGCTTCTGCTGTTGCTTTTGCTGTACTTGTTTGCCCTTTTCATCTTTTTTTGCGTTTATGTTATATGCAAGCTTACTTTTACCTCCCCATTTATTTAGTTTGTTGTTTTTTTTTTCTTTTCTTGTGCATTTGTTTGCTGTGCTTTACTTTACTTCTTTTTTTTTTTATTTTTTATTTTTCTTTTTTTCTTCTTTTTTTTTTTATTTCCTTTTGTGTCGACGCTTATTCTTTGCCACTTTTCAAGTGTAAAACCCAAGTGGCACACAATAAATGCAAATTTTTCAAGCCCACATTTCCTGTCAATTTCAAATCTCTCTATAGACATAAACAAAAAGAAAAACTAAAATGTATAGGAAGAAAAAAGCGAAAGCAAAAGCAACAAAAAAAAAAAAAAACAAAAAATGGAATAAGAAAAAACGCAAAGTGTAGCAAAGCAAAAAACGCATCCTAAACTGCCTTGGTATGGCATGCCATAAAAAGAAGTGAGGAACAGTGTTGGCCGGTAATTGCTCATGAATATAGCCACAAATTGGCAGCGTAGCTTATCCGTTTATTAAATTTGATTTTGAATGTAACTGAAATAGAATAGCAGAAGGATAAAGAGCACATCATGTGGACTCAAATGCTTGCAGAATGACAATTAACCAAAGACAACGTCCAACATGAGCTACATGAGGAGGGAATCAACTTCACAAAATGACCCTTCACTCATTGTGTTAAATGACCGATCTTACAAGAGGGGCCAATCAAGGCCAGTTAAAGCAACGTTGACGAGGGTTCCATTTTAGTACTTATCATATAGATGCGATTATTAACCTAAAGACGCTTTAGAAGGCACATTTATGAAATATTAAATGAGCATAGAGCTTTCTCTCGAATTGAAAAGAGTTCTAACATGTTTCTGATTTAGCTTATCTGTGTGTTGGCGCTACAAAAGAGGCATTGCACCTCTTGGTGTTATTTTTATTTATATATCTTTTTTTTTTGCATTTGTTAAATATATAATTCGGTAAGTCACGTCTTTTCACATGAGTTCAATGCTTGCTAAATTGTTTACACAACATATGACAAAGAAACATTATTACGGAAAAAAGAAGAACTTTGTTTTTTTACGTTTTAAAGCTTCAGATATGTTTTCATGTCAATAAGAAGTAAGCAAACCGAACTCGCAGCGCGATAACCGTCCCTAATACAACAATTGCACTTAAGACTTTCACATTTTCGGTCGATTTTTATTAGACCACACACTGCGAAGCGAACTGGAAACGACGAAGACAGGCAAAGGCAGCACAACAACAGCAAAGATAAAGTCAAAGTCGACGTCTGCTAAATTAGATTAATGCACAACGCCCATTGCTAGCATACTCACACACACACACACACAGCCATCGACACCGACACGAACATAAACACTTACCCATACTCACACCCCGAGACACAATGTAGCCAAAGTCAGACTGCACCTATACGTAAGTGCATTGAACGCTAAATCGAATTGGAGCGGCGCCACTTGCATAAATGCGAATTTTATGCCAGCCCCAGCTCGACTCAATGCAAAACTGTTCAATTTTGTGCAATAAATGTCAGAGCCAAGGCTGCTGTGGCACACGTGCGCCAAGAGAACCGAACGAAGGGGGCAGAGCACGAATTAAAATTCTAAAATGCTGCAAGTAGCAAGTCGAGGCAGCTGAGGCAGCCGAGTAAAGGCATGCTACACAAGGCCTGTTCGACACTTGCCGGTGCGCGGGGATGGCATAATGCATTGCATAATATTCATGAGGCAGCTTCAAGTGGCTGACGCAATAGAAAGGATACTGATTTATTTTGCCAACTGTGTAAGCGCCACATCGCCAATGCGGACACGCCGACATGCGACAGATGACAGGAGCCGGGCGCCAGGGGACAACAACGACACCAGCAGGTGTCTCTGCTTAGCAGACTGTGAATAATGTAGTTTGCTTGCCTGCCAGCCTGCCTGCCTGCGCGCCCGTCCTTCGCTGTTTTCTTAATATGAAGTCGTTACGTTGTTGAGTCGCTGAGCTGTGTCTGTGCCGTGTGGGGAAGGGCGCTGAGCCAGGTGTTGACGGGCGTGAGCAAGTTTGCTGTAAAGTGAAAGGAAGCTTAAATGCAAAATACAAACAAGTCACAATAAAAAAAAAAAAAACAAAAAAAGAGAAACTAGATGAGATGGAGATGCTGCATAGTTTCAGGTGTTTGGCAAGTGTTCTGTGTCTGGCATCGCATTAAACTGTTGTCGGCTTTGCTGGAAATATGCAACTTACGATGACTTTAAAGCGGCGAGTAATGAAAAACTGCCTTTATGTGCTGCTGGCATACAAAATTGTTAAACAATGTTGCATACTTTTAGGTGCTATTAACGTTAATTGTTTTATTAAGAAAAACGAATGACGCGTCAGCTATCAAACTCAATATAACAGTCAACATATAATTAATTATGTCTAAGCATAGCTGATGCACATAGATCAAAAGTATTGCTTGTGGAAGTTGAATAGTTATGGGTTAAGGCATTTCAGTATGAACTTCAATAAAGTTAAAAAAAGCAGCGAAAATGTTCGCTTACATGCATATTGGCATGTATATATTTGCCAAACCTGTTGCCTGATTTTAGTATTCAAAATATTTATTTTAAACCACATTACAGTGTTAAAAACCGAAATAGGCTAATAAATGTCCATTGCTTTTGCAGTGCAACTTTAACCGCCGCAATAGCCACGAAATATTGCATAGTTTTAGCTGTCATTATAAATCAAAAACCAAACCAAAACAAAACAAACAACTTGCATCAGAAATTAGACACAAATAAGCCTGAATTATGTGCAGTTCTGATTTACCGTATTAGCAACAGGCTTAAATGATTTGTGGAATACTTTTAGGCGCTTTTCTGTTTTTTCTTTCTTTTTTCATCTTTAATTTATTTTGTTTGCGCGAAGGAATTCAGTTTATAAATCGTTAAAGTGCCCAGTTCTGTCATTAAATTTACGGAGATTCGCCCAAAATGCCTGCGCTCCCAACAAATGCTACACGTGTAAAATTGCCTGTTTGAGCCATAAATATTTAATTTTGTTATTTATATGCTCGCATAAGCCGCCATACCTGCACAGAGCAGCGACTGCGCACATACGCACCTACTATAGTACGCACAGTGAGTCTGTGTATATGTGAGTGTGTGTGTGTGTGTGTGTGTGCGTATATGCAACAGAAATATAAGTGAGAAAATGTCAAAGTAGCGTTAAACACAAAATGACTTCATTTGATATGATGCCGGAGGCAGGCCCATGCGACAAAAACAAACAAACACAGTTACACAGCAGAGCGGGCGCATGCAGCCTGACGGTGACGGTGTCGGTGACGGTGACGGTGACGGTGACGGTGACGGTGACGGTGACGTTGACGTTGAGGAACAGATATAGGAAAAACATGAAACACTGACTGCTGCCTGGCTCGATACTCGTACAGGATATTTGTAACGACGCGTGCAGTAACGTCTTAAGCTCATTGTTTACTTTTGTTTTGGGCGCCAGCATGAGATTATGTCGAAGTAAATACACGCACGCCACGTATACGTGTCTATTTGGGTTAGCACGTGCACACACACATATACAAGCACACACGTACTTATATATAGCTATGCACTTAGGTACATAGGTACATATATATGTGAAGATTCTACTGTATATGGCAAAAATCAGTTGCTTGACATAAACTATTAAGTTGTTATCGAATAAATTTTGTGCAAAAAGGAAAAGAAATAAGATAACTTTTCATTAAGTTGTCCGCGCCATTATTTTAAGTGCAAATGAATAAAATGCTAAACGCGCAGCTCAGTAGCGAGGACATTAAATTTAAATTAACTGCCAAGCGGCAAAGTAGCAACACCCAAAGCAAAAACTTCCGCTGCCTCCTTTGCTGCTCACCGACTCGTGCCGCTCAAGTAAAAATGCGCATCACGTTCGACGTGCTCCGGGGACTAACGTATTTACCTAGTCGCATCCAACGGTTGCCTCCACTCCCACTCCCACTCCCACTCCCACTCCCCTTAGACGCTACTCCAGCCACTCTCTCTCGCTCGCACACGCTGCGCATGTCATAGCGCAAATTCAACATTGAACGGAGAAGCTGTTTGCCCAACCGGGGGCAAGTCGCTTGCCATGGTCATTAAATTCAGCTAAAATGAAACGTGCATTTAATGTTTACTAAAGCAAATTACATGCCAGCCTACGTTCTCGCACCGTAGCCGACGTCACCTTCGCCTTAATCGCAGTTTAACTTGGCCTCACTTGTTTCGCTTGCGGCCCTGCCCCACTCACTCGCCCTTGCTCTTTCTTTTTTATTTTCCTGCCTCCTCCTGCCAAAATAAGAATTGTTTCTTTCTTTTTGCTTTTCTTTTGGTTTCATCACATGTTACTTATTTATGACTTTCAACGAAAGTAACGTACAGTCAGTCAGTGACTTAAAGCTAACCATGCCTGAGTAATTGCCAAAAATGCCTGCACTTTAAATTCGCCAGCACTGTCTGCCATAGCAAGGAGTGTTGTACTGTAGTTTCGCTTAATCTCTACAACGGCTACGCTGGCATTGCTTGCTGGCATATTGTCTCAAGTTTGTTTAGTTCTTATTTCTTTTTAAATGTTTTATGTTTTTGACTTTGGCCTGCCGCCTGACGTTGCCATTTTGACATAATAATAGCCATGACGAAGATGGCAGCAACAATCGACAAAGGCTTACAATTTGTTGCACGCAAACTAGGACACGCCGTGTTGCCAGCAATCGCAAGCATCGCAAGCGTCGCCAGAGTCGCACAGCTGCGCGCACAAACGTTGCCGCCACATTAACATGACCATTTGACTTTTATTGTTATGCAAAGCATGCGGAATTCGTCGGCGCATTTGCATACAATTATTTATTTATGACATAATAACCAAAGCACGAGACACAAAGCGCAAAGCACACACAGACCAGACGCACACCACACACACACCACACCACACACACACACACACACGTCTTTGCTCATTCGCATGTTCGCATGACGAAGTGGCATTGTAGGCCCGTGAATGTAAAGGTTTCGGATTTCCTTGCGAATTTCGTGTTCTATTTTGCATTTTCCCTTTAACCTCTTCTTTTGTCACTTGTTTTTGTGTTGCTTGTCGTTTCTATGGCATAAGCAATATTGACTCTTGTGCTTAGTGTTTGTTTGCTTCTCAATTTCATTTCGAAAGATCTTTCGCGCCTTAAGCATGACATTGCGGAAAAAAACAAGCAAACAAAACAACAGACGCCATTCAAGAACACTTATTCATTGCGCATAGTGCTGAGCAGCGGCCAAGCGCAGACCTTGAGCTAAGCCCAAAAAAGTTGTAATTATTATTTGATGAACTCTTTTTGCTGGCCTGCCTTGCAATGTCCAGGATGCTGCGATTAGCATGACAGCCATAACATAATTGAATCTGGAACTGGAAGCCACTTTGATTGATGACGTCTTCGCACTTACCATATTATATTATAACATTACTGAATATCAGTTGGCACAGTCGGCGAGAATTGCAGACTGTTGCCTTAGCCAAAAGAGGCCATCTTATGGCTCAACTGACAAGAGTCAGATACTTTTGTAGGGCAACAGTGCCATAGACAGAATTCGTAACCAGGCAGTAGTTGATGAAACAGTTATAATGAAGCTGCATTAAATGAAAATCCGCAACTCAAACCAGTAGAGCATAGCAGAAATAATTTCCACTTTGAACAATTGAAACTCACTTTTACTTTCGTTTGCACTTTCTCTAGCTGAATCCACCTGCGGCGTTTCACAGTTCAAATGCCGCAATGGCAATTGCATACCCAACAAGTGGCGCTGCGACATGGAGAAGGACTGCGCCGATGGCTCTGATGAGGAACCCGAGCTTTGCAGTAAGTAACAACTGAAACACACAACTATTCTAAACTTTCAACACTACAAAATTTGTAAATCCACTACAAAAAACTAAATTGAATACAATTATGCCGTAAAAAAGAAAAACAACGAAACTATGCATAAACAAGTTATATAAAAACAAGAAAAAAAGAAAAAAACCAAAATTCCCTACTACAAATATTCACAGAGAACTTGGCAAGCAACAAATTCCAATGCAAGAATGGCAAACAGCGCATATCGCATTTGTTGGTATGTGATGGCACACCCCATTGCCGCGATAGATCGGACGAGGCCGAGTGTTGTAAGCGAAAAAAAAAAACAAATAAACAATAATAAACATAAAACTCAATTTGAGTGACCCAACTAACCGTAGGATTGCTGCCGCATATTAACAATTAAAAAAGTTTCTTTTTCGCCGTTGCTTCTGCCCATTATCCATTACCCGCCACCGCAACCAACCCCCGCATGACTGCACACAAGCCACATAAAACATTGTACAGCAACTTCATGCCCACATAAATTATCAGCAACAGACGATGAACTGCGCCCAGTGACAAATTCTAGGCAGCACAAAAAACCAAAAGAAACCAAAAAAAAAAAAACGAAAACAAAAATAAAAAGCAACAGCGGCAGCATAACTAATTTGTATTTACGAGTATGAAGTCATGAAAAGCAGCGAAACAATTTTCAGCATAGCAGCACAGTTCTGTCAGCAAACATAAACATAAAACAACAAAAAAGAAGCGAAGGGCAAACGTCGTTTCGGATGCAGGACACATTATTATTCATAATAAAGTTGGCAGCTGCTATTGATAGGCGGTGCCGCCGTTGCACCGACCACGCCACCACAATCCAATACCAGAACACCATCCCGAACACCAGAACCCGCCTGAACTTGCCTGATTTTCTGACAGTGCCGCATTTAGCCGACTTTGCTCATTTCATATCGATGCGTTAGGCATCAGCTTTGGTAACTTTATTAGATGCAAATTTATTGTATCATCAGACAAGACTCCACCACTCGACATCAGCTCAGCTCAGATCAGACCACACCAAACCAACCTTGTACGTGTGCATAATGCGCCCGTGGATATGCTAATAGGTGAAAATTTACGCTTTGTACTTTTGAAACTGTTTCACATAAACATGTGAAGACAACTACAAATAAATAACAACAACAACAACACAATAGATACCAGCAAGAAACGCGCGCGCATAATTCACATCAAATGCCAATTTATGGCTTTTTACTTAAATTTTCACTCGCAGCTTACATCGCGGTACGAAAATATATTTATGATCTAGTCACAGCAAACAACAAACACTTACGCTAAGTATGCTACTTTCTTTATCGTACACGCGGCTCTAAGTCAGATAGTTGAAGTTTTGCAGTTATCCTTACTGAAAGTCCTTTGAATATGGCCCAAATAGTATTGATTTACATCAAAGGAATTATAGGAATTGGCAGAATGGCACTGCGACCTTGACAGTTCTATTGTACTTCCCGTTGACTCTAGTATCTAAAGAACCTCCATAAGCCCTCTATCTGGCATAAAGGTAAGGATGCTTAGAAGGATCAAGACCATAATTGTCAAGTGACGTGTTGTTTGTGTCGCGGAAGCGGCATATATCGGTATCAGACAGACCGAGGTGCTGCCTTAGTCTGCAATGACCTGATAGGCACCCTGTAAGGATTCGCAATTTACTCAAAGACTAAGACAACCAGCATGGCTTTAACTTACTTATTAGCTACAGCCAGTAGACATCCTGTTTACAAAGGATGCCTATTTGCCGCTTAGTTTTGTACGTTTTGTATGTTTTGTCTTTTGAAATGATTTGAAGTGTGGGGCGTGCTTCACTACAAATGATCAAAGACGTTTTGCAGCATGTTTATGCTTCGCTAAGCTTAAAATCATATGCCTTTGAAAGATTAAGATTTGTAATTAAACCAAAGTGCCACATATGCTTTGCCGCGCACTGCCTATGCAAGACGCAGTCAGCTAACCCTTTGCCTACAAATGACTAAACGACTTGAGACGCAATTGTACTTAACGGATTCCACAAGTTAATGCGAGCGAAATGACTTTCTTAATTAAAAACACATCACAATTGGATGCGTGTGCCCGCTAACAACGTGAAATAATTCGTTTAATTGCTTATGGCGCACAAAAATATGCTACAAAATTTTACAACGACAAATGCCGCCGAAGCGAACTATATACAAGTGTGTAATTAATATTAAATGCCGAAGACATAGATTACATACTTAGATGCCACACACATTCGCGCACACACACACACACACACACACACACACACATGCACAATGCCAACGAAAAAGATAGCAACAAGTGAACAGCAGAGAGGAACAGAGTGAGGCTGAGTGCGCAGTGGAGTCAGATAGACATGAGTGGCGCCTTTAATTTAACGTGCTTCTAATTAAGATATTATCAGGCAGCAAACTACAAAATTTCAACAGAAGTCACAGACGCAGCACATTCAAGCAATTAACAGTTATGCACACACATGTGCACGCATGTACCGGCACGTACAGTGGCCAACTGACGAACGCACATGCGGTGAGTCTCCTCCACGTACGACACGATACGATCCTACATACGCTCGTTCCGATTATGATAAGACGCTGGCCCAGCCCGCTAAGATAGCAGCAAGAACAAGAGCAGCCGGCAAGCAGCATGCCAGCGACAGAGAATGTTTGCGTCTAAGCCCTTGCGACTGAAGGCCTTTCCTCCTTTCTTCTTATCTGCCAGCACACGCGCGCACAGTTCCCGTCACACGCACGATGCACAACGCAAATCGTTTGGCAAATGTTTGTGCCTTGAACTCGGCGCAGTCTGCCGCCGTGTTTTCACTGTATGGTTTTTATTTATTTTATTTACTTATTTTGCTTTTGTTTTGCTGTTGGTATTTTGTTTTTTTTTTTTTTTTTGTTTTGGCTGGCGCTTTGTTGGCGGCATAGACTTGAATTCCGGCGATAAGATAAGATAAGATTATGTAATTGCCGCTTGGAGTTGGGTTATTTGCGGGCAGTTGTGTAATTATTGGCACTTATCGGCTGCAATAAAAGCGAGCAGCCGAGCGAACAAGGCACAAGCATGCAGTAAAAGCCACAGGCACAAGCACACGCACGCATGAAAAACATTGAAATGTTGGCCTATTTGCACAATGCATTGAATAACGTGCTGCCGTGATGAAGTGATGAAGCATCCTTGCTGTAGCATGCGTGAGCTGCGAAACGTATGAGTTTTTTTTTTTTTTTTGAATTTGTGCGATATAAATTAAATTTTTGTGCCGCCGCCTCGCTTCTTGCTTTCCTTTGCTAAGCTTTGCTTTGCAAGCTCAACGCGTCGTATGCGTGATGCCTGAAATTAAAATTTATTATACGCACAAAATGCCAAAAAAAAAAAAAAATAAAAGGAGATGCTCGTTGTTGCCGTCATTGTTGTTGCTTTTATTGCTTTGAGTTACTTGACTGCCTTTGTATTTGTGCGTAGTCCCAGACTAATTTAAATTATATTTTAATTATATTTCACGTTGCCTGCCTGTGTGCATGTGCTGTGCGTGTATGGAATTTTATTATTACGCATACGACGTGTGTACCCGTCGTCGACAGTAAATGATATGCCTGTGCGCCTGATGCTCCGACTTTATAAACAGCATAAATCCCGCATTATAGCCCGCCTTTGCCTGCTTTGTTTGCTTTATGAAAATGTCAAAAGGCGAATATGCCCCCCTCCGCCCTTCCTTTAAATACTTCACTGTTTTTGTCTCAGTGTGGCATGTTACTGGCAAAATCAGTCAACATTACGTTAGACAATTGGTAGAATCATTATCTTTACATGCATGCAATCAACATTGAGATAGGCAAGAGTGTGTACTTTACTTGCCTAGAGTGGCATCGACATGGAACAAGTTGAACTGTGAATATGTAAAATGAAATTCGGCTGAATCGGCACACAACACCGATATGGCGTATGACGTATACGCCATGTTGATCAACACTACACAATTGGCAAAAACATTGTAGACAACACAAACTCTCAAAGCTATTTTAAAAATGTAAACATCTTTTGTAAAAACTTTGTTTCAGGAGCCAAAACTTGCTCACCGGATGAGTACGCCTGCAAATCGGGTGAAGGTGAATGCATACCGCTGGCATGGATGTGCGATCAGAGTAGAGACTGCACTGACGGCTCCGATGAGGCATCATGCAGTAAGCCCAATTTTTACGTTCAAATCGTGTGCCATGCGGTTTCTGTTCTTTTATTTTCTTTTTTTATTTTTTTATCTAACACTTGCGTTTATTGGTAGCACCAATTTTATTTTATCTTGCACACAAAAGGGTCACAACTTACGTTTTTAGTTTGCATACTGGTGCTGGTCTTTTGATTTTTTACCCGTTCGATCGTCCATAATAGCCCCAAGCCACTTTAAGGAATTTACCACATAAACTGTCACGTTTTAACTTGCATTACTCATCACACTCATACACACACACACACACATTTGAATTCTGCCTTGAAGCACGTTATCATGCTTACTCGTACACGAATTTCTCCTAAACTCCTAAACCGCAAATCGCTAACCAATTTGAAATAAGCATTAGGCGGCTCACTAATGTGTGTTTTACTTTTCGTCCTTGCTAAAAAACAAAACAAAAAAACCAATCAATCAACCAACCTACGCGATCACAGATGAGACCTGCCGCTCGGATGAGTTCACCTGCGCCAATGGACACTGCATACAAAAAAGCTGGCTCTGCGATCGTGAAGACAACTGTGGCGATGGCAGCGACGAGCAGAACTGCCCGACTGTCACCTGCAATCAGAGCACGGAGTTCACGTGTGACAACGGTGCGTGCATAAGCAAACATTGGGTCTGTGATGGCAGCATTGAATGTTCCGATGGCTCCGACGAGAAGGTGAGTGAATGTGCAACCACATTTGCATGGCGCAATCAAATGTATGTTTTTCTTTTCGCCCTTTTTTTCTGCACAGTCCTGCGGGAATGTGACACAAACGAACACGCATTGTCAGAGTGACGAGTACCTATGCAAGGATCGCATCACCTGCATAAAAAGCAGTTGGCTTTGCGATGGCGAACCCGAATGCCCCGACGGCGATGATGAGCTAAACTGCAAGAACATCACCTGCCGGGCCGATCAATTCCAATGCGGCGACCGCAGCTGCATTGCCGGCCACTTGACTTGCAATGGCGAAGCTGATTGCGCGGACCGCAGCGATGAACGTGGCTGTCGCCCCAACGAGCCGAAGCTGACCGTCTGCAATGCAACGACACAATTCAATTGTGGCGGCGGTCAGTGTATAGAACTGAACAAGGTCTGCGACCGACGCAAAGATTGTCCCGATGGTGAGGACGAGCCGGCGGGTCGGTGCGGTGTGAATGAGTGCGCGGTGAGAAATGGCGATTGCATGCATCAATGTGTGGACGAACCGATTGGCTATCATTGCGTGTGCAAAATGGGGTAAGCTCACTCAATAAGGACACTCATTCGTTAGGACCGCATTCACGTTCATGTCAATGTCCATGTCCATGTCCATGAACATGCACATGTCCTCGACTCATTGTCCCGTTTGCGTGCTAATTTCGATGAAATTTTTTCCAGCTATAAACTGGCGGACGATAGCAAAACTTGTGTCGACATCAATGAATGTGAATTGGATGGCGTCTGTTCGCAAATCTGCACGAATGAAATTGGCGGCTACAAGTGCGAATGCGAGGCGGGCTATATGCGTGATCCGCTCAATCACACACGTTGTAAGGCAACCGAAGGACACGCTTCCCTATTGTTGACACGCAGACATGATATTAGAAAAATCGCATTGGACCACGCGGAGATGACGTCGATTGTGAATAGCACAAAGTCAGCGAGCGCACTGGACTTCGTATTCCGTACGGGCATGATTTTCTGGAGCGATACGGACACGCACAGCATTTACAAGTGAGTAGCAAGTTGGAATGGGCAACTGTCCATTGGCAGGGTTTGAGGCATGGCAGTGGAGTGGCATGCTGCTGTTGATGAGATTAATGAGTGTCGGTTGCGTTGGCGTTTTAATTGAAATCCAACTGAGTTGTGGTCAAGGCGCAAGTGTGTGTCTATGCGCTTGCGGGCTTAAGTGCACAGTGAGAAATTCTATAGTAACAATTGCAACAGCAATAAGAGGAATAGAATTTCGTTTGCTGAGAGAAAAAGAAAAGAAAATTTCCGCTCAGTGTAAAAACGGTCACTTGCCTAAGCAAAGTTAAATTTTCAATTTCATCTTTGTGAAGTACCCTTGCCAACCTTGCCTCGCTGTCATTACAGAGCACCCATCGATGAGGGCAATGAGAAGACCGTCGTGCTCAAGGCACACACAGTGGCCTCGGATGGCCTGGCAGTTGATTGGATCTATAACCATGTGTACTTCACGGACGCCGATAAAGGCACAATCGAGCTGACAAACTACGAAGGCAACATGGGCAAAGTGCTAATCGAGGATGAGTTGGACCGGCCGCGTTCGATTGCGCTGGATCCGATTGAAGGGTGAGTGCGTCTGCGTGCTTATGACAAAGCCAAGCGTCAACTAATCAAGCAATTCTGACCCTCTGCTCGCCAACAGCTGGATGTATTGGTCCGACTGGGGCGCATCGGCACGCATCGAACGTGCCGGCATGGATGGCTCACATCGCACGACCATCATCAGCTACGACGTCAAGTGGCCAAATGGCATCACACTGGATTTGGTGCGCAAGCGGCTCTACTGGGTCGATAGCAAGCTGAACATAATCTCATCGGCCAACTACGATGGCTCGCAACGGCGTCAGATACTCTACTCCACCGAATACCTACGACATCCGTACTCAATTACCACATTCGAGGATTATGTCTACTGGACTGATTGGGAAAAGCAAACTGTGTTCAAGGCGAATAAATTCAATGGACAGGAGGTCAAAACGGTTACCCCACGGCATATGGTAAGTAGCATTAAGCCACATACACAAACACACACACACACACACACACACTATTCGCATTAATTGCTCCGGGATTAGTGCGGAAGTGCTGCTGCAGTGCAAGTTACACGTATAATGCATTTGTTGTACAGTGAAACCTAACTAGTTGCACACTTTCGTAGCTAAACAACACTTTGGCAACTCAGAATTTGTTTAAGCAATTGTATACAACTCAAGCAGGCTTCACTGTACCATGTTAATTGTGCACATGCAACGTTCAAAAGCTTTTATCCTCACCCACAGCTACAGCATCCGATGGTCGTGCATGTCTATCATCCTTACCGCCAGCCAGACGGCATCAATCATTGTCAGTCCGTGAACGGACACTGCTCACATTTGTGTCTGCCAGCGCCGCGCATCAACGAACGCAGTCCGCGCATATCCTGCGCCTGCCCCACTGGCCTCAAACTGATGGCGGATGGTCTCATGTGTGTCGAGGATCGTAAGTACCATTTTTTTTTTTATTTACCTACTTATTGGCATCACTGGCTTACGCAAATTGTGCGTTATCCGTTTAAGGATCACCAGCGTATTATGGGGCTTCTGTTTTATTATTATTATTTTTTTTTACATTATTGATTCTTTATTGATTTCTTTTTGCCAAATTATATAATTAAGTCTGTATTTATTTTACATAAAATCCAAAACAAAACAAAAAACAAAAAATCATGAACAATTCGCTTGATTGCATTGCATGTGTGTGTGTGTGCAGCAAGCCAACAACGCAAAACGCTGCGACTTGGCAATGCGGCTAAGTCGAAAAGCCCGCGCACGAGGCCAACGCCGTCGGGCATTGAGCGTCACAGTACGCAGACGACGCTGGCGTCGCCTAGCGATGGTATGAATTGCTTCTTAACTTAAAACATTTAAAACAAAAACCAACAAAAAAAAAAACAAAAACAACAAATTCACCCGCTTTATCCTTACAATTAATAATCAAAATAATAACAAAATGTCTGCAGTCACTTGCCTTCGCTTGTGTCTGTTTGAGTCCGCTTCAACCTTCCCGCAGCTGCTTGGGTCTCTTTGGTGTTGGCGCTGACCCATTTTCACTTCTGATAAATGTTTACTAATTAATCAGCGGCCGCTCTTGGCAGCAATGAATATTGTCGCGTTATTATTGCAATAGTTTCTCTGTCTGTTTTAATTAATTTCCAAGTATGCACACCCACTTTGTACACGCTTCCGAGCCATACTGTGTCAAGTAAAGATCCCTGTCAAAGCAGTACTTGACATTTGCGTGGCTATTCATTAGAAATATTGTAGAAATGTAAGCAAAATGTATAAGTAGTGCAAATATTGACTTTTAATTATCTATCATTAATAATCATTTTTCATTCGTTCTCAACAACAACAACAAATAAACTCTCACACTTGCACATACTCTACAAACTTTTGACGTCATCAACGGCAAATCGCACTCCATTGCCGATTCATTGCCGACGGTCACAATGTTTAACATAAATCAACAACATCAACATCAACATCAACGTCAACGTCATCCTCATTAACGTCATAATCATCATCAACAACATCATTAAAATTGTTATCGGCATGCATAATAAACGCACTAAATCTGTATAATAATTTATATAAAAACAATAACAACAACAAACAACTGCAACACAAATAAAAAACGTAAAAAATAAAGTAAAAACCCATCAGCACATACATCCAACCAAGTCGCAGACCCAGTCTCAGTCTGAGACTAACATCCTTGCCACGCCAACGAACTATGACAGCATACGGCAGCAGCAGGCAGCGCAGGACACAAAGCCTTTGCTGCGCGAGTACGACACCTACCCCGGCGTATTCCTGCATGCCATGTGCGCACGCCTCTGCGACAGCGCAGCGACGCCGACTTTGGTGGCTGCGTGGCCCGATGACGCTGCGCAAGAACGAATGTTGGCAAATCAAATGATGCCATCGCCGACAAATCGTCATGAAATTAAAATCTACACACGCAATCAACTGCCAAACGATGAGTGTGCACACATGAAATACGCAATAAGCAGGCAAGGGGGTCACAGCCAGCAGCAGGCAGCCAACAACTCGGCATTCGTCTATGCAACCTATGAATTGGCAACGGCCGCAGAGCAGTCAAATAGTTTAACCGGAAGTGCGCTGCCTGACGCGCAATTTGTCAACGATATCGTCATGGCTGCTAATTTCGTATTGTCAACACCTACGCAATACATCCGCGTCGCTGGCCAAGGCCGGAGCGCCTCCGATGGCGATGACATGAAGCCGAGATATCTGCGTTGGCTGTGTCGCAAAATGAAATACCATGCGGATGGCAAATGTGGTAAAGCTGCAAACACGCAAAAAAAAAAAAAGAGAAAAATTCGAAAAAAATCAAATAAGCAGCCTTGCGCACATATAAGCGCAGCCATCAATCAAAACTAATTTAATTTTCATATCTGTTCGTAGCTGATGTTTAGCTGTGTGGCTGTGTGGCTGCGTGGCTGTGTGGGTGGGCGGCTGCGTGGGTGGATGTGTCCCACCCAGCAGCCACTCTGCGCACATATTTATAGCTAGTGCGCCATACATGTCCACATGCATGTCCTGTGTTCACGTCCATGTTCGCATTGATGTTGACGTTGATGTCCTCATCGTGTCCTGATTCATGTGCAGCTTGTCTCTGTTTTGTGTCACGTTGCAATTACGCAGCCAATCAAGTTCTATGCAGTTTTATTTCATGTGTTGTGTTGTGTTTTATGTATTTTTTTATTGTTGTTGTTGTTGTTTATTGTTACGCTTGTATGATTTTACGTTTTTATTTATTTAGTTTCGTTTTCGTCTGCATTTGCGTATAGTATTTGCATTTATTATCCCTGCGAAGTGCTGCGAAAGGATTTTCAGTTTGCGAAAGCAGGCAGCCGCGTTCATCATGGCCGCAAATTCAAATTCTCATCGAACCTTTGCATCGAATCATTGAGCTTAGCTTGGATTGTAGATAATGCATTTTGCGTTTTATATGAAACTGTGGCATTTTTTATTGCTATTTTATTAGAATTTTTATTTGAATATGACTTTTATAAATGTTATTTTTATTGCACTATTCATTGGCTTATTGGCACATTGTTTTTCCTAATTGAAACGATTTGATGTGCTCAATAAGAGTGCAAATATTTTACAAAAGCAATTGTTGGCGTTTTTCTATATTTATTATACTTACTGAGAATTCATTTGCTATTATTATTATTATTGTAGCATAATTTATTACTTAAACTAATCCGTGTAATGTTTTTTTTTACTACATCAATGCCTAAATTTCATTTCAAATATATATTTGCGTTCGTTATCAATTATTTGTGGTAAATGAAACTCCAGTTCCAATTGAGCAGTCGCCTCTTCTCTAAGTTGATGTTGGCTTAGCAGCAGCTAACTCAGCACACAAAACTCTCCAGGCACCCATCACCATTTCGGCTTTTCGGCTGTTCGGCTTTACATTAATGAAAGGCATACATATGGCGAATCCCCAGTCACTTGGTACATGAAATTCTTGTTACCAAATCGCTATCGAAGTTACAATGTCGGTGGCTCGTGGCTCATGGCTTGGCAGGCAATTTGAGTTCACGGCAAGGTTCTTAGCATGCTTAAATTCCCTGTTGATGGCAATGAACTTGCCACTGTACTCAATCAAAAAAGAATACATCTTCCACGGCACAGCCACCCTGGGAATTCCGGCAACTGCTTTGTGGCATGCCTGATTCGCACTTTGCAGATATTTCAGTATACCAAACCAAGCCATTGCCAAGTCAGCCAATCGATTTTCTAGATTTCGATAACAAACTTAGTTTAACAGCAATGGCAACAACAACAATAACAACAAACAGCCACAACAAACATTACAAAATTAAATACATACAATTTTTATTGTATTGAAAAATATTTATTGCCTAACTGTAGGCGCACGTACGCAAGCATCTACTACTGGCTTACAAGTGAGTTCACTAAACCATCTGCAGCTTAGCACATCAACGCCTCAGGCACCCCGTGGCCCACTCGCTCCGCTTTCGCCCATTGGGATCGATTACACAATCAAAGCAAATCTCCAAGTCGTAATACATCAAACGACGCGGAGCCATTAATGCTAAAATCATAAAAAGAAATATAAAAAAAAAATAGAAAGAAAAGTAGCAAATCACATTAAAATGTCGTCTAATGCCATCATTACGGTGAATGCTTCTTCTTTTCCTACGCAATAAACACATTTCGCGTGTTGACAAGCGCCTGAAAAGTCAACAGACACTTTGATCAATTGAAACTCGAGTGCGAATTCGCGCCAACGCAATAAAAATCAGTAAAAAAAAAAAACAAAAATAGAAAAAATAGAAACGAATAAAAAAAACAGAAATTGTATCAAAATCTTACAAAAGATGTAAATAAATAAATCCGGAAAAATCAGCAGGCTGTGGCGCTTGTCTGCATCTGGAATCAGCTTATTTTTTTATTTTATTTACTTTTATTTTCTTATTCTTTTTTCTCCCAATTTTAATTAGTCGTAATCATCTTGAAAACTTATTTTTAGGCGACTTAACGTAATTACGAAAAAAAATGAAGAGAAAAAAGAAATTAAATAAAATATAATTACGGAGCCGCGCGACAGGCTCAAGTGTTAATTAATGCGCCACAAGAGCAATGCCTGGCCAAGGAATCGCTTAGCAAAAGTAATGCAAGGATATTACGCATAAAGCGACCATGAAGGAAAGTTGCTTTAAACTTTTTTGCATTACTTTTATATCTTTAGCGCTTCCGCTTATTTTTCCTTTTTTATTTTTTTCTTTTCCTTTTTGTTTGTCATGCACAGTTGTACACTTAAAAGTTGGCATCAATTAAGATGTACACAGCCAAGTTCACAAAGTAAATATGAATTGCCAGGCTGAGACAGTGTGCGTCTGTGTGTGTGTGTGTGTGTGTGTGTGTATGTGTGGGGGTAGTGTGTTTTAAGGCTGTGTGCAGACGCAAAGGATTAGTTTAAGCCATGCCTGGTGTCGTAGAGCTTAGCTGGTCAGGCCAAAGCAAACTGTGCTGGAGAGTTATAATAGTGAGGAGCAGTTAAAGACGGTTTCAATTAAGCAGACTACAGCAGCAGGCCACAACAACAGCAGCAACGAAGATATCTACCACAACTATTAACAGTTCATGCGTAATCACTTCGCTATCATGCAAACCCCCTCTTCACCCTACCGACGTTGGACAGCGTTTTTGCCACGAGTTTTTATGTGGCAAACATGGGCTTGGCCAGCTGCTCATTTGAAATTGCTTAATTAAGCGGGGCCAAATCCACAGACTCGCTTAACGTGTGGCAAGTGCACGTCGTTAAGTCAAGTTCAGTTGGCAAAAGAGCAGCCAGCAGCGAGGGACGAGCGTCGAACGGCGTTAAGAGGGTACAAAATAGAAATAACGAGAGTCATTTACTGGCACAATATGAGCAGCAGCTCCACGAACATTCATCACATCACACGGCTCAGCAAAGAAAGCAAAAAAAAAAAAAAAAACAAAACGTTATAAATAAAAACATGTCTAAATGTCTTATGGCAAATTTTATGAACTATAGCATGTACAGGCTTATGCACCATTTGCCATTTGGTGCATGTGTGTGTGTGTGTGAGTATGTGTGTCTATGTGTGTGTGTCAGCACAAGACAAAGCCAAAGCGCAGATAGTGCGATTTTATGATACGCACATTGCGCACATGGACTCAAGAAATTCGTTTGCGTAAATCAAAGTCAACGAAGGCTGCCCCACAAAAGCAACAACAACAATAACAACAACAACATAAATAGTAAATTTGTACGCACACAGAGTCGTGAACAATTTTTATTTCAGGTTTTAAATGCTTCGCCTTGTTGTGAACCTCACTTCCGGTTGTTGCGTTCCTTTTCTCCTCCTGCTGCTCTGACATTGTTTTCTTTTTTCCTTTTGTGCTCCTTTTTACTTGTGTTGTTGCCATTTTAACATTGTTTATCTAATAAAAGCACAAGGCACAGAACAAAAGGTGACGCCGCAGGAAAACATTTTATGTGTTTTCATTTCATTTGCAAACCTTGTCGCCAAAAATACAAAAATAAAATAATCAAAAAAAAAAAAAAAAAAAAATTGTATAAAAAAAAAAACAACAAGAGCATGAAAAGGACCAAGCACGCAGTTCGTGCGCGTTTGCGGAAAAGGCATTAAATGGCAGACAAAATGTGCGCTTTTCGCCATTTTCATAATTCCGTTTTGTTGATATCATTATTGTTGTTGTAGTTTTGTTGTGGCTGTTGTTGTTGCTGTTGCTTTTACGCACACTTCCAGGCATTGTGTCACCTGAGCATTATGCCACGTTGATTTCATATTAGCCAAATGCGTGTCACACGAGCGTTCTCTGTCTGGTCCTTTAATTTTTGCTCCCGCTCGCAAATGGCTTATGAAATGGTTTTTAATAAAGCTAGACTGAATGAACGCACATGAATAAGCACTGGATCAGATCACTGTTTTCACTTGTAGCTTACGCTGCTTAAGGACGAAAAACATTGCAAATACAATAACAACAACAACAACCGGTTGGCACAACTGCCAGCAGCGCTGCTGTCATCCTGCTGCTGGCATCCTGTGTGCTATGCAGAGCGCTGAAGGCTGAGCAGTGACCAAGTCGTTAGGTACTTGCGCGCACGTAAAAACGCAATAAAAGCGTTAAAATCGGGTGTCCATGAAAAGGGTTCCCGCTGCTTATCTGCTTAATTGTGTCAGGAGAGTCGTGCAGCATGCAGCCTTAGCTGCAATACATTATATGCGTAGGCAACGTGGTCATGAACATTATGAGCGGCAGTAAAACGAAGCCGACCCCAGGCGAAACGGTGAAATGACAATAGCAGCCGTTACCGTTATGCCTCAGGACCCCAAGCAATTGCAGCGGACACTACGTGCCCCTAGAAAATTTCATTACCAATATTCTGGGCATAAAATTGACACAAGTACACAGACGAACTCATGTGGATTTTAGTTTAGAAGGACGTCAGTGCGCCTGTCGGGGCCTCAGTTACGGCTAAGAGAGCCTTGCAGTAAACTTAGTTGAATACCGTTAAACACTAAGTGAGATTATTATGAACAAAACGGAAGTAGACGATTTCGTTTTTCATTTTGGCAGCGCACTGCAATTAAAATAATACGTTGCGCGTTAGACGAAGCCAGGCGGGAAGTCAGTGGGAAAATCGAATAAATTCCGTGCAGCTGACGCGCAGTTGGCAACTTTTAATGGCATCCTTTTGCCTGCAACTCCTGTTGCCTTGCTTATTTATGATTATTATTTCGTTGAGACAAACAACCGCCAGGCAGAAAAATATTATGTTTTAAATTATGACAAATCAAGAGAGGGAAAACGCGAAAGCAAACGAAAATGGAAATGGCAAAGTGAAAGGAAAACAAAAATTAATAAGTGAAAATAACAAAGCAAGAGCCGACCGCCCGTCCGTTGTCAGACTTTACTCATCCTTGTTAAGAGACGCTTAACTTTTACAAATTCAACGCTAAACGGGAAAATATGAAAACGAATTATGTTGACAGCGGAAAAATCCAACAACTTCCGTTTTTGTTTCTCGCCGCTTTTGCGCGCATAATTTTCCCACACCGAATCGCCCACGCGACTGCCCTCAAATAATCTTGTCAGCATGAACGGAAACGGATTGTCGCTTGGTTGCTCGCCTGTTTGCTTTGTCTTGGGTTCCTCTTCCTTCGTCTTCTTTCCTTGCCTTGCCTGGCGGTTCCTCTTCCATGCTTTGCTTTGGTTCAGTTTGGTTTGGTTTGGTTTGGTTCTGGTTTGATTTCCTTTTCTCTTTGTATTTCTTTTGTTTTTTTTTGCTGCTGCATTTGTTGTTGTTGTTGCAAATTTTATTCAGCCGCAAAATTTTCATTTCCACCGACACATTTTCATGCACGCACAGCGAGTGGTGCATTTTTTATGCATGGCAGACAATAAGATTTGTCATAAATGTTTGTCAGTTTTTTCTTTTCCCTCTGTTATGATTTGGTTTTCTTGTTTGTTTTTTGTTTGTTTGTTTTTTTTTTTTTTTTAATTTATTAAAGTGCATTTTATGAAAATGTAAAATTGTTATTGCTTTTGCCTTATCCTGCCAAAAGCAACATTCGCTTCAGTATTCGTTTAATTGATGCACACATAAAAAAATAGCAACGTGCCGGAAATGCTTAAAAAACAGCATATGCTGCGTATACGTATTATGATGTGTTTTTGGTTGTTTTTTTTTTCTCAATATTGCGTACACGCCCCGTTGAATTTGTTTTAATTTCAATTTGCATATGTAGGTTCTGTTTTTGCGCACAAAGCTTTGCTGTTTGTTACTCAGTAGCTGCTTATTGATATATAAAATACGCCATGTTGACTTTGATTTATGTAACGCTTAAAAACATTTGACATTGGACGGGAACACGGAGGAGGCGTCGTTTGAAAATTATGCAGCGAAGAGTAAAGAGCAAACTCGAATGCCTGTCAAGTTTCGTTTGGAAAATCAAAAATTAACCGACATGAAAACGCATAAGCTCGCTTCAGGCTACAAAATAATTATAATAACTGCAAACTCACTTCATTTGTGTATATAAGAAAACAATTACAATATGAAATATAAAATTTGTAAGCATAATTAATTAGCAAGTTGAATACACTGTTTAACTTTGAGTAAAAGTTGTAAGCAAGTTGTTATCTTGTCGTTAGGCAATCTGCGGCATCCACGCCACTACAGGCTCCTGCCTTATGATAAGAATTCTTAAGGCCATCAATCATTTTTTACACCTGACAGCACTTGGTACAAATGCTAAAGCAAAATGTGCTGCTTCGGAAAAGTTTATATAAACACACAAAAAATAAAGCAGAAAATTGTTATTGCAATTAAATAACATTTTGCACACATAACTAACTTTCATAAAGACTCTTGACTCTTGTTTTACTGTCTTGGTGACTGTAAATAGAATAGTTTTAATACTAAGAACGGGTGTTGGTTAACGCAAAAGCCAAATATATAAAGCACACAACAAAACGTAAAATATGTTTTAGTTTAATTTGTGTAGTCTGTTTAGTTTTATTATCTTTTGGTTGTGGGATAATCGCCAAAAAACACATGCAATCGAAATAATATTAATAAAAGTTTGTTTTTCTCTTCTTCTTCTTCCTCTTTCTCTTTCTCTTTCTCTTTCTCTTTCTCCTTTATCCTACTTTTCCACACTCTCACAGTTGACAAACATGGCAATGATGACAATGGTGGCAATGGTGGCAAAGCCACACACACCGATGACCCACAAATCGTGCAAACGCCGCAGCCAGACTCTGGCTACATAGCGTTAACAGTGATATCAGCTTTAATCGGCTCGTCCCTAGTATTAGCAGTGGTGAGTAACAAGCATTGGCACTTGTTAACTAGGATCTAGCCTAATCGAATCTAATCTGAACTATTTCTCTCTCTTGCGTATATGCAGCTGCTCTACGTCGGCTACCGCCATTTCAGCAGGCGCGCTGTCAACTCGATGAACTTCGAGAATCCGGTCTATCGCAAGACGACGGAGGATCAGTTTAGCCTGGAGAAGAATCTGCCCGCGCGCGTGCATCCCTATGCGACGCCGAGCACCGTGGACGAAGAGGTAAGCGGGCACACGATAAATGATTTTAGCTATGTACGATTTTGAGATGTTTTACGTTGAAACTACATCCAAACAAGAAACCAATTAAGTAAATTATATTTATTTAATTAAAATTTAATTAATAAAATTTAGATTTAATTATTTGCTAAGTCCAAATTCAGAACCATTGAAAAAATTAACTCAAACCAAATATCATTGTTGCGTGTATATACTATATATACAGGAGTACATACTTACATATATGTATAAGTGTGTATAAGTTACTCTTAATTTTTTTTTTTTTTTAGGTTTTCATTATTGATTTTTAAGCATAGCTTGCCTTGATTTATATGCAGTAAATAAATTTCTACATTTTTTTTCTAGCTGCATTTTTCGCAGAGAAGACTTTTTGCGCATTATTAAATGAAAAGCGAGTAATTTAACAAAACGCTTAAAACAAAAAGCAAGAATTTGATTTCAACAAAAAAAACTTCATTTTCTGCGAGTTTACTTTTTCTTTATGTTGAAATAAATTAATTATTTACATTTAGGCAAATATTCGTAGTCCTAAGCAATTTATTATTAAAATTAAGCAACAGTTAATCATAACTAAGCGTAAATAACTCAAACTATAAATTTAAGTATATAAGTTAACTAAATTAGTGCAATTTCAAATATTTCACATTTCCAATTTTCGAAAACATTTGGAGCCAAAATGCGCACAGACAAAATTTTATAAAACAATTTATAGCAAATTTAGTTTGCATATTTACTATGCAGTCCACCATGAAATTTATTTTTTTTTTTTTATATGGCCTGAACAGACAGTCCGGCACATATGCAAAAAAAATGCACAGCTTCTGCTTAACGCTTGGCCATTTGGTCACTTGGCATGGCTCATGTCAACAGGCAGTTGTTGTTGTTTTGCTAATTCTGCAGCCAATTAAAATTGAAAGCAATAACAGCAAAATCACACAGCGAGTGCTGAGACCTTAAAAGGACATTTTGTGCTCATGTCTTTTAATGTTTCCATGTTGAATGCGCATTTTTCGATTCTGTTCTTTACTTTCTGCTCAAATAAATGAGGGATATAGAGTCAACTCGTACTCTCAATGCCAATAACAGTCACAGTTGGCAGAAACTGAGCAAAGTAAAGAAAGCAAAGCACCTTTGCATATGATAGCGTATATTAATTCAATTTAAACTTAAAAGAAAGTGACTACTTAATTACAAAGTAATTTAGTAATTTAATTAATTTTTTCGAAAATTACACGCTGCGAGTTGAATATGATTAAAATAGCGAGAGAAATGCCAACAGGTAAGTTTGAAACTGTTATACCTAAGTATATGATAGAAAATATTTAAAAAGTTGCAATTTTCATTTATACCAAATAAGTAAATATGAAATAAAATAAACAAATCGCGCAGCATTTCCTCACTTAGCATTTCGATTAAACGTCCTTTCCGTGTTTGTATGCCTCAGTTTTATTAGCAAGGACAATGCTCTCGCTTAGCAACGACGACAAACAATGTGAAGAGTCGAGCCCGCCAAGCTCCGACGTGTTAATAAGGATGTAGGAATATTCGCGCCTATATCGGAGTCTGTGTGCGGTCGCGAGTATGAGTCGGTTGACTGATTGCCAGGCAGGCAATTGCCGAACATCAATCGGCCAATTAACCGTGGGCCTAATTGGATGTTCGCTAATGCGATTTTGCGAAAATTACACGCAGCCATTTTGGCCAAATTGAACCAGAAATGTAAGCAAATAATGCAATTATAAATAAATACGCATAATTTGCTTACTCCGCGTCCACACAATAATTGTGTAGTCGCATATTCTAAAACAAATAAGGCGTGCAATTATCCGAGTATCTGCTTATTGTAGTTACATTTTCGCATTAACGCATTTGAGCTTTGTTTCAGTTACGGCAGCAGAAAACCAAATGGCAGCGCGGTTGCCAATTTTAATTAGCGTGGTTAATTAATAAAAAATTTTATGTGCTGTGAATGTAACAATAATCATAATCATAATGACAACAACAACGGTAAAAGCCATTATAACGTTGATAACAATAATGCAAACAACAACAATAACATCACCAACAACAACAACAATAACAAGAACAAAATAACAAACGCCAAAATATTTTAAACAAAAGAGGATTAAATGCAGGATTTGCTTGTGTAAAATTTGCATTTTAATAAGTTTTTATGGTTTTTTTTTTTAATGTGTTTGGTTATGTCTTTTTTATATTATATTGTAGACACTTATGTATTTTTGTTTTATTTTATGTGAGCCTCGTTTCGCATTTAATTATATAAATTTTTCCATGGCATTTAATTATGATTATAGTATATCAATGTATGTTTAATTTTAAATTAATATTTTTTATGAGTGTTAGGATTATGCAGGTAATTCATTTTCTCATTGTTTACTTTATAAGTGTGAAAATTACTTAATTGATTAAATTGTTTACGGTTAATTTAATTATATTACTTTAATTAGAACTACAACAAAATCTCCCAAAACCCAACTCATACAGAGCTGTCCGCTCATGAGGACTGTACGTTTTGGATGATTTCGCTGTATAATTTTTATAGTTTTATTTGTGCTTATACCTTTTAATTATTTTTTATTAATTATTATTATTAATCTTTAAGACATTTTTAATAAAATAAATATGTAACATTTCGTTTAAACTTCTACTCCCGTTTTTTTGCAGGCTAACACACCTTTAAGAGAAATGGGCACCGCCTGTGTATAGAAGTGAAGTTTCTCTCTTCCTGTATTAGAAAAGCCTAGAAAAGACATAAAGCAAAGCAAAAAGAAGTCTCATTTTAAACGCGTTTTATGTATTCGAAACGCTGCCACGCCCAAAAATTATTGCATTAAGTTTAAGCCAGGCTACTGACAAGTAGTGCACTAGAATCCTTATCATAAAAAGCAACAACAACAAAAGACAAACAACTAAAGATGCCAAAAAGACATAAGATATACATAAATACTTTAGAGAAGAAAAAAAGTATACCCAGAATATGAAAAAGAAAACGCTCCAAATGAAAATACTCAACAAATGAAATTTGTTGTTTAGTTATATTATTGTAAAATTAATTTAATGAAAAACAAAAAAAAGAAAACTAAAAAGAAAACAAATAAAAAACTTTTTGGAATATTTTTCATATATTTTTTTGTAGGCGATACGTTTCGAGATCAACTAGCCACGCCCACAAATATGCAGGCTTGCGCATGCACACATACACAAACACTACGTACGCGCCATACACACAAGCACACACACACATATTGAAACATAACAACAACAAAAGCCAAGAAAAACAATGAACAACAACAACAGCAATAGAATTTTTCCAGTTATAATTTTTTTTTCGCAGCATTGATAATATTATTTTTTAATTGATTTTCCATAGCGAATTTTATCTAAAATTATTTATATAAATTACATTTTATAGCAAAAAATAGGGATAAAACTGGAATATATAGTAAATGTGTATTTAAATTATGATATATATGTAAAAACAAAGAAATAAACGAAAAGGAAAAAATGCACAAACAATGAAAAAATATGCAAAGCACAATTTTTTTGCGCACATTATGTATTAACTGAAAACTTGTAAATATATATATTTAAAATATATGAAAAACAGAAAAAATCAAACAATGTTGCGCTTTCATTATAATTTCTTTGGTATTTGTTTATTTGCTGTGATCTGTTAGAAAAAAAAAAAAAAAAAAAAACAAGAATAAAAAAACAAATACAAAATAAAAGTCATTTTAGCCATTATTAATGTTAACTGGTTTTTTTGGTGTTTGTTTATTTTTAAAAAATTCAAAGAAACATTTTCTCTCCAAAACTGTGTTCATTTTTTGATAAAAGAAAAAAAGGTGTTAAACAATTTTTTAAAAGGTGAAAATATTGTAAATTACAAAAACAAAAAAATGGTAAAATAATGTTTTCTTTTTTAGTTTGGTGTATTTTTATCTTTTCACTCGCAATGTTTTTAGTAATAATGTTGAACAAAAATAGCATTAAATATACACAATAAAAATAAATAAAAAACTATTGTAATAAAATTAATAAACAAATAAAGTGAATTTTAAAAATAAACTAATTCTGTATTCCATCTAATGCAACCTAAATACAACAGGCAGATCCTTGCTCGATCGCATCTATAGCTTTGAGCAATTAACATCAGTTTAGGACTATAGGGCAGTGAAGAGCTAAAAGAAATACGTCAGTCCGAGAGGCATCACACACAAACAATACCACAATCAAACAAAACCGTTACACGCCGAAATATTTTTATATGTAGAGTCCCAAAACAAAAAAAAAAACAAAAAACGAAACAAAAGAAACAAAAAACGAAAAAATATGAAAGAACACGTATCCATCAGGAATTTCATGTGATTATTATCGATAGGTCATTAACCAAGTCCTTTCTGATGATGGCGCCAACTGATCGCCAAGCATTAAAACGATTTACACATGTGTATGTACGACCGTGTATATATATATATGTATGTATGTATGTATGTTATGTTATGTTTTCGGGAAATAAGGCCACAGCTATAACATAAATCACAACAACAACAACAATAGCAATAACAACAATAAGTTGGAGCAACTAGAAAACCAAAATGCATAAAAATCTTATTTATGCCCGCATCACACATACTCATACGCACAGCGGCAGAGGAATAGAATACAATCGAATCGAATCGAATCCAATCCAATCGAATCCAATCGAAACCAAAGCAATCCCAAGCAATCCAATTCAATTCGATTTAACTTTGACTTTGGTCGCTTGCCCTTTTTACGGCCGTTTACTGATAATTTACGCCATAAATTTACCATTTTCTTGCGTTGCGTCCTTAACAACAAATGTAACAACAATAGCAACAACTGCTCAACCCGTGGGCCCTGACAAAGCTGCACACAAATGGCCAAGAGTCGCTGCCAATGCCAATATCAATGCGGGCAGCAATAACCCACGCGGGTAAAATTAAAAACTGCTGATGCCCGAGCACAGTCGAGTCGAAACGTCTCTCGTCGCCACGCAACGCAACGCATCGCATCGCGTAGAGTCCAAGCGAAGCTGCGCACTTGTGTGTTGTGCAAAAATACACTGAAATAGTCTAAACACAAAAACAACAACAAGCCTAGCGAATAAAATGAAGACAAGTAAGGCAGAAAACGCAAAACGCAAAACGCATGGCGGTCAACAAAACGCACATCATATGTAGAAAATTGCTTTGTGTCCAAATTGCGCAACACAATCATGTCCGCCATTAATGGCCAGCAGCGGCTCAGAGTGACCCTCTCCATCTCCATCTCAATCTATTCTCTCTCTCTCTCTCGCTAGCTCTCTCCTCTGTTGGGACGTAGCTGTGTGTACTTTGTAGCAAATCTGTTTGTTAATTTCATTGCATGCTCTTTGTCGTTGCCGTTGTTATTGTTGTTGTTGTTGTTATTGTTATTGCTATAACTGTTGTTATTGTTAACTTTACCATTGCCAATGCAATAGACAACACAGCAGCACAGTCACTGCCGACATAGGGTGCGGGTATTCGCTATGAGTAAATCAATAGAAAACCCATCGCGGCTCGCCGTCGCTTTCTTGCTTCGCGTTAAATATTGATGCTCTCTAGTGAAATAATTGCCACTTGTATGTATCCAATGCGTTAAATAATTCATGTGCTAAGCAGCTCGTGTCGAACACGGTGACATCAACTCGAACACCAAACAACGAAGCATTACAATCAACGAAAGCCTGCTGAGCTGTGCGAAGTTTCTGATCGTTGCGTATGAAGTCCATATTATGTTCGTTTTGTTGCTCTGCGCCGCTAATAATTTATGTGCTCGGACATGCTTGTGTCGATGCACAACAGACAGGTCACACACCCACACCCACAAACACATGCACACATGTCACTGCAAAGGGTCATGGCAGTTAATTTTTATTGTTATTATTTGATGTGCGAGCAGTTAATATACTTCAATGTCCCTCCAAGTGTGGAAGTAATTTAAGACTCGCTACGCGGCACACATCCATGCATGCTTACAAAGGTCGGATGCTGTAAAATCTTTATACACATTTAAAAGAGCATTTACCTATTTATGAAATGTCAATGGATCCGCTGCGACTCTCAAGTAGCAGGAAAATAAAAAGATACTCAAATTGCAGCATAACATGCTGTTTAACTTTCTGGCTATGGAGAGCACACAGCACACAGTCCTTGCAAAACTCTGCCTTGCATCAGCGATAAGACTGTGAACAAATTGCATTTGCGAAATTGTCATAACACGACTGTTGACGCATAAAGGCACTCAGCTTTTCTAAAAATAAACTTGCCATGCATGGCAATGTTCGGTATTTATTTTATTTGACTATAATAGATCGCAAAATGTAATGCAAGCAGAACGCGTTAAGGCACTTGATAAAAATTTATTGACACGAAAATGCTTTAATGCAATGCCAGCAACACACACATGTACAGGCATACACACACACACACACACACACACATATGCGCATGTGTAGCAAAACGCAGTAAGACAAACGAACATCACGAACTGCAAACAGCAGCCAAGGTGCGCTGCTCGAAGGGCGTTGGGCGTCGCTGGTCTGCAGGTGTGTCTGTGTATGTTTGTGTGTATGTGTGTGAGAATGAAGTGTGTGCGAATTGTGTGAGCTACATGCTGTAGTATATAAATATATGTACGATAGGTATGACTGCAAGTAATGGCAATGGCAAAATGCACAATTGAAGCATGTTATTGCTTACTCTTGTACATTTGTCGTTGTATATCCGCCAGCTGTTGTGCATTCAAGCGACATCTGTGACTTATTATACACACACACACACACATACGCACATGCACATGTACACACACTCAGTCATACAGCATAAACAGAAACATAAAGCGGCAGCAACAACAACGAAAACAACTGTCACTTATATGGCGCACACAAGTTGTCCTCCCCCGCTGCTGCCAGGAGGTGTATGGCAATAGCAAAACAAGAAGAAGCACAAGTAAAATAACATGCAGCAGCATGCAGGGCAATGCTTGCCGAAATCAGCAGCAATTGCAGCGCAGCAAATGCTTTTTGGCCTAATGCTGCTTTGGGCCATACCGTGTAACTGCCTTACAGCCCGACACTGCTTCCCTCGTTGCCTAGTTGCCCACCTGCCTGGCTGGCTGGCTGACTGGTTAGCATGTCTAACTCTGCTTTATCTCATTGCATGCAGTCGGACTCGAATCGTGCTCGTTGGCACATAAACACATACACTACACTTTGGTTCTTATTGCTCTGCACTGTCAGTTCATAATGTGCTTTTATGGACTCTATACAGCTTTTGTATCGATTGTTGTTGACTGTTTGTTCCTGTTGTAGTCGTAGTTGTTGTCGTAGTTGTTGTTGTGACTATTGCTGTTGTCATGTTGTGCTGAGCTGTGCTATGTTGTTTTCTGTTTGTTTGCACTTCCAGGCTCTGTTCGTCGCATATTCAGGTAACTAAACTCTACATATGTGTCAGCTTGTCTATGCAGCTAATGTAATTACCAGCCACCCTGTGGCACGTGTGTGCGCTATGCAATCAACTTGATAAGCTGAGAATTTTTAAGAATTTTCTTGTGCAATTTGTGTAATTGCTGGCATTGTGCAGAGGTCAAAAAAAAAAAAAAAACAGAAAGTACATGAGATACATTACCTTGTGGATATTGTATGTTATGGCAACAGACACCTACACACACACACACACACAATTAATCGAGTCAGCTGTATTGTCGTAGCGGAGCCACAAACTTAGTTTGCTGTTTGTGAAACTTTTCGACTTTAAAATGAAATAAGTTTACGAACACCGCCGAGGCGACGTTGCAATTAAAAATTGCGCAGAAGGGAAAACAAACACAAACGAAAACAAGAAGAAAAAACCGTAAAACAGAAAAACGCATGACTCAAAGAAATCCTTACAGCAAACGCCAATACACACATACATTCGTATGCATGTTCACACATCTGCACATACTGATGTATACAGAATGCCTGCGCATTGTCGTTGTCCTTGGCAGCATGCGCAAGGGATAAAACCGTCGCATGCTGAGTTGTGGTTTTGTCTATTTTTCTTTTCTTTTTTTTCACTATTTGTATGCGTTTCCACTTTTCGCAGGGTTTTTCATTTGGCATTTTTTAGATTTTTGCCATTCGCAAATTTTCAAGTTGTTAAGCGACAAACGCTGCTGGATTTTCTTCTCTGTATTGTTACTATTTTTTTTTAGCAAGAACTCGGCATGTGCCCAATGCAGCCAAAGTGGCTTACGCTGTGCACGGCGCCATTCTGTTTCTAATGGCGGCGGAAAATCCTTATTGAGGCATAGCTTTGGCAACTTAATGCAACTTGATATGCAATTCTCCATCTACAAACGTGCAGTGAATACCTCAATACAACATTACTTAGGTTAGATAGTTGGTTGGTTGTTCGGATAAAGGAGACTCTTGGGCCAATAGAGACCCTTAGAGATAACGCTCCAAACTTTTGGAGAGCGACAATGATTAACTACACTTTTAGAACCAATCATCAACCGCTCTTTCAGATATGTCCTGTTTTCCCTTTCCGCAGCAGGCAACTATTAAAACATTTCGATAATCTACCTAACGAAATTTCAACTCGTAGATGAATTAGAAAACTTCATAAAAGTAGCTAAAGTTTTCAACACGAAATTACTGCAGGTGCCGGTGCAGGTGCATGTGCTGCCACTAATTAACGCTGGCATCTCTACTAAACATGCGAACATAGTTAGGTGAATAAAAATGAGAGAAGAAAGCAAGAGTCGAGAGAGCGATGCGCTCACACCACAAAGACTAATTAGTGTATTAAAGAAAACAGTTTGCGTGTGCTTCATCTCGTTCAGCCTTATCTGCTGCTTCTTCTTCGTCTTCTGCTTGAAACCGAAGGAACAAAAGCGAAATATTTTAAACTATTTCAAGTGTTTGCTGTCTTGCTTTGTTCTTACCGCCTGTCTGTGTGACTGCTGCGGCTGCTTCTGTTTTAAAGTTAGACTAGTGAGCCAGAATAGCAAAGCAGCAGCAACGCAGCAGTCGACGTCGAGACAAGCGCCGCTGTTGGCGTCGTAGACATAAGTTAGTTTATATGCGCGCTATACATTCCTTAGCAGTCTTTTGCGCAAGTTAAAGAGGATTAAACCGCAGCTGACGTCGCAAGTGATGTCGGCAATAGGGCGGAGCGAGTTGGCTTTTCAACGGCGTGTGTTATTTGTAAGCATTTGTATTTTCCTTTTTTTTTTTTTTGCATTTCGTTTCTTTTTGTTTTTTTTGGCTGATTAGCGTTGCGCTAAGGGAGGCATTACGGTCACGTAGTTACTGAATACGCTGCTAAATAAAGTGCTGCGTCCATTTGGCTTTTGCGGATGTGCAAACTTTTAATCAGGTCAAAGTGCATCCAAATATTGAAGATTGGGAATGTGTTTAGCTCCATCATGATGATGAGGAATGAGTGGATGTTTCTTTCTTAAACGCGCAAAGTTTCGCTTTATTTGACTTGATCTGAATTTCTTTACGCTTCTTTTCTTTTCATTCGCGATGGGTATGTGCGTGCGACCACGAAAAGTTTTTTTTTTATTTAAAACATGTATAGCATTTTACAACATTTACATATACATATACAGCAAGAATGTGCTTATATACGAGTAAACACATATTCACACATATACGAACTATATGCATACATATGAACGCAACAGTGTGAATTACAAAGCATTACGCATAAAATTGCTCCAGCTTTTTAGGAAAGCGGATGTTCAAGGACTTGGATAAAGCAGCAACAGTCCTTGTTGCTCATCAAAGCAGCAATGCCGAAAATGAGTGTCACTCAAATGCTTCGCAAATTCAATTCAATTTGGCAAGTCAGTTTTCTGCGGCAATTGAAAATGACAGCGTCAAAATGCCTTAACCCTTAACCGAGCTCATGCGGCCAAAAACAATGACAAAGCCTGCGATATCCACATTGTATTATGAACTCGTATATGTACATGCATATGTATTCAATCGATGCCAATCGAATAGTCTGACACTCTCGCAGTTAAATGTGCGTATATGTCAACAAACGCACACATACAAGAAAAAAACCAAAAATGAAACAAAACAAAAAAAGACCCAAAGCAAAAAAGAAACAAATAATAATAATGAAAACGAACACAGTCGTATACCACCTGCTGTGCTTAGTTCAGTTCAATTGAGCTCGGCTTGACGGCTGCTGTTAGTGTCCCTGCTGCTGCTTCTGTTTCTGAACGCCACGTCACGATGATGTCGAAAACAATGAAATCGTTCAACTGTCTGACCTTATATGCCCAACCAAGCGACGAGGCGCACGTCATAAAGGATGACATGCAGCAGCTAAGAGAAGCCAACTACACTTGCTCCCCACGGACACTCTCGCACTCTCTCTCGCGCACATGCAATTCAGATACGCAACGCGCCCCGGCTGACTGACACCATGGGCTGCAGTGTGAGTGGCAAAAAAAAAACTCACAAGCGTCAACGCAAAACGAAAAAAGTAAATCTTACAATAATTTGCAGAAAAAGTCGTATTGTCACATTTTGTGTAACACGCAGCTCGTAGCAGGTTTAATGGGCCGCCCCGGCAGAGAGTGTTACATAGGCGTAAGTGGGCAGGTAGCACAAGTGACAGAAACAGCAGAGTTGCGGACGGCAACGATAACGGCATCAGCAGAAACAGACACAGAAAGTCTCGCAGACATGCGACTTTTATTGAAATTGTCGTAAAAGTCGATAACGTTGAGCAGTGACAGAGCGGCTCAATGCGAAAGGTAGCCAAGGCGCACATCGGAAGGATAATAGTTGTCGTGGGCGTTGTAGTGAACTGCTGCTGCGACCCCTGCTCCGGTCCCCGCTACCACCCTCACTCCCACTTCCACTCACTCCCGCTGATGTTGCTGCTGCTGCTGCTGAGCAAGCAGGTGAGAAGCAATTTAATGTCAATTTTGATATTAAACCGGCTATTGGCGTAGCAGCAAACGGACAAACGAAGGCAAAACGAAAAATGACCTACATACATACATACATGCATGCACACGTACATACATATGTACATGCATATGTACATTAAATGTACGTGCATACAAAGATTGCTTCACCAACAGTTGCCGCCTTCGCAGGTATGTGTACGTACGTTTATAGAGATACCGTGCAATGAATGTCCTTTCAAGTTGTGACGCAAAGACCCTGCTCCTGCAAGCGTGAGCATACCAGTAACAAGGCGATCTACGGCTGTGCGTGATTTGAGTTTGTTGTTGTCGCTCTTTGAAAGTTTCGCAGTCGCCAGCCTTGTTGCCAGTTATAAACAACACCACAAATGTCGACAGTTGTTACTGTTGCGGTTCGTAGCTCAAAACTCGCCGGGAATGTCTAAGCTGCGGTCGAAACTTAAGCTGAACAACTTTTTAGTTAATTAACGTTGTCAGTGCACGTGAGACACATGCGGCTGGATTAGTAATCTCAACCACGGAGCAGCAATGATTAGATATAACCTAACTGAATCCTTAAAAAGAGGCTTACTTTCAATGGGACCTTTAGAGGAATACACGCTCACCACTCCGTGTAGTCCTTTGAATTGAGTGGTTGATGCTCGTCTTTAAAGAACTTTTGAAATTTGATTCATTCTTCAATGGTAACCAGAAATTGGTTGAATACTTTTATTATTAGTAGGATTTAAATTTTTTTACAAAAAATAAAATAAGAAGAATGACCATCATTGCGGCCCCAGCCAATCCCGAGTAGAGAATCACCTCAGAAGTAGTGAAACCCGACAGAGAAGAGAGAATAAAATACACAGCCAAAAAAGTTCCCATTGACACGGAAAACACAATTAAGCAAAAGACAACAAGGAATATAAGCACACGGTGGAAATTTGGTGCCGCCTCCTCCTGTTCAGCCATCACACCAACCGGTGAGCCCACTGACACTTGCTCAGCATACATTGCCATTGGCGTCTGGACACACTTCATAGGCAGAGGAATTGCTTATTGATTTTTAACGAAATTTCGAATAGCAAATCATAACAAACTAAACAGTTTGCTTGGCAAAGGATCAAAAATAAGCGTAACGAATACTTCTACAAGACACATCATCAGCCGGTCAACAATGCGTTCTTCGTGACTCCTCCCCAATTCCAAATATCTATCTGGCTTACATTAAATATAAACATATTTAAATTTTTCGACATGAGAGTCAAAGGGAAATTTGAGTGACTAATTTTGACTAAGTGTCACCTACATATGATTACGATTATCGTCAAAGATTCATGGCATCGCACTGCGCGACGATTCAAGGATTAGCCAATCACTTACATCGAGGTAACAATCCGCTGATAATTTTACAATCACAGGTTTACCGTCACGTTATTTATGTACCTATGTATGCACATATGAATGTACATATGTATAAATATTGTACTAGTAAAATTAAAACCAAAAAAAAGAAACAAACCAAAAAAAAATATATAAAAAGGAAACATGAAACGAGAACAAACATCGTCATTATCGTCATCAGTGAACGCCTTTCACACATACGCTACCCCCTAAACCATGCTCCGACTCAGCAGCCAACAATGACCAAAAGCCAAATGCTCGGTTTGAAAAGAAAAATGAAAATGTTTAACGGAAAAAAATAAAATACTCACGTTTTTCCCAAGCGAACGTGATTCAATTTGTTTTGTTGGTTAGCAACTGCGCAAGGAAGCATTAAGAAAACACGAGAGCGCAGCAACAAAAAGGAGCAAACCAAAAAAAAAAAATTAAATTGTTACAAAAATGGCATCAGACGGATGCGAAGCGAACCAAAGCCAATGCAGGCGGCAGACAGGCAAACTTGTGCAGCAGGCATACGAAAGTCCTGCGGTTGCGTTTCGTTTATGCACGAGTCAAGTCCGAAAAGCCAAGTAAACCAAGCAAGCAAAGCAAAACTCACACAGACATAAAAAACTATATTACAAATGAAGTTAAATGACAAGTGTGCACATGCATGGCAGCTCACGGCGGAAACACATGCGACGTCACCGGAAATGAAAGCAACTAACCTGAAGCTACAGGCTTGCGTTGGCGTTTCGCGAAGATCAATGCAAACTAAATTAACCGCTCAGCTAATCTAACTTTAGTAAATCCGCCAACCAGGCACACTCACCAAGACCAAACGCTGTCACAACTACACTTAACCTCATTCAAGTCAAACAAAGCGCAAAAGCAACGAGACAAAGTCCCCCATCAACAAAAAATAAATGTCATTAAATCATTTCCATCATTTACAGAATGCCATGATTTCGCATACAAAAACAAATTTACATTTATGAAACAAATTCACAATCCAGTCCTTCTTTTAACTATTGCAATTATTTAGTGTAATAAAGCAATTCAATTCGAGCAAGTGGTACTCAGCCCAATCCAAAACCTCAGTTGTTGTTGTGCCGGCAGTTGCATAACTGATTTCCTTATTCATTAATTTTATTCCATGTTAATTTAATGGTAAATTTCACTTTTTGATGAACCGCAAGTATCATGCTCACATACGTAACCAGGTTTTCTTTACACATGGTCACCTTTCGTTCATAATAAAGTAGGCTGCTTATTGTGCCGAAACGCAATTTGCAAATAATTGTCATTTAATATTATTAATATGCGTATAGTTTCAACTGCGTTGAAGCTGGCTTGCATTTCGGTTATTTAATACTTATGATCACATAATGCCTTGTTTATCTGCGAGTGTGCACGGCACAAGCTGCCATGCCAGAGTAAGCCTCGAACTCGTACCTCTCATATGGGTTACTTAGCCGACCGCTTTACATGACACACTTTTCCACGAATTGTATGCCAGAATACAGACATTACATGTCAAAATTTAGCAAACGTCTCATTATGCAGCACACGCCCTACTCCTACTCATAGGATGTGGGGCCAAGCGCTGGGCAAAGGCAACTCTGTCGTTGCTTGCGTTCACTCTCACTCTGCCGCTCTAGCTCATTAACTATGCCGGCAAAAAGTGGACGGAAAATAATTCGCAACTGATCACGCCCACGCGCCAGTCGCAAACATTCGCACAACGAAAGCAAAAAGAAATGGCAAATAAATAGAAAAAAAAACTGTATATGCAAGCAAAGCAAACCTTAAGAAGGACCATTTCAAACACTCATTTACAGTTATAGCCACTTAAATGTAAAACAGTTAATTAGCGGCATACTTTTTGCTTAAGCACAAATGGGCAACAATTGCCACGCCTGTCCCCTCCCTAGCAGCAGGCCATGTTGGCCATAATTTTATCTGGCTGGCCGGTCGCGATTTCTGCTACTGCTGCTGCTGACGGACGTAGCTGCGTTGAGTTTTCCTTTTTGTTTAATTTTTGTTATTTTTCCTCCTACACACTTCGCTCAATGCTCTGTGCTCACGCCGAAGGTGGAAAATGAGCAAAAGCGTAAAATTACTTTTGATTAATGAAGTGAAATGATGCGCGAAAAATTACGTAAGGGCGTGTGGTGCTTCTCGCTTCTGCATTCGGCCGTTTGCTGCAGCTTTGCTTTTAAAATTAACGAACGAACGTTGTCACTGACTCTTTTACTCGCATAGACTGCATCTTGTCCGCCCGGTCGCTGTAGATAAATCATACATGCACACAAATGCATATTTATATGTATGTATATGTACATATGTACATTTTGTGTCGCATTGCAATAATTGTTGCCTTATTCTTGACGTTGCTTGCAGCTGCACCACCTCGTGGACACCTTGGCCATGCTGTGCACTTTATCGTTAATTCGAAAAGCAAAAGCAAAGCCGAAAATATCGATATTGATGTAATGATAATACAATATCAAAAGAAGTTCGAGTTGCTCTAACAGACTTCTGACACAGACTGCCTTATACTTATCGGGCACACGGAAGACTGAGTATTTGCATATCTCAAGTGAGTTTCCAAAATGCTGTGAATCATGCGAACCATAAGGCATTTCATGTAAAACGCATGCTTCTTCTTCTTGCTTCTTGAGTAACACCGTAACCGAGGACCGAGGCTGCTGGGGCTCAACAGATTGAAGGCAATGCAACAATAGCACCAAAGTGTCAACTGCGCTGTTCTTATCACACTCTTTTGACGCCTCGCCATTGCAAACATTCGGTGTCGTTATTGTAACTCTTAAGTTACGCTTCCAGTTGAAACAGCAACAAGGCTAGCGTCACGTTGCCAACTTGACATCTTAATGTTTAATGGCAGCGAGCGACATGGTCGGATTTTTAATTACAATAAAGTGCAATGTTTTTTTTTCAAGTTACTAAAGTCGGTATATGTATGTTCATGTGGGATTGTGTATATGTATGTATACATAGTGCATGCACCTGGTTATATCCATTTGGCTTTGTTTTGTTGGTTTGAAGGTCTGGTGGTTACCAACCCGTAAATGATTAAGTGATTTTTTAATAGCACTTTTACAACAGTTGCCAAATATATCATTTTTAACGACAATTGACGTTAATGAAGTCGGTAATTGACATTAACTTTATTAACAAAGAAAGAAAAGCAAAGTATAAAATTTAAATATTTTGGTCCCATAATATCCATTTTCATGGGCGCTAAAATGTTGGCACATAATTAAATTTAAGCCAATTAAATGGCGGACCGACTTAACAGCTTAAGTATTTGGGCATCTAAGTGACGTTACTTGTTCGCAGCTAGCCGACACTATTATATTTCGGTTAGAGGAGTTTTTCGTGGCCGCCATCAACCTGCTTAAGATGCTAATTAAATTAATTTAATACAAGCCAAGTTAAGTAAAGCAGCAAAAAAATTATATTATGCAGCCACCCAAATTTTCATCATTATGCTTTAGCTAGTAAATGCAGTTGAATCAAAAAATGCAGTTAAAGGTTCCTCCAATTGGAATATTTGGAATAACCCAACTAAAATATTTCAAAGCGGAGCCCCACATTTTACGTGCAACAGTAGTGGTGCGTGTTTTTATATTATATTTTATTATTCGAGTCAATCAGTATTTTTAATTTGTTACTAGACACTAACGTGTTGTAAATTCCAAATGGTCAGCTTCTTTGTCGTCAACGTTCACCAATTCCTCTTGCTATTGTCGCAAGTGTGATCTGATAGTGTAGTTGCTGGGAGAGAATTCTTCTATTGTAGAAGAATTATATATTCATAGTATATAATACTATTTCGGCACAGGATCTTCTGATGGGCCGGGTCTCCCTCATTAAAATATAAGGACGACAAAATAGTAAAGGTCGTGGACACAATTGACTCAGAATGTGCTCCTAGTATGAATCCGCGTTGCCAATACTCGCGTCGAGTCGAATTGATTGTGCCAACAGAGGTGCTAGCATACACTTCGTTTTTAGCAGCTCGATCGAGATCCGTTCTGTACTGTATGACCAAATGGCAAAAATGTGGCAAAAACCAGAGAATATGAAGATATCTTCATATTCATATTCACATGAAGATATCTTCATATTCTCTTGTAGTTTTTCGCGCGCACATGAAGCGCCATCTAGTCACAATTAACCAGCAGCAACATCAGGGTTGCTGAATTTAACAGCCGGCGAAGTTCGGGTATGTACCTGGCTGCACCCTCCGTAGTGGTTGCTTGTGTAACAACAAATTGGCCAAAGCAAAACACAAAATTTTTGTGATTAAAATTAACAAATTGATTAGTATTTAACCAAAAACGGATTGATAGATGAACAGTTAAGTTGTGCACCCAATACACAACGGAAACATTTGACAAATGGTGCGTAGAATAACTGTTCACCGGTCAGAGATCAACGTGTCGATTCTAGCTGCTAGATTTGTTATCAAGGCCCCATTCAATACAAATATGGGATTGTTTAATTTTAGCATTAATTAAGCTTTTTAACTTTCAGTTCAAGTGCCAAATAAGCAAACACAACGAATTGAACTGAAAAGCGAACGATAACGTAGGGGAAATCCAATCAATCGACAAAAAAAAAAACATGCTGCCCGCCACTATTTTCCGCCAGGTGCAACGCCAGTTAACAAGTGCCGGCCTTTGCTATGGCTGCACGGAGCCTGTGTTAGCCACACGCGTGGGCAACATCAACATCAGTGCCGGCGCCACAACCAGTTTTATGAACTGCCTTAATCGCTATGCAGCCGCAACCGGATTCATTCGCATATCCTTTATGGATATCAATCAGCATCGTAATTGGGATGTCGCCAGACTACGCATGTATGCTGATGCCAAGAAGCAATCTTTGCATATGCGCACTTTACAGGGCCGCGATCTGCTGCAGGGCGTAATTGACAAAAAACGCGAAAGTTTTCGTGAGCGCAAGAATGTACTGGTCGGCGATATACTTGAAGCTCAACACCGGGTAAAGGAGCGTGTACGTGTCAAAATGGAGGAAGTCATCGAACGAGAGAACATTATGACAATACCGAACATGCTGACAGTAAGCCGTGCGGTGTTATCGCCCTATATTGGCTACGTCATTGTACAGGGGGACTTTGGACTCGGCATGAGCTTACTCGTTGTGGCAGGTGTTACGGATTTGGTAAGCATGCAACGACAATCTTAAAATACCTAATAAAACATGATTTCTTGAATGTTTTAAAAAGCTTGATGGTCAAATTGCGCGACGTTGGCCGTCCCAGGCAAGCAAATTCGGTTCGTTCATCGACCCGATGGCCGATAAACTGCTTATGGGCTCACTTGTCATTTCGCTGTGCTACACGGACCTACTGCCGTTATGGCTGACAGGAGTCGTGCTCTTCCGAGATGTCTTCCTATTAGCTGCGGGCTTTGTTATACGTTATATCAGTCTTCCGCCTCCAGTGAGTAATACCAGTGGCAAGGAAACGTGCAACTATCTGAATTTATTTTTTACAGAAAACTTTATCTCGCTACTTTGATGCAACGCATGTGACGGCGCAACTGGAGCCAACATTGATTAGCAAAGTAAATACGGGGGTGCAGCTGGCAACAATTGGCATTAGTCTTGGCGCACCCATTTGGGGATATATAGGTAAGTTGCTTTTTCGCATATCATTCGAACAGCAAATGCATTATAATTTGAACGCTCATTAATGCAGATCATACGATACTACACAATCTTTGGTATCTTACCGGTGGGACAACAGTTGCGGCTGCGCTTAGCTATATTGTAAATAGACAAGATACTTTCAAGATAATAGAAAATGCTAAAAAATACCGGAAAACGTAATAATTGTGGTCTTTTATTGACAAATCCTGTGTAATTTTTAAGTTGTTCTCTTTTTTCTCATTATTTTCATAAATGTAAGCGAAATACATATTTTTGTTTTTTAAAACCAACGGCATCCCATTTCATTTTAAAGTAGAATTTTTACTGACTCAAACTTAGTCTGAAGACCCACTCAACTTGTGCTTCACATGCTCACATTTATCATCAGATCAAAATTTTACCTAATTGTTTGTAGTGGGCAAGAAATTCCAAAATGTTAAATATTTAATATTTTACAATACATTACCTTCTTGCTTGCTCGAAACACGAAGGCACTTTGCCAGAATTTCACTGTGAGAGTGGAGTTAACTGCATTAAGTCTGCTGATTTTGCTGTCAACGAACGCGGCAACACTGAAATCTCACATTGTATTCCATTCCACTTAGAATCTTCTAGGACGGTTTACTCTATTCTATTGCAATAAGTGTGTTTTTGAAACACATAACCCTGTTTCTGCTTTTACTAACGAACCACATTAACTCGATGAAATGGAGTTCCGTAAAGTTCTCAATACCACAAGCATTCAAGCGGCGCGTCTGGCCGATTTCATGATGATTGGCCAATTGTCGGTGCGAATTGTAGAGAAACGAAAAGCAAGGCAAAAAGCAATAAGAATAATAAATTACACTTTGCTATAATAAGAAGAAAAACGTCCAGAACGTCTACGCTACCGTGCTCCGTAGGTCTGCGAATTTTGATTTTTGTATGAGTATGGAGTTGAGCCATAACTAGAGTTAGCCAAGTTGCCGACGATGAGCGCTTGATTTTGCCCCAGAGCCGTGAAATTGCGTACTTTCATATTTTGGAATGTTGCTAAGTAAGCATCACTTGAAATGCATCAATTTTTACGTACGCGTTCGTGTCAGAATGCCTCATCTTTTAAACATAGAAGGCAAAAAAAAAGCTAGCCAAAGCACCTTCAGGAGTTTCGAGCCAATATGTGAACAAAAGAATTCATCAAAAGAATAGCTAATTCATTTTTAGGGAATACATTTTTTCGTTTCAGATTTGAAGTAAAAAATACTTTTTCTTTAAATACGCCAAATATAATTCCTGAGGAATTTCCTTTTTATAATTTTTATTTAAAGTATAGGAAGTTATAATGATTACAATTATTATATTATTCAAACACTTTAAAAAGACTTAAAAAAAAAGGTTAGTCTTTTTACGTTCATTAGTTTTATTGATAATTACCTTAATTCTTAAATCGCATAAGATAAAAACTTCTTGTTCAGATAAGATTTAAAAAAATTTCTTAAATTTTCCCGTTTTTATTGATTGCAATTAAATTTTTAATAAATATATTTTGTTCAAGATTACTAAAAAAATGCGTATTTTCTTACAATCAGAGGATGTCAACGATTTCTTGCTTTTAAGCGTGATACGCATAATACTTACGACATGTGGTTTGAAAAAATAGACCTTGTTGTTAGTCTTATCTGATTGAATTAGTAAATCCTTGTAGTTTTTATCATCTAAAGACGATTCTAATTTAATAAGTTCTTCAGAAGAATCCTCAAAGAGAATACAATTAGCAATTATTGGCTGAGATAGTACAAGCGTAGTGGAATTTAAAGAATCGGTATCAAAACACCTGGTGCATTCAGTTATTGGATCTAAAGCATTAATTGGTGCAATTAATCCATCTATCATAACTGGTACTTCTTTAAATGCGTTTTGAGTCACAAAATCTTTAATCACCTGCATAATTATTTGATGAAAAAAAAAATATTTGTAATTTAAAATTAAATAAACTTACGTTTGGAATTCTCCTTAGAAATTGAATGCAAACATAACGTACTGACTGCATTTCGAAGAACAATCTTTGTTTGTCATAACAAAAATAATGTTCAAAAGTGACAACACGGCGCCAATCCCTTTTATCACTTGATACATCAATGTTGTAGGAATGCCAATTACGATCTGCAAAATCCATTGATATCTTATTTATAAAATCGTCCGAGCTCATTTCAATGGTGACAAATTTAGCGTTGTTGGAATCAATTGTTAAGCATTTATGATGATCTTGACTGGTGGATTTCCATTGATCACGATGTAGTCTAGCAGCTCTAAATGGCAGATCCTTCAAAGTTTTTATCTGGCTTATTGCATCACTGACTTCAGCTGCTTCCAGAACACCCGTTGGTTCCACAATCTCATGCAACTCATAGATTTGAAACAACGTGAATCGCACATTTGTTAGTGCTGCCTATTGTCATATAATGATAAACATTGCATATGTATATTACATTTGATAAATTGCAAACCTTAAGCTCCTCTTTGGATTTGTCCTTTCCCCATGCCAAGACAGTTTTGAAAATGTCCAATTCGGGGACAGGGAAGTCATCACGTCTGATCACCTCCGAGAAAAAAGCCTGAAACGATATTTTTAAAGTAAAATCGTTAACTAAAGGAGCTACTTACTTCTGAAAGACTATTTAAATGGTTGCCATTTAGTAATTCCATAGCATTTTTATCGATAAAATCCAAAACCGCATTCTTTAGTTCCTTTAAAGAAAGGACTGAAGCAGCCATTAGTACATCACAAACATTCGAAAGTAATAAATGTTGTTGCAGATGACTGAAAACTTCAGACATTGCATTATTTAGCCCAAACTTATGAGTCAAATGCAAGAGGTCTACGACCACTTTGTCGACAACATCATCGAGATCGATGCTTCCTGTGTAGATATATTTCAAGATAAGTTGAAAAGCGTCTAAAGGCTCGTTCAACTCGATTTCATTCTGTTTCGATTCCAAAAAGTCGGCAAACAGTAAACCTCGAAAATATTCGCATCTTGCAGCTAAAATGATACGATGTGCTGGCAATTTATGTTCATCAATAATAAAAGTTACATCCGAATACTCAGGTGCTAAACACAACTTTGCGAGTACTTTGATGACATCGGCTGAAAACAAAGAAAAACTATAGTTTCCGAAAATCCATTTTCTATGTAATACATTACAACTATATTAAGTATATATCTATAACCACACCTTTTCTGGGAAAAACTAAAAAAAAAACTCACTCTCACTCCATGACAGATGAGCTTAATAGAAAAATGATTGCTACCACTGAGAAAGATTTACTTGGAAATTCATGCATGTGTGTAATACTATGTATGCACATTCTATGTAAACGGTTCATGTAATGGTTCGAATTCCCAAGAAAGTTTTTAAATTTCTATTTGAAACGAAATGAAAATCACTTAAGATCTAGTTATGAAAACAACTAGCCTTTTTTGCCTTGCCACACGACCATGGATATTTTTGGCCTGGGAACCCTAAGAACTGTTTCATCGCGCAGAACTGAAGGCATGAGTGTCACCTATTTGTCGTTAATTTTTGGTGCTGACAAATGTGGGTTTTCCCTTTTTTCTTTAAGGATTTCCCTATCAATTCGTGTTGTCAGCATTTAAGGGCGGCCAGAAAAGGCTGTATTCTCCATGATACCATGTTCTTTCGATCATGCAATTATGTTTCCTATTGTTTGGCGACTTCGATCAAACATTTCAGAAACATATTGGATAAGTCTACCCTGATAATACAGATATAAAATGATTTTTCTTTGTTCATAATTTAATTCTTTGCGTTTTGCCATTTTGGGTTACATAAGCAGCAGAATCACATCGAAATTGTACACAACATTAACTTATTGCCTTAGCAGCAAGTACAGCATGCATAATTTCCACGCAATTGAGGCAAATTTCATAGGAAATATGGAAACCACGTGTACTTTGTTGCGAGGCAAAATACTTTTGTGAGATCGAAATTTTCGGCAGAAAATGATTGCGCCTCAATAGCTAGCTAACGGATCATCGTATATGATCCGTAGTTGGGTTAACTTGTTGTGAAAATGTGCCTTTAGCAGACGAGCAACATTTTTATTCTATTTTTCTTATTGTTGTTATTTTATAAGCCAACAAATTCAAATTTTTGCATGAAAACCAATAGGCAAAATACTTAAGTGACTCACTGTATGTACTTATTTTATATTTTTAAATGACGTACTTTTTATAAACGTACTTACCTTCACGACAAATTTATTTTGCTGATGCCATGTTTTCAAAAATCCAAATTTAACCAGACCCACTCCGTTAAAGAAAGATTAATAACAACACCACCGACCAACGCGCACACAGAAATGTGAATCACGAAATTCACTATAACTGTTTTTATGTATAATATTGGCGGTTAACAAAAATCAGGGCTGACAATCTGCAGCTACACTGCAGCTATGTATATCTGAATTCGAAAGTGCTTCCAAGTAACATACCTTATCTGGAACTACAACAGTGCGACCAAATCATTACTGCTAAAAATTACAGTGCTGCCAAGCGCAACGACCGTCAAAGCGACATGCGAAATGTCAACCTTTTTCTCTTTCTCTATATCCGGTCAGCCATTAGACCTGTAAGTGGTGTAAATAATTTTAACAATTTTAATCGAGGAAATCAAGTGAAATTGCGTCTAAGCACGCACAAAAATGTTTAATGCATACATGCCGTAATATATGTAAATGTTGCTTCTGCATTTATGCATATTAAATGTGGTTAATCTTACATCGAGCTGTCGCATTAAACACAAGTGTTGCTATTTGGATAAAAGCAAGCTGAAAGTGCAGTTGATAATTGTAAGAAACAAGCATCACTGTGCGTTTTCTTAAACAAAAATGCAGCTTGATTTCTACATTAAAGTTTTATATAAATAAATTTAATTTTTTTTGGTCGGTTCTTTTGCTAATGTTTATTTTCTATCTCTATTTTTACGCCGCGCCATCGACTGCAAACAAATGGATGTATACTGTTTGCTGCAACTTTAACTTTAATTTTCTAATACTTCGATGGTATTAACAGCTAGCAAGATGAGGAAAATTATGAAACAAGGCAAAATCGTAATCGTCCTTAGCGGACGTTACGCCGGCCGCAAGGCGATAATCGTCAAGACCTCGGACGATGGCACACCCGAGAAACCATTCGGACATGCGCTCATCGCCGGTATCGACAGATACCCACGTAAGGTGACCAAGAAGATGGGCAAGAACAAGTTGAAGAAGAAGTCGAAGATTAAGCCCTTCCTGAAGGTGCTCAACTACAACCATTTGATGCCTACACGTTACACCGCGCACGACATCAGCTTTGAGAAGTTATCACCAAAGGATTTGAAAGATCCCGTCAAACGAAAAACGCATCGTTTCCAGACGCGTGTTAAATTTGAAACCACCTACAAGGAGGGCAAGAACAAGTGGTTCTTCCAGAAGCTGCGTTTCTAAGCATAACATAATTTTCTATGTTTATTAGATGTATGGAGCAGATAAACTGTTGTAAGTTGAGAAGAATTCAACGTTGCTGAGGACGATGGTGGTGTAGTTTTTTTTAAAACTTAATAAAAACACAAAATCTGTAAAAAAAAAAAGAAAAACCAACATTTTTTCATTATCGTGCATTGTGCTTCTGTGTGTGTGCGTTAAAGATCGACAGTAGTGAATGTGAAGTAAATCTGATATGAATTGTCCTCAGATTACTCTATTACCTTAGCTTGCTTATTCATGTCACCTGCAGGAGTGGAAGGTTATATGTGGTTATGTTATATTTGTAATTGCAAAGCAAACTAAATTACGTGTGCATTTCGAGCCTGCTATTGGCGTAGCCGCCGCTGCGTCGCATCCCATAATAATCACTAAGTAAAAGAACATCATAACCTTTAAATTATTCCCATGTCCACAAATACAGACTAATCATATTAGCGTTTGGTTTCCACAATTTCATATTTATTATCATAGAAAGCTAAAGAACTTTAAACTTAAAACTAATCATCATTGTCACTGCCGGAGCCACTACCGCTTCCACTACCACTACCCGAGCCACTGGCGCTTTTATTGCTGGCCTTAGCATCATCGTCGCTGCCACTGCCACTGCCACCACCTTCACCCTTGCCGCTGCCACGTTCAGCATCAGAATCATCGCTATCAGAATCTCGCAAAGCTTTAACCGATTTAGTCTTATCGCCCTTCTTGTTACGTCTACCCTCGAAATCCGAGCCATCATCATCATCGGATGAGTAGATCGTGGAAGCTTTTTGATCAGCGTTACCACTACCCGCTTGTCCGCCACCTCCTTTTTTATAACGATTCTTAATGGCACTCAGGGAAATGGCATTCTCATCATCGCTTCCATCATCCTGATGATATGAGGAACCAGCACCACTCAACGCCTCTCCTGCACCGGTTTTTTTCTTCTTCGGCTGCGGTTTATGTTGATTTCGCATGGCTTGACGCAGTTTTTCCTCCTCCTTTTTCAACTGATACTGCCGGTCCGTGGTAGGATCTTTGCCAACTTGTGTTAATATCTTAATGCCACTTGTCTTTTGTGAACGATCTGCCAACGACATAGTCATCTTTTTATGTGTGAATGACTCCGTTGAATGCGGCCTGAAAGTAAGCTTTGTACGGAAAACGGATTGTCCCTGAAGACCAGTGCCCTGACGTATGAACAAATGATTGTGATCGCCAAGCACCGGTTGTTTATACACATCGAAAATTTCCGTCCCCAAATGCATAGACATGCTCCCATCGGACCAACGCACCATACGTGCATTTGATTCGCGAACCATATCACCTTTGTTATTCATATACTCCCGGAAGCGAATCGTGTTGCTTACTTTAAGCTTTATACGTTGACGACCTTCCTCATCCATGATTTCCTCTTCGTCAATTTCATCTTCGTATGTTTCGGGATCGAAAGGATGTGTCTCAACTGACAGGAAGTTGGGCAGCTTAATGAAATGAAATTCTTTACCCAGATTAGCGATGATTCGTGGTATAACTACGTCGATGCGTGTTTCTGGAAGGGGTTCAGGGCCTTCTGCGGCTTGACGCGTTGTCCCAGCAGTGGGAGCGTCTCGAGCACTACTGCGTGAACGTGAACGAGAACGTGTCCGACTGCGTGCAGGTGATTTAGTGCCACTGCGGCTACTGCTTCGACTGTGTGAGCGTTGAGAGCTACGTGAGCCTGTATCGGTTTTCTTTTCCTCATCATCAGTTATGTCGTCTGCATCGCCAAAAATGTCTTCGGCGGCAATTTGTGGTTTTTCAGACTAAAGTAGTTAAATATTTTAAAAACAAATTTTAAATATGAATTATAATGCTCACCACATCATTATCACTGTCAGAATCAATTAGCCGTGGCTTTTTGGACTTAACCGGCGAATCTTTTACTGCGCCTTCGGCACTCTTTTTGCTTCCGGCGTCCGATTCGCTCGAAGAGACTGCCTTGCGTTTACTGTCGCGTTTACCTCCACCGACATCACTGCCTGAACCAGAACTGTGACTACTCGAACGCTTGGAGTGGGGCGTCCCCGATTTTGAACGTGTCCTCGAACGTGCTTTCGACTCTGAACGAGACTTGGAACGTGTTATTCGACTGCCGGATCGTGAACGACTTCGTGAATTGGCACGTTCATCGTCAATTTGTAAATTAGGTGACTGCGAACGACTTTCGACATTCTCTTTTGGCGTGCGACTGCGGGTAGCACGACTGTGTTGCGAAACCGAATGCTCACTGTGCGGAGAGGCTGAACGTGAACGTGAGCGTGAACGTGACCTTGATCGAGATGTAGAATTCTTGCTGTGTGCTGAGCGTGAGCGCCGACTGCGTGGTGACCCAGAACCAGCCGAAGAATGGGATCCACTGCGTGAACGGGATCGTGACCGTGAACTCCGACCACTCTTTGGCGTATTAGAACGTGATCTATCACTGCCACTACCAGATTTTCTACTTGCATTTGACCTTCAAGTGTAACTATGAGAACCACTTGTACACCCAAGAAACAAAGTAAAAACTTACTCTGCCACGCTGCCTTGCGGTGTACCACTACGACTTCTACTGCCATTGCGGCTGGAACCGGAGTCGGAACCTATAACTTAACTATTTAACCTAGAGTTCATATAATAAATATCATTTATACTAACCGCTTCCATCGTCCGAGTTACTCATTTTTAACTTTAAATTTTTCGCAGATAGAAAAAACAACAAAACCCGAACACAAACACAAAAAGTTGCACCGGTGCCCAAAATATTGTTGTTAGAAGAGAGAAACACGATGCGTCAGAGTGAGAAAGAACAGTTTCATGCACTGCAAACTCTAGAATAGTACTGAATAACGCGTTTTTGTCGTTGGCTCTTCATATAATTGTATTTGAATTTACTTTTTACTGAAAGTTTTATAGCACTGCAGCCGGTTAAACTAGCAGTATTATACTAAAGAATACCTTTTCAACCTAATTTGCATGGATACTAAGCAAAACATTGCTGCAAAAATAAAAAAAACAGTCAAAAACTTTATAACGCATATATATATTAGAGATCTATTTGATTTAGAAGTACAATATACATTTGATATAGTTTTAATAACTTATAAAAATTTACCCTTTTACAATGGCACTATAAAATATTTTTGTGTAAAGAGTTTTACCTCTTTTACAGATAACGCATTATACATTATTATATATTTTAATGTGTAATATCTTGCGTTTTATTTATAGATATACTATATATGTCACGAAAAGACTCATTCACTTATCACCATTTCTTTTGCGCCACTCGATAACCCTACGCTCAATATAAATACAATGAATTTTTTATGTTTTTTACAAATGAAATATTTCTTCTAAATCATAATTTGAATGGTTGTCTGTTATAGCCAATATAATCAATTTCATAAGTTCTAATCCTAAAAATGGTCCGCAACTAAATGCAACTCACGAATTACTTTTTAGTCCATTTTATCCAGCTGTCGTAGAACGGCGTCAGAGTGTAAGGAGATTTGTTGCAATTGATTATAATAAGCGTGAGTGAAACGAAATTTACTACAAGCATTCAAAAGTTCTTGGTTGAGTTTCCTCCCTCGATTCCCATATAAATTACTTGTATACTCGCACAGTTTGCGACATTTGAATTCCCACAGCTCATTTAGTAAAAAAAGTAGAAGACCATATATTGTCTAGAACCGAACGAACTAAGACGAATTTGAGACGGGCAAGGTATTCGTGACTACTCGTATAGAGGCCACAGTTTTTGCGGAAACTTTTGTGTGAATTTTTGGCAATTTTAACGCTAAGTATAACTGTAATCGATTGCAACGTGCAATCGTTAATATAAAGATTCAAGTGCACCGAACGTAGATGTAGCAATAAATACGACGAGTGAATAAAAAACAGCGATTGAATATAATTTCGCTCCTTGTTGAGTGAAATTTCCAAAGCTGCGAGAAAACAAAGACGACAGAGTCGCATAAGAAGAGGAAGCATCAAAGCAGCAGCGCAGCCAAGCAATTATTTACTTACAAATACGCGTAAAATATAAACTAAATACACATAACTAGATGTATAACGCTGCCAAACAATTGCTTGTACAGTGCAAAAGAAATAAACTAAAAGCTAAAACTCCAATTAAGCAAATATTTTTTTTGCAAAAAAACGGCTTTGAGCACCAGTACCGCCAGAAACAACATCAATAACGCTGCCCAGCGAGCGGCAAGAAGAGACCAGGAAACTCGCGCAATTCGTACGAGGAGCCGAACATATCCGAAAAACGACGAAGACAAACTCTTCCACATACAATTGCTGTATGTTGGTTGTGCTTTAAATATTTTTTTTTGCTTTTCTAGGGACAAAAATCGAACGGAAAGTTTTGCTTTTGGCTTGATGTAATTTTTTTTGTATTGCCGCTAACAAAATCATTCAACCGAGTATACTTATCCTGCAAATGTGTTTACCGTAATCAATTTAAGCGCGGGTGTCAAATACAATAACGCTCGGCATTTCTAAGTGCTTATATATATATATATGTGCAGTGTTTGGCGCGTTGTGCCATTTTCTTTAATTGTTTGTTAAGTATTTTTCCACGATTTGTGCGCGTTAGTAACGTGCGTGTCCAACACGCTGCTCACTATTATTGCTAACCTTCGACTACCAAAATACAAAAGGAGAAAGAAAAAAAAAACGCTAAAACGCTAAAAAGACAAAAACAAAAAACAGAAAAACTAAACGAATAAAAAGAAACTGCCCGTTTTGCTTTGCTTTACTCGCCCGCGCTTGTCTATTATTGAAGTGGTTGTTGTTTTTGTGTACTCTTGGCGCCCTAGCGAACGCATAACACACCAATACAACAATTGCGACGACGACGACAGCTGAGTTGAAGCTGTCCATTAAGACAACGACGACGACAACGTCAACGACGACGAAGGCTAAGCGAAAGCCAAGGCAGTGGCAAAGTTTTGCGACGTCCTGCACTGTGTGCCCGGTTCAACGCCGCTTTGGAATGTTAAATGCGGTGTGCGCTGCAAGTTCAGTGAATGTTGGTAGCAGAAGTTTGAGCCAAGTGCAAGTGGAAGTAGCGGAAATAACGGAAGTGGATACAACAATAACAATAGCAACAAAAACAAGAAGAACAGTAGCAACAACAGCTATTTTGAACAATTTAGGTAAGCTAAGTTAAGCTGTGCCCTGCTACACTCAGCTGTATTAACTGTAACAGACCGAACTCCTATAGTTACTGTTTTCGTTATCCTTTATTAGATCTACATAAGTGAGTTAGTTGTACCTTAAATGACTTAGATTTTTGGTTTTTTTTTAGCAAGCAAGCTAAAATATATTCGCCTAATCACATACTATAATATGCTACCAGCGTTTAAATAAAAGCTCTTAGCTAATTTTTTTTAGGGTTAAGCTAAGAATTGTTTGTCGGTTTTCGTTACGACTCCTAGTTTGCTAAAAAGCGGAATATCCTTTTGCCTTTAAAATGCTTCAAATTGCTAGGATGTACATACATTTTATATGTGACAGTAGTTAATTTGCCAACACTACATTGCTGTGTTAACAACACTAAACACTTGCTGTCCTGCATCACCTCCAGATTACCAAAGGATTAGGTTAACGTATTGTTATTTTTTTATTTTAATTTTTCTCTTTGAACTGTTTGACAGTTATGTTAAATACCGTTACGTTTTAATTGTGCTACAAAATTAATTAGCCACAAACAAAACCATAAACAGAATAGCCATGTATTTGATCATTTACCTGCGAAGTCAGAAACAAATGTAAATTGGGAAAAATCACTACACCGTTTACGGACGGCATAGCACAAGCAAGTCATCCGCTCCCCAGAATCGTTATAAGCATAACACCAACATTAATATACATATTTTTAAAGCAAAGCCAGTGATTGCTATTGTACGTCATGTAGCTAATCTACCTGCACTTGCTTTTTGCATATTAAGATACAGAGTGGCAGGTATATGTTCATCAAACAGACATAATGGATACGACGACGAGTCCAAACCCAAGAGCACAAACACACACTCTGACAGCTAAGCACACGTAATTGATCGATAGCAAAGATGTGAGACGTGCTGATGGACAAACACACCACAAACACTACGCGAACCATACGAAAATGCAGACAAACAGGCCCGTCCACCGACACGACAGACAATCACATTGACGCACTAGCAGCGCATCAGCGGCAGCAGCCGCCCCACTTGTATCCTTTCGTATTTTAACGGTCTAGTACTTTTTTTTCCTTAACACTTGGTCTCCACAGCTGCCGTTATTGCTGTTATTATTTTTACTTGTGTTTATTACTTGCTGTATATATTGAAACAGAAATTTATGCTCCGATGCTATGCGATGTAGAATCATGCTGCTGTGTGTGTGAGAGCATAGTTTGCAAATTCCCTTTTCTGTTGAATTCCCTGTCTGAGGTATTTTTGTTACAATTTAGTTATTGAAACAATGACGAACAACTGAGTACAGCATGCGAAAGTCGTACGAAGGACAGCACAAACCAAGAGTAAACTAACCAGCCAGTCAGCAAGCCAAAAAACTAACCAAGCGCGCAAAACGACAAAGAAAAAAATAAATAAAAACAAGAATTTAAGTGGCACAAAAAACACCGGCAAAGCTCAATTGTTGTGTGCAAACCCTTTCCTCTGTTGTTGTTGCTATCTTTGGTGCTGCCACACTGTAGCAGTATGCAGACTTAGTTAAACATGTTTTAAACTCAATTAATAAACATATGAAAATCAACGGGTCTAGTGTTACTCTGCTTGCTTACCCCTTTTTTATTGTACGCATTTCAGATGGTTTTGCCATTTCTTTTTTACTTACGAGCAACGCAGCAGTTACGCTGCGACATCGTCTTCTGTAGTGCACATCAGACGCAACAACAAGAGCACCATTTTTTGAAGTCTCTATTGTTGTTGTTATCGTCGTCGTCTGGTATATAGCATGTGGAGACTTTAATTGTATCGACGCTAGCTAGTAGCAGCGACTAAAGTTGTAACTGCGCCTGCCATTGTTCTCCGGCTCCTTTTGTTTCAGCTGCCAAGAGCATCCAGTTATTTCATGAATGCAAATTCGGAAACGTAAAATGAATCCAAACTGCCTTCCTCGGCCCAATTTGGTTTCTTTTTATTATTACTTTTACACATTTTGCAGCGTATATTGTGCAGTTTGGTGTTAGTTAATCTCAGACTGACTACAGCGTCAATTTTCTTTTTCGGCATTCTATTTATCTTGTAAAATACTTAAGCTGATGACGCCACAAACTATGCATACAATTTAATATGATTGTATTTTGTAGTTGACATAGTTTTCAAATAATTTTTTTATTTTTCTTTTTATTTTCATGTTTTTTTTCTTTTATATATAACTAGAAAAACAGATTAATAATTTTTTTTGGTGTTCTGTTCGGTGGATGTCGACTTGTAGTTGGAAATTATTGAAGTAATGCACAGAAGTGAAGTATTATTTGATAATTCCAAAAACGTATTGCGAATGTTAGATATTCCAAACTATAGCCAGTCTTATAAAATATATAAGCTAAAGATGCTGTGGAAAGTGTTCACCTTTCTCTAGGAAATATGAGCTTTTTTTTAAATAAATTTAGTTAAAATACTTGTAAAAGTGAAACATAAATTTAGAGAAAGCTTTATATAACAATCTATAAACAAATTGTTAACTAATTATTTTAGCGTTAATCATGAGCATTTCACTAACGTTTAAGTTCAAAAAGGGTGAAAGGAAAAAAGCATTTATATCATCGAAGTATTTTATAAAAAATTTTTAAAAATAAGTTTCAGTCAAAAAATCATAAAAACAAAATTAAGAAACTTTAAATTAGAGGTTAAGTAATCTAAACCCCTTAAGGCTTAACTCAGGTAAAGGGCCATTATTAAGAAGAAAACGGTTAAACTTCCTCATAATAATTAGGTAAAGTCTCCGTTTTGCTATCCCGTGTTAGACGTTAGATTTGATTTTTGGGCAATGCTACCTGCAAGAGTTCAATAATTTAGATTCTGTCTGGCTAGCAGCTAACGTAAGCTGGATTGACGAAGATGAGTGGCTATATTCGAAACTGTACCAAATATATGTTGTAGGGAAAGTGAAGTTTCTGAAAGACATGTTCTCTATCTCGTCTTAAAACGCCGATGACAGTTCACATGTGTTAAATGCCTATCGACCTTGTTTCTGGCAGCAGGCAGGTAGGTAGGCAGGCATTGAGTATGTTATTTGTTTATTTATCATTATCAAAGACGAAAATGAGCAAAACATGAATTAAAAAAAAAAAGTAGCTAAGGTTGTGAAAATAAAAACAAATTCAATTAATTCGATCAAGTTGATTACTGGTTTTGCTTGCCTATCTGCTGTCTGCACTCTGCTCTGCTCTCCTCAATTGTTTGTGTTATCACTTTCAATGAAATTTTAATACGCAAAATTTCTTTAGCAATAATCATTGTTTGTTGTTGTTGCTGTTTGTTTTTTATGTTTGGATTGTTGTTATGGTTGGTCTATTGATAAGTATTTTATATTTGTTTCGTTGTGTATCTTCTGACTCAACGCAAAACAAAAAAAAAAAGGAAAAGAAATACCAAATAGGCATTTTATGTGTTGTGTTGTTGTGGATTTGTTTACTCACAGATTTACGCAGCGCTCAGCATGGGCAGATATAAAAAATTCACATTTATAGTATAAACTATTTTTGCGCGCAAGGCACACTTCATACACTCTCGCATGCCACACACAAGCACATGCACTCCATGCCAGCAGCATTCTCAGCGATTTACACATTTGTGATAAGAATTTTAGCTCTGCAGCCACGTTTTTTTTTTTGTGTTTTGTGTGCGGAAAATTTTACATGGCACGAGGTGGGGCAGGCACTTGCACTGTAATCTATTTACACATAAGAACACGTTTCGAAGGTGGACTCAAGTAAGGCAACATCGAATGCAGACTGCGTATTACTGTATTGGACAATCGACTGCACTTTGATTTGTTTCTGCTGTAGTCATTTACACAATTAAGGTTTTACTTTATAAGTATATGTAAAAGGTCCTAGATTAGTCCGCCAAATTTAACTGAACAATGATGAAAAATATTTTGAATCTACATTCACTTATACTAAAGTTAGTTGGGCTTGTCCTTTTTTGTACTTTGGACTTATAACATAAAATTGAAGAACTAAGAGTTCTTATTACTGGGGTTTCTCTAATCAACGAGGACGCTGACGATGTTGCCGACGGTTCCCATGGCTGTCAAGTCTATGTGTCAAAGCTGATGCAGTGGTAATTCCATTGGCTAAGGACTGCCAATCCTTGCCAGGAATCGCTGTTTGAACATGTATGAAATATGTATGTGTTTTTCCGACTGGCAGACCAACACCGACATGCCCGCTCAGTCTCTTTATTTGAGCGCCGGTATTCCTGGGAACTCTTCTGCGCAGTATAATTAACAATTCCCTTTAATCTTTTCTCTTTCTAATTTATTCTTAATCTTTTTTTTTTTTTTGCTATTTATTTAAAACATGTACCCCCTACAACAACAACAAACAACGACGTTGACGTTGACGATGCTTTGTTTACTTTTAATAGTAGCAGGCTTCGATTAAATTTACCTTTGCCCGCTGCATAGTTTGTAAATACCTTTGGGTCGATTGATCGATCGTAATCGCATGTAATCAATTGACTTGACCCGCGCTGATTGGCTGCGACAACAACAACAATACTCGTTCGTACAGAAACAAAACAAAACTACGTATGTACGTACATATGCGCACAAAGTTTCATTTGACTTCAGTTGGTAGCAACTTTTAATTGATTCTTGGCTGAGACAATAACGAATAAACGTACAGGTTTTTCTGTTCAGTGGGCAATTCTGTTAAACTGCTGGCAATACTTGCAAGTGACTTGTGTGTGCCCTGAGGATTAGACAATAATATGCAAAACGTGCAACTACGGGAGTACAGCAATTGGTGCACATTGGGCTATTTTAAATATTAAGCAATAAGCTGGATATTTCAATACCAATGAAAAGTAGAATAAGTGCAAATATGTAGATATGTTTATTGCTTAAACGACGTTGGACTAGATACAACATATGTGTGCTTCGTTGCCTCTACTATTTTGTTACGATTTTTATTATATGCATTTTCTTTGTTGTTGTTATTTTTGCAGATTATGGCGAATTTAAATTTTCAACAACCCCCGAGAAGCATAGCAAACGCCTCCCTCACCGGCCGAACAACAGGCGGCTTCGGTGGTAGCTCGCTATCCGGACATGTAACACCCACGTCAGGCATGTTTCAAACGGGTAAGTCGGGTCGTTTTAGTTCAGTTCAGTTCAGTTCAGAATAATTAGTTAGTTAGTCACTTTATCTGTGAATGAGTCATGTATTGTTGTGGGTCTCATTTAATATTTATTGAATTCTGTTATTTGCTTAAAACAGGCGCGGCGAATTATGGCCAAACGCAGCAACCGCAGCTTTCGCCGAATCGTAGTGCCCAGCTGTCTGTCGGTGGTCCTGCGTTATCGAGTGGCAATCGCAATGCGAACCTCTTTGGTCAGCGTCCCTTTGTGGAACGGCGTGCAATGCAGGGTCTCGGCGGCGGTCCCATGGTAAGTAACTGAACGATTTTATCTAATTGTACCTATAAACATGCATTTGGTGTGTACTCATATTTATCCTTTTTGTTTTGTTTATTTTTTCAGTCCAACATGGGCAACTTTATGCAAACGGGTCGGGGTGGTTACGGCACAGGCGGCGGGGGTGGCCCATTAAATAATTTCCACAATGTATTCGGCAGCAGTGGCGATGCGGCAACGCCCGCGCTGCTCGATCCAACGGAATTTCCATCGTTAACAAACGTTCGCGGCCAGAATGATCAATCACTGCCTCAGTCGAATCCGCTCCAGCCGCCGGGCAGTAAACCTTATGGTAATTTCTTTACCTCTTGTGAGTTCCAGACGAAGAATCCTCTTTGGTTTTGATTATTATACTTTAATTTTTGTTTAATGTGTTACTACTTCATCATTGTGCGCACTTTTGTTTATGTGCTTAGCTTGCTTACTTCATTAGCTATTATTGAGTAGTAAATTCTAGTGTTAGCTTCAGTACTTGGTGTTGGTTCAGTTAGCTTTGATTAGTATGCACCTGACCAGTTGGCCTGTGCAGTTAGCTGTCTTTTTTTTTCCTAAATTCTTTTTAATTTTAATTTCACTGTGGACAAAACACGGAGCTGATATTCTCATTTTCTTTATTGCATGCTAGTTCTGTGCGGTCACTGACTGTGAGCATTTGAATTTAGTTTTTATCATGTAGTTTAATAAATTGTTGTCACAGTAACATCATTTTCAGCACGCATGCACCTTACATTTAACATAGATATTATTTTTTATGAACATTTATGGAAAGTGAGGTGAAGCAGCCTGGAATAATGTGGTCACTTTCTCTTTTGTTTTAGTCGGCATGGTGAAACAGCCCACGTCAGAACAATCGGAATTCACGATGTCTAATGAAGATTTTCCTGCGTTACCGGGTACTCAGAATTCGGATGGCACAACGAATTCAGCGGGAAGTGGCGCTGGTGGTAGCGGCGGGTTAACAGAAAACAATCTCGATGGCACGGAAAAAACGATGAATTCGATAGTCGGCGGCGGAAGCAGTGGGTTAGGCGCAGTTGGCAGTGGTCTCGGTGGTGGCCTCGTTGTAGGTGGAAGCGGCGGCAGCGGCGGTGGTAGTGGGTTAACGAGCGTTGGAGGTAGCGGCGGTGGTAATGCAGTAAGCGGCGCGACGCATATAGGTGGCATTGTGGGCATGAACAGTGGTGGCAGTGGTGGTGTCATGGGCAGCGGCACGGGCAGTAGCAGCGGCAATGAGCATCAGAATGATAATTCCAGCAATGATAAACTTATTAAAAACGGCGTGCAAACGTCACCTGATGGTAAGCAAGTCTACCCGCCAAACTTAAAGACACAATTTTATTCAATTTGGTTGTTCATTTTTATTTATGTTTACTGCTGGGGCTGCTTCACGCAGGCAAGGTCACAAACATCCCAGCGAGTATGGTAAATAATCAATTCGGCATGGTTGGTCTCTTAACGTTTATACGCGCTGCTGAATCCGATCCAAACCTGGTTACGCTTGCCCTCGGCACAGACTTAACGGGACTTGGTTTGAATCTGAACTCACAGGAGAGTTTGCATCCAACGTTTGCTGGACCGTTTGCGGAACAACCCTGCAGGTGCTTAATTGAAAAAAAAAAAAAGAAAAAAATGGGAAACCACTTATTTAATATTGTTTTTGTTTTGCTTGCAGAGCACAAGACGTTGAGTATAACGTGCCACCCGAATATTTGATCAACTTTGCGATAAGAGACAAACTTACCGCGCCGGTACTGAAAAAGCTGCAAGAAGATCTGCTGTTCTTTCTATTTTACACGAATATCGGCGACATGATGCAATTAATGGCCGCAGCGGAATTGTAAGTCACTGCAGATTGGTTAATGCCAACTGGATTTACCTTAAATTTTGTACATTTTATTTCGCAGGCATAATCGCGAGTGGCGATATCATATAGAAGAGAAAATTTGGATTACTCGAATTCCTGGCATTAATCAATATGAAAAAAATGGTACAAAAGAACGTGGCACTTTCTACTACTTCGATGCGCAGAGTTGGAAACGATTGTCCAAGGTTTTCCAAATAGATGCCGAGAAATTAGATAAATGTCCCAATATAAGTGCGTTTATGAATGGACAGTCTGTATAATATTAATAAAAAAAAAAATGAAAAAATTTGAAAAAAGCTAAAAAGAAAAGATCGTTTTTTTATTGTTTCCAAATTTGAATTTCAGAGTTTTTCAACACTGTCCGCGACGCTATGGTACGCGCGTAACCGTAACGAGTAGTTGGATATTTTAGCATCGCTACTGAAAAAACGTAAACAAATTTGAAACCAACGCGGGTTTTTATTTTTTCAATTTTATTCGTAAAATTGTGCAACTATTGTATGCCATTAAAATGGATACGCCGGGTGTGAGTATATTTCAGGGGGGTGAAACCATGAAAATCAATTCAACGCTTGATCGCGAAGCCGAGGCCGAAATGTTGGAAGATCAAAAACGACGCGAAAAGGAGGTAAGTTGCGGCAGTGAGGTAAAAATTAAAATGGTTATAATTTTATGTTAACTTATAGCTAGGTGCATTATTAGAAAACGCTTTTGATGATTTGGACGATGATGATAGTACAATTAACTCAATATCCAACTTTCAATCGGATTTACTGCCGGCGCACCATGAACACAATCGCTACCAGGAAGCACCGCATGAAATAAACATGGAAAACGAACCACACGCTACATGCGAAGCAGAAATTCACAAATTAAAAATGATGTTGGAATCTTGCACACATGAAGTAGAACACTTTAAGAAATTGACCAATGAAGAACATTCCAAGTGGCAAGAGCTACAACAGCGTTTGAGCATTACTGAAGCGGAGCTTGAACGCGTTACAGATGAGAAGAATAACACACATGAGCTGCTGGTAGACAGCAAAGAGAAGTGTTCGAATCAGGAAAATCTCATAATGAAGCTACGTAATGAGAAGAGATTACTGGAAACGGAAAACAGCGGGTTATCGGGCCAACTAGAAACTGCGCAGTCTCTACTTTCGGAACTTCAGCGAAAGTGCGATATGGTGGAGCGTGATTTTCTTAAGCGTGATGACCGCAATGCGGAGATGCGCATAAAACAACTGGAGGAGCGACAACGCGCACAGACTGATTTGCTCGAACAGCAGATAAATCACTTGGCGGATCAGAATGAGCGAAAACAGCAGGAGCTTGAGACACTTACTGCGCGCTACAACGCCGCACAGTCAAGCCATGAGCACATGCTGTTGGATAAAGGGGCGAAAATCAATGAACTGAATAACGCATTATGCGAAGCACAACGTAAATGTAGGGAATTGCTGGCAAAGCCAAATTATGAATTAGAATGTCAGCGTCTACAGAAATTGAACCTGGACTACCAAGCGCAAGTCGAGAGCATGGAAAAGACGATAGCGACGCTTAATGAGCGATTGAGCTGCACCACAGCCGAGTTAGATCTCATGGATTCTGTGTTGCAGCAGCATAGTCTAGAGACTACTCCTCGTAGGTTGAGTCAGTCGCAGGGTAGAGTTGTAGGCAGCACGCCGTTGAACACCATCGACCGCATAGGGCAAATACGCGATGAACTATACCGCGCGATCGCGAATCTAAAGAGCAAACGCGATGAGGTGCGTAAACTACAGCAAATGCTCGAAGAACGTAATGCGGAGTTACATGACTTACGCGAGGAGGAAAACAAGTCGCTGGTGTTGATTACGACACTCAAGGAGGACAAGTCGAGGTTAGAGAATCGGATCAAAGCGCTGACGGAGGAAATCGAATCGGTAGTCGATCAAAATAATACGCTCAACAACAGCAAATTGCAGCATCTTAGACAGGAGTTGTGTGATTTACGACAGGAACGCGATTCATTGCAGGCACAATGTGTAGAGTTGACAAGTGCGCGTGACCAACAAGACGCAGAACGCAAAAAAATCGTTGCGCAATTGAAAAATGTCGAAGTCGATCTGGAAGAGTTGAAACAAGAGCATGAAAGCATGAAACGCAACTACGAGCAAATCATGCAGGATAATCGCAGCTTGCGGGCCCGCAATACGGCCGATAGTGTGCGTTTAGAGCTGGAACGTCATAAGATACTATTAAAGGATGCACAAAGCGAATGCGAACGTCTCAAGCGGCTTTTCACTGATATAACAAATTCAAAGGAAGCCCTGAGCTACGAACTGGAAAAATTACGCACGGCCGATGTACATAAACAATTGTGTCAGCAGAGTGAGAAGGTTGCGCATCTTCAGCGCACTTTGCAATTGGCCGAGATGAAGGCTTCGGAGTTGACAAAGATTATGGAAACCGAGAAACTGTGCCATGAACGTGAGCTGGTCGCCTTACGCGAGAAACATGAGCGTGAGAAAGTGGCCTTGCAAGCACAGGCGGTCGACGCATGCGCAAATAATTGCAACAAGTGCATTGATTCAGTTGCGGAAATCACGAAGGTACCCTGTATTTTTTACTACTGTCGGCAAATAAATAATAAGCATTTTCTCTTACAGTTCGAGATACAGATACTAAAGCTGAACAACCTAAACACGGCGCAAAAACGTGAGATTGACGAATTGCACTTGGAGCTTAAGCAGTCAAAATCGCAAATGGCCGATTTGCAGGCGAAATTGCAGTTAAGCGAACAACAGGAATGCCTGATCTCGGATCTGAAGCAGAAGGCCGCACAGTTCGAAGACTACATAAAAACGCACAGTAGCAGCAGTGGCGTCAGCACAGGTTCACCGAAGTCTCCGACGCCGGCTATCAGTACCAGTGAAAAAGCGACATGCACACCTCCGCCGCAAGCAATAAGTGCCATCTGCTCTTCGCCAGATCTGTCACCAACGGTTGTTAAAAAAATCGAGGCGCGCGTTCGCGATGAAATGACGAAAATATTTGCCACAGAGCTGAAACGCTTTCAGACAAAACTGCAACAAACCGAAGAGAAGAGCATCGTGCTGCAGCGGGAGTACCAACACGTGTACGGGGAGCTACAGCAGCGTCAGACCGAAGTCGATCTGCTAAAACAGGCCATACTTGCCGAGCGTGAGAAAATCGATGAGCTTTTAACACGCAAGGATCTCGACTGTAAGGATATATTGCAAAAGCAGAAGAGTATTCTGCACAAGTGTCGTGACGAGCTGCAGGCGAAAAATGAACGCATAACTGAACTGGTGAAAGAGTTACAGGATCGCCAGACACAAATTGAGGCCGAGCGGCAATCAATGAAAGCGGTTATGTCGCAGTGGGAAGCGCAACGCAAGAGCGTCGACAATGTAGAACACGAATGGCGTGCCAAGCTGAAGGAATTGCATACAAGTCACGATGCCACCATGCAAGCCTTGCTGAACAAGTATAATTCCGCTAAGCGCACAGCGCATAACTATAAACGCTATGCGGAGGATAAGGAGGCGCATATGCTACGCGAATATGAAAGACTGAAACATGAATATGATATATCCGTGGCACAAATGGAGGTACGCATCACAGAAACGTTGGAACGAAAAAATCGCGAGGTAAGTCATGTGGCAGTATGGGTTCGTTCTGGGTTTTCAAGTCATTATTGTTACCTTTTCAGATGTTGGCAAGCATGTCCGCGCGAAGCAAACAGCCTTTGCTAGGCATAGAAAAGGATAAGGAAAACAAGCCTACAAATTAGTTTTTAATATAATTTTAGTATTTTTTAGTTATAATTAGTTAAACTTGTTTTATTTATTTACTTCCTAAGCTTGCTTCCTGAAATTATTGATTATTAAAGCTATTTAACTTGATTTTTTTCAAAATCTTTTTGGTTTGTAAACTCCTGCCAGCAATTGGCAAGTTTATCAAAGAACTTGTCTATCTCCGATTGTGTGACGCCCAAAGCTGCAGCGACAGTCAGATAAGGCCAGGGATACTGCGAATGATGTGCGCTCCAGTCTGATGAAAAAATATTTGTTGAATAATATATATTTCTTTTTATTCATGCGACTTACTTTCAAACGAATAACCATCGATTTGCTGAACATCGCCAACACACGGTACTACACGAACCCCAGAAACACCGCGGGTATATAGCATAGCTCCAAAGGCCGATATATTCCGTCCACGCTCTGCGAAGGTGCGAAGCGACAATGCCAATGAGATGGGATTTTTTTTTGTATCGGCCACTTGTTCACTGTGCGCGCTTGCAAAGGCCAACAGGCGTTGCTGCAGATATTGGAAGTTTGTTTTACGTGTTTTAGTCAGATGCTCGTAGCCACTTTTGCCCAACGAAAGCAGCGTCATGAACACATCAAGGGTTTGCGTTGATGCTGCACGACCCGCATAGGTTGTGGCCACAATTTTCAGTAGTGTTTTGTCGAAACCACCGACAATGGCACCTCCCACGGGCACTAAGAGATTCTTATCCGTGCTCTGAACAAACAAGTCAACACGTCCTACACGTTGGGCTTGTTCCAGTTGGTGCGTGATGTACGTACTTTGTAAGCCATAGGCGTTGTTGACCAAATGCGGAAGCGCATATTGAGCCGCTAACTTGGCGACGCCGATTATGTCATCACAATTCCGGGGGGCAAAGCAACTCGTGGTTGTATACAAACATAGTATGGCATCTGACGTAAACCTACCTATTTCGTGCTCAAAAGCTGCGAGTTGCGTGTTAAGGGCATTTGTTTGTGTGTCTAGATCGGTTTCAATGATAACTGGTGTTAGTCCAGCCGCTGTGATGCTCTTAAAACATGATTTCTGGTCGATACGCGACCAAATGACATACTTCGCCTGTGGCCGGCACTTTCTGAGCGCGAGTAGGCATAACGTCAGTGTCATGCCCGTTGCGAGCGGTGTAAGAAAGCAACCGACGCAGCTGCGTAGGCCCATGAGCTGTAAAAGCTCCAGCAGCAGCTCATTGGTAAGATTGGCAAGCAGCGTTGATCCCGCAGCCTTAGGTTGTGCTTCAAGCAGATCACCGGAACGTCCAATGCCGTGGCCAAAGTTGTAATGCCGGCGCGCAACAAGTTCTGCATTTAAGAATAAGCTGTCTTTGGAGTAACATAGCTTTAACCATTTTTCACACTTACTACATATTATGCGGGCCTCACGCTCGCCTAAGCCTACATTGTGTGAGAAGTTGTTGCTGTCTAACGTCGCTAACTGTTGCACTAATTGCTCGATTTGGTCATCTGGCCACCCATGATCAGGCAATTTGCGCTAATTTTCAATATTGTTGCAGATATTTGACAATTAAAACCATATAAAAAGACCAGTTTATGTGATAAGACCCCGTTTATAAATACCTTTTCCAGCAATTCCTTTATAGCAGTTTCGTTGCGTTTTTGTGCTGCCTGTGCAATTTTTAAGTAATTTGATGGAACTAGCTTTTCACTTATATTAATATCGCTAAAACTCATTTTTAATTATTGAAAATTCAAATCAGATGCAGTGTTTTTGCGAATTGTGAATGCTAACACATTCAGTTAATCCGCCACTAAAAACTAAATATATAAAAAGAAGGTAACATGAAATCAGTAAAGCAGATAAAAATTTCGTAACATTTCTCTTTTCTGTTAGAAACTCCCGGTTTAAACGAGAACTTGAATGTTGATATTCATTTGAAATGCGAATCAATGAGTATTTGTCGCTTTTTATAACGAAAAATTAAACAAGTGAAAAACCTTTATATTTATATATCAATTTATTCATTATTATATTTATTCAATTTATACATATTAATGCATCAGCAAAGCCAGCAAACCAGGGCTGCGTGTGAAGCGGTTTGTTTACGTTTATCAATCTGTAAAGTTTTTGTAGTCTGGTAATGTTTTTGTTTTGTAAACAAAACCATGAAGTGAGCGGAGGAGGGTTCCATGTTTGTTTATTAAATGTTTAACAATTTAAAAGTGAATAAATCGAACACAAGTTGGAAATGGATGCCGCAGTATGCGGGGCTTGCAATATGCAGATAACGAAATCTAAAATTGTATGAACCTTCTGCTCCTGTTAAAAATTAATTGAATAAATCGCTATCCAATTCACTCCTGGAAGGGACCAACATTAATGTAAGTGACTTGATTGCCAAGTATAACAATCTATACAACAAGCTTTATATCTTTTTCTTTTAAATCTTGCTGGCACGTATTCGCGATCACTTAAATAAGGGTGAATATGGTTACGCAAACGCAGTCCACAAAATGAGCAGTTATTACATAGACGCATTCGATGAGGAATTTCGTGCAGCATTTGTCGCGGAAAGCAACAATCTATTTCTACTTAACAGCGAGGTGGTACGCTCGATTAAGGTATCAGGACTGCATAAGATCAGGCTGCAAGTTAATAATCAATTGGGACAAGTATTTCACGAGATTAGCAATGAAATAAAAAATGCTTTGCAGAAACAGTAATGTTTAACTAAAAGTTTTTAATTTTTTTCCTAGTGTATGTGTATGTAGTAGTTGATTCACTTAATAAAAAACAAATACAAATAACTTTAAGCTGCACCTAATGCACCTCGTCGAAGTGGCCACGCATCATACGATGTTTCTCGAGCGCCACACTTTGTATAAACCGCTCGCCGCAGATGCCACACTCATGCGGCGTCTCCCCTGTATGCTGTTGCAAGTGCAATTTCAAATCCTTCGACTGCCGGTAGCACTTCTCGCAAAAGGTGCACTTGTACGGTTTCAGGCCGCTGTGCGTTAGCATGTGTCGCTTTAATTTATCGGAGCGAGCAAAGTCTTTGCCGCAAACAGTGCAATGATACGGTTTCTCACCCGTGTGCTTCCGACGGTGCTGTATCATTTCGTTATGACGTGGAAATCCCATGTCGCACATATCACACTTAAACGGTTTCTCACCAGTATGCCGGCGCATGTGTGTCACTAAATTAGATGCGGATTGAGCATCTCGGCCGCAAAGTGAGCACAAGAATTTACATTCGCCTTCCTTTTTCTTGCGGCCACCTTCTGTGTGTACATCGCGAATGTGATTTTTAAGGCGGGACTGTTGCACATAAGTGCGATCGCAATGCGGGCATTGAAGCAACTGAGGTGCGGCGGCGACGTCTGCGCCAGCATCTGGTCGCACAGCATCTTGCGAGGTTGTACTCGCTGGAGCGGTAGCTTCGGGGTTTATGAAGCATTTATGCTGCAATCGCATATGCTGCGCAAGATTCTCCGGCCACATAAATTTATAGCTGCATTGTGTACAAGCGAGTTGCTTCTGCACATTGAGACACTGTGTGCGTCGATGGTGTTCCAATATCGGTTTGGACACACTCTTGAATATGCACTTGTCGCAGGTATGTGGCATTTGCTCAAAAACATGCATGGACCGCTGGTGTTGGAACATCTCGAATTTCCTGCGGCACTGGACATGGCAAATCTCACACGTATAAGGTATGTGCATTTTTGCAGCGCCCGACAGATCATCGTCTGTCTCCGAATCGTCAATGTGCATTTCGTAACCTGCTTCGTTGGTTATTGAATAATTGCTCATGGAATCGTAACTCTTATGAAGGGTCACAGCGAGCTTCAGTTCTATTATCAAATGTGAACGCAACTCAGACATTCGTTCAAAACTCAAATTGCACACTTTGCAGCTAATTCGCTTACTGCCATTCGGCTTAGCCGTGGCTTCAATCAGAGTTTCGGCCAATGGCAAATCGCGCTCTCGCAGTCCATGTCGTTTCAAATGCTTTAGCATGTAGTCGCGACGATAGAACTTGCGACTGCACCAATGACAGGGCAACAGTTTCGATTCGTCTGTGTGGACGGTTAGCATGTGTATCGTGAACGACTTCTTGTCCTTGTAGCTGCGTTGGCATTCCGTACATTCGAGCACCTGTACATTACGTGGATGATCGCGATAGTGTGCCTTAAGGTTCTGCTTCCAACGGAATCTCAATGGACACTTCCGACAGATGAATCGCTTCTGCGCATTCGCACACTGCGCGCTATAATGATGTTGCAACATCTGTTCACTTATGAAACGCGCATCGCAACGCCGGCAGATGTGATACGCATCCAGCCAGTCGTGCTGCTGCCTTTGATGATCAAACAATTGGTATTTGCGCCGATAGCCAGCCTTGCACAGTTCACAAACGTACTTGCTCCCAGTAACAGAATCTGTTTTATAAGAGTGCATTGCCTCTTCATCCCAGTCGCTTTCAGTCTCAGAACTATCCAAACTGAGTTCATAGCCGGATTGATTCGTGATCGAGTAGAACGCACCATGTTTACCTGCAGCAAGGTCTTTGCGTATGCGATCCAACAGCTGGAGCTCTGTTACTGTGTCCAGGTCGAAGTCGGCGTAGAATGATTCGGCGATCTCACGCAACGATTCCTGGCGTTCCGTTAAACTTTCGATTGGAGGATGTGCGTTTAAATGCCTGCGGAGCTCTGCTATTTTCGCATACTTCTGCAAACATATCATGCACTGTATCAACTTGCAACCGTGCGGCTTGCACAGATTAATGTCTATCGCCTTGGCCTGCTTCCGTTCGCATAGTGTCGCCGACACTTTTTTCGCAACACTAACGTCGTTTTGGCAATGTGTTTTTAGATGCACTCGTAATCCATCTTTGCTCCAAAATTTACGTTTACACTGTGTGCACGGATACCAATTGCTCTTGTCTAGATGTTTACGCTTATGAAAGTCCAGATTACGTTGCCAACGAAAAGATTTGTGGCAGCTATCGCATTTGAACCGCTTGACTTTAATCTCAGTGTTGTCCTTGCTATTTTGTGTTGGCTTTAGTTTACTTTTTCGAAACTGTAGTGGTAAATCGTCCAGATCACTGCAAGTACTAATATAAGCACTACGTAATTATTAGTTAAACAATATTTACCTGTCACTGCTTGATTCAAATCTGTCAACGGCCTCAGGTTCCACTTTAATGCCGACCTTTGCGACTTCAATCATTACTAATGGATCAAGAGTCTTTTCGTCTGCACTTTCATCATCGTCCATAGGCATGCCAGAGGAATGGTCACGCGTTGGCGATTCGGGAAACTCCGTAAGGGAATCATCTCCAGGTTCCGGTTCGATCTTGACATCGACGAATTGCTCTGCACAGACTTCCATTGGTGCCTCTTGTAGGCAATCGGGAGTGGCATTATCCACCGTTGATACTGCCAATAGCGCTAACAGCTTATCATTCGTATTCCTTGCTTGCTCTGCAAACTCGTAGGCATCGCAAAGCCTGCGGGTGCACGTCCCACATAACTGCTGTGGCAGCTTCCCCGCATAGTCTACTTTAGCTTGATCAACATCAATACCAAACACCTCCAATAGCAGAGCGGCAAGTGATTTCGCTGTATTCAAAGAAGCTGATGATGAGAGTGGGTAGAGTTCTACAGCATGAGAGCCACCACACGTTCTGCATAAGGCCGGTGGGGTATCCTTTTTAGAAGCCTTTGTTGTCATTTTTTATGCGTATTTTAGCATTTTCTAAGTTTTGTTTTATTAAATGATTAAATGTCCCACTGTTCGCACAATCGGCCCACATAGCTGGCAGAAAAAATAACTTTTGTGTTGCCAGATCGCATGGATCTATATATTCTATTGATGAAGTGGCCTGCCCGTTAGGTCTTGCAATTCGAGTTCACATGTTTTATATGAAATTGCCCTTTTGGCAAAGTGTCATGGAGTTTGGCTTAGCTGTCAAAAATGTCGTTCTGACCCGAGGTTTCGATAGCGCGCATTTTGTAAAAAATATAGGCAGCGTCATTTGGCAATAATATTATAAATTCAACAGTTTGTGCATTTAGCTGGTGAATCGAGCCAATGAAAAATCAAACTGAAAATTGTTTTGAATTCATAATAACAAATATAATACAGATATAATCCACTTGGTTCTGAATTCCATAGCGGAATTGAACTTTCGGAACTGTTTCAATAACACATTTAGTGTTTTGAATTCCGTATAAATTTGTTATCGATATATTTAATTTTTAATCAGCTGATTTGGGTTTTGTTTGTAAACATTAAAAAGAGTGTGATCATCAAAAATGTTGTTTGCATTTGCAATTGCTCAATTTTAGTTGGGAAGTTGGCGAAAATTAATGGATTAGTGAAAATAGCAAAAGTTAACGAAGCATCCATGCATATTTGAAATACCACTTGCTCCTATCAGCCGACCTAGACGCCTTTTGCCAAATCACGGCTTGCTTACATAAATGCTATCATAAAGACGGTTTACTGAAGTAGTTTTTATTTTCCTCTAATTGATCACTTAATCAAGCTAAAACCCGATTTAACTGCCAAAAAATACACACAGGAATTCATACATTATAAGAGTTGACAAATGCGTATTAGTTATTACTGTAACTCTTTCAAATTAAAACAAAAGCATGTGGCTTCGCGAAAAAAGCCAAAAAGTTTCTATTAAACAAATGGAGACCCTTAAAAATATAGTCAATTTCATAGGGTGCACGAGTTTTTAATGATTTAGCTCCTAAAAAATTACAAAAAAACAACAATTACATAGCATTGGAAGACTGCAAATTAAAGCTATTTGGTGTGAATTTAGTAACAGCGATGCCCATGGAAGTGTGCGGTGTTTTTTTAGTATTTCAAGTTACCTAAGCATATGTACTTAATATCCACATACTCATCTATACCATGATGTGAACCTTCCCGCCCAATACCCGATTCTTTTACGCCTCCAAAAGGCGCTTCTGCAGCTGATATAAGACCTTCATTGACACCCACCATGCCCACTTCCAAGCGCTTGGCCACACGGAATACCTGTTGCAGATCATCACTGTAAAAGTATCCTGCAAGTCCGCGTTGCGTTTGATTAGCTTTTTTCACTGCCTCCGCTTCGTCTTTGAATTTTATTATCGATATCACTGGGCCGAATACTTCTTCCGTGTACAAATTGGCTTTTGGATCAACGTCGGTAACAATTGTTGGCGCATAGAAGAGTGGACCTAGTTCGGTGATAGCTTTGCCTCCCGAAATGATTTTGGCATTTTTGCTACGCGCATCTTCAACGAAGCAACTGACCTTATTGAATTGCATCTCATTAACCAGTGGGCCAATCTGCACGTCACACGATTTGCCGTCACCAATTTTCAAAGACTCCACTCGCTTTTTAAGCGCTGCCAGGAAACTGTCATAAATGTCTTCTTGCACGAAAAATCGATTGGAAGACACACAAGTCTGACCGCAATTACGGAATTTTGATGCGATTGCACCATCAACGGCTTTATCTAGATTAGCTGATTTGAAAACTATGAATGGTGCATTGCCACCCAGCTCAAGCGAGATTCGTTTGATTCCATCCGCTGAGTTGCGGTAAAGCAGCTTGCCGACCTCGGTTGAGCCAGTGAAGGAAATGCCGCGTACATCGGGACTCTTGCAAAATAGATCCCCAATGGGAGCTGCCTTATTGGTGGTCACAACATTAATGACGCCTTTTGGTATGCCTGCTTCATCCGCTAATTTAGCTACGGCAAGTGCGGTCAGTGGCGTATCTTCGGCAGGCTTGATAACTACTGTGCAACCGGCCGCAAGTGCTGCGCCCGCTTTGCGTGTAATCATAGCCAGTGGAAAATTCCAAGGCGTAATAAGGGCTGCTACTCCCAAAGGTTGTTTCATTATGATGATTTCCCGATTAGGAATTGGGCTTGGTATAATTTCACCATAAATGCGTCGCGCTTCCTCAGCAAACCATTCGATGAAGGCATTGCCATAGGCGACCTCGCCTTTCGATTCATTGATGGGCTTGCCCGACTCCGCGGTCATGATCTCAGCAATCTCGTCTGTGTGTTTCTCGATTAATTTGTGCCATTTCTAATAAAAATAAAGTTAAAGCCAAGTTTTTTATTACACATTCGTACCTTCAACAATGTCGATCGTTCTTTGGCTGTCAAATCACGCCATTCCTTGGATTCAAAGGCTCGCTTAGCGGCATTGATGGCATGCTGTGCATCTTCTACAGTCATATTCGGAACATTGCCAATCACTTGACCTGTGGCCGGGTTTCTAACCTCAAATGTGGAGTTGTTACTAGAGTTAGTCCAGTTGCCATCGATAAGTGCTTGACTTTGCACCAGAGCCGTGAAATTGCGTACTTTTATGTTTTGGAATGTTGCTAAGCGTCGCAGCATTTTGTCTTTGTGGTCTGTTCTACCAAAGGAATAAATCGATGTACAACACAAATGCTTTTTAGACAGCCTCTGCAACTGTTTTGACAGTGTATGCAACAATTTGTCGTTATCAAACCACGCAGATGATAACTGCAAACACTTAAGCAGGCATCAATTTAAATTTATCACTTTTTACGAACAACAACAACGATACACCGAGATTTTGATTATAATCAATTGATTTAAATTAAGCAGCTGTACATGCAGCGCTGCCAACGCGTGTCATTTCCAACATATTTGTTTGTGCAGCAAATCATTACATATGGCAACTCTTGTCTCCAACGTTCCAAAATGAATTTAATTTAAAATATTATTATTAAGTGTAATTGCATATAACACAATTACTTTTACTACTCGAATTTAATTTTAGTTTAAGTACATTTTAGAGTGGATTTTGAAGCACATTTTATTACATATGTGTATAGATTTATCTCGTTCTTCATCCCGCTTTTTCACTCACATTGACTTTATGAAACTAGCAGCTGTTCTCGTGTGTATGTTCCCTTGATCCTGTTTAACGTCTGCAGCTCATGTTGCTCTTTCTTACCAGTGCATTTGCCCATATGTCAGCGAATGAGTACACAATAGTAAAAAAGCACTACAACAACAGCTGTTTTAGAGCAGAGTTTGCAGAGCTCCGAAATCTTTCTTTCTCACTCACGCTAGCTCTCCTCTCTTCCGACTTGCACTCACATGTCAACAAAACGTAAACAAACACTGCGTCATGGTTGTCAGGCCGCTCAAATGTTTTTGCTGATGAAGATTCTCAGTGTTTTTGTTCGTGAGTATGCTCACGTGAGCAAAATCCAGGTCGGTTTTACGTTGTGCAAGACTGCTCCACAGATTTCAGTGTTATTGCACAGCACTATATACTATTTCTGCTGTTCCTTCTCACTCAAACACACGATCCCATGCGAAGCCAAAGGCCACCATTGGTTGCCGTTTTTTACCGTGTATCTCACTCTCTAAGGATCCTAAGGATCTAAAGGATCTCAAATAACACAAGGATCAGTCAGTGCAAATTAAAACTTTGCAGGAGCAAGTCCATTCGAATATTTCGTTCGTCTACGTATTTACAAAGGAAAATAATCCACATATAGATATATATAGAAAGAAAAGCCAGGCCATTTTGTAAAACTTAGCTTGGAGGTGCTGTTTCGCGCATTTTTTCGGAAAATTTTTTTGAACGTTTAAAAGAAAAGCAAATAAAAACTAAGAAACATGCGTAATCTCAAACTGCAGTACTGCAAAAAAGTGTTCATGGGTGTACCCAACGCGCGTGTTTTGTTGCCATACCAAAATGCCTACCGAAATGATGAAATCAATTATTTTGTCGCGGATAATAAAATTTATTCTTGTCGCGCCGATCAAAAAACAAGCGAAGTGGTCGAAGTGCCAGATATTGTCGCCGCTGAGTATATTACATTGTACAATGAAATCTGTGTGGCTACGGGTGGTGGTGAAGTCTTGCAAATCAATCTCGAGACGAAGGCACAGCAGGAGGGCACCTTTTGCGATGTCGGAATTGAAGGCATGACTTGGTCGCCTGATCAAGAAGTCATAGTGTTTATAACAAAAACAAAGCATGTTGTTACCATGACTAGCGGCTACGATCCTCTTGCTGAGCATGTTTTATCGGAGAACTGCGAAGGCGAGGGTCAATTCATGAACGTAGGCTGGGGTAAAAAGGAAACTCAATTTCACGGAACTGAAGGCAAAATGGCGGCCAAGCAGAAAAGCGATTTCGTTGCACCCGAAAATGTGCACGAGTTGCCGCAGGTAAAAATTTGAGCCACTTGTTTAGAACATTTTGAGGTTAATTGTTTTTCGTTTTAGAATGTCGAAGTAACTTGGCGCGGCGACAGTGCTTACTTTGCAGTGTCCTTTGTGCATGCTGCTGTTGGGCGCATGTTTAAAGTGTTCGACAAGGAGGGTAGATTACAATTTATTTCCGAAAAAGTTAAGGGATTAGAGCCTCTAATCTCTTGGCGTCCATCGGGCAACTGGATCGGGGTGCCGCAGTTGTTTCCGAATAAATCCACAATTGCTCTATTTGAGAAGAATGGTTTGCGACACCGTGAACTTGTTCTACCGTTCGATTTGCAAGTAGAACGCGTCGTCGCACTCAAATGGAGTAATGACTCCGAAATATTTTCCATACAAACAAGGAGCAAAGAGGCAGAACGTATCTATCTATATACCATTGGGAATTACCATTGGTATCTAAAGCAGGTGCTACAATTCGACTCCAGCGATGCGATCTTTGTACATCATTGGGACTACCGCGACAATGAGGAAAAGTCCTTGCATGTGCGTTTTGACAGCGGCAAAGGTTTAAGCTACAGATTCTACTTCGGCATTGACAAATTCGATCGTAGCGGCTTAGTCGCGGTAATTGACGGTAAAAAGTTGTTGCTAACAGATTTTTCCAAGGCCGTGGTGCCACCGCCCATGTGCGGCAGAGAATTAATACTGGATAGCTTCATTAACGCATGTACTTTTCACCTGGACGACGAGGGCCTGCTGCAAATGTGTATTTACACAGCGCAAAGGGAGATGCAATTCTTCTGCACCAGCATTGGTACGCCCTTGTGCTTTGAGCCCCACACACGCTTGCAACCGAATGAGGAACTGGCCAAGTGGCATTTGTGCCATATACGCTACTTCAATGCCAGCTACATAGTGGCCATTCAATGCGGCACAAACAGTTCGCGCTTGGTGCTGATCGACATGGATACCCGGCTATTGCAATATAAGATGCCAATTTCTCACAATGTAAAGGGCATAGTGAATGCGCTGACGGTGGGGCCGCGAGACGCAGATGAGTTCTACGTGCAGATTATGCCGGATAAAAGGTTATGCGGTTACGCACTTAAGTCTGATAATATCGTTCGGGTAGATCGCGTGCAAATGAAAACTCAACAGCCTGTGGATGCGTTGGAGTGGTTAACGCCTATGTTGGGTCACCCTAAAGAGGGCTGCTATGCAATCTGCGCAAATCGGCAACTTTATTTGAATCAGCAGTTGATTGCAGAAGATGTTACATCGTGTTGCCAGGCGGGCAGCTACCTCTTGTATACCAAACTATGCTCGCTACACATCCTGCGACTCAGGGACAGCCACGTTGTAGACGAACGCAAAATCGAACGTGGCGCCAAGTTGGTCACCACTATTGGCCATAACGCGCGTACCGTATTGCAACTGCCGCGTGGTAATCTGGAGGCGATCACACCGCGAGTGCTTTGCTTAGAGATTGTGGCCGTATTATTGGATCGAAGCCATTATCAGGCTGCTTTTGACCTACTGCGCAAACAGCGTATAAATCTCAACATTATTTGTGATCACAATATGGCAAAGTTTGTGAATAATCTGGATGTCTTCCTTAAGCAGATAACTAATCCGAATTGGCTGTGCCTCTTTCTGAGCGATCTACGTAACGAAGACTTCACAACAACCATGTATGCCAGTAACTATGATGGCGGTAGGAAACAGGAATATCCCGAAAACTACAAAGTGGAGAGCAAGGTGCTCTATTTGTGTGAATTGCTATGCCAGCGCATGTCCCAAAGAAATGATAAACTCTATCGTCTACCGATAGTAACGGCTTACGTGAAACTGGGTAAGCTGGTCGAGGCGCTAAAACTTATCTGGCAACAGAAGCAGGAAGATGCCGCCGCAACTGAAGCGGACACGGCGCAGAATGCGGAGGAAATGCTCAAATATCTGCTGCTGCTGGTTGATGTCAATGAATTATACAACGTGGCTTTAGGAACATATGACTTTGGGTTGGTGCTTTTCGTAGCACAGAAGTCGCAAAAGGACCCGAAAGAATTCTTGCCCTATCTGAACGAGCTGAAGGCGTATGATACGTATTATCGTCACTTTAAGATCGATGAGCATTTGAAGCGTTACGATCAGGCGCTCGAGCATATTGTTAAGTGTGGTGCTGAACGATACGAAGAAGCTTTGACGTTTATTAAGAAGCATGAACTCTTTCGTGAGGCATTGCGCTGCTACGCCGAGCAGCCGGCGTTCTACCAGGAGGTGTGTGTGGCCTTTGGAGACTATTTGCGTGCCAATGCGAAGCTAGAGAATGCGAGCATCATGTATGAACGTGGTGGACAGCTACAACAGGCATTGCTAAGTGCTAAACATGTCTTAGATTGGCGACGTGCGCTGTCATTAGCACGCAAGGATAGGCAGGATGTGGCTAGCGTTGCTTTGTCGCTGGCGGTACAATTGCAAGAGCATGACCGCTACCTGGAGTCATATGAATTGCTGAAGGCATATGGCAATGATTATGAGCAGACTATCCTGGCATTGCTCAAAGGCAGACATTACTTGCAGGCTATTTACGAGGCTGGTATGAATATGACGGCAGAAGGCGAAAACTATTTGGGTACGCTATTTTCTTACCTGGCTTCATAAGGACCCTAATCTTATTTAACTCTTTACATTGAAAATTAGATACCCTTATCAAACCTGATCTGTTGGCATATGCCGGCACTCTGGAGCAGGCGATCAACGCTGATACGGCTCTTTACGTAGATTACAAGTTACGATTGTTGAACATACGCGAACGCAAGCCTCTGGCAGTGGTGGATGTTGATGACTTCAATGAGGCGGATCTACTTTCGGATACAACCAGCATGCATTCCTCACGTTATACTAGTAGCTCACGAGGCACTGGGTATGTGTTGATGTTGTTGTCCAATCGACTTAACGCTTCGTTGCTAATACTAACACTTTCTGTTTCTGCGTGTTATTTTTTTTTTTTCTTTAACATGCAGTAAAACATTCCGTTCGAGTAAAAATCGCCGCAAGCACGAACGCAAATTGCTCAGCCTCAAACCCGGGAACCCCTTCGAAGACATTGCACTTATCGATGCGCTGCATAATTTGGTCATGAAAGTGGCGGCATACCAGCCACAGATGCGAGACACATGCAAAGCGCTTCTCGAAGTGCAACAAGATGCATTGGCCGGCAACCTGCAAAACTTGTATAGTAAGCAGCTTAAGCTCGTAGAAGATACATTGGATGAGATTTGGATACCGGAATTGGTGAGCAGCAGTGGTCAAGGGCATCTGACTGGGCCGAATGTGGATTATACGATACTGCAAAAAGAGCAACGTTATGCCTTAATAGGTAAGTGTGTTTTAAGCCTATCAGGCTTTAGTTCCACTCATTTTATTATTTTCTTCTTTTTGCCTTTCTAGATCCATTCAAGCGCCTCAAGCCACAAATTCAGCAGATTGAGTGGACTCATGCTATCTTGCACAATTAATGCATACGATACATTTAGGATAATGTACCATTACATTACATTTAAAATTAAGTTTATAATTTAGATTAAGTTAAGACAATAAAGTATATAGTATTTAATATACAACAAAATTTGTGGCCGAAATTTCACTTTCTGCAAAAGCATCGTGTCGGTTGCGACGCTTAAGCATCTTCAGGCATGCAACTTGGTCCCTGCAGTAATATGTGCAATCGGAATCGAAGTGTACTGGGGGGCAGTTACAAATTTTGGTTTACTTTCACTAATTATTTGTTTATGCTTGCTCGTTTTCGTTTTAACTATAACAAATCAAATAAGCAGTAAGCAAAACACGCAAAGAATTAAAGAAAGTAAAACATGATGTGTTGCTGAATCGACAGAAAAAAGCTGTGCATGCAAAAAGCGAAAAAATGGGTGTTTTATTTATATATCAATAATTAATCAATTTAAAAAATATTTCGCTCAGCCTTTGTGTTATTCTTGAGGGGCGTTGCGACGTGATAACACAGTCATGATTCACATAAGTTTTAAAGTTGACGCCCTTTATTACACATGTGCCACATTTGAAAGCAGCAAATTTTCGAATTTTGTCGAATTTGAGTTAGTATATCAAAAGAAATTTTTTAAGTTTCTTTATGGATCAACCTAGGACTGCATTGAGTTCTTGTCTTGAACTCGGCATTCATCACCTATATCATTAGCTTTACTCCTTTGGAAAAATTTGTGGTGTATACTTTTCAAGTACCGATGTACATATATAATTTTCCAAAAGTATGCATTCGTCATCGCCATTAGTACAAACGAACTTCATGAGCTGAGTATTGCACTCAACTACTACAATTTGAAATACTAGATGTAAAATAAATAAAGATCATTGCAAGTTTCGGTACCAGGCGCCAAAATGGGCGGAAAGTGCAGCTTTGTTGCCATTCCATATATAATGCAATCATGCAAGAAGAAGAATTACATGTTACATTTTTTTGGCATCATATGTACTGAAAAATCTCCCATAACCGGACACCGCGACGGTCGCAATGTTTTTGTCCGGTTTTGGGAATCATTTTGTATAGAAAAAATTAGGAAGAGCTTGCAAAATTGGCGAGCTGTCCACTGGTTATGGGGACTGTCCAATTTTGGAAAATTTTGCATATATTAAGTTATTTATTAAAAAATTGGAATTTTTTGCATATTTTGTCGCTCTTTGGTGGTTTCATGCAAAGAGAGCCTCTCTCAATATTACGCTATCTCGCTCAAACCGCGGTATCACTTCACATTTTCTCGCATGCTCTTTTTCAACAAACACGAACTCGGTGAGTTGATTATTCGTGTAAGTGGTTTTGGTCAGAGCAGACGTGTGCGGCTTAAATCGTTTGGCAACGCGCGCAATTTAAAACATTACTATACGCAACAACAATCTGTATATGTGCAGTTGTTCAGAATAGTTATGCATAAAATTAAGTAAATAAAACGAATAAAGTGTAATTGGAAGTCAAAGTGTAAATAGTTTATGTTGTTGCGAAGAGAGTTGGAAATAGAAGTTTAAGTAACAATTGATAAATGGAAAATTACGGTATAATTGTGCGAAAGTCAACGAAAATTTGCAATTAAAACGAAAGTGTTGAAAGAAAATACACGGAAACGAAAAGAAGTGCAAAACAAGTTTAAAAATTATTTTAAAAAATATGAAACATTTTTTGTCGAAAACGTTAAAGCAATAACAATAACTGCAGCATCAACAAAATTGCTAAATTAGCTTTTTAACGAAGTCTGTTTTTGTCTAAATAAACAAAAGAAAAGAAAAAGCAAATAATACATATTCAAAATCTTATTTTGGTGAGTTTTGAATGATTTTATTTTCAATTTTATGTGGTTTTGTTTATACGCTGTTGGTTTCATTTTTATTTAGTTTTTGTGTAAATAACTAAGTCAGCTCTGATCTGCGAGCGCGTGTGCTTTTAATTATAAATTCTAGTTTTTAACGTTTTTGGGTCTCAGAAACAAACAAACAAAACAACAAAAAAATCAAAGCGGACATAAAATAGCCAACAGAAATATTTTATGTTGGTCTATGGCGATATACAAATGCGCTATACATAAGCCATATTTGCATTTAAGCGCTACGTTCTATCGCAACGCAATAATTAAATGTTTATAAGCTGTGAAACGCTTCAAGTGTACTTACTTATTAATTTGGAGCCGGCAAAGACGCTCACTTATCTTGCAGAAGTAGCGTATTTGAATGCGACTATAACCGCAAAATGCGCGCCAAAGCCGGTTCGTTGCTCAGTTAGTCAAAGTTGCTTGCTGTCGCTTGGGGCTTGCCGCTTTTGTCTCCACTAAGTGCGAAACTTGCAAAACGACTTTCAACATCACTTTGGTATTTTTTTTTTGCTGTGGCTATTTTTCCATTGTCGTCGTCGTTATAATTTTATTTTTAATGCGCTTTATATAGAAATGTTGTTAATTAATTTAGTTTAACAAACTTCGAATGTCACAATTCAATAATAATTCGTTTTCAATAAAAATGAGAAAAGTGTTGTCAAAGTGTTCAATAAAATTTATTTAAGTTGACAAATTTAGCAACAATACTAGACTTAGCCAAGTACACGCTACGTATTGCTCATTCAATAATCTGTACTATGTATTCACTCTTCTGTTTTTCTTGAATTTCGGATGGCACTGTATTTAGGGCAACCTCACAAATTAGTTCTTAGTGTGGTCAAGAAATTAGGCTAATTTTTAATTCAAACTGTGGGGTTACTTTAATATCATGAAATTATTATTATTATTTTTTTTTTTGAAAGCACTTTAGTTAAACATATGATATATGTCAATGTATTTAATTGATGTAAAGTTCTTAGTATTTTTCAAAACATGTAA